>CM041537.1:12790623-15190623 GCA_023238725.1 Scortum barcoo
AGATGCAGTGATAGAAAATTTGAGATTCTTTTTTTTTCACCTCAGGAAATAAGCATCTCGGAAATAACTCAATTTCATCAAGGTCTTTATTAGAAAAGTGCGTACGTGCATGTTCACTCGTGCTACAACAAAAACGATATACTCACAGCTGTGCAGCGAACAGTCGGCTCATCTTCGCCACATGCTCGTTGTCGTCCATGTCGCTGTCCCCCTGGTCGCCGCTCAGCTTCCTCTTGGTGGGGCTGATGGGAGGAGGGCCCGTCCTGTGGCTGGAGATGGAGGAGATGGAGGATGAGGAGGATGATGAGGAGGATGAGGAAGAGGAGGAGGAAGACGAGGACAGGGACAGGGACTGGAGTCTGGGGTCCCCCCTCAAAGCTGCTTCACCTGAGGAGAAGGAAGGAAAAATAAAACGTTATTAGTGATGCTAAACCTCTACTCTAAAGTTTGAAAGTTTAAATGACACCTTTACATGAACTCTGAAAGAAGGAAAAAAAAGTAAAAAGTACAATCTGAGAAACAACCGTATTATTATATGATCTGAATATTCATTAAGTTTGCACAACAGCAGCTGATTATACTTTTGGTCATTTCAAACATGACTGAGAGCGAACTGACACTGCTGTCAACTGACATGCTTACACGTCCAAGAGGGCGCTTAGCCATGGATGTGAATTATGGTAATTAGTCCAAATGATGGTATTTTTAAGTAGAAGGCAACTGTTTTATTGCCACTTTACACAAGATGACCACAAAAACTACTTCATGACAGTGTTACTGTACAGGCGGTGTTCCAGCTCAAACTTTGGATTTTGTTGACTTATAGAGTTTGCTGAGTGAGGCACAAACCTCTGGCAAAAGAGTATCTGGTCGGGAATGTTTTGGAAGAAATAGTTGTGGATGGGCTCTGCAAACGTGTGTGTGTGTGAGAACTATTTCTCTCTGTGTCTGACTCTCTCTTGCTTTACTCTGGTCCCGTCCCGGTACAGAAGGCCTACAGAGTCGTCAGTGAGTGGGAGTAAGAGCGAGAGAGAATCAGGAAAACTACCACTGGCTCTGTCTCAGCGCGGGGACTTTCCACTTGCTTTGGCCTCATGTATCTGTCTGACTTTTCCCAAACAAAACATGAAGCCTGGGCTAAAACTTCCATTCCAACTTGCAGCTTTCTCCATGGCTATTCTGAGAAAACAACAGTTAGTTACTACCACTATCCATCGAAACACAACACCAATTGATTGCTCCTGCTTCATTTTGACTTTGTACTACAACCAATATCAAAACAGCAGTGTTGACTATGAGTTGAGAATTATTTATCTGTATGGTGTTGGTGTTGCACAGTAAAATACAAATCCAAATCAGTGCTGATTACCAGCACTGTAGAGATTTATATCAATTGTTTGTGCTCATTTGTTAAGCTTCCAAATTACATTACTTACAGTAGTAGACTGTAAGTAATACAGTAGACAGGCAGTCTTGAATAAAGACACATGGTAGTGATGGGTCTTACTTGGAGCTATTTTTAATTTTTATCCTCACTGATTCTAGATATTAAATAAATACTGTTTAATTCAAATATTTAAAAAGGGATAATCCAATTTTACAAGTCTCAGTAACATGAATGAAAACTGGACTTATTTAAATATTATAAGTAGCGTAATACTGTACTGTTTGTTTACTGCAAACATTTTCTGAGCTGTCTTTACCAGAGGAAGTTTGATGTAAACTGCAGCGACTGGTCTTCTTTTGGTGGCGGACAGACGACGACTTCTGGATGCATGAGTTCATAAAAATATGGGTGAAACCCGGTTTAAACCGATCTAAAAGTGACTATATCATTAAACTATTCAGAAGGCCGTAGCACAGACACGCACACAAACACGCACCGAGTAGGCTTTGTAACGTAATAAAATGTGAGCTCTATTCCTCCACTTATGTTTAGTTTTAGCATGGCCTCCCAAACACAGGCCCTCTCTCTCTCTCTCTGGCATGTTCCTGCTCGCCCCACTGTGTACCATGGCAACAAGGGTGACATCATTGTTTTTGGCAGGACAGAGGGATGGCAATAAAAGCAGGGAGACTGTGACACCACGCTGTCCAATCGGGATCCAGGACACATAATAGCTTATCAGAGGTTCAGGAGTGGAACGCTCAACAAGGGGTGAATCTGCGAGTGTTTCCCCTGCAAACAAATAAGACATTTGGCCGTATGAAGTAATACACTGTTGAACCTGACTGCAGCTTAACAGGGAAGCATGGTTTACCGCAGCCGTGCAATCATGTCATTCATGATAGCTTCAATGTTCAGTTTTTGAGAGGACAATGTGACCTCAGTGATTCTGGAGGAAGTACTCTGTGATGCAGTTTCAACAGAAAAAAGGAACACTACATTTATCCAAACAGGGGTAAATAAAAAACTGGCAATCACTTGTGTATCCTTACTTCAAAAATTAACCTGTGTGAGGCATGCCTTTTAATAGTAAAATGTTTGTATTGATGACAACGGCAGAAACAGGCAGAAGCACAGAATGCTAGAAATGACTTTCAGCTTTACCCTGACTTTTAAGAAATTTATCTTGAAATCAAAACACAGATTAAAGAAGCCGAACACTCACACAACCACTAACAGGATGATGCAATACTACAAACAGGAAAATTGGCAACATTATAACATACGACATATATATACTTATATATAGGAAAAATATTAAGTTAAAGTTCAGTAGTTCAGAGTCACAGCTATCCCACATTTTGAGTCAGTGCAGAAAGACCAATGCAATGTTACGAAAAATTGCTTTTTGTTTTTCCATTCGACCAGCAGACAATCAGTGGAAGTAGGGCTGCTGCACAGAAGTAGAACTCCACTTTATCTTTTCCCCTCTCTGCACTCTCGGTTCATTAGGTCCACATGATCAAAGCCTATTTCTCTTGACAGAACTTCAAACAGCCTAGAATCAGGATGAGATTGGATTACAAACGGAGGTGAAACTCTCTATCTCTCCATTTCCCTCTCTTTTTCTCCCTCTCTCCAAGTTCCCCCTTCAGATACTTAAAAAAGATGAGTCCAAGCATGTCCTTTTCCTTCTCTGGAGAGCAGAAAAATGATTATTTTTGGCAGAGTTTCTCAGTAACCTGAACTTGCCCCTCTAGGTTGCCTTTATTTTTTAAGTCCATAGAGGTTTTAGGCCTTAAATACTTAAAAGGACATACAAAAACAAGCTCTTCCGTAGAAGTTCTCGTCTGTGTGAGCTGAACTTTTAAACCGGATGTTCGATTGGTTTGATCTCTGACAGATGGAGGAAGGGAGAGCAAGACAGATGGACAGCGAGGGAGAGAAATTGACAAAATTGTGCAGGCTTCGAGGAGGTTTTCAGCCTTGTTTGTTTTCTCCTGCTCAGCAGCAAAAAAAGGAACAGTCAGCATTCCCCTGCCGCCGTCACTGCCAGGCCTCCAACAGATAGCAGCTTTACAGGAGGAGAAAGGGAGAGCTGGAGAGAGAGACTGACGGATAGAAAACATTGCAGGGCCATCACATTAAACATAAACAGAGTCTGAGAGCAAATCATTTCCAAAAATATAATCCCTGCAGTTTAATATGGTTGGGAAACAAAATGATTTAAAATCAAATGGAGCAATCAATTGGTGTGGTCTTGCAGGGGATTTGAGTCAGAAACTTGGTACTGCTGATTAGCGAATCATTGGACTTCCTTCTCCAGTTATTGTAACAACGATGTTAATGTAATAATGCAATAACGGGACACAGACATACAGGTAGAGACTGTCACTGTCTTGTTCCAGGCTTCAGTAACAACATAGTTCGACTCTAGCCCTCTTTTCCTGGCATCATAAGCACCATCAGCACCATCAGCACTTCAAGACCAACAATATGTGACTTAATTAGTTCTTAACTTAAATCTGTCACACATTCATCCATTTATAATTTTGCAGAAACTCCCCAAACTGGTTCCCATCTGAATACAGACTTTCAAATCATCTCCATCTTTTGACACTTCCATCCATCCATCCACCAAGGACTGCAACACAAGAGGGCAATGCTAAATGTGATTTTTCTAGTTACTTACTAGAGACTGTAGATAATTATCTAGTATACTCATCTAACTTTGTCAGTCAAATTACAGTCAAAGTCTCTGTTGCCATAACTAAATCAACACCCTAAATTACTATCACCCAATTCAATTTACTATAGCACACCTCAATCTTTTTGTTGTACTGTTTCATGTGCATGCATGCAGAAGAAATGTCACAGAGGGAATTGGATGAGGATCAACTTCTTTATGCTTAACTTTGGCTACTAATGCATCAGACTGAAAAAATATAAATCAATGAAATCTTTTCACTCCTCTTGTTTTGTGCCTTTCTTTAAAGGCACTGACAAGATGGCTTGATGTACTCCACTTCACATCCTTCCAAAATAAAATAAATTAAAAAAGAAAGAAAAATCGACCTCATGATACACAAACAAATCATTAAACATCAGATTACTGGGGAAGTCAAGGGTGGTGCAAACTATCCAAACACTTAAATCCAACTCTTACATCAATATGGTTATTCAAATACATCAGATTGTGTAGTTTGTGTGTTTGATTATGTCATGATGTATACAGAAGGCAGGCATTTGTTTAAATAAGCCAGATAGTGTATTAACACACCTAACACTTGTCTTGATTAAATGTCCCGTCTGCACTCTCTCTTATAAATGATGATGATGATGACAAGAGTGTGAAAGCTTCAGAGAGGAACTAAAGCTCCTGGGAAAGAGTACCAGTATGCACGAGCACGCATGTGTGTGTTTGTCGGAGAATGTACGTGTGCTCATGCATACAATAACAAGTCAGGACACCCACAATATCACAAAGCTCCTCCAACCCCTTCTTGGCTAGACCTGTTTCAACACGAAGGGCCTTTCTTTCACTCTTTTTACCAACTGGCTCCTTTATCTTTGTTTTCTTATCATGAGGCACATGATGGTTGTCAGATTTTAGCTCAGTCTGCTAAAAACAACACACAGAAAAACAAATAGATGGGCTAATCCTGCAGAGATGTGCTTCCAGAGAAAGAAAAAAACCATTGTGTCACATAAAGGAAACACCTGGAGAATACACAAATATAAAAATACCACTAAAAAGTAGTCACTCCCTCCCCTCTCTTCTTCACTCCTGGAATTTTCTTCACCGGGATAGACAGGATGAAACCTGAGAAAGATAAAGCATTGCACTGACACAGAAAACCCCTCCGACTGGCTTTACTCCCAGGTCGGTGGCAGTCAATATCTGCTTCACCATCTCCGCACTAAAGGGTTTTACTGTTTCTGTAATTTCACAAATGGCATGTGTGTCCAAACTTCTGAGCAAAACTTGAAAAGCCACATAACTAAAAGCAAGAATTCCAACTGCAGTTTGTCAGACCAGAATAACAGCAACACATTTCACAAAGCATTAGGAGCAGACAAAAGTATAGCTCCATTGACAGAGACCACAATCACATGCTTAACCACTTAAAAAAAAAAAGAGAGAGAAAACATCTTCCCTCTACCTGCTCCTATATAATAGTCCTTGGCCACATGCCGAACGGCCTCTCTGACCCTGCCTGCAAATCTGCAAAATGATTTTCAGTCGCACAGTCTTACTAGGAGTGATATTACATGTTCATTGTATGATACATCTAGAGAGGAGCTGATAACTATGAGGCACAGTAGCAGTGGGGGGAAAAACTAGGCTAATGCACAGCAGAAAGGGAGAGGAGAGATTAAAAGAAGCCTGATCAGTTTCTCATGAAAATGCTTTCCTTTGTGTCACTGCAGCTTTTGTATTTCGTATAAATAACACACCTCAGAAGGAGATTAATGGTTCGTCACCACCTTCAACAAGTCTTTACTATTTACCATCCAAACATTTTCTCACATGTGGTTATTCCTTACTTAAAAATATTTTATCGGCATATAAAAATCGTATCATTTTAAGTGGACTTGAGTTGGACAGCTGCAGACCTGCTTTGTGCATTGCCTTTTTTTTTTTTTTTTGCTATGCAGGAGTTGATTCAGCATGTTTCAGTAGAAATCAGGGGCAGAGAGAGGCACTTGTATTTAGCCCCCAGAGAGACTGGATGATATTACAGCCCCTGACATGTAAGCACTAACTGCGGACAGGAGTTACACTACTCCAAAGTCGGTCGCTTTGCAAAGACAAGGACGCTCCTGCACTGTGCCTCCACATAACATAACATGAATGCTATGCATACTGGAAATAACTTTTAAGTCCACACTGCAAAGAGAAAAACAGAAAAGCCCAGCTCTGAACAGCAACAACAACAAAAAAAAAAAGTCTGATTTTTAATGCAAATTCTCAGCCAGTCCTAGAGAATGTGTCAGTATGTCATCTAAAATACAGACATTTAACCTCAAATACCACAAAGAGAGGAATGCAGGAGGTTATGAATAATAGAGAGCATAAAGTCAGAATAATTGAGCAACTAGTAATAGAGTGAGTCAGTCACACATGGCTTCACAGTCCATTATTATTCAGCCTTTGATCTCAGTCATTTGCCAGGTCCTCGACCCTTTTAAAGGAGCAGTCAATAAATAAATAGATAGATAGATAGATAGATAGATAGATAGGTGGATAGATAGGTGGATAGATAGGTGGATGGATTAGATAAGAAAATAACGTTGCTTACGTTAACTGCGTTACTAACGGTTACCAACAAACGTAACGTTCCGTGGAAAAAAAATTACGTACGTACGTCGGCAATACGTTCAAACCGCTGAGCAACAGTCACAAACACTTTAGGTCGATATTTAAGCGCCGTGTAGTTTTTAAAATATATTTCCAATTAATAAAACCTACAACTTTTCCTCTCAGCGGTTTGTGGAAAGTAACAGCTAACGTTAGCATACAGTGAGTTGAGCGAAAAAAAAAACTTCGACCAACAACGTCGCTGACGTTAAAGCAGCAGACAAACACTTCGCTTCACTTTACCTTCGTAGTAGAGGATGCCAATGTTGTTGTTCATTTTGTCCAGGTACTGGCAGTTCAACAGGTCCATTTTCGTGAGTAGCATTTATCGAGTTTTTTTTAAACAGAAAAAAAGACCAGCTTTTTCTCTCTACCTCTCTCTCTCTCCTCTCAAGCGACGGTCAAAAAGCTAAAAGGCCCAGCCTCCAACTTTAGTTAGTCTAGAAACCTCCTTTTTCTAATAATAAAATAAAACCCCGCAGACAGGCTCGACTGCCTCAACGTATTCTGATTACTTCAAAGTAAATAAAAACGCGGGTGAATGTGATAAAGAGCAAAGAGAAGAGGAGAGAGTAGCGTCAGTTCTCCTCACAGCCAGCTGTAAGTCGACTGCACTGACACGCAGGCTGTCCTCGGTGTGGCTCCTCTGCTGCTCCGGAGCTGCTCTCTGCGACGGAGAGCGGCGCACTGGGCATGCTCGCTAAATCCCTGGAGCGCCTCAAATATCAGGGATGTTTTACGCGCAAGATCAGCCTCTCCAAACACATCAAGAGAAAGAAAGAAAGAGAGAGAGAGAGAGAGAGAGAGACAGAGCCAACCCTGCAAGCCTGTATGAGGGATTTTTTTTTAAAGTGCTGTTGTTTTGCCACAGGGAATCAGTTTGAGCTCCATTGTGCCATAAAAAAAAAGTCCTCTTAAATTTCCTATAATCTTATCAGAGTGAGTCCATGCGAGGATGTTAGGAGAGTATTATGGAAGTTATAAAGTGTGATAAGTCACTCTAAATTGGCTGTTTGGAGATATGGAGGCAGGGAGGTGAGAAACAGGGGGAGAAATAAGTTCCCAAAGAGAAATGATTTATAAGTAATAAAAAGGCCAAAGGGGGGGGAAATAGCAAGTAAACCTCTTCATGGGGTTTCTACTTTTTAGCAAATATAGTGGCTTCTCCTCCATCCACATTGTTTTACATGTGTCAGGCTCCTAACAACAGAACAGATTATAATAAAATAGACTTCTCTTTTTGACCCCTTAATTAGATTTATAGACAGTTATAAATATAAAAATAGATTACACTAAGATTACATAAAACAATAAAATATATGTGCAACATGAAAGAAATCTGTGGAAATTGCCTGTAGTTGTCTTATAAATAGAGGGACTTCCATGTTCATGTTAATGGATATAGGAAGTTGCCCAGTGCAGGCTCCTCAGTTTCAGAGTGGTTCTCTCCTGCCCCCTGGTGCTTATTATGGGCTATACCACTGCTTGGTCTTAAGTATAAAAAGGGACTGATGTGGAAAAAGCAGGAGGCAAATGGGATGAAAAGAGGAAACGGGAACCGCCGTCATCATCAGAGATGAATAGAATATGAATGCGGCTGTCATCACATTACATGACTTGTGTGGAAAGAGTGGAGAGCGGTTTCCTCTGGGGCATTTGACCGAGAACATAATGAGCCGGGTGTGGCTGCGCTTTGGAGTGTGAGTTTACATGCAAACACACATGTTTGCCATGTGCATCTTTCCGTGTGACATATGACCGCGAAATGCACATGGGCTGGGGGAAGTGAGAGGCATTGCAACAAGGCTCGGACATAATACAACATACCTGCTATGTCACTGCAAACTCAACAGCTGAGAACCTGTTCTGAAGTAAAAATTAAATAGATATTCTCAAAGCAATTGAAATGAATCAGAAAGATGAAGGAAAAAAACATCAAAAAGTGAGGGAAAAATGAAGTAATAGAAGAATCAGTATTTCCTTGTTCCATCCAGTCTTGCACCCCAAATCTTTGCCTCAGTGAGACTTCCACGGCCAAATACAACAAGGAAAGAACACAGAAAAACAGCAAGAAGCAAGAAGTGAACTGTGAAAAACCTCAAGGAGGAAATAAAGTTTTAAGGCAGGTGGATTTACCTTTCTATCCTGGGCTTCATTCAGCTTTAAAAGCACTGTAGACTACATTTATCAAACAGCTTTTGAGCGGCAAAGTTGCGTCTCTTTTGCTGACCTCTGTCTCACTACACAGGCCCCTCTAACTTCCAACACTGCTCAAAACAGGATTAACAGACTGATTATGCAGATGACTTTACCCCCCGTCTCTCACCCCCCTCTTCTCTTCTAAGCCACAGCAACACAGCGCAGTATGAATGCATCTACACAAACATACTCATACACCTACCCTGCTCTGCTTCACAAACACACATCATTCAACATCTTTCCAAACACTCCCCCCACCACTGCTTTTTTTCTCATACACACACAAACAAATACACACAAAAGGCCTCTCCCCTCCTCCTCTCTTGGCCTCCCCCTCGAACGGTGGCTCAGGACTGAGGAACACGGTTCTTGTCTCATTGGATACCCATTGTTTCCAGCTCCACACACAACAAGGCTGCGTTCAGACAGAGGCTTCATTCAGTGCTACTGCTGCAGGCTACAACTCAAAAGGCCTGAAACTGAAAGGTGTTTATTACTCAGCTCTCTGTATTGTGCACAAGAGTGTGAAAACATAAAAAACAATGTTGCAGGAAGTAAAAAAATTTGCTTTAAAAAAAAAAGTTTGCTCTGTGTCACAACCTTTCAGGAAATATAAACCACAAAGCTGTAATAATAGCTCAGCTGGTTCAGGTGGTGAGTACAGCGCATCCATGCACAGAAACTTGTACATCACGTGACCATCTTCACACATTGGAAATGTGTGAAAGTGTCCAGTGAAAAGTCATTTCTTTGGAGTAGAGGATAACAGACAGATAGAAGCAGACCAGTGCCCCCATATGGCCTTCAGACCAGTGGACATGTTGGATTTTCTCAAGCTTGATTTAAGAACTGTTAGTCCAAACAACTGGGGGAAAGTAGAAGGCTGAAGAAACTTTGAAACAATATATTCTGCTTTAATGGAACAATTCGAAGTATTTTTGACAAGAAAGGGTTAAAAATAGTTTACAATGATGGCCTGTTACAATGACTATCCTGTAAGATTTACAAATGTATTTTAAGCCACTACTAATGACTATGAAAGACTTTCTTTATAATTGGGAAAATTAAGACATAAATGTGCAGCAGTATAAAAGTTAGACAACAGTCCAGTATACCAAGAAAAATACATATGATACAAATTATAAATCAGTATCATGACACTAAAAGGAACTTTTAAGACTAGTGTTTCATTAGTAAGTGTGTTCAGTTTCAGTGTTTTTAACAAGGTAAAACAGGAGGTAAAGCGATTTTAAGAAAACAGGGATCCAAAACTAAATATCAGACCCAGCAAGTGGTCTTGTATCCCGGCTGCATGTTCTTCAGTTACAGAAAATGTCTCAAATCTAAAAGTTTGATAAACATCAGTGAGCATCGGCAGTGAGCTGTAGTGCCGGACTAAAACGGAGAACAAAAGGACACAAAATGTAAAGATCTGCAGCTCTGTCAGACACTATAACTGAGCCCTTGACAGCTTAGCGACACAGCTCATTAGAGCTTCCAAGACTTAATGGCTCTCCAAAATCTCCTTGGACCATTAAGGCTGTTGAAGACTGTCAAAAATTACTTTTTCATGTTTGCCCAGACTTTGTGTCTCTTGGGCAGTATATTAGACTCAGGAGTGAACCAAGGTTAACGGCAACCCTTTGCTCTATATTTACAATAAAGGGCATGCTTGTAAAAATACTTCTCATGCCATCATAAATAAAAAGAGTAAAAGAGAATTAAAGTAAACATTTACAAATCATTATAGAACAAATCATATAAAATACAATTAGTTGACATTTAGCTTTGGGAACCTCTGTACATCAGTCTAGCTTAGTGCTGCTTGTTATTAGATGAATAATTTGTTTTCCTGTGGCTGCCTCATTTGTCTTGTAATTATCACAAACACTAAAATTTACTTAAAAAGGGAACCGCAGTCTCTAACACAGTCGTCTTTGTTCTGCATTGGCATGCTGCAAGACTGAGTAAGTATACTAAGGAGATTAATGGTTACACAATAAGTTAGTGAAATTTCACCTCTTTCCTCCACAGGGACAAATTGTTGAACATAACCTAGCCCACCGTGGCAATAACTTTTCCTCCTAACTGTTTTCTCAGCTGGTTTTCATAGCATGACTGAGATGTAAAGGTGAGCTGTGGCATCGCTGTTGTTAGAGAAACTTACGTGTCCACTAAATTGAATGAAGACCTTTGTAGAAAAGCATCACTGGCTGAACACTAAGCCTCATTTTACCAATGAATAATTCAACTCCAGCAGACGTGAGCTGGTTTATAATATTCTCTGTCTATACAAAACAAGTCAAGTCTATCAGTGCAGCCACCCGTTCGCCCATCTTTCACTCTGAGCCCTCCATCCTTCTAGTGGAGGATTTCTGCTTTCCTGTCGTTACCACCCTTACTTCCTGCCTGTCTATTTACCTATCTAATCTATTAGGACAAGGCGCTCACACACCTTCTCAATCTCCTGTGGTGTTGCGTGTCTCTCTGAACAGGTCCGGGCCTCTCCGGGGAGTGGGTGTGTCTGGATAACAACACACAGCACAGGCCAGGTGGTGATTCATCCGTATGCTCTTCTAACACGCTTCGGTGTTGTTACACAAACACTGGCAGAATAAAAGGCCGCAGGGTGACGGTAGAGTGTAAGGAGAAAAAAAATGGCTGACTTGTTTTCGTCTTCCTTACTTGAATTTGGTCTTTTTGTTATTTACTCATCTTATGAAATGGATAAAATATGCTTGACAATTCAAAATATGATCTTTAAACAGGCCAAAGTGGAAGAGAAACTTTCACACTTGAAGAGATCAAAGGTCAAAACCTCAATTACTTTACGGCGCCCTGTGTTGAAATACCACCACACCATTACAGGCTTTGTTTACAGAATGACATAACGAACAGAAGACGTTTATCCTTTCTGAAATGTGTTGTCTCAGCTCTTGCTATCTGGCTGGTGACTTAACTGTGACTTTTCCACAAACCTTGGGGCTGTAAAAGGTTCATCTATAATGTCTGCAAACACCTGAGAAGGTAAGACCTGTATGACAAGTTGGGACACTATTAGTTGGTGTTCCACACTTTTTAACCATCTAGAGGTAAAACTTTTTAAAAATCCTAGATGGAATAACCCTGCTTCTCAAAAGCCAGCAGGCAACAAATAGACGCTCTCATCATTGCGCAAAGACGTTTACATCACCTTAGCAAAATTCAGAGGCAAAATTACACAGCAGCAATGAGACACCATTACAGAAGGGAGTGTTTGAATAAAAGACACACTCACAGAAGAGGAAATATCAGGTTGCAGCACCGAAACAATGACGACAACAGGTGATTGTGTGGAAGTGAAGCTATTCAGTCATTTCCCACCTTTGTGTTGCCTCTGTGTGTGTGTGTGTGTTTGAGAGAGAGAGAGACAGTGAAAGGTAGACACCCTATCAGACATGAACAAATCTAAGGTTTTGTTTAATATTAAACAGCAGTCCCGCATTTACTTGTTTGTTCAGTTTCAATCATTAAGTCATTGGAGTTTTTGTGCCTACTGAGATAAGAGAGATAAAAGTGCTCAAATTCAAACACTTTTAAATGCTATATACTGAAATATTAATTTATTGACCAAGGATATACAGGGAAGATATATTTCTGGTTTTGTACATAGTTTCTGTACATAGTACAAGTTTTTTTTTTAAAGATTATTCTTGTGCAGTTTTTACACAACATACAATGTAGATGTAGAGAGAAAATAGTGTAAAGAGAGAGGGTGGGTTATAACAAAGATGTCTAATTGTAATCAAACTTCATATGTTACAGTTGTATGGAGAACAACATTTTTTAACTACTGAACCACATGACACCCCTCCGTGTTTCAGTGCCTTTTGCGAGGGTGGTCTGCATAAGTGACCCTCCATTTAATTGCCAATGAAGTAGCTCAATATTGTACAATGATATCAATGATTAGTGATATTATTTTGGGTTAGTTGCAAGATCTGTTCAGATGAATATTGATATTATGATATCATTTGTGTAAGTTGTATTTAGGTGCCACATGGACTGCGCTGTGTCACAGATAGTTTCTTAAGTGTAATATCACATCGTAGTGCCACTTATTAGGAATCCAGAACACCTGTGTGCTATCATCAACAATCATTATGGTGTCTTGGTAATATTATATGGTCTACAGTGATAAAAACGAGATAAGCCTGCTGAGGATTGTGCAAAGTGCTCTCTTGCAGCCAAGGCACCTAAGTCATCAGTGTTGTTACCATCTGTCCTGCTTCTCTTGTACCATTTTTAACTGTCTCACTCATCTCTCAAACTGCCCTGCTGTCTATCTGCTGCTTTCTTTCTGTCCTCACTTATGCTGTCTGCACTCTTTGCTCTATTGATTTAAAAAAAGCTTTTCTCTCACAATGCAGTATAAGCCCTTGGCAGCCTTTGTTAAATGTCCATCCTGAGCCTCTTCCTCCAAATGTTCTTCCTCTCTCTGTCTCCAACCATAAGTGCTCTCCCTCCTCCCTTCCAGCCTGCCTGCCAAATTTGTTCATATCATGAAGAAAAACAAAATTAGGCAGACAGTGGCTGTGCTCTCACACTCTCATACTACTGTATGTTATTACAAGTAGGCAACTGCCTGGAACACAACTCAGACCTCATTGTGAGATGCAAATCTTTTCTGAGCAGCATGCTGAGACCTGGATGTGTCACATAGGTAACAGGAAAGGTATAAAGGAAGATATATCTTGTGATCTTTTGTGATCTTTTCTCAACACAACATTCACGTACACATATCCAAACATGTCATCCAACTTTCACATACGTATTTTAAGGTCAGTCAATGGCTGTTTTGCTGCTAATTAAAGGAAGATCAATCATTTCAAATATATAAACACACAACAAATCTTATTTATGGTAATGGAAAATTATCAGAGCTTGGATTGGCCAATGCAACTTATGACAACATTCATACAGGGCTAACAATTGGCTGGCAACAAACTGACCCCAGGGGCTTATCATTTATTGGCCAAGACAACTCCTATGTGGGACAGCAGGCTCTGTGCCATCACTACTCATGTTCTGCGTCTGAGGCTGGACTGCAGCCTTGGCATGCTCAGATGGTGTCAACACAACCTTATCATTGGATGCCTGTGCTTCAAATACTATACATACTTTTCTGACGGGAATATGATCACAAGCTATCAGGTGTCAATATGCACCGCCCTTGTCATTTTTTTAAAAAACAATTGTGCTTTTTGGACTATAGCGCCTTGAAAATTAAAATTAATATTACATTTAGGGGAAGAGAAAGACAGTAAATGTATAATGATTATTGTTTCTTTAAAATAGGTCTATGTAAACCCTAATGATGTTTAAAAGCTATAAATATTGTATTTCTATGTTGTGTGCACTGTTCCTTTTGAATACCTGCATATATAATACAATTCTGGAGTCATTTATCAAATCAACTGGCTCAGCAGTAATACTATTTTATCACTACAAAAGGTTAACTTTTCCTTTGTGAGACCCATTGCAATCCAGTTTTCATTTCATTCTGAGTAACTATGGCGAGTGCTATCAAAAAGAGAGGAATGTAAAGTATGTGTGGTCAGCACAGCTCTGAGAAAAAGTTCCCTCACTAAGACAGCAGAGCTGGTATGGGACCAGAGATCGTGGCATTTACTGAGAGTGAATGTGGGACACGAGTGCTTTAACATTTTCAGTCTAGCCAATATTAAGAAAAGTAGCGAGAGGCCCAAATTCAAACAATGGCTTTTGTCAGGTGACAACCATATGACTGAAGCTTTTGTTTAGGAAATGATGACAGGTAGCTACAGAAACCTATGTTCAACTTGGCCTTTTCAGTGTGGTGGATGACTCTTCATACAGCCTTAATCTGAATCTATCTCAGTGTCCAACAGTGAGGCGTAATGCTGGCAGGTGAAAAGCATCGGCCGATGCAATAAGGAGTACCAGAGGAGGCACGCGGCTATTGACACCCTCTCCAAGCCAGTAAAGAGATTTGCAGTGACAAAGAAAGCATTAAAAGGGAATTTACCATATCAAATGTGTGAGAAAAAAATTTGAGTTACTGTTTTTAACTAAATATAGATGGCATAACAAAGAGTTGGTTAAAATAAATGACTTAAATCACATCTTTTCTAACTTAGCTACACACAACTATTTTAGAAATGAGACAATAGTCCACAAGTGGAAAAACATGTTGTCTTGTTTTCGAGAGAAAAACAGTGAACGAAGCAAAATAATTGTAAAAACAAAATCTTCTGGTTCTTAGTTAAAGTCCATCCATCCATCCATCCATCCATCCATCTTCATCCGCTTTATCCGCTTAGTTAAAGTGCAAAACAGAAATGCTCTGTAGAGAAAAAACAAGGGTCAATTGTTGACTTGGGTCTTCCAACTGTGACCCCTTGACACTTGACCTTTGACCCTGTGACCATGGCAGCCCCTTGCCCCTCTATTATTAATGGCCGCCCACTGAACCAAGACACTTAACAAAGCTGTGACGATGACGTAACAGCCTCTGTGCGTGTGCATATGTGTACAGTGGTCAACAAACTAGTAAGTTAAACTGCAGGGAAAGTGTATCTAGAGGCCCACGACAGAAGGAGGGAGGAGGCAAGACAAGCCAGCGATAGACAGACCAAAAGGAGGACTGACTGTGAAGTTCATTCACCTTGAATAAGCACAGAGGATTTATTTATACAAAGTTTGCATTTAAACAAAGCTCTCCTTAGGCAGTATCATTTTACAATAAGACAGCACACCCCTAACGTGACAACAAACAAAATAAACACATTTATAAATATATATATATTTTGCTATAGTTATTCAGTTTGTTGAGGCAATAGTTTCTCTTTAATATAACAAATGCACTTACCCACTTTCTTGTCAAGCATGAAATGAGAGGATTGATACCACACTTAGGTCTATCCACTAAATATGAAGCTCCAACCTGGAGCCTGCCTCTTTAAAAAGCTAGTTAGCTTAGTTTAGTGTAAACAAAGGAAACAGGGGGGCTAGGGAGGCTCTGTACTAAAGTAACTAACTCAGCACCTCTAGAGTGTAATATAAAGTCTTTTTTGGGGTGATGACTCCAGGAAGGAGCCTGGCTAACTTATGCTAAGCTAAGCTAACTGGCTACTGACACCAGCTTCATACTGAATAGAGAGATATGAGAGCAGTATCAATCTTTCCTCTATCTCCCTGCAAGAGAGTAAATAAGCCTAGTCAACAAACGCTTCCTTAAATGCATGTAGATTTCAGTTTCTGTCATTTCAGACCAGGCTGAGAAAAGGGCCACAATGTTCTGTCATTTCTCAATTGTTGAGAACACTTACCAATGATAGGATAAAATGATAAAAAGTTCTTTACATCATGTAACAACACAGTACAGTATAGCGATCAAGAATCAAACAATATGAGCAGACTGACCTACGATTAGCTGCTCAAGTTTAGAAAAAAGTAGTTTCTGAATTGGATGTTTACTGTCAACAAGTTCACAAGAGGATCCTCTAACCATAAATCAAGATACACTGATTTGTTAAAGTTTGATCCTAAGGAAGATTGATGTTGATACAATATGGTTTTGTTGTTATGTAGCCACCATATTAAAAATATATTATATTACAGTGCTACCCCACCAACTCTGGTTTCAAAGCCAGTGCTTCGGTGAAGGGCAATGGCCCCATTCCTACAGTAACACGTCACAGACTGTAAATGTCTTTTGTGATGAGAAAGAAATAGGTATGAGAGAACACCAGCAGGGGTGCAACAGTAAAGTGTTGAAGAGGGACAGGTTTTACACTGTACATCAACTGTACATTACTTTGACCTAGTCGTAGGATCGTTAGAGCAATCATAAAAACTTTGTTGATAACCAAGATTTATCTCCTGCAGACTCCTTGATCCACACGCACAGTGATAGCTCAAACACTGTTAACAGCTAATGACATCATAGTACCTCATTTATAAATAAAAAGGTAACAGACACTGACTGAGGAGTTGATAGGAAAATAGGCAATAAAACGCTGGCGGTGTTTGAGACAATAGAGCACACAGGCTTTCCATGTGTACTTCAGTGTTTATTGTATCCACACACAAATTTGAGCGCACGCACAAAAACTACAGCATGTATGCACAAACCAAAGTAGATGCTACGTTGTCTCCTGCTGTTTTGTTTATGGCTGATGTGTTTGCTGCAGACTTCTACCTTAAGTCATAGCTCAACACTCACTCACACTTATTAGAAAGATCCGTGCAACTACATTTCATTATCCATCTGTCCATCTGTCAATCAACTGCAAAAAATTATCTGATTTATTAAGAAATAAATGGAGCTATGGTAGATTGCTCCTCAGGCATCAGTTACCCCTTTTCCACTAAGGTGAACCTAGTGCTAGTTCTGGGCTGGTGCTTAGTGCCGGTTCGCTCGCAACTTGCATGCGAACCTTCCAAGAACTCGTTTGCGTTCCCACCAGCTTTACGGGTTAGAGAGCCACGTCATTACGTCACTCTGTACATCTTCGGTTTCCCAGCAACACTTTAGTGCTAACTCCGGCACAAGACAACAACAATGACGGGCGCCGTACCTCTTCAGGTGTTGTTCCTGGCTTTGAAAATCTACATTGGCATCCAAACAACACTGTTCCGATGCGTTGTTGCTGCTCGGCGTGATTGCCATATGTGCTATATGCGGCGATTACATTCAAGAAGAAAAGTAATTATCTAACACATTTTGATTCTGAATGTAAGGCATGTTATTGTTTGCCTTTGTTGTAAACTAACACGCTAGCTAGCTACTTAGCATTGACTACACATCGGTCACATTGCAATTAAACAAATTTAATAAACAACTGACACACCAATTTCTACCTTTACAGGTGATCCTGCGGCTGCACCTGTTGTTTGGGCTTACACACAATCTCTCACCACTGGTGGGACACAAACGCCTCCTATGCGGGGCATTACCTGAGCATGGTAATCCAGAAAGGACTGACGTTAGAGCTGCATTAATGGACTATTTTAGTCCAGGTCAAGTGTGTGATGTTTTTCTGTTCATTAAGCATACTGAATCAGACATGTCTGTTTACAAAGTGTTTATTTTGATACATAAATACAAAAAGTTCAAACATTTAAAAGTACTGTACAATGTTAAATAAAAAAAAAATGTTGAAATTTTTTGTTTTATTTGTTTGCTTGACCCTCCATTAATGCGACCATGTGCCCCATCAGCCCAAGCAAAGCGCTGGTGTTTTCTTCCATCTTTTGGAGTAAGGTGTCGTTCATGTCCTTACAAAGCTGTGCTGCAAGAACCTCTCTCTCGTCTCTCTATATTAATTAAGACAAAAGTAGGTTCCATCACTCATATTACATATACATATAACATATCATATTACATGTTGGACTTGTATTTGCCGTTTACACGGTCCATGTTGTGTATGTGTTATTATATGTATTAAGGCTCTATTCTGTGTCAGGTAAACTTTCATGTGTTAACAATAAATCTGTAAATGGTCAGCTAATGTTACCCAAGCAAGCCCAGCGTTTCTGGCATTACGAATGTATACTGATGTGAGAAATTTGTAATATTAGCTCGTAAAACAGCTAAAAATTGCCTAATTCATTGTCAGTAAGACGAAACATCTTAAAAATAAAAAAGTAAAACTTACGAGGATCCGCAGAACTTTGAATGGTATCATCCACCATATCCTTCGAGCAATGCTGTTGCGGAGTTCAGGGCCCCGGTCAGCTGGCATGCTGGTCTGTTGCCGAGGACCGAGTCGAGCAGGTCAAAATGTGGACTTTTCCTCGGCCAACCAGCGCCACTTCTCCCCAGGTCCCTTTTTTGGTCCCTGTAGTCCTTCTTCAGCTTTTTGAGCTTGTTATTTATTTGCTCAATGTTCTGCTCATACCCCACTGTCGCCAACTCACGCTGGAGCTCCTCAAACACCGGCTTTGTCCCCGCCCCTAGCCCATGACGGTTCTAGACCAGCAAAGAGTTTGTGCCATTGTGGAACCAGTTTTCCCCGCCGAGAGCCAGTTCTTAGGCGGTCGAAAAAGGAAGAACTGGTTCCAGATTAGGCACCGGCTCCAAACCGGCCCTGGAACTGCCCTAGTGGAAAAGGGGTAAGTGATACCATTAGGGTGGTTTGTATCTTTACAGTCAAAGACCGTGTCTGTGTCAAGAGTCACTGACCAGACCTTCGCCACCACTTCTCACACTCTGAGCCAAGACAAGACATCCGAATGGGTCATTTTTCTTGAAGTGTTTATTATTTCTAGTTATTACTTTTATTCTGTTTAACTAGTAAAAGTGCTACCATCTCATATCAGCAGGGACTCCAGAAACTATCAAACTGTTCCTTTGACACTGTTACACAGATGTAGGCTACATAAACAACACACACATATTTGCATTTACTATGTACCAGCAGGATTTTTTTTTCCATAGCAAAGAGTGCTTGCACTGAAAATACAAGATGTTGGCTGCATAAATGTCATCAAATCTCACCTTCATTTTGTTTTATCTAGCTGTTAAAATATTCAAGAACCACTGTGTTAAAGTTTAAGCTCTCCTAACTGTAAAACACCTCAACAAGCCATAGGAAGGAGATGAGTTACAATTTTACGCCTCTCACCAGCTGCATGCTTACACTATTATATCTTGTTGTTTAACACCTGAGTCACGTTACACAGGCAGTATTGAGAAATACCTGTCAGAAACCTGGACAGACTGGAGGGCAAATCCACTCCTTGCTGAAAAGGCGCTACACACGCCCAAAAACCCAACCCATTGCACCCACGGGCACGAAATCCTCGGTCAAATTACTGCCCACCTAGAATACTGCTTGCCTCCAGCAAGGTTTAGACAAAGTGCCATAATGCAATTGCGCTCTGATTTCACTTTCAGTGTTGATCCGACTGTACACCACCGAACATTGACAAGCTCTGGCTAGTCTCAACTGCTCTATCACGCCACACTTAAAAGTTTAAAATGTCTGATTAACACAGTGGTTCATTCATGTACAGCTTCAAGTGAGGGCACACAAGACCAGGATGACCACAGGTTGAGATGACATCTGCTAGTCTAGTCCACCTCAGTGTGGACCTGCAGTATACGTTAACATTGACGAGACTGAGTTACAGTTTGGCTACCCACCCAATGTCATAATCAGATTTCACAAAATACATAAAAAACCCACACATTTTTCCAAAGTAGGCTGTCCAACAAAATTTAGATGAAAGAGGTGGAAATAGTATGAGCTTTTTGAATCTGCACAGGACGCGCATGTTTAAATTTATGTTCCTATTAAAGCACACCCTTAGGTATCATTATTAATAACAATAAAACTACTGTACGCTAAACACAAAGTATAGTTTAAGCTCTAATGTAGAATGTAGCCCATTATACTGTAAGGTGTTACAATTATTTTCTCCACAACCTCTATTACCTGCTTTAAGTTTTACTCTCCGCAAGTATTAGAGAAAGGGGTCTGTTTTAATGGACTGCTTCCCTTCACCAAGAGCTGGAAAGAGACTGGGGTGTTTGAACAAACCATGGAAACTATAACAATGAAGAGGGGATTCTGTAAGTGTGTGTCTGTGATTGTGTGTGTTTTCTTTAAACAAACAAGCAGGATTTCAGCATACAGCGTGTGTATTCGTGCATGTACAGAAGTAGAGCAGAGGGCACCGCACAGATCTCAGCCAACCACCTTCTCTTGGCACCAGTCAGCCTTTTGTTGTGGTTCCTGTCAGGAACAAAAGGTATTCCATCTCTTTAGTAGGGCCCGAAACCACCGGCTCTCTTTTGAATCACTGTCTTTGATCTAAAGTCTGAGGCCCAACAAGCAAAGTCATGGGCCGACTGACTGGCAACTGGCACTACATCCAAAAAAATTAAGCTAAAAATGTACTAAAAACTGACATATTTTAGAAAACACTGTGCTACAAACAAATGTATTTTGATCTGTCCTTGGAGCTGGGCCTGTAGTGCAATCCAGACTGTTTAAACTTGATTTCAAATACACGTTTGCTTCCAGGAAGGGTGGAGCACACGAGAGATCTTCCAAGTAGCCACCAAAATTGCTATGGAGGGGTGATGGCAAGTATTAAGCATTTCCCCGCATTCACCATTAAATATAAGGCACTTCTCTACTTTTTTAGTAAGTGTATAATTACTGCATATTCAAGGTCAGGACTATTTAACTTAAGACCTGTGATTAGTGTTGTTCAGTTTGTCCTCCAGCCGGAAGGTGGGAAGCTCACAGACAAGGAGCAGACCTGCTGTGCGTAAGTTATAAGGTTAAGTGGGGTTTTAAAAATGGAGGGAACTTAACTTATTTACACTACACTAAACCTAATATTTTGTGACAAAATAATGTAATTTCATTGTTACTTTATTTGAATTGATGTTCAATTCTAGTCTTTTTAGGAGAAACAGATAATGCAAATATTAATTGTCAATGAAATCATAAATCAAATGATCTCTTTATCTAAAAACATGCAGAGGTGAAAGTGCTGTTTTCAGCCCTGACCTTTGCCTTTCAGGCTTAATATAGCCTGAAAAACCTCCATGAATGAGGAAGGGAAGTTTGGCCTGGGAGACTAAACCCAGGGCCAAAAAGCCTGTCTCTCTCTGCTACAGCTTAATTCCTGCGTGCGCATGGTAACAATTGAAGATGTGTATATCAACATTTCTATCCTCCCTAGTGTAAATTACACCCTTGTGTGTGAAAGGCATGGAAAGTGAGCTGGCAAGTGCATCACTACAGTATCAAAACACATTATAGCAGTGGATCTAAATGCATTAGCAGGGAGAGATATTTAAATATAAACTCATGATATGACACCTGAACACCGGGGAAAAGCTGATATAAACCCATCACAAATAATGTGTGTTCAAACACCAAGTACAGAAATTGAAATTTGAAAGAAGAAAAATAAATGTTTATATTAAAATTTGGACTTTGTTAAACTTACGTAGTCATAGTTTTTATTTTAGATAAGCCCTCATATTCAATATTCAATTCTTAATTAATCTAGGCCAAGGCTAACAATCTATTTTGGGATATTGCTGTAGTATATTTTCCACTTCAGAGCCGAAGAGAGTGACCTTGGGCCAATATTTTATTCATGAACTATAATTCCATTCCCCTCAAGGCAGCATTTGTGTAAGAATATGACAAATTCATTTCCAACAGAGATTAGCTATCTGCAGGGGAGTGCATTAAAAAAAATAAATTAAAAAAATCAAACAATGCTTGTCATTTTAAGCTGCAGCACTGGCCCTCCACTTGGTCCTCCTGAGTTACAGCGGCTGTTGTCAAGGCAGGTCTGAGCCTCTCCCAGTTCAGTGGCAAGTGCTCTGGTATCAAGTGCTGCACAGGCATAACTTGGGCTTGTCACAAATGCAGAAAAGTGGGACTCAACTGCCTGTTGGCCGGGCTGGCTGAGTTGTAGTTAGTATGGCAGACTAGCTGGTTGGTTAACTAGCTTATAATAAGTTGGCTGGCTAGCTCGCCCATTTCTCCTGCACTATTGTGGAAACGGGTCGAGTGCATTGTCTTTGGACAAAGAGGCTATACACGACCCACAACAAAAAGTGACATCAGCGCAGAGGAAATTACAAAAACACTGCAGGGGAGCGAGGGAGCTGAGGAGGAGGAGGAGGGGAGAAGAGCTCCCAAGCTCCCCCAGAAGTGCAAGGAAGCTGATATTCAGCTCATTTAAGCTAAAGCATTATGGGAACAAACTGGTGACCTGGGGGACATTACAGCTGAAGCCTTTTCTAAGCATGTCCCTCTCTCAGTACACCAACGATCTCCAGTGTGTTTATACTGTATATGCAAATGTAAAAAGGAACTTAAGAAACTTATTTTCACAGCGTGAAATGGCTGTAAAAAGAGCTGGCTTGGATTTCTATCAAATTATAATATTCATTTCTCTTAATAGAATTCAGTACATCACTGGCAATTATTAAATACACAACACACAATCTGCTAAGTTGCTGAGGAGAACACTCAAAAAAAACAGCCAAAACAAAACCAGCCAGACTTCCACCTTCAGACAGTGCAGGTCAGCTATCAGCGGTATCCACCCAATGTTAAGTGTCCTCGAAAGTTTCACTCAGCTCAGGGGCCCGCAGGCTATGGAGAGGCCCGCTGACAAGGATTGGCAATTTCTCCTTAATCTCGGAAGGAATTTTCAAACCCAGAAGTCCTCAGACATGATTAGGAGGAGGAGAGGAAAGGAAAAGACTGAAGACTGAAGACGGCAGAGAGAAAAAGCCGAAGAAGATGGACAGAAATCGACATGACAGTACTGTGGACAGAAAGTCAAGAGACAGATGGAGAGACAAAGACAGAGAGAGAGAGAGAGAGAAAGACGCCGACATGGGGGCGGACAAGGCAGAGAAGCACCCCACCCTGATTCCAGCGAGAGCAGGTTAACACAAGCAGGCAGCAGGTTAAAGAGCAGCTCTTATGGCAGTTGAGTGCGGTTGGTCTTATTTGCCTGCGTATCTGCAACTGCAAGCCTGTGCACAAAGACGCCCATTGTCTTATGGCAGAAAACAGGGCCAAGGCTTATGGCAGAGCATAACGTCGCACTTCATCGATATGTGGCGCGACTCTGATCACACAAACGGTTTGTCCATGGTGCTCCAGAGTCCAGACAGAAAGAGCAGGGGGGGACGAGAGAAAAAACTCCACTCCCACTGACACACAAAACACAAGAGGAACTGATGGGACTGATGGAAACTTACTCTCTTCTTCATTCGCATGAACAAATGATGCCGCTCTTGACAGAACATCCAGTGGCGTCTCCATCCTTGGATGCCTGTGGGACAGAGGGGAGGGCACGGTGCTGAAAATGTTGCTTCATCTCTTTGCGAAATTTTATGCAAAATCCAAGTTCATATCTGATGAGATGCAAAGTCATTCAGAGTTCAAACAGGCCTACGATTACGATCAGGAAATAAAATCAATGTTATTCCTATGATGGGAGTGTCTTTTTAAATTTTCCGATACCAACATGATGCTTTTTAGTGTCACAGTTTGAAAATTTTCATACAATAAAATATGCCAAAAATCAGTGTTTAATGTTGTCTTAACGTGAGCAGTTGAACACAGACTTTCCCTTCAAGCAGCAGACAGTCTTCTCTGATTTGCAAATATCAGACATCACATTACTCTGCGATTCTTTTCATTTCAGCGAAAACTGTGAAAAATCATGACTTCCCACAAGCCATATTGAGTAATGTCTAGTAGTCTAGTAGGCGAGTAAGTCTTGGGGCATTTCTACCAAAAAAAAAAAACCTCAAAATATTTGCTGATTCCTGCTGATCAACTTATTGATTAATGGACTAATGACTGCAGTCTTTTATATGTCATAAGACTCTGGTAGGGGGGACTGCCTTGGATACTTACAATGACTCCACTTGACTGATAATACTTCTTAAGTTAAGTTTGAATTCAAGACTTTTCCTTGTACTGCTGTATCTCTAAATGGGGGTGTTTTTTAAAGCATAAGAATACTTCCTGACCTGCAGTTATGCTGCATTATGAGTGACCTTCCTGAGATATTTGGAACTTGTCCTTCACAAATGTGTTTTGGTATTTCTCTGGGATGTCTGTCCTACACTGCCTTCAGCCTCGCTGCGCTATGAGAGGTATTTGTGGATTCCGAAAAGAAAAGAAAAGAAAAGAAAAGAAAAACGCTCCGGCGCGCTTCTCTTCCTTCTTTCTTTCTTTCTTTCTGCATTCCTGAGATACCTTCCCGTCATTTACTCTGGGAGAAACAGCGTTTGACCATTAAAAACTGTCCCTGCAGCCTCACACCGAAACAGCAAAACACGTCAGGTTTATTGTCCGACTGCAACACGAGTTAGTCTGCGAGCCGTGCGTAAAAAGAAAAGCCACAAACTTTCCACACAGGAGACATGAAGGCGATTAAACTGGTAGCAAGTGCGCCCCCCCCCCCCAGTCACTCTCCCAGCAGCCCTGTATTTCTGTCAGCCTCTACGCTCACAAAAACAACACAGACACACACTACATGTCTCCAAACCCCTGAAGGAAAGCTTGTTTGAATGAAAAATGGCTCTTTCTAGACGGGAGAAAGTTGTTTGTGAAGCCGCCAGTGCCCCGAGCTCATGTCGTGAATGAAACTTCAGCCGTGCTTGGTTTTTATTTCAGCTCAGTCTTCATTTACAAGAGGAGCGCTTCGTAAATAATTTTAATTTTGAAGCATAAGAGCGAATGAAAGCAAAACATAAAAAGAAAGAGCGCACTCTCATCCTTCAAAAAAAAAAACAAAAAACAAAAACGAAACACCGTCCGTCCGTCAACTTCATGTTCGGCGAAGCACTCACCTCCTTCAAGCGCCACTTTGGTATCTTCCAGTCTGATAATGTCCACACACGGAATATAAATAAAAAAAATCAATAAATACAAACAGATCCCACGTATTCAACAATAAAAAGCGAGCCGCGGCTCCACGGTCCCGGACGAGGGAGGACAATAGTAGCAGAGCTGTCGGGGCAAACTTGGTTGTAGGCTGAAAACGAGGAAGAGGAGGAGGAGGAGGAGAGGAGAGCAGGAATGCCTGGAATGATGGAATTCAGCTCCGAGCAGGTGGTGAAAGTGAAGCGCGCTGATTGGCGGAGGAGCGGAGCAATGATATCAGCATATATTATGATAATGACGCACATTGCATCACATCCTCAGGAGGTCAGGCTGCTGTCACTGAGGAGGAGGGGGTGGATTATAAATATTTAAAGTACTTGAATACTTTAGTTTTTATGATACTTTATACTCTGACTCCACTGTATTTCAACAGTAATTGGCTCCTAGTGCATTTATTTGACAGTTGCAGTTGACTATATAGTCATGATGCTATAAAGTAGAGTGAGTAATAGATAATAATAATAATAATAATAATAATAATAAAATAGAATATATACTATTTAATACTGGTATTGACTCATATTTTAGAATGTAATCACATCTTTTTCTCTTTCTCTTTTCTCTTGGAGGATTAATAAAGTATCTATCTATCTATCTATCTATCTATCTATCTATCTATCTATCTATCTATCCTTTTCCTTTATAATTTAAGTTTTCTGATTATACTTATGTGCTTTCAAAGGTTGCAGGACTTTTACTTGTAACAGTATTTTTAAATAGTGGCATTTCTACTTCCTCTTAAATAAAAGATCTGCGTACTTCTTTAACCATCGAGGACACTGAGAACAAGTGTTTTATGTATTTGTAATAGGTTAATAAATTAAGTTTTTTTTCTACTTACAGCTGCATTATAGTTTGTATAAACTGTAATAAATATAACTATGTATAAACATTTATTACTGCTAGAGGAACTTAAAGTGTTGCCCAAAACATTTACAAAGTCTTCATAACACCCAGCCCAATAAAATTACATTAAAACCAAACAAATGTTGAATTGACAATAAAATGTAAAATAAAAAATCTCAGTGTACATTGCACTTAATCTACATTGCAAATAAAGTTAAAAAATAATGATGTATGCCTGTGCTCAAAGATAACCTAATTTCTTAAAGCCTTTAGATTCTTGAAATAATAAACTTTGGCAAACTATTCCACTATGACAAGACTCTGCACATGACTTTTGAAATATTTTTTTCTCTGTGTATTGCTCCTTAACTATGGCTGCTTAGTGAGACCAATAATTTTGCATACAGATAATGTGGGTGTTAAAAACTACATTACCTGTCTTCTACTTTCAGCCATGCAAGAGCACTATACATTTATATCCAGTTGTGAAAAGTAAAAAAGTACATTTACTCAACTTTCCTAAAGTACAATTTACTTTTACATACTAGGAGTGGAATTATTAACAATTACTGACCTGAACAGAACCAAAGAATTGCATGTGAAGAAAACTGTCTTGAAGTGAGTGAGCGAGTCTGCTTTAAGATGACTCATGTGCACAGCTGAAGTCATTTTCAAACATGACTCATGATGTTGTGGTGAACAAAAAGGTGTTCAAAAAAAAACAACAGTCACTTCCTGGTAGGGAAAATGAAAGCATAGTTATATGGATACCCTTACTCAATGGTTTGTAATATGTTATGTTTAATTGAAAACTAATAACTTTATCAAAGAAAAAACTTGAATTTGTCACAGCAGGAAAAGCACAGATTTAGTTTATAACATTAATGATGGCTTTGTTCCATTTTGGTGTCTCAGTGCTTCATGCCACTGAGCCAACATGCACAACACATGAAATACAGTCATAATTAATGTTATTAATTGCACTTCTGCTTTTTCTGCTATGACTTAGAACTGAAAATTAAAAATAATGCTGCTGAAACCAAAATTATCATAGACACTGTTTGTTTCATTAAAAAGTTTATTAAATTGATTTCTTTTCACGGAATTAGACTACAGCCAAGATTTGTGAGGAACAAGTCAATGCATTTTCCTATCAAAGACCTCCAGCTGTCAGTAGCTGTTAACAATGAGGAATATTTCATGACTATTTTATGAACACTGATGGTAAAGCCATCAAAAATGTGGTTAAAATTTGAAGGGTCAAGATGGAAGATTTGAGATCTTTGGTAATGTGAGGGTGTGTGTATATATAAGACCAGTCACATCTAAAGAGAGTTCAACAAAGTCCTTTCTCAGAACAAAGACAAGAACTGGACACAGAAATATCATTCTCAATTTCCTCACTATGTCAGCATCTTAGCAGCACGCCATTACTCATCGAGGTAGCACCATTCACACAGAAAATGCACAAAAACACTCGCAGTTTTCACCAGATGATAGATGGCACCAAAGTCTTTTTATACTTGTGGTTCTTGCTGCATGCTGTGCTCACACTGATTCTGTGCTGTGGCTCTAGACAGAGATGATTCAGCAGTTCCTCGCCAGTCACTGCAGTCATTATCCATAGAGGTTCGGTTTGTAGTACCATTTAAATGTCAGCCCTAAGTCAGTCAGGCTTGTGAAATGTCACCCTCTTCACTACAACTTGTATGACCTGTATGATAAAGGGCAGTGGTACAGTGGACAGTTCTGCACTATTCAAACACAGACTTACACCTGGTCAGTGATCCCATTCCTAGAAGCTATGCAGTGACACAACCAGAGGCGAGTGATGGACATCGGATTGTCTGGCTCACGCGTATAGAGGAAGAAAGGCTCCTCGTGAACGGGCGGGATCAGGACATCTGTGAGACAGACGGCTTCCTCCTCCAACCCTTCCACATCTTAATAAGTTTCTTGGAGCTGTACGACACAGACTTCCACAAGCCTGCGGAGGACAAGGAAACACAATGCACTGAACATTAACAACCACATTTTAAACACACTGCAGAGAGGTCTACTTTATCTAAAATACTGTTTCCAGTCTGCTAAGTTAAGCGGCTGTAGCATACAGATGTGAGAGTTGTATCAATCTTCAGCAAGTGTATTTCTCAAAATGTCAAACTATTTCTATAAGGTATGTAAAGCAACAAATCAGCCTATACTAACAGAGTGAGACACTGTATAATTTAGGGTTGTGTCATAACGCCAAACAAAGAAAAAAAGAGCACCTACCAGCCGTAGCAATGCCTTTGATACTCTGTGTGATACTGGAGGACTTCACAATGGATGAAATACCTGAGGAGGAACAAAAACATGCTCAAACATTACACAATAATTAATATCTTATCAGTTCATTACAGGCACATTTCAAACTCTGATTCACCTGAATTCTTTTAACATTAACCTGCTGCACAATCAAACTGTCCTAAAAATGACAGTGATTAACAGAACAAAAGTTTAACAGACACATTTGTTTGTAAAATGGTACAGTGTCTCAAGCAGCACAAGGAACATTGTGCAAATAATACAGATACATTTGGAGGAATTATGCATTTCAGCTCTGTGCATTTATGGTGAATATTTACAAGGACCCTATCTGCTGCAGTAATCACTAGCTACTAAAAAAGTAAACATTAGGTGTTTATTTGATTTACTATTTGTTTATTTAGTGCACTTTTATTTCTGGAAATGTTATATTGGCTTTGTGAGGATGTTGGTACATTAGATTCCTCCCATTATTCATTTTTAACACAATCCTACCTTATTAAATATTCATCGCATGCAACATTTGCCCATACAAACAACGTGCACTGTATCACAGATGAGTGAATTTCAATGAAACATCCAGGATTGATGACTTTGTGCCTGTCTTACTGTAATCATGCATCATCTCCAGAGAACATATTCTACAGTAGGTCATCTTCCCTCCTTCCATCTTTTCCTTCACTTTCACATCCCCCCACTCATTTTTCAGTCCGAACCTTGCTGTACAACAGCTCCACAGTCTGGGTCCTGGGCAACCTGCAGCAGAATCTCCTCCACATCTCGGTTCTTCCCCGGAGGATCTACAAGCTTTGTGATCTTTTGTTGGAGGGTCCGTGGCAATGCCATCAGCTGGACAAACTGGCCCTCTGGGCTTTTGTCAACCTGCAGGCATGAAGACACAAGATTAAATGAAGAGCCATACACACAGTGGACTGAATACCGATGATCACATCCACAGGTCGCTTCTGAGTGATCAGACGCAAATGTAGAAAAATAAATGTTGTTTTTTACTTCATCTCAGGATAAGAAAAATATTTTGTCATCAGTCAAATTAGCATGTACTTGTATTGAACCCTCTAATATGCCACTTAGAACACTTCCACCTTATCCACAGAATATGGTTAACACAGTAGGAATTTTGCAGGGATCTTAACATTTAACACTCATATTTTAGCATGTAATCAGGACATAGTAAGAACCCAATACCCAATAAGAACTAAAAGACTGAGTATAGTGCTTTCTTTTTAATGAGGATGGATTAAATCTGAATTAATTTTAGCAAGAAAAAAGCATTTATCCTCAACTAGTTCTCCAAGCTTTTTCCAAATTCCAAGTGAAATATTAAATAAATAATAAATCCAAACTGCATAGTTGGTACTACAAATTAAAAGTATTATAGTGTATTCTACTGGATGTATTCAGGGGAGAAGTGTTTGGTTTGTGGAAGAACAATCAGACAGGGTGAAACTCTATTTACTTTAAAAGCTAAACATTTAACAATAATGCAGTAACACGGCCACTAACATTATAAACTTTTTGCAGTACGAATCAGCTGCACATCAGTCTGAAGCTGGTTCATGTGTGTCTTCTGCTGAGCTCCTTTGATGACATATGAGGGATCGAATGCATTTCCCCAGAGCAATGTTGACTGCTGTGTTACACACACCCATACACCCACACACAGAACTCCTAACCACTTATTAAACATGTTATTCCAGAACGGTGTGATGAGCAATTTGTATGGTATTGTTTTGTTAGTGTGGGAGTGGTGTTGACATATAAATAACAATAATGAAAAGAAGATAAAACTTTATAACAAGAAAAATGAGAAGATTATGTATTCATGCCATTCAGTGTTCAAACATGGACATATGCACACATTTCCATGTTGCACCAATGAATACTTATAAAACAGGTGGGCTGTCAGTCAGTCACACCCACTGACCGTATAGTTAATGGTCACACCCCATGTAAAACAGCATGTTGTTGTAAAACAGCATTGGTCTGTTCAAGAATTGCACAAGGTTAATATTTCTTAAGGTAATGCAGGTAAACATTTGATGGCAATCTATATGTTTTTGGAAACATCTCTATTACTGTTTACGTTAGAAATTTTTACAAATTACATTACAAATTTTAAGACCTGTTTGGTCAAGTCAGAAGAGCTTCCGTTTACGCACAAACTCTTCTTCTGTGGAGAGGAACTTAATCCTCATATTTCACACTGATAACCATGAGTTTTTAAGAGTTTATGCCATGATGGTCCACAAGTAAAGAATCATGTGTAAAATGTAAATACAGCACATAACGTACTGTTGTGTGGCTCACATATGCCCACAGGTAAGATAATAAAAGCAAGTGTGTGTTCTGTGCATTTTTGTGTGTGTGTGTGTGTGTGTCATTTTTCACCTCCAGTTTTCCTTGTTGCGGTTTGTAGACCACTTGAGGGCAGTCCCGCAGGATGTTGCTGTACAGTATCCGGAAGTGCTGAATGTTGTCTTTGACAATATTGGCCACCTTGGATTTATCTTCTCCTATCACCATCCTAAAATCCCCTTAAAAAAACGCAGAAGAGGAGAGGCATGTTTTCACTCAAGTGTGATATCATTTGCTGAGATTTCTGCTTTACAGTCTGTGCTGTAGTTACAGTAGCTGTAGATGTTAAACTCCTTCTGATGCTCAGCTCCCAGTATAAAATTTCTGGTAGTGATACGACACCTGACATTCAAAGTTTTTTAACCACTCAGGCCAGACAGTTATTAAAAAGAAAACCACAAGCCTAGATATCATTCACTCTGTTGTCTTTGAATAACAACAGGAAGAGATGTGTGTGTGTGTGTGCATGTGGTAGGCACACTAAGTGGGAGAGAACAAAGAGGAAATATTTTCATATCTAAATCTGAAACACTTATCTCTGTGTAATTAACACACGTGATTAGATATATCTGTGTCTGAGCACGCATGCATCTTGTGTGCTGTTTGTGTGCTGTTTTAATACTCTTCAGGTTTTTCTATTTGTGTGTGCTCATTACCGGCATAAGAAAGACCAGCTATCTGCAGGAAGAGGTCTTCCTCACTGAAGCTCTCTGGCAGCATGAGGAAGGAGGCTGTCACTGCACTCTTCAGATTGGCCACCAGAGCAGCACGCAGCTTTCCATGCTCACTCTGCACCAACATTTTCACCTGCAGGGGAACATATGCATACACGCCCTTTAGCATGGTGCAAACACTTATGGACAAACATTTCATCAAAACCTGAGAACATTTTTTTGAAAGGGTTATACATTCCCCTGTTGCAGCATGCTTTAAAAAATTTGACTGGACTAACAATAAATAGCTTTTCAATAAATAACTGCAGAATAAATCCTCAGTTTAATACAGATCAGTTTTTCTGATTGATCCAAACAATTTGTTCATGATACTGACTGGTTTGTGAAGGCGTCCAGCAACGTACATGGTCTTCCAGTGCATCAGGTCGTCTATCAGAGACTCTGTGCTAATCACACCATATTTGATTATCTAGGAAGAAGAAGAGAAGGTCATTAAAGTCAGAAGTAAAGTCTAGTCAGACAAAAACAATAAAACAAACTTATATAAAGTTGATGATTATGATTTTAAGACAGTCTATCTAAGCTCAGACCCAGTGGCTTACTCAAAAACTCAAAAAACGCTGATAAAAACTAAACAAGTGTCATTTACCCTTCCATCCACTGGCACCAGTGTGTTGTAGTATACTGAAGCCCCATGTTCATTTTGAATAGAGCTGATCATCGTGGGTCCCAGAAGCTTGAGGATGGAGTAGTGTTTGCGATTCTGCAGTAGATTCATGGTGTGCCATGTCACTGGGTCATCCACCGCAATCACAAAATCCAGCATGTTCTTCTGCACGTTAGAGGTAAACGCAACAGGGAACATCACATCATCTTGTACAACATCAAATTCTAACATGTAGTTACAGAGGAAATAATTCAGTGTTGTTGTTCATTGCAATGACAAGATCACATCGTGTTAGTAAAGTTCTGTTGTCCTAACTGTAACACAAAAAATAACTAAATGAGTTTAGAGCAGCAATGATTAGTCAATCAATTATTTCGTCGATTAGCAGAAAACTAACTGACAACTATTTTAATAATCGACTGATCGTTGATAAGTTATTTTTCTGAAATCCCAAAAAAAAAATCCAAAAATGTGATTGTTTCAAGTTTAAATATGAAATTTGCCACTTGGTTTTCCAACCCAAGATATTTGATAAGGTCATCACATACTGTGATGGGCATTTTCATTTTTTTCTAACGTTTCATAGACCAAATGAAAATAATCAGCAAATTAAATCAATAACAAAAATAATCATTAGATGCAGCCCTAAATGACTTAATGAATGATTTACTGTGACACGTGTGAAGAGTTTCAACTGATGTAATGCATGTAATGGAATAACTGTACTGAAAAAAAAAAATCCTCTGTTGGGCTGTCCTGAGTCTCGCTTTCTTTCTCATTCAGATGTGGATCTATATCATCGTCCCCCAGGAGAGTCAGCCTCTCCTCCTCTCTCCCTCCCTTTTCCATGCCACTTGTGTCATTTGCTTGCCTCTCATGTGTCTGTGTGGCCTGTCCTCTTTCCAGGTAGTCTGTATCATGTCTTACCTACTCAGGCAAAACCCCTAAAGTTGCTCAATGTCCTCCTCAACCAATATTCTTCCACATTTATTTGACAATCTACTTTCCTGTCATGCATACACTGTGATATTATTGTTTCTTTCATGTTTTTTGCCTGTTATAAGTTAGTTTCAGGTAATTTTCCCTTATCAGAGCCAAGTTTCTGGGGCCAGAGGATGTTGTCTGTTGTGCAGATTGTAAAGTCCCCCCAAACTGTGATTTGTGATACTAGGCTGTATAAATCCCACTGTACTTGAAAATGTGGCTCAGTTCACCTCCAGGTTTACTGTCATGAGTAGAGTTGTGTCTCTTACCTCCATTTGACCTTGGCTGGTCCCGTGTTGTTTGAAAACACCAGATCCATAGGCAAAAGCTAAACTGATGTCCTGAGGAAACTGAGACAAAATCCGCCTGTAAAGCACGCCGGTGTTGTACAGCGATGAGAGACTCATTTTTAAACTAGCTAAGGCAGCTTCCCAGCAACAGCCCGAGCTTTTATTCACGGGATAAAATACTAAATGACGTGTTAAACGAACTTCTGGTCGCTTTAGGTAAGAAATACATTTCAGACTGAACGGCTCAATACCACTAAACACGACCAAAGCAGCTAAAAAACACTAAAAATATCAGTTTTTACGCTTTATTGCGCCCATCAGGTCAGCTTGGGTTAGTTGTGTGCTTTGACAGTCCATTAAAAATGACGTCACGAGGCGTGCCGAGGCCTGGAGGCTCACGGGAAACGGAGTCAAAGATGCAGGGTGAGCAAACCGAACCGTGAAACAACCAAAATGAGCACGAATATGTGAATTATTCTGCACGTAGCGACGTTTGTGATTGAACAAAGCTGGGAAATGTAAACTGCGGAATTTTAGTAATTAGGAAAGAAAAGAAGGATATTTTTAACAGCTCTTAAATTCAGCCAGCAGAGGGTGGCTTTCGACCGAGTTTCACGCGGTAGCAATGAAGTAATGCTGATTTGTGTGGAGAGGTGAGCACACGCAGCTCAGAGGCTACCTGCCAGTGTCTGCTGTTTTAAGCAGAGTCAAAGTCCTTCAAAGAAAATATGCAATTAAAAAGAATATGAAGCCAGACAGTCATGTGTACTTCATTTAAAGCCATGTTTATTCCCACCTCCTTTATTTATCAGGAGTTAATGATTATTGTGAGGGTATTTAAATGCATGCTGATATAGTGAGCTCACATTTGATGTCTCTAATCTCATAACGTGTAGTAGTTTGTTTGCTTGTCTTGTTTTGTTTCTATGAAAGAACAGAATCGACTCCATAAAGGCCAAATTTCATATTGCATTACACAAATGGTAAAAAAAAAAAAAAAGAAGAGAATTATATCATCCTGACGTGATACTGGCCAGACCTTCATAATTTGGCAGCTGCGTCCTGGGCTTGAACTACTGGACGGACGTATTAAATAAAACCTGGGGAAGCTAAAGAGAGCGAATAGTGCGTTTGACCCTGACGTGAAAAAGAAAGGGCACATTTTCCTGTTGTTTTGACAGCTGGAAAACAATCACGCTGCTTAAAAGCCAACTACCTTCTTGGCATTAAAAGACACCAAGCACATATGCGTGTGAAAGTAAAGTTAATTCTGACTGTAAAATAGAAAATACTGCTGCAGCACTAAAAGCCACAAGGCCTCAGAGACCACATCCATCCTCACCCCCACATTAGTCGCTAGTCTTATAGGCCCCATGCCCACATCTGTTTGAATGAATTAATATTGAATGCAGATTCATGACAGCAATATTTCAGCAGCTCGTTATGGGATTGTCAAGAGCTGGACAAATATAATCTTCTCAGTAATTGCTGAGGGCCTTTCTTTTTTTCAGCGAAATTAATATTGATAAGGTTAGTGAATCCTGACTAATAAGATCACTCGCTCTTCATTCAGGGACAGTGAGGCACCAGTAGGAGTAAAAAGATCATTTCTTTTCATTTTTCATCCCATGCAATATCATGTCGAATCAGCGCTCGCGATCATAACCCAAGAGATGTACATTAGTCCATATATGCTTTCCGCTTGCCTCCAGCTATTTCCTCCTCCCTCTGCTTTATAGTCAGTGTGGCTGTGTTACCTTGTGAATCTCTAATATCTCCCACATAGGATTCATTCTTTCATGTATGTACAAGGTAAGACACTTGCTATTCATCATTTAGGAGCATGTGCAATCATTTTCATTAGGTAACCTGTTGAATGTAAACTAAAATGGCTGATTAAACCAGCAGCAACTTTTTTTTTTTGACACTTGGGAGACATATCAATCTATTGAACGATGAAGGTGTTCGCAGACAGTTAGTACTTATTTGCAGCTGTGTTTGTGGCCACTCAACAAATGTACTATAAGTTAGATATTTACTAACTCCTGTGGGAAATATCTGACTCTTTAACGACTATGTTCAGCCTTTGGGATAATTTGGGTGATAATTCTCAATGGGTTCATCTCTATGGACGGTACTTTTCATTTTTCATGTTTTTAAAATGGAAATGTTCTTCAGTGCAGTTTTAAAGCTGCATAACACTGACATATCAGCTTTTAACTTGTTATGGCAAACTCTCTTTTAGCTCTGTTTTTGTTTTCTGCCAGCTGCTGAGGGAAATATCAGGCTGTTTAGCTGCTAAATGCCCCACTAACCATTTCTGGCTGCTGTTTCATTACGAGCAGGTAATATATGGTGAGTTTTTAACAGCCTTTTTCCTGAAAACAACTGCCTAGTGTGGCTGGTGTGACACTATGAGAGTGGCGAGAGTCAACCACAGTAGTAAAGTTGTGGGACAGACAGTAAACAATAAGCTGAAATTTCCTAGAAAACTCTGTAGTGTGCTTTGAAGAAACCACACAATACAGTCAACAGTATGTAAAAGTTTGAAACTGGACTCTTTAAATACCTTTCATGCTCAGTGTTGATAGTGAACTTATGTAGACACAGGGTTAATGGGCTCAACACAGGTAGCGAGACAAAAAAGTATGATATAATTTTTCACTGATTTCACAGCTTTTCGAGCCCACCACTCATCTCCTATTGTAGAGCGTGTGAAGCAACTGCGAACTGGTTGCAAGTAAGCAGCCGGGAACAAAGGCTTGTAAATATATATCGCTAAGCACCGTGAGAATCCTTCCATCACACCTCAGTCTTTCCTCACAGTGTTTGTGTGGGCCAGTGTGAAAATGACTGAAGTGACTGGAATGAAAGCTGCCTTTGTAACTTTTTTTGTTGTTGGTCTGGAACAAGAACAATTAATTATACTGAATCAATGTTTGTGGTGATTGCACATTGATTTTCCAATCTGACGTGATTTGGGCAATGTTTATGTCCCATGCAAAAGATTTAAAGCTTACAGTACCTCTCCTTGAGTTTGAGTGTCCGCCTCAGCAGCAAATTCATGTGGATATTTACAGCTTTGAGAGGTATGGCTTGGCGAAGACTCAGTCTGCAGTTAACATTTGCTATTGAAACATAAATATCTGCCAGTCTCTTAGACATATTATACTACTACAAGATGAGGAATACAGATTACAGAGAATCCTCCAAGGCAGGATGAAGCTCACCTGATAGTAATACACCGGCTTGTATATCCTGTGTGTGAGAGTGCAAACACAGATACACACACATGCACTAACTAGGAGACTCTTTTCAGCTTTTGCACGCCTGTTGCCATGGAGATTGCCATTGCTGCCCATGCCTAGTGAAGGAACATCAAAAGAAAATGCATCATTAACCACACAAACACACACACACACACACACACCCTTGTGTAGATGCACAGCTGCTCCAGACCCCCACAAGAAGAGACAAACAGAATCTGCCACTGACTCCACTGAAGGGTTACAGTGTCACCAGGCAGGGAGAGAGCCAACAATAATCATAATATGGGAATCAGAGGCAAGGGAAAGCCGTACAAAGGAAAATGCACATTTGAGGTAAAACAAGGCTCTGCTTTACACCTTCAGTAACAATCTTAATATTAACACTACACATGAGAGTCCTAATTTAATTCTTTGTCTGAAATAGGCCTCACAAATGCAAAATGATTATTAATAAAAATCAAATGAAGGTAAACACTGTGCTTTTTGGAGAAAGAGTTCATGTCAAATCAATAAAATAAAATCAACATCTGAGTTCAGGTTGGATTTTTCCTCTAGTTCATTAGTTGTTGGTTTGACACACAAGATGAATATATGAATACATGAATATATACACACGCCTTAATCAGACCCAGTGGTGTGTGAATTTTCCACCTCCTCCAGCCGGCAGGTGTTTTCTCACATAAAGTCACCCAATATCCATAGTTTTGTAAATGTACATGTATTTTATTCTAGAATTGAATCTGAACGTTAGATCAATGGCAGGCAAGTCTTTATTATTCATAAATAGGTATAGAATTATTTATATCTATCTAGTTTTTGTGCACACAGGAGACAATGGCTTCCTGTCATGTGTTTGTGGAAATGACAGTACAGTAGTTAGTTGAGCTTTAACCTTGAAACGCAGAGCCGGCTGGCCCATTAGGCAATATAGGCAAATGCTAAGGGCGCCGTGGCCTCCAGGGGGCGCCACAAAATCGGGAAAAAATTCACCTTCAATATAATTATATCAAAACAACTAGTTATTACTATTAACTCTTAAAATGGAAAAGCTCACATAGATTCAAATGTAAAGCAATGCCCAATTAATATTACCCTACAAATGATAATACCAAATAAGTCCCCCCCTCCTCCAGCTGATGGTACCTGCTCGCTCTCTGTGGGGGAAGGGGCAGATTTATTGATGTGACCAGAGAAGTTTGTAAAAATGTCAAAACGAGCTGAACTGTCCGGAGCACAGGGAAGAAAAAAAGAGAAGAAGAGGAGGAAAAACAGGAGAAATAAAGAGGTAAAGTAAAGATACAGTAATGAAATGAAGCATCAGTTATCTCACAGTGTACTGTGAAGTTGATAACTTGCTTCTGAGCGATTAGCCTCAACATGCTAATCAGTAAATAAGCAGTTTTATATTTCTGTAGCTGGGCGGCATGGAGGCTCTTTACTTTATGGATCATTTGTAAAGATTAAACCTACTCAGTAGGTGTCTACATTGGCCTAATCTACGCTTTTATTATTTGTTTTATTTACATCTGGCTAGCTAATGTTTTTCCTGCTTTTAATAGGTCAATCAAAAATGCTTTTCCCTTTTCACCCCTTTATATATCAGATTTTTAACCCTAGTTGTTCATTGTTGTGTTACAGTTCATATTGTCTAAAGCATGTTAATTGTTTTAAACTTTACATCAGTGTTAAAGTACACATTATTATTATTATTATATATATTATATATATTATATATTGTTATTTTGTAAGCGTATGTAAATCACAGCAGATGGAGGGGGCGCCATATAAAATCTCGCCTAGCGCGCCACATTGGGTAGGGCACTCTGATTCTCTGTTGAAACATCATCACGAGGACATGAGTTTCTGAACGACATTTTGAAGTCTCTGCTTTGTCTTGAGGGCTACACCAGTTTTGACTGGGTAATTACTTTCATCTATGAACAATTACAACCAGATGGCCGACTCCATGGGTATAGGAAGATGAACACAAAATGCAAGGAGACTGAATTATACATCAGGAGAAGAGACATCTATTTATTTCTAAAGGAACTAGACCCAAGTGTTCTTGATGTCAAAGGAGTCAGACATCTCAATCACCTGGAGCTACCTGAAAGAGTTTATCACGCCTACAGGAAACTTTTTTTTTTTTTTACCTCTGTCTCTTTGGGAGCTTTGTATTTGTATTTCAAGTTCAGGATGCTACTGTGCTTTAAGGTAGTGGTGAAATCATCAAAGGAGGTTCTTCACAATTAACTTAACATTCGATTAATATTAAGTTGAATATTAATATTAAGTTTCTAATATTAAGTTTTTAAGTATTCTGGCACATCAAATAGTACTTGTCATTGTGGTATCACATGTAGAAAGTGTTGTGATGGAAGGTTACACATTTTTCCATCTTTTAACTCTCTTAAATACTAGACAAGGACTGAGCTGTCCTTAACTCATGTTTTTTTTTTTTCATTCACCATTCTCTGTAATCAGTTAATTTATTCATTGTTTCCAAGAAAGCAGCCGTGACACAAGTTTTTAATTGTATGGAAATATGCCGGTGGCATTTTAAAGCACATGGCAATGCATTTGTTCAATGGGAGCTGGATCAAATCTTCTACTGCTACATGCAATAGATGTGTACTGTGTGGGTGTCCGCACATGTTTGGTCATGTTGTATTTAAACTGTAAATGGTCTTCTTGCTCTTTTGCTATGCCTCGCCTGCTGCTGCACCGCTGGCCTGAAAGCTTTGCACACAACATTTCAAAAACCCCACCTCCAGCCCAGCATCCACCTGTGGGTCCGTTTTCCCATTCTGCAGTTGGGTACCATGCAGCGCACATGAAGTTATGATGCATTTATGGTGAAACAGTGAATCCTGACTCAGATTTAAGTACCCATATGATTAAAAACACACTATTTTGCCATTTAGAGGCACATTGCAGAGGGACATTTTATCCTGTTTTATCTACCATCCAGGAGGGCACTTTTACACTCTCTGCTGTGCCGAGCTTTGGGCATCATCAGTGCCCTGCTTTATCATTACTGTAGTGCTTTTATTGTTGTGCATCCCAAGTCAGCGACTGTTCCACTTGTTGCCATGGCAGTTTTGAATCTTGAATTTTGCATTATGCCTAAAAATACAAAGTACAACAAGGCCTATCGCAAAAAATGTCAGCACCAGTCTCTCTGTGCACTGTGTGTGTGTGTGTTAATGTATGTGTGGTGCACACAGGCCTGGTTAAGTGTTTTGGGGGGCTTTGCTGCAGATGTCTGAGTTGTGTGTGGGTGTTTTAATCTTGTAGCTCCATCCATCCACACAGTGCTGTTAAAGTTCGTTCAGAGAGCTATTTTTCATAATAACTTGGCTCACTGCACTATTCCCTTAAGTAGCTTCAAAGGCTAGGACAGACATTTTAATCTATTCCCTGTTTTATTCCTGATATTTCTGTGGAGTCAAGACTCATTTCTAATGCAAGAGGCGCAGTGAGGTGACTTGTGTGAAGGTCTACCATTGTAAGATCTTGTTTTAAGACAGGACTAGACTGCAATTTAATAATAGCATAGCCACATAATAACCCTGTTGTTTTCTGTGCTGAGCCCCTTGTGTTTTTAATTAACCTACCGCTGCATCTAAGATCACTCCCTGCAAGGCAAACTTCCATTTAGTCACTTTTATGTTTAAGTATAAGCTCCCCCATTACATGTAGTCATTAAAAAGTCATTTATCAATTGAATAAAACTTTGAGGGTTGAGTTAAAATTCAACTGAATAATTCATTAAAGTATTTGGAATTCACAATTATACGCATGCCCTACTGAGGTCGTATCATGTATTACACCATGTCACGAGCACTTGCCATTGATGCCAGATGTGCACAGAGCCCGAGTGTTCACATATTTCATGGATTATATAAATTGAGCCATATATATTCACCCACACACGCTCTGCAGATATCTGCAGCAAGTTCCCCAAAACAGCATTTAACCAGGCCGGTGCACACACCACACACACACTAATAGTAAAAAAAATAATAATAATTAAACGTGTAAAGATTCTTGCCGACTCCCATCTGCTGATTAAGAAAGGTCACATTAATATTTTTTTTCCCACTGAATGAATTAGTGTTTAATATAATGATTCATTTTCATTTATGAATCCAAAATAAAGAAGTGAATTACCCACTTTTTTCCCAGTAGCAAAATCTGCTCTATGTGTGTGTGTGTGTGCATGCCTATTGGCTTTATCCGTGATGACACTTGAGATGACGAGTGGGCCAGATGCAGCATCGGTGTTTTTGTGTACATGCCAGTGTGTGCGTATGTGTGAGGGCGTGTATGCACATGTGTATTTGAGTCTGTGCTTGTAGCGTGTGTGTGAGTGCTGACAGATGAGTTCTGCTCCTGGCGTGGATCTGCTGTTTGCGTCCTCTTTCTGTGTTTCCTCCAACGCAGCAGCACGTCAGCGGCTCATGTCATGCTTTGCTCTCAGAGCTTGATCATACAGTACTTAACAACACACACACAGTCAGGTCCGAGGGGGGTGGGGGGTGGGGGGCACGAGGGAGGAAGGCTGAGGGAGGCCATTTTTTTCAATGGGGAAGATGGTTTAACCAAATTACGTGTGCTAGAGTGTGTCTTTGTAAATGGCAGTGCGAAGAAAAAAAGGAAAACCCTCTGTCTGATGCACAAATTGCCTGTTTAATCTTTGACTCCGCAGCCTGCATAATTTCATGCACACACGTATTATATAATGGCTGTTTGTGATTGTGTTATGTGTTGTGTATGTGTGTCATGAAACATGTAGGCCAGGATTAGCTTAGAACATCGCTACAGTTCACACTGCAGCTCTGTGACTCACTCTGGCTCTCTTCTGGTTGACTAAACCCCCCCCCCCCCGCTGGGCTTGACTCATCGTGACTTGCTACAAATGTGCATCGTGCATGTTATGTCAAAAAAAAAAAGAAAAGAAAAAACTCTTTTGAGGACTAAACGCAGGTCAATTTATTATTTGACTTTCTCCTCTGCTGTGCTCTAGTCCAAAGAACAATTTATGCACTGCACTGACATATCTCTCTGGACGTGTCGTTTCTTTTTTTCTTTTTTTTTATTACAAGAAAAGTGGTCTCACCTTTTCCCCATCATCAGCACATTTTCCACCTCACTGAACATGATATAAATTTGGATGCACCTCTGAGGCATCAGGGTTTAGAAATCCCAAATATATAAAAGGTGAGTGTTGGTGGCTGATCGAATGGGGCGCAGTAATGTCCTGTAGTCTATCCGGCGCTCGTTCCTCATGTATAATAAACTCCGTATTACAGTCACTAGAAAGTAAAAAGAGATGTAGGCTGCATGAGTGGTTCAGAGTAGAGCTGAAAAGCAGGCTTTCAGTGGCATAAAGGTCAAAGAATACATTTCCATCAATTGAGAAAGTATCAGTGCAAAAAGACAAATCTAGACTGAAACTGAAGGCTGCGACCGTAGATTCCAGAAATTTCAATGCCTGATGCTAAACAAGCAGTCAAATCTGAAAAAAGGTGTAGAGAATGCAAAGGCTTTACATTGTTTGAGAACAAATTGTCAACTGATGACAAGATGGGGGTAAATTTTTTCTGCTGCAGTCTTCTAATAACAAGATGTTCTCCTCAGTGTGGTTCAGACGTGTGTGGGATTTTCCTCCCGTTTTAATAATCACTTTTCTCCCCCTTTGTTCTGTCATCTTCTGGCTGTAAAGTAAAGAGCAGCAAACAGTGCAGACGCAGCCCGCTGCCGCTGCTGATGGCATTTAGGAGTAGTGCTCTTCTCATGCCCTGAAGTAGTGAATACACAATGATGCCAGGCACAGAGAGGAGATGTTTGTTTACTACTAACAAAAGAAAGACATACAAAAACGAATACGTGACAGACAGAGTCATATAAAAAAGACAATACACAAAGGAGTGTACCTATTTGAGTCTGTTGTTATGTTATTTACCTTCATCATCCACGTTTTTGAGTGTTGTAACTGGAAATCGTGGTTTGCCAAATTCATGAATTGGCAGGTTTTACACACAAAGTAGAAATCTAGTAATTCTGTGTTTTTGACAGTTGCTGCTTTACGTGCCAATGATGTAAAATGCAAACTCATACCAATCGCTAAGGGGTCTCTTAGCTTGGCTGTCCTTCGTTAGCATCACCATTACCTCCATGTGCTGCTTTCTCAGGCTGCTGAACAAGACACATTATTGAAGACCAACACGTTCCACTGGAGAGAATCCTTTGACCGATTAAATCAGTCAGAGTAATGAGTTTCTGTCCTCCTCTCCTCCTTCTCTGTCATTTTCTTACTGTCCTCTGCCTCAGTTTCTTCACCAAAGTGGCTTACATTACGGGCCCATGCTGCCCTCCATTGAGCCATGTGCTTTAATTGCAAAAAATGCCTCAGTTCTGTAAGAATTAATCCATTAGAAAATGCATCTGCACTGTCACTTACATGAGCCCGCAACGAAGGGCGAGGGGACGAAGGGAAGACAGGTCAAGATGGAGGGTGGGAAGATGGATGCATGGATGGATGGATGGGTGGTGGGAGATGGAGGTGGGGCTTGCAGAGCAGGGTGGATGCCGTTTCCATGTGTGAACTCCACCTTATGGGCACTCACAGGAAACCCCTTTCCAGTGGTTGCACACGGCACACAGCACTACGAGGCTGCAGCACGACACACACACACACACACGTAGCCCGTGATGTAGGAGGATGATGACAGAGGAGAGGAGGAGGAGGCAAGGGGGGGAGTAGGAGAGAGGGGAGGGGGAGGTGGCCAGCGAGCGTGCCGAATGAGAGAGAGAGTGAGTGAGTGAGCAGGAGGGAAAGGGCAGGGGGAGCGTGAGCGAGTGAAAAGGGTGAGATAAGCAGGGAGAGCAGCATCTCTTGAGCACATTCAGCTTGCAGCAGCAGCTCAGGAGGCAGGACGGCAGAGTGGAGGGGGGAGAAGCAGCACCTCACCACCGAAGGGGGCGACACCACACCTCTCTCTCTCTCTCTGTCTCTCTCAGTCACAAACGCTCACACGTCACGCATTTGTGAGGAGGCGTGAGGCTCAGGAGGAGGAACACCACATACACGCGCGCTGTTTCTGCTGCCTTAGCTGCTCTTTGGAGAGCTGTCTTTTGAAGACTGGACCAGAGCTGTATCCATCGCTTCTTCCATCCTTTCCTACCTTCCTGCTTTCCATTCCTCTAACACAGAAGCAGCTCTCTGTCAACCACCCCTCCATCTGTCTGTCATTCATCTAACCTCTGATCTCTAAAACCATCTCTGCCTGTCTCTGCTTTCACTCCATTCAGTCGGGGGATCAAGAGACACACTTACAGAGAAGCTAAACGACCGACCAAGAACCACCTTTCAACTGCAATCATGAACTTCCTCCGGCGACGCCTCTCAGACAGCAGCTTCATGTCCAACCTGCCCAACGGCTACATGTCGGACCTCCAGAGGCCAGACCCACCTGCACCTCCTCCCCCTACCGCCTCCTCCCCTTCCCAGCAAGGTGCAGCCCCAGCCACGGCGCCCACCCCTGCCTTGTCCCCAACCAAAGCTCCGGCGCCGTCCCAGGCGCCAGCCAGTTCCCCCGCAGCTCAGGAGCGGCGTCCCAGCCAGCTGGCTCAGCAGCCTCAACAGGCCCAGTCCTCCTCCTCCGCCTCCGGTGGCTCCTCTGGCTTCTTCAGCTCCTTCAGCTCCATCACCAACGTGGTCAAACAGACGGCCGCGTCCGCTGCCGGGTTTGTGGAGCAGTCGGCTCCCTCTCCCTCCCTTTCCAAGAAGTTCAAGATCCTGTTGGTCATTGATGAGCCCCAGCATGAGTGGTAAGTGTTGAGATGCAAGTGACTTTAACGATGGGTTGAATGTTGTCCAGTCAACTGGTGGGAAGTTGATGTAGCTGGCATTTGTGTTAACTGGCACGCTCTCTCTAAGTTTCTGGGATGCTTTACAGATTTGGTGTTGAAATATTTGGTTTACTGGCCAGAAGGACCATGATTTTCTGTGTGGGTGCAGTGGCTTAACGCTGACTGACGTGTATATTTACGATTGATATTAGTCCTCTGGGAATCTTCTCTCACACCCTTGTGTTTTCTTCTGTGTTTTTTGTTTGTGTTTTATGTCTTTGTATTGAATATCACTCTCTCCTCTCTCTGAAGCTGCTCCCAAAATAGAAACAGCTCTATTAATCTAAACAGACAGGGCAGCTTTTCTCTGGGGTTTGGATTCACACATCCCACCACCCAGCACTGTCACCTGCCACTGTTTTTGTATGTTTGTGTGAGCCTTTATAACGCCATGTGTGCACGTATGTGTGTGCGAGAGCTATGAGTAAGTGTTTCCATCCCTTGACAGCACAAGTTGGCTAAGCAAGATATTATCTTTATATCAACTCATTCATCACACACTGTCATACAAGAGCATGTAGCTCTGAATAAAACATCTCCTTCTACAAGTGAAATTTAAGCCCTCAGCTCTCTAATAACCCTGCTGTCCTACTCGCTGCTTTCTGTTCCTGCAAATGACATTTTCAGGCTATAACGGTTTTCTGTGTAGATGTTGATGATGGATTTTACAGCCATTCATTGCTGTCATTACCTCGGTGTAGTTCCATCTCGTCATCCTCGTATTGGATCGATGTGTGATAAAGTGAGGGACTCAGGACACTTTTGACCTTTTAGTATAATGGACGCTCTGGAGTGTCATCAGATGGCGATTATTATTTAGTGTCCCACATAAAACTGCATGTGTTTACTGTAACAAACAAAGAAAGAGCATGGCAGAGCAAGTGAGGAAGTGAACCTTGAGTTGAGAGTGTTGCTGTTTCCAAGGTCAAGAAGGAAGTGGCAACACAAGAGGGAGGAGAAGTCCTAAAGGGGCTCACTCAGTGACAACTGAACAAACTGCATCTCCTGATGAAGACTGTGTGATGGTTAAAAAGCTCCCGAATAAGTGAGTAAGTGGACCTTAAATTGAGATTGGTTTGTCGACTTTGCACACTCTGCTCAGTTTTGAAAATGCATTTTAATAATTACAAGGCTAGATTGGTAAAATTAATTTCCAGCTCTAGGTCAGTACATTTTTGACATAAAAGTCTATTGAAATGCGCTTTAGTGCCCAGAAAGTATTTGAATGCATCCTCTTTTGGGATCTTGCAGGATTATCTCTATGGCGGAGTGTTATGTGTGTGTCGATACACGCATAACACTGAGGTTCCACCACACTGTACTGACTGAATGTGGCAGCTCTACATTATGGTAATCCCGTATCTCTTGCTGTGAGTGTTTTGGTGGCTTATGACTGGATGGCTGCCACCATCGTGATGGTGGTGATGTCTGAAAGTGAAACACTGCAGCCAACATTGAGATAAGAGGCACTTGAAAGCATGGCTTTATTTAATGCAGCCCTGCTTTTACAGAATATGTAATGATCACACCTCAGAATAACACATATATACATATATATGGATATATGATATATGCTTTTTCAGACACAGATTTTTTTGGATTGTAAACAGACCTGAAGGTAAACTGAGTAGGTAAATCCTACTCAGTCACTACCCTATACGACCATATTGATAAAAAATCACTGTTTCTAAAACCACCATTGTGGTTTGACTTGCATGATGTACTGTGGTTTTACAAAGAGGGGATATGAGCGCTCTACATTTGTGAGACGTACAGCATGCACAGAAATAAAAATTAAATGAGTTTGTGGTGGGTGCTAATGCATGTCACAATACTAAATGTGTGCTAAGTGAATGCTGTAATATATAATGTACAGATGTAGCCTGTGTAGAAATAAGCTTTTTTTTTTGGTTCTTTGCTCTGGTCCACACCAGAAAAAATTCCTAATTACTGAAGTAGAAATGCAAGTTTGTTGCAGCGTGGTGGCAACTCCTCTGATGCCAAGTAAGTAATGTAATATCATATTCAAGAAATTTAGAGATTTGCAACTTCACTGCCAGTATCTCCAGACGTCCTCCCATTTTGTGTGTAAACAGTATCTCATCCAAAGAACTCAACATAAATATTCATACTCGTTTCGTTGGGATGGAGCAGACTGAGCCTCCCTTAAAGGGTCTGGCCAGAGAGGCATTCTGCTAAATGTTATTGATTTTCCACTCAGTAGCGAGCGGGACTTGAAGCTCTCAGTGATATAACTTAGAAAATCTGGAAATTCCCCCCTCTGTGATGATTCTGTATGTGGTTCACATCAAGGCTATACTCTGATCAATCAGAAATAAGAAGACACGCTTGACATTGTTGGAATCTGCACACATACATACGCACAGATAAACAGGTTTTTAAAGTTTTTGATGGATGGTATCAGCTTGAAGCCAGGCAGTTTTAACTTTACATTAAATTTATTTGGCAGACACCTTTGTCCAATAAATGCTTTCAATCTCCTTGTAGTCTGGCCAAGAGTGTTTTCATCCAGACAATGGACAGTGACTCTGCTATTCTGATTTTAACAGTGAGTTCATTCCAAAGCTGTCAGGCGAACTATGACTTCTTTACATAATTTAAGAACTCCAGGGGCCCCTCATGAAATTCATTTTTATGCGCAATCAAAGCGTATTTGATATATCAGGAGGTTTTAAGAATCAATCCCAGCTTACCATAATACCACTTGTAAAAGGACCACGCTAATAAATAACAAGCAAAGTTTGATGAACAGATTGATGGAAAGGCTAACAAGAATAGGCATGAAATTAGTATCGGTCACTTCCACCTGTCAGTTACAATTAACTTAAACATAATCTTCACAATTGTTTTGCCGAGTGGATGATGATAATGAGAGGTAATATGGAGTCTTTCTCTCTCTCTCTGTCTTGAGACTCCTTTTCCCAAAATTGAACTCCAATTTAAACTTTCCTTTATGAATCTATCAGACTAAATAAACATTAAATGTGGTATGAACTGACAATTGAGGGGAAAAAGACGTGCAGTTACAAACATGCTCCAACACTGGCATCCCTCTTTTAAAATAGCTGGCAGTTGCATAAGCGGCCGCTTATGACTCTCTCTCTCTCTCTCTCTCTCTCTCTGCATCCGACAGCTCAGTCCCTGAGCTCTCAAATATCGACTCTGCTACTACGATGGCTTTCTCCGACTGTGCCACAAAAAGAGACCACAATGGGAGTCCAGCAATAAAGCTGAGAGATGAAAGAGTGAATGTTTTTTTTTTTTGTAGGCAATTCAGAATGTGACTGTGTGTGTGTGTCTGATATAGTCCTTATGTAACAGACCCTGGCCCACTGAGGAGGGCGAAGGACGAGACAGCGTCCTCCAGGGACTTTTAGGGCAATGTTAGCACTCAGAGGGGAGGATTGGGGAAGATAGAGGGGAAAGATCTGGGAATCTCCCTTCCTCACTTCATCTGGATGGCGACGTGACGCTGTTTCCTGTTTGTTTCGCCCTCCCTCTCCCCCTATTTTTTTTTACCTCCGCCTCTTTCCTCTTTGTTGCCTCTCTCTTCCTTTTATCATAACGGCCTCTCTCTGTGTGGCTCCAGAGAAAGTGCTCTGGGTTCATGATGTGATGAAATAATGAGAAGAGACGTGGTGATTCAGCAGTTTCAGCCCAAAGGCCACATCTGGTCTCTTTCCTTTGCTCTCTATATCTGTCTACATCTCTGTTTTTGCTCCCCCCTTTGCTTTGTTTCCATTTATCTATTGAGGATGCACAGTCAGTTTATTTCTCACCTATGTTGCATAAATACCCATCAGAGAAGATGATTTTGGACCGTTGACTTTTAGATATGACTCATGGTGGAGGGTTTTGTTGGTTTGATTCCAGGTTGACGCACTGTCCACCGACGAGAAGGGGTTGATGGTGAATGTCGCACAGTCGCCCTGCAGTTAAAGGTCAAACTGCAGCTTTAACCGGCTGGTATTTGAAATCATACTAATTAGCCAACAAGTAGCAACATTCGAAGATGTGGTGGTGGCACAAACATTATTTTTATTAGTGATTCTTTCAGCATTTTCCCAGCAAACTTACTTAGAGGCATAAAAAAGGAGATTCATTGCACCGCATTTCTCTCTATTTTAAGGTTATTTGTTTTTCTGTGTTTGCACAACATAAAAGACCCTGCGTTTTTTTAAAATGATGACTTGAACTAGATGCAGAAAACAGTGTTAAGTTTCTGTATGTTTCTGCATTCAAAAAAATTGTTCTCCATCGTCAGCGGAGAAACAGGAGTACACAGTGAGAGCAGGTGGGGAGGCGGAGCCTTGTATATCTCCATCAGCATCTCACACACACACACACACACACTGACAAGCACCTGCATGCTCTGTTTCTATTTTGTGTCACCCAATTATACACGCTACCATGTTTTCCCACAGAATTCAGCAATTTCCGGTGATATACTGCTTCTCGTTTCTGCTGACCAAGTTTATGATAGTATAGTGGTTTGGGAGTAACGCTGTTCATTGTTAAAGGTTTCCTCTCCCTTCGCAACATGCCCACACACAGCACACTCCATAAACAGCAAACAGGTCCGATCAATGATGAGGATGGTTGTGATTTCTGCTGGATGTTGATTAAGAATTATCGGTGGCATTATGATTCTCCACTGCAGGTCACATCTGCACACACACACACACAGGCTGAGAACTGACCTTATTACAGTCGGTGGCAGTGTCGTGTTGACTTTACAAGATCCTCCTGATGTCTTGTACCTCCCCGCTGCTGTCATACTGGAGTCGTGGCATTTTCAGCCCGAGGGAGGATACAGAAACAGCTCCAAGGTAAAATATCTGTAACCTTGTAACTTCCAGAATAGGATGTGATAAAACTCAGTCATTGTGTTGAAAGTGTTTGTTACAGCCACGTTCTTTCCCTGGTAATGACCAGAGCTTAAACAGTTAGTCACTTAATCAATACGTTGAAATTGAAGAAGCAACTATTTTTATTTCTATTAATTGGTTGATTGATTATTTGACACAATCAAGGCCACTGTCGTTCCCAAAAATATTTTTTCTGTTATCAAAACCAGAATCTTTTCTGTTTTGTGGCTGACCTAACTTAATATTAAATATAGCGGTAGCAGATCAGGAGACAGTCATAGGAATTATTTCTCTAGCATATGCACTGAAGAGATGTTATGCTGCCCACAGTGGGGTCACTTGTCACAGTCAAGTGTTACTGTTGTTGTAAAATCTGTTTTGTTTAACATGATTGATTTTTTTCTAGGCTTGTCTGTGTAGAGAAACAAACAGCTCTTAGGTGTAGAAAATCAAATATCTATGGATTTGATTAAAAATGTTGTTTTTGTTTCTCTGAGCGTCTTTGGACAGTCATAGTCATATTTTGCTCAATGGTAGATGCTGTTTGTGTGCAGCTTTCATAATTAACATTTTCTAATGTGCTTAATATTCCGTATTCTCCGTGAGGATTACCTAAGTAAGCAAAGGGACTGTGCTCGCTCCCAGGAGACCAGACTATTAGGGAATGCAGATCCATGGCACTGGCTATGTCAATACAGACTGACTAATAACCAGCGTAAAGAAAAGCTTTTATCCTTGTGGCTTGTTAGGGATATAGATCACCCGTTAGAGTAATGTCAATGACAGCAGTCAGGTTTTTAGCTAATTTGAAGACAGCAGGAGGAAAAGAGAAAAAAAAAAATTGGTAAGCATGTATGTTACTTGACCTGGCTGCTTTTTTCTTGCTCTCAGCTGTGGCAGACATTTTGTAAAGACAATTAGATAAGCACAGCACTCAGCCTCTGTGCTATCTCCATAAATTTACACCTCAACAGGCTCTTAAGTGAAAAGAGCCAAACAGCTTGAGGGGCTTTATTACCCCCCCAAAAAATAAAATAAAATTGAACCTGTGCTTTCCCCATCCCATTTAATAAAGTGATACTCAAAATTTCAGTCAGGGAGGCGGGTTCATCAAATAGCTTATGAAGACAGCCCATTCACTAGTTAAGTTCACTAACATCACTGAAAACATCTGACAACCTTAAAGATAGCTGTTGGATAGTGACCGTGTGAAGTAGATTGAAAGGATGATCATCAGAAGCAAAAGAGTTGTTGAGTTTTTAGGATTACCAGGCACCTTGATATTCTCATTATACCCTATAATACTAACCATATATCATTTGTTAGCAATGCTTTTTTTCCTTTTCTTTTTTCTTTTGCTAGTAAGGGATATCTCATTTGGATAAAAACGTTTTCTACATCTGTTTTGTATTTGTATATGCTCATAATATCTCATTTATACCTAAATGGCTTTAATATTATTAAGTAATGAATTTAATATTATTTTAAAGATAAGTATTATGTTATAGTTTTCGAGATGGAAGACTAATTTGAAATCGAACATCTGGATTAGCCAGTCAATCTTATACCATTCTAACATTTACACATTAAAAAGTAGGGTCAGGCAAGAATTAATTCCTAAAACGTAATCAAAATAATTTAGTTTAATATGTAAGACATTGGTCTGGCAAAGTTATTCATTCAGGATATCATCAACTGCCCTCACAGGGTGGAAAGTGAATACATTTCAGTGTGAATTATTTAAGTGCTGCACTTCAAAGTACATTTCATGTGCATTAGTAATCAACAATGATGTAAAAATCAACTTATCTACAATGATAAGGGCATCAGGTGAAAGATCAGCACCGCACTAGATAAGCTATTTCAGTTTTTTTTTTTTTTAACTTTAATTCAATCTCGCATTTTGACCTCTAGTCTGATTGTAGCATGTACATATTGTTCAAACAGACCTCTTCAGTCCTCTTCTATTAAATTAAGAAGCAGCCCATTACCAGGGAATTTCTGCTGTTGTGTAGCTAACGCATTGACTCTTTCTTACTCTGTTACAATATAAATATTTTGCATTGAGTTCAATTCTAGAGGATCCATGTAAAGTAGAGTTTAGTAGATTCAGGACTTCTATTGAAGGGAACCTTCGGCTTTATTAACCAAGATAAACTAGAGGTGATGAGAGAGTCCAGCTCATTATGTCCTCCTATAGCTGTGTATGTGCCAATGGACAAATTGACCAACAGAATGACCTTTACTACCTGCTGTTGCAGCTAAAATCACATAGAAAAGTGCTACCGGGGAAATCTATGTGTGCAATAACGCAAAGAAAGTGGGATTCTATTGATTGTGTCACATTGATGATTGTATTTGCTGTTGTTGGGTGCTCCCGAGTCATCTGCAGTATTCCAGAGATAAACCTGTTACTGTGCGTGAGGCATACAGATACCTAAGAGGGCCATAAACAAGACCAATCAGCATGACAACCTCTGGCGAAATAGTCCACTGTTGCTATGGCAACAAGCAATCTTCTTCAATAATCTTGAAAATGTGTGGATGAAAAGAAGTGTTGTGGTTTTATCACAAAGTATTTCTTACAGTTCACATGTAGTTTTTTTTCTGAATGAGTCGCTAAAGGTAACAAATACAAAGCACAACAAGCACAAGTATTACTGGCCACGCTCGAACGTGGGGCGAAAATCTTGCCATCATAGAAGGGGAAGACATGATAGTAATTTTCAGACAGCCTCAAGAGCAAGAAAAGCGGCTTTAGGGCTGCCAACTCTCTTACTTCAACTCTTACCTCCACATGTCTTGCCAATAGCTGTTTGAAATAAGTGTGAACCTGATGGACAATTTTGGAAAGTAACAGAAATTGCTGGACGCAGGTCCCCCCAAATCTGACATTCGAAATGTGGGTGATGGGGAGGTTTGGGATTTGAGGTGCCATTTGACCATCCAGCAAGCACTTATGTTGAGGCATAATGGCCCCTTATGTCCTCAGGACCAGTACCGTGCTGTGAGGTGATTTGTGTGCAGTGGTCACAGTCAAAATCCTGTCTCTAGTCACATTGCTCACTGTGGCCCAAAGAGGCTTTTTCTCATACTCAGTAAAGGAACAGGAAAATCTTTAGTCATCTCAAACACAGAAGTGACTCTTACGGACTTTGCTATCACAATTTGAGCAGTTGATTTTAATAACAATAAAGTCTGAAACACCTACATCGGTCCATTATTTTCATCCCATTAATGTGTGTTGAGTCTGCAGGATGTCACCAACTTCATCCAAAGAGTGAGCTCACATGCTTAGCTGACACAAATGTTGAATACTGACTGACTGACTGCGCTGATTGACAGCTGCTGCTTGAGATCAAGTTGTGTCAACGTCTTAGCCAATACCTGAAGGGTTTTATAATATATTGTACAGCGTGAACATCTGCCAGAGCTGAAAGAAAATGAGTCCCTCTGTTGTAGCAGTCTGACAATCATTGACTGCTGTTCACATCAGCTCTCCCACACAGCGCTGGGATCAGCAGGTCATGTTGCTGTTATTATAGCCATGGTGACTGACCAGAATTTGTATTTGTGTTTCATTATGTGTTTATAACATTATGATATCATAAAAGAGGTTGTCATTCAAAACATGTGCTAATACAATATTTCTTTAGCCAAAACACTGAGTCAGTAGAGACTCATTTTGTTTGACTTCTCTATCATACAGTCTAGTTTTTTTTATGATATGACTTATTATTGCATGACATGGTTATTATTTATAAATGTATTATTAATAATATACATATGATACATACAATATAAATAAAAAATACAGCTGGTTTATTGACAAAATGCAAAAAAAGTTAACTTACTGAGCTACTTTATTGTTTTGATAAGTTATGCATCAGAGCTCTTGAAAATTGTCACCAGCTTTTCTTTGCGTTTATCCGCACCAAGGTCATTGCTATGAATCAGTCAAAATGTAGGTGTTTCTGTGTTCTGTCACAATTTATATATATACTGTTAATATTTGAAAGGGTAACCTCTTATGTGTCTTCCTGCTATGACTGAGAATGAAATATTTTTTTCAACAACAGGAAAACAGCTGCTCTTGTGTTGGATACAGAAATACATGCTTGTGTTATACAGCATTAAACCCAATAGAAAGTGTAACTGCTGTGGTGGGACAGTTAGCAAGATTGATGATTCAAATTTCGCTTAAGCACTTCTCTCATATTTTATTACATATTTATGTCCCAATGTACTTCTTTAAAAATTTGCCTGGACTATTTCATCCCATAATGATAAAAATACAAATCATTTAACTTCTGAATGAGGAGAGAGAGAGAGCGTGTGTGTGTGTTGAGACTGAGTGTGATAATATCACCAGTAGTGGGAACTGAGCTATTAGGCAAACACAAATATTTCACTTATTTATCTCTAATTAGAGCTGAGTAAAGTCGCCTGTGATTGCATCCAGCACAGTTTTTAATACCAGTGGACCACAACCTTTCCTGTGTAAAATAAATTACACTGAACATTCAGTTAAAGGTAAAACTATTGAACACCATTGAAAGGTGAATACTACAGTATGTAATGAATAATATTTCTGTTAAATGCTGCATACACTTCTTTTGATGTAGGATTTCTTTCTTTTTTTGCTTAAGCGCAAGAGTCAAGAGTCATTTAATTGGCAATACTGTAGGGTCATATCAGCAGTGTGGACAAACACACACTCACATAAAAACAGACTATCACTAACAGGGAACACAGTGGCACATATATACCAGCGGTCACACAATGTGCAACGCTGCACAGTGTCAGTATTGACACGTGTAAATTATTTATGTACCTAACTGGATTTATAAGATGTATGATTCTCTGTAAAACTGCCTTCAACTTTTATAGGCATGTCTATACTGTCTGATTAATCACACACATCTGACTCATTTCTTGAACAGAGGAGGCATTATAGATGTCACACACGGGGCATGATATTGTCATTGTCCATATGAGAACATATAAAAATACCCCTCTTTAGTATCTGGACAGTTCTGGCCAAAGTCAGGGGACACACAGTTTGACCTCCTTTATTTGGCCTGTTAATTTGACCAAATTGAGCACAGGTCATGAGGGACTGTATCTTAGGTACAACAGCTGTCATGTCATGCAGCAAACCACTCAATAGTGAAGGTTTTTTGCCTCACATACACAAATACATACATACATACATATCTATATCTATATATATATATATATCTATCTCTCTCTCTCTCTCTCTCTCTCTCTATATATATATATATATATATATATATATATATATATATATATATATATATATATATATATATAAAATAAAAATGAAAATGACAGACAGCTGACAACACTTTCATAACTTCTTCCTGTTGTCAAAATTCTTAGCACTTATCTCTTTATCTCAGATCAAACAGCGACACAAAGACACACATGGTCTATCTCTTCTGTCCCAGTTGCCATGGAAACATACTAATTTGATTGTGTGGTGTTGTTGTTGTCATTAGTGTGCAATTGCAGCCCATTAAAAGTGCTTATAGTGCAACACGCTTTCCCTGAGCCTCACAGAAATCAGTGCTTTACTGTTTAAAATGTATTCAACCCTTTCTAATACCTCACTATTATCATCCTCATTTTGTATACGTGTTAATATAAGCAGTCTCTACTCACACAGTCATGAGCTTCACACAAGAACATTTTTGTATTCCAATCAATACCTGTTCATTTGGAGCTATGTGTTTGTGAGAATTGATCATTAGCATAATAGATACCCCTAATGTTACCATATAAGGAAAATTTAATTCACAGGAAAATGTTACCAGAAGAGCGAAAATAATAGTTTGGCACTGCAGAAGAGCAGAATCAAACTATCTGTGACAGACATGAAGAGAGAAGGGTTTGACATGATGTAAGATGGTACAAGAAAATGTCTGTGTAAGGTAAACATGAGAGGTGATCAGTGAGGATGTGACAGTCAGTGAGGATATTATAACCTTCATTAGGTGATATCACACTGCAGAGGATGATACAGGAGGACATCTATCGCTGTGCCAAATATGCCAAGACAACTCATCAAATCTAAAACTTCTCACAAAAATTGGCAAGCCAAAATGATAAAATGGGAAACCGAATACTAATTTTTCATTAAGGTTTTTTCTTAGTTTTAACTTATTTCAGTATTATATTTAAACAGCAAATCAATTAAGATTAAAGCAATATGATCTTTTTAACTGTGGAAACATGACTCAAGTACATAATTGTACCTAAAAGTGAAACTACAAGAAAACTAACTTAATTGCTGCTAGTTAAAAACAAATGTGTCCGTACAATTGGTTCTTACATGAGGCCCAGTGTTCCTTGTGTGAGGCAGCTTATACCATTAGGTTCCACTCTAATTGTGCTGAAAGTAAACATAATTTGATCAGCTCAGGAGTAGTGCAATGCAATAAGCTGACTGGGCGAGGGTTTTTTTCCCTCGAGCCAGTCCTGTATGTACTCTGCACTGCACAGACCTTTAGAAAGAAGCACCTACCTACTGACATATAAGTCTGCTGGGTGATCAAATGCCGGGCCGAGGGCTTCCCAAATTAATTTTGAGGTTCTGCAGATTCCCTCCGGCAGAATTTAAATGGAGAGTCATGCCTGCTCTGCGTATCCCTTTTGTCTGCGAGCTGTGAGAGGAGTAGGTTCAGCGCCGCCTTTGTTTGTCCTCCATTAAGACGTGGTCGATGTGAAGCACTGTTAGTTTTGGAGTCTGCAGGGAATCGCGGGTATCTGACAGAAGTAAGGAGTAAAATGGGGAAAATGGAGAGAAAAGAGAAACCAGATAGTAGAACAGTGGCGGTAACAGAGAAAGCTGGTTGGAATGTGGGAGCCGAACATAAAAGAGGGAGGATGGAAGGAAAATGAGTGCAGCAGAGGGAAAGATCATCCATCCATAACCATTAGCTACTTGGAATATAACAAAAGCTGTATCAAACAGGGCTGCAGGCTTTTCTCCCCTGGTAACTATCTCTCGGTGTCTGTTGCTCTCTCCCATTCCTGCTTTCTCTCACTGTCTCTGTTCAATCCATATGATGAGAGGCTCCAATCCATCAAAGGATCAGATAGGCCTAAAGCCAGTCTGAGCCACTGTCTGTTCTGGACTCACTCCTGGTGTTGCCCACATGTTAGTTGCCAAGCAGGACCGTGTTTCACAACAGAAACTCGCATACAGAACAAGACCTTTCCTGTGCCTTGTATTTATTTGTGTATATAATCAAGTAGTTCTTTGAAATACATTATCTCATTCACTGGAGACACCTGGCTACAGTGATGGCGGCAAAGAACAGTCAACACACAGTCGCATGAAAGCACGCGCAATTTTTTCAATTAATTTACTGCATAAACAGGACTTCAGGGGCAAGAGAGTTTTGAATGTTTAACATGAAGGCAGTGTTTTCCAATTCATTTTATCTTGTGAATGATTTCAAGCCCCATGTATACATATAGTACAAAAATGCAGATTTGCTTAGTTTAGAAGAAAATCTATGAACAATGAAGATGATCCATCTTGAATATCTAGCATGATTGTTTCATTTGGACACCAGAGAAAGCACGTTTTTTAACTTTTAAGTGCTGATATTCAGAGTAGAGTTAAAGATACACTCTGCCACAGTATTTCATTTTATTTTATTATAAAGATATACTGTACATGCAAATATGGCAGTTTTCTAGAAAATTAAATCACTGAACGAATGATAAGGGGATGTCTGCTTTTAGCTAAAAAAATGAATTAAATACAAGTTAAAGTACTTCATCCTACTGCAAAACTCCATTGTAAGTCTTTCAGGTTGACTCAGAGTACACTCAAACTTCAGTGACAATCGTGCCATGAAATTATAAGCGTTTGAAAGGTGAAGTTCTGCAGGGCTGCTGGTGCACTGTAATATTAATCAGATAAAGTGTTCTGCGAGAGATGAAGTGTTTAGATAATGAGACAGCCATGACCTTGGGTCTACAGTGTTTTGTCATCATTTTCTGTTGCAGGCCATCAGTGGAGAGAGCATAGAGTGCCACTGCAGACCCCTCACATGTACGCGCACACAGCACAGAAGCTGCATCTGTCCACCATTAGGTCTGCAGTGTCTTGTAATAGCCAAACTTTTTTTTTTTTGTTTGCAGTAATTAATCAGTAGTGCAGCAGCATTGAAGATGGAGAGTGAAAAGTGGGACCATTTAAATCTAGCTGTGGCTTTAAATCCAGCACAACCTGATTGGCCAGCCAGGCTTTTAGGGTTTTAGCCAGCTGCAGCGTGGCATCAAATAGTCATTCTCTTATGTTTTAAATGGCTCTGCTGACCATATGGTGTAAGGTGCAATGGTGCATTTTGGCAGGAAATGCAGCACAGTTAGCACAAAAACACACACACACATATTTGCACTTCTATACTTGTGAGGCCCTTTGCCATCATGTCTGTTTTATAGCACCAAAGAATAACAATAATTGCTACAGCAACTTTCCGTACTGCAACTTTTGCTCTTCTGCCCTCACCATGCATGTAGGTGCTGCTTTGCAACAAGCACAGAGATCAGAAACAGGTTTATTGCCACAAAGGTTTTCACATACAAGAAATTCACCTTGGTATTGTGGTGCATAACGGCCACAGTCAGTAATGGTCAGTAATAAGAAAAGGAAAAGAAGTAGCTGTGTCTAATCTAAATCCAATCTTAAAAATAAAACCGAGTCTTTGTGCCTGATCCATTTGTGCAGACTGGATTGTGTGACACAGCTAATATAAAGCTTCTTCCATATTGGACTCTACTATTCTCTCAAAGGTCATGTCTGTCAAGCTTCTTTGCATTTGGTCAAAGGTGCAAATTGATGTGCCAAAGTTGGACTATGTGAAATCTGTCTATCTATATCTATAGTCCAAAATGTCATTGTGGAAATAGCGGTTGTGACGGCTCCTTGTGAGAAGAGAACTAAAATATTCTTACAAAATGTTCTGCCTCTTTAAATAAGAGCTGCCTCAACAGCACACAAACACACAGAGCAACCATCTTTTATTCACTGGTTTTCTGTACATACACACACCACATGGTGCATAGCCTGCTCATGATGTGCAGCACTGCAGGAGGTGTAAGTGTCAAACTGTCAATATGGAAACACTACAAGCTGCAAAGGCCATGTGGGAGATCGCTTACGCTCGACTCTCCGCATCAACAAACAGTACACACACTCACGTGCAAACTCACACACACTCAAATAAACACTCTCACTGTAAGACAATGATATTGATAATGATAATGATATTTGTCCAAAAGAAACAGAAATAGTGCAGCTCTGGCAGCCATTTATACTGGGTGTGGGGTATAGTTATTAATAATGGGTACAATATAAATAATAATCTAATAAAGTCTATAATGTTAGATTATCTCCTTTCTGGAGCTCAGTAATATTTGTTGTCCTGTCCTTCTCAGTCATTTCTCTAATTGACAGTTATTGTTTCTCCCTCTGATTCACAGGTATTCATCCTGTCTGCAAACAGAGGTTTTATCAATCAATGGTTAAGTAATTGAACTACTGTATGTGGTGGCCTGGAGCAGAAGACTCTGCACCTAAATTGTCCTGTAAAGGAATAATTCCCGTTAAACAGATTAGGAGAGAAGAAGTCAAAAATCAAAGATGATTTTTTTCTAAAACTAATTGTTGGGCTGCTTTCTGTTCTCTGTAGATAAGTGTGTGCATGTGTGTGTATTTCCATATGTGCATGCACTGTAGGTATGGGCTTGCGTGGGCGGATTTTCAGCGACTGACTGTGTGTGCTCTCATGCTGAAGGCTGTCTTCTGCATGTAAGGATCCGCAATTCACATGCTCGCATTTCACACTCCTCAGGTGGTCACATGACATGTCTAAGAAAGCACTTTGCTAAAATGGCTTAAAGAATTAAAGGGGGGAAACATTTAGCCTGTGTGTGTGTGTTTGCATGTGCAGGGTGTGCTGCCGGTGAGTCGTGACCAGAAAATCTCCTCCCTCCTGAGCACGTCTCAAACACCCACATTGAGGGTTTTTTGTTGCTGACAGGGAAAAGCAGCGCATGATGCACTCTGCGCGTTTGCTCGACTTACTGTACGCCATAGCAGGAGCAAAAGGGCGAAGAAGAAGCCGTGGTGAAATAGTGGCTAACTCTCTCCAACACCGCAGGAATACTCGAAACGGTGACTCCCAACAGGCAGAAGCCCTCAAGGCGGCGGTGACGAGGCTTGATTGGCCCCATCATCTGCTTGCAGCTTCCTCCTCACAGGTGGTACAGCTACTGTGGAGGTTGGGTTTTCCTGGAGCGATGCTGCGGTCTTTAAGAAGCCCTCTGGTTTAACCCTGTAGGGAGCAACAGTAAGCAATTTCTCATGGTCTAGACTCAGGGTACTGTCCGATCAAAGCTCCACGTTTCACTTCACTGACTCTTGGCTCCGAGACAAGATGCTGTGCCTTTTTATGTATCAACTCTCTCATCTGCTTCTCTACTCAACCTGCTTGGTTTGTCCTTCTCTAATCACCAAACCCGTCCTTAACTCTATAAAGTGTCCCCCCATTGTTACACCGTGTGCCTCCCTTTGACAAAAAAGCTGCAATAAAAAAATATAACACACAAGAGGCAGTCTAGAGAAGACAGTCATCTGAAAGCTAAATTATTTCTTGTCGGCTGCGGGGCTGTGTATTATGGCTCTCAAAATCTTCTTCTGGGGCACCTTTAGAACTGTAAGTCATTTTATGAGTTTATTGCCAGAGAGGAGCAGTCTCCCCATACTTCATATAGTTTCCTGTGTTTTTTGGTTGTGCTTGATTTAGTACTAATGATACTGGTTCAATTGTAAAGATTAGTTGATTAATTGACTAATCCTTAATTGGCAACTACTCTGATGATTGTTTATTCATCAATGTTTTAAGCATAAGTGGAAAAAAAACCCACTCATTTGCTATTTTTCTGTCGCTTGGTCTATGATATTAGACTGCTGGTTGGACAAAACCAGATCAAATGTTTAATCAGGAAAATAATCAACAGAACAGTCAATAATGAAAATAATGAGTTGCCTTTTTCATATTTCACTAATAGGTTTATTTAACTTTTCTATTCACTGTTATTTCAGTCATCAATTCATTTGCTGTCTGGTTTTGAATATTTTTTTGCATTGGCACCCGGCCTTTGAGAGCATGCCACATTTGATATAAAAATGACTAAACCAGCAGTCTAAGAGAAGCAATATTTAATGAAAGATAGAAAAACTGTCTCTTTCTCATTCAGCTACAGTATTCAGTACAACCTATTTCAGGTCCAAACATCAATGACTGGTGATTAACAAGGCAATTAAAAGAGCTACAAATCCCACAACAGCAGAGGTCGGGGAGAATTAATCTTGTTTGACACACGTGCATGATTTTGTTTTATTAGTGTTCATTTAGCAGAGGTTAGTGGAATCTTCTCTGCAACATATTACACCATTTGGTATCCAAATTTCCAATACAAACATTTTCATACAGACTTAAGCATAATCATTTTGGATTGACAGCTGTCAGAAGTTTGTCATAGAAAGGAAACAATGAACAATAACAATAAAACAACTTCTAAGACAACATGGGCGAGAAAACTACTTCACATGGAGGAGAATGGGCTGCAACTTCAAAGACGGACCTTCAGTTAGCAGCTGAAGCAACTTGAATTTAGCCAGAACAAACCATGACACCATTTGGTCTGATGTCATGGAAATATCATACAGACATTAAGAATAACTTTTGGAAACTAATAGAAATAACAATTTTCTCGCTGTTGGTCTTGTTTTTGATAGACACAGAGGCAATTGACTTTTAATTGACGTTTTATAACCAGTTTAAAACAGAGTGCTTTTGATATAAATTAACTATTATTTAAAGTTAACTACTCATTAACTTTAGAAACAAAATACAGTGAGCCAATTTCAGGTTGAAGCAGAGGTATTAAGAAATTTCTGATAAAGGTTCAAGTATGTAAGAATAGTTCAGTCTAGTTTAACGTTTCAGAAGGTTTTTAGCTCAAACATTATCTGTTCTCAGCAGCTTTAGTGCACAACCAGCACTAAAGAATATCATAAAAATGTTACCGTTAAATTCTAAACTGATTTTCTTTCAGACAAAATGCATACAAAAGCTGTCGTTGTACTGTGATAAAAATGTACTGTGAGCGAAAATAGTGTGGAATTCAAATGACACCTCCGAGGTGTCAGGAGTCATTTTCTCCTTTATGGGTGTAATTCAAGTAATAACATACAAAGGCGTGATTTTTGACAAAACTGTATTTTTAGTCTGTTATGTGTGCTCTAGAAATGAGAGTGTAGCCACTCTGCTTTGGCGTGAGATAGATATAATTCCAGCTTTGTTATTGTAAGATGATTTTTCATAAATGACAAAGATCCCCTGAGGAAATAGTTGCTAAAACAAAAAAATAGAATTTATCTGTTGAAGCCCACGACTTCTAAACAGAAAAGAACACCGAATAGTACTGGTGCGTGGCCTTATCTTGCGGCCAATAAGCACACAGGAATAACAAGTTCAGCTTTTAGAGGAGAGAGGAGAGGAGAGGCTGACCAGTGTGCAGAGGCCAGGATTTGAGACATGAAGAGAGGAGGGTAGGATGGGGCTTCACCTCCTGTCTGGGATGTCACTATCTGTTAGTAAAACGGGAGCAGAGGATGATCGAAAGTGAATAGAGGACATTAAAACTGCAGGGACATGTTTTCATTTGCTACAGTGCGAGAGACGATTAGTGTGCAGAGTTGAGGTGTTTGATGAAAAAAAATGTGTAGGCATGAAAACGGTGGAGTGAGACAGAAAGACAGAGATAAATGCAGGGAGACAGGGAAAGAAAAGCTGCTGGGAAAGCAACAAAAGCATAAAAAAAAACGCTCAGAAGGACATAAAGGATAAATGAATGGAGAGAAATGTGTGTGTGTGTGTGTGTGTGTATAGAGAGAGAGAGAGAGAGAGGTTGGCGCTGAATGGTAACCGGAAAGATTTGTGACACGTGTCTCCATCGTCCGACTGAGTCCGGCGCATGACTGCCACATGGGCTGCTGTGCTGAGCCATGTCATGGCTCAGTGACCTCACACACACACACAAACACACAACACACAACACACAGACAGAGACTGACAGGAGGAGAGGGTGAAAGAGCAGAGAAGAGAGAGAGGTTGAGAGGACTGAGGAAATGGAGAGGAGAGTGAGAGTAAGATGTGTCACAGCCTCAAGGCTGAAACACCTTCAGGTTCACACACAGACGTGCAAACGGAAAATATTTCCAACGCACTGTACATGTGCATCAACACTGCAACTATTCCCTCTGCTCATTTATTATTTGCACACAGGTGAGCCTGAGTATCCTGATAAATTAAAGCTCAAATTCATTTAATACAGTGTGACTGGAGAGACATCCTGTTGGTTCAGTAGTGAGCAGTTCTCTTGTGTGAAGCCACAGTGAGGCCACTGAGGCTCAGTGGGACTGCTGCTGCCTGTGGCCTGTTGGGCTATAAAAGGCTCAACATTTGTCAAATTATATGTACTTGATATCATTTGTATATTGGCTTTAAATGGTTAAGCCTAAAGTGGAGCTAGGTGCTTTAGAGAATATTTGATCAGTAGTTAACAGAAATGCTTTTGCCCCCCCGCATCAACATAAGTTTATACTCAAGCTGTGCACTGAGGTTCTTGTGTTTTTATAGTTATTGCCTTCTTCTGTGCTTATTTTTTTATAGAAAAAAATGATTTCTGTTTCTCATATATGTTTTGCACAACGTACATATTTTTCTTTTCTTTTTAAATAGTTATTTTGTATTATTTTATTTTATAATGTGGTGTCCTAATTAACAGGACAAAAACTATTGAAAGACCACACAGTTGAAACATCCATCCATTTTCTATACCTGCTTTATCCTGACACACAGGGTCACAGGGGTTGCTGGAGCCTATCTCAGCTGTCATTGGGCGAGAGGTAGGGGTACACCCTGGACTGGATGCCAGTCAGTCACAGGGCTGAACATAGATAGACAGACAAACCACTCACACTCACTCAGGGAGAACATGCAACAACATGTGAGAACATGCATTGAACCCAGGACCCTCTTGCTGTGAGGTGACAGTGCTAACCACTAGACCACTGTGCCGCCCCACAGTTTGAATTTTGAACCTTTTGTTTTCCTTGCGAACAAATTTAGAACAGTTTATGTGCAAAGAGTATTATAAACTACTTTGACTGCACAGACTTCTGTGTTAACTGATGTTGCAATGCCTGTGTACTCTATGATCCTGTTTACACTTGGTTTTAAAATGCATTTTGGGCGAGCAGATCACAAGTGGACAGCGCTACATACACGTGTAAAAGACTTCCAAGACGTACTATGATCCGATCACTCAAACCACTTACCCAGGTGGTCCGGGACACATTTGACCACACATCTTTTGTAGTGTTAATGCTGATGCGTCCTGATGCTTCCCCGACAAGGACGCAGCAGGAAAACACATCATAAATACATTTTGTCCTGTGCTTTTTTACAAGTCGCAAATTACTTTGTTCTGCTAATCTCAACTGCTGAATACATATATATACACTCTGACACACTGAATACACACACACACACTCACAGCCACACAACAACAATACCGGGTGCCTCACAAGATGCGATTAATAAGTTGCACTGAACCAAAGAGAGGCAGAGGTCCTTGGTATTGTCATTATGTGATAAGTCATTAAGCAGAACAATGACAGAAGGGAACCACATTAAGGGACTTTGTGTGCTCGGGCATGCGCTGTGCGTACATGCAGAGCTGAACAACCCCAGTGAGTAATTGGTTTTGGATCTTAGCTTACATCCTGATTTGTAACCGATGTGCGTTGCTCACTGTCTATTTTATTCAGCTACGCGATCCCTGCTTGGTGGATCAGGAGGACCCTGGGTTGTTTCTGATGTTGTAGTGTGACAAGAGCATTCATGATGTGTCAGTCTTTTGTGATATTGGATATCCTTCATTTCTAGGTGAACCAACAAGCTAATAGTTACATGCCTTTATAGGTTGCTTGCTTTTTTGCTGTGATATGAGAAGACATATCATACAGTGGCAGCTCAGGTTGGTTTACATAAAAAACAGCAAAAATGTGCAAACAATCAGCTACATCCATATACATATATTTACCAAGAAATATACACATGCACAAAACATCTATTGTGCTAAAAGCCGTTGTGCAATTATGGTGTGTTGCTTAACATAATGCTTATGTTATGGTTTGTGTTATGCCTGTTGTTTCTTGTACCCCTTGTGTTTTCTCTGTCTGGTGTTCCTTGTGTTATCCTGTCTTGTGTTCAGTGTGTTCAGGGTCTTCCTTGTGTTTTTCGTGTTCCTTGTGTCCTTCTTGTCTCTTGTTCCTTGTGTCCTGTGTCTGTTGTTTCTCTTCTCCTGTTTTGATTATTTCCTGTTTTATTTTGTATTCCCTCCTCTCCTCACTTGTCTGCCACTTAACTTCCTGTCCTTGTGTGTTTTCCCTGCCTCTGATTATTCTGCTCCTCCCTTATTAGTTTCACCTGTCCCCTGTTAGTCTCCTCACCTGTTTCCACTTCCTTATCCCGCACAGTGTGTATATACCGGTCCCTTACCTTTGTTTCTTGTTGCGTCATCTGTGTAACCACCCCGAATGTGCTTCTGTCTGCCTGCTTGTTCCTGCCTGCGTTCCCATGTAAGCCTAATAAAGAGTCTTATACATTGACTCTGCCTCCTGACTCGTCTGCATCCTGGGTCCTACTGCACCGCCACCTTAGCAGCTCAGGCGTTGAACTTAAAAACTGACAGCATGTCTGAGAAGAGTGGTCTGTGGATAGTTTTGTTTTGGCGCTCTCATATCTGTACAATAAATATGAGCATCAAGACTCAAAACATAGCTAAACAGCTTGTCTGGCTCTGTTCAAAGGTAAAACAAATCCCCTCCACCAGCACCTCTAATTATTTTCAGGACCGAAAGAAGCCGATTGATGATTGATGCTGTTTTTCTGGACCGTCTTGCATAGAAAGAGAGTAAAAACAACATTCTCCTCTGATACGCTTGCTGGCAGTCAGTTCTTTTCTCCTGTAGTTTTATCAGCACATGTGAGGAGGTTCACACTGCGCCCCCAGCCCACGCTAAACAAGCACCTGAGAAACTAGCAGCATTGAGCCCTCCCACCCACAAACACTGCCAGTTGCATCTGATCGAGCCAAACAAGATTAATTGAAAAATCATTAATCTATCCGTCTGTGTGGTTTGGTGAGTCTTGTAAACACACAAACTGGCACAGTTATAATGACTAAAAGTGTTCTCTGTTCTCTGCTACTCGATGCAGCGATTAGCTTGTTGAGGCCTCTCAGGTCGCACCTGCATGTCAGTGTGCATAAAGCAGGGATATAAATAGTAGGCATCCAATATAAAAGCTCCTCATAATGTCTCATAATGTGTGCCTGTTTGTGTTTGTGTGTATGCGTTGTATCTTAATTATCTTGTAGTGATAAATGGCAACTTCCAGTTCAGGTTTAATACCTATTTAACCTCTATTAACATGGCACTTCCACGTCGCGCTGGTTCAACAGACCAAACTGATTAATCTTTTAGAAACTGTAAGACACCTCTCCCATGGTCTCTCTTCATCGATCTCACTCCCTCCGTCTCACTGTTCACACATTTTGTATGCCTCTCGACATCTCTGTCCTCCACTCTCCCTCCCTCTGTTGGAGAGTTTGAAACTTCAAATGAGCCACTCGAGGGAAACAGAATCATCTGTTCGGTTACTTAATCAGCAGCTTGGAGGATATATAAGCTATAAAGCCTGTCAGATCCCCTGTAGTGCCGTTTTATAAATGGTATTACTAAAACCAGCTGTTTTATACACAGATGACCTGCAATGCATTCACACACCCAGATACTAAATAGAAAGGCCCCATAGTTTTTCTACAAAAACAAACAACAACAAAACAAACAAAAAAAGAAAACAAAATCCTTCCTTTATGAAGGTTATGAGGTTTTTATTAAAACTGTTTTAAAGAGGTGCTGATCTAATTGTATGATCATTTTGTAGGCAGCAGTTGAGGAACAGCAGTAGTTTTAGTTTGGAAGGTGAACTGATTAAAATGTATTTGTTGCTTCAGAAATTAAGTTACAGTCAGATTAGCTCACAAGGGCCCTGCTCATTATAAAATGCAGTACATGTCTAAACTGGATCCGGAGGTGTTCTCTGCAGAAATAAACATTAAAATCATTTCAAATGGATTATACAGTCTTTTAATGTTTTTTTTCCAATCATTGTAGATAGGATTATCTCACCATCATGAGATGGGTGAGATATTTGTAGCCTTGAGGAATAATCCATCAGTACATTTTATTCTGGCACATACAGGACTGACTGCTTAGCCATGCAAATTGCATTTGGGAGATAGCTGCCACATTAACTAAGCACAGACACAACCTGAGCTCCAGAAGATTTATATCAACTCTGCACAGCAGCGATTATACTTATCTTTTCAATTGTCTTTTATTATATCGCTGGATGTATTTAATAATTTTATGTCAAACATAAGTTGCTGACTGTTATTCAAGAGTGTTACATGTTGGCAGAATATGGACTGTTTTTAGTCACCTGCATACAGCTGAAGGCCTTCTAGCTTTAATGCTTATGACATTTATTTTACATAATAACTTTGTAATTGTATTTCTGAATTGGAGTTATTTTTGCATAAAATGTTGCGTTAATGTGTGCCTGCTTTGAAAGCTTCTTTGCTGCATGACGTCCATATTAAAACTCATCCCTCTGACACTGCACCAGTTTGTCTCCGCAGTATCTGAATAAACAGTAATTTGTGAGACCATGCTGGTCTCTCACATTTTAACAGGCCTCAGTGTTGGAAACACTGGAAAACGGTAATCAACTGAAAAATGAAGGGGCTGGTTAAAGGCCTGGCTTACTGCCAATATCCAGGAACGACACAGGATTGATAGCGTTCTGTGCAACAGAGCAGTAAATTGCCAAAGCTTTCATCGCTATATTTTCTTTTAGGTATGAGTAGCAATGCAATATGTCAATACGTCTTACGTGACAGTGTAATGCTGGACTCTGCAGCACAGGATATTTGAGTGTTTGTGTTCTGTTTGTTTTAGAGGCAGTGATTCTGTATGATAAAGAGTGAGAGGTGAAAACAGGACAGGAAGATAACGCTGGTAATAACTTTGAATTTGAACAACACAGTGGGGACAATTTTTGTGCAGGTGCAAAGCAGGTGATGCAAAGTTGATGAGCAATGTTTTCATTTTGGTCACTTCTTTTTTGGTTTGATTGCTCCAAACAAACTGTGCAAAGTTATGTGTAGAGATTCAGAGGAACGTGTGTTTATGTAGATCAGGTGGTGCAGTTTTGGTACCCATTTTATATGAAACTGTGGTTGTGTTTTCACTGCATCACTGCACCACATCTAGGAAAGCACATTGAGCAATTTTAGCGAATTCAGTGGGTGGAGATGCAAAATCTCATAAATCTTTTTTCATGAGAATCGAGTTTTGTTTGCCTCCATTTTTCATCCAATATGCATGTAAAACTGAGGAAGAGTCTTAGGTTGGGAGTATACTGTGTACTCTGTGTACTCTTTTTTTAAATTATTGCCTTTCATGCAGTAAATTTAGATGACTTTAGTGAGAAATGTGCTAAAGTCAAAAGTTGTGGAAACATATTTTATTTTGTTATAGGTCATTACTCTGTAGTAGTCACCTGACTGATAATGTGGGAACAGGAACTTCAGTATCACCTGAAACATAACACAGTAGAAGCTTATTTGGAGTGCTGTTTATTTGTGCTGTGGGACAAAAACAGTTTTCTCTGAGGCAAAGCCAACTGGACTCCCCGCACAGCCCATTAGGAAGCTGTCTGCTGCTTCTAAAGATGGAGCCTGATGTCACCAGGCTTTGTTGACGTCTTTCCCAGCTCCACCTGCTGATCATATATTCCCTCCTATTAACAATGTTGAGTATTCATTTTTCGCTTCAGCCAGTTATTAAGATTGCATATTTAAGCTTGTGCCACATGACACTTTATTTGCCCGGATTTTTTTTTTATTTTCACAAAAATAGAGCTCAATATGTTCCTTATTCTGCTGAACCACATATCACTCTCATCCATGAAGGACAGAAAACATTTAAAGCTGCATAAATCATTTGTTTGTTGTTGTTTTTTGGCCACTAGGTGACAGAACTCCAAAACAAGCTGAACATTACCAACATGCAGAGCCGGCCCTACCCAATGTGGCGCCCTAGGTGGGATTTTATATGGCGCCCCCTCCATCTCAGCGATTTACATACGCTTACAAAATAACAATATATTATAATATAATATATATAGTATGTCATAATAATAATAATAATAATAAAATAATGTGTACTTTAACACTGATGTAAAGTTTAAATGAACAATTAACATGCTTTAGACAATATGAACTGTAACACAACGAACAACTAGGGTTAAAAATCTGATATATAAAGGGGTGAAAAGGGAATAGCATTTTGATTGACTATGAAAAGCAGGAAAAACATTAGCTAGCCAGATGTAAATAAAACAAATAATAAAAGCGTAGATTAGGCCAATGTAGACACCTACTGAGTAGGTTTAATCTTTACAAATGATCCATAAAGTAAAGAGCCTCCATGCCGCCCAGCTACAGAAATATAAAACTGCTTATTTACTGATTAGCATAGCATGTTGAGGCTAATCGCTCAGAAGCAAGTTATCAACTTCACTTCAAACTTGACATTGACTTTAGCTCGTTTTGACTTGTTTACAAACTTCTCTGGGTCACATCAATAAATTGGCCCCTCCCCACCACAGAGAGCGAGCAGGTACCATCAGCCGGAGGAGAGGGGGGGCGAAGAGACTTATTTTGGTATTATCATTTGTAGTAATATTAATTGGGCATTGCTTTACATTTGAATCTATGAGAGCTTTTCCATTTTAAGAGTTAATAGTAATAACTAGTTTTAATATAATAACATTGAAGGTGAATTTTTTTCCCAAGTTTGTGGCACCCCCTGGAGGCCATGGCGCCCTTAGCATTTTGCCTATATTGCCTAATGGGCCAGCCGGCTTTGCCAACATGTTTGACATATTTTGTCCTCATAAAGTTGATATGGGAAATATATTATTAAGCGGTTTACTACTTACACATCAAGCAGATACACAGCAACGTTCATTTTTCATTCATTTGGAGTCGTGTTTCTGGTCACAATGAATGTGTGGCACTCCACATTTAGTTTTAGTGTCCACCAACTCCTCAGGGAAATATTTGTCTCTTTATCATAATATTCTGTCTGCCATGCGATGCTTGGCAGGTAGCTTATGTTGACTTTATTAGAGCTGTTTCACTGAAAACAGCTGCCTGTTACAGCTGGGAACAAAGTTGTTGAGCACAGTGAGTCAGAACAAAAACAGTAAAATCGCAGCAGTAAAAACAAAACAATAAGCTGGAAGATGCTTAATCCCTCCACTGAAATGAGGGGAATTTCGGAGTTGGGTGGTAATAACCAGCTGGTTAGTGACTCCTTTCGCATTACACATAGTCTCATGAGCAATTGTTGATATAAATATATGAATAATTCAGCTTTCATTGCCTGCAAAATTCATATAGTTGTGACTTGAATGTCAAACGAAAATCGCAAATGGTTTAGTGTATTACCACAACTGGCTTTACACCGCTGCAGTCACACAGCAATATTATCTCTGACACATTATTGCAATGTGCTGTTTCATGTGCCTCCTCGAAGTACATGTACACTTGCCAAATCGCTGCAAAAAGCATTTGCTGTAATGCTTTAAACGGAGCGATGGCTGCCTCGGTAAATGTGTCATTTACTATATAGTATCTCTTCTGCGCTGCCTTTCATCCTGTGGTAACCTGCAACTTTCTGTCTGTGGCTCTTCCTATAAAGCAGAGTGCCAGTAGGTGGATCTTTCTTTGTCCTCTCTCTGTCTGTGTTGGTCTCTATCTCCCTCTAAAATTAAACTCTGTGCTGCGAGCATTGTCACGACAAATAGGCGGCGTGGGCGATGGACAAACACGTGTGCACACGCATGAAACCACACACGCATCGTACACGCTCAGAACAAGGCGGAACAATAAGTGATGTGATGAAGACTTTGCAAACAGTCACAACTGTGTCGATGAGATGGTGATGAGTGTGTGTGGGGAGTTGTTTGTAGGTGTATGCTGTATTAATTTGTATGTGTTAATGTCTATATGAGCGAGGGAGGGGTGAGAGCGCTTCACCTCTCTGGGCAGTTGTTGTGTAATCTGTCATGACAGCTCTTTGTGATGCTCAAATTGGACGCGGTTCAGAACAGAGAACCGAAGTGAATTCACCTGAGACCCTTCAGGTTTTAATGGCTGTAGAGTGATTTTTGTCACTGTATTTGATGCATCTTTTTTTCTGTATGGCTGACTCCAAGGTGTAGTCTATTCCACAGGTGTCTGAATGCGTTGAGCAACTACTCTGTCAGAAATACAGCAGAGAAGCAATGGGTGTGTTGTTTTTGATAAAGAAGTCGGACATTCATGATGCCATGAGCAACCACGGTATGATTTCATACCACACATGGCGCAAGCTTTTTTTCGATATAGCATCAAGGTTAAATGACAGGAGCTTGTTATCTTGCTGAGGAGTTCGAGGTACTTCTCCTTGTTCCATTTCTCCCTGATTTATTATCAAAAGATATGATTGTTGTCTTGTTATGTAGAGATATTTTTTATGAATGACCATGGTTATAGTTAACAAACTGTGAAATGTATGAAACTGTATGAAAAATGTGGTTTCATATAATAAACATCTAAACCATTATACATATAAAAAAGACCAGTGTTTTCCTGCTATTGGGTAAATTTCACTTTGACGTGTCACTAAAACTTAAGCTACCCATAAGTAAAACTGAACGGCACAAAGTCTGCAGTACTCAAAACATACACAAGTTATGTAAATTACAAAAACTCAACACATTTCTGTCCTGAAAACAATGTTTTGATTAATCCAGACACTGTTTTCTACTGAAATATGGCCGCAAACAGTCTGTCTCTCTGTGAAGAAAGACATGTCCCAGTGCTCCTCCTACACCTCTGGAGAGCAGTCCTGAGGGGGCCTGGTTAATCTTCTCATCAAATGGAGGAGCAAACTATGAAACCTGAACGGGGACTAAAATCCTGTTTTTGTTCAAGTGGCAAAGAAAACACTGCACACCAATCTGACTGCAGTTCTGAATTTGCTGTCAAATGACAAAACTTAAACGCTGCTTCAATGGCTTCTCCAAAACCTCACTCAACCTTGAAATAGTGCTCTTGTCTTCTTTCTGATATTAGACTGTGCTTGTGCATGCATTTAAAATAGCCTGTGCTCGCACTTGTGTCCAGACAGATAGCAGGACAGAAAAAAAAGAGGGACATCTGGATAAAGTGGACATAAAGTCTCATTTGTGCCAAGCCACGGCGTGGTTGTCTTCAGTGATTTATCTTCTCGCCATCTTGCTGCAGACAAACAACTCTGTCTCAACCCACCATTAAACAAGGAAGCACTCTCACCTTTGTTTCACCTCGCTCGCAGTTTCATCTCATTACAAAGATCGGGGGCAACACTTTTAAAAGTGCAAGAGACTTGTTAAAATATCATTTTTAGAGGCTCTGTTTCACAGTTGTTCCATCACGAGAAGACCTGATTAGATGGATGCACTGCTTCTCTGACGCAAATGAGTTGTGGAGAATCCTTAAATTTAAACCACTGTCTCATCAGTGCTGTTTCCATCTCAGCCTTTCAGTCGATAAATTAAACATTCAACAGGAGTGGAAAGCCCCATCTTTAAAAGTGAATCTCTTCATCTTAAAAGCCCACAGTGACTGCGTGGGCATGTGTCCTGGCAGGGTGTAAATCTTACTTTTGTAGAGAAACAGACAAAATGCAGACTTTGAGTTGAATTTAAGTTTAGTTTGAACTGTTAAGCACTTTTAGTAAAGCAAAACAGCAGGATGCATTCAAGAGAAAGCTTAACTACTTGATCTGCTGTGGAGTTGAGACAATTGGTCAGTTTATCCAACAGTCAATCAACAGAAAATACATTTTCCAACTATTTTGATGAATGAATGGTAATTTAGTACCTCTACAGGGAACCCAATGTCGGTCTGTTCACCACTTTGGTTCAGACCGACATATCTTAACAACTATTTAATGTATTGCCATAAATTTTTTTACAGACATTCAGAGAATTCAGAGGATAAATCCTAATGATGATCATGATCCCCTGGGTTTCTCCTCTAGCACCACCAAGAGGTTGCCATTAGTAGTTTTGACCGAAATATCTCAGACAGCCACTGGATGGATGCCATTCAATTTGGGACATCCATTCATGTCCTGCATGAGAATACATTGTTGTTACTTTTTGATTTCTTTTGTTTCCTCTACTGCCATCATCAAGACACCTGCTAAACATCAACATGTTAGCAGGCTGCAGACTCTGTTTCGTCTTGAAGTTTGATTATCTTTGTGTTTTGGACTGTTGTTCAGATTAAACAAGACAGATGAAAAGCAAAACATCTGTTGATAATTTCTGACATTTTATGGGCAAAAGGATTAAGCTATTAATCAAGAATAAATTAAGTAAATTGTACTTTCCTAAAAATCCGTTAAATATAGCCATTATTGCTGACTTTATAAGAGATGAGCACAAAAAGACAACAGGCCTAATCAGATTGTTTTACTACAGCTATAGAGGCTTTTCTGACACAGCCAACAATTTGCAGTAATGGGGAGGTTGGTCTTCTTCTGCCTAGGAAACCTCATTTTGAAATGAGCAGTCATACCCCATATTTGTCAGTAATTGCTTGGCTTTGTCACTGAATCACTGTGAAAACTAACATCTACTGCATTCAGTCTGAAAACGATTGTCGCTAATTGGCCACACAGGTCACGCTTTGATGGGAGTGAGGATGGCTGAATGATGATACTGTGGCACCAAAGCAAATGACAGGTTCATGGAAATTAGTTGCGTAAATCCAAAAGGTCTATACTGCTATTAACTGTAAACTTAAATGACTTATTAGCTCCAGTGCATCATCTTAAATCAATTTCTAAGAAATCCTTGGAGTCCAATAAGTGTAAATTTTGGATTTCTTCTCATAAAAGCATCAATAAGCTTAATTACCATTCCTCCTCCCAGTGGAGTGCTCAGTCTGTCAGGTTCAGTATTTTGATGTTGATTTACATATTGATATTAATATTAATAACTGAAAGCCATAATGGGCTGACACTGCTGATCAGTTTCACAATCCCTGCCCCAGTTTGCCTCCCAAATGTTATGAAAAAACTTTTAAACTAGACATTATAATTACAAATCAATTACAAATTGGCTTTTTTTTTCCTGCCTGAAATGTTTCCAGAAACAGTCTTTTGTAGAGATGAAGATTAGAGATTAGAGATTGTTTCTGCCCCTGCTGTCATGTTTTGAAAGCTATGGACAGATTCATTTCTGATGACTTGCTGCTGCTGTCAACTGCCATTCAGAAGTTGCCTGTGGACCCTGTGAATATAAAACCCCTTTAGAAAATGGCTCTGTCTTGTTGGAAGTTAGAGCATATCGATACCACAGTATAAAAAAATTCTAATTCAAAGTAAAAGTACTTGAGTACCTCCACCTAAATGTATTCAATGCATCAAACCTATAATAACTCTGTTGACAAGGTGCAGCTAATTTTCTTCATACACTATTGGGTCATATTTTATAAAATAACATGTATGTACAGCTGTAATCTGAAAATAAAATTGAAAAGCAAGCTGTAGTCCAGCATATTAAGTGAGAAGTTGTTTGGACGGGCAGTTTCCCAGCTCACAGGACGAGCAATGGTCCCGTTCTGAACAGACACGCTTTCAAAGGGCACTGAACTAGTTTATATAATTTGTCTTTGAAAGAATACATGACGAGTGGCCACAATCAATACAAGCTAGCCACTAACGTTACTGACGATCACTATACTTGCTATAATTGTTTCGAGTGTACACATATTTTTGGTATGGCATGAAATAATCCTGCATTTTTGAGTTGTAACTGCATGTGTATTACCAATGTCATCAATCAAATATGTTACTATTACAAACTGGAATGTACTATGGATCAGGAAAAACATATTTGTCTAACACTAGACTGACACGGACCCTCAGTTGTTCACAAGTCTGCAACTTTTTCAGCTGTCTGCGCACTCACAATGCAGAGGCTTACAGTATTAATCGACTCAAGTTGTTGGATTACAAGCATAAATTTAAAAAAAAAATTCACTTGTAGATGGACTTCTTCTAGTTACACTCACAGTATTATTATTTATTTCCCAGCCAGCAAGATGAAAAGGTGAATGTTGATTGTGAATGAAATTGTGAGATGGCGAGGGTGGGCAAGGAACAAGGGGGGGTACAAGATGGAGCCAAAGACAGCTGCAGCATTAAGTAAAAAAAAAAGCTGTCAAATTACAGGGACAAGATAAAACAGATTGTCACACCTGTGTGCTTTCCAAGGACAAGAAACACAAGGACTACACACTCATAAACACAGGCTGGATTTACTGAAACAATTAGCTCTGATGTTGGTTTCAAGATGTTCCTGAGACGAGCCTTTTTCAGTTAAGCAGATGTGCTGTCAGTGTGTGCTCCGACAAACACACTCAGACAGAGAAAAACCCACACACACACACAATCTTGTAAGCGTGCGTGTGTATATATATGTATATATGTGTCTATATGAAAGCACAGCCCGCCCTGTAGGTCATCATTTGTCACAGTGATGTAATAAAACCACACCAACAAACCGCAGATGCTGAGTCCTCAACCGCCACATAGACACAAACGCACACTTCTGTCTCGAAACACTCATTTGTTAAATGGTGCAAGAAGAAGTGGGCAGAACTGGACAACCAGTGAATTAATGTCTCATGTGTTTCTGTCTATTAATGTTCAAGTCTACAGCAAGACATTTCTGGAGTCTGTTATATTTTATCTGCTGTTGAACATTATTTCTTTTTCAAAGCAATCAGTAAATGCTGCACACAAGGTTCTAATTATAATCATTTTAATAATAACTCTCTGTGTGAAATGTTTCCAGAGTTCTGTATCATTTTCTAATGAACCATTAAGTCTGCAGTTATAAATGATAGACCACATCTGTAAAAAGTTATTCAGTTAAGTCATCAAAAGCATCGGAATACAAACAACAGCCAAAGACATTTTTATAAACCTGGCAACCCAAATGTTGTCTTATTAATGGCCTATAACATATGTATTAAGCAAAGTACAGTTAAAGATATAATTTAGAAGATAATCACAATGGTGACTGAGCCTATGGCCCACTGATGAAAGGCCTTGCAGTAGTAAGTATTATGACCCTGGTGTCTATGGTGACTTTCCCAGAAAAATCACAAGCGGTGTACAGCTTTTAACAAGGCTTTTAAGGCAAAATACTTGGACTTCAACTACTCTGTGTGTGAATCACACATACTGTTTTTTACCGTCTCTGCAAGCATTGCAGATAACTGGTTACTATGGGCGAATGTTGAAACTGAAACAGAAGAAGGGCCTCTAAATCCACATTATAGATTATTGCCATGCGTGAAAGGCAACAAAATGAAAATCAATTTTTAATTAATTAATTATTACTTTAAGTAACTAAACCTTTAAGCTATAACATTTCTCAGATATGCTCATCTAGATGTCTTACTGTGTATAAGAAGTGAAAGGAGAGGCCACCATTTGACTTTTGATCCCTTGTATAACTCTACAGTGGTCGCCAGTTAATGTTTTTGCCAGACACAATGACATGACACACACACACACACACCAGAAATAGAGAAAGAGGATAAAGGAAAGAGGGGGAGGGTGTTACAGCCTCTTGTGCTTCAGCTAAATAATTCAGGCGACATCTTCACCTTAGAGCAGGAGTACGTGAGCCAGTACCACTGACTTAAAACTTTGTATGCCATTCATGTTCAGCCGGTGCAGCCAATCAGAGCTCTGGGTCTGCTGACAGATTTTTCTTTCACACATAATGCGCACAGAAGCACACTCAGACACTCACAGAAACTGAAGGCTGAATGTGTGACTGAGCACCAATCGTCTGCTTGGAGAGAAAAAGTTGAAGAATGAAAACTCTTGTCTGTTCGTGTTTGCCTTTGTTTGAGCACTGAGTGTCTGATGAGTCTCTGAGCGATTTACTGTCTCTAAGCCGCTCTGTATCATCAGATGGCTGGCTTTTGTTATGACATAGTGTCAGAACAAGCTCAGAAACATGCATTGTGAAACTATTGTGAGACTGGGTCAATAAAAGCAGGTTGATGAAGTTTGTGATGGTACAGACTTATTAGATCATTAGCAGACAATTCTATAATCCGTTATTTCCCAGTTTTGCTCCTGTGGAGTGTTATTTATAATGCATTCAAATCCAAACATTATCTTTTTTTTATTTGCTACAGGATTGTTTGTGTTTCTCCTGTTTTCTCAGCCTTTTCTCCTCCAGTTTGACTTGAGCCTCTGAGCCAGTGGTGTGCCGCTGCATCAGTTGGTCATTATCATGTACAATGTAAGTGTTTCTGGGTAAAATCCAGCCGGCCTTTTTTGGTATGCAGCACGGCATTTTGTATACTCTCGGCTTTTCTTCCTCCCGTCTTCTCTCTGAACTGATTTTTATAGTCATTAATCACTAATTGGAATTTGGTTGAAATGTTCACAGTTGTTATATTTCTGGCAGTGATTTTAAAGCAGATGCTGTCCGTTTGTTATTTATAAGGAAACACATTTCTTTTTGGGGCATGGCCAGAAGTAAAGCTGTGTCCTGATAGCGAAGTACTAGACATACTGTTTTGAGCTACTTGAACTTCACTTGATTTAGCTGTATGTTGCTTTATATTGCTATTATACTCAAGAGGGAAGTATTGCACTTTTACACCTTTTTACTTTAATATTTGATAAATTAATTCACTAGTAAGTTTGCAGATTCAGATTATTAATACGAAACATTATCAACAAATAAAATGTGATATATTATTATAAATAACATAGTGTTATGAGTACTCAAACTGATCCTCACCTTAAGCTACAACATTAAAGTCATAGATACATTAACCAATCAGTGATTATAATTCAGTAATATATACTGTATATCATTCTGACATGGGACATAGTTTTGTTACTTTACATTTTTGTTACTTTAAGTATATTTTGATGCCAATACTTTCATGATTTTACCTGAGTAAATTTTGAACTTGTACCAGAGCATTTCAAAGTACTGCTTTTTCTGAGATCTCGAGTAAATGATCTGAAAACCTCTTCCACCGCTGCCTATGACATTAAGTAATAAGGATGCCATGAGGAATGTGCAGCATGCAGTCAAAGGCTGAAAATGCACCTTGGCTTGCAGCCAGCGCAGTCCCCTGTGTTATTCCTTCCACGGTACTCTCATTGCCATGCCCCTACACAGACTTACCTGCAGTAACCGCATGCCAGCCAGCCAAATAATTATACTCCCGCTGTCTCCCACCACTCTGGATCTGACAGGCTCCAACGCTTTCTGTGCTCTTTCACCCCAATAGTCACAGTCTTGTTTTACACAATTTCCACTCCACTTGTGGATCAAGTGGTGAGAATGCCGGGGCGTGTATAATCTTGCGTTGCCAGGGAAATTGTGCAGTACCACAGAAGGAGGATGGCTGTTTTGTGTAGAAAGCATTCTGAGTTATGTGAATATCTTCAACATATTAAAATCATCAAGGTCCGAACTCAAATACTCCTAAAATGCGCTTTCAATATTTATAGTAAGAGTTTTGTTTTTATCATGCCTGAGCTTTCAATCCGCTTTGTTCTTTCGTCTTTAATCTTGCCATTGATTCTTTATATTGGTAGATGATTATGCTGATCCAAGAGACTGATTTATTTTCTATGTTTTAAAACACCATAGCAACACAATCTGTCCCATCACTCTTGTCCCACTAAGCCCATTAAACTGCAGGCACTTATCATGCATGGTTCATTTGTACGCATACATTCCATTAATGTGTCCTTACGTTGAATCGATCATGATAACCACAGAGGGGGGGAGAAACACAGATGGGTGGAAAGAATTGTGCATTTGGAAGGAAAGTGGGAATTAACTGTAGCTGCAGTAGGAGAGAGAGTGCTTTAATGCGCATCAGACACAGTCATTATATCCTGACTATGGTGTCTGTTCCTGTGAACTGCAACTCTTTATATGATAGAGGACTTCAATCCATATAGGACATAGACTGAGGAGGATATTCATGCTTGAACATGATGATGTTGATGTGTTGGGATGAGTGAAGGTTCAGAGCAAACACTAACAATGTAATATCTTGATAATTATGCAGAAAGGGCTGCTAATACCCAAGTCCACACTGCAGCTATAGCGCATGATCTTTGTTATATTTGATGTGCTTATTGAATCCTTTTATCTCCACTTGTTCCTTCTTTGTATCCCTCTTTTGTCTTTTTTCTCTGTCTCTGTCGTCTTTTTCTCTTTCTTTCTGTCCGTCGTTACCTTGCATTGATTGGAAAGGCTTAATTTCTACAGGACTGTGCTGCTGTCTCAGACTCCTGGACTCCACAGATCAATAATGACAGTGGGATTGCATCAGATGACCCTGAGAAAAATGGAGTCAACAGGGCTCAGCTGTTGAATTTAGCCCAGCGCAGAACATTTGGTCACGTTGACATCCCTGTTAGCCCCACGAACCTGCATCAAAGCTGTTTATTCAGTGACTTCTCCTTAAAGTTCGGCCTTATCATTTATTTTCTATTATTATAATTCAGACTCTTTGTTATATTATAATTAGATACCTATATAAAGTTAGGGTTAGGGTTATATTTTTTCTTCCTCAGAACCCAAGCCATCTCCATTCCTCAGCTGTTTACTCCAGATGTATCTGCTTGACCTGCCAACCTCATGAATACAATGTACTGATTTTAATTCACATTATTTCCCATTTCCCATTAAGTCCCAAACGAGCTCGCCACACTGCACTTTTCTGCTGCATTGGGATAATTGCTAGAGAGAGATCTAAATCTTAATATGACCGACACAATGCCCAAATAAATTAACAATGGTTCTGCAGCAGTTACTTTTAAAACATAGATGGTTTGGTTTGTACCAAAAATCATGAAAAGATTATATTATTAAGTATTCATCTCACGGTTTCCGGGAGGACATTTGGGTACAAAATAAACTTAAACCACAGCTGAATTTAAACTTGCAGCTACATAATCTCTATTTTATTTTCCATCCTTAACACCTGTGATTGGAACACGAGCCATTTAATTAGCAGTTCTTCAAGATGTCGACCTCTGCTGCAGCATACCCGATTACAGCATTTCTTAATAGTGTAGGAAAAACATACTTTAAGTCTTGTAACACTGGTTTAATCTAACACAACCTGTAGGTGTGTGTCTCTGAGGGTCTATCACCTCTCTCCTTATTAAAACAGTTGTGCTTGCTTAATTTCCTTGTTTTGCCGTTGCAAAAATGTAATAATGATTACACATTCAAGACAGTAAGTCTCATCCTCATAAGATAATTCTCCAAAACTGTCCTGAGTGAAGGAAACATTGCTGACCTGCATTCCTTGAAATTTTTAAGCGCTATTATGAGACACTAGTGTGTGCTAGAAATTGAATACAGGAAACTATCGGGATGACCTGCCAAAGATGATCTTCTAACTCCATAATGTGTGGTATCCTTTGGCTTAACAGGACTAAAATCTATATCCGCCACATTAGCTCCCTGGTGAGGCTGCAATGCTCATTTCACACCAGAAAACAAAACTGATGGATGGGTGGAATAGAGAGAAAACTTTTCAATTCCCACATCCCTCACGACGATGTAGGGTGAAAGTTTGGCCTGAGGGTAAAAGCAGCTGTAAATTTGTGTTGGCACGCGGCAGAGCTTTTTGCTACAGTGCTGCTCTTTCTATCCTGAGCCAAGTGTGGCATACAGGCTTTGTGTATAAACTGTTTGCTCCTCTATTGTCTGAAATGGATCCTACAGATTAAACAAGACGGTTTTAAGATTTCTGGACCTTGAACCTTGATTGTTTGTGTCTTGTTTTAAAACTGAGTACGGTGGTGCAAGTGCCAATTAGGGGTAGACCAGGGGGACCATCGGGTTCCATTTATCAAGTGAAACACCGTGCACTGCAGATTAGTGCAGAGTACTTAAAAGTTCTCTCTTGTTTGCTAACACTATTTCCATAACATGTTTATATATTGATAATATGTCATATAATATGAGTTGTGTTTTCAGTTTATTTTGATGCCTCTATGTGTCTATAAATTAAGTAATGCAGCTTTAAAGCAAAGAATTGTTACGCAGATGTCTGCAAAATCAGATCAGTCATCCCACAAAATTTTCTTTCTTTTTGTGATAAGCATGTATGGTCGTAAGAGACATCTCCCAGGCAGTTACTTACAGCTCTCATGTTTGCGTATGGTGTGTTTTGCTATGTGGCAGCTACATTATGCTGTTTGATGGAATTAAATGAGGAAGCAGAGCACTAATTGTCCATTATCGTATTGGCCTGACGTGCCATGTCTTTGTGTATTGTTCTGCATTGTGCAGTGCAGATGCTCAACACATGCTGAATGTGAAGCCTCTTTAGACCCATTCAGTGGCAAAGGGATTAGCTGGGGTGCTTGATTTTAAAATATAGAACTGAAATGTAACTTTTGAATTAAAGCTGCAGGGAGGGATGACAGTTTTTAATAAGAGAAATGGGGTGTTTTTATGTGGTGAATGTCAGTTGCATCATCATGGCAACATTTTAGTGCGTTCAAGCAGCTGCCCACACTGAAAAACACACACACACGCGCTAACAAAATTTCACCTTCTAGCGGCACTAAAAAAGATCTATTACTATAATTCTAAGGTCACTAATTTTTCTGCCGAGATTATTGATTGTTGGAAGTTACGACATCATACCCTCTCGCAGATGGTCCGATCCTAATGAACCAAACTAACAAGCCAGATGCCTCCGTGCTGCACTACACAAGGTCCTATGAGGTTATATGGAAGGACTCTTACATGTATTTTTAATTCAATTGGCACGGAGAAGAACCATGAGTGCACGTACAATTTGATTTAGCTTCATATTGTGGCGCATACAGAAGCGTATTGTGTGGTGAGGATAAATGATTTTAATGAAGGTCTCAAGGGGGTTCAAGGACATGTTGACGAATATGAGGTTGAATAAAAAATATTGAGGCATCACATTTTGCACATTTTTCTATATTGTAGCCTGCACACTGACATAAATATAAAGATGAGGAAAAAGGGATAAAGATAAGAGCTCCTTAACCCTAGAACACTAACGTCGGGTGATTTTCACCCACGCGATTGTAGTCTTTATAGTTTTTATAGGGTCCCCCCATGATGATACCTTTTTTTTTATCAGACGTTGCATAGGAGGAAAACAATGTATGTATTGTTGAATATATTTTGATATATTTGAAGTATTTCTTATATCCGGTAAAATATACCCAACGTTAGAGATGGTCACTAACTGATACGTTAGTGTTCTAGGGTTAAGGTTATATGCAGTAATGTTATCTCTGTTTTTCTCAGTCGGGTCTTCAAAAAGATGTAAACTCTCTCCGGTTTGTGCTTTATTTAGCTTCATTGTATGCATTGGTGATGGACGCAGTATGAACCATCTGCAATCCATTTACAATGTTGTGTAAAAGGCAATGTCCGGAGCATTTTGTCTGTTTGTGTGCTGGCTGGCAGCCCGTGCCTCTCTGCTTGCCTCATTCTCTCTGTCGGTCTGTCTGTCTCTGCCTGATCTCCGTCTGCCTGCTCCTGTGTGTTTACGTGTGATCTTTCTCTACATCGCTCTTTAGCAACTGGCAGCCGAGATATCAAGAAGCCACCATCAAACCACAGAGTTATTGAAAGCATCCATCATTCAAACTGCAAGACGCCATTTAATATTAGAGCTCTCATCAGCATCTGATGTTACCACCCATCACGATTACCCTAATTGCAATTTTGGTATGGACACACTGATCTGCTTTATCTTTTCAAGCTGTTCGAAACGCTCTTTACCGAAAACATTCTCCTACAGATGGGAAAGTTTGGCCATTAAAAGTGAACGAGCAGGCATCCATTTTCTTTCTCTTATTTATTCCACAGGGAGCGTGATGTCCAGTAGAGGGCAGCAAAGACAACTAAGAGTGTGCAAATGGCAAACTAAATATTTTCCCCTCTCTTCTCCTCTCTTCTCTTCCAGGGCCAAAGTGTTTCGGGGAAAGAAGGTCCTTGGAGAGTACGACATCAAAGTGGAGCAGGTATCATATTGAATTTATAGACCCATGATGCTGTAAAAAATCATCTATAAAAAGGTTGAGAAGGGTCAGAACAGAGATGAAAGTGAACTGACACAATATTCACGTTTGATATGGAAATGTACAGGTTTTCAGTTTGAGACACTGGTGCACTAGCACATTTGCAATGAAAACAAAAGGCTGATGGCAGATGAGCTGTATTATAAGTTCCTATAAAGAAGTAGAAAGAGTACAAGAAGTACAAATACGAGAAAGAAAAGAAACCGAAGGTCACAGGTTTAACCAGGTTCCCCAGGACCAGACAGGATCAGTGTTAGTGTGATCAATGGGTTGGTCAGTCGATCGGTCCACCACTTTGGTCCAGATCGAATATATATCTCCACAACTACTGGATGGATTGCCATCAAATCCTGAACAGATATTCATTGTTCCTGCAGGATGAATGAAGCAACTAAATGAATGGGCACAGGGGACAGTCATGGCCCCCAGAGAATGATTCATTTTAGATTTAGTGAGCCCCTCACTACTGGAGTCACTAGAATAACGTTTGCTACAGACTTTTTAGGTCTCAGGAGAATAAAGTTTAATTAAAACCTTAGTGATCCCCTGACTTTTTTGTGCAGCACCATCATACCTGCCAAACAAATGACATTCCCCTCGGCCTCAGATGCTCAGTTCTTTGTGTTTACTGCTAAATAGCAAATGTTAGCATGCAAACAGGCCAAACTAAGATGGTGAATATTACCTGCTAAACAGCAATGTGCTAGCTTTGTTGTCACTGGGCATATTAGCAGGCTGATGCTAGCATTTAGTCCAAAGCAATTGAAAGCTGCGAGCACGGCTGCGGTCTCTTATTGTTGTCATATATTCTATACAGTCATCTCAGTCATGCGATTTGTGTTGCATTGTCTGCCCCATAAAAACTGGCGAGTTAGTATCTTAATATTTTGCTTTTGTCATCCTCAGCAAAAATTATTTTTGTGCTGTGTATGTTTAACTGTGCATAAATGTGAAACCGAACTTTAAAAACCACCAGCAATTGAAATGTAAAATGACAGCAGAATCTTCATATCATACGCATAAACTAACAGTATGTGACATTCTGGTTTCACATTGGGTGAACCGCCTCACCAGCAAACCATTTTGGTTAGTGCATTTGAAATGAGCCTTCTTGGGGGTTTCACACCAAACAGTTTCACACCTAATAGATGTTGACAGTTAAATTACAACCTCAAGCCTCACCACAGAAACAAAAATAGACACCCGAGGAGACAGGAGTCGGCAGCTATGAGTCACAGAGAAATCCTCACTATGTTTGCAACCATACCAAATACAGCATACGTGTATTATTTCACCAGAATAACTGTATGGTTTATGTATAGAGTAATATGGATTTGTTTATTCAACAGTAGATAAGCTACCTCTGCAAAGAAAGTTTCTCAAAAGGGAAAGTAACTGTGTTTATTTATGTGGTTTGTTTTTCTCTCAGTGCAAATCATCAGTTTAAATGATAAAAAAGAAAAATGTGCCTGGTATGAAAATAACTGCAGTTATGAAATAGAAATATTATACCCTATCTTGCACAATAACCTTGACTATGTAGAATGTAATTTTATTTAAAGGAGAAGGAACCATTTACAAAATTGACATCCGTGATTATGCAGCATTTAATGGGATTCATGTGTATTTCATCACTCCTGCGTTAAGAATTATTGTGTATCTGATGAAACTGTCTCATGTCCTTTTTCCATCTTCATAGGCCGAGTTCTCAGAGGTCAACCTCATCTCACATTCAAATGGCACCTGTAACGTGGACATGCAGGTCATCAGGGGCGGGACCAAAGTGGTCAGGTCAGTCACACTTATATATTTGTGTACATATTACATATTTTTACTATATATTTACATTTGAAAGCTGGAAGTCACCAATCTTAATTTCGTCATGTGAAAACATGATGTCAATAAATGATTCTTGATTCTTGATAGACACACACACACACTCTCACACACACACACACACACACACACACACTGGTTATTGTGAGATCAAACTGTGTTAATTCTGGAGACAGCTCCTTCTATCCAAACCCCAAATCCCAATTTGTATACCTTTTCTTAACTCTAACTCTTATCCTGACTTTGACAGTGAAATGAATCCCAAAATACAGTAAGATATAAGATATTTGATTCCCACAAAATTGCTTGCTCCCGATGTTGGAAATCGGTTAGTTTCAGAGCTTAACTACAGTTCCACCATACAGCTAAAAAAACCCAAACTAACCTCAACCATTAATCTCTTCTCTGGACTAAATCCCCTGACTGTAAATATAAAACCCACCTCAGAAATATCCCCAGCATGCCAACAAGAAATGTCTCCGCTTTTGGAGTTCATTTTCCTATTTTACAGTGATAAATGCACTTGCAATTTTTGCACATAAAGTGACTTCACTTTTCCCTTACAGTATCATACTTTGTATGTTTCGTTTTTTGTCTGGACATTAATTTCTTTGAGCGTATTTGTGTTGCCTCAGTTTGAAGGTCAAAAAAAGAATATCAAATTAATTTAAACTTTTTGTGAAGACATCAGTTCCTCACAAGTAAGTATATGAAAACATGGACTCACATCAGGATGAAAAGCCCAGTGCAGCTCCCCTGATTCAAGATTTTTTTATTTGTCATGTGCACAACAATTACATGGAAGCAGGCTTTATCAATGAAATTAATAAGTTTCTAGCTCCAACTAACTATTCAAGAAAATCATATGAATAAAAGTTACTAAAAGTTCTTAATATAGAAATAGAATATAGTATATATGATAAAATATAATTAGTTCAAATAGAATATAAAAAAATAAAACAGTATATGATATAATACAGTAATCATAAATATATACCGAGTGCTGCAGCTCTGTCTGGTCGGGGTCTTTAAAGATCCTGCTGGCCTTCTTCCTGCACCGCTGGGCGTACAGGTGATGTGCTGAGGAGTTTTCATCACCCTCTGTATGCAGTCAGGACTCTCACTATGGTCCAGCTGTAGAAGTTGCAGAGTATTCTGAAGCAGCTTGCGGAGGAAGAAGAGCTGTTGTCTGGCTGTCTTTGTGTTGGTGTCTGTCTGAAGTCCAGGTCAGGCCCTCGCTGATGTGTGCTGAGCTGCAGTCAATAAACAAGTATGCGTACCTCCGGTCCAGGTGGGAGAGCGCAGCGTGGAGGGCTGGGATGAGGGCGTCATCAGACCTGTACATCTATCTGGCCTGTAGGCAAACTGAATTAGGTCCAGTGAGTCAAGGAGGGAGGAGGTGATGAATGTTCTGACTAACTCCTCAAAACACTTAATAATGGTGGAGGTGAGTGTTACTGGATGGCAGTTGTTGAAGCATAAGATTTGGGATTTTTTGGAAACATGGACAATGATGATCCCTTTGAAGCATCTGGAGACTACACACTGGAGCAGAGACATGTTGAAAACTTCTGTGAAGATGTCTGCCAGACAATCTGCACACAGGGAGCTATCAGGCCCAGGTGCTTTGGGTGTGTTAATCCATTTAAGCGATCTACACACATCTGCCCTGGATATTACAGGTGGGCAGTGGGAGTCCAGGGGCCTGTTGCCTCTCAGAAGCTGGGGAGCTGCTCTCAAAACATGCATAGAGGGGGTTCAGTTTATCTGGGAGAGAAGCAAACACGACCTCAGCACTGCTGGTCTCTTTTTGGTAGTCTGTGATGGATTTAGACCACATGTTTCTGGTGTTGGAGGCTTGATAGTTAGACTCCATTTTGTCCCTGTTTTGTCTATTTGCACTGCTAATAGCTTTATGGAGTGCATACCTGGACTCCTGTACAAATCACCTGAGTTGTAGGTGATAGTGCACTTTCTAAAATGTCCCCACTATGGAGGATGTTTGGTCCTCATGAAGAAGCATAACAACAAAAAACAAGAACAAGGCTTACATCAGTTTTCAGTAGCATGGTCCTGCTGTATCATGCCTATGCATCATTAATGATCATTAATGATGATCAATGATCCAAAGACTCTTCTGCAAGATGGGACAAAAAAACAGTAGACTCTGGGAAATAATAAACACACTTGTTCACAGCAAGCTCTGGTCAGGAAAAGGGCAAAGGCGTATGACCACAGTCGTTACCCACAGGCTGGCTTGGGAGATCTGCGTACAAACATGTGAACATACTGTAAACCAGACAATCACACAGACCCACTCACACACCACAGACCACACTGACACAGACACCAGTGTCCCAGCTGAGGACTGCCCGCGATTAAGCAAGACTGTAACTCCCACTTTATGCCAACCAACAAAACCAACAGGAAATGAAGACGGCAGCCTCAGTCTGACAAACAGCGTCTCTGCCCTGTAATTATACTTTATGAGGGGTTGGTCTGCACACGCTCACACATGAATGTAGTCAACAGTGACCTTTGCCTAAGATTGTTTGGATTCAGGGAAATGTTGATTCATTGCTGTATACTGTAATGATTCACATTCAGCATTGTTCTTCATTAAACTTCTGAGCTCCTCATAGACCTCCAGAGTGGTATCATGGCTTCAGTCTCACTCAAACATGGACTTGCTGTAGAGAAAATGAATGAGTTCACAACATAATTGTCAGTCTGTCTTGTTGTCTGCCTGTCTTGAGTTCATTGCAGGCTTTCCAGACTTGGACATCCTAAACTATCTACATTTGTCTCTGTAATTGCACCACGGCCATCGATTTCAAGTCAAAGCAGTGATTTTACTAACTGCTCCAAGTCTGCATGTTGCTAAGTAACCCTCACACCAGAGAAGATTTTTTTTCAGACTCTGAGCATCTCATCCTCTCTTATTTCTGTTCTTAGTTTTAGATTTTTTTTTATCAGTTTTTGTCAGGCTAATGAAATGAATGAACAGAAATCAAGGAAAACATCAAATATATGAAACAATATACCATGACCTAAGATTTTTTTTTAAGACCCTGGCCGGGACTTAAACCGGGGCCTGCTGAGCCGAGACTCAGGCCTCAAGGCATATGTGTCGCGCGCTCTACCACTGAGCCACCCGCGTCACATGACCTAAGATTTATGAGAAATATTTATAGTGTAAAATATATAATTTTGTTAAAAAAAAAAAAAGTTGCAGATAAAGACTGATCAGTCAGTGCATTTTGTGTCTAAAGGAGAGGAGGAGGCTGTGGACCATCACAAGGAATATACTATACTGTATACTGTATGAGGATGGCAACTTCAGCACACAGCAACACATAAATTTAAGTAATTTAAAGCATGAGTTTAGTGTTATTCTATTTTTTTCCTCTTGCTAATAGATCTCTGGCACAAACATAAAAAGTAAATGGTGCCTTTTGGGAGGGACTATTTTCAGCCGTGGATTAATATACAAGCTAGTGAGTATTTTGAACTCAGAATGAACTACAGCGTCCATGTTCATCACAATGAAGGGACAGTCTCTTTGGTGCATGTGCGGTTAACCTCCATGTGTTCAGCCATACACACGTACCTTCAGATCAATTAAGAAAAAGAAAAGTCAAATAATATTTGATAAAAAGGAGTTCAGGTGACATTTAAAAAATGGGTCATAACAAACAGATGCTGAGGACATCTTCTTCCTTTCCTCCTCTTTGACCTTGTTGTTGTTTTCACATCCTTTTTAAGCATAATTCACTCATAGTACAGAATACAGAATCACAAAGCCACCAACATGGATACGGACTCTTTATCTTGTTTTATATTTGTTCTGGGCACTCGGTTAGAAATGCAGAGAGCACAGTAAAAACTTGTTAGGGTGGCTGCTGCATTGCTGGCAACAGTGATTCGGGGTTTTAAATTGAGAGTCATGACCGTGTTGATCTTTACAGCCAACTGTCAGTGATGAAGAGATTACACATTAATTGCTGTGTCCTCTCCACCAGAGTCTTTTTTAGTTTCTTGGAGTGTCTGATTAGTATTCTCGGTGCATGAAGAGCTGGTGGTGGTCGCACTGTGCCAGAGTTTTCCCTCTCTCTGTCTCTCTCTCTCCCCTCTCCTACCCCCATCTCTTTTACTCTCTATTTTTTTTTTGTGCTCCGTCTCTTTTCTCACTTTTCTCACCTCTCCCCCTCTTTCTCTCTGTCGTTGCTTTTTCTGACATTCCCTCTCTCTCATACACACATACACACATCGGAGACAAAAGCAAAAATAACAGGAGTCGGGCCCTATCACCGTCAACCTTTCACTGAGCTGAATGGTACTGAAAATTGTTTTTGCCCTTAACCCACTGGCCACTAATTGCTTTTCTGAGCTCCAGAGCTGTGGGTTTCTTTATGTTTTGCAATGGAGACCGACACGTTAAAAACAAAAATATTTTTAAAAATCATGTTAAATCATATTAGATCATAAAAACCCCAAAATCGGAACCTATTATTGTCTGTCTTTTGACATTCATTTTAGTTATGTAGATTCATCCCCCATTTTCTCCCAGGTTTTGAGATTCCCCCTGCACTGCGGTTCTCTTCACTGTTAAGTCCACTGTCAGCCACCTCCCTGACACATGTCGCCATTTCACCTGCCAATGATGAGCTTACCCAGGAGGACAAACTGTGGGGATGGTTCCCGCTACAGCCTCCCCCTGCAGTGCCACCTCCAGCAAAGGGATTGGTAATACCGTAAAACTTGGTTTAAACCTCATACCAAGTTACGCAGGGGCCAGAATAATCAGTAACCAAGCTGAGACTGAAACCTTTATTATTAGTTCCCACACTGTGTCCCCCAAGTTAAAGTAGAAGATATGTTCTTTGTCCATGCTATCTAGAACAACTTAGTGTTTTATAATCTTTTCAGGACAACATCATTTGTCAAAATAAATCTTTTTTATGGTGCCAAACATTATGGTTAAGATTTGGCTTGGCACACAACACAAACTGGTTAAGTTTAGGAAAATATGCTTGGGTTAAAAAACATATTTTGTAATAGGGGGTTAGGGTTGTAGTTATAGGTTATAGGTCATAATTTGGGGTGAATGGATCATTGACAGCCTACTTCTGAATACATTTCAATCTATTCTCTGTTAATTACTTCATCACACACATGTTCAAATATTGCAAAACATCTGACATGTCCCTGTAATTATGAAGGACTATCTAAGTGGTGAATGTCTGCGAAGTTCTCCAGAATCATTTGAAGACTGGATTGAGATTTAATCATCACTGCAGCCACTCCCAGTAGTCTACCTCACTACATAAGTAATACAATAAATTAAATTAATCACTGCGGTTTTGTTAAAGTGTCCCTGATCCCCAGGTTTCTGCCCACTCTTACGGCATGAAACAAATTTTTACACAAGAAAGTGCAACCATAAATTCAATTTAGACAAATCTGACATCATCCGGGGTGACTTTCCAACTGAAGGAAAACTCATGAAGCTAAAACTGTTTAGTTACAGAGGAGGGAACTTGAGCAGCTCCTCCTGCTAACCAGAGCTCACTGGTATTGAGAGTACACAGTTTTTGAAATCCCAGCTAAAAACAACTAAGGTTTGTCTACTGCTGAGGAGTGTTTCTTCAATCCGTATTTAGACTGTGAATAATAGTAATAATTGTAGGTAAAATTGTGACATGCTGGTGTCAAACATGCAGGTTAAATATGTTTATTCAGTTTCCTTTGTAGATACCGTTCATGTGATGGATAGATTTGCCACTGATGTAATGATGCTTGTAATATTATATTTTATAAAGTTGTATGATTTAAATGCTTATGTCATTTTTATTATAAATAATAATCAAATGACTGTAACAGCCATTACCCACGTCAAGCTCCAATGACTATTGAATTTCATGTGATTAGTATACCAGAAAAGCAAGGTCCTCTTTGATTTAGCATCCAAAACAGAGTGCTTAGTAGGAATCCACAGATCATGACCTATTATAAAACCACAGATATGACCAGATTTATTTATTTATTTCAAATTTTGTCATTTATGTGGCCAGTCAAGCGTATTTCCTCGCTGCCACAACATTCTCAGTGAAAAACACAAATATATTATCTTTCACTTGTGGTTTTGTGGGTTTTTCCTCTGTATAACAACCGTTGTTTAATACCATATTCTCATTTTCTTTCACACAAAAATGCAGGTCATTGACATCTGCCATCCAAAAATGTTTTTATCAGATAACCAGACTTTGACCCTTGATCTGACAACTCAGGCCAGACTCATAGACACGAACTTTGAAAGAAGACAAAGAAAACAGACTGTAGGGGGAAAAGCTCATGTTTCTAGAAATGTAAATTTATTCTAATTTCAACCTTGTTTTCTTTCTTTATTCCCTCTGCTGCTCTCACACCAGATCTTTCAGGCCTGACTTTGTCCTTGTGCGCCAGCACGCCTTCAGCATGGCCCAGAATGAGGATTTTAGGAACCTAATCATCGGTCTGCAGTACGCCGGCGTCCCCTCAGTCAACTCCCTGAACTCCATCTACAACCTCTGTGACAAACCTTGGGCTGTAAGCAATTTCAGCAAAAACTCATTTACACTCAAAAAAAGTAGAAAGTATTTTATTCACTGTATATTACATAGACGTGGAAAGATTTCTTTTAACAGAGCTTGCAGCTTTTATTTTGATTTATAATTGAGATCTGGTTTAGAGGATTTTTTTTTATTCTTGTATGATATTCTGTGACTCCAAGCACAGTTTAACTATTCTGTACTGTACTGTATTACTCACTTTAATATATTATGCTCTTCCAGCTATCTGTGTTGGAACTGCAGTTGAGCCCCTCTGTTTTTCTTCCTTCCACCAGTTTTCCCAGCTGGTCAACAATCAGAAGAGGATGGGTTCAGATAAGTTCCCTCTCATTGATCAGACTTTCTACCCCAACTACAAAGACATGGTAAGACTCTTTGTTTTCACTGTTTATTGTCTGTAACCCTGCAGCAAACTCACACCTTCAAAACAGCAGCTTCTTAACAACTGACAAAATGTCTCCATTAATGATCTTGAGATGAAATGCTCAAATGTTCTCTACAAGCAGGATGGGTTTACCACAGAAGAATACACAATGAAGAGTAGTAGCATAAGTATGATTTCCTCTCTCTGTACACTTGATATTTAGCTACTGCTAAAGCCGCAGCTCCCTAAAATCAATTAACTGTGATGAGTGTGTGGAACATTTTGTGTTGTAATGCTTTTCATGCTCAAATGCTTTACGGTCAGTGTTGTTATTTGTTACACACCTGTTGTTACCAATATATTTCAAAATAAGACTCATATAAAACAAGTGGAAAATAATAAAAAATATAGTAGGTCACTGTATTTTATGCTCATACAAAAGTTAAACTTGCTTATTTATTTCATCACTAGGTACTGTATAGTATAGTTATTTATTTATTTATTTTTCCTGTTATCACCAGAGTGCTTTGTCGTCGAGAAATATGCTTAAATTCATCTGGTTCATTATAGTTGTACCCTTTGCAAGCACAGAAAAATCCTCATTAAATCGCCTAATTTTTTTATTGTTAATGTCACATCTGAGCTGCCAATGAAGTTCTGCAGAGACTCTTATTTTCTAACACTGTGGTTACTGAAGAAAAAGAAAAAAAGAGTCAGTGTCACACTATTCCATTGAGACATTTTATATACAATCTTTTTTGGTACATGGAAATAGAAAACTCTATTTAGACAGAAACAGAGACATAAATACAAACCCAAACAATTCTTTCAGTATAAAACAAACATGAAATTGTTTGATAACCCTTCACTAAAGCCATACAGTTATTGTGCATTATTTTCAAATCAGCCATGAAAGTCTAAATTTGATTATGAGTTGTGATCAATTATTTCAAAAGAGTGTGTTTCAAATTTGTCAGGAAAAGCACTGCATTGTACAGGTTATATTGTGATGTTTTACTGTTGAATGTGACCCTTATATGATCTTTAAATAGAGGCTCCTGCATGAAGATAGCAAGTGATAATGCAATGTATTCTGTATGACTTCAGAGAAGTAGTCCAGTAACAAGACAGGGATCAATTCAGATTTGGGTTTTTTAATAAAAGTTGAATCCTTATATTAAATAATGCCTCTAAAACAACAATTTAATCACAAATCATTCACGGTTCATTCATGAATATCAGTTATTTCTCTTTCTGTTGGTTAACATCGTGTGCCAAAGTTTTTTTTACTATCTTTTATTGAACTTGAACATTGAGGAGAATACATTTCCTGTTTTTAAGGCGTTGAAAAAGTGGAATTGAACCTTGTCCTGTTACATCATTCCCTCTAAGGAGAGGTGGCTTGGCGTCTACAGGTGGCAGTGCTGTTGTTAAAGCGCTGGATTAGATTTTTGGCACAGGAAACGGTGTACAGTTCAACCAAGGAAACTAAACGCACAAAACCACAAGACTTCTATGCTATAAGACAAGATCAGGTTAGCTTTTAAAATGTTAATTCTCACTGAAGTACAATATTTACATTCTCAGCAATTTGAGAGTATAAACTGTGATGATTTAGATGTACAAGAATTATGTAACTATGTATATAATAATGTCAGATTTTGTCAAAATATGGTGAACTGTGTGAATGTCTGGTGTTGCTTTGTTTGATATATATATAGTGCATTTTCATTTGCATGGGGGATTTATTGGATAATATATGAAGGTAGAAATTCAATACCAAGATGTGCGGGGGAAACGAGGCAGTCTTCAAACATTTAATGCACAGGACATTTGCTTATAGTATGTAAAGTACACTTTGCGAAGCAAGTTTGCAGAAGAAGTTGGCGGCTTTGTTCTACTGTTTTCCTCCAAAAATATTCTTATATTTCTTTGAGTAAATGCATAACCTTAATGACTAGCCTACTGTAAGTTATGCATGAACAAATATGAGGCCTTCAGTATTTGTCAAGGTTATGCATTTACCATCAGGCCATCAGAAAGGAAGAAAAGATTCACTCTGGGGTGAATAATGTGCAGCGGATGGTCTGCTGCTATTCTTAGTCTGTGGAAAACAGCAAGTCAAGTGGAACGTGGGAGAGTGAGAAATGAGTCAGGGGAACACTGAAAGCCCCCTGCACTCTTTTAAAGATGCACCTAGCAGTGCTGAAACCATAACCTGAACTCTGCTCAAAGTTGGGTTAAGCTTCCTCAAATGTTAAAAAAAAAAAAATATCTGCCAATTGTTTTATTTTTTCAGTGGAATCAGTTGCTAATTTGCACGCCAAATTTCAGCTACTTAAGCAAAAGCAGGAAAATGTTTGTTCGGATGAGTGATATGGAGTAAAATAAATGACAGAATTACAGGTCAAGGGTCAGCCATGTCCAGGAAGTCCTTCTCAGGCGGAGGGCCACCCCGGTACCAGCTGCAGGTCGTGTCAGAGCGGCGGATGCAGGCGTACTGCCGAGCCTGCTCCCCATTTAGGCTGTTATCCAGCAGCCAGTCAGTCCACAAGCACTCGTTTTCTCCTGTAGACGCACACGGCACTGTGTAACAGGTGTTGATCTGAGGAGAGACACGTATTTTATTCATTTGTTCGATCACACGGTCGTCTCTATTTGTTCCTGAATTTAGCCCCCCACCCTCTGTGTTTTTTAGAGTGGAAGCTGGAAGAAAACTGCAGTGTCACTATGGACACGTGTTGATCTGAATACAAGTTCCCAACAGACTTGAAAATCTTTTGTGCAGAAGTAGAGAGAAAGTTTGAGCGAGAGAGATGAGGAGCGTGACAGTTTTTTGCAAAATAATCTCTGTTGCTTCGCTTCTGGAGACATCCCAGACAGATGAGTGGGACGCAGATAAATATGTATGAATAGAGAATGAACAGTCCTTACTCACTCTGCATTCACAGCCCATCTGGTATCTGTAGTTGAGATTCTTCTTTTGTGAGAGCGACAAGTTGTCCCAGGACTCCACTAGGTCACACTGGCCAATAGAAATTCTCCCATCTCTCCACATACTTCCTGTTTAGCGACATCACAACACGGCCGTTGAACATTTCAGCGTGCATTCATCAATTCAAGCTGTGCTGCTGCATTTAACAGCCTTGGGGATTATTTTATAATAATATTTTTAAAACTGGATTAAATTTAATGGAAAAAAATCACAGTTAGTAGAATCAGTTCACAAACACACATATTGGCTTTCTTGCCCAGAGTTACATAAGCCAGTTAACTTAGCTTACCACAAGAACACGAAACAGGGGAGAAACATTACTTTCATCATTAGTGAGCTTTAGAGGTGCTGGCATGTGGATTTTGTTTCTGTTACTGTTTCCCCCTGTTTCCAGTTTTTATGCTAAGCTAAGCCAAACTGCTGATGGCTATAGCCTTGTATTAACCGTGCAAACATGAAAGTGGTATCGATATTCTCATCTAACTCTTAGCAAGAAAGCAAAGCAAGCAAGTGTAGTACATTACTCTACGTGGTGGTGCCTTTTGTTGGACTTTCTGCTTCTTTTTCCTACTGGAAGTGGCAAATAAAAACTGACCACTGCAAACTGTACCTGAGAGCAGATACCCTGCTTTGTTGTTGGAGTCCAGTTTGACTCCACACAGTGAGGAGAACACCGGAGTGTACACATACTGGATATCCTTGGCCTTGTCAAAACCTTTGAACATCTGGACACAAAAACATACAGGGAGAAGAGAGGGGAGAGGTTCTAGTTTAGAGAAAAGAGGGGGTAGAAACCTGGTTTTATATAAATTAAATGTGGCAGCAGTGTAAGCAGGAACAGTAACTGGACTTAACAACTTCTATTTATAGTGTACTGGCTCTTAATGCCTCAGTCAACAAACAGATGTGAAATCAGCTCCAAAATGAATATCACTGGCTGTAAATCAAAAAGACATTTAGATATTCAGCAGATGAAGGGCAGCTTATCACCCTGCTCAATATTTATTTTTAACACGATAAGAGGAAGTGGAAATTTGCACACATTTAGACCATTTGAACCAGACTTGTGTTTGAATCCTCTCCACCAAAGACACATTTCAGACACTGAGGAGTACCAAATACCCAGATAAGCCACAGGAGTATACAGATAGGCAGAAACAGTAAAAATGGGTAAAAACAATGCATATCTGCAGCAGCAGCAGCTGTTACTGCTGTCCTGAGATCTCACCTTGATCATTTTGATTTCATATTGGATCATCTTCATGTAAGGTGAGGAGCTGTTGCTAGGCGACACAATCTTCTCTCCAGAGATCTTTGCCCTTATCACTGTCAGAAGAAACAAACAGAAAGGAAGGCGGATTAAGATTAATTGAGATGCCAAATCAATGCAAGAGGCAAGATGAGAATATGATTTTAATGCCAGAGACAATGGCAACTTTGTGAATTATGCATGCGTAAGATCCGTAAATGAGGAGCTTCTCTCCGTCTATCTAGTTCTTAAACAGACAGATGGGTAGCTGCTTGATAGATGGATAGATGTGTTTTCCCCCCTTCCTCCTTCCTCCTTTTCTATCATTTCACTTGTCACTCGTCTTTCTCCCCTCACAGACAGTGTAGCAGTCCCTCTCAGTAGTGATACCGGATGTGTCTCTCCTCTCCTCTGGGAGGAAAATCAAAACCCACATGGAATAACAAGTAGCTCCCTGCTTGCACACTCCCATTATCTGACTCCACACACACACACACACACACATTTATGCATACAGTATATATACCCCAGCACACACACACACACACACACACACACACACACACACACTTACACTGAAGCCAAACCAAATCTGGCACAGAAGTCACTTGACATTATTCCATCCCATACTATAAATCAAAGCAGAAGGGTAAAGTTGCAGGATAATTGGTCTGTGGCTCTCAAAAGGAAAGTAACAGTGAAGTCGTATAATTTTACAACCTCTCATTTAGAGACAAAATTATACTTAAAATATTATTAATGTTGACCGTTTTACTCAGACGAACCACAACATGCAGTCCACGCTGTGCCAGATCAAGACGTGCTATTACAGACTTCATAACCACAGAACTATTTTTTTTCCCTCCATCAACCCTATGACATTTGGACTTTTAGACATCTGTATTACGTGTTATGTTAAAGGATAAATTCATTTCTATGTCAGACATTTCCCTTAAACTAATAACACTGTGGTAGCTCGAGCAATCAAACATAATTGAGTGTACTCTTATCGTTCTCTCTGATATTAATGTCCTCCACAGTGACTTTGAACATGTCAGACAGCTGCATTAACTAAGCAGCCATCACAGTGGAACAATGCACAGCTGGTTGCTTATTAGGAAATGTAAAAATAGAAAAGAGTTTGGATGGTGTTTTTTATTTAGTTATTCTAAAAATACAAGAATAAAATGTAATGATGTGTTTATCTACTCCCACGTAAGCTGTTAATGTTAGTGTATCCGGCAAACTACTTAATACAAATAGCATTTCATACAACATTATTTTGTGGGGTTACACATCACTTTCAAAAAGGTCTTTTTCACGACTAGCACATCCACAATGGGAGCCTGTCCAGGAAGCTACTATAACATTTAGGATCAGGTTAGCATCCTGCTTTTTGCATATGGGGACGTTTACATTCACTAAACATGTTGGTCAGCCCTCAACCTAAAAGCCTCTCTTATAATGTTCATGCTGAAACATGCAAATATGACCTACAAAGCATAAATCTAATCTCTTACCTGTCTAAATATGTCAGTTACCATTGTTAGAATAAAAAAGTCTAATTTTGAATTTTTAGTAAATGTACTTGTAAATGTAATACCGAGTCTAACTATACAGGAACGACACTGTTTATTTGTTTCCTTGTCTTCTATACAGATAATTAACTGCTGACTGTGCTAAGTTTCTGCTTTAATTGGCTAACTACAACTAATAAAATATGCTAGCAACAGTTGTTATTTTCAGTTAGAAAAATCAAATGCTGCCGGCTAAAAATGATAAGCCTTCTTTTGTCGACCACTGTAATCACTGAAATCAAGGACCTTTCATATAAAACATTGCAGAGAATTTTAAGAGTCAAATCTGTGTCTGTTATCATTGTAATCTGCATTTTGTGCTTGATGAAGTTTCACAAGTGCAGCAACTGTAACTCAGGCTTGATAGAGCCCCCACTTTTTATACTGTGGATTATATGTATAATCAACAACATAAATGTAATGTACTTTAATAGCTTTATTGTTTGAACCGGTGAGCGGTGAAAGCTGTGTGATAGGCTTACCGTAATTCCCATGAAGAAACACAGAGACATAAATGGAGCAAGCAGCCCAGCACCCCTCCTAACCCTCACCCTCTCACACAGCTACGCAACCCCACCCCCCCCATGTTTTCATCACATAACTCCACTACAGTTTTCTCTGCTGGTAACAGGAGGAGGAGCCCAGTGTGTTCTGTGAAATTGCTTCACGTGCAAGAAGATGGAAAGGCAGGCAAACAAACAAATACAGAAAGTTAATGGGAACTTGTGCGAAGGTCTATAGTTTAATCAGAATGCACTGCATCGCCCACCGCGGGACAGTTGGTCCAGGGACGTTCGCTTTATAGAAAATGTCAGAGAGCATAAGATGCTTGCTTGGTATAACTTTGATATACTTCAATCTCATACTGCATAATTCATAGCCCGAGGCTCAGATAGAGCGTGGCAATTCATCTGAAAACATTAGACCTGCATCCGTCAGTACTGTCGTTGCTGATGAGGTGAGCCAAGTGAGTGAAATAGAAATCATCTTTAAAAATCAAAGGTGCAGGGGAGAAAGATGAGAAAAAATAAAGGGAAACTTCTCACCTGACCTATGACATAAGTATGATAATATTAAATGTCACCAACAAACAGATATAAATGGGAGCAGGCACATAGATGCTCTATAATACTTTGTAATAATGACCTCACAAGGACAGTGGTGCATGCAAACTCACCTCCAAACAAGCAGCTGTGACCTACAAAATGTATGCAAGGAACTGGAGCTCAGTTTGATTAATCGGTTAAAACAATGAAGTCATAAAGTACTGTAATTAACAATTTTGAGGTGCTTGTACTTTAATGGAGTATTTCCATTTGTTCAACTTTATACTTTTACCATTCTATGTCTAGGTAAAATGTTGTACTTTTTACTCCACTACATTTATTTAGCAACAATATTTTACATGCCAAACATTTCACTGCCTAAATATATGAAGTAATATTGGTATAATAAGATACAGTAGTATAGTTTGATGTCACACCAAATTACCTTTCTTAACATTCAAATGCTGCTTAAAGATTAATGTGTCACTAATTTTATAACATAGTGAGTAGTTTGACTTTTGATACTAAGGTACCATGCCAGTTCTTCTGTACTACCGCTCAAGTAATATTTGCATAAAGCGCTATTACTCATTATAGCCTGACAAATATTGGATTTTTTATGTTCATATCAATATTGATATTCCAAAGGTTCATTCTGTCATTTTCCAAGAACCTCAATGCCACATTTCAGCCCACTTCCACCACTGACCAGCAGTGTGGAGTAAAGTAAGTAAGAAAGTAAGCAAGTCTGAGCAACGCATCAACTAGTTGTTGTTGCCGCTGTTTTACCATAACCTGACCTTAACACAAGTCCATATACCGACACAGCTAAATTATCAGTCTGCCTGTGCTTATATGTTTTAATTGTGGTTTACTCAACTTGACTCAAGAAAAGTATCTGAATATTGCTCCACTACTGGTAAATGGTATTCAAAAAATGTGGCAAGTATTGTTTTTATACGCTAATGTCACATCTATTATGAAGCACTGAAACATCAGTACACCCACCTCCTCAACTATCATTACCCCTCTGAATAAGGCTGTCAGACTCACTACACAGAAATACACTGTACCAGTGATGACAATCATATTATTGCCCTCTTTGTACAGTTCAACTCTTTGATCTGCACTTCCTTTGCCAAGAAGAAGCATATCTGAAAGTAGATGAAGAGCTTTGGCAAATTAGCCGCTCCACTTAAATCTTCCTCTCTGAGCAGAATAATGGGTCTATGTGGCCGATTAATGCTAAGTAATACATCAACTCATAACTGTGCTTGTGTAAGGATCAGATAGTTGGCAGTCTGAGAACTGGCTGTATGTCAGTGCAACATGGAAGAGAATGGAAGTTGCTATAGCAAATAAACCAAGAATAGTAGTCATTTTTCATTACAGCATATCAGTGGATTTACGGAGGAACTGTGCGCCCATTTCAGATAAAAATGAAAAGAATCCGGGTTGGATCACCTTCAAGACGTAATAGCTTTTGGGCAGTGATGGTACATTTTGATGACATCCACTGTATAAATTACATCTAATAACTGAACAGCTAAAGTTATTTTATCCCAAGTTTGTTGTCCCCGCCTGAAATGATTCTCTTGGCCCAGATTTTCTGAAATGTTTATCCCCCGCCGAGACATCTTTGAACTGCGCAGGCTAGGTTACCCACTCAATTCAGTTGCTGCAGCTGTGTTATGAACAGGAAAAAGGACAAGCACGTCTGCAGACGAAAGTGGCTGTGCATCTGCCTCACAGCTCCATAACCAAAGAGAAATATTGCAAACTTGTACCATGAGAACTGATGTAGTAAGTAACTTCCCCCCTCCCTGATGAATCGGCACCCTTGTCATGCTCACAAAGCTGGACTGTCAACGGGCTTTCACACTGATATTGTTAGTATGCAGACCATTAGACCAAGCCTATAGACATGGAAATGAAGTGGGGAGAGAGAGGGGAAAGAAAGAGAGAGAGATGGAGTAGGCTGTGTTGGCATGGCTTGGCCTCCGTCCAACACACACACACACACACACACACACACATTCTCGAATACACAAACGCAGCCGAGGAATCGTCCAAGGTTTGTCCAGATGGGATATTACTCAGAAGTACAGCTTTATTCAAAGGGCTCATCCACTCTGACAACACTTTCAGGTCAACTAAAGGCCACCACCAGTCTATGCTTAGAAAACATTCAGGACAGTGTAATCACCAAATGAAAAGTTCTCTCAGATGCACTTAGTGTGAATGAGGGATTTTCCTTATTTGCTATTCATGTGCCCCAAAAGTTGCATCCTACCTGAATAGGACCACGGGCTCTCATAGATTTAAAATTTAACACAGAGCTAAGCCCCGAGCATGCCCAGAGGAAATAGGATCCAATTACGAAAAAAAAAAAACGGTGGTTAATCGACACCTTGTTGAGGTCTCAGCCCCCGTAGTTACTGTTGCTATGCATACAGTAGATATGCAGTTTACGGTGATAAGAGTGGTAGATTTATCACTAGAGATTATTAGTCATTTTTGAACAGTGAATGGGTCTTTAAACGGTTTTCAATTCTAGCAGCTGCTGATTATAGCTGATTTTATTGTTCCTTGCAAGCTAACTAATTATTATTGAGTCTCAATGAGTCGGATGAAAATTTCTTGTCTAGCTGACTTGTTACAAAACAAGAACCCTGGCTTAAATATGCACGAAATATGCACGGCATAGATGATATCATGCTAAAAGGTGAAGCACAACTGTTTTTGTACTGAAGACTAAAACTAGTTAAGCCAGTGTCACATGCAGTATGATGATCCTATGTGGGCTAACGACTGTAATGGAGGTGCTGCAGTGTTGACTTCAGAGCCGCTAACATTACATGCAAAACTGACTCCCACACAAGGAGATGAAATTTTACAGATCCAGAATGAGGCGTTTTCTAACATAACCTGCAATCCCACAGAATGATCACGTTCGTTAATGATATGCTGCTTGGCTTTGGAAGTAACGCTGTGTAAGTGTTACTACTGTAGGTGGTACGTTAGTTAGCCAAACATGCTCATGTTTGCAGCTTACTTTAGAATAGGCTCTTGTGTTATTCGTATTGTATGAAATAGAAAAACACAACCCTCAAAACTCAAATTAGTATTGCTGCCTCCCAATGCATCCCTCTACAACATGTGGAATAATGTGACTAGTTACAGTTGCTAAGCTATGACTGTTCGTCAAAGTGTTTAGCAAATAGTCTATTGGAATCCATTTTGTTTGGATCAGTGATTCAAACAGACAGAAAGTAGAAAAAAAAGTGGTTAAACATGTAATGTTTGCTACTGAGCTTAATTTCTTTGCATTATGCTTGTTTCACAGATACTTAGTTTTGAATGTTGACTGTAAGATTTACATAAGAATAATATGTTAGATGCATTGTTTTGTGTCTTATTAAAGTAAAAAAAAAAAACATAGATAGACCAAAAGATGGTTTTAAGAGGGACTCAATCTTACACCTGTGCGAACCAGAAAGTCTCGTTCAGGTCCATTCCAGTCTGATTCATCAGGCTTTGAAATGTCACATCTGTATGAAAACCTCAAGTAATTCAACTGTGGAAAACAGAATAACCCAACTTTCAGGACCTCCATCTCACTCTTTCATGACACACTTCACATGTAAAGCTCTGTCCTAAAAACACTGCCCTAAATACTCTTATTGTGTTCTCATAACCCAGATCTAATTTGGCGTCATGGCGGTTTCAAAAACAGGCCTCAGCCTCCATTTCACACTGACTATATTTTGAGACACATTTTAAGAGTGCTTCGATGGAGCTGACCCTCTCTAAGCATCTAAGCAGGGACATTCAGAATTCAATGAGAAAACAGGACTAAAATATCGCAAGCTATTTCTTCGCCTGCTTTCTCTTTCTCTCTGCCCGTCTCTCTCCCCTGCTGGAGTGTGACCTTTGACAGAAGCACATACTCCAGCTTTCCACAGTCTGAAGCCAAGTGCTCAAAGTCAGAGCAGAGTGTTGGTTTTGGCCTGTGCTTAGACAAGAAAGAGCTGGATGATGGGGGGCGTCAGGCAGAGAGACAGGCAGACAACCCGACAGACAGACAGATAGTTGGAAAAGTAGGACAAGGGCCACTTTTTAGGGTTTGTTATTTTGTGATTGAGAGCAAGACAACTCAAACACAACCACAAAAATAAAAAAGCAAGCTGCCCTGTTTTCAAATAATAATACAAAAGTGTCTAGGGAAAAAAACAATTATTTATTTCTAATAATCAGTCACAATTTTAATACCTTTTCCTGCATTAAGGAAAGAATAGAATATTTTCTATGACTATGGCAAGCTACACTAATAAATTATGTTTCTTTCAATTAATTACCACAAAAAGCTCAACCCTGATGCTCTATTGATCAATTCTTGTCACTCTAGGTTCATGCAGTGAATTGATATTTTTTTCCCCCCTCTCAGAATATCTGATTAAGTCAATCAATAAGCCGAATTATCAGTCAGTTAGTCGAGAAGGAAGGCCATTCCTCCCTTTCGTTATATGCAGCAGGATTAATATTCTTAACTTCAATCTGGGTGGACAGAAACTGAACTGGTCTCCACTTGATAACTCACCGATCTCAGAGCTGCAGAATAGCTGCTGCGGGTGTGCTGGGTGGCAGCTACATCCCTCCACAACTTCCTCCATGCCTGCACCAAGCAAAAGGAGCACCCAGAGCCCTAGACATGCACTCCGCTCCTGGGACATGGCCATGATGACTTGGCTTCCTCTGACCGCTCCACCACTCGATAAGCACTCAGCAACCTCTTCTGATCCTGTTAAGTTCCGCGGGAAAGCAAATCAGTCGGCGACGGGGGTGGGTGGGTGAGACGGTGGGGCTGAAGTAGTGAGATGAGCTCTGCGGAGCTGAAAAAGGCAGCTGTGGATAGAAATGTTTTCATAAGTTTAAAGTGCACCTCTGAATTCGAGCTGGAGCAAATAACTTGAGTTGGAGGGGAAGGCTGCTGCTCTCTCTGTCTCTCACTCTCTCTCTCTCTCGCCCTCTCTGCAGACAACACACAGAGAAACTTACAATAGTTGGATCCCCTCACACTCTGGTCTTGAATGCTGAGAGGGTCGCACACAGGGAGCCTCTTATGTACTCAACAATTTAGGGACAGCCTCCTCAAACGAAGAAGAAAAAAAAAAAAACTACCATCCTTGCCTCCTCTTGTACCCTCTTTTGATGTCCTCCCTCTCCTCCCATTGGCTGCCGCATGTGTATTCATGCAGTTAGTCATGATAATTATGACTGATTTTATGTAGCTCGACAGGTTTGTGAAGGATAGATTAGAAATGACCTCTACCCACGCAAACACGTTCAAGATTAGTGTTGTTGCTTTTAAGATGCAGCTTGTGTTGTTCATCAGTGCAGCATGTGAGTCAGAAATGCAAATGAGGATTATAAAAAATGTCTGTTGATTAGTGTTTGGTTGTGGAGTACAAGTGTGGCTGTACTGGTGGGAAATGGAGCAGTTTCCAGTCAAGGCTATACTTTATGACTAATTCTGAATCAAAATAGTCTGTAAAAGAAACAACACAAAAGGCTGAAAGATAACTTTTAAAGAACAAATGGAACAGAATGCAAGTCGAAGTTCTTATAAAAGAAAATGATCAGAATCACACTCTCATTTTATGTTTATTGCAAAAAAAAAAAAGTAGATTGTGTTGATTTGTGAATGTGCTCCAAACAGTACAGAGTAATATCAACAGTCATTTTTATGTCGCCAATGGATCAAACAACTCCACGGAAAAGGTGTTGATCTGACCGATGAACCCACAGAGGATCATCACTTTGTTGTTTGTTGTTTGGGGGGGAACGGGGGGGGTGCACTGTTTTGGTTTTATGGCCCTCAACTTTACTGTTTTGGTGCTCATCTCTTTCATATTTGTTATCAGCAGAAAAAATATTATTTAATTAAAATTAAATTAAATTAAATTAAATTAAAATATAAACCTATTTTACACTAGCTGCACAGCACTAAATGGCAGACGTACAAAGTTAGCAACTGGCTGGTGAACATAGTGGAGTATTTAGCAGCTTTAGAGCCAGATGTTTCCCACAGGAGTTGGTCCAAGTAAAAACAGAGCAAAATGACAGTAGATATTCTACTCAAAATTTATGCTAATGCTGCTGTGTGTCTCCTGGATGTGTAAATATCACATCTGTTTTTCTAACACATCTGTTATATAAATTTTATGAGCTGATAATACAGTATGTGATAATATTTACAGTATGTTGTATTAACAGTCTGTTGTGGTGGCCCAAGGTGGACAAAAATCTGAGTTAAATCTTATTTTCAGGAAAGCAAATAAAGGTGTGCAAATATAATAATTCCACTTCCTCATTTAGATGTTGTGTGTGAAATATAGCAAAATATATCAGACACAGTTTCAACACCTCCTCGCAGATGTAATGTGTTTTCCTTAAAGGGGATATTGATAGCAACTCCCCACCCCATCCTCCTTCCGTTGCATTCACATCATAATACCACTGCTGCTCAGGGCACATACCATCAGTTCCTCCATATGTCATGGTTGAGTGGAGTCAGATGGACCCAGTCGTGCTAAGTGATTAATCTTTGTGGTAAAGTAAAAAATAAATTTCAAACCAGTGGTGATTATGTGCATTTATGTCGTGCATGATAATCTGATGAGAAATTGTCAGTGTAGCTTCCTAGTAAGCAAACAAAACTGTTAGCTTTAGCTTACCGGTCAAGAAGAAAAGTGGCCAAACTCCTCAAACTGACTCCAACAGGCAAAAGTTGAGCCAATGTTCACCCTGGTCTTGCTCTTCCTTTGTTGTTGAACAATTTCGATTGGTAGCAGAGTGAAGCCAGGCACTTCACTTCAAACTTTACGTTTCCAAACTTTTCATTTCCAAACTCTTCATTTTTCCACACTAACTGGTACTGCTTAGACTCTTGGCCACCTGCAACACAGAGATGCCACATGAGATATCAACAGCGTTATACTGTTGGCTTTCAAGAACCAATCTGTCAAAAGTTTCAAAAATAATTAATTTTTTTTCATATTTCTATTCCGCATCTTTCTAAAAGCTCTGTTGATTTCTTGTTTGAATTATTAGTCTACATAAAAATGTTATCAATAACACCTTCAAAGAATGAAAGTTATTGTAAATGATTTGTTGAGGTTGTCTTTTTTTTGCAGTGCCGAACCATAAAGGCCTACTTTCTGGGTGACAATTCCTCTAAATATCCACTGATTTCTCACTGCAGGGTCAGGGTTGATAGGTTGATGTTACAGCTGTAGTCATTATGCATATTTCAAAATTATTCATCCTTTAATTATCTTATTACTTTTCAGATCACAACACCAAGTTTTCCAGTAGTGGTGAAGATTGGACATGCTCACTCTGGAATGGGAAAGGTAATGTTGTTTCTCTCCTCTTACAAGCTGCCAGAAGGAAAAAAAAGTTCATTTAGCTATAACTTTAGTGAATTAAGTGAGTATGTGAAAGTACAACCTTCTGAAATTAGCTGACATTCAAGCAGTAGTTGCGATCAAATGATGAAGGCATAAAACAGGTTGACTGGAAGACCTGTTCACATATTAGTAAAGAGGGGAAAATAGCTACATATTGGACTAAAGCCACTGCCACTGGTAAATGCTTTAAAATTCCCCTGTGTGCCGAGAGGTAGTTGAGTGTTTTACACTAATCACCACCATGCCTGGAACCACATCGTTTATACTGTGTAATGCTTTCTCTGACATACACTTCCACTTCCACTCCGTCCTCTGTTTTCCTCTTATCTGTGTGTCCTTATCCTCCTTTCTTGGCTGACACATTCTTTTTTTCCTTCTTACTCAGTCCTCCTTCCCTCCTCTCATTGATTGACAACTGTGTTAATATTTTCTTGGTGAAATCAGATTGAAGTGTTTATCCTCTTTCTGCCACTCGTCATCGATCCACCACGCTGCGTTCCCCCTCAACTGCTCAATCTGATACAGTGTTATTGCCCTTTCTCTCTCTGTCTTACCGGGCCTCTTATCAGCCTTTACCTTTCTGCCTTTTTGCTGTCCTTTACCTTACCATTTCATCTCTTACGCGCCTGTATTGTGCCACATGATGTAGCTTTTGTAGAAATCTCACTTTTTTGGCTGTTTCACTACTGCTGTTGCTTCCTTCTGAAAGGAATATATCAAGATAGACACGGGGGAGAGCACTGGTACAGTTGTGTCCACGCTGCTTTTTTTGATTACAGTGGACCACAACACTCTTAAGACACTGACAGATACCATCATCCAGTCATTTCATGTCCATAGTGCATATCATTTATTAGGTCTGCATTTTTGATTGAGTGATGTGACCGTTTTTGGACACTACAAATGCAAATTAGAAGCAGAATGCATCACTAAAGAACCCCAGTCTATATACATTTACATTTTTCAGATTATTTACCCATCTTTTGCATGCTTCAGAAAGCATGAGTTTGCCATTTGAGAAATATGCAATTTATTAAAAGAGTTAGAGGAGAAGATTGAAACCATGTTTAATATGTAGCTGACTTCAGCAGGCGATTAGGCTTAGTTCAACACAAAGACAGGAAGCAGAGGTAAACAGTTAGCCTGGCTCTGTCTGCTAATAATGATAAGAGCAAAGATCTCTTGTTTACACATTTTTGTGTGTATTAAATAAACATTATATAACTTGTTTATTAGTAAGCGTTACAGGTCCTGGAAGGCAGATATTTATTTACCTTTGGACAGATCCATGCTAGCTGTTTGCCCGTCCTTCCATACCTACCCTAAGCTGTTAAACTAATTATCTCTTGGCTGTTTCGTCATAATTAATGCACAATGCACAAAGACCGGTGTGAATTTTCCCAGGTAACTGTCAATTCTTAGAAAACAAAAGCCTAAAAAATTAGGCAACTTTTTTGTTGAGTTGACCTTGTATAAGTTATCTCCGTACTGGAAAGAAAAAGGTGTTTAGCTCAGCCTTACTTTAAATAAATGTTCTTCCTTTCTGTGTGTTTCTCGGCAGGTCAAAGTGGACAATGTGAATGACTTCCAGGACATTGCAAGTGTGGTGGCAATCACTCAAAACCTACTGCACTACAGAGCCATTTGTAGACGCCAAGTACGACATCAGGGTCCAGAAAATAGGCGCTGATTACAAAGCCTACATGTATGTGTCATTCTTGTTTATTAGTTGGTCTTTCACATATTGTGTGTGTTCATGTGTATACTGTACAATACGTACAGTCTCTGACACTTTGTATTCTGGGCTCAGGTGCCTCAGTAGACAGGGAACAGTGACATACATACATTTGCTTTAATAGAGCATAAACTTAGAACTGCGCAAAAGTCCTCGTTCCTACATACCACAGATCTTTATTGACCTTTATTGACCCATTAAAACTATATTGTATAATGTGTACTATATAGCTGCTTGTAAACCTTTGGGAACATATTATTAACAATAACAAACACACACAATTATAAAAACTATCATCATTTATAGAATCATCATTTATAGAAGCCAGAATTATTATTTTTAATATATTTTTATATTTCAGCATATCTGTAATCTGTAAGCTTGTGATGAGCATCAAGGATGAAAAAATGTATCATCTCTAGCATTTTTGTGGAAGTTCCTCAACCTCCTCAGCTGTAGTCGTTCTGTTTCGGGCCAAACCAAAAACTTTCAGAGCATCTTTTGGTAGTCGTGGCACCTACATGGCCACAACAGCTGAAGACCAAGCTTGTGTGATCCTCTGGCTTCCCAAGCTGGAAATTTGCTTGGATGATGCCTGCATGTTTATAGCAGTAAGGTTGAGGCAACTATATAAGGTTCCCTCATCCGTCCTAATGTCTCTTGGGGCCGCTGCTTGGATGGTATCTTGACCATCAATCCGCTAAGAGCTCATAACTTCTGTGTAGGGAGACAACAGTGAAATTATGATGCTAAATACAATATGTGCGGGCTAACACATCCATCCAGCAAACTGCAAATTAAAATGGACATTTTGACACCACGACATTTTTAGTGCATAATTTAATGAAATGATTTAATTCAACCAAATGTAGTTTTTGTTATCTTCCATGCTAGTTGTTGTGTGTAAACCTATGCATCAACTGGTAAAGATATTGCCTGTGGTAACTGGCCAATTTATCGACACGTTAATCAGTCTGATAATGTGCTGCTGTGCATGTTGCCTGCACACACTGGTTCTTTACCCAGAGCTGAAACTAACTAAATCCCCTCCTGCTACAAGCTTGTCTAAATCTCTCTTGCCTGCATTTGTCTTTTCTACAAGTGAAGATTGTGGTCTGTAATAATTTAACGCACAATTTCCTCTTCATTTCCAGGCGAACATCCATCTCTGGTAATTGGAAGAGCAACACCGGATCTGCCATGTTGGAACAAGTAGCCATGACTGACAAGTGAGCACTGCTTCCACATTAGTGACGCTCAGGCTCTTGTGTTATGTCACAGTTGCTCACAGTGTACTCACACAGCAGATTCATTCAGCTGAAATCAGTTCACATGGGTAAACACACAGATGTTTGGAAGTCAGTTGATGTTTGCAGTGAAGTGATGCTGTCCTATGCATGAATGTTTTAATGTGAATGTGTATGCCCAGAAAGAGAGGATGTAGAGTTGCATTGAGCTGCTCTGTTCATGGCTAAAACCTAGATTATTAAGCTTTTTCAAAGCATGTATTTTGACTCCTGTCACAGCAGGAAAAGAACAGGTGTAATTAATAACTAATGGCTTACAGAAACAGCCAAGTGGAACAGACTTGCCAGTAATGTTAAGTTGCAACTGTGCTTTTTTCTGCTTTAACAAGTCAAAATGTGTGCTCTGAAAAAAGAATTGAGTGGTATTGTTTGTAGTGTTGTTAGAACACCAACATCCATATGGCGCAGGGGACAATAGCTCAAAAATAGACGCATAATAGGAAAATGAAGTGCGTATCTAACACTACTAAGGTAGTTATTTTCCTTTTTACAAACGGTCTGATTTGCCAAACAATGTTTAACTCAATTTGCTAATGTATGAACTCTCTGAACCTTACTTTGCCACCTACACCAGCCCCCACAGAATGACATTTTCCTCATCAATGTTTATTTGCTTTCCTGCCATAACACAACATCAAAAAATGTTAAACTCAGAAAAAGCTTCTTTAATCTGTGGCAATCTGTGGAAATCTGACGCTCTAGAAAAGTTGAATACCAGATCGGGTACAGTTGCAGTAACCTTCTGGTCAGTATCGATGTGTCAGTTTACGCCCTGATTTGACTGTGTTCAGTTTTCTAGACATTAACTAAAATACAGTACAGATACCGGTGCTGCAACCCAAGGCAGCAACATCACCTTTTTGAGCTACAGCGACCCAACCTGGAGCTGGAGAGTTTCTTTAACAGGTTTATTGCCTGGAGGAATGACCTCCTGAGCAACATTTGCACTGAAATATTCTGATTCTGAAATACATTCTTGACCCACCTCAAGCGCCAACTTTGCAACTCAGCAAAACAGTCATTAAAAATACATGATTTTTTTCTGGTTCCTGTAAACAGATTACGACTCTCTGTAGACCTAATTCAACTTCTCTCAATGACAGGTACAAGCTGTGGGTTGATACCTGCTCAGAGATCTTCGGAGGGCTGGACATCTGTGCTGTCAAAGCCATCTGTGGCAAGGATGGTAATGACTACATCACTGAGGTGAGAGAAACGCAAAGGGATGGAGGGATGGAAACTCAAAACAGCAGACCAAACAGTTAACAAGGCACCAAATCAAATAAATCGAACAGTAACTTGTACTTTACAGCTGCCATATTACCATTGCGTCTCTGTATTTATTGATTCCTGCTTTTAGTTTGAAAAACTTTCTGCATCTTGACATCAGCCTGTGTTGCATACGAGTATTAATAAGGTCTTTAAATTTAGCATGTCTGGCCTGATTTACACTGCTGGGCCCTTAGATTGTCAGGCTGGAAATAAACTCATTGAACCTAACCTGAATACACATTATGAGTTTGATAACTAACATCTGGTGATATTTAACATATTCTCTATGGCCCCTCTGTTGTCTGTTTGTCTGTTTATGTCTTTCTCAAACTACTCTGTCGGATCAATTTCAGCTACAGTCTTCTCCCTCTTGTCTTTCACTCTGTTTCTTTCCAGTAGGTTTCAGCATATTAGTTTTGTGTTTCAGCATATTAGTTTCGTGTTTCATACTCTTTAGTCTTGAAGTCATGACCGCAGCGGTTGTGAATAACACATTAATGTAGGAATGTGCTTTGCTGTAATAATACCTTTCCTAAAAGTCAAGTGGTTACACTTCAGTATGGGAAAATTGCTAAATACTTTTGAGACAGTTTACAAGGGAGCTTTCAAAGGCAACTTTGAGATTACATATGACGATATTAAAATTAAGAACATGTCACTGTTCGTTGGGGTAGCGTCTACCCACCTATTACAGCTCTGGCCTTGGGCAACGAAACACAGGACCCTCATGAAAACTCTGAGGGAGATCTGAAGAGGCAGGTCATGGGTGGACAACCAGACTCATTGCCTAAGGCTATAACATGCTGTTTTGCAGTAACAGTAGCTAGGAGGAGACCCAGGGCAGTAAAGAAAAATAGAAGAAGAGGGAGACACTCTGGTTCAGATAAAGAGTCAGATTCAGACAAATATTCAGGATTAGAAAGAAAACTTCAGGTTAAAACTCATCTCAGGTAGAGAAACCAGTTTCAAGTCAGGCTCAGGCAGACCGCGACAGGCTTGGACAGAGAGGTCGGTTGACTCATGGAGAGATTCAGGTGCAAGCTCAATCAGAGTCAGTTTTAGCCGCAGACAGGGAGACAGGTTCAGACAGAGAGACAGGTGCAGGCTTGCATTTAAAAACAAATTAGAAGACAAGACAGATGAAAATGCAGAAACAAAGACTGATAGATGAACAGGGACACTGTACTTGAAGGAAGAGGTATTCTTGACTGGAAGGAGCGCCGGGCAGAGTGCTGAGTAGTCGAATGAAAGGAGAAGAGTGACCCCCAGGAACCAATGAAAATTCACTTTCACCCAGGGGTCCCGAGTTGATTTAAACCCCACACATATGAGAAGCAGACAAATAATCCTTGGTGGGTCTCAGGGTGACTATCCATCAAGGCACCAGGGGACCAGATTGCAGAGGCTGAGAGGGATTAGGCGGGGATGGCTTTAAGAGGCGAGCTATCCAAAGGGGACAAACGCACAGGGCAACTGTAGAGGGCCACAAAGCAGGTAAAAGGCTAGCCGACACAGAAGAAAGCTGGTTAAAAGGGAAGCTCTGGAGGTATACAGGGAGGATTTGGATCTGGAGTGGGGACTGATTTGGCGACAGGATTGAGCTTTTGAGTAGATCGAGATTTCTGCCAGCCCAGGGAGCAACTTGACAAGCCAGGGTTTGTAGGACACAAGCTGGAGTGCTATGGAAAGAGCTGCTTCTTTCTGGATGCGTTTTGGAGGAAAGTACAGAGCAACTCAGTGGTGTAGGTCAACTCAGACCCTTCATCCACGGGAAAAGCTGGGTCAATATTTGTCAAAATGATGAGAGCTTGTAATGAGTGGCTGGACTGAAATGTAGACAGTGATACTGCACATATGGTTAAACACAGTTTGTTATGTTTGAAATTCAGTAAACAAGCTGACAGTCAAAACAGGCAATCAAGTCCGGCGATGCTGATTTAGGACGGCAGGTATCCAGACAGGCAGAAGACACACAGAACAACAACCAGCGGGCAAAGATGGCTCATATGCTACACAGATAAACTTCCAGGAAAAAGTAGCAAACTGAGGTTTAGGTAAACAGGTGAGACAGGTCGCTGAAGAAAATCGGACGGCAGTGACTGGTGAGGTGAGGTGCGCCAAAGTTTAGACAATTATGATCCATTGAAAGAGAGCCACAGTGACTCCGACCACCAGTCACAGCGGCATCCAAACAGTGTTTCTAAACATCCGACTCGCGCTGTGAGGAAGCCCGACTGCCAGAATGAAATAATCATTAGTTTGGTGGAAGGTAGATTAGATACTGAAGTGGGATGAAGATGTGAAAAACAAGTCTCCCTGTGAGTCATCTCTACTGGAAAAGTGTTTGGGGGTTTTATAATGGAGCAGGAAAATTGTAGAGTAGAAACACATTTAACATGGATGTTTACTGCTACCTAAACCAGCTGCGTCTATCTTGTTTAGCAGCAGCCTGACTGCCTGTGATGAAACATTTGGATTACTGAAAATAAAGAGGATTCCTGCATTTTATGCAAAGACAGGATATACAGTGTGTGTGTGTTGAAAGTTTTGTTTCTTCCTTTTGTTATTGTATCAGATTGCACCTCCTGTAAGGTGGGTGAAAATAACAGCAGTAACAAAACATTCAGTGTAGTCCTAATATGACAAAAGGCATATGAAATAAAACAAATGACCATGTGTGTCACACACTATATATTTAGCAATAAAACTTTTATGACAGTATCCATTAAACAGCATCCCCATAAAACTAAGGCCATAAAAAAAACGTCTTATCTTAAAAAAATGCAACACAGATCTTCTATCTTGTTGAAGAAGTTACCATCACATAAACACAGCAGACGTTTTGACTGCTGATGTTTAACATCCTTTGTTTGTTTACCCCTGCATTTGTCATCCAGTCCAGGTCAACAACATTTCAGTTACATAACCTGTTTAGTACAGAAGCACACATTCCCTAATGCACTTCCCAATGCCCTCTTTGTCCAGGTTGTGGGCTCATCTATGCAGCTGATTGGCGATCACCAGGCAGAGGATCGCCAGCTCATCGCCGAGGTGGTGGTAGCCAAGATGAACCAAGTGCTGGCTGCCAGGTCGTCCAGCGTGTCCCGCTCGCCCGCTCGCTCCCCTCAAGGCCAGAAGCCAACTACTGTGCAGCCACAACAGGTAGACATGAAATGCAGCACCCCCGCCTCCTCACCGAACCTGCGCATTTGTAATGGATGACTTAAATTGAAAAGCTAACAGTGACACATGCTCGTACATTTCCTTTAATTCTCTTTGTGAACATAAGGAGGGGTAGCTGACAGACATTGGAATAATGCCTGCAGGGAAATCATTTTGTTGTAGCCCTTCACAGTTCACTGCTGATTCTTTACAAGCACCTGCTTAACCATGTTTGTCTTTCTTTCACTTTCTCTTTCTCTCTCTCTCTCTCTCTCTCTCTCTCTCTCTCTCTGTTTTTCTCTCTGTCTGTCCTTCTCCACCCCTCACTCTTTTTACCAGAGTGCTACCCTTAAGGAAGGACTGGCAGATCCAAACAGGACCTCAGGCCAGCGCCCTCAACCTCAAGGTTGTCTGAACACTGTTCTCCATTGTAATACAAGTGCTGCCGCTGTAGGGCCAAGGCATGTCTAGGAAGCACTCCTTGCATCAGTCGTGGGACAGTTCCCTCTCAGACATCTCAATAGATTTTTCTGAAATTAAGTATGCACTGTCAAAATAAGCACTGCCAGAGAAAAAAAAACTCACTGGGAAAAGTTTTCTAATGTTACATAACTAAATCAGTCTGTTTAAAGTAAAAAGGGAAATTAAACTAAACAACCATAATATAACCTGTAAATTAATGAGCTTTAAAGATGCTGTTAGGCAGATTTGGTACCTCTGACAGAGCCAGGTTAGCTGTTTCCCTCTTATTTCCAGTCTTTGAGCTAAGCATAGCAAATCAGCTCCTGTGCTGTAGCTTTGTTTATGCCGTGCAGAAGGGAGAGTGGTATCAATCTTCTCATCTGAATCTTGGCGAGAAAATGAACGTGTATTTCCCTCAGGAGTAAGAGCAGTTTGCATTTGATCCGCATCGTTCTCTCTGTTCCGTGAAGGCAGCATTGTCCATAATAATTGCCTCAGACTAATTCACTGGGTCCAAGAAAAGAAAAAAGACATCTGCTGTTTATTTGAGCTACAGCCTTGTCTCTGTTGACTTTTATCACTTGAATTAATGTACAGTACAGTGCCTGTTGAGTTTAATTGCAGCCATAGTGTCTGTTAGCGTGGTGATGTTCATGCACACGGCTGATGTGTTAAAACTAAATGTGCCTACTAAAAGCAGAGGTAAAACAGAGCATAACATGGGAAACCAACAAAGTCATAATTATTGGAGCCGTGCTGTTTGTGTGTGCGTGTTTGCATGTTGTGTTCATGACCTTGAATTCCTTTTTTATCATTTTGCATGCATATGGCAAATGCCAGTACTCCCATGTCGTGTTTAATGTACCCGTGCTGGTTGTTTTAGGAACACCAGCTTTTTATGTTTTACAGGAAAGAAATGAGATCAACATGTGCCTACAGTGCTGAGATGTAAAGATGTGCGAATCGCATTGCAGTTTATTTCATTTGAATTGCCTTTCTATCAATATTAGTAACAAAATGACTAGATGGTGGCAGCATTATAGATGGACATTCTGTTTATTTGTATGTATTCTTAAATATAAAGTAAGATAAATTCTTAGATGTGCTGCTCATGATCACTGTGCAAGTTCTTGTCAGCTAAGTTGTGTTTGTGGCTCACTGAGTAATGCTTTTGAAATTCTTTATAAGATTATGGTGCAAATCAGTTGATGGTAAACAAAATGTTTTTTTTGTTTTTCATCAAACAACAAAGCCCCCTTGGCAACATCTGAATGTTTTGTGAATAACTGCTTGGTGCTGTCTTTGATAGGAATTTAACTTCCATTGTTCTTTACAAGGTGCACAATACACATTCAACTTAGCAATTATAAAACCTGGTTATGTGATTAATGGAGATTCGTGAAAAGTTTCAAAGAAAAGAAACATCTTTTTCTTCCTCTGCATGATCATTCCTAATTTGCTTGGATCCAAACCACTGAATAACAGCTGTTTGATTTTCATACAACATCTGGCCGCCAATATTAGCTGTCCTAATCTTTACTGTAAAGACAGATATAAAGATATACAGATCTTTTACTATAAACACATCAAACGCTTTACCAGTTTGTGGACTATATTATATATATATATTCCCAGCTGTGGGACTAATAAAGGAAATCTGAATCTGAATCTGATTATAATTAAAGCAAATAAAACTTTAAAAGAATGAGTAATTTAGGCTTTGTATCCAAGCAAATTCTTATTGTGTCACCCTTTACAAATTGTGTTTGTACAAATGGTATTTTCTTTGGTTTTTATGCGCCGTGAGTCCCAAGCAACCATTGGGAAGCTTAATGACAAACTCTGATAAAACGTAAGACTCATAGTTGGTTAGCTTCCTTCTAGTAATGCCTCTCTGAGAATGTCTGGGATGAATTTTCATGAAGGTTTTGTAGTGGTTACATTATCATTAAGGTCAATCAAGTATGACTGTGTATGTAATGTAAATAAAATCTTTGAACTCTGAATCTAAATCTATCCAGTGAACACAAAATAAATAAAAACACTTTCCAAGCTGCCCTTAAACAAACCTTTTTAAAGCTTTAACTTATAATTTACCCAACTATAATCCTGGAAAGTGAATTATCAGCCACTGGAAACTCATCCCTGCCCAGTCATGTGCTGCATGATTGGTGTCTTTGCTGCCTGTAGTTTGGGTTGTTTGATGCCTGTATTCATCTCTCCTTTTGTGGTTTACTTTCTTTCATCCTCATCTGTGCCTCTTTCCTCTGCTCTCGTCTCGTTTTATCACCACACTTCCTCCTAACGGTCACACAAGCTGTTGTGCATAACAGAAAAATAACACTTCTCGGCATGATAGGCGAGTCGCCACACCTTCTCTTAACCCTTGATCTGCCGCCCCCTGCTGGTCATTGAAGTCCAAACATTCAGAGCCTGCTTTCCCTCCAGTCTGTTCTTGACAGATGAGTTGGTCAGGGTTTCTATGAATGTGAGAGGTCATTATGTGAATGGGCATGTGGAGACTCAAACTCATTATCTGTATCATGTCCTGCTTTGGTGAGTGTTACAGACGCCTGGTTTTTCTAACTGCTGCACTAACAACAGGCTCTAGATCTAAGACATATCGATGCTTATTTATTTATTGTTATTATTATTTACTGCTCCTTTTGCTTTTTTTTTTGCTTTTCTTGCCTCTATGTTTTCTACAATCATGGAACTACAATCTAATATAACTATCTCAATCTTTTAGGTGCACCAGGAAAATCACAGAGTGTAGAGCAATCATCAGAGTCTGCTAAGAGAGCATCTGAACCAGTACCAAAGCCCAGCCAGGCCCAGAAACCTGGTCCAGGTCAAGCTCAGAAACCAGCTCAGGCTCAGAAGCCAAGCCCAGTCCAGAGGGCCACCTCGGTCACAAAGCCTCCAGTGCCGAGGCCTCCTCCGATGACAAGAGCCCCATCTGTCACAAAGTCAGCCCCAGCCCCAGCAGGAGCCCCAGCCAAAGCTTCGCCATCATCCCCGGCTAAAGCAGCCACCGCAGCAGCTCCAGGCTCCCCCCCAACCAAAGCAGCAGCAGCCACAGCTCCAGGGTCCCCTCCAGCTTCTCCTCAAGCCACTGCTCCAGCTCCATCTCCAGCCCCGGCCTCAGCTCCCACCACAGAGCAGCCTAAGCCCCAGCCTCAGGGCTCCCCAACCCCAGCTCCTGGCAAACCAAAAGAGCTGCCCCCCAAACCTACACCACCCGCAAAGCCCATCCCTCCTATGCGCAGGAATTCAAAGCCGCAGCTACAGCCAAAGCCGCAAACCACGCCTCCTCCCAAAGCTTCACCTAAACCCCAGCCTGCTGCCCAAGCCCTGGCACCCACTCAGGCCTCAGATACTGCCTCAGCCCCCGCCCAAGCACAGGTTCAGTCCCCAGCCAGAGCCAGCCAGTCCCCGCCAAATGTCCAGTCTCCATCTAAGGCTCAGCCCCAGGCCAAGATGACCCCTCCCTCCCCAAACCCCGAGCCTGTCCCAGCTGAAGCAGCCGAGCCCACTGCTCAGGCCCAGGCCCCTGTGGAAGAACAGCCTGGATCACAGCAAAAGACCCATCCTCTGCTGAAGTAAGAGCCATATTATCAACGTACTGTTGATAATGCAGACATACATCAAGACATACATTTCAATGCCCAATACCTTGTGTTTAGGATACAAGATTAAATATCAAATTCTCCTGTAGAGAGATACTATAGAAAATTGAATGTCAGTCATTTGCAGCACAAAAATGATCAATTTCTGTTTTATAAGTGTTTTATTATGTCAGTCTGATTGGTAATCTGCTGAAGAAATTAACAGTTTAATCAGATTATACCTGTTTATCATTTATATGCAGCATATAAACTTCAAATACATGGTTTACACTATGATGTAGTTTTAAGCAGATATAAGTATAACATTAACTCCTCCTCTGGAGCATCCATCAATGGGTGTGTTTATAAATGTATAACAAATGACAATATAACACAGTTGTGTTATAGTTTTGACTCTTTACTGTAATTTAATAAATGCTTATATGTCCTTAACGATGCAACATTGTAATGTCCTCTAAGCAATTCATTATATCTTCATATTCTGCTTATTCTGATAAATGGGGGGGTTAAGGTACAGTTAGTACAGTTTGAAATGTTTTTCAAAGATTATTGTACAAATATTGTCTTTGTGACTTTTTGGCACTCTTACACATTTCCCTGCTTGTGTTCTTTCCTCCCTTTCTTCCTTCCTTTTCCCTCACTTACTCTTACTATTAACATTCACAAAATCCTCTTCTCTCCCTCCCTTCATTCCTCCCTGTATCCTATTCTTCCCTCCTCCCCTCGTTGCCCCCTTGTTATCCTCCTTCTTTTTCCTCCTCTTCCCTTCCCAGTAAGTCCCAGTCCCTGACCAATGCCTTCAACGCCTTCAGCGACTCCTCTTTCTTCCGCGGGGTCTCGAGCTCCGGAGGTGATGGCCAAGACGAGGCAAAGGCCGAGACTATTCGCAACCTCCGAAAGTCCTTCGCCAGCCTTTTCTCTGACTAGACACAGCCCAAACGTAGTCAGCCCCTTATTGATTCTGGCCCCCCTTTTACCATTGGCCAGTGATGACTTGATTGACATTAAATGTGAACCAGTCTGAGATTAAACTTTGTGTGTTAACTGTACTGTATTCCCTCCGTCCTTCTCCCTCTTCTCCTCCCATATCAGCTTCTCTGTGTGGCTAACAGTGAGGCCTGCTGGGTAGGATATTCAGTAAGTGATGCTTTGCCAGAGTACTTGGACTGAAGGGGTTATGTCATTGATGTAGACTAGAATAGACAGGAATAATATAACAAAATGTTTATTTTTCCCAGAGAACACTTTAAGGAACACTTTCAGAGGTATATGAAAAGTATAAAAGTGCTAATATTCAAGACTACAGATGGAGTGTACATACAGTATATATAGATATAGATATATATACAGTATATAAACATATATGTCTATAAAGGGAGATAAGCCAAAAACAGTGAGCTTCTGTCAGTGACATAACTCTTTTCATTCAGTGGCTGGATTCACACATTTGAAAAAGAATTAGATATTTGATGGTTTCCCCACCACAGGGAATCAATTTTGGGTCAGTTAGTGAAAGTATGTGAGTGAAAAAAAAAAAGAAAACGACTTTGTTAACGATTTGTTCCTGTAAATCCAGCCGTTGTGTCTCTGGTCCTTGGCTACTGACTACTGGGCTTGTCTTCGCTGCCCCTTTTTTTCGTCTACAAGCCTTTGAAGTTCATTGTCGTGTGAGGGAGTTGGAAATATGTGTACGTTCATCTGTGTTCAATTGTTATGCATGGCTCCTCCAAGTGGCTCGGTGTGACTTTTGGAGCAGAAGGGAGCTCTATCAGTGTTGAGTTTTGCCTCTCCCCCCCGTTGCCTCACTCTTTTCTCTCTCTCTCTCTCTCCCTCTCTCTCTCTCTCTCTCTCTCTCTCTCTAGATGTTGTAGCCTTATTGTGAACATGTTTTCAATTCGCAGCTACATTTGCTAGCTGTGCAGACCTGGGTCGATTACAACTTGAAATTCGTTCTTTTACTAAGCGCTTTAAAAAACTAAAGCATGGAGGGCAAGATTGATCGCAACTGCTGTAGTTCTGGGGAGCATACAACTGAATAAATCAATCCTAAAAAGTAACTGAAGGCATTTCAAAGAGTAACAAGACTCATGTCTGTAGCTGTGACTGGTGATCTCTTGTTTCACCTCTGTGTAGATCTATCAACAGTATTGTAATTTGTTGATTATTCTCATGAAAAAGACATTGAGACAGTAGTGCAATAACACCTCGACATGACTGTTGAGCGGTGTCACCCTATTATAAATATAACTATGATCATACATACAGGATCTGTGTATCTGTTGAATACCTTATTCTTACATTCCCTTTAAGGTTCCTTTCAGCGGCGACTCTCCAGGTTGCTTTTACTGCGGTCAGAATCTGGGTTTCAGATTAATGTCATATTAAACTGTTGGTTTCTCTGATGAATCTCGGAACTGAATTTAAGGCAACCTGGAATGAACCCAGTACCTTCACTGGTCAGTTTCAGTTGAGTTGCTGCATTTCAAGTTCATATCAGTTAAAAAAAAAAAACAACAAAAAAACTCTTAACACTTAAGAACCGCATATCAAACCTGTCTGCTTGTCCATTTCCAGTACTATGTTGCAAGTAAATTATAACATATTGTATTTGTATGTATGTGTCATCTCAGGAGTTTATTTTTTGTAATATATTGATCGATTTATTTATTTTTTTGAAGCTCCATATTTATGGTACAGTATTGTTTGTTTTGTATTGTGTTTTTATTTGTAACGCAATACTGCTTTGCATGATCTGGTGACTGATAATGTTTTTGGGTTTTTTTTTCTGTACAGATAAAAGTTAATAAAGATGTGGTTCCATCATTCCACTGATTCACTAAGTAAGATTCATGCTGGTGGCTGTGCCTTTTGTTTTATGGAGGCACTGCATCAATTTCACACAAATAGTTCACTTTAATCATCATCAAGGTTACTACCCAGCCTCTGAACACAATTTTCTAATGTCCTCTGAGGCTCTGTCATCAGGGTTTGGGCTTAAAGACCTCAATATTATAACAGAAAATCTTTGTTTCAGGCTAGGAGCATGGACAGATATGACTACTCAGAGCACATCTTATGAAAAGATGAAACTGAGTTCCATGAAGCAAGTGGAAGGGCAATAATGGGTAACACATTCATTTATATAGCAAATATATGTGGCTGTTACTGATGCTAAAAAGTAGCATACTATGGCTGCAATATGAAAAATAGAGACAAGATAATTTATAGGAACTACTATAAAGTAACATAATGTCTATGAGACTGCTAAATCTAGATTCTGAACAGAGATGTGCATAACAATTGCCTCTCCTGATGTTAGTTCAGTAGGCAGCTTAAGGCCCTGTTAAAAGATCAGGAAGAGACTCTGCAGTATCTCAGTTTAATGGGTTTTATGTTGCTGAGCAGTCAAGTGCTTTCATGCAATTACAATTACACCATGCTTTTTTAAAATTCAGAGCAATACACAATATATATAACATGTCATTGATTCACTTAAGTTGAAATGACAAGTCTAAGTAAGTCTAAACCTTTATAATAAAAAGACATGATTTACATAAAGATCCCTTGAAACATCTATGGTTTTATATTTTTTTAAAGCACTGCAGCATCACACAACAGTTTGGTTACTGGAGGTGGATTTCTTTTTCCTACTCTCTGCAAAGCATCTAAGGATAAAGGGTTTCAGAGAGATAGTGAAGCTCTCTGAGTAAAACTTGACATGATTTTTTTTAGCAATACAAAATCAACTTGACATGATTTGAAAACTGCCCCACCATCAGCTCTGACCCAGGTAAAAACTACTGTAAATGAGACTGCAGCTTGGAGGTACAAACCAGGCTTAAAACCCAGCTGAAAAAGACAAACTGTCCCCCTGATCAAATCATCATATATTTTATCTGACACCAACAAAGTGCTTGATTGAGTCAAATGACGAATTTCTATTTTTACTTGCCTCCCTCCCTGTTTGTTCTGTGTTCTTGCTCACATCTTAGAGCAGTTCACCTTAGAGCTGATATAGGTAAATGTTAACATATTGTGGTCTTTCATTAATGAGGGAGGCAAGGGTTGAACTACATCTGCTGAGCCAGCAGATGGCACTATGCACATACCAAAATATTGGACATGGATCAGATTTCTCATCTGCAAAGAATCATGCCAATTGGGGCATTTAGTTGTGCTCTTCTCTTGTGGATTCAGGTAACTGGTAAGTGGGGCCGTCCAATTGTACTTGGGTTGACTGGGAGCACCTGGTCCCAGTTATCCCAGTCACTATAAAAGCTGCAGCCGTTATCATTTTTCCATCACCTGTACATCGCATATCCCCATATATGACAATATGGGCCCTTTTTATTATTATTATACCATGACATTATTATTAGTAGTAGTAGTATTATAAAGAGTTAACAGAGAGGGTTATATGATGGTGACAGTACTGTAATGACTGCTAGACACTGTCATCAAACACTGCACTCCTTAAAACTTCATATATCAACATCACCTACTGTAGTTTACTCTGCACATCACAGCAGCGTTTTCTTCTTTTCTACTACCTTTCATATTTTTCTGATCAAGTTATTTCTTAAATGTCACACTTTTGTTTTTTCAATATGTTTTACATTATTAGCATTAACCACACAATTTAAATATGAAAAAGGACTTTTTTTATTACGGACAGAAAAACAGTATAGGCAAAAAGTGTTTGTGGGTGCGTGTGTGTGGTTGAAAAGTGTTTAAAAAGACTTCATAACATCCTGTATTCTTCTAACTCTAAACCTGATGAAAATTTCTATAACAACGCCTGCCATTACAGATGACGTGAAACGCATATGCAGATCTTTAAACACAAAGTCGTCATGAGCACATCCATGTACAGCAAAGACGGAGGAAACACACTCTACTCTTTTGGTTCTTGGTCCATGGGATGACCAGTTAACAGAGATCTGTGGGAATGTCTCCATCACATTGCTCATAGGGACATGGACGTGGGCGGCCGAACGCACCATGCAAGCCTATACTAGCCAAACCCTGTTTGTCTTGGTGCTCATCCCACCCTGCTGGAGCCAGACTGACAACGAGGGAGTATAGACGTGAGGAGGACGGACCAATCATTACATTGGTTAAACATAGTGTTTATGTTTATTATGTTATAATATCCAGATTTAGCCCTTAAATCACCCAATATGTTTGAGGATGGAGTGGGAAACCACATCATTAGAGCCCATTTCACTAATGCTGATCTCAACAGATCGATTCTGAACAGCTTGCTCCCTTCCTAGGCCTGAAAGATGACGTGCCAGTTGCACTTTATAATAATTACAGCACCATGACAGTGTAGGAGAGTTTTTTAAAGATACACAAGCACTCAAATAATGAAGATGTTCAGATACCAGAGCTCCAGTCCCCTTGGACTCAACTGTATAAACAATCAGAAAATATTTCTTCGTTTTGTTTGTGGCAGCAAAACTCTCAAGGGCATCATTTTTTGTTTTTAGTTCAGCACAAAGAAATTCTGCGTGGGGAGGACTGTTATATGCAGTGAGTGAGAGAGAGAGAAAATGTGTGTGTAGGTCTGTAAATAAGCAGTGTAAGTGAGTAAGTGTGCCAGCTGTCTTGGTTCACAGTATCAAGTTATAATAGATCAAAGGCAGCTGAAATCAAGCTGACTGCTGCACAATAAAAGTTGCAAAACTGAGCTACGCTTTCATTTAGCTTCTTTTAAAAGCAGCAATCACACAAGGATCCATGGCAGCTTTCTGAACAGCAAGGAGCAGGGTTTAAAGACTTTTCTATTTTAATGTTTGAAAAAGAGAACATGATAAGAGCTTTATTAGCCTGCGTGGCAATTAACGACAGAGGTGATTTAAAATACTGATCAATATTATGGCCCGTTCTTAAAATAAGTTCATGCAAAACCACAAATGCAAATAACAAAAAGTCTAACTGAATGGTAATACTAAGTGATTAACCTACATACCCAGTAAGTGTGGAGTGTCATTCAGGAGCTGCATCTCTGGAGGAGACAGGTCAAAGTCTAGCCAAGAGACACTAGACAAAAAAAACAGGAACATTTATTTCTTCATGGACTGAACCTCTAGGTGGTGGAAATGTTTCTTCACTGCTGTATATCTCTGTGTGCTACCGGAAGTTCAAAACCAAACCAAACCACAATCTGTCAGCTTGTCAGGAGAACATGTAGCTGGTAGGGCTCATGTGATGCCACATTTAAGTCTGAAGATTGTTGCAGTGTTGCATTTTAGTCAACACCGAGTCACATCTACATCTCAAGTGACACAAGCAGGGTGAATGTTGAACATTTTGAGTTGGCGGTCTCACAAGGAACATAATTCTGAGATACCTTGAGATAATGAGATGTGATTTCAAGATAAGAGAGGCTAAAAAACAATGTGAAGAACCACGTCTACTTTCAGCCAACAGTCAAAGTGAATAGCCTGTAGATTTCAGTGTCTGGCTTAGGGTTAAAAATAGTGTGAGGTTTAGTTTGGGGTTAGTTTGAGGTACTCAAACCTACAGATACAAGGGCTACAGAGAGTCTCTGGAGATGTAGCACGTAGGCAAATGAATGTATATATGATGAGTATCTATTTTTGTACCTGACAGTAAGCTGAGTTTCAATGCTTGACTGCCCAGATGACATTTTATTAAAGAGCCAGTACTGTAAATGACCATTTAGAGCAATCTCTTTCTGATTCAGGTTGTAATTTTAAGCATTTTTTTACTACAGCATCCGAAAAATAATAAAAGCATCAACAACTCTTAGTCAATGAACACACATAGGATTTCCTTGACGACTTACGTGGGCTGATTTAATCACAAATGTCAAACTGTTTCTCCACAACTACTGTCTTTCAGCGGGTTGAGTTCAGCTGCACCTTGATGTGTGTGGAAATGTGACAGTGACACCGGTGATGTGACTGTAACCACCCCATTAGTCTCCATTAGTCCACTAATTGACAAAGAGGGGGGCTAACAACTGCAGTAAGTCCGCCAGCAAAGCAAGAAGTCACTCATTGACAGGCCGGTAGTGTGTTACTTGCCTTAAAGGTATCGCTCCACATTTTGAGGGAACACACTCATATACTTTCTTGCAGAGAGTTACATGAGTAGGCTGATAACTTTCCACTTCCATGCCTGTAAACTAGAAGATAGTTTAGCACAAAGACTGAGAACAGCTACCCTTGCACTATCCAACAGTAGCCAACAACGCTGAAGCTAACAAACTAACATACTAATAAACTAATTTTCTGCTTATATCTCGCTTCTTTGGTGTTTATAAAAACAGGAAATACGCAATTTTTAAAGCGGAGAGCGGTAACTTTCTGTTGGTTGCCTAGCAACTGCTCCTCACACAGAGGGGACTTAAAAAACCACAACTAACTTTCATTGTGTTTTCTATGATTTGCTAAACAAAGCAGATAGAAGTGAATGCGATATGTTCTATGTGTTTGTATGAGCTGGTAAGTAGATGCTGTTAGTTAGTTTTTTTGTTTGTTTTTTACATTTCCCCCCACTCTTTCCTGTCTTTGTGCTAAGCTAAGCTAGTCACCTCTTTTTTAAAGTTCAGCACAGGGACACTAGCTAATTCTCTGCCAGCAGCTAAGTTGAGCTTAAACCGAAATTCAGTACCCAACAACAAACAAACATCCCAACAAGTCTTCATTTTAAAGCTTTTTTTTAAAAAAAAAAAACTTAGAAAAACCCACCAAACAATCCCCGAAAAGAGTTAAAATGCAGTAAATCACGCTCTAACGATGGTTGCGCGGTAATTTGATGCCTCTGCGTGTGTCCTCAGGATCCCGGGCGGTGGTGTGGTCGACAGGAGGGAGGAGAGTAGAGAGGCAGAGGCAGACGCCGACCGACCGACAGCAGCAGCAGCATGACCAGAAATCTCCACAACAAACAGACCTGACGACACCCCAGACACAGACGCTCCTGCTGCGTACGTCGCTGTTTCCGAGGCGGACACGCACGACGCGGCGCAACCGAGTACGACGATCTTACTTCGGCGAGCAAGTGGGACCTGCCCCCGCTGCAAAAGCCCCGATCAGGTCAGTCACCTCACACGGTCGCCTGCGCTGCGAGTGTCGTGGCTGCATGTTGGATGGTAACGCACTGAAACACCTTAAAAACTCATTTAATCCATCAACACATTTTTACAGAATGCACAGTTTTTTTTAATAACCTGCCACTTATGTAACTTGTAATTCTGCGTGTTTTCTGAAAAAAAAACATTACAGAGTTATATATATATATATATATATATATATATATATATATATATATATATATATATATATATATATATAACTTTACTATCAATCAAACTCAACATTTATGGAGCACCAATACTGCCGGATGTCATGTCTCTGTTAAGGTGGGCAAGATGACATACTGGCAGTGGTGTACAGATAAGGGGGGGTTGTGATGGTGTGTGTGTGTGTGTGTGTAGGGGGGTGGGGGCGGGGGTGCGGTCATCGCATTGACAACTGGCACACTTTAAGGTGTTGGTCCAGAGTGTGTCTGCGGGCCACAGTGTGTGTGAGTTTGACATGCAAACACCAGGCAGAGATTTTAACCATCAAAGTGGTCACGACTTGTCAGGTGAGTACAAGAGAGCGCTTTGTGTGTCTCTCACCACCTCTAGGGTTTATAATGCTGAGCAGTTTTTCACTGGCAGAGGGGTAGATTTGTGTCAAATAATGAGATTTTTTATATATTCTATACATTCTTCTCTCTGGTCTGTATCCCTGGGGATGTCATGTGAGGGATTTGTAGACATTGCACAACTGTCTGCCAGTTCTGTTTTTGAATCGCCTGGAAAACTTTTGGTCGTGACTCAGCAATAATGTGGGCACAAGCTCAGCGGCCAACACTGACTTTTGTCTGAGGCAGCGGATATGAACTGACCTAATGTTATTTTATTGGGATGTGATGTTGGCACTTGGAGAGCGAACGTATCAGTTTGTTGTACAAGACTCAGTCCGTCATTGTCGACAGTGAGTGCAGTCGTTTGCCGTATCTGTGCACATCTTTCTTCATTACTTTGTATGATCTTCATGTCAGTAATCTGATACCACGGTGAGCGAATCAGGGAAAATTTACAAAGAGTTGTTTTACTCCTCTAAACAAAATGTTTTGTACATATTTAAAGCAATTGAAGCTATTTTTGCTCTTGATATTCACAGGTCTAATGGGACAACTCAGACACGTTTACGTTTACATTTTCTGACACTTTAACAATCATGCAGTGTTTGGTCCACTTACTGTGCACCACTATTACATATACCATTAAAAGTATGCTGCCTACCTTCCATGCAGCTATTACTTTCCAATAAAATCCAAGATATCTAGCACTGATTATAAATTCACTTGAGATGCATATCCCCCATTAAGATATGAAAAACAATCTAAGGCAGCTTTGGAAAGTAGCTGCCAATTTACATAAAGTCCATGTTGTTGGTAGTAAATGAGCTAAAACATGCCAAACCACCTGTGTGGTCTCTGAGAGTCGTGTTGTTATGTTTGCTAATTCTCAGCGATAATAAAGTCAGTGGAAATCAAAAGCTACATTTAAAAAAAAAACAACAACATATAAATACAAGGAGTTGTCTTTTACAAGGAGCGAGATGCTCTCTGGTGAAAAGTAAAAGGACAGAAAGAGAGAGCGGATCAACTGTTTTTTCACCTTCCTGAAAAAGTTGAATGCCGTGGGTTTAAGTTTATTAAAGGTTAAAATGTCTTCACTGATGTAACATAGCTATTTTAAAGAGAACTTGTGATAGATTTGTGGTTGAGAAATAGTTTCTTTTTTTGGAGAAGTTATGAAAGGTCATTGTATGTGATTAACAATGCTCATCCGGATTAATGTCATAATATCCCTTTTCACATTTTAACGTAACAATCCCCATAAATAAAATGATTATATGGAATTTATGTAGCATCAGGCAAAATTGTTTGGTTTTTCCTCTGTATTTGTGTTTCAAGTATCCAAGTGCCTTGGCATGTCTTTATCCTTTATGTACTTAAATATGTATGTATGAAATAAGAATGAATGTTGTGTCTAGCACACAAATGGATGCAGATGTATCTGATGTCAGGAAAGTTAAATCAGTCAGAGGAACCCACATATCTCTGGTGAAATCACCTTGTAATCTCTGCATGAGTTGCTGACATGAAGTCTGACTGTCTGACAAAGTGTGTTGATACACCACCAGTCAGTGAATTATTGCTTATCAAGTTATATAATTCCTAAACAGGTGTGTGTGTTTGTGTGGATGACTGAGACAGATTTGGACTTTGCCCTGTTGTCATAAATGAAAGGAGTGTCTCGAGATACCACGCTATGTTTATGTTGTCCCTCACACGGCCTGAAAGTGATGTTTAACTCTCTGTAGACAACATACTTCTACACAAAGCTTTGTTTGAGTTGGCGTAAGGACGAAAGTTAGGTTTTTAAAGACGCCTCCGCACCAGCATTTTGTCTCGGTTTTTGAAAATTAATTAAATGTTAATTAATTTGAGATACTGGAAACAACTGCTCTCCATCTGAGAAGTTGTTTGCAGTGGCTTTAAAAAGTTATAAAGGAAACCTCTGCGGGAGCTAAACATAATCACTGCACGAAAGGAAGTAAGATGTTCTACTAAACATGTATCTGTGTAAATATACAGATAGACAGAGAGCAACACGCTCCCTCTCAGCCCACAGGTAGTTAACCACTTTTGCCGCTGACATGCTGGTTTGTTTTCTATAATTCAGCTTGTCTTATTGTTATTGTCAGTGTTTTCAAAAAGCCCACCTTTGATTCCCTTTTATCAGGTGGCACTGAGACCATGTTGACACAGTTTAGCCCTAAGGTAATCAATTTGTTTTTTAAATTAGGTGTAATTATTAACTTAGAGGCATAATAATTTCACCATTCACTGTCTTACTGTTTTACAGCAACTTTTTTGGCCACAGAATTGGTTTTCTTTGGACAAAATTCACCACACAAGCAGGTTGTTGGCTGACAAAAATTCAGCTCTGTGAGTTAGTTTCTGTCTCTGTCATCCTCTGTCAAACCACAATATTCTCTCTTCTTCATGGTAGAATCTTACAAAGTGTCTCCCTGGATCTAAGTACTGATTATATATTGTAATTAATGTGGAGTGGGATTTATATTAGCAGGATATTTTTAGCAGTATCTTTTCAATGTGATTGTTTTTGCAGTATTGTTGAATTACATTTCTTTGTCTCTCTCATGACAAGACGTAGCAAGAAAATGCTTCAATCAGAGACACCTGCCACCCAAGAAGTGACTTGTTTTCAAGGCAACATCAAAGCAGGTTTTCAGTTCTCACTTCTTTCCACATACTAAATGCAGTATAGGGACGAGAAAAGAGCACACTTTAAAACAATATTAGTAAACACATCTATTTCTCTGACATTGTCTCCCATCTGCACTTCCTCAGAAAACAGTATTTTTTACACCTTTCTCAGAAGGATACTGTTTGCTTGCCAGTTTTCAGTTATTGTTGAGGAGTAACAAAAGTGAGATATTGGCTGTGTTCCACTGATGTGCAGTGGAAGCCAGGAAATTTGTCAGCAGATGATAATGAGCACAAGGATGAGGAGAAAGAGAGCCAATTTTTTAATTATGTTTGTATTATGCTTTTTGTAGAGCAGTGGCTTCTGCTTTTGTATGGAGGTGTGTGTGGATGCAGAGACTCATTTCATCCAAAATTTCAGGTGGTACTTTTCATTGTATCTGTCAGCGCCTCTCCACAAGAACCTCATGGCAAGACCTGTCTGATTATTGTCTGGCATCAGGGGATTGATCTGAGTGATATAAAGGTCATATCAATTCCAGTATGACTGTTCAGACTGAGGTTGCATTGTAAAAAATCAGACCATATCTGATTCAGGACCACATATATCAGAACTAAAAAAAATCAGATTCCATGTGGTTTGTGATGTTCACACTGTCATGAAAAAATCTCTGAACTCAACTTAGTGACTAAATGTTTTGTATGTTGTACATTTTATACTGAATGCCAAGAAAATACAAAGAAACGTGTTTAAAAAGAAACAGAGTAGGATCTAATTGGACATGACATTATAGTTATATTGCATACTTACATTAGGAAGTACAGTTATATCAGAATTGAGAGAAATGATGGCTAAACCAACGTAAATAAGACCCAAGTTGGAGAAAAACTCAATTATCTATATCATCCTTTTCCTGACCTTATCATTTCAAATACTGTTGTACTGATTTTGTGTTGCATCCTCCCAAATAAATTCACATTTAATTGAATTACTGTAAGACAACTGACACACACTGAAACCAGAACGCGTAAACATGAAGAAACACATCAACTGACACAAACAGACAAATATACACACATACTCTAAGAGTTTTCTTTGCCAATGCACTTTAACATAGATATTATTCAACAGACGGCAGGGAAATCCAGCAACCTTTGGCCTAATTTCCCATTTAGAAAGATGTGGGAGCACACAGCAGCTCCTCAGGTCAAAACCTTGGTCTCTGGTGGAAACTTTTAAGTGACTCAGACTTTATGTGGCCAAGGTTCTCTGTGGGTTCACTGGATGTGGCACTGCTTGAGACATCACCAATTCACATCTTGTTTGGGATGATGCATGTAATCCACCCCCGCAATTTAAAATTGGCAATTGATGGTTAAATGTCAAAGAACCTTGGATTTAAAACAGGAACAAGGCTGTCAGAAAGTTTCTTACATCGTCATGTGGCTCCAATTGCATTTGTTCTTAATTCTTTGCTGATTTTCAATTGACTATTTCCAAAGCACCGCCCCCCTTAGTTGGTGCACCTGGGGAGCTTTTCTTTCTCAAACGGCTCATTTGAAGTTTACAATGACAGTGAAGCAAGTCTTATTCTAAAGCTGCATGAATATTTCAAAATAGTGGTCCTCCATTTCAGGCAGATTTTATCTGCATACACCAGCTTCCACAGAGGGACGAAGTACAGCAGAGTAGATATACAAGTGATGACCTGTTTTTTTTGTTTTTTTTTTACATAAACTGCAACTCCACAAAATAATCAAAATATCTTTATAATGTGTTCATTGTATACTGATCCTTGGTCTTGAAAAAATGGTTGCTAATAACATGCTAATAGTTGCAAAGTTTCATTAATTCTTTCCACTTTTACTCATGTGAATTAGGCTAGACTTTAAAAAGACACCACCCTCTAAATTCTTTAAATACTGAATATCCCTCCCACTACAGCTCCACACACAACAGTTCAATGTGTTGAGAAAGCCAGAGCTTGACAGACCTGCCATGCCTTGTTACAGTTGATTGGACAATTGTCAGGTGGGAGGGATCAAAAAGTTGATTGTTGAGCAACTCTGACACTTATTTTGCTCATGTCAAACCTTCATTGACCCTTCCTTTTTCACAGACAATTCTAAATTAGTTTCTTTTACGTACACCTTTCCTGGCACATGTGTTTACAATACACTTTGTGAATGCGAGTCACGTCACGTGTTGTTGTGTTATTGTCCAGCTAAACAGCAGCTTAAGGCAGCACACTCCCGTCTTTTCCTCTCCTCTTCGAAGAACAGGGCACGACCCTTCCCACACTGTACCTCTCCCTCTTCCTACCGTGTTGCCCTCCTCTCACTCCCTGTCCCTGTCAAAACACAAGTTTAGCCATAAATCTTCACCACTGTGATTTCTCGCATGACTCCCACAACTGAGACCGCGCACTTCCATAAAGCGATCATTAACCTGCATGACATCATCACCACTGACAATTGTATAGAATCACATGTCCTCTTGTTGTCCTCATTCTCTTTCTAATCCTCAAGTGCTGTTCACATTGCAGCATCTCGGGCTTAGAGGTGTGTGTGTGTTCATCAGTAGTGTGTGAGTGTGTAAAACCAAGATAGATCAATTTGGACTTTGTAAATGAAAGGAGTGCCCTGAACTCATACACATATGTCTTTCAGTGTGACATTGCACATACGCATATTTGTGAGTGTGTGTGAGCGTGTGTGAGGCTTTGACAGTGTGCAGCTCTCCTTCCCCTTATCCAGTAAGGAAGCTCTTGAGGCTCAAGAGACTCATCAACCATTAACTCATAACTATTTAAAGGAATTGGGGGAAAGTTCATGTCCTCAGATTATTGTTAAAACTGCAGATTCCCAGAGAGCAGCATATGGAGCGCACATGCGCACAGCACACACACACACACACACACAGATATATACTACAACAGTAGATGCTCTCTTTTTCTATCTCTTCCCATGTTGTGTATGTAAACTGACCTGCTCATGGGTGTTTCCCAGTTTAAATTGTAGGTCCTCAAGTTCCAGTATGCTTACATGCCCTTGCATGTGCAAATTTATATGGCACAATCTGTGTGTGTGTGCATGTTTGTCTTTGTCATTGCATGATACAGGGCCCACCTCACGTCCCATTCACATGTACAACATTTCCTGAACATCAGTGTGCGTGTGTGAATCTGGCAAGCACAGGCCTCCCATCACAATGGATAATTAAATTATGTGACAATGATTAAAGGCTGGGCTGACTGATTGACGAGTTAGATTAGCCCCTTTTTGTTTAGAAACCGTTGTGGTAATCTCAGTGTGTTATAACAAAAACATTTTGTGTTTTTTTTTTTTTGTTGTTTGTTTGTTTTTTGTTTTGTTTTTTTTTTGTTTTTTGCTGTAGGTCAGGGACACATGTTCTGATTGTTTAGCTGATTATAATCATGATGTGGGTGTGACGACTGAACAGACCAAGTCCAATTAAGGCTTTTAAAATCGCCAGTTGACAGTTGAGGGAAAAATCATAAAGCGTGGGCTGTTAATGATTTGTCACCCAGTTCAGTCACTGCCTGTCATTTGCCTGTTATTTTTCAAGGTCACAGGTCAATAATCCACTATTTAGGGTAGTGTACTTCTTCACATCGCTTTACTAACTATTGAGCTAGAGTTAGTGATAGTTAAACTCAAATCAAACCATGACATATCATTTTGATATTTCTGTTTGTATTTTAGTAAACAACAACAGAACAGAGATACGACATGTTAATTGGTGAGCTTTAGAGATGCAGGTAGGTAGATTTAACTACGGTATTTAATTTTGGACATGGCTAGACTAGCGTTTTTCTCTTGTTTCCTGTTTCTATGCTAAGCTAAGATAATTGATACTACTAGATCTGGCTATATATTAATAAAGCTTGTCTCCTGAAATGCTGAACCAGTCCTTTCACCTCGCACACCATTGTAATTTTAGCCCACGTTTTGCCCCAAGTGTTATCTTGGTATTCACTCAGTTTTTCACTATGTGTTTCTTTCTGTCAAGACTAAAAAAAACACGTTGGTGTAAACAGCCATCAATTGTGGTTTGTCTGGTCTTCAGAGGTTTCAGCTAATCTTCAACTACATCCTCACCAAGTCTTCGGTGCTCTAGTTCCACTAAAAAACACAATATAGCCGCAACCACAGCATCTGCGCTCCCACTTATGAATCTTTTAGCGTGAACACACTGAGAGTTTAGCTGGGTTGGCCCAATTTGAACACATCAGAGGATAAGTCTTAGCAAAGACGTGTACGCCAACAAATGCTTTTCTGTTCACTCTGGCAGTTCATGAATTCAGACACACACCACAGGGTGTTGGATATTGTAGTCCAACTTGTATTATTTTGAAGTTGATAATGGATTCTCTTTGGTGCACGATTAGTTTCAGCACACACAACATATACAATAATGCACAATTTAATATACAGAAACAAACACAAGAGCTAGTTTCTTGTAAGACGGAAAACAATTGTGTGATATGATCAGATGAGTCACTTTTCACAGTTTTTTCATACTGTCAGAATCAGTTTCAGCCTTATGATTCATCTTACAGTGCTGTATCTTTATCTATTTCTTCTAAGTTTTATACATCATGGTAGATCTGTGATGATGTGGACAGCCACTTCTGTGAATCTTTTGGTTTGTATAACCTTGAAAATGGCAAGAAGTTATTATATATGAACAGATGTAAATGTTATTCCAATCTGTACAATGGTCATCAAATTTTTATCAGCATCAGGATAACATGTCAGACACACAGCTGTCACGTCTTCTAACCAATCACCTCACTTAAATGTAAAAAAATCCTTATTTGTTATTAAACTTTCAAAGAGTGAAGGATTTTCCTTTTTTGGAAAACACACAGTTCAACATTTTCAATTGGTCATTTTCTCAGTGTGAGTGGAGTGGTGAAAGCAGCCATTAAGCTAATGTGAAACCACTTGACCTTACCTGTCCCGCCATGACCCTTCAAGTAAAATAAGACAGCTGTGAGTGAATGATTGACATTTGTAGATTGGCTGAGACTCTCCATCACTGAACTGTTCAGTCAAGTCAGCAGGTCTATTCTAGATCATCTCCTTCATAGTTGTGACACTTTTATTCAGAATCACTTTTGTTACATGAGTTTTGCTATGTAATTATTTGTGCATCCCTGTATAGTCACGTAACTTATGTACAAATGGAAACTTCCCAGTATTCACAGTCAGTAAGAAGAAACCACTTCTCTCTTGTTTGGCCGGGGAATGTGCGCAAGCATTACTGCGTATTTAATAAAGTAGACTAACTCTACCGGGTGCTGTGTTGTAGTAGTAGTTATTTTGAAAGGACAATGTAAACCAACCAACATCACTGTAAATGTCTCAGTGTTTTTTGTTTTTCCGCTGTTGTCCACCAGGCCAGATGTTTACTGAGCCCTTAAAAATAACAACAAAAGGGTACACAGGTGGCTCAGTTGGTAGAGCGCGCGCCCATGTATGAGGCCATGTGTCTCGGGGTTCGATTCCCACCTCGGGGCAATTCTGCTGCGTGTCGTCCAATCTCTTTCTTTCCCACCTTTCCTGTCCTTCTTCAGCTGGCCTTTCCATAATAATTAAGGGGTCACCCCCCAAAAAAAAATAATTAACAACAAAACATCCAATATGTCAAATAAAAATCAGACAGTTTCTTTTAAAAAGTATAATAATGATTATAAATGAGATGCCCAATATTGTATACTGCTGTATGCATAGGTTGTACTACAGTATACTGCATCTGCCATATTTGATTGGAAAAAAAGGATTGAGTTAGGGTTTCTCAGATAAAATCTGAGCAATTAAGGACACACTGAGCACCAGTTTATCAGAGAACCAGCAGGCTCGTGTTGTACTGCTGTTGCAGGAGGAGGCAGAAGTTGAGTGCGTCACTACTGTCACATCGACACTGGGTGACTGAGCGGAGGGAGAGAAGTGCAACCAGGGAGGCATGATGAGGTCGCCTGTCAGAGTGAAGCAACAGGAAATCATCTGCATCTGATGTCTACCACCTTACACACACACACACACATTGCACACACACATGCACACACACACACACACACACACACATGCACACACACACATGCGCACACACACACACACACACACACACACACACACACACACACACAGGAGTGACACACAGAAGTACAAGGAAGCACTTTTCTGAGCACATGGGTACACATATGTAGGTTTATATTATAGAGACATTCGGACACTGGGGATGTATACAAAAATTGAGTGCTTAAAAACACACAGGCGCACGCACACACAGGCACACACACACACACGCACACACACACGCACACACACACACACACACTCTTGCACACAGACCACATGATAGCTAGTGGTCTGAACTTCTGCTGAGCCCAGACTCTGACAGAGAGAGAGAAAATGTGTGTGTAGTTCCCTTTCTACTGGTCATCACTTCCTGAGGAAAAGCATGACCACACACACACACACACACACACACACACACACCAGTCTCCTCTACTGTCGCTGCCACTGAGCTACTGAGCTGACACTGAACACTCTCTGAGTTGAAACGGGAGAAAAAGGGTGAGTGGCCTATCCTGTACCCTGTGTGTGTGTGGAGTGTGTGTGTGTGTGTGTGTGTGTCACTGTCATTCTCATCATCATGTTGAATGCATGACTTGTGGATTGCTTCAAAGAATGCAAAGACCAGTATGCTGCTACATCTGATAAAAGGATTTAGGCTGTCAGATAGCTGCAATGAACGCATACATACTTTTAAAAATGGTCTGTGGTGAGTCGATTTGCACTTTTAGTCTTTCAGGAGCAGTCCTCAGTGCTTATCAGAGAGAATCTGCGGGTCAACCAGTTTTGATTGATATGCAGTACGCCTTCTGTTAGACAGTCTGTCACCTCAGAAGCTTCCTTGGGGTTGCGTTTGGGGTTTTTGTGATATATGGTGAGCTCAAAAACCTGTAGTTCTTAGATTTTCTTTCATCTTTTTCCCCCAAAACAGCCAGTTGAGCAAATCTTTATTTAGGCCACGTGAGGCAGCTGTGCAGTTGTGATACTTTACGATGAAAGAACATCATCAACTGTGTAATAATTCAAACCTTCAGAGAAGCACATTTTCTTTAGTTTGTGCCAGTCTGTATAACTTGTTGCCTCCCCCTCAGTCTGACCTTAGGCTGACCTGATTGTTTGTCAGTGTTCCGTGTTTTACCAGCTTTGGAGGTTGAAACACAAAATTGAGACGAAAAATCAAATAGAAATCAGAGAGAGGTTGTCATGGAGCTTTTTTACTCAGATTCGTGCCAAGCATACAGAGATTGTGGTTTTTAACTCTCAGTGTGACAAGCTTTGAAGATTTATGAGTAAATTCAATAACAACCGAGCCAGTGGGTTTTCAGACGCGAGGAGACTCTCGTTTCTGCCGAGAGGGCAGTCCAGACCTCTGGTTGACTCTTAGTTTGCAGAGTTTTCCATTACTCTCCCGTTTGATCATTTAGGTACAGAAGGGGAAGGCCCTCTCAGGTAATTCTGCCCATTGTGGTTTTGCACCTCTAAAGTAAAAAAAAGTGCCAATTTCCTGAAGAGTGCTTCTTTTGCATTTACACCAGGTGCAGTGTTTAACACCCTGCTGTTTTTGATTGTAAGACTAAGCGCCCGCTCAGTAACTACATTTGGAAAGTCAGCTTCTTGCAAACAAAGTGCATCGTTATTACAACACGTGATCTTTTCACTGTATCCCACTGTTTCCTCAAGCTGGACTAACAATCGAGCACACTTAATCTTTTCAAAGAAATTGCAGGGACTGTTAGGTAGACGCGCAGGCGGGCATATCTTTGTTTTAGTCACTGACACTCAACCACATGCTGTTTTACATGAAGAGGTCAGGAAGTCACAGAGCTCTGTGCAGTAACTCTCGCCCTCTCTCTGTCTCTGTGTGTCAGACACAGACATTCATATACACGGGACAACTGTCATAGCATAAATGGCTTACTGGGCAAAAAAAAAAGAAAACTAACACACCTTGTTTTATAGGGGCAATACTCTGCAACAAGTCATTTTATATTTGTCAAGTGTGTGATTGCAACTGAACTAAATTAAACTCAACTAGCGGGCACATATTTACACCTGCTTGCAGTTTGCTGTTAATTTCCAACAAAATGCTTACTGATATCAAAACATGTTTCCAGCCGTTTCCGTTTGCTGGAGTGATTGCTTGCTTTGACATTAGTGGTGTACTTCTCACTGTCAGAGAGAGGGAGAGCATACTTTTTATTCAAACAGAAAAGATAAGAGTGTTAATGGCCCTGAATGCAGTGGGGCAGGTTCTGCCTTTTGTCCAGACCGGCTTCGTGTTTGCTTCTTTCCTTTCCTAAACTGCTCCTTACCTTGTGCATTTTCTTTGCTTGACTGTTGAATGACTTACTGTGTAGGAGTGTAGGAGGCTTCTACACCCTTGGAAAAAATGATGATGATACTGGATATTTTCTGATTTCAGAGCTTATTCATTATGAGCTCTTTGCTTACTTTTAGTCTATTTGTTGAGCTCCATAAATTTTATCCTTTTGACTTTTTTTGTACATAAACTTTTAACATTAAACTCAATAAAAATCCACATTCAAAGGACTTCGAAAAAAGGACTTCACCCACTTTCTGTGCAGTAATCTTATCCCCAGTCTTTGCTTCAGTCCATTTTGGATCAAATCATTGCTCTTGTGACGAAATATGAAAGTTAAAAAAATATTTCATTTGTTTTGTAACTTTGTCCCTGAAGGAAAGATTTCACATTTCTCTATTTGACCTCTTGGTTTCACCTCGTTTTCCTGAACCGCTGCTTTCAGACTTGGATAACAACATCATTCCCTCTCATGAAGTTAACATTACTGTATCAACATTTTGCTTCATGGTCCGTTTTTCGTGGGTCAGTCTTTTGTTTGTTCAGTTAGTGCCTTTGTCCATTCAGAGATCCTTAAAGGATTTTACATGAAAAGGTTGTTGCTTCCTTACTGTATGTGTTGCCTCACACACAAACACAGCATCGTCGACACAGTAGCTTGCTAGACCTGCCTACCAGTTTGCCGTTGGCCTTTTGTTATTATGTCACGACTGAGGCAATAGCTGATAGAAAGTCCTCCTACATGCTGTGCTGCACCTGGAAGACAAGTTCTGACATGTGGAAATCTGAGAAGTGGCAGGAGACTGTCACGCACGTGCTCACAAGCACACACCCTTACATACACAGTACACACTGCATAAACCTTACTAATCATCTGTCACCCTTTATAGTGTCTGACAGGGTGTTTGCCCACACAGCACTCACAGATACAAACATGTTGAATTCAGTAGAATTTTGTACTACAGTGTTTCCACAAACTCGCAGGAGAGAAGTTACAGCACAAACTTGTTTTCACTGTCAATTTCGAAATGATTTAAGCACCATGGTTTAACTGCCAGGCTGCAGCCGTCTTCCTTTTTCTTCTGTTGTATTGAAGAGCCTGGTGAGTACAGAGCACGAATTTCCAAAGATAAGGGGTTTTTCTCAAAGCCTCGAGGGTGCAGTTTGATTTCTTGAAGTGGTCTGGGGAATCACTCTCTGTCGCCTGTTTGACTTTATCTCTCTCACTTGTCATCTCTGGAGCTCTCTCTCCCACTAGATTTCTGTCTCCACGTGATGACTTGATGCCAACCAGGACACAAGTCGAATCCAATGCTCCATCTATTTTAGGTTTGGATTGGCTGGCCCTCGGCCAACAAATGGAAAAATAACCAGGTTTCTCTGGTTATTAATAGTCAGCATTTTCCCCGGCAGCAGTGTCCAAGACAGTGGAAGCCCGCGGACACACACACTCTCACACACACACATGCTCCTCTTTCTCTCTCTTGTTCTGAAACAATGTCATAGTCGATGTGAATTTTAAGTGGATCCCCCTGCTAATTTTCGTTGCCGCAGTCCAAACAAGTAAAAAGGAAACAATAAGTAGTTGAGAGAGGAGGATGTTTGCTCCAGGGGGATGTTTTGCGAAGGTAATTTGGAGCCATTTCAAGCCATTTCTATACCTGGTGCTACTGTGCCATCGGAGTATTGCTATTTTAGTTTTGTCCTGTTGCATAATTCATCGCATTCTTTGTTACTTTTTTTTCCCAAATCAGGCACTCAAGGTTGATTAGATGAGGTTTATTTTGAGATCCAGTTGTTTTGCAGGCCAGGTGGTTCAGTGCACAGACCTTTTACTCTATTGATTATTTATAACTAACCTGTTGCTAGTCTGATGGGTTTTTTTTCAGTTTAAATCAATTTCAGAATTCAAGCACAGCTGGCGAAAAGGGTGGGAAAACATTTAAATGTTTAGAGAGGTGCATGGATCAGACTTTTCCTTCCTGGAAAATGTATTTTTCTTTCAAAGTTTGCATAAACATTTTTTTTTATTTAGAGAGAACAATAATTGTAATATGTAAGGATAAGAATCAAGAAGCAAGAATCAAGAATTTTTATTGTCATCATGTTTTCACATAACGAAATTAAGATTGGTGACTTCCAGCTTTAAACATAAATATATGTAAAAATATGTAAAAATATGTAATATGTACACAAACATCCAAAAGCTTATAGCTCATATCTGTAGGGCCTGTAGTTTAGATAAGTCTGGTGTTACAAATTCTTCTGCCTGTTAACAAATTCCATTAAAGACTAAAACAAACATCAATCATAATTTCATTTTATGTCTTCAATAGGAACGAATGAGCACGTCAGAGTAGGGAAGTCACAAAGTATTGCGAGACGAACTGACATATTGGTAGTTTTGGACTTATTTGGACTTAAGAATTTATCCTTTAATATACTAACCTTTGTCAGTTTTATGTAGCCTTACTTTTAAAAATACATTTTTTTCTGTCTGGTTTCTTAAATATATCTATAAATTGTTGTAAACTCTCATAGATTGAAACCAATTGGAACGAGTTGCTTATAGCTGTAGGGCCTGTAGTTTAGAAAAGCCACTTCAACAATAAAATACGTCACACAAACAAGATATTCTGCTCATTTTTGTATCACCAAAAAGCTTTGTACAAACCTAACTCTGCCCAAACAACCTTGTATGAGGCATGCTTTTGTGTGCACTGCAGTAACCTCTGATGACTGGACTTTGACCACCTCAGCTGACTTCTCTCTCAAAATGTCTGAGTGGAGTTAAATATTTAAATGACTGAAAAGCCTTCATTCATTTGTTTCAACAAGGTGCTGAATATCTAGAGAGAGCTGTGTGGTAAAAAAAAAAAGAAAAAAAGATCATACCAATAAGGACTGTCTGATATACTATAGTTTATTGCTAATAGTGCTCCCTCGCTGTTCAAGACTTCTAAAAAAACACCCGTGAGCCACACAACTGCACTGGCCGATATGTTCCTTCATTACAATGTACATGGGCTCTGTCATTATTTTTTTTTTTTTTTTGAGTCAACCCCAAATATGTCGTACTGCTGTAAATACTCACCACTGCACCAAATTTACACCTTAAAATAGTCCCCAACAAATGCACCATTTACATCCGTCTGACCAACGTTTTGTTAAAAGCCATAGTGACCAGCTTTTTTAGGTGATAATTTAGTAACAATCAGTAACACATTTCCATTCCCCTCCAAACGCGAGATGCCTACATCCTTGGCCTCAGACAGACCGAGGCTCAGACAGTCCTGCTCTCCGTGTCCTTTGGTTGGGCAATCACACAGCGAGCCACCCAAACAGCAACAGAGGAAGACCTCAGTGCCAGAGTTTGTCTTGTACTTGCTGTGACACAATCTGCCTCCCTGTTTACTAGATAACAGACAGACAGCAGGAATGAACTGGGGGATGGTGGTACTCGTGTGTCTTGTGTCTGTGTGTTTGTCTGCACTGTTTATGTTTTAGGTTCTTATCAACAAACATTGACTCTTAAAAACTGGGTACAATGTAGAATGTGGCCTTGTCTATGTATATTTTTGCTGTCATCTTTCTCTCTCCCTTCCTCTGTTTGTCTTTCTTTTTTTGTAAACTCACCCTCCCTCTATCTCTCTCACTTTCCTTCCAACTTGCCTCTTCCTCCCCTCCTCTCTCTGGTTCTTCTAGTTCTGTTTTCTTTTACCAAGGTCAAATGCAGTCAACAAAGGATATTGCATCAGCTGACTTGTCACTGCTTCATCTCTCTCCACAGCAGACATGGTGGACACCCAGCAGCTCCTGGCCTGGCCTGTTGGTTTCAGTCTGAGCGCCGTGGACCTGTCAGAGCTGGATGACAGCTCCCACTCCGCCGAGATGAAGCATTTGTCTACATTAGACTACTCCACCATCTCCCCCTCCTCCATGCCATCCTCCCTGTCTCCCCCGCTGGTATCCTGCATTTCCTCTGCTGGAGTGGTCTATGACCCCAGTCCACCGCAGAGTGAAGAACACCTGACCAACATGGACTACACAAACATGCACAGCTACAGGACGGAGCTGGATGTACACAGTAAGTCTGTCTCTATGCTGAGTAAATGTATGCAAAGCATGGCAGCAAAATTCACCAGCAGAAGGTAGAAACCGAATCTTTTGCAGAGTGGTTTGAAGTAGCTCATGTCCTCCCATAAGAAGAGTTTGATATGTTACACACTGAGAGGAGAGTCAATCAAGATAAAGTTGTAATAACCAGTTAGGGATTACAGGAGGCACATTTGAAGAGACCAGTATTAACTAATGGAGCATTAAACCTGAACGCATGGATTTGAAAGATGAAGTAAGACAGTTTTAGCTTTCTGTCTGTCTGCCTACTCTGTGCCCTACCTGCCTGATGGTGCGTCTATTTGTCAGATCCAATCAAGCTGGAGCCAGAGTCGCCTCCACAGTACTCTGACAGCCCCGTGTTCTCCAAGCTCCAGGACGATACGTCTGCAGCAGCACTAAACATTGAGTGTCGCGTGTGTGGAGACAAAGCCTCAGGGGTTTCACTATGGCGTCCACGCCTGTGAAGGCTGTAAGGTGAGACTGAAAGATATTGTGAGTAAAGATTGAAATAAGATCTATAAACAAGCCACAGCAAAATGTATAGCCAGGGTTAAAAACATTATTTATCAAGGAGACTTGGCTTGCTTTGTATGATCAGCAGTTTAAAAACTAAAGGTGTTATAATTTATTTTCCCTAAAGACAAGGGAAAAGCAATATATCCTCACAATTGTTAGGATGGAACTAACTTGTGTTTGACATTTCATAAACTTATCTGTTTTGTGGCGCTTCAGACATTTCAAACTTAAAAGTTGGTTTAATTTTAAGGGTTGTTGAAACAAGTTGACACTTCACAGTAAGGTTTCAAGAGGAGTTATTTGAACAAAAAGTTCTTAAAAAGTAATACTTAAGATCAAGAAGAAAAAAGAAAAAAAAACCTTGTACCATCTCCGAGTCATGCCAGGAAATGATGGAAATGGTATTGGGTGTTAACAATTTCTACTGCCAGCCTCATTTCTGTCACCATGTGTCACCCTTCAGTGAAACCTGGTGGTGGAATAAATAATTCTATAATGCATGAAGAAAAGTGTGCATTTTTTCTTCTTTTGATGTCTGTCACTCTAACCACAAGCCCCATACATTTTCCACTCTGCAAGTGCTCAACATAGGCTTGTGTCCTCTACAGATGCGCAGCCAGCCCCTTAAACCATCTGGCTGTTTGTCTGTCAGTAAAGAGTATAAATAACTAATAGAGTGTGGGGGAAGTTTCACACCTATTTCCACTTTCTTTGAAATTTTGAGACATTATAAGAAGAGGAGCGATGAATTGTTATAGTGTAGTGTATAGGCATAAGAGGATTTTCAGAAATGGTGCTATGTATGCTTTTTTTTTTTTTATAGTTTTGCTTTTTTAGATTTTCAAAGAAATTATTCCAGACACAGTACTATAAAAAGCTACTAAACATGCAATGTTTCCATGACCTTCAGCAAGTCTCAGCAGCTTAAGAAAACCTCACCCTAGGCCTAAGCCCAAGACTTTTAATAGAATATGGTAGATATTGTAAGATTTGATCCCTATATTATTATGTTGTATAAAAAGTCATCTCCCATTTGAAAACCAAAATACAGCAACCAAGATACATTATATTTTTAATATATCATCAATTTATGGACATCACAGATAATTATTACTGTTAAACATTTTCTGAGGATTCCTACAAAAACTGCCCAGCATTTTGGATTAAAAACGTTCATTTTGATCAGATCAGAGAAAAAAGAAGAAACCTTGACATGGTCTGGAACCATAAAAATAGAAACCTGTATGATGCAACCCAATGCAATGTAGACCTGGTATAGTAACCCATGTTTGAGCAACAGTCTCTTAAGACTACAGTGCCCAGCTTTTCTGATTTATTTAGCCTGGTAAAAATGAAAGTATGTGTTCTTGACAAGAGGATTTCCATGTTTAGTAGGAGCAAACCATCTCTGGGTGAAAGCCACAAAAAAAGGGCAGGGAAATCAGAAAGTAGTAAGACACGGACTAAGACATTGTTGGTTTTGGTTCTCCATAATAAGTAAATAATATCAGCAGCCATACCCTTTAAAATGCCCAGATTTCTGTTAAGATTACTACTTCTGTTGTTTATGTCTTAACTCAATTGCATGAATCATTTTAAGGCTTTACACTGAGGTGGGACTGTGATGTACTGCATCATATCGAAAGGTATCATTAATATATTTAGTGTAATAAAATCAATAGAATGGGACCATTAACTACAGCATTAAATGTTACCATAGAGTAACATAATTAGCACCACTCTGACACTGTCTGCACTGTGTTGGATTTACTACACAGTACAGGCATTTCTGTTTTTCTGTGGAAGTCTTACTGTACCCGCAGAAACTGAATGAAGGTAAGGTACAGTAGTCATTGTTCTGCTTAAGTCTCAGGGGAGACTCACCAGAAGAGGGGGTCAGCCAAGCAGGCAAACACTGAATTGTTTCAAAACAGAAAACATTCTTTATTGAGGTGGAGTCTTGACCCCTTTTAACTTCCTCCTTCTTTAAATAGCCTACAATTAAAAAAAGGAACATCTGTGGATCACAGGAATGCAGATGCCAAACACACTATCCTCAGTACAGATGTCGATTTGTATGCTTACAAAAAAAATCCCCTCAAGCACAGTTCTCCTTTACAACCCTCAGCTTTTTGTCTATTTTACTCTATTCAATTTATCTTTCCATTAGCTTTCTTAGTCAGCATTGACAAACACCATGGCCATCAACAACCCTGTGACGGTGCGTAGGAGTGCGCGTGGGGAGTTTGACCATGGCTGCATAGTTAATAGCTGAGATAAGCACAACTGTTATGGCTCCTTTGGTCCTAAGGTTGAAAACATCAAAGCACAAATCCACCCTGAAACACAGTCTACTTTTAAACACGTCCATGGGCAGTATGGTTGACTTCCTCACAGATTAGAGGGAGACAGGTATCTAATCTGCATCTTTCAGTCAATAGATGCTGTATGGAACAAGAACCACAAAATCAGATGGTGAATATCGAAGTAGAAAATAAAAACCAACATAATTGTTAGGCTTTTTCAGAATAAATTGGCTCTCCTCTGATCATAATCAACATTTCATCTTTTTTTCCATCATTTTGCCTCAACTAATAAAAATACACTTGTATTTCCAAGAATTTTTCATTACAATCTTTACTTCATGTCTGAACATACTTATATTGTCTTATCTGCCATTCCTAGTTCTACTAGTCCTGAATTAGTGCAGCACAAATCTCCTACTAGTTCTTTGAAAGAGAGCAGAATTAACTGCAAACAAAGGGATAGAAGTAATGTATCTTTAGTGACAATATCTGAAGTAATTGTCTCTCTTTTTCTTTGTTGTAGGGTTTCTTCAGACGTACAATCAGGTTAAAGTTGGTGTATGATCACTGTGATCTTCACTGTCGCATCCACAAGAAGTCCCGCAACAAATGCCAATATTGTCGCTTCCAGAAGTGCCTCAATGTCGGCATGTCGCACAATGGTAAGATGGTGGTACTATCCTACACACCTTTTAGAACAGTCAGCATACAATAACATTATGTATGATGTGCTTGATTCAGTATGATTTTAAATAAAATTGTATATAAAATGAAAATGTTTATAGTTAGGCCATGAACTACATCACAGTAACATAAGTAAAAGCTACTGTACGTTCAGTTGTTGTTGGCCCTGTCTTCACACAGGAATGAACCTCCATTTACGCTCACTAAAAATAATCAGACGTAGGTTAAATGCATGAATCTTCTTTGAAATTGAAAACCTTGCAGATCAACCCTTCTGCCTCTGAGAACAGCAGATACATCTTCACCACACTGCTGCCAGTTTGGTCTTTGAGGTGTGGTAGCAGAATAAGCTGCATTGTACACCACTGCCTTATATGTTTCCAGTTGCTTCCTCTGTGGTATTCGGCCTCTATTGCAACCCTCAGGTCATGCTTCAGTTCCCATCACTCGTGCAATGTACCTGCCACCCCAACAGCACAATTCAAAGATGAAATTGTGGTTGAAGGCTAACTTGCACCCCCACCCCTTCCAAGAGTTCATACTGGCAGAAGCAAAACAGCAGTAACTGTGTTTAGATGTTTGGTAAAACTCTCCGACACTTGTGCTACTCTCAAGCTGAAAGAATGAGCCACTGAAATCAGTGGTATTCCCTGCTCACCTGCATATTTAAAGATCAGTTTGTAATGAATATGTTGTCATATACACATCCGTATCTGAAGTATGGTGACAACTATGGGTGGAGATGTTCTTCATAGTCTGACATTTTCACTACACAGCAACAAAAATATGCAACAGCAACCTCACAAATGAAACCCTTTTACATTTAAGCTTTGCTGCCATTTTAATGTGTAGAAATTGGGGATTGCAGTGTAACTGTTTACATTAGTTTGTACAATTGAGATGTAATTTGACCACTTTGTGTTATATGGTACATTATATGGTACATTTGTTAACAGTTGACATCACAAATAGTCAAAAGTTCAGTACTGTGTTCAAATTCTTTCAAAAATTTCAGAATTAAAATCTCAGTCTGCTTGAGCAATATAAAAACGGCATATACCAAACTTTGTCTACAACTTATTTTAGCACTTATTACAAGCACATATGCTTGTAGTGTGGCAGAGTTAGCTAAAAGGCCATTTTTCATCTGTGATCCCTTAAAAATAAAATTGTAATGTAAACCGAAATACCTTTCCTGAAATTCTTTATAAGCATGCAATTAACATTTTTTTTTGCATGGAACAATATCTTTAGTAATCAGACAACATGCACACACTGTTTTTACAGTTTTTACCTTTACATAAAAATGTTCAATTTTAGACTATTTTGAAACAAAAATCCACACTTGCAAGTCTTGCTCAGCCACGGTGCACCCACACAGGTGTTTCCACCTATAGACGCCAAATACTGCAACAAACTGTCGACACCTCCCACACTCAACTGTCTATGCGATGATGAACAGTGCTGTTACTCCAAATGCAGTTTACTGCTGCCTCTGCAGGTTTTTGTAAAAAAAACAGGCTGCAATTTACATTTATTAACAAACAAGGTAAAAGCTGTCAGACAACAGCGCCACATAAGTGCCACAACAAAAGTACGATATCTGGAGATTCATTTGCTTAATGATAATGACCTAATATAAACCCCCCCCTTACCTTTACCTATCCAGAGCTGTTAGCTTGATGTGATTGTACAAGGTTTTGCATGCTCAAATGCATTTATCCATTCCCTCTCTCAAAAACTGAACATGGAAGAACATTGTACTTTTGCTGTTAAATTTGTGTGCATCCAGAAGGAAATTCTTTTCCCTGGCACCTTTTTACTAAGACACCACAAAAGACTTGCCAGACTTTGCAGACTTTACAATACGAGTTGGTTGAGATACTTTAAGTTTTCTTTTTTTCAGAGGACACTGTCCTGTCTAGTTTGTAAATGTCTTTTAAGTTTTTTCAGTCCTGGATATTTAAACTCAAAGTTCATCTTGAATCAGAGTAATGAAGATTTTAATCTCAGCAGCAAACCTGGTTTATATTTATGGCATTCTTCTTGCATCCACTATAATTAGTTTGCTTGTCTCTCCTCTCCTGCCACTTTATCTCTCTATCCCTCCTGCATCCTTCATATCACTACTGGTATGTCATGAGGTGCAGCCCAGGCTTTGAAAGTATGCTCTGTGTGGGTTTTTATTTGATCAATGATTGACATCTCGGAGTACACAGACTGATTTCTTCAACCTGCTGTGTCACTGCTGTAGGCACGTTGCCAGTTGGTGGAAGGGCCACTTTAGTTTGTATTCATTTGCTTAAGGTGTGCGTCCATCACACAGTCAGCAGCATTGCACAAACTGCACACACGCATGCACACACACACACACACACACACACACACACACACACACACACACACAGCAGAACAGCAGTAGGCGCATAGCACAGGCTTGAATAGAAGGATAATTAATGACTTCCACCAACAGAAAGAAGAGGGTTAAACCATTTCACAACTAAGCATCAAATTTCACTGAGATTACAAAGACCTTTCTTACTACAATCACCATAAAAATCTACATTACAATTATGCCTTTAGTATGCTTAAGGCAATCTTCATAAATTATTTATAACTTGAGTAATAGTAATAAATAGTAATAAATGAGAGTTGGATAGGATAACAGACATCAGAAGAAATAGAATAAAGTTTTTAAAGGGGTGATTAAATATGAAATAATAAAAGCTAAATAGAAAAATTAAAATCACTATACATACATACATACATACATACATACAGACAGACAGACACCATACAGTAAAAAGTGACATTAATTCATTGTAAAGTAATGAAAACAATTAAACAGGATCCATACATGAGTTGTGTATTTGTGAATTCACAGTGTTATATAACCTGCAGCAGTGGGTAGAAATAAACAGGGAGGAGAAAAGAGACTTGTACAACTTGTACAGTTGTAAAAATGTACAGATCGTTTGTCAGGTTATGCAATGAGCTGTGGAAATACTATTACTAATAAAAATGCATAAACATATTTTCAAAAGGAACAACATTTTGTCATTACTTCATTAGGCACACCTCATAAAACCACAAGGGAAACATTTGTTATGCGCCAATTTTGTGACTCATTTGTAAAAGTTGTATAAGATGTCCGGTTTCCTGTCACGAACAACTAAGAGCAGAAGCAGATTGTTGAATCTGAGAAGCTGGCACCAGGAAATGTGGGCATTTTGCTTGAAAAAAGGCTGAAATAATTCAACTTACTGTGTTTCTAATTTTCTGATTACATCACTGTTGATTGACTAATCAATGAATTTGTATTTAAGAATTGATTTAATAGAATAAATTGCTTCTGCTAACTTTCATGGGACGTACTGTAGCTTGTATTGAAAAATCATGAGATCATGCTTTTAATTGTAGCTCACTATGAATGCTCACCTTCAGTTTACCTTGAAAATTTTACAACAGATGAACTGTACATTTAGTACATTTTGTGTGTGTTCCTATGTATTGTATCTGCCTGCCTGCCAACCCGCGTCTATGGTGTGTAATTTTTTGTACTAATGTTTCTGTCTGTCCGTTTCCTTTCCCAGCCATTCGTTTTGGCCGGATGCCCCAGGCGGAGAAGGAGAAACTGCTGGCCGAGGTCTCGTCTGACATGGAGCACATGCACCCGGAGGCAGCAGATCTGAGAGCTCTGTCCCGGCATCTGTACGAGGCCTATCTGAAATACTTCCCCCTCACCAAGGCCAAGGCCAGGGCCATCCTCTCTGGGAAGACCGGAGATAACGCGGTAAGCAGCACTGCCTTAATTCTGCTTTATAATATTTATTTATATATAAAATGGGATGGGGCAGAGGTTGGGGTGGCATATATATAACAGTACATATTACACATTTACACTCAAACATAACCTGTGATGATGATACAAAGCAGACATACTCAGCAAATTAATCTCCTATTTGTGCCACAAATCTGATAAAGGACATAAAAAAAATCTTTGATTATGTTCAGCTTTGAGTTTTAAATGACACAAGCAGTTGCAAAAAAAAAATGGTTATCAACGCAAGTTTGAGTTAAGAAGTTTAAAACTTTTCAACTCACTGCATGCGTTGGCACATTTTTTTGCCAGCATTGTCCTCATGTTAACACCCTCAGTTTAGTTCAGATGAGGTCTTTTCATTGCTGCTCTAACAGGAAAAGTGGACAGACTGGTTTCTACATGCCTTGGCTGTTAGAAAACATATCAGCTTACAGTGGTCAAGCTGTGCAAGAGGATAACACAGCTTCTCCACTGTGTGATATGCAGTAATGGCTTCAGCATTCCCACTAAAAATGTCAAACTAATTCATTAAGACATTTGGTCATTTGTACAAGTGGACTGTAGGAAAATGTGTTGGCAGAAGGCATGAAAATGTGATATATCATCTACTTCTGTGTGTTTGTACTTGTACAGTTGTGAGATATTGAATCTCAGTATTCAAAAGAGGCTTAATCAGGAAATCCACATCAACTAAATTACAAGTGGCAGATAAAACTAAATAAAAGAAAGCTGTGGATAAAAAAATTCTCAACCTCAAAACCACTTACATGAAATATAATCTTCCTTTGCAAATATTTTCAATATGTTTTGATAACACATTCTGAAAGTAAAAGATGGGCGAAGTTACCTTCATCAGTTAAACCTCAAGGTCTGGTTCAAATACATCTATTTGAATGTTAGTAAACAACAGCACTGTCATTAAGTTTGAGTTTAATTTTTGGAAATGACCAAAATCAGTAACTAGACTGTGATGTCTAGAAACGAGCACATTAATCAGACAGTTAAAAATATATATAATTAAATTATAACATTGAGTTTGTTATTATTATAATTATTATAATTATTATTATTATTATTATTATTATTATTGTTGGCTCTATAACTGAGGACCTGTTAATTCCTGTTGCTTCTCTCTCTGTAAAGTCAGATGCGTTCAAGGCTGCTCTGCATTTCTTTCGTCTGGTTGTTATGACTGTTCACTGCAGCAATATCAGCCAAATTGTCTGTTGTTTGTTTCAGGGAGTGTTTAGTTATTTTCTAAACCACAGCAAACCTCCTGAAACTAATTGTCAGTCAATGATTTTATCTTTTGTAGAATATTTACATGTGTTAACAGGTGTGGCTTTGATATGAGTTGATGTACAATCAATGGTGAAACCCCCCGACACTACAGACACGCCACAGTTGTTGCTAAAACTTTATTTTTGTTTGCTTGTCTGTGTGTAACCTGCAACCAGACAACTATCAAGTGACTCTTTAGATAAACAAGCATGAGCTCCCTTTTAATAGGCAGACAATGACAGCCTCAGTCAGATACCCAAGCAGTGGAAAGGTATATTCTGACTCATGTGTTTCACCCAATTTCATTTCTGTGGTAATGATACATTTCTGAACAAGACAATTAACTAGTAATTATTTTGTTGTACATGATGCACTCACAAAGAACAAATCTGGATTTTAATTAAAGCTAGCTCATGAACTCATGAAATCAACTTTAACAGCGGCCACTGACAAGGAGGACTCAATGAGTAATGACAAAACCTAAAACAGCAGCAGAACACATTAAGGATGTGTTGATGCTTGTGAATTAAACTTGTCACATAAAGTGAGTGAATGTGCCTTGTATTCTTTAAAGTTTTCTGTAAAGGGCCAGTGTGTAGCATTTAGTGGGACCTATTGGCAGAAATGGAATATAATATTTATGTTTTCATTAGTGTATAATCACCTGAAAGTGAAAAGAGTTGTCTTTTTGTTAGCTCAGAATAAGCCCTTCATATCAAGAGAGGGAGCATATTTCTACAGTAGCCTAGAACAGACAAACCATACCAAAGTGGCCTTAGAAAGGGCCTTCAGTGTCATTACTAGTGGCAGCCTACAAGCTTTCAATCAATGGGTTACAATCTGCAACCTCGCCGTAGATGGCACTAAATCTTACACACTGGTCCTTTAAATGGTTTTATTTCAAAATCAGCAGCCTTTGACCTGTTGTCTCTTATATTGTAGTATAATGTATTCTGACACAAACAGTACGTACACAGAATTTCAGCCACATGCTGTAATTCTCTGTAGGATGTCTCATTATTCATTCCACCACGACTGAAAAGGAAGATTTACCTATATGAATGGTACCATTCACCATTCAGGCCAGCGCATGTCTTTGCCAGTATTTTAACAGTAAACGTGACTTTAATTCAGTTAAGCTTCATTTACCTGGAAATAGTGTTTTTGTCTGCCTCAGCCCACAGCTAAGATTTATTTACTTTGCCCAACAGACACATGAGATGTGCAGTGTTTGCTTTTGCAGGTCTGATGATTAAGCAAAGTGCATACACAGTATATGTGATTACATCTGTAGCTTACATGTCCCGAAAAGACCTATGAGTAGCTGACACTGTTTCTTTATTCTTCCATTTTCTACCTGCACTTTCTTACTACCTCTTCCTCCATATTTTTTCTTCTCTACTTCCAGCCTTTTGTCATCCATGACATGAAGTCTCTATTGGAAGGAGAGCAGTTTATTAATTGCCAGCAAATGCCCTTCCGGGAGCACCAGCACCAGATATCTGCCCCGACAGCCGTACATGGAGGTTAGAGATACAAAATACTTTTTTATCATGATGTGGAGATTTTGCATCCTTTTCTTTTCTGTCTATTTATCAGTCAGTGTAACTACATTGCCATTTTGTTTCACATCATGACTCAAGATTTAAATCCCTGAAGAACAGAGTTCAATCATTGAGGCGTCATTTCTGCTGCGTCCTTTCTGCTCATAAGTTTTTTCTACTCATATCACATCTGTTTTCAGGTGCCCCAGGAGCTCACCCAGGGTCGGAGTGTAGTGTGCTGGACGCTGTAGAGCTGCGCTTCTTCCACAGCTGTCAATCACGTTCAGCCGAAGCAGTGAGGGAAATAACGGAGTTCGCCAAGAGCATCCCGGGATTTGTCAATCTGGATCTCAACGATCAGGTGAGAGGGATGAGTATTGCTGCTTATCCATTCTGTCGATCAAATCTGTTCATACCATCAGTCACTCCAGCCTGTGGACAATGTACTGAGTTGTTTTGTAACTGTAATACTTAACCTCAATATTTTACCCTCTTCCTAGGTAACTTTGCTGAAGTATGGAGTGATCGAGGTCTTAATCATCATGATGGCGCCTCTCATGAACAAAGACGGGACCCTGATCTCGTACGGGCAGATCTTCATGACGCGGGAGTTCCTCAAGAGTCTCAGGAAACCCTTCTGTCAAATGATGGAACCAAAGTTTGAGTTCTCAGTCAAGTTCAACATGCTGGAGCTGGACGACAGCGACATGGCGCTGTTTCTTGCTGTCATTATTCTCAGCGGAGGTGAGGGTTTTCTCTTGTTAACTTGTTTGATTTTTTTTTTCATGTAGTACGTAGGATCTGTTGTAGATGTCTCTCTTGTCGCACTTTCATGTCTCTTTGATAATATGAAGCTGGAGAGTGTTTAAGTCTTTATTTAAGTCTTTTCCAGTGTTTATGCTAAGCTAACTGTGTCTTGGCTCCAGCTCTGTCTTGAATGGACAAATGTGAGAGTGGTGTCAAGTATACTACCCAAAAAGTGACACATGTAAAACATTTATTTTATTAATGTATTTACTTATATTTACAACACATATTGATTAACATTCAGAATTTTTTAAATCAATAAGAAATCTCTTTAATTGTAAGCTCTCAAGGTTTTTAGATTTACTTCATGAATTTGATGAATTGTGGCAGACTTGCGATCAGAACAATTAAAAGTATAAAGTGTCCTAAGGTTGGCTGCTTGTTGACAGCAAGTTATGAACCTACTGCATCACACACACCATGTATGGCCAGCCTTGACCCATTTATGAGTTTGCGTGGGGTCACTTGATGTTACTGTGGATGTCACTCACTCCCCTGTGAAAACACAAAACTGTGTAGTCTAATATTACTGGTTAGCGTGTGGCTACTTGATAAAAGTTTGGCCTTGAACTTGATGACGATCCAAGTCGGACATTCAAGTCAATTATTAACTTCAATAACTAAGATTGCAGTTTGAAATGAAGATAAGAAGTCTTTTGTAAATAGCAATAACACAGCGAGATCTGATAATAAAGGACAGTTAAATTAGGGGATTTTCAACCAATAGAAACACTGACTTAACATATAACCATTAACCCTATAATCTCATTGATTTAATACATTTTGAAAATATAGATCACCTTTCTTCCCTGTCTGTCCATCTTTCCTCTTTTATAGACCCATACCTTTTTTTGTATCCCTCCATGGAGATCCTCACTAGAAATGTCACTGACTTGTCCTCCCTATCTCTGTAACTTCAGACCGTCCAGGCTTGCTGAATGTGAAGCCGATTGAGCAGCTTCAGGAGACGGTGCTCCACTCGCTGGAGCTGCAGCTGAAGCTAAACCACCCAGACTCTCTGCAGCTCTTTGCCAAGGTGCTCCAAAAAATGACCGACCTACGTCAGATCGTCACCGACCACGTCCACCTCATCCAGCTGCTGAAGAAGACGGAGCTGGACATGTGCTTACACCCGCTGCTGCAGGAGATCATGAAGGACTTGTATTAGAACTCAGCAGGAGAAAAGAGCGGCACAGCGAAAAACGGAGAGAATAAAGAGGATAAGGACATTTTGTTTTATGAAATCATGACTTGTGAAATTAGACAAGAAAGCACTTTGAGCTGCCCTTGTGTCGAAAGAAAGGGAGGGAGCTAGACAGGCTGACTGAAAATGAGAAAGAGATGGGGAAGAACAGGAAAAGAGAAATCAAGGAAAGAGACAGAATCTGAGTGTTAGATCTTGTCTAGACAGCAGCATGTGAATAACTTGTGGTGCACAGTCATTCAGCCACTGCTGAGCCTATACCTTTTGTGAATGAGTGGGCTGCCAACTTAAATATGAAACTACCACCTATTGCGCCAATCAGGACAAGCATCTATGACTAAGTGAAAGAGCGGGGACTTTCTTTTGGCGAGCTGAAGTTAAAGAATTGTGAGTGCTCAACACAGACTGCTTCAAGTGCCTAGAGGAGAAAAGTATCACTGTGAATATTTTACACCACCTGTCACACAGTGCAGTGCGTGTTGTTCATATGCAGCTTATCTACACGCTGCGTTACAACCATCATAGGCAGCAGCAGTGTGTACATGCTTCAGTACCTCTGTGAACACGCACAAATGCATGAATGCTCATACGCACATACACACACACACACACACACACAACAAGGAACAGTCATTTTTCTGTTTTGGCATCAGGGTGAAGGTGCTATCTCTTTTTAATCAGTTTTATCCAAAGACAGAAATCACATTATTCCCTGTAACATATTTTAGTTTCGGTCACCTGCAGGAACTGTGAGAAAGTGAGAAGCCAACAAACAGCATATTACCATGATGGTGTCAGCTCTTTGTTGAAAAAAGAAACAGTATACAGCCATGTTGTGCCTTTTAAGATTCGCTTTTTATATGGAATAAATGCAATTTAAAAACATACAATGTAGTACACATGTATAATGTATAATATATATTCCTATGTGTTATTTTTGTATGGATGAAATTGTTTGTCAAACACAATTGACTTTTCAGCCTCAGTTGTTTTATTTCAAATTCTTACAAAGTTGTTTTACTATGAAATTATTTTGTACATATGCAACATGTCTGATCAATCAGATATTTTTTGTGGAGAGGGGGATCCATAAACAATAGGGATGGGATTAATACCCGGGGGAAGGGGGGGGGGGGAGATTTGTTGTAAATAAAATATTTTTTAACTTTTTACTTGGATTCTGTCTCTTGCTTTAAGTCACACGGGTGCACTTTCACAAACACCATCAAAAATAATTTCCAAATAATGTCTCCCTTGAAAGCATTCCAGTCACCCAAACTCTCAGAAATCTGTTGTGCAGTAATTACATCAGCTGTCCTCGGTGTCTCTTACCAAACACACACGCCCTGTTGGAACGATTGCAACATATGAACTCTGCTGAACCGCGCCGGAAGACCAAAGTCACTGGATATGGATTAGATCAGCAAGCACGGGAGGTGGTCTCACTTTTTAAAGTTCAGTGCTTTAATGCTTTTTTTTTTTTTTTTTGGCAGAAACCGTTTTTTTTTTTGCTTTTTTTATGTTTTTAGACAGATGAATTTACTGTGAGACCTGAAAAAACAAAAAACAGGACAGAGACAGGATAGCATGCAACACCAAGGTCAAATTCAGGACATCACACTTTAGCCTACTGAGACACCAGGTCGCTTCAACATACAGATCATTTACACAGAGCTTTCCTATCGCCTGGCCTTCTGCCAAGTTACAAGTCTTCCAGTACACGAACGCATATTTTTTTCCTGCACTCACAGAAGATGTTTTCCTTCATGTGAAGCATTTACACTCAATAAAATCCACTTTGGGATGAAGCTCAACAAATGTTCGGATCGGGGGAAAGTTGATATTAGTCAGTAGAAGTCATTGGACAGAAAAGGCTTATTCAAGCATATGTGATACACAAAGATTTATTTTGTCAGAGCGATTTATTCAATATGAAATACAGTTTACAGTGTTTGCTCATAAGAGGACTCCTCAATCCCACACTGCTTGAATTGCACTGATGAAAAAAACATTTCAACCTTTTTTTCAGAGGATCGAGGTGTCATCATGAAAAAATATTACATAACATTAGAACGTATTTGGTTAAAATAAGCACCATGTAACATAAAGATATTCACTTGCTTCTTTGTGTAATAATAATTTTTTTAATAATAGAATAATTTATTTTATGGTCATTGGTCTTTTGATTTTGTGGTTTCTCATTCTGCATGGAACCTCACAAACAGCTGCTTTTGGTTGTGAAACAGAGATCACATTTCCTCTATCGTACCCTGCCTCTGAGTAGGAAATACAATTTGTACATTAAGAAATATATCATTCTACAAGGACAGAAAATGGGCTGGACTGAACTGGTTAATGTCTACAGAACTGCCTCTTAAACCTGACTGTGGCATCTGTTCTTCCTCTATGTCCCCTTAAGCTCACTGTCCCCACTGTCAAAAGGGAAAGACCGTCCTTCGGGATCCTTTCATACCTTCATTTTACATCATAATACATCTCCGCCACTGAATACGGTGTTGTCCTAACAACTAGCTTGAAAAGGTTAAGGAACATATTGCGTATACTATGACTAGACTGTACCTGTAAACCTGCTGTAACAGAACAATTTATCACCTCTTTAATTGTTACAGACAACTATACATCCAGCAGATACAGAGCAACACTAAAGTTCATTTGGAGTCATGTTTCTGGTCACCTGGTGAATGAAAGTCCAGTATTCTCTCGGTTTAGCTCCGTTTCTGGGCTCCACCGACTCCTGAGGGAGATATATCTGATATATCTGGGTTAAGCTGCTTAATGCTCCACTACGTTCGCCAGATAGTCTGACTGTGTCTGTCGGCTGTTTGGTGTCTGCCGCGGCTAAAAAAAAACATCCAATTAGTAGTTATTCAATTTTTAACTCACCAAATATGCTAAACATTCAGATTTGTCTCATCCTTTCTGGCATTGTGCTGTATGTGGCCTTACTCCCTGAAAAATTCGTCCAGCACCCCTTTGTTCCCACCTCTGCTCCTCATTCGTCATCAGAAACACGTCATCTGATGTTACAACATGAAAGAATTAAGATGGATTAAAATATTTAGGAATGGGGAGGCGAAAGACTCCTGATTTCCTCGGGGCAACAATGAGGTGCGATGGGTATCTTTGTCTTTCTCTGTGTGTCTGTTGGGCCCTTTTTCTCAGGTCATATGGAATAAAGTAAAATAATGGGAATGAGGGGAATATGTGCGAGCTGTAAAAAGGAGAAAAGATGAGGCGAGGAGAGAGCCAGGCCGTGAGAATGTAGCAGAGTAAAGGAGAAGTTTGGCCCCTAAAAATAAGCCTTTGAATTGGCAGATGATGGTGGTGGGGGGTTTCTGGCTCTGACCCGGATGGTCCTCTTGGATGGTTGATGATGATGGTAATTAAATGTGTTCTTTATGTCGACTCAGCATATCCTCACTTTGTTACGGCCGGTCTCTGCTGACCGGACCCTGCCAAGATTCCTGAGCTAATCTGCCAAATAATTTTCAGAAAGTATATTTCTGCTGTTGTTCGTCCGCGCACAGCCAAGTCCAAAGATAGCGGCTGTGATTTACACAAGGAAGTTTTGTTTTTGTTTGAGTTCCTCAAGAAACGGCAGCATCGCTTTTTATTCTCTTTTGTTTTAGTATCAGAAAGGAATTTCACTCCCACTTATGTGTGTGACACCTGATACGTGTGTGTGTGTGTGTGTCCTTGTACAAGCCTTGTTTCTGAAGCGATACACCTGCCACTGGAAGACGAATAGAGCCATCAAGAAATTGTTTTGTTTAATCTGGTGTTTATATAGAAAACACCTCCAGAATTTATATTAAAGCAATCTATGTTCATGTCAGCGCTACATGAAAAGAAACAATAATGGTCAATCGGTTCTCTACTTTAAATCCAGAGAGCATTTTTAATTCTTAATCTAACAATTCTCACAATTATATATTATGATAAAAATGTTTGGAGGAATCATACAGGGTAACTGCACCATCTCATCTTTTGCACATTTGTGAAACTATCCAATAAAGTCAAAATACTAAAGCTACGTTTGATGCACTTCACTAATAATCAGTGTTGTAAATTGTGGATTATTCAGTAACAAGAAAAAGTTGTCTTTAGCAATTATTATTTTTCTCCTTGTTCTTCTTTCTTTCTCTAACCCTACCCTATGATAATATGGTAATATTCTTAAAAATTATTAATAAAAAAATATTAATAATATGATAAAATGGTAGTCTGTGTTATTAATTATTTTCAACAATTCACCACCTTTTATACACTATACACTTTAAGTACAGAGCAAACCTACACTTTAAAGATTTTCATTCAACTTAGTTTTCATTGAGACAAGTATCAATTCACTGGATTGGGTTGGATGAATTTGCTCACACATGAAAACAAAAAAAGAAAGTGCTGATAATCTGGTTGTAAATAACAAACTCACAAAGATGCTCGCGTGACTCGAAACATCACCGTTTTATTCCGCCCACCAGCATTTTTGGACACTGTGCGACTTTGGCTTTTGCCTGGCAAGTCTGACACCACATCACGTTACCTTTGTCAGGTGGATTTTTTACAGGTGATTCACTCACTCACCTGTTCTTTAATGCCATTAACTGACGCCTGAGTGGAAAGTTTGTGTGATGTGATGCAATGTGACCTGGTTTCTGTCATCTGATGAACGCATTGCTGGTGAACATACAAACAAATCTTTGCATCTGTACAGACACACCAGCCACCACAGAGGCTACAACATTATGAAATTCTGACATGACAGTGAAGGTTTTGCTGAAATGAAATCGACCTTTTCTTGATATGGGGTCAAAAAGGAGCTCAAATTACATACTGGGGAAAATAAGCAGAGACCTGATGATTAGGTCCAAAAGGTACACAATCTGAATCATGAAGAAATAATGAAAATCAAAATACATGAAAAAGACGTACTCCTTTAAACCTGTTTTTGTTTCTGCCTTTCTGGCTCATTTTGGAGTCTTTCAAGTTTTTCTCAGGAAGTATGAGATATTTAAACTCTTTTCTTTCCCTTTTTTCCTAAAATGTGCCTGAAACTTTGTCTATCTGAAATTGACTGTCTGATTGTTGACATGCCAAAGATTCAAGGATGACACAGGTGTTCTGGAGTTTAAACGGACTGATCTATTTTCCCCACTGTTAGTTTGTCTGGTTACCCTCAGAAGCAGCACTGCTGTATACGGTTATAATGAATCTGAGTCATTACTGTAGTCCAAAATGACCCAGGTCCCTTCATCAACAAGGAGGATCACAGCCTGACAGTGACGAAGCAAAAACTACACACTGCTACTGGAGTCTCTATCTTTCTCCTTTAGACAGATCTCAGGAGAGGTCAAGGATTACTCTATAGTCCAGTGGATAAGGATTCATAAAGTGAGATTACTGGTAAGGATGTGTTCTGATGGATAAAAAGGATATCACCCCGATGGAGATACACTAAAACTGTTTCCAAAACGCACTTCTGCAAGATACACTTGAGCAAAGACCTTTAAGCAAGTTAGTTTACAATGCACTTTATTTGTGATATAGTAAGAATATAAATCCTTTCACGTGGATCGAAGTGATCAGTAATACTCGTGCTCTTTGATTGACAGTTACGGTGCTCTATAAAGTTGTGTAATATCTCCCTCTGCAGGCTGCAAACAACCACTGAGCCACACAAATCTACCTCTGCCAGAGCCAAACCACACTGTGTTGCATCGAAATGACCTGCCCACTCACCCCTCAACAGTTTATGATTCAAAGGGGAGAAAACATTAACCAATATTAACACAGCAGATCTGTGGTGCAGCGACAGCTCAGGAATGAGTGGATCGTTTGAGGGCAGAGGTCCGGGTCGAGGATGAATTGCAATCAGCCTCACAGGAGTGAATACATGTAATTATTACAGATTGTCCACAAACATACGCTGATCAGGAGGAGTCACAGCAGCGGCTGTTGTATTGTTTCAGCTGGTTGAGCAGAAGAGGGAGAGGAACAATAGAGGCCAGTAACAATAATGTAGCTGTCAGGACTGTGAGGGAGGCAAGGTCAGCGAGGTGACACAGCAAACAGGCCAGCCCAATTCCTTCTCATGGCCTCCTGGCTTAACTGAACCATGAATATGTAAAGCTGCAGTCAAATAGTAATAATAAGCCACTAATATTGTCGGGAAATGTTGATTAGCTTGGACTGGATATGGGATGGAATCAAAATTAAGTGAAAATACCAGATTTTTTTTAAACTCCTTTGTGTTTTCAAGCTTTTTAGGTTAAAGAAAATTAAAAACACAAAAAAACTAAAATCTTTGAGCAGATACACAAGGAGACTTAAATGAACCACGCTGACTTTGTTTCAAGATATTGCTGGAAAGCTGCCCAAAGTCTCATGCAGTCTGAGATTTTGAGTCATTAAGAAAGTTGCTTTGTTTTCTGCATGTAAATGAATTTGTGTATCAATATTTGGAAACAAGATGTCTAGCATTTTGGTTAATACCAATCAGTGTTATTTGTATGTGAGAAGAAAGGATTAACATAGTTTCAGAACATCCAGAAATAATCAAGCCCTGTTTATAATACAGAGCAGATGAAAATGATTTAACTATAATGAGTCTTACATAGGGCAAAATCTGTTTTGTTCTGTTATTTATTTATTTATTTTTTTTGCATCTATCATGGAGATATGGGAAAATTTTTATAGTCAAACTTGTCAAATTTCTCTCTCTAGATGAAAAAAGTGCAGGAAAAACTATGCAGATTGTAGCCTCAAATTTTTTTCTTCAGTAACCAAACATTAGTCATGTTGTCAGAACACAAATCTCTGGACCCTCATTTGAACTTCTGAGGGAAAAAGAAAGAGATCAGCTTTTAAATTAGCACATCACGTTTCATTTTATTTCAGCATAATGAGGTGCTGAAATCGGTGCAGCAGTTATTCATCATGCCTTTCACACACTCACCTGTCTCGGGGGGGGCGATCGACTGATCAGAAGTAATGCCTCCCAGTGGACTGTCAGTGTTTATATGTTTGATTCCAGAGATATCATTTTTCTCAGCTGATGTCAGCTCGCCGCTCACTTGACTTGTTTATGCAGAAGTTAGCCTACTGCTCTGTGAACATCAGATCCCCCTCACTGTGTGAGGTCCTGACTATGAGCGTCATTTATACCGCCTGGAAAAAGTGACTCAATTTGGATGTTTGCTCACACTACAGTGCATTTTGTGTTCTGAACGTGTAAACATAATCTGATATTTTTATAACGGTTTAAGGCACATTATAGCAATTAATCTTCTTCAAAAGAGGAAAAAGGTCCTGTTTCATGACTGTTTTTGGTTTGGTTGAGTAATAAATTGAGGAGATTTAATCAGACTAAAGAATTTCAGATTTATCATTTATAACAGGAGGCCTTTTTTCACAGAAGGAAAAGCACACATGTTAATAATTAAATTAATGATGGTACATGCTGGGACACTTAAACAAAACATAGTCATTATTAATGTTATTAGTAACACATTTTCTTTTCCTATTATGATAAGTCAAAATATCTACTGTAAAAAAAAAAAAGGCCTTACTACACCAACTGTGATTCCTCTATATCTTGTATATCTGATGTAGCATCTTAAAATAAACGTCAAGTTTCTTCACAGTTGATATGGCTTTATTGGCCAAGTATGTGCGCACATACTATAAAAGGAATTTTATTCTGTTTTGAAATTGCTCTCGGTGAAAACACAGAACCCTTAGCAAGACAGAAGTAAACACACAACATAGAACTTTTATGTGCATACAGGTAGGTGAAAGAGCAGGTGTACACACACATACATACATATATATATATATATATATATATATATATATATATATATATATATATATATATATAGCTAAATTCATAATACAATTGTCTAGTCAAGTGTTCTGAAGGTAGTCAACACAAATGGTGCAATGGAATAAGTATTGAAGAGATAATGTTATAGATTACTTTAGATAGTAGTAAATGCATGTATACAGAACGCATAATGTGGGACATGTAGAGGCAATTATGGATTATCAGTACATTTTAAAGCAGGCCTGTAGGGCCTGTGTAGGCCTGTGTTAAACTAGAAGATATTTCATTTAATTTATAATTTGTGGATGTTTTAGTGTCACAGGATTATTATACCTTATGACCATGTGACCCTTCCAGGTCGGCAATCACACTGGTGTTATCAAATGAATCTGTTGTTTTAGTGCAGTATGCCAAAGTGAAAAAAATAATTGTCAGTCAGGTCATATAAGTTATGTTGTGCTGAAAAAAAGATACCAAACATTGGCATGGTAAACATTTAGCAGTAAAGTCTTCACAGGCAGCCTAAATAGCCCAAGACTCCTACCGGTTAACTGGTATATAGAGACTTTACTAATATTTCCAAATTTTGCACTACACAGGGTCACTCACTGAAAAGCCAAAGAGGAAGAAAGTACATTGTGCCCGTGCATCTCGTAAAGTGGCACACTGACTGTATATAAAGATACACACACATATACTTTATGTACAGTCTACTGTGGCAGCAGGTGGAGACACGTGGTGATGTTTCCATACAGACAGCGGGGGGGCGCTAATGCGACACTGACTGGACGCAATTCGACGAAGAAGAAAACTAGGAAGTAGGTTTTGTTTTGTTTTTTGTCGTGGCGGGAAGGCTCAACAAAGAAGGACACAAATTAAATGGCAAGTTTTCATTTAAATGTCTTATCGACGCATGGTTTTATGTAATAATAACGTCATATGATTTGCAGCTCTCTTTAAAAATCTGCTATTAAACGGTCTAACCTTCTTCAAAGCTAATCCTGCTAAACGAAGTTAGCTGCCGAAGCTAAGCAAGAGAAACCAGATGTTCAGAAAACTTTAATCACAAATAATGTCATTTAAATGAGTTAATTTGTAGTTTGGTGGCTCTGGAACGTGTTGTCAGTGTTTGTCCAATGCGTCAATTTATGTTATTGGTTTATTATAAGCCTCAGTTTAGTGAACTAGAGAATACGAGGAAACAGAAAAACAAATGGTCGAAGCAGGTTCTTCAAACTAGAAATATAAATTAAATATAAAGACAATATTTTAAAGTAGACAGTGATCAGTCAAAAATATAAATAAATATAAAATAAGACTATATGTGCAATTATGAAGACATAGCATGAGTTATCTAAATGAAAGAACTGTATAGTTTGTGAGTTTAAAGCTCCTGTTAAATAAAAACATTAACTTTTAACTGTTTGTAATTTGAGAGTATTCAGACCCTTTACTGAAGTAAAAGTACTAATAGCACACTTTAAAAATACTTTGTTACATGTAAAACTCCTGCATTAAGATGTTAATTTACTGTAAGAGAGTGTTTAAGAATTCAGAGAAATGGCCCCAGTGAGTGTATATAAAATATTTAATGATAAACCATAAGTACACATAGTATTACATAGTATGTAATTAGTATTATTACATATGCAGTCATGTTCAAGCAGCATTTCATTGTTGTAGCTGGTTGATGTGGAGCTAATTTTTACTACAATTAGTTATTGTTTTCTTCTTATGTTTTGTGTGTAACACAAGTAGCAAAATAACTACAGCTGTCAGGTCAATGTAGTTGAGTAAAGAGTGCAATATTTTCCTCTGAAATGCAGTGAAGTAGAAGTATATAGATACTATAGTGAACTACAGATACTGCAATATTTGTAATTAAGTACAGTACTTGAGTAAATGTACCTAGTTACATCCATCATTGCTCTAAGAGGGTTACAGTGAAATTCAAAAGTAACACACACTACATCCTCAAAAATGACTGTATGAAAACAGCAAAAACTGATAAACTCAATTTGAGACCACGTTAATATGATGAATATGTATGAGTTGTTTTACTGCTTTGATTATTGTCTCTCTTTCAATAAAACTTGTGCAATGTAAATACCTCACTGTGAAAGAGTGACAAGAAAGATGTTATGCTTTAGATTAATCTGTTTTTTTTTTGATAATCTAAAATTGTTTTGTCTGTACAATGTCCAAAAATTGTGAAAAATGCCCAACATAATTTTTTTCTGAGCCCAGCATAACACTTTGAATGTTGGGCTTAAAAAAGATGACTTCATCAGTTATCAAATTAGTTATAGTAGTTTTTCTGTAACCTCTGTGTGGTTATGCGTTAATAATTGTCCACTCTGTGATGCCTTTCTTCCACCAGGTCAGACATTTTGACCATGCAATCCAAACAGCAGAATGTGGTCAAATCTGATATCTCCCCAGTTCTGTTTCTGACTGTGGACGGTGAACCAATGTCTTTCTTCTTGCGCCCGGGTCATGTTAAGCGCAAGCTCCAGCCGCTCATCACAGCTGGAGGAGGACTGCTGTGCAACGTCCAGCAGCCAGGGGCGATCCTGCTGATAGACCCAGAGGAAAAAGGCTCTATTCCTGCAACTACTGCTCACTGGTAGGTGCCAGACTGGGAGTGCCATTAGAAAGTTAGGCTTTAGCCTTTTCAGTCGAATAAAAGAAAATTACTTTAACTAACTTAAAAAAATTAAATGCAGGGATATGAAGCTGCCATTTGTTTTCTCTTCAGGTACGTGTCCACACAGTACATTCATGACTGCATCGAGAAGGACGAACAGCTGAATTTAGAGGACTACAGGTTAAATCCTGAAGTGGTCCCAAGACACTCTGCCAGACTCAACAATAACAGAGAGATCTCTCTTGGACTCTTAGGAGGTGGGACAGAAAGACCTAACTTTACTTTTCCTAAGGAGAATAATCAAAGTTTCTCAAATTTAGCTTTGCCATGGATTCTGTATTAACATTTTATTTATCATCTGTTTAAATCCTGATTTTTGATGTACCATTCCATATCAAATTGGGATTTTATTTTACTATAATAGCGTATTCCTGATGTATGTACTTTCTTATATTATGATTAGGCAGGATTGCCTACTCACCCGAAGACGACGCTGCCATTTTGAGTTATGTCAGCAAGCACAAGACAGAGACTGGGGGAAACCGGCTTTGGCAAGAGATGGAGAAGCAGCGGGTGACCTGTCACAGTTGGCAGTCAATGAAATACCGTTACAGAGTACGGCTAGCAAAGAAACAGTCAGAGGTTGTGGAGGCGGCAACAACAGAGGAAGATGAAAACGCAGCAGAGGGAGAGTCCCAGGTAATTTACCTGCAAGGTGTTGGAGGTATTTTGTCAGATATTTCTCTGTAGTGCATGTTTCTTTTAAACAGATTAGAGGCACAATAGTCCTGCAATAAATCCAACATTTGTGAAGCTTATAATGTTCAGGTTTTGTTCATACAGAGTAAAGAGAGGTGTTGGTTTTGGTGTTTTTTATGTTCCCCACATGTATATAAATGTGTGTGATCAAGTGTGAGACACCTTTCAGTTTAGTTCAGTTCTCACAGGAAACCTGCAATCATAAACAAAAAATACCAGGGAAACAGTGCTGTTATTCACAGTAACTTTATGTTGTGAAGCCTTCATTGGATATTCAACCTTCTTTATAACCTGCAGGTTGTTTCTGTGTTTCATATTAGAGCTGTCAAGATACATAGAAAAAAGGACAATGATAATATTTCAAGATCATGTCAATGTCACACTGACCATCATTAAGATGGCTTTTAACTAGAAAATTGAAAAGCATACCTTCTCTGGTGCTAAGAGCAAAAACGTCATATACGGTTACATAAAATAGTGTTTGTATAAAATTATCACTCCGGTGCTAGAATTTTTTCGACAGCTCCAAAATGATCAAAATCCCTGGTTGACGTCACAGAGGCCACAGGAGGGAACCTGTGTGTGCTTTTTTTCTTACTACCACTGGGTGGCACCATATTTAAAAATTCAGCTTTGGAAAACCTCTAGACGACTTTACATCTTTTATAAACATAAGACCTGGAGTTTCTCTGTCTCCTCTTAGGAAGAAGGAAATCAAGAAACAGATGCTGAAAAACCCTCCAGTGCAGGAAATGCTGCTTCTCCTCAGACACATTCAGCAGAATCAGACCTGACGCAGGTACTGACCAAAACTCACTGCTTGCAACAAACACGACTGTATATACCTATTGTGACGGAATATTTAAAGACAACATTTTACTTGTGATTTCGTAATTAACTCAAATGTGCAGAACTGAACAGGACACATTTGGTGTCTCCACAGATTGTGTCTTTACCAGCTGAAAGTGCTGCAGAAATTACAGAGACTCTGGCATCTCCCCAACGAGAAGTGCAACATATGGACCCACAGATGGATAAAATACCTGCTGAAAACACTCAAGTGGAGACTGTAGAAGGTGAAACTTCTAACTCCCCCCAACCAGAGGGACCTTATTTAGACCCACAGTCAGATGCTCAGCCCATCCCAGCTGAGAGCATACAACCAGAAACTGGTGACCCACAAACAGTCATCTCCTTGCAAACAGACAGTGTGCCAGAGGACTCTCCATCAGCACAGCTCGAGTGTCCTCCCATCACCTCTTCTCATAAGAAGTCCAAAGAGAAGCAGAAAGCTTCCCCAAAGTCAGAGCAGACTCCGCGTAGATCAACACGCAGGCAACTTCAGCTTGACGAGCTGTTGTCGCCCGAGCATTATGGCAAAAAACTCAGGTCGTCGTCAAGTTCTGCTGAGCAGCCGTTATCATCTCCCCGGCCCTCAAAGAAAACCAAATCAGCTGTCAAGACTGCTCTTAACAAGGACACCACTGTAGAGCAACCACCTGCTAAAAGAGCCAGAGGAAAGACTACAGCAGCAGAGGCCGAGAGTCCACAAGAGGAGAGTGGACAAGCTACCATCTCTGAAACAGTGCAAGCAGGTTTGCTTTACATCTTAACAAGATTTTATACCACAGAGATTTGAGTAAGATGTTTAGTCAGGCAGAGAGGGTGATCTGCTCTCTTCTCATCTTTAAGCCTCCATTATTATTTTGCAGATACAGAATCTAATTTAAGGCCACAGAATGGTGAGAAGAAGAAAGAAAAGAGAAAGTTGGGGATTCTAGAATTGGCTACAAAGGAGTTTGAAGATGAAAGTGAGGTAAGACTCAGCACTGATTTTGGAGTAGCACATTTAGAATTTATATTGAAGTGCATGTGCAAACTCAATGAACTGTTTGGTCTATAAATCATTAAATCCTCAGAGTTTGATTGCTTGAAAAATTACTTTGAAGAGTTAATTTGCTGTCCGGTTTCATATTATTTGTCAAATAACTAATAACTAAATAATTAATAACTGAATAACTTATCACTTAATCACCGAATGATTTCAGTTCTAGTTGCTATAGTACTACCTTTTGCTTCATCATTGTAAATATTCTGCTCAGATATTCACCACAAATAAAAACCCTATTATATAAACCATATTATTTTCACATGGAAAAACCCTGACTTGTTGTTTTAATATTTAAACTGCTGTGTTGTGTGTGTTTCTGTCGCTCAGTCTGGAGAGGATGAAGCTCAGGATCTCCAAAGCCCACTCGAAGGAGCGACGGTGCAACCTGCATCAACAGAGCCCCCCCTCCCCTCCTCAGACACGGCTGCAGATGCTGCTTCCACACAGTCCAGCCCTGAACAAGGCCTCCAGGTCGACACGCAGGAGACCCAGGCCTCCGGGAGCAACTGCCTGCTGCAGACAGGCCAGATAGAGCCTGCAGCCACCGAGCCTGCAACCAACCAGCCTGTAGCCGCCAAGCTCGCAGCCGCCAAGCTTGCAGCCAACAAGGCCGTCGAAGAGACTTCCAAGGCCCACCTGTTCATATTCGACAGTGAATCTCAGGAGGACGACTCTCAGTCTCTTGTTGGTAACTATACAGCAGCTCCAGCCAACCCACAGCCAACAGTGATCAAAGATGGGGCTTTTTCACTGACTCAGGACCAGTTGGAAGAGGACAAGCAGCGAATCAGAGAGCTGATGAACAAAACAAAGCAGGTGAGCGTGCCTTTATGTTTTAGGTCATCATCTTCCCAAAGAGCAGCAGCATGGTAACCTTAGTTTCACTCCTCAATCTTGCAGTTCTGCGCTCTTTGTTCTTGGTAATATTCTGTGTGGCAACAATAACTGTGTCTGTTTGAAATAATTTCTAACCTCTCCAATCTATTTTTGTTCTAGGACTTAGTTAGTGTGACCAAAGCGCTCTTGAAGACCAGTGGAGACTTCTCTGTTGCCTTGGAGCTTCTGTTGAATCCTTCCTGCGTTTCAGGACCATTTTGGGACAGCAGTGACGACAGCCTTTTGCTCTCACCTGATCCTGTGGTGCGACAGCAGCTACAGGACAAATACGGCGAGGAAGGCGTGGCCAAGAGAATCTTATTCCTCGAGGCAGAGGCTTGAAAATGAAAGATGGGGCATTATAGATACAAAGGAAGACAGAAGATTGTAAATTTGAACGTCTCTGTTTTCATTGACTTGAACGGGACCTCAACTTGACCTCCTTTACTACTGCTCCTCCTGACTGAGTTTGAAGAGATAAAAATCTGAAGCTTTTGAGGATTAAAAATTCCAAGATGTTTTAACAATTAAAAGATTTTAGGTAAATTTAAGTGGAGGCAAATATTTGTGCCCTGCTCTAATCCTGCGTTTGGAGAATCAAATCTTTTAATGTGTTTTAGCATAAAAATACTGTTTGTTTGTGTGTGTGTTTTATTTTTGTTTATATTAAATTGCATATTGAATAGTTTGATACCATTTAAAATACCTGCTGTACATTATGAAATAAATCTCCCTTTTTAAAATAAGTATTGTTTCACTTGTAAATATTATAGATATTACTGTAGCAAAGTTTTTGTATTTTTCATACTCACATTTTTCTGTCTACAAATCCATGTAAAGGTAAAAAGGTCAGATTTGGGTGTGTAAGATGTTAACCACTGTAAAGTTTACTGGAAATAATCTGTAACTGGACAAAGAAAGTTTTTACTTCTGAGTGGAGTCATTAGTCTTTGGTAAATTAGATACTGAACTGAAGAGGTTATACTTTACAAAAGAGTGATTTCTCAATAATGGAAATCATACTTTTTAACTGTTTAACAATTATATCTGTATATGTTAATAAGTGTTACACAACCCCAACCCAAATTTCCCTTTGATGACTAAGAAACAATTTTTTACACTAAATACTATTATACTGTAGAAACTGTACATAATAAGCTTTAGAAAGGGATGGCGTCTAGCAATTTACCAAATACCAATGTAACCCAAGGCCCCTTAAAGCTTTAAAAGTTATCAATAAAATCTTTTAAATCCATGTAATCAGAGGTGGGTGTGTAGGGACGTTAGGACTGATAAAATATTGTAATCTTTATTTGTTACAGTTAAAATTGTATCATCTTAAATTTGGAACAAGCTGCAGGCCAGAGGGAGCTCATCTACTTCTAAACTATTCAAGCATATTAAGGAAAAACAGTGCAGACACATCACTGTGAGTGGAAAGTGTTTAAAAAAAAAAAAAAAACAACTAAGCCATGATTTTTATCCAATCCACCATTTTATTTCCTTTTGCCCCCAATATCAATTGAGTACATTAATTTTTTTTAAACAATTTGCCCCAGACCCACGAGAATACACTGTATCAATAGTTTAAACAAAATAATAAATCCACAAATCTATGAGAGAAAAGAAATTAAATTAAAGCAGATAAATCAACCATTTAAAAATGAAACCTGTGATGCAAATGAAACACAACAGAGTATCCTGTATAGTTCAGTACATTTTACCCAAATATGGCCACGAGTATTGCTGCACCTTTTTATCTCCGTGTCACTTTTGTGAAATTAAACATGAGCAACAATGACAGGTGTGCCGATGAACATGTAAAACTAACACAACCACGTAATCCCAGCGCTTCGCCGATAAAAACCGATCGTATAAAACCCCTTTTTTTGTATGAAACATTCACATCCACCAGGACCTAATTTACATATACCTAGGTCACATACTGTAAATTGGTCAGGTAACAACCCGTTTAGTAAAGCAAAACATACCAAGGTCTCCAATAAGTAACAGCACACCATATATCCCTGGATTTAAACAGCTACATGTTTTTATTCCTCTTTTTTTTTGCTCAGCTTTAACTTTTAAGGTCTTCAGAGGATTCCTCCAATCAAGCTACATTCATTAAGGAGGGTGGCTACAGTTTTATGGACTGGAAGTAGTTGCAGTTTGACCTGCTTTGAGAGAAGAACAGGGCGATAATACACTTAACGTATAGATAAATCAGGCAATCGTCTGCAAACTAACACATCTGTGGTAGGCCTGTGCAAACACTGAGACTGAGACTTTCCAGAGTTAGTAGGATTCATAGCTTGTTTTACATCTTTGTCATGTTACTGTACACTTTGCTTTGGTTGGCTGGTTAGTGTGATGGTCAGAGCAGCGGTGTGGGCTACAATCTCGATGAGGGGAGAGTGAAATACAGCAAACTGGTGTTGTTTCCAGACGCTACAACCGCACAGTCAAAAAAATAAAGCGCTTTATGTCGTCGATATGAAGTACAGTACCAATAAAATGATGGCTCTTTGTTACTTATCAGGCTGGTTTCACATCAACTTAAAAACGTAAAAGCATATGAAGTTCCTCTGTGAGTGAGACCGCTCCTCACTCTTGTCATATTCAATCATTTATTTTTTATCACGGGCGATCTCATATGGTCAATAACGTCTGGAACAAGTGTAATAGTCCTGCAAAATGAATAAAAAAGCAGAATATGGCGAGAGTAACACAGTTTTTGGTTAACATAGAATGATTAAAAAAACGGTGAAAAATATATCTTTTGCCACAAATACAATTACTTAATGATTAGGACAGACACTGTTCTGATTAAAAAACGTAGCGCACAGTCTGCATTGCAGCTATTTAGTTAAAAAAATTAATGTTATAAAAACAAACAAAAAAGACCCATAGCTCTTTTTCTCCACACAAACATGCTGAAATAACAAAAGGTCTGTATCTTAACATTCTGTAAAACTTCAAGATAGAAGTAGCACTTAATCTTTGATCCAGCAAACCGTACGTACATTATAATACAAAGAGGTGATAAAAAGATCACTCCCATCCCCCATACGTCCATCGGCTTCTGCGCTGATCCAGTGAGAGCACCGGGAAGCAGACATTGTGAGACATCTCAATCTGTCGCAAAAAAGACGAAGGTGAACAAAAAGGCCTCTGGGGTGTACGATCACATGCCTACAGCCCTCTATGTACAGTCCGACACTTTAAGCCCCAATTCGGAAGAGACAAAGCTGGATGTGCAACCCGTCTGGAACAGGGTCCCCCCCATGGGACAGCAGGATGTAGTCTTGAAATGAAAACCACACACAAACAAAGAAAGAGTTTCTCCAAAATATAAAGATGACAATCTGTGAGGAGCACGTGAAAGGGAAGCTTTTCAAAATGTGTCCTTTGGTTTTGCTTAAGACATTTTTAAGGGTGTTGTTTGGCTTTAATAACTTTAATTTGATTGCGTTCATGAAACTATTGGATTTTATCTTACTTAGAAAATGAACTGAATTACAAACTGAACCGAACAAGACGAGAACGTTTCCTCAGCACAGCACATCAGGATCAGAACAATCTGTTTCACTAGTGAGTAGCATCTGGAAAATGTTGATGATTGTAGTCATGAATCAAGATAGCATTCCCTTGTTGAGGGGGCACTGTTCCAGTTTTCACTATCGATGTCCATGAAAAAAACAAAAAACAAAACAACAAATGTCCCACACCAAGATTATTTGCACACACACAAACAAAAAAAAAATACATAAAAACACCTGCTTTGCTTGAAAGGCTAATCGTATTGGTTTTAAGGGAAACGAGGAAGGGTGAAAGCCAGTCCAAAAATAAGGCCAGCTAAATTGCATAGAACTTCGGTAGTGCACTGATGCATCAAAAGGCTGTGCTCCTTTCCTCCGTCAACTTTGGCGACTCTGCAGAGTTCCCACGGAAACCACCAGAACTCCAACACCATCCGTCCCCACTCCTTGTTTTGTGTTCTTGGCAGAAGACACTTAAAACCCAAACAGTTTAATTTGGACAGCAAACACCCCACCTGGACCCCGGTTCAATCACATCAAAGACAAAACAGCTTTCCAATTGAGGGGCGCAGACGAGTTTCAATCTAAATTAAATATTAAAAACTTTGTGTATGTATGTTTGTGAGTGTTGTGTGGAGGAGCACAATATGTACTATTTTCAATTCCTTTAGAAATAAAGGACTTAAGTAGGGTAAGAATTTGTACAAAATACTTCTCAGCCGGTTTAAAACATTTGAGAATTGTTTTTTTTTTCTCTCCCCTAAAATGATGTGAAGCTCTGGACAAGGATCCAGCGAGGCAGCAGTGAGGAAGAGAGCACAGCTCGGACTCTATTTGCACCCTTTTTCTCTTTGTGAAGCGAAGACGGCCTGCCCCCACCATTTTTTAAACAACAGAAATAGTATAAAAGCACCAGTTCTGGGCCTGCATCAGTGAGCACGACCATCAGAACTTTAGTAGGTCAAACAGGCCCAGATTTAGGTTGTACCACCTCTCTAGTAGGGTGGAGCTCTATACACCTTTGACCCCGGTGATGATGAAGGGTCTTCTGGAGATGGGACGCGGCCCGGCCGAGCGGCCATCAACTCACGGGGACTCCGGCCTCTGCGTCCTTGTCCGAAATCTCGTCCTGGATCTCGTCTGTGTTCCCTGAGTCGCTGCTGTCCACAGAGCTGACGGAGGGGGAGTTCCTGCCGCCTTTAATCATCCGCCGACAGGTCTCCATCTGCACATCCAGGCCTCTTTTCATGCTGCACATCTCCATGTACTCGTGCAGGTGTCGGTTCATGTCGCTCTTTGCCGTGGCCAATTCCATCTGACAGGAGGGAAAGAGATGTAAGAGACAGCAGGAAAATTACAGAGGTTGGGAGGGAGCTCACAAGGAGGCTGAAATGAAATATGAGAGCATGGGGAGACATTTAAAGCACTGCTCTTCAAATAGTTTTCACACACTTTCTGATTTTCTGAAAAAAATCGAAAGATGGCGTGTCTCCTGCACAAATTTTGTCCCAAATCTATACTACATACTAGTTCTATACAGCAAAATTACCATTTATACCATACTAAGGAAATAATATGTGCTTTGTTGGTTATGACTTTGGATGTTACTGACAATTAAACTGTTAAACAATTAAACAGTGAACATCCAATAGACTTTTAGAATGTTCTCCAGTATTTATTTGGAGAACATTGATGCCACCAACAAGTACAAGTATTAAAGAAAGTATTTAGTGTGCATACTGTCTGCAATAGTTAGACTTTATTTTGTTACTTAAATAAGAGGGTGATTTTGTTACATACTACTGGGACACGGCTAATGTCTTTTGTCAAGTCTTTGTATACACACACAAAAAAAAAACACACAGAGATCTTCTACCTCGATCTGGCCGATGGTCTCTTGGTACTCCTGCTCTCTGGTCTTAAATAGGGACTCTGTTTCATCAATGAGGCTGCCAAGACTGCCATCCTGGGAGTCCTCAGAGAGCACAAACAGAGGCCTCATTCATCATGCATGAGCGAAGGTCTGACACAGCAACCATAGCAATGATCTAAATGCCGCCTTGCATCAGTTTAAAAAACATATGCTGTGCAAAGGGCCATCGATGCAGGCGGGACTCACTGGATCGGCGCCGTCACCGTTGCAGTCAGAGGGGTAGGTGGTTGTGCAGGCGGCCGCGGCGGCGATGGTGCACGGCACGTTGTAGTTTGTGAAGTCCTCCCACAGCAGCAGAGTCTCCTCATTCTCCTCCCACGTCAGGCTGTCGCATGAGTCGCCGTCGTCGATTTCGATCGAACGTCTCGCGCCTGGCAACAAAGGAGTTATCTGAGCAATGTCTGTGTAGGGCAAGGACAAGGGAACGGAAAGAACAAGAGAGAGAGAGAGAAAGAGGGAGGGATGGAGGAGAGGAGAGGAAGGAAAAGTAGTATAACGGCCACCAAATCCAGCAAAGGTCACAAGCAAAGAGGAAGATGCGCTTATAAAGAAGACAAAGAAAAGAAAGGGAAAGAGTTTATGGAAGACAAGAGCACTGGAGCGTACTTTACAGCCATAAACTGAAAATACTTTAGGGATTAGTTTTAACATATTAAAAATGGCCAAATGTTTGTGAGAGTAAAAACAATTAGGGAGCATCCAAAAAATAACTGCTGAGCAAATGAACGCCCACAGTATTTATATCTGCTGAGTTTTGCTGAATCAGCACACTGTATATTAGTTGCATCACTCCACACGAACACTAGAGGGAGATGAAGGACCATGCAGCGCAGAAACTACTGTGGTGGTATCACTGCGGAGCATGTTTAGGTCCATTCAGAGCAGGGGGGGCTTGATTCTGGTGTTTGTGCGTCCAAGAATGACACTTACAGCTGGTTGAGCATGCGTTTCATCTCGTCCGTGATGTTGAGCGACCCGGGGACGTCCTCCTCGGAGGGGCTGGGCTCGGCGTCCATCTCTGAGCTCTCCTCATCCGACACCACTTTATGCTCTTTCCTCCTGCAGCAGGCCGCCGTGGCACCCTGGCAAAACACACACGAAAAAAATATAAACACACACTTTGCCTGATGATCTGAAACGGACCTGATGAAGCCTGTGGTGAAACATGATTTCTTTTTGCTGTTATTTAGTTAAGTAATTAAAGATGTACGATTGTAGAAAACAGCTGCTCTTTGATTGATTCATTTATATATTTTTCTGACTGAGTGCAAGGAGCATATCTACTTTCTACATTTCCTCCTTCATACTCAACGGATGAGACATTTTTTTGTCTGGAACCTCTTTAATAAAGGCTATAAATATAGGAAATCCAACTTAAAGTGGTAACACACAGTAAAACAACACACGGTAACATAACATAAGAGAAGCCACCAGGTTGATTCACTGTGGATTCATACTTGGGGTTTGGCCAGCACTGTCGGCGCAATGTGATAACCTTGTGTGCAGCCAAGAGTCACCACATCAGCATTTCACTTTTCTATGTGTGTGTTTGTGTGTGTGTGTGCATGCATGTGTGTGTGCCTATGTAAGTGACACTGCTGGAAGTATTCTGCATGTGTATGTTTATATGTTTGCGTGTGTATTTGTGAACATGCAGGCAAGTCTTTCTGCACCCCCAGAGGGGTCACTCAGTGCACGACCGGCCGGTGGAGAAGAAACTACACAAACGGTCAGTCGGCTCGAATTTCTTCTACAGAGCGCTGACTGTTTCCTCCACAAAAGAATTCATATTTTTGCTGCTATCATCTCTGACAAGTGGTGGAACGGCAGGCAGACACCCACCTTTTCTGGGAGCGACCTGGCTGGACTGACGTTGAACATCTTCGACATGTCCTCCGAGTTACGTTGCTGAGCCACATCGCACAGTTTGGCCGTGATGTCGATCCGCCTGCAGATGTCCATGTCCACCCGCCTGGCTTTCTCCTGGATCTTGGAGTCCAGGTCGGTCATTTGCTGCATAGGCAAGGGAGGCTGATTTAGATGACATGTGCAGTCCAAACACCTTCTCACACTGTGTGCACATACAGTACATGAACTTGATTCACTGTGGCAGGCGAAGATCTGACGCTGACCGGCATCAGCTGATTTTATGGTCAAGTTAGTCAGTTGGTCACAGAAAATAAAGATTAAAAAATCAGTATATGTAAAATCAGCTCCACCAGTTTGCCCCATGAAGTTTTAATGTTCTATTTTACATCCAGTGATTGATGAATGATGATACATCTGCATGTATGTATCATATCATATTTATTTATTTTAACAGCTCTTATAAAGCATTATTATTACTGTTTATGATGCTATTTTTAATATCAGTCAAATTTGTCACTTTTTCAGACCTTTATAGCGTCAAATTTGTTTATAAGATCTTGTGAGCTATATCCTGTTATCTGTAATTCAGTGTTAACCAGGATGATATATGTTCTTAATCTTAATGAAGCTTTCCAGGTTAAATCAAACATATAAAGTACTAGAACTATCATTTTGTCAGTTCTGTAATTAGGTAATGATATTCTGTTTGGAGAAGATTTGCGCAGGCAGATGTGGATCAGGAGACTACATGAAATCATATGGATCGGCTCTTCCTGCTACAGTGAAAGTTTGGACAGCCGGAGGATGACAACAAGGTCGCCACATCTAGAGCACGTACCACAAGATACGGGGCGTCTAACCACAGCTAACCAACGATCTAGGCTGCCTACGAGAACCACTACGTCTACGCCACTTACCCGCTGCTGGATTCGCATTCACATCGGGGGAGTGAAGTCAAGCACAGAAAACAATATAATAAAAATCTACAACGTGCAGATGCAAAGAGTGAAGATAAGCAGGATAAACAAAAACAACATCCGACCATATTTATCCCTGAGCAAGCAAGCTGTGACTGAGCCCACTGCAGTATATTACAACTGTATATCACGCAGGAGCAGACCTGCCAGGGAACAATACAGGCCTGTACAGGACAGGAAGTGCTCTTGATCTACAGCTGCTATTTGAGCTATTTTCAATGATTGGTCATCTTAGAGGCTTTCTTGCTTTATATTTTTTGCCCGAACCTAAATAAGGAAGGAAGGAAGGGTGTTTAGTGCTGTTTCAGACTTGCATGAATGGCAGCCTTTATCAGAATGATGCTTGGGAAAACAATTGTGCATTCTTCAAACACTACTGCTGGAACGTGATTGCTTCAAGTACGGGAGTGTACACGAGGGAGAAAGCTTTGTCAGACTTGGGTGAGTAATGATGGCATCTCCCCAGCCCGGAGCAAATACTTACATCACTCATCAGGCTCTTGAAGACCACAAGTTCAGCTTTCAGCCTGTCCACCTTCTCGCTCAGCTCACTCTGGACCTCAGCTGACTCCCGGGCACTCTGAGTGGACGTCACAGTGAGGGAATTAAAATAAGACAGACAACAGGCAAACATAATAAACAAAACAGCAATAATTCAGTAAAATAAAGTTATGCAACCATTTCTAAATTAAAGAGGTAAAAGAGTTACCCATGTTGCATCCAGATAAGGCCCTTCTAGTCAAATGCTGTTATACATTTTCATATTGGTTCGTGTTTGGCTTGTCATGATCTTAGTTTCCCTCCGTATTCATATTTACATAACCGAGTTGATGCAAATGTGAGTCTTTGCTGAACGCTTGTGCTGAAAGCTGTAGACAGTCGTTGCATGTGTGTTAACTGAGCATAAAAGAAGGAAGGAGTCAGTTTTATGGAATAATGTGTAAGAGGTTCTAATTGAATGGTTAAACATTTTGGGAAATATTTTCTTTCTTGCTGAGAGTTAGGTGAGACCCCACTCTAATGCCTGTACGGTAAATATGAAGCCACAGCCAGCAGGTTGTGTTATCTTATCTTAGCATGAAGACTCAAAACAGAAGGAAACTTCCGGCCTGACTTTGGCAAAGTCTACCAGCCAGCACCTCTAAAGCTCAATAATAAAGTGGAAAATCACCAAGTTGTAGGGTTTACAGGGGGGTTTATGTGCCAAACTATCTGTTAATTTGCAAGGCCGGTGATTTCCCCGGAGTCTTGACGTCATCATTGGATTGTCAGGCCTGCACAGGCTGGTAGGGGGATTTTGTTACCTCCGTTTAGAGCCAAACTAGCTGTTTCCCCCTGTGTTTTTAAGTTTTTATGCTAAGCCAAGATAACCTGGCCGCTGGCTGTAGCTTCATATTTACTGTACAAATGTGAAGCTTCCAATCTGGACCGTTCTCATCTATAGTACAAACTTTAAGACTTTTTAAACACTCTACTGGTACTTACAGCTGTTTTAGAACATCACATTCACAGTCCAGCCTCACGTTTGGTCTGATAAACATTACTATAAACCTAATTATTAACTCCTCTGACCCTTGTATCTAATCTTATCTTGGGTGCTTTCTAAATAAACTATTACATAATTTCTCACTAAATGGAAGACGGCCCTGCAGATTAAAAGATTGAGTTCACTTTATGCTGTCACTGGGAAAGCACCATTTTTTTTTTGCTCCTGTATTAAGTCAGCACATGGTAACAGCCCTTTGGCTCTGAGCCCTCAACAATAAATGGCTGTTTGCACTGAATTCACTATCTTTGAACAGATTCCCAGCTCTTCCGTGCGCAGCGACATCTGCCCGTGTGTTCTGAAAGGTTAAAGCCCCCGTGGGATGGCACTCCACCTTTCTATCTGGGGTTTTGCTGACCCAGAATCTAAGACAAACATGCATGCTGTCACCGATCAATTTGTGCAAAAGCGGAGAGAAAGAGAGAGAGAGAGAGAGAGAGAGAGGAGAGAGGAAAGGTTGCCGATTGGATGAGGAACTCACACCAGCTGGGATGGTGTAAAAGTGCGAGCTGTGATAGAGCTTCTAGGTGCGACATTTTAAATTGATTTTGCCTCTACATCTGTTTCCTTTGCCCGCTCTGGACAGAAACATAATGGCAGAGTGCTGGTGATACTTGATGTTCATATCTATATCTAGGCCAGCAGGCTCCTCCTGATGGGTTTGTAATATGGTTTTTCCAATCTGACACACATCCTTCTGGCAGTAGCTGCTAATAGTCTGGCTGAACAAAACACCACGAAAAACTGAGCTACGTATAAATGTTTATGCGTGTGCTGTGGTAGCAGTTTGGAAATTGCTGTTTGTGCTCCTTGTCCGCATGTGGTAAATGACCCCTGGCAGGGCTTCAGATAGCTGTGCGTGAGTATTTTCGTGGAATAGATTTTATTGTTTATGTTTCCCAACCTGCTGCATGGACTCCACCGTGGACTCCAGCTGTTGTCGTTTGGACAGCTCCTCCTCCCATCTGCAACACAGAGAGCACAGAGGTGGGTCACATTCTGCTGGGCCTGATCTCCTGGGGGCCACTAGACAGGTTAGTTGTACTTTTATGGGGATAATCCTCCCATCTCTCATTACAAAACGTCTTTGAGAGTGTGCGTTCATCCCCTCACCCCCACCCACCTCCTCCCCCCCTCCATTTTCAATCTTTTGTCGCCTTCCTCCTTTGTCCATTCATCTTTATGACCCCACTGCCTCAATAAAAAAGTGCAGAGAGAATGGACATCCTTCTCCAAACACAACAAACAGTGCTCGTGAATAGTTTTTGAACCTCTGAGTGACTTCAGAGACATCTGAGCTTTCACACACCCAGCCGGGGCGGAGTGTCTCTGCTGCAGCCTGAATTCCTTCATGCTAACCATATCATTTCTCAGGAAGTCTCAGGAGCGGAAAATCTGTTGGCTAGATCTCACGGGCTATGATTCAAAGCAGTTCAAACCTTTATTCAAATCACTGACAGAGATAAAACATACAGAGATAGAACTTGACGTGCACTAATGTTGTGCAAAACCATTAGTAGTGATTCCAATATTTACTGATAATAAGGTAGACTGAATTATTCATCACGTCACCGTCAGTTGTGCAGATAGGCCACACCAGCTCACATTATTGGTTTGTCAACTAACAGCCCTTTAATCTGAAAGCTAACAAGGACATTGGCAGTGCTAAAATGCTGACGTTACAGAGGTATAATGTTTGCCATTTCACCGTCTTAGTCGAGTGTGTTGTTGGCGTGCTGTAGCAGCAGTACAGCTGAGGTTGATGGGAAATACCACTGGGTCACAAAAGTGATTACCATTCATCCTGATGGGGGCGTGAACGTGTGATCCAAATGTCATGGCAATCAATCCAGTAGTTGTTGAGATATTTCAAAGTGGACCAAAGTGGAGGAGCCACGCAGCTAGCATGGCTAAAAATAAAGTGTCCCCCCCCTCCCCCCTCCTTCCCCTCTGTTGCCTGCAACCCACGGTTAGCAGCACAGTTCCCTTTCCACGCCTGCACCATGGCAGCTATATAAAAACAAAATTAGGAGCCGCTCTAATTGCCTCGCAGTATGCATTGAAGGCACAGAAGGCTCAGTCTGTACCGCATCATTCAGATCAGCTCAGCCTGCTCCTAAATACACACTCATCTTGTTCCCTTGGATATGAGGCAGCAGGCGTGCTGAGTCACGGATGCTTCCCAAAAGGGAGTTTGAGACTCAGCATGGATAAAGAGCTCATTCAGTGATGTGAAGTAACTGCACAGAGTCAGACACTCGTGACGATGAGCCACTGTGGGCCACGTTGGGGGGCGGTTCTGTATATATGTGAGAGAGTAAGGGAGAGAGACTGGGAGCGAGGGGGAAGATGTGTGTGCAGTAGTGTAAGTAGCGCATGCCTGACCATACGTGTTTACTTGAAGGGAGAACGCTGACAGCTGATGACCACTATTGAAATCTGGGACCGTGCTGCTACCCAAAGCCTTTATCATGGAGAGACAAACACAGCCAGAAGTCACTCTGCTATCACGACATGTGTCACTACACATTCACTTTCCCAACAAAACTCTGCCTTGTTTCCATTCAGGACCCACTGAATGTTCACTGTCTAATTAGAGAGAAGTATTCCTTGGCAGGGCGTGCCAGCTCCCCCTGTGATTGAAGCCTTGCTCTAAAAAAACGCTGCCAGCGCTGCTTTACTGTGTCCACAACACTCCGCCTGTCTGCCGCAGGACTCCGGCTGAGGTCACTGGAGTTCACAACTGCATCACATCCTCTGCAGACACATATCCGTATGTCACAGCTTCCTCACCGCTTGTGTTGTCACTTCCTGAAGAAACCTCCAGGTCCTTTCCTTTAATCGCGCGGGTGATAACAGGACGGCACGATTAAATCGACCTATTGACAGACCGAGGGAAAAGCCTCTCTGTGTCAACAATGTGTCACAGCTATTTATATTATCTATCAAAAGGTAATGGAATCATTGACAGGGCCGAGCAGCAGCTGCCTCCACATTATTTGGAGCTGTTACCATTCAGTAATCTATAAAGGCCAAACGGAAAACTGACGACTGTTCTGAAGCATCTGGATAAAAATGGCTAATCCAAACAAAGATGCCACTGCAGCTTAGCAAAGGCATGCTATCTGGCCACTCTGCCGTGGCCGCGGTTCTGGTTTTCCTGCACCTTTGGCGTGACTCAGTCAAACGAACACACCCAGAGTCTCCTTACAAGGACAAAGACAGCAGGAGGGTTGGAGCCTGTGTCAACTCATAGACATCTGTTTACTGGCTGACACATGCTCTGCAATCTTGTTCTAATAAATCAAAAAGTGTGCGGCGTTACAGATGCATTAGTTCAGCCAACAAAGCCGACTGAAATTGCTGCAATAAACTGAGGGGTTTACTTTGCCATTTTTGGGAGGCAAAAGCAAACTAAAATAGACAGCAACCAAAACCAAAATCTAATTATGGAAGGGTTTTTTTTGAGCCACATAGATGCTATCTAATATTCATTGAGAAATGAAAAGCCCTTCACAGAATTAACCATCTGTAGCTCTCATTCAACATTTTAGATTTTTTTCAGCCAATGCAATCTAATAATGAACATAAGGGGGTTGTTTTCAGTCTTACATGATTTACTATGGTAGCACTTAAGGAGCATTGTTCAAGTGACATGAATGAAAAATGAATTCACATTTCAATGGATGCAAAAATAAATAAATAAATCAGAACTACATGTGATGTGATTCATGAAAAATGGTCATTTTGTTTTTTCATATAAGAGAATACTCCAGAGCAACACTGAGGGAGAAAAATGAAGTGCCTTACATCAAACAGACATTTTCTCATACAATTTTTGTCTGTTGAACAATAGCATTCCTGCAGCGCCTGTCAACTAACACTCCCTGCCTTGTGTGGCATGTCTGGGAGTTACGCTTGCACGCGAGCTGCCTCAATGTTTTTCCCATCGCTGCGCCTGCGGACACAGCATGCACACATACAGGTCTGATGCCATAACATTCTTAATACTTTCTAATGCCAAGGCTCATGGTGATAGTTTTATGGCACCAATAATTATTTAATCTTAGTGGTTGATTTATCCCTGTCAGAATCAAAGCGATGAAAGATTATATCTCGGAGATGATTATGAAATGATGAATTATTATCTTAATGATCAGTGCCTGTATCTGAAGATCTGAAGATCTAACAGTATGACCATTTTATTATTATGCAACAGGCTGTAAATTACAACGGGGCACGGAATATGAAGTAAATACCTAAAGGAAAACAGGGAAAACTTTGAGGTGTGGTTGTGAATCATTCCACAGAGCAAGTAAAAGTTTGATTCAGACAACACCCTGATTAAAGTATACGATGTACTGGAAAGTTTTGCTTACAGAGGGGAACTTCTCTGCAATCAGACATCAAATTACAGGCTCAAAAACTGATCCTATGTATTATAGAACATTACCCCTCCCTTTAACACAATATTACACCTCATCTAAAAAATCTATGTTATCCAGTTTTCACCCTGACGTCATCCTGCTTTAGGTTTAGCCATTTTCTGCTGTCAAAATGGGGCTGTGGTCCTTTGTCCTTACCTGTTTTTTAACAGTTATCTCACCTTTATATCAAAACTGGAAACTTAGTGTATATATTGAACTGTTCTGGTGCTTATTCGAATCCCAGACAAACACAACAAACATAAACAGATATATACACAAATAAATACATTAAATAGTAATATGGTGAAATGTAGATGTCAATATAATGCTCTAAAGTAGACATCACCAATGTCAAATAGATAGTATTTAAATTTATAGATAAATCTGTGTTGTCCCAGGTGTATGGAGGAATATTTTTCTTTATGGCTTGCTGGATTTAACTGGAAGTCATATATAGTTTCTTATCACTAAAATATTACCAAGTAAAAATACTATCACAACACAATAATACAAATTCTTTACTCCAATTAATGCCAACCTACCTACATAATTATTATTATTATTATTATTATTATTATTATTATCATTATTATTAACTTCTTTGTCAGGTTAGCCTTCATTTATTATGAAGACACATATTCCTCCTGTGTCTTTTTCTAAAACAAGCCTCTCAATCTAAACACTATGATGAGATTTTAATAGAGCCATTACAATTCATTCTCATGAGCGCAGGCAGCAGTAAAACAGGAAGTGTTACATGATAACAGATTCAAGGATCAATATATCTGGCTTCATGCAGGACAAACACCCATTGAGCTCTGCTGCTCGTATGAAATGAGGCCACTGACAGCTTTCATAAATCACATCTGAGTGTCCCGAGCACACGTGACCACTCCATTGGATCCCTATAGGTGTCTATTTAATGTCTTCTCCATGACAGCAGCAGCGTTCCCCATCCTCTGCGTGTAATTATACAGCAAACAAGCCAGAGACGTGATTTATTTTCAGGACAGATTCTTCCAATAATCTTGGCCGGATAGGAGGAGCATGATAGGAAGAAGCATCTGTGGCACATGTAAGCCTTTCCTGAGAGAGAAGAAAAAGGGGAGAGGGGAGGAGGTTTGACCATAGTAGGTCATCGATTGTATGTCGTGATGCTCTGTAATTTATAGCCTCCCCAGACTCCACAGAGACACATGTGGAGTGCTAATGATGCAGCGATGTGAAATGGATCAGGCAGGCAAAGGTAAAGCAGCTCTGGAGCCCACCGCCCGGCTGCTGGGGGGGAGGGAGGGGGGTCCTCTGGGGTCCAAGGTCAAAGCTCATTTTCAGTTCTCCGCTCCAGCCGACTCCACCTCCCTCCCTGACCTCAATCCATATCCATAACACAGCACACGCACACATCCTCCATCACCCCCATCTTCTCAAGCCATCTCGTGTCCATGGAAACCGCGGCCTTCATCGGAAGTGGCATGCAGATTAATTCCCGGCTCATTCTAATCATGTAAACTGTGCAGGGAGAAGTCGGGCCAGCTCGTCAGTCACTGACGGATGATTTCTCTGCTTTATGCTCCACAAATTGTGGCCAGACTTAAATATAGCCCTCCTAACCCAGACAAGACACAGACACCACCGGGCCCGAACAGGAGGAATGTCTGTGTTGCTAAGTGACCACAGACATTTTCTTAAGCCACCGTCATCACTGGCCCGTCAGGGAGCAAGATAAAGTTGCTAGTAGCTAATATAAGGGAGAGTATTTGTAATTGTTCTGTTGTTTCTTCTAAATCTTGTTTTGCAAGAGGAGGTCTTTGGAGTACCGCATAATTTCAAGTATAATTACAGAGCATGTTCTGTGAGGCTGTACATGGGACCAGCACAGGGATTGATAAAGTAATTATTCTAATTCTTCTGGGAGCAAAAAGCTAACATCAGCATGCTAACATGTTGATGTTTAATTACTATTTTAATTTAGCATGCTGACATTTGTTAATCAGAACTAAATATACAAAGTAAAGCTGAGGCTGATGGGAATGTCATTTAGCAGGAGGTATTGGACAACAACTGTTTTGACCTGATGATGGTACGTGATGTAAAGTCAGGATCAAAGTGAATCAAATCTCCACCTTATGAGGGGGGCTAGAGGAAAAGTTAGGAGATCAACACCAACAGCTGAATTCATCGCCTGATAACCATGAATGTCTGTCCACTTGTTATAGTTGTATTTCAGTCTGGATCAAAGTGGTAGAGCGACTGACAGACCGACATTGTTATTCCTGTAGAGCCATGCAGCAGGCACGGCTAATAAAAAACAGCTTTCTGTTCACTCAAAGAGAACATGTTATCTCAAAGGTCTCTTTTATGGTTGAATGTTAATTACACACAAAAGGCAGACAAACAACGTGGATATTTATGTGTGTACTGTGCTGTATAATGCTGTCGTGCAGACATTATCTTATAACCTGGGAGGGATATTGTCTTCATGTGTAATTTGTGTCTTGCATTAATTGTTATTAAATGTTTTTACAAATGGGTTATAAAAACTTTGCTAGCACTTTTTTTTTACCTATTCAAGTTATGGAAATCTTCTAGTAAAAAAAATGTCAGCACTGAAACTCGCACATGCCTGAGTGGAGACATCATGTCTCTTCCTAAGAACCTACTGTCTACTTTAAATGTCTCCTACAATAAACCACACTGGTTTAAGGTGAATTTTAGACCATCAGGTTATGAAATATGACCAAATTGACCTGAAAAAAGTCAGATTAGCTATGAAATTTGAGGACTGCATCCTGTTTTTCTGGTCATTCCCTCCCATCTCTTTATCAGCCAGCAAAGCTCTCCTTTATCTATAGGCTTTGAAAGTTGTTAGAGATAACTCTGACCGTGCATATTCCTTTTATGAGATCCTCCTTCTGGGAGGAAATAAGACACAGCTTTGATGAAAGTCTGGGAGGTCCAGGAGAAGAACATTCCTCAAGGTTTTTCAGCTTGAATGGCAAAATTTTATACCTGTTATTATTTCATACAAATATACTAGAATAATATATTAAATAGCAGTTTTAGTATAACTTAGGTATATGCTAATATGTTTTGTGTGTGTATTTTTGTCCTGTTTGACCTTACCAAAGTAATTTCTACTTTGTTTTAATGTCAATAAAATAAACTCTTCATATAATAGATACAATATAAATACATGGAGGGTTGAGTTCTTTTGGTATCTGTTTTTAATGTTAAATAATTGTGGAATGCTTTGCAAGTAAGGGACCATATATCAGATAAAAAACTCACAGTATTACACTTCTATTAACTAGCGTTATAAGACTAACTATGTTGGAATAATAACTACAAATCTTATTGCAATAATAACCTTGAACTTTGTTATTTTATGATCTTGCAATTATCTGCATGAAGAAGTTTAATGATACTTTTGGGCCAACTAAGTGCAGCTCTTAATCACACTTAGACAAGCTGTTACAACATTAGTTGGTACACACTTGTCAAAGCTGGAGACGTAATGCATGTTTGGAGCTGATTGGATTAAAGAGTATTAACACTGAGGGGTTGTATGCACGAGTAAATGTTATCTGTGAGCTTGATAAATGTTCTCTGTCCAAAATCAGACATCTGCCCTTAAAAAAAAAACCTCTTGGGACAGTGGCATGTTTACAGAAACAAGGCCTCCGTAAGCTTCATTTGTGTCAGGGGATCTTTGTGAATCATTAGCAGGTTAAAACTTCATATTATGTATTATCTGCTGTAAGTCCTCGCTCAATGAAACAACCTTTTAATGTACTTCAGCACTGAAGGTGAACAAAAAAGCAGGTTCAGGCAGAATAAATGTGTGTACAACATGGGTTAGCTGCAACGCAACATTGAAAAAGAACATATATCCTGCACAGAAATGATGTTCCCAATATTCTCTGGAAAAATACGCGACTCATTTACACAGATCAAAGCATGTGTCTGAATAGAGGGTTTAGTAAAACACCCGGAGATCCTCCCTTCATACTGATGGACTGACAGATAACTGGGAGCCAGTGTTTTAACATGTCTAATCCTCCATCCTGTCTCTGCCCCACAACTTTGCCACACTGACTTTTCCAGACAAAATGGGTGTGAGCCCAACTTGCTCACATTGTGTGCAAGGATTATCTAATTGCCTAACTCCCAAAGCCAGTCCTAGCCCTCTTTTCTCTGGCCCAAGGGATGCTGTTGTAACATCTCTGCAGAGGAAACAAACACATAAGTGTTCACATGTAATTATCATCAGTTTCCAACTAATAAGTATGACCTTGAAGCAACCTAAAAAAATGATAGATAATTGCTTTCAAACTTTTGCAAGTGTTCATAATGGCAGCAATTTTTCAAACTGTTAGTAGGCGTTCTTTGTTGGGACATGCAAAGGTGTTGCCGCTGTAAAACCATCCCAAACTTAATTGTTTGTTGATGTTTATAATGGCTGACAAGTAAATGTCTTTGCTGGCAGAATTGGCAGGGAATCAAAAGAGTTTCTGTCAGTTTCTTACTAACATGAAAAATGACTTATGAGCACCTGGAAAGTGAGATTTCTTTTCCCACAGACTATATTTATTGGCTCGTGATAAACAAATTTATCGATAATTGTTATTTGTTTTCTCAGCTAAGGCACTAAAAAGTAACAGAGAAACATGAAATTAACGCACAGGAGCGAGAACTCATCTATTGCTTATTAGTGCAGTCTGCAGCGGAGAGAGGGTGATGGCGTTGTGACAGAAAATCTGTTTTCCCTGCAGTCTTCATCTTCACTCCCTCACTGCAAGCTAACCCCACCCCACATCCTACAAAGAACAGTACTGTGCTGGTAAGTTATGTCCCCACTGATATCATCCGCTGCAGTCCACATAATAGCTCTGGGCTCTTTTGCTATTGACTTAACTTCGGGCTAACAAGTATGAGACAATTGACTGCACAAAAACTGTAAAGACACAGCTTGTAAAAACACTTCACTAAAGACGGCGAGACTTCTTAACAATCCTTTAATAAAAAGGGATTTGAGTTGGATGTTCTGGTTGACAAATGACATGGATTTGGGAGATTTCTTCCAAGTGCATAAGAATAAGAGCACAACAACGGCCTGCATGCCCAGCCACGTTAGGGTGGAGCTCCCCTGGCAGTGACATCCCATTAAAGAAGAAAAGAAGGTGAGGATGTTCACTTATGGCAGAAATCTTTGCTCACCAGGGCGTGTGCAGCAAAATTATGTGAGACATAATAGAGCCATGAGACATCACCACTAGACAAATATCTTTTGTACCTCCTGGTACACACACCTGCAGGATGAACCCCATGAGTGAATATCAGACCTCAACTGCACAATTCAGGAGAAACCTAGTTTCATGACCACAATTATGCTTCGGTTAATCACATACAGTAAACTGAAACTACCATCCTGGGGGCCGGATCCAGCCCACAAGACAGTTTCACAACATGTTTAGAGCATATTGTGTGTTTTGTTTTTATCATTTTAAGTTCTGGTAAATGGGATGCATTTATGTTGCTATGTGCTTTTATCCAAAGTGCTTTACAATGTGGTTCTCATGTACCCACTCACACGCATATGCACAACACTGAGTGTATGTGAAAGGGTGCGAGGGACTGAACTAACCTCCAGGGTTCAGTGTTTTGTGGGACGAATCAGGGATCAAACCAGAAACCTTATGGTGTTGTATTTAGGGCCCGAGCACCGAATGGCACCGATGGCAGTGCGAGGCTCAAGGGCACTGCCGAGGTACCCTTGAGTAAGACACCGAACCCCAAACCTGCTCAAAGGGGCGCTTCAAGAGGGCAGCCCCCTCACTCTGGCATCTCTCCGCCAACTTGCATGTGCATGTGTGTATATTCCTATATGTATATGTAAACATGTTAAAAAAAAACAAAACCCAACAGAGTGTAAATGTAAATTTCCCAACAGAGTGTAAATGTAAATTTCCCCACTTGAGGGACTAATAAAGGGTGTTCTTCTTCTTCTTCTTCTATTTTGGCACAATTTTGACCATTTCCACGCCTCGTACTCCTAGAGCTTTGATCGGATCATCTTCAAATTTGAAAAGTATGATTTAGAGACATGGCGACATAAAATTGCAAAGCTTTTAACTTTCCATCAGATGGTGTGGCCATGGAGGCATGGCGAATTTCGGTCTCTCACCTCAAAAAAGGAAGTTGATGTTATTTCCAGGCCTCATTCTTGAACAAACTCCTGCTAGGGAGTTGATCAGATTGGCTTCAAATTTAAACAGGAGAATCTAAAGACGTGAGTTACATTAAATAAAGCTTTTTAGTTTTCGTTGAACAGCGTGTTTGTGGGGGCGTGGCAAATAGTTTGATGTTTCGCCATGAAACCGCAGCTGCAGGAAGCAGCTGCTGAGGGGCATGCGATGCTCAGAAATTCACAAAATTTGGCAAATTTATCAGAAGTGGTAAAATCTCACTAGAAATGTCAGTCTCAGGATTGTGTGTGATAAAATGCCTCCACAGCGCCCCCTATAAAGATTCAAAGAAGCCACCACCGGTAAACGTTACACATACATGTTTGAACTTCACGATTTATGTAATGGCCACTAAGGCTCACGAGTTTGCAGTTCAGTGTTGAACCGGTGCCCTCGACATGCCAGACCCGCCGACGGGCGAGGAGGTGCGAGGGCCCGTCCAATGCTGCTTGCAGCTTTAATTTATAGTTATCATTTAATTTTCAAACATGTGTGAAACTAAATGAAAATTAGAGCAATGACTAGTCAATTATTCAGTACGCTGATTATTTGTTTTCAGTCATTCATCAGGGAAAAAAATTCTCCTTATTAATTATTCCAGATAAATGTGCATATTTGCTGGTTTTCTTAGTTTTTAACTGAATATCTTTGGGTTTTGTGGATGGTTGGACAAAACAAGACATAGGGACAGCACCTTGGGCTCTGGGACGTAACCAAATGATTAACTGAGTAAATGGCCGGTTCATCAAAAATCAAAATAATTGTTTATTGCAGGCTTTATAAAAGTTGTCTTTTTAATTCACATTTAGAAAGCTGCACTTAACTGCACAAATACTTCAGCTTTGGAATTAACAGAAATCACACAGCACAGCAGTTTGACAGTAATTTAATATACTATATGCATTCTGTATGTTTCTCAGATGGTCATGCTTGCAAATATAGATCTGTTTTTGTTTACAACCATTACCAATATAAATAACCTTCTCAGTATCAGAAAACACAAATAACTTGTTGGCCCGTGCATTTAAAGACCTATCAGTCATTTTGGTAGCAACAGATAAGTTACAATCCTCTTCTGGCATGACAGCTTTGTTTACATATTGATCATAGATCATGCCTTTAACATGAAAACTTTTTTTTCCTGCTGTCAGAGCCATAATGAAAACGCTGCCCATGGGAGGTTAAAGCACTTTATCTTTTAATACATTAAGATTTCCAAGGAGGAGAGATACATCTGATCTGTCTTAAGGTCAAGCATGCAGGAACACACAGACAGATTTAAAACCCTGTCAAAACGCTCGCACGCAATTTTTCTATCTGGCACATGAACAACATTATATACTGCTCACAGACGTGTGTGTGTGGGGGGTGGTGGGGGCAAACCAGCATTTCCTCTGGAATAACAAGTGCCTGAAATACACAGGTTATTAAGTCAGGATGCTGTGTCAGCACATCCAGGCCCTTACAAAAGGTGCAATCGCTTTTCTACAGAGCAGGTCTGAACAGAGAGGCAAAGACACCTGTTAAATTATCAGGTGTAAATAAGGATTAGGTCTGATGATTATGGACTTAGCAGTAAGATTTACTTGACATAACAAACTTTGGGCCACAACAATTTTTCCCCAAACAACCCGACCAAACCTGCGGCACAGTGTGGCCTCCTCTATGCAGTCAGTGCTTATGAAAGACAGGTGCATTCCTGCACTTTTAAATATGGCAATGCGCCACCGCTCTCAGCTGTATCGATACCCATGAATAATCAACCACAGCTGCACAGCACAGCAGCATCAGAGACAAGCACAGAGAGAATAATGGCACAGCAAAGCAGAGGGGGGAAACACACTCCCATGATGGTATCACCGACATTTTCCTTGTAAATAAGATGAATACAGAGGGAGAGAGAGAGAAACTGTGTTTTTCGCTTTCTTTTTTAATCCCTTGATGTTGTTGGATTTTTTTGCCTTAACATTGGTTAATAATGTTTCTTAAGGGTGGGGATGGCATTGTTTTATATTCTTTTTTATTGTCAACAAATCCCATGAAAACACAAAACTCAATAATGCATTAGTCTGTCTCTCAATACTTTATAATGTTCCTTCCCTGTTGATGGTACTTTGGCCAAAACCCACTGAGGATGTGGATCCTTAAAAAAATGACACAGATATAGTTTCAGATTGAAAAAAGCCTCAGTCATTTTCTAAAACTGCGGTTTTTAGCAGACATTACTCCAAAAGCAGTAATTAGTGCATTGTTGTTGTGGTGTTGTGTTGTTGTTGTGGTGTTGGACTATGGACTATTTTCGGTTGTGGATTAATTTGCATTTGGTGCCCTTGTGCAGTGGGTCCCGACCTTTTTGGCTTGCGTGACCTTGATTGCCAAAAAATGCCTCCTCATTTCTCCTCATCACAGGCTGCATGGGCTGTGAGCAGGAAAAACGCTCCAATGTGTCACAAAAAGAACAAAACTTGAGGAAAAGAAAATAAATAATGATATTCTATGTTACAAAATGTGCTTCTTTTAATTTCTCCCAAAGCATTAATCATCTCAGGGCCCCTCAGATTTATCTTGCGACCACTTGGGAGGTCCTGACCTCCGGGTTGGTGACCACCACTCTTTCCATCAGCAGGACGGTGTATGTGGGATTCACTCAAAATAAACTACAGTGCCCAAATCCGCGTAATGAAGGATCAGTGGTCTCAGTGCAACAGTGTGGCTCACTGATGTGTCCCTGCGCAACAACAGCACAGAGGATTAAACTATATCCTTTCCCGCTGAGGGCGAAGTTCGTAATTTAGGTGATATCTACAAAATGAACACTGTCTGAGCAGTAAAGATGACCTACGCTAACACTAGAGACTGCAAGTTCAAAATGTTGTGAGCTGAAGCGATGCACACCACACAAACAGGAAGAGGGAGTAAGAGGGGAACAATATAGACTCTAATCTGGAGCTCAATGGTCTTAGTGAACTGAGCTCGCTCTCTTTCTCTCTCTCTCTCTCACTGTATCTCTCTCTCTCAGTATCAGCAGGGAGGGAGTCTTCCACTTCGAGAGGCCCCAGTTCAGATCCAGCGGCTGCGTGCCAGGATGCGGTGGTGCGGCGCTGGCTGAAGGTTGGAGCCTCGGTGCTAGGTGACGGCTTAGAGAAAATCCCTCTAATGAATAGACGGCCTGGATTATGCACGGGGCAGGTCAGCACCAAAGACAGACAGAGAGAGAGGCTGAAGTGCTCACCGGCGTTACTCTTCACGGGGAAATATGACATTTGAAGCACAATGCAGCCTTCAGCCTTAAAACCACAGCATGCCCTGTAATTAGTCATTTTTTTATTACGACAACCCTGAATCCCCCTCCCAAAAGGAGGTGCTCAACTCTTGCCTTTCACCTCCTTTAATCACAGGAAGAAAGAGATCAAAGGCTCTGAAAAGTGTCTTCTCGTTGCATTGATCCACACACAGCTAAATTCAGCTGTACGTGAATTATTCATGCAGAAAAAGAACATGCCTGGGGGGGCCAGAGACCGCTCTGGTTCACTATATGTCCTCCTGTATCGCCCACATTGTCAGCGAGCAGGACAGTTGTTTGGCCTCTGTTCACTGATGGGATAAACAACCAATTAGGAGAGGCCACGGCAGTGACCGGGGGATCTCTGGCTTCAAGTCCCACCCGGGGGAGAGCTCGTAGCTGCTGTGTCCTTTAGTGACTACAGCATGTCTAAAACACTGCAGTAAGCACTGCACCTGAAAATGGTATAGTGCTGTGAATTATCCAGCTCTGTGCGCCTCATTTTTCTGTCATCTGGATAGCTGCCTCCAACAGCGACTGTATTCCACTGAAATTCGTGTAAACTACAGTAATTTGAATGGCATACTATTCCCTTATCTGTGGAATAAGCAAAGAAGTGCCCTTATCTTTATCAATGCAGCTCTTTGAACACGTATTAGCATATTGGCACAAGTATAAGTGCTGTCTTTAAGTCCCTATCTTTCTGTCTGGGCAGTAATCTGCATAATGGATAAAGCTCTCTGCAATGTCCCTGCGCTGACAGTAAAACATGTAAATTACAAACAAATGTGGACAGAGGCAGCCGGACACATTTTCTGTTCTCAGTTAACATACAGTGTGTTGTCGACTGTCAAATACGTTCAATGTCAGCCTTTTAAGCACCATTACGTGCTGGTGGCAATTACTGGTAGAGATCCACTGACATCCAAGTGATGCATTTCACAGTGATGCAGGACAGTGGAGTAAAAACAGTGCGGATGAGGGCGCTGGCATTGACCTTACCCATATTCCTTTGCAGGGTTGTTTGTCAGCATGAGAGGTATGTGACCCCCACAGTCCAGACAGTGTGGCACTAAGTGGACGCTCATATAAGCTGGTGGTCTGATTTATGAAGCCCCTCCTTTGACAGTGTGTCTACATGCTGTATTTTTGTGTGGCAGAGATAGAAACACAACACGGGAAGCCAAAAAGGAAAAAAAATCTAATAAATCAGTGAAATATGTGAATAAAATCGGTTAAAGAGCTTTTCCAGATCCACAAATGCATCCAGTCACTGTGAAAGAACAAGGCGTTCTCAACTGAAGGACGTTGTAATATGGAGCTGATTTGGAAACATAATTCAGGTCAAGTAGGGTTTTAGCTAATTAGCTAATAACTGTAGATTGTTCAATTGTACAAATATCAGCAGCAGACTAGAATCTTATTTCTATTATTTTGTAGTCGTACAATTCAATCTGAATCCATGTTCTTGTTTATAGGACAGGCTGGCACTTTTCCCACTTTTAATACAAATCTAGATGATACAACACTGCAACTCTCTAAAAAATTCATAAGGAACAATGAAGGAAAAATAAAGCAAACTCATCTGAAAAGGGTACTCAAATGTGGAACTTTTGCTTGAGGACAGAAAAAAAATTTGGCACATGAAATATTTTTTTTATTTTCTAAAATGACAATCATATGTTCATACGAATAATTAAATTAATATACAGATTAATTAAAAGCAAATGCATCAAATCAAAGATAAACTTCACTGAAACTAACAGATTAATTCAGATTTTCAAATTGTATGTATATTATTGCATTGATCATTTCATATTAATTCATAAAAAGTTGCTGTTTCTGGGTCTTAGACTGCAAAGGTTTCCATGAACACAAAATAAAATAAAAAGCAATACATTAAAGTCAGTATTTAACAGAGTGTATAATGTCTGTAAGCAGGTTTATGCTTTTTTATACTGCAGTTGTTTACAACAGTGTATAGTTTTTACTTCGTATCTACTTAAAGGGAAATTTAAAGGGACGACCAGAGTTCACAAGGTTAAGAACTCATTGAAACTGTACTGAATCATGTCATGAGTTTCGTCTAGGGAGGTCCTGGTTCTGACACAACTCTTGGCTCTAATTGTGCATCTTAAGTGTTCTGACAATTATGGTTTCTATTATACTTGAGCCTTTTCATGTGTTCAAGCAGCTTTTGAACTACCTTCACAATACAACTTCATAAGTGACTGTTAGAAATACAATAACGTATGATAAATCGCACCGTTTCGCCTCAGGCTCAGGTAATGGTATTGTGATCAGAGAGAGGCGTACTGTAAAAATGAAAGAAAGTAAACAAACGAATACTTCATGGTGTGGATGCAAGTGGCCACATCAGAAATGGACCAGCTGCCCATCCGTCTCCTTGTTTGTGTCCACACTCGTAAAGCTTTAATAAATCACAGGGGCAATGCAGGGAGCTAAGGGGGGGGGGGGGCTCCGCCGGGGTTGAGGATGCCTTACAAAGCAGTCTGCGTGACACAGAGGGGATAGGCGGTGTGGGAGGGGTGGAGTGAAGGGCGAAGGAACGGCCGAACACAAAAAGCCCTGAACAGAGAAGGCGCGGCGGGATGGGGCTCGGGGATTGAACGCTGAAACGTGACGGTAGTAAAGAGGATTTAGACTGGGAGACGGGGAGAAAACAACTGGGCAGTGAACTTGGTGGTTATGCAATTATTGAGCTCCGAGCAGAGAAGGAATGTGAGAGGCAGGGAGAGAGACTGATTACCGTGATTAGTGGCCAATAAAAAGAGCCTAGAAATGTGTCCCGTTCCTCACTTCTAGACATGTAGAGAGAATATGAAGAAAGTGTTGTGCCATTAAATAAAATTGTAAACACAAATAATCACTAAAACACATAGAAAAGCAGTTTTCCAACAACTAACAACTGAACAGCCACTATTGGGTGGCACAACATACATTTCCTAAAGTTCAGTAGGTTTATATATGTTGATAGCTAAACCCTAATTATAAAGTGACTGAGATGGCTGTTTCAATGACTTAGAAAGTCAACAGTTCCCATTTTTGCCACAAGAGATCCAGAATTTTGAGCTTTAGCTGCAGCAGTTTTTAATCTGGCTGCTGTCCCGGTCACTGCCGTTCATCTCCCCGAGCAGAAATGCACAAAAAAGGATATGCTGGTGTTACAGGGAATGACTGGACAGGATATGCACATGCATTCTGTGTCACTGAGTCAGTGCACTCACAGGGGACGCCGGTGTTCGTCATAGCCGACCTCAGCTAGCACACAGAGGCCTGTTAAAATGCCTCTCTGCTTGAATCATGGCAGCAAACAGAAGCAGGCGGTCGCTTGGCTCGTCTCCCGTCGGTAGCCAGCCAAGCCGGCCAGAAGTGACGTGGTTCACCCGGGGACGCTGCAGTGAGTCCTCGAGGAAAAAAAAACTAATGTGGCTAAAGAAGAAGAACAATTGGTGGGGACTGAGCCATGCAAAGGAATTTCCTCAGAAGTTTGTGAGAAACAGGATCGTTTCAGTTCCCCGACAAACCTCTTTCTGTGACCAAAATGCTGAGAGCCCACTCAGCTCTGATATCCTTCATGTGAAATTCTACCTCAAGTGTAACTCTATCAGTGTGAAATCTCCCCACTACACTGTCAGATGAGCATCTGCTGACATTTTGTGAACCACACCCACATTGGTAAGTTATAAGTCACACAGTGAAGGGTGGATGAAAATACATATGTCACATATGTCAACCAACCCAGTGATCATATGTGAGAGTTAAGGTGCTGATCTACTGATTGACTAATTTGATCACTTGGTATCACAGTTTACTTGAGCCCAAGGTGACTTCTTCAAATGTCTTGTTTAGTCTAAAACCCAAAGATAGTCAGTTAACAATATCAAATGGAGAAACACAGTGAAACATCACACTGGAAAACCTGGAATTGGAGAATGGTTGTGAAATGATAGATAGATAGATAGATAGATAGATAGATAGATAGATAGATAGATAGATAGATAGATAGATAGATATATTAGTTTTGTTCTTATTTCAGTGCAGCTAGTTGCCAAGGCAGTGATGACAGAGGCCCAGAAAATAAATGAAAAGGAGGCCCACAACAACATCATCTCAGGGCCTTATATTCCCCACTGCTCACCCTGCAAAATGATTCACATCTGGTTCTATAAGGTAACATGCGCCCTTGGCATAAATCTGACTGTGCCCCTATATATAGTTTATTACTTATGGAAACTTTTAGGAGGAACCACCAACATCTAAAAGTCATGTTACTCACTTTTTCCTGTACTCGTCCCTCTCCCTCTTGACTTTGGCCAGCACGTTGTACAGAGCCCTCAGCTCCGGGGTGATGGTGTCTATCTGGACCCCGACCCCGTCCGGGTGCGTCCACGTCACCCCGGGCCCGTGCACGGTCTCGAGGCGCTCCCCTTGCCTCCGGATGTGCGTGAAGCTCCAGATGGTGCCCGGCAGCCGCGACTCCGGGCCGTCGGTCTGCACGGCGACCTCCCGGGCGTAGAGGTGCCGGTACTGCGCTCTCTGCAGGGCTTGCTGCAGCTGGCCCTCCAGCAGCTTGTTCCTCCGCTCCAGCTCGTGGACTTTAGCGAGGAAGCAGCGGAATCGCAGGTTGAGCGTCTTCAACACGTGGATGTTGGAGCCCAGGTCGTTGCGCAGGGCGCTGGTCACCGCGCCCGACCCGGCCGGGCCGCTGCACGCCGGGCCGGGCAGGGAGTCGGGGAAAAAAAACGAGTTCATGACGGTAAACAACAACAACAACAACAACAACCCGGTAATCCAGCTGCGGCTTTGTGCGGTTTGGATGCAACAATGATACAAAAATAAAAAGCTCCTCTTATCTCTGCATATTCCTCCTCCACCTCCACCCTGGACCAGTCTCTCCTCACAATGCAGATGCTGAGAGTGGCCGGGAGGCTGCAGGGGGGACCATCACTGTCCCTGCTGTGTGTTTACCCCTGGATGCTGGCCCGGACCCCCGCAGCATGGGCGACAGAAAGTCGTTTTTCTTAAAGAGGCACAGAGGGCATTATCTGGTGGAGGAGCTTTGACGCAGACCGGCAGCGTGTCCCGTCACTCTCATCTCTCTCTGTCCGAGTCTCTGTGTGCTGTCAGGTGCTGCTCGGGGTTCATATATTCTGGAGGAGGACGGTCCGGCTCTCCACTCCTCTGTCTGTCTGTCGGTGGCCGTCGGTGCCGCGGCTCTATCCGGTCTCCATGTGGAGCGGCGGCGGTGGGACGGCAGGACGCAGGACCGCAGAGCCCGGCCTCTCACGGATCATGTTGCAAAGTGCTAAACTCGGCACTGCCACCGAGACATGAGCCCCTCCCACGGTCACTCCCCCTTTTTTTCTCCTCCCCCTCCCTCTCTCTGTCTCTCTCTCTCTCTCCGGCACTGACATCCTGACTGGAGGCACAAAGAGGAGCCTGATCAAAAGGATGAGGTGGATTACATATAGTAGCAATGCATTTTTAGTTTATTATCTTTGACGCTTATTATTCAGTCACAATATTTACTCGTTATCGTGACTCAGTGTTGGGGACGGGTGAACTACATGTCATCACATCTGCAGCTTAAGCTTCATTTTGTAGTGGTTCAGCTAGATTCATAGTGTTTGAAGTACTGATTTTTTGTGTATTTAACTGCAAAAACTACAAATAATATTCATACATATATTGAAAGGAATGACTTAATTTTTCTTTGACCATTGTTTCTCTGCTTAGGCAAATTGAACCCCCTGTCATCAGGTTTATGACATTACAGGGACACTTTTTGCTGGCATGTGACTATTTTTGTATTATAATTGTGTATCATGTGTTCAGTGTCAATTTGGCCATTCTTTTTACAAGTGTAATTAAAGTAGATATAGTTAATCAAACCAGATTTCTCCACATTGAGTGTAAAACCAGAGTCAAATCTGAGATTTTCAAATTTCTGCTGAAACTACAAACAATTTTGAGGCATGTAAAGAAAGAAATTATTTTTTTATTTTTAATTAATCATTGCATTGCATTGCTAATTGAACCATTTTTACGAGCCCCACCCCAATGTTTCTGTCATCCTGATCAGTGAAGGCATGTCCAGACAGTGCCTCCATCAGGCAACCACCGCCACACACTTGCCCATTATGTAGCGTATGTGACATCTTATTTTTATTGGTCATTTTAGTTGTTGTCAGGTATGATGGAACTCTTTTATTTTGAACAGGTTCAAGACTTACAGGGATTGTCAGGTCGCCTGTCAGAAATATTTGGCTTTAGTTTTTAACGTTTTGAATCCAAATTTGTAAAAACTAAAGTTGAATATATCGGTTCATGAGTATTGATTATTATTATCTAATAAGGAATGTTCAGAGAAGTTGACATATGCCGTTTTAGAGGTTACCTGGCTGACTGAGTAATCCTTCTTGGTGTCGTACCTCCACCTGGAGTCTAGTTTCTGGGCAGTGTCTGACTGATGGACACTGTATATCAAAACTGACATTTCTACACTGAAACTACAAACAATTTTGAGGTATATAAGGAAAGGACAGATTTTTTAAAAAATTATTTTTCCTTTGCTTCTCCACTCAGGCTAATTGAACCCCTTTTACCAGCCAGTGAATCAGCCATCAGTTAAGGCATGTCCAGGCAGTGCCTCCATCAGGCAGTCACTGCCACACACCTGCCCATTATGTAGTGTATGTGTCACACAGTGACATCTTACTTTCATTGGTCATTTTAGTTGTAGTGAGGTATGATGGGACTCACAGGGATTGACAGGTCACCTGTCAAAAATAATCGGCTCTAGTTTTTAATGTTTTACTTGAATATATTGTGTCATGAGTATTGATTGTTATTATCTAATAATAAATGTTTTGTTTAGGACAGGTTCAGGACTCATGGCGATTGTCAGCCTGCCAGTCAAAATGTATTGGCTCTAGTTTTTAGTGTTTGAATTTGTACAACTAAACTTATATATTAGGTCATGTGTACTGATTATTGTTATTTAATAACTGTAATAAATGTTCAGAGAAGTTGATGAATGGTGTTTTAGAAACTGGTGTCTGACTGATGGACACTGTATATCAAAACAAAGACATTCTTGCACTGTAACATGAACACCGGTGCATTTTATTTGTTTGGTTTATATGTGACCTATGAACAAGTTGGCATGTTTTGCAAGCATTTTGTATCATGTGTGCACATTATCAATTTGATCTTCTTCTTCTTCTTTTTTCTTCTTTTTTGTTCTAACAGTTTTAACTACTTTATCGAAGTGGCTTTAGTTAATCAAATTATATTTCTCTACAGTGAGAGTAAAACCAAAGTCACATGTCAGATATTCAGAATTCTGCTGAAGCTACAAACAATTTTGAGGCATATAGGGAAGGAATGATTTTTTATCTTTATTTTACCTCTGCCTCTCTACTTAGGCTAATTGAACCCTGTCCCACCACATGTTTGTCTCATCCTGATCAGTGCCAAGGCAATGCCTCCATCAGGCAGCCATCACACCACACACTTGACCATTGGACCACTTACGCTGTAGTCAGGTATGATGGAATATCCTGATATATATACTGTACATAACCACCCCTTCATGTATATAAAATAATCATTCACATTACCCATTCAGTATTTATTCATTTGCACTATTTGCATAAAAACACTTGACTTCTTGGTTATTATTATGACAGTCATGGGCCACACTTCAATAAGGGCCCACGGTGCTCATTTCTATGTATACCTGAGGTATTTCTGTGAGTAATGTGATGCTAACTCTACATGCATGTTATTACTTTGGCTCAGAGCCCCCTGGCGGATAAATATCTACATAATCTGCATTCTTTCAGATCATTGACTGTATGCTTCAGACAGATGAGGCTCACCCTGTCAAGTTAACTCATTTATAAGACTAAATTTGTGACCACTAGGAAGTAATATATATATATATATATATATATATATATATATATATATATAAAGTTTCCTTTGAATGAAATGCTACTCACTAAAACAGATGAGAAGCTGTATCATAATATGCAATTTAATCATGCAGGCGCCTCGAGTCCAATATTAATCCGTGTACTTTAGACTATGTTAGTTAGCTGGTAGCATATCTTGATGCATTGCACATAGAAATGAGAGTAAATATTAAAAACATAGTTTTGCCTGGTTTATTACCAGATACCAGATAACAGATAAACCAACACCAGTGAGTTATAAATATTTAAATTAAAAGTCTTTATTTTATTTTTGTAGTCAGGCGCACGTGGTCAGCCTCACCAAACAGAAACATTTGGGGTCCTTCGACTTCACGTGTGCGCCCGCTGCTCTGCCATCGTGAGAGGAAACCATGCCGAAGTCAAAGAGGGACAAGAAAAGTAAGAAAAAAGCCGCTGAAATTGTTTCATGTACAAAAAGAAAAACGCGTTTCAGCTCATTAGCCGGTTGTTTGTATGTAACAGCTGTCTGCGACGACAGAAACGTGATTTAAAGTAGGAAACAAGATAACATTAGCTTCTCAAGGGGAGTGGAAATAGCATTTATCACACCTGATGAGGTGATGTGAGTTACTGCTGACTTATATTAGTTAAACTCACAACTAACTGACTGCTTTTTTACATCATCTTTCCTCTAGTTTCGTTAACCAAAACAGCCAAGAAAGGGCTGGAGTCCAAACAGAAGTTAATCGAGGAGGTGAGTGTTTCCTCTCCTGTCAGCTGTGTGAGCTGATTTTGACATGTTTGACACTAAATTCTCCACCTGTCTCTTTGTGTCCTTTTTTTTAGTTACGGAAATGTGTGGACACATACAGAAACTTGTTCATATTCTCTGTGGCCAATATGAGGAATAACAAGCTGAAAGACATCAGGACAGCGTGGAAACACAGCAGGTAAAGACACCATCATCACATTTCAGTGAATTTAAGGGTGTTTTTGAAGTATTATACCTGGAAGTAAGTTTACTCGTCGCGAGAAGCACTACATATCTTATAGAAACTGGTGTATAAGATTTCCTGGGGCTTTTGAGGAGCTTATATGAAGTCTAAACTTTCTCTGATAATGTCATCAGGGTCATCATGGAGACTACACATGTCTATCAGACCGTTTGTTAATAACTGGGGGCATAAAGTTTAAAAGTCACAGGCATTAATCAGCCAGGGAAGGTCTAATTGTCTCTTGACATTTTTTAAGACTTTTTATTACTCAAATTGTCGTTATTTTGTTTTTATTATAGTTTGCTTTATCTTACTTATGGCTCCTGCTATTACATTGTCCCCTTTGCTGTTGCAACACTGCATTCCCTCCACAGAGGGATTTTCTTATAGCCATTATTCTAAATTCAACACCAAATCATAGAGGACTCCTTTAACAATAATCAAGTTAACTGGACTCTTCTTTGTCCCACAGATTCTTCTTTGGCAAAAATAAAGTCATGGTGGTTGCCTTGGGTAAAGGAGAGACAGACGAATACAAAGATAATTTGCACAAGGTAGGCGAGATTTTAGTTGTGTTGTTACAAATATTACATAATGTGTTACGATAATGTGTTAGGCCTGAAAGGCCTGAAGGTTTTTATTTCTGTTGACAATATGCAGGTCAGCAGGTATATCTACGAGGAGAAGTGGGAGTGCTATTCACAAACAAAACGAAGGATGAGGTACAAGAGTAAGTAACGCTTCACTTAATGCGTAATTGCTGCAGGGATTCTCTGAATATAGTTTTTTAGTTTACAAACTGGCATTTTCTGCCTACAGGTATTTTAGTCATTTCAAAGAGATGGATTATGCGCGGGCGGGCAACCAAGCACAGATGGGCATAACTCTGGACGAGGGACCCTTGGAACAGTTTCCACACTCAATGGAGCCTCAATTGAGGCAATTAGGACTTCCCACTGCTCTCAAAAAAGGTAGGATTACAAGATAAGGGCAGTATTGTATAGTGGATGGTATATAATTATAACATTTCTCTTTTGTCAATAAATTCAGCACAAAGACCCAAAACCAACAATGCAATAGTGAATGAGTTTTTAACTTACCTACAGTGTCTGCTACCCTTCAAACCCATTGTGTTCCTACTGAAGTTGTATATCATTAATATTAAATTGCAAATATATGACAGCTGAACAATGTAGTTTATAGTAAACAATACATAACAGAAAAAGAAAATTGCATTTGTGGGGGGTATTTTCAGCCATGGATTAACACACATTTAGTGCACCAATGACTATTTACAGCAGTAGGACGGTTTATGTGAGTGAATCCACACAAACTGCAAATTGTCTGATTACAGTGAGTGTGGTACATTCATGTGCTTTAAAGAATTGTTTTTAAGCTTGGGCAGGCTTGCTGGCAGGCTTCTGGCTTCACTGAACATCACATTAGCAGAATTTGTCTTATCCTTTTAAACATGTTTGAGTGTAGTAAGTGACACCCCGTCTCCTCTGAAAAATCAAAACGATCAGCTTTTCTGTCACGTCATTCTGATATGACACCTCATCGTCACATTTTGTATCCCTTTGTTATGAAAGGAGTGGTAACACTGCTGAAGGACTATGAAGTCTGTAAGGACGGAGATGTGCTCACTCCTGAGCAGGCTCGTATTCTGGTGAGTTCTTGACTGTTTGACTATAGAACATGTTAACTGTGACATAGGGTTGCATTTGACTGACTGTTCAATTTGGCCTCTTTTTTTTTCTTTTGTCCATAGAAACTCTTTGGCATTGAGATGGCAGAATTCAAGGTTCAGATCAAATGTATGTGGAACTCAGAAACAGGCGAGTTTGAGAACTGTGCTGGTGAGGAAGAGCCAATGCAGGATAATGACGAAGAAGACGACGACGATGCAGAATGAGACCTCTGCCAGGACAGGATCTTGTTCACGTTTTCAAAAGTCATTTTTGCAACCTTCAGCAGCAGAGGGACATTAATGCTGACACTTTTCATCCAGTGCTGCCCCTGGAGTCTGTAATCTCTGTCCTACCTTCATCCCAAAACATGAACTTCTGTCCTTCACCTTCAATTTTACCTTTTGACTGAATCTTTGTTCAGTAAATCCTGGTGACAGGAGTCAGAAGATTTGTCTAGCATGTGATGATCTTCATACAAATTTTTTTGTAAACATGATGGAGAAAAGGTTTTGTACTGAAACCAAAACAACTAAGCTCATGCCCTTTCATGTGTTGAACCCATTTGATGTATTTTATGTGTAAGAAAAACATTATGTTGATTCAATGTAACAGTTTAATTGAGACAGATTCCAAAAAAGGTTCATTTTCCCTGAAAAAATATCTGAAGTTTTCATTTTTACATTTATGTATTAACAATGATGTGCTCCCATGCATTAAAACATACGGGCCTCCAACTGATCTGTTGATTATAAAAAAATACTACATTTAACAGCAGAATGAGGAGGATTTTCCTAAAACCAATGTAGAGACTCTTGCAAAAGCAACCCTAATATTCACTTATAATCCAGTAGAAGTGTGTGGTGGTGTCTGTATCTGCAGAGGGGCTGCCCTCTGCCTGTATTTTCTTATTTTTCCATGCTCTGGAAATCTCTGCATCAACCTTTGGGCAGTGGTGTGTAGCCCCCAGCCAACAGTGTGCAGGGTGTGAGGTGCGGGATTCAATTTCCAATGTTGTTTACAAACCACAACTGAAAAAAATCCTACTCATTCTGCCTTTTAAGTGGATTTTCAGTGAAAAGGGTAGAAGTAACTGAAGTAGCATTAGCAGATTGATTTTCCGTATAAAATTGGATTAATTTTGATTGAACTGTTTGAAGATTTTGGATCTTCAGCGGAAGTAGTTGGGACACTCGTGGGCTACGAGATTCCAGGCCTCATGGAAAGCAGCAACCACTCTCTCGTCCAGAGGACCCTCCGCTGCAGCAGCCAAGTTTTGCTGCAGTTGCTCCATAGTTGACATGCCGATGATGACGCCATCGCCGAGATCACCCTGGAACACCAGCCAGTTTATTGGTCAAAGACAAAAATGATGCTATCAAAGCAAAACATGGTTTTAATGAGGTTGTTACAGAGTATAGCATTTCAGGCTGCTGCAAGCACTGATACAGCCTTGACAACAGCTGACCAGGCACTTCAGATAGGAAAGAGGTAGGATTTTGGTATTAAATGCCATAATCATTTATCATGCCTAGTCCTGGTGGAGTAGGAAAATGTATTTAGTTGTGTAAAGTGATATGCTTGACCACTAATAGTTGATACAGTAGTGGCAAAAAAATGTTTAAATTTATTGGAAAAACTATATGTTGCATGATAAAAGCACTTAAAATAAGTTTATGGCCTCTTTCAGCTCACATCATCTTGTCAGCTTTCAGCAGTCTATCAATCTAAATAGGGTGATCTTTGACCAGAAAATACGTGGCACTATAAAAGATTGTGCAGAGCTAGATATCTTCATTTTCCCCAAACTTAAGACTTTTAATAGTCTCTTATTATATGTTGTCGCCCCATGATGATAAAACATGATCTTGTGTCACTGTCTATGCAGACTTGGTACCTTAAGCTGGGAGTGATGGTACATCCAGCGCATCGCAGCAGAAGTCATTGTGGGTTTCTCTGAGCCGTAGACAGCCTCCAAGGACTTTATGACCAGATCTATTGCCTGGAAATGACTCTGCTTCCAGTATCTGACAGAATCAGATGGACAGTTATTCTGGATGGCTGTTGACATACAAATGCACTTAAGTGCTGACACTCAGAACTAGCAACAACATAAACTAAATGGAGCCACATATTGTGATGAACAAATGGTCTTTCACCTGTCCTGGTATGCTGCAGCCCAGCTGTTCCCAAAGAATCGTCCTTCAGGCTTGGAACCATCTTTGTCTTCATAATGGTACTTTCCTGTCAGAAGGCCACCTGCAGAGGAATAGTTAAATTATTTAAGGTTCAATGATGTCATTCATTAAAAGTGATTTTTTTTTTCATGCTAAATTTTGAGACAGTTCATTTCAAAATAAGACTACAGGGTTTACAGCCATGGTAACGGCTCTGTGGGCCTCTGGTTGAGCCACAGTTAAATACTAACAATAATGTGTCATCGTTAGCGCCTCCAACTCTGCAACATACATAAGTGTAAAATAGAATGTGTACAATGATTAGAAATAAGCAATAAGCAATTATGTCAACTATAGTAGCAACCTGAATAATAAAGTAAGTAAAAGCTTCCAAGGGTCCTCAATCACAATCAGGCACCATAACGGTCTGACATGTATCAATCCATCTGGTAGATGCTGATCTATTTGACAAGTTGAGTAAAAGGTCTGACCTGCTAGTGGTGCTGAAGTAAAAGGTAAGAGGATCAAAAAAAGGTTATACAAATTCATCTTATGAGGATCATGACTGTCTGTATAAAGCTTCAGGGCGGTCTATCCACTAGTTACTGAGATATTTCAGTCTGGACCAAAGTAGTGGGCCAACTGACTGCCATCCACACAGCCATGTCATTAATATGGGTACAAGGACACCATGTCAAAATTTAGCAAGTGTTCAGGGCACAGGAATAACTACAGGAATAACAGCACCTGCTAGAGGGTTATACGCGTAGAATCTCATTCCGTAGTATCTTAGACATGGCAGCAACTCGGTCTCAACCTGTCTTGTGGTGGCATTGTACATCCCCTGTGAAAGGTGGTGAGAGTCCAGGTGAAGGTGTAAGAAACAATTGAAGAGATCAGATCCAAGTGAAAGTACAGTGAGCAAAGACAGAATGATACAATTTAGTTCTAAAGCATCTAATTTAAGTTCAGAGATGAGCTGGAAGGAGCACTGGGGACAATTTGAGTTTCTCTATGCTATAAAAAGGGCTTTCTTTCCTTAATGAATGCTACTGCAGTTGTGGGTGAGCAGCTGCACTACATTTTCTCGGCTCACTCTGAAACGAGCAGGGAAAGAGTGTGCTTTTTAACATATACCCACACTTATGGAGGGACAGTTTACTTATTCTACTCTGGTGCTGTTGCTTGGAGATGAAACTATATGGTTGTTTTGAAAAGTGCCAGCATACCTGATACACAGTGGGAGCGACCCAGTTGTTGTGTCTGCAGATGGACACAATTTCAGCCACTTCCCACGATGCATAGTTCGACAGGCCAAACTCCTTAAATTTTCCCTGAGGGGGCGATTTTCAATGTTACATCATCATTATCATCATTTCCTAAAATACTGTCAGGTAAGCAGATGGTATCTCAGCATAATAGGTACAGTAACATCAATACTTTAATAATTTATACACTGTGGACAAAGATGTCATCATTTTGGCGTGTTATGTTGCTGGAAAAGTTGTTTGGAGTTTGGACTCAGGAAAAAAAAAAGAGGTATCTGGTCTCTTTACCTCTTTGTGGAGTTCATTGCAGGCCCTGAGGGTATCCTGAATGGGGTTTTGGTGGTCTGGGGCGTGGAGGTAGAAAAGGTCCACCCAATTGGTCCCTAGCCTCTGAAGGGAGGTTTCCAGCTGGGAGCGCACACTCTCTGGTTTCAGCGTCTTCCCGTCCCAGGGGTTGGCCTTGGTCGCTATGCTCACTTCAAACAGGAACAGTGAATTAAAAGTATTTTTATTATTATTAAGTTATTTATAAGTCAGTTTCAGCAAACACAACTGAGGGCAATCTCTGTTTTTTTTGGCATAACAATGGAGCTCAACCAAATAGGCTACTAGAACAAACCTGAAATCAAACAGCTTCCATAATAATGGATGTTTTATTTCTGATTTAAAGGCTGACTTAAGCCTGAATTGTTAACTGACTGATATATCTTTTGACTCTATTGACTCTCTGCTGGTGTGATAAGTGATATTAAAAGTCTGGACCTGCCGACGGGGTCTTTAGTCCAGTCAACGGCCAGACCAGATCATGATAATGACGATCATAAATGTAAATTAATAATATGCTTTTTCCTGATTTCTCACAAGATCACTTTACATTTTACAACAGAGGACTGCACAATGAAGTGGAAGTTGTGGCCTCATTCACACACAGAACATAGATACAAATATGAAGAAGTTTGGAAAGAAAAAATAAAATTGAAAAATAGTAATACATACAGATACTTGTATACTTACTCAGAAAGGTTATACCCTTTTCACTGTGACAATATTCTTGATTAATAGAAATTATCATTGTGTCCTGATCCACAAATGCTGCATACAGTACATCCTCTATGTAACTGCTGTGCTATATTAGCAGGTAAACACTGGGCTCACAGATACTGAGGTTGCATGATCCTGGTTTGCAGAAACTCAGATAGACAGACAGACACAGATGAAAAACAGGACCTTTACATGTAATAGAGTATTTCTACAATGTGATATGACTATTTTCATTGAGTGACACATCTGAGTATGTCTTCAAGCACTGGCTGGAATCTACCAAACTCTGTCACGTTTTAGTGGTTTGTTAAATGTTAAATATTGACCTGACAAAGGACTGCAGATGGACTGTAGTTACTCTGGTAGTCACATAACAAACAGTAACATGTACTGAATGTTTAATATTGTAGCAGAAAGGTCATCTAAACACTACCCAGTGCTGATTTCTGTTGTGGAAAGTGGAGGAAAGTAACTAAGTACATTTATATGAGCAAAATGAAAGTTAAGCACATATTTGAGGTACTTGTGCTTTACTTGTATTTTCATTTTATGCAAATCTACTACATTTCAGAGGGAAATATTGTACTTTTTAGGCAACTACATTTATTTGACACTTATATTTACTAGTAACTTTATGCATATAATACAATACTACACTACTTATTTACTCAGTAGTACATATTGACCCATAAAATGTGCTCTACATTAACCAACTACAGCATTAAAATGTTCTTACATGTACTGTACCAACACCACAGTGTGACAATAGTAAAAATCCTGCTTTAAAAAAATCTTATTCAAGTAAAAATACAAATAGCACTGAAATCTAATTTAAGTACCAAAACTGAGAGTTCTCATTATTAAGATTTCACATATATTTTACAGGTAGATAAAAATTAGTAATGCATTCATGTGTACATCACTTTAATGTTGCAGCTTATACAGGTGATTCTCATTTTAATTTCTTTATATACTACTGGGCTGCTTTACCTCTCATAATAAATTACAAGTTTATGTTTATGCATGTAACCTAAATATGCAACATAACCATTAGCTAATGTTATACAACTATAGGAATAAAAAGCACAATATTGGTGGAGTGGAAGCATAAAGCAAAAAAGAGATGCACTCAAGTAAAGTACAAGTTGCTCAAGTTTGAATTTAAGTACACTACTTGAGTAAATGTACTTAGTTACATTACACCACTGCTGATAATTCTTCTGCACATTTTGAATTCAGGCCTTTGACTTGTAATGCATTGTTTTCAGATAATGGTGTTTGCACTTTTACTTGAGTAAAGTACCTGACTATATTCAGTATTTGTATATATATATATATATATATATACCAGTTTTGGGCAGATTCATGCCTCCTATGACCTCCTCCGACTTCCCGTCCACGTACATGAAGGCTGTGTCCACCCTGCTGTGCCCCCTGTCCAGGAAAGCCTGCACCATGGCCCGGCTCAGCTCGGCGTCGGCCCGGCCCCCGAAAGCCATGGTGCCCAGGAGGGAGACGGGCCGCTGGGCTGCAGAGGAAGACATGTTCCGACGAGCGAGAGCCTCTTTACCGATGTGACTTAGCCTCAGTGAGCGCAGAGCTGCTGTGATCACCCGCTGCATGCTGCGAGGCTGCAGCTCGCATGCGAGGTTCAAAGGTCGCTGGAAGTGCGAATAAGGGAGCGTCGTAAAATTACTACACAGGTATAAAAAAAAAACGGAGCGTGTGCTAAATTGCGATCATATTTACAGCTGCTCGGCTTCTTTGATCGTCCTGTAAAGTCGAGGCAGTGCAAAGGTCGCGTATTGTGACCACTTCCTGTCGTTTTGGACGCGTTTGTTAATGTTTGTCTCCTGGTTGCATCATCGGCAGAGCTCTGTGCAGCGTGTAGTTCTTGTTTTTAACCACAAGGTGGCAGCAGATGATCCGTCTATTTCGCTGAAGATGCTCACCGTGGCTCTGCATCCTGCACTGTGCAGTCCAGGTATACAGTGGATATGATAACACTGTATGGAGATTGAAGAGAAGTTTTATTTACTATGACATGTGTGGATTGAACCAACAGTGGATATTTTTACACTACAGTTTATCTAAAGAACCATTCATGTGAGTTTTTTGTGATAATTTCCAGGTTAACCTGTTTTGGGGTCCCATAGTCTCAGAAATCAACAAGTGTTTTATACTGAGATAATGTTTTAATAAAGACTCACTGTAAATTAGTTTGATCATTTCATAAAAATGCGTATTTGTCGTAGAATATGCACCATGTCGCCATAATATAAATAAATAAATATTAAGGGTATTAACTATTATCCAGGCCCCTGTTTAAGTATGTATTCAGGACGTTACGATTAGACTGGGTAAATATACACACTTGTGTTTTATTAGCCCATGTTACTAAACAAAGTCATAAAATAATACATTTAATGCAAGAAAACTGCCACACAGACAACCTTCAGGGTCCCCGGGGGATCATATTATTCCATTTGGGTAACCTAAACTATTTAATCACAGGCAACCTTTCCATAATCATGGCTGGAGAAAATCCTGCTGACATCTTGGAGTTAAAACCATTATTTTATAGTGCTTCTTGAAATAGCTGTTCAGGCACCTCAAGGCTTCTTGGATGTAAGGCTGGATGACCAACCTGGCAAAGTAAAGATCAGACCTGGTTCACAATGTGCTGATAGGTTTGTGTGGTGTTGATAGTAGTGTTTAAATACAAGGCACACACTTATATATTTGTTTATTTATGTTTACATTTATAAGTTTACAATGGTTAAATCAGTGTATTAACACTGTTTCTGTTCTAAGGCTGCTGATTATGTGCCAGCATCTGTTTGTGATGAATCAGGGGAGATGGGAATTGTCATTGCAACTTTTCGCCAAGAGAGCGAGCTTTGTATGTTGCTGTCTCGCGCGGATAGCAGAAGTGGAGACGTTGTTGTTGTTGTTGTTGTTGTCATGCTCGAAATATAAAAAAGCACGCTAGGCCAACCTGAAACAACAGCCTCCGTGTATGAAGTGTGTTACATTTGTGTTAATTAAATGAAACCAGCTTTGTGGAGTTTTTATTCTCTGACTCAAAATCTAGTTTCATTATTTGCTAAAGGGATCATTCAACAGTAAACATGTTGGTGTTTAATGTAATTGTACCAGAGTCACAGTCATTTTCATGGGACCGGCTGCCATGTTGTTGTACTTGATGGATACTTGGAGGCAACAGGGTACGTGCAGTGCACATAAGGTGTAGGGCAGATTTGTGCCCGGGGCAACTGGCACAAATGGCAACTGAATGCATTTGATTGTTATTTCGTTGTTGCACACTCATGAGCAGGTCCACACATGTCCTCGATGATCTCCGATATGTCTGAATGTCTGAGCCCCCCCCCCGACCTGATGAAAACAACGTGCTGTGTGCAGCCGTGTGCCCCCGGAGGCCGTGACCCGGGTCACGCTTCTCGGGTCAAGGACGTACACATGCGCGCAATGAGGGCTTTGTTTGGAGAGCAGCAAGTAGTCCCAGTCCCGTCGGCTGAGTGACCACTGGCTGCAGAAACATCCTCCCGAGTCCCACGGGAGGATGGTTGGTAAATCACTCTGTCGCGTGTGTGTGTGTGTGTGTGTGTGTGTGCGCGCCTCCATGCTGATCTGCTGCTGCGCTTATTTTCCAATTCAGTGAGCTTTGCTGCCACCAAATACGCACCAAGTGAGCAATATTTTAATGACACTTTCTGCCAGGGTTCGTTTAGAAACACATACACTCACTCTCATGTGCACCAACTCCAAATCCCAGCTGAGAGAAAAGTTTCCCATCTTCAGATGTGGACCCAGCTCTTTTGTTTGTTGGTGCACTTTGCGGGACTGCAGGGCGTCCCGCGAGTGTTTCGGGAGCTGTGAATAATAAACGGCAGCACCCTCCTCAGCCAGCACCCCCCACCCCTTCAAACCCCTGCCACCATTACCAAATCAGTGAGGGGGGGGGTGTTAGAGAGCGCTCAGCCTCCGTCAGTCCAACATCTGCAGTGAGGACGTGAAGGTGAGCTGCGGTGGTTTCAGTCAGTCGAGTCACACTGAGAGACAGACAGACAGACAGACAGAGAGTGGGGGTCCACCGCGTGTGATGGCTGGGTCATTTCTGGAAAGTGCTGATCATTTCCACGCGGAAGATCCTTCACGCGTCTGTTGAGTTTCTCCCTGCTGACCGTGCGGAGTTTTTACATTTAAAAAAAAATGTTATGTATCACATCTTTTTATGGTTAAACTGCTGAGTTACGCTCATGAATGAGTTCCTGACTAACTCACTTTTTTTGAAACTCTAAGCCAAGAAGAGGAAGCATGGAGAGTGTTGTTTTTTGTCTTTTGCTAATATTTATTAAAGAGGCTCACTCAGTGAGTTATGGCATCTCCAGCAGTCTCCAGCCTTATATGTGAGTAACCCTTTGTCCTAATGTTTTGTTGCTTATAGGCAATTTTCTTATTGCACAGATTCTTTAGGGGTTATTTGCTCTTCATCTCTCCTAAGATGTTTTTACAGGCTCACTTTCCTTTTTTTGGGAAAACTACAGATTCACCTGCACATAATTAAGTTAATGTCAGTCAGACTCACTCAACTAGAGGCAGAAAACAGGCTGGTGAAGTTTTTTTGTTGTTGTTTCAGAGAAGGGCAGCTGGATGACAGATCTATTTTGTTGATGCTGGTTTCGCTTCACTGCTGTGCGCTCTTATCATGCTGTTTATTGGCATCCACTCATAGTATGACTGTAATTTCCATGATTACATGTCATGTGGATGGTCTGCACTGCATACCTAACTCTGGCACAGTGTGTTTGTTTTAAGCCCCTAAAAGTGAAGAGGCAGACAATTATAACAGGTATGTTAAACCCCAAAGTAATAAATAAGGAGCTTGAGTTAAGTGAGAGAAGAGAAGATCCTCTGCTGTTACCTGTCACTAACAATAAGGTCTTTCATATGCCATTATGTGTACAGCCGAAGGTGATAGTGGTTACAGTTGTTTAAAAGATGAGCAGCTGGGTGTTGTCTTAAGATTCTCCACATGCCGAGCCATCCCGTCCGTCCTTGGAGAGTTACCAAAGGAGTAAATGTCTGAAAAGATCATGTTGCACCTTCTTTTTTTTTTTTTTTTTTTTTTTTTAGATGAATCTCCTTCTGTGCGGTGTTAAAACATCAGTGGTGCCGTCTGCCTGTTATCCAGACAGACTTTGTGTCAAGAGTGACAAAAACACCACAGTCAAAAAAAGGCTTTGTGTGTTTCACCTGAGGGGGAAAATGGGAACTGTCTCCTCTTTCTGCTGACATTCAATCTCATACATACGAGTGAAAACACGCTCCACCGTATATGTCCAGCCATAAATGTTTAATGGGAGTTGTCTGTAAAATTGCGGCATGTTTTATTCATTTATTTTGAAAATGTTGTGCAGTGAAGTGGTAACTCGTCACAGAGATTGTGCATCATGTGCTTTTGTTTCTAAATAAATCTGGCTCACATCTAAAAAACATTTTGATCCTGTCTGGTTATGATTTTTTTTGCTTTTTGCTCCATCCCAACCTCCAGTAGACTTTCGGGTGACACAGTTCAGATGAAGACTGAATTTTGGTTGAACTACAGGTAGTATCTTACGGTAGCTTTGCAGCTCTGCGTTCTGAAAGGTAATGCCTGAGGAATTCCCCCTAAGTCTTTAAAAATACTCAAACCAGACAACATAAGCAGCCTTACACCTCAGCACAGGTAATGCCCTCACAGGCATTACATCGTTGACAACCAGAAAATGCCTCTTGCTGCTTCTGCCCATCTATCTTTGCTGCAGCGTTTCTCACCTCGCTCATAAATTGCCCCGCTGCCATCTGTACATCTGTAAAAATCACTGCAGAACATTTTGACACTTTAAGTATTTTTCACCACCGTTTTCATTCCAGGCCCAATGTGTGTGTGGAGAGGGAGGTGACGCTGGTTGCCCAGAGGCAGCCGTGTGTGCAGGCCTTCACACGCATGGTTAAAGTGTGGAAGCAGGACTGCGTGGGACAGTCGTGGTGCATGGGATACGAGAGGAGGTGAGTAATGCGCCCTGTTTGCAGTCTGTCTCCTCTTCCCCCCCCCTGCGGTCAAACCCTTACACAAACACTCCCATCCTTACCTGCAGGGGATGTTGCGCATTGCTGATTAAGCCCTGGCTGGAGCAAAGCATTAATTAATGGTTTTTGTGTCATCTCCATGAGTCATGCGACCAAAAGAATGCATCGGAGAGAGAGGATGATCCTTCATTTAACTCCACCTCCAAACAGTATCAAACAGGATGAAATCTCCCTCCCTGATCTCCTCTTTCCTCCTCATCTCTCTCTCTCCTGTTCTGTAATCACAGCTTTGAACCTCTCATGCAGTTAAGTGCAAGGTGTAGCCTTACTTCACGGAGGTTACCAGCTATTTAACACAGGCGTCTGTGCGGCCAACATTCCTTTGAAGGGGAGTCCCACTGCTGACATTTTAGCCCGTCTCCAAGAGTCAGTTTCAGGAGTTTCTCACTGTGCAGCTTGCAGCTCGCTTTCTCCCTGCGTTATTTACCGTGTTGCGTGCTGCAAAGCCAAAAGCTGCTTTGAAGGTAGCCAAGGCCACAATTACCTGCTGTAAACAAAACGTGTGTTTCCACGGTGCGTAATGACTGTGGAGCAATGAAAGGGGTCCCAAAGTACAGGGACAGGCAGCGCTCTCTGAAGTACAGTCTGCCAGTCTCACACTTTAAAACGCCACCTTAAAAAGTCAGAGAAGATGTGTGCTAAACATTATATTGCATGTTACTCAAAATTACTGGGAGTCGTCTGATCAGATTACGTTTGTTTTTCCTATACATGAAACTTGTTTTGTCATATAATCCCTACGTGTATTTGTTTGTTCATGCACACACACGCTCCTGTTTAACAGTCAAATACTACAAAAACTCCTGTTTGTTGTCAGATCATGTACTACTTTGTTCATTTTTATTTGTTTCATAACTGCAAAGTAAAGTTTTTACTTTAATGTTTGTCTTGTCAACAGGACAGCGTACTACACTGCATACAGACAGGTGTACCGGCAGGACTATCAGACTGTGTACAAGTGTTGCCCTGGATGGTCTCAACTTAATGGAGAAGCGGGTTGTCTGTATCGTAAGTATACTCAAGAATCCAGATTTTAAAAATTTCTATCCTTTAAACCAGCTCTGTGAGTTTTTACCTGGTCATGAAACAGTCTCATTTTAATACTTAAGCTTATTTATGCCCAACATAAACAAACAAGACCAACAGAGAAAAGAGATGCTATTTCTATTAGTTTTTATTAGTTATTCTTAATCCCTGCTAGCGAGTCAGATATTTTTTTCCCATTCCATCAGACAAAATAGTGCTAGAATTCCCTCTGGCTGAATTTGAGTTGCTTAATCTGGTAACTGAAAGTCTCCAGAGCTGCTGCTCTTCTCCCGGTGAATTAGTCTCATTGTAGTGGGGAGTGAAGTGGAGGGAACATGTAATCTAACCATCTAATGTTAGATGAAACACTACCACATTTGTCCACAGGGAGCGCCAAAATCAACACAAAATGAAAAGCTCCATAGAGCTGCTTTAAACTAAAAACATTTATCTGTGTCTGTATTCACTGTGACATTTTTGTTTAACATTAATATGCAGGTAGGTGTATTTTACTAAAAGACAACATGTCATTTCTTGAGTCAGCAGGAGGAAGGGTGCTTCAAACATTGCCTCACCCTTGGCACAAACCTCTGAATGACAGGGTTGCAGAAAAAGGTCAAAAGGGGTCAAGAGGTGTTTTGCCCATCCAGACTACTCAGCAGATGTTATCAGTCAGTGCCATGTCTACAGCACTTGTGTTGTTACAGCAGTCCCATAAGTGCGGACGGTGGGGGGAAATAACCTCAGATGTTGAAAGAGTTTAAGTGTTGACATTCGCTCTCGATCCTGGTATCTTGTTCTGCACTCAACGGAAAACAATCACAATCTGGATGAGGTTGGGGTCTGCAGTGGTCCTCTGGTCTATGATGGATAGTCTGTCCGGCAGTGGTCTTTTGCTTGGCTGCATATGTAAAGTGCACATTAAAGCCCTCAATGTCCACATTCCCCATCTAGCTGTGGTCCCATGTTTAAATCTTGGCTCTCATCCATATATTCTCATTCAGAGGTGTGACATGGCAGTGCAGGTCAGAGCGTTGCATTATGGATATAAAAACAGACAAGCCCATCCAGTGTTTACCCCAACCAATCACAGTCAAGGCCCCCCGAAACAATTCCTACCAGCTCATGGTAGAGAGACCACCTGCTGGTACGCACAAAAACAACAAAGAGAAACAAATATGAATCTCCTCTCTGTTATTCCAATCCAACAGGTCCATGTATGGAAATATAGTTCTGTTGGTCACACAGGGGCTGCCAGCAGCTCATCTCCTTGCGGATAAGCTTAGCTTCACACCACTGAGACCAAGGAGCCTCCTTTGATGGGATTTTACAGCCAGTGATCCAGATCGCATAGCCTGCATACCATAGGCAGACCCTTGGCAAAGCCGTCCTGTAAACAGTTTGTCCCCTGTCAAGCAGGCTGACAAGAAAGTTCCCACTTCCTTGCTCACATTGCCTTACCTTGACCTGACACTGTGTGCTTAATGGCCAGCCCTCACACCCCCCAGTGCAGGCACAATACGCTCTGGGATAGCCCTCTGATGGGGAGTGGGAGAAGATCTCTTGGATGTGCCTGTCATCGGTGTCTTATTATGGCATCAGTGTCCTCTTCAAAGAGCTCTTTGTTTCCAGGGAAAAAGGTTACAGTATTAAATTATACAAGGAAGCATCACAGTCCACTCTTAAATGAGTCTGGTTTGTTTTAAAACACTCATGAAGAAATGCCTTAAAGAGGCATTCCTCAGGACTGCCCAGTGTCTCCCCTCACTTAAGTAGACGGTATGGGGGTTTTGTTTCTCCTTTTGCGTGACAATGCCCCGCTCTCTTCGACGCGAGGCAGAGCTTTTATCTCTGTAACCAAAGACGTGGCAGCGCTTTGAGATGGGACAAACTAATCACCCTTTTCTCTGAGCCATTGAACCAGGATAAAAGGAAGCTCACACCACAATCCTCCCTCTCCCACTCCTGCGCACTTTGCCATGCACTATCTGTACTGTACCTCAGTCAGCACAACGCAATCTGTGGGACTGTTTTCAACAGCACCTTCAACATCCAAAAGAAAGAAAAAAAACCTGTACAGCTTTAGCAAATCCTCCAAAATCCCCCAAAAGAAGGGAAGATTGGGAAGATGGGAATGCTTTGTGTTGAGATAGTGATTTAGTGTTTGGCACTTCTGAGTTTTCTTTCTGTCTCGTGTTGTTCCTCTCTCACCCTGCGTGTGTGTTCCCTAATAAAATGTCAGCCTAAGGTAATTAAGCTAATGATTTGTAGTTATTGTGAGGTAGTTGAGCGGAATTGAGGGTCTAATCGCGTGGTAGATGCAGCACAAACAGCGGCTGGGAAGTGGCTGCAGGTTGAGTAGTTTGTTCTTCCTTGACTTCACCTGCTTTCCTCTCTCCCTCTACATCTGCACCATTGTACAGATGTTGACATCCTCACTCAGTCTCAGCCGTGAATGGCCTCAGTTGTTGTGCTCTCCGCCATTCTCTGCCTAGCATAATTAGTCACATATTTGGAGAAAGAATACCACAGCACGGCAACGGTCTGGTTATTTTCACATTTTATTCCCCTGTTTTGACTCCCTCCCACTTGTTTTCCATATCTTTGCGTTTCAGGCTACTATCATCTAATTACGGAGGTTTATAAGTTTTCCATTAACACAATAGCATCGATTTGGAGTTTTCAAGCAGTTTGCAAATATCTGGGTTTTTAAGTTCTTCGTTTCCAAGGTATGATGTTTTCCAGCATTGTTGTACAAAGAATGCAAAGTGGAGAGTTGGACTGAAGCCTTTGCAGTCCTTTCTACAGGTAGGTGTGCTCTACACAGTGTATTTTAGGGCTGCAACAAATGTCCTATTTCATTATTAGTCTTTAAATTACTTTCTTTATTAATTGACTAATCATTGAGTCTATAAAATATCAGTGAAAATGTTGGTTGCTTCAAAGTGTGAAAAATGCCAGTCCAAGGTGTAATGTTCTGTAATGTAATGTAATGTTGTTTGTTTTTGGTCTTGTGTTTTCTGGTGTCTCGTGTTCCTTGTGTTTCCTATGTCGGGTTATGTCAGGTTTTCATGTCTCTCGTGTTTCGTTCCATGTCAGGTTTTGAGGTCTGTCAGGTTTCGGTTTCTGTTGCTGGTCTGTCTAGTGTTTCATGTTTCATGTGGTCTTGTGTTCAGTGTATTTAATTGGTTCTCTTGTTGTACTGTCATGTCCTGATTATCGTTTGAATGTCATGTCTGGTTTCTGGTCCTGTTATGTCTCGTCATGTTAAGTTTCCATGTCTGTCATGTTTCTGGTTCCTTGTTCTGGCGTGTCATGTTTTATTTTGAAATCAACTCTCCCTCATGTTTCAGGTCCCTTTACTTCCTGCCATTGTGTGTTTCCCATGCCTGTCTGATTGTCTGCCCCGCCCTGATTGTGTTCACCTCCACCTGTTTCCCATTACCTCATGTGCTTATATAGTCCTTGTCTTCCCTTGTCTTGTTGCCAGATTGTTGTCTTATACTTTTCTTGTCTTGCCAAGATTACTCAAGCCTGTTAGATGGATAAAGCTGCTGTAAGAATTTATTAATCCTTATGAAATCAGTTAAATATCTGCCTGTTGTCTGTCGTCCTGCATTTGGGTCCACCTGCCTGAGCTATTTGTTATACAAGGTTTCCTATTCAGGTGTCTAGTTTTGTTCAACCACCCCTCTAAATCCCAAAGACATTCAGTTTACAATGATATAAAACAGATAAATGCAGCAAATCCTTACACTGGAGAAGCTTAAATGCGAGATTGGTTGACATTTTTGCTTAAAGAGTATCATAAATGAGTATTAATTATCCTCAAAATAGTTGCTGATTAATTTTCTGTTCTGTTTACGTTATATTTAAGATCTTGGAGCCACATGTGTTCACAGTTTTTACAATGCATCTGCTGACTTCTTGTCTATTGGAAAAAAAAAAAGTCAGCTGGGTGACTTGTGGAGGTAGAATGCAGCTTTTGAACAACTGAGTGCAACTGAGGTGACTTTTGTGTGTTTTGTAAATTGGCTCGATGGCTATCTGCTTCTCCTGAGGGTGAAGTGCTCTTGACTTTATGAAGGCGACTTCCTCCACTTAAAAGTTTGGAGCACCACTCAATCAATGAGTTAAAGCTTTTACCTCGGCAAGTAGCCACGGGCCGGGTGAGGATGGGACGGGGTTAGTTGGGAGTGGAAACGAGCAGTTATGTTGATTGACGGCAACAATAAGCTTTGTGACAGGGGCTGAGGAGCAGGGACAATGGCTCCTCCAGCTTGTCGTCCTCGTTAACTGCTGAATAGGAACTGGCCCCCTTTTGTGGTGGGTTCAGACTGGCGAAGGTAGCTACATGTGAAATAGGCCCAGTAGCCAGAAAAAGAGAAAATGGTCCTCTGTCCATCCATGGGTGGTCTGTGTCTGTGTGTGTTTTATTGAACGCAGCAAAAACATAATGTCAGCGGTCATCGGGACTGCATTGTGCATAGCTGAACACAAATAGACACAGACCCAGACGCACACAGAGAAACACCCAGAAATCAACCAATCGAGACAAAACAAGGTGCATAATTCGCCAAAACAGTGGTGTAATTTAGTTTGTTTGGTCCACCAAAATACTCCCTCTGGTTACACTGATGTGTTCCCTTTGATCTAGTCAGTAATGTGCAGCAGAGGTGGTAAGGTCAGCAGAGTACTTGGAACAAGCCACGTTTTTTAAAATTTTTTAACGTGTGTGGGACTGCTGTCAAATATGAGGCTGTGAGCAAATACCAGTTGACGCTCAACAACTTGAAGTCTGTTTGATGCTGGCTGGACAAATTCATGACTGGAGCAGACTGTAGAATTACACTTGATCCAGTATGAGTCTGGTGGGACAACATGACTCTTGAAGTCCTCAGACATAATATGATGTTGCTGTCTAGTTACAGCTGTGTTGCAGGAATGTGCGTGTGGCTGCGTGGAAATTAGTCAGGCTAGCCAGCTTGTTCAAGACTTTAACTGATGCTTGTTTTCAAATTCTGAAAGGCTGATGAACTGCTCTACTATGAGCAAATGCAAGTCTCTTCCTACTCCTTTAATGGTGGCCAGGCCAGATAGAGATGAGACCGATGATGAAATGGGAACGAAAGTAGTTTTAGACAGACATTATGATACTAATTACATATTCTGGTTAAGTTGGGGAAATCTAGGTAGGTAGATAGGTGACTTGGTTATAAATGGTTATAAGGTAGAGCAGGTACACATTGTGTCCAGTCCTGTGATAATGTTTTGAGTTGCAAGCAAATGTGTATGGGCGGGCAATGAGGGAGGCTGCAGTTCAACAGGCCTGCACCCATTCAGTATTTCATGGAGTTTAGTGTCACTGTATGACACTAAACATATGTTTGGTCTAAGTAACAGCTGCTGATATCATGCTAATCCACATCTCTGTTGCATGAGAGTGAGGAAAAGAAAGGAAATTAACAATGTGGCGGGCCAAATACTGCCGATGTGACAGGTTAGATGATTTTCATTGTGTTTACCTTTTGTGATGTTACTCCATGCTAACGTTTCCTTCCACATATTTGAAAATATCTCTCTAGCTCATAGGAGACTGTGCAATATAGTCTTGCAGTATGATGTGGGGTGCAGCAAATTCCTCAGATATTGTAATTGCAGTGTCTGCTGAGCGTTATTGTGCTTTGTCAAACTGACCTAGTGTGTAGTCTTTCAAAAAAACCTGTCAGAGATCATCTGACATAGCCGGCCTGGGTTCTCACACAAACTCTTTGAAATGACACATTCCTCTGTGTAGCAAAACATGATTTGTAGCCTCAAAATACAGTGCTGGGCTCCACGCGTAACAATTATGGCACCAAGCGGAGCCCTGGACGCAGGTCTTTGTGCCTGTGAATTGCCCTAAATATGCTCTCCCTCTGGGTCGCACTCTGGGGGTGAAACAGATTGACGGAGCCTAAACAAACACAGGGCTGCCTCTGTGCTGATGTGGTCATCCCCTTCAGACTCTGTAAGGGTGACACCTGCTCTTGGTTTTCAGTTTCTCTGTGAGAGTTGCTGACCCCTGCTCTGTCCGTCTCTTCTTTTTGTGGAAGCTGCTAATCCTCTCAGAGAAGGTGTCTTTGTAATAGAGTGAAGGCATTCACAGCGACAGATGAGAGTGAGTTTTACGGCACGCCGCATGCCAGATTAAGAAATTATCTTAGGGAAGATTAAGCGGTATAAGGGGCTCAGGATGGGGGCGGCCCAAAAATGCCCTGGTTGGCTGCCAACAATCCTGTGTGTCTCATGTCTCAGAAGGGGGAATGTACATTCCTCTTGTTGTCGCTTGGCCATGCTACCCTGAAGTGACTCTGAGAGACATCTGACCTTTTACTTTGTTGCTGGTAATTGAGTTAATTTAAAGCATTTTCACCACAATTTAAGAATGCCTCATTAATTTGATCTCTCACAGCTGGTGGTGATATAATTGTCCCAAAGAATTTGGATCCATTAGAAACTGCCCAATTAAACCTGACCGCTGAGTAATGCTTTTTTTTTTTTTTTGTTCGTCTGTCATCCATAGCTGTCACCACATCAAAATTTCCCTCACATTAGAGAATCACAGAAGTAGGGATAGCCGTGTAGCTACATGTTGAACTACTGCAGCCTATCATAGCTTCTGTAGCCGTGCAGTCTTGAGAAGCTGGAAATCATCACGGGAAGATTAGCAGTGGTGAGCTGGTCTTCCTGTTGGAGTAGGATTTCAGTTGTTTCACAAATTGGGCAAGAATTAGCTCTATTTGGTATTGAGCACGAGAACATGGAGTTTAGTGAGCTGCTGATGTGCTTGGGTGTTCTTAGAGATAACAAGAGGGAGATAGTCCTGATATCTGTGTTCAGTTTTGTGTGTGTGCACGTGTATGTGTGGTTTCTTTGTCGTAGACTCCCTGGATGGTCCAACTGTTGAGCAGGTGTCTGACGATGGGGCCAGATGACAGGCGGATGTTTAGGCTGAGCCCTGCGAATCTACTCAGATGTGGATGAAATTAGTTCCGCTCATCACTTCTTCATGTTCCATTGTGTGGAAATGTTGTGTAATTCATCATCGCTGACATGATACAGCTGAAACCAGACCCCAGATATGCTTTTGTGAGCTTATATTTTCTACGCCTTAAGTATCTTTTCCTTTGCCAGATGATCAGTCTCACCTTAATTGCACTTCTGATTCAAGTATCTGGAGTGGATATTTGAATATAATTATCGTCATTATTACATTATAATCAAATGTATTTTTCTTCTGTCTGACAAACCCTCCATAAAATCAAGAAATGCAGCAAGTCTCACCATATGAAGAAGCTACTACCACTAATGTTGAGCATTTTCTCCTTGATCACTTATTTCAGTTATCATTATCAACTCATTTCTCAAAGTTCTTATTAACAAAATGTTCGTTGAATGATTAACATATTGATGATAGATGTGGGCAAACTGAAATCACACAGATTCTGTTTAACTTGTCCTGGGCACACTGATAGCATCACTATCACCATATATGGCCAAAAAATGGCATCAGAAGCGGCAGCTCTTGATGTGATGATTGGTCATGCCGCCTCTGGTTGGATTAGATGGGCAGAAAAATGCATATCTGGCAAAAGATGCACAGTTAAAATGGCTCTCAGAGGAGTTCTTCACAATCAAACCGAGGAAAGGATCGGCATTTAAATTCCTCTTGTGATTAGCTGGACCGTGTTTTTTTTCCAGCGTCCACATGTTGCCAGTCAGGAAGAGCAATGATAGGCATCAATCCTCTGGACCTGTCATCACTAAGCACTGTACTCTGCTCAGAAGAGTGCAAACAACAGGCCAGGCTTAAACAGCTGTGTCTTACTTCACGGTGATATTAGCCTCAACACACATCAGATAAGCACAGGCAGGCACACATGTACTGTACGTGCACACGCACAGTTTTAGCTGAGGGACTGTCATGATTAATGTGAGTGTTGTGCGAGTATGTGGAATGTGATGGTACACCTTTTAAGATGGCTTCACATGTTCTGAGCTACCTGGTGTCTCTCATGCATCCTGGATTCTTTGAATTTCACATCTTAACGAGCAAGAGCAGTTTGAGTTACAGGGATTTATGGATGCAAAGCCGCCGGCTCCAAGAGATGGATGGGCCACGCTCGCCCTGTGGCTCTCTGATTTTATCCGCCCTACTCACCCACGCACATCTGTGTGATCACTGATTGTGACAATGATTCAGAGTTGACTTAATCAATCGAGGTCATTCTCAGACTGTGCATTAAAAGTCTCATTCGGTCTCATGCGTTTCATTCGGTGAGTTTAGACGCTTCTTTCACTTGGCCAAATGCCTGCTTCTCAGCTCAAGGAGAGCCAAGCAGTGGATTCCTCTTACATTGGTTAGTGTGAATGGAGGAGAATCAAAGCTCCTCTTTAGTCAGGAGTTAACAGGCTGATGATAAGGCTTTGATAGAAAGAGGTCAGCGTTTGAAACTGCAGATGTTGACGTCTCGTGACAACAGCCAGGTGTCTCTGCTCCGCTTACTATTTTTTTTTTCTGTCTGTCTCTTCTATCCTCATGTGCAAATGCAGCGGTGTGTAGCTATGGTGTGTGCTTCAATGGGGGCCAGTGTCGGGAGGGATCCACCCAGCTTTGTGACTGTCCTGCAGGCTTCAACGGACCAAGCTGCCAGTACGGTGAGTAGAAACATCCCGGACATTTCTTTGTTTACTCCCCTTCTTTGTCCTTTGTATTTTTACCTGCCACTCTAGCACTTTTTGGTATTAAGATGAATAAAATTATTTGTTTTTATTAAGGGACTGATGTGATTGCAGAAGTCATCACACTGCAAAGTTATATGAAGCTATTTTTAGCATTTAACCCATGTCCATTTTCTTTTGTTGGTGGATGCAGCATGTAGTTTGAACAACAGCTTCAGTCAAAGTAGGAATAATGAAAACTCTTCCGACTGATTGAAACCGATAGCAGCTTGCCATTTGATTAAAAACACCTTTTTGGCTCTTTGCTGGATTCTACAGTTCTGATCCCCTTTCGGTCAGCTCTCCAAGCCTCCCCGCTGAACTCTGTTCGAGTGATCGCCTTTCTCTGCGACTGAATGAGAATCTCCTCACATCAGCAGTTGGCTCCTTTACCAGCAGCCCAAGCATTTTATCAGCAGCTCCATTGTTGAATTTGAGCCGTTGAAGTAAAACAGTGGAGGATTATGTTGTTTTTCTGATAAAACCACACGACAGGAAATTCCTCTTAGTGTCAACTTTGTGCCAGAAGCATCCTTCTCTCCCTCAAATTAGGCCCTCCTAGACACCACATACTCTGTTGCATAAGTGAAACCACGGGGACAGCCGGCAGTCTTGCCCTCCTTTTGTTACAGTGGTCTGACCTGGGGATCTGATGCTCTTTGGCCAGCATCCAGGATCTCCAAGTTCATCTCTTCTTCATCCATACACGATTTTCTTGGAAGTTCTGCAGTGCAGCTAGATGTAGCTTTATGACACCTTTTCTTTTTTTTTTTTTTTAGCATACTATGCATTCACTTCCTCATGGGCTGTTATGGGACTTATGATCAAACCTTGGGAAATGCAGCACTGACAGCCCCTCTACATGATCAGAGCTTTCGGTGGTAGCTAAGCTGACCTGGCTTACTTCTTATTACTTCATGCTTGAATGAAAGACTTAATCGTAAGGATGCATGAACACACATGCCCATCGAGGTGCCGCTTAAGATCATTGCCTTTTTTTTCAAGCTGGTCCTGATGGGCCTAGTGGAAGTCTTTGAGAAGATTGAAGCCATCTGCTGAATATGATGATCATAGATAGATTTACAGGAAACAAAGCCCATAAACACAGTTACGTATGGACTCTGTATAAACACCCAGGAACAATCTCACTGGGTTTTAATGTCATATTTTCTAAATAGAGGATGATCTGGAAGACATATGTGTATACAATATGGGTGTTGTGTCCAATGAGATGCCTCTCCTCTACGATCTCTACAGTAGCATAAGTCACTTTCATCACAGCATTGACAGTAAATGTGTCTTTGACCCCTCAATAATGAATGAATAACTAGTCTTTCCCTACTTCCCCTACTATCAGCAGTAGATGAAGGATGTAAAAATAGACAGACATGTTAAGTGAGACTGACAGGGCACAAGAGGAAATGTCGAAGCTGTTGGTATGGATGCTCAGTTTATCAGGAAACTGACATAATAGTGTCCTATCAGTGTGGGACAAAGAAAAAGAAAAGGAAAAACTATCTGTGCAGTACAATCTCATTCATTGCTGTCTGTGTTCGTGAGATATGATAAGATATGAAACACAAGTTCCTGCGTCTGCGTCTAAAATCATTCCTAAAATACCAGAACATTCATATGCCAAACTCAAAATAATCCAATGAAAACACCTCTTTTCTCTGCACTTTGGGCTTTAGAAAATATACAGTTGAAACTCCTGTTGCCACATTGTCAGGCCTTTATTTATGTTCTGATTCTGAAATATCAAATAAAACATAAATACTAGATGATAAAAATCTTTTTCTGACACTATTCTGTTGTGCTTGTAGTAAAAATACAGAAGGGTTTTTGGCACAACTGGAGCTTCATTCAAGGTGCATGAATGGGAAGAAGTCTTGAAGGATCAAAACTCCTTTATATCTTTATCCTTCCACTTCCAGGAGTGCGTGTGTGTCTGAAGAAGACAACCTTTGGTAAAAACCTTGCCAGTAAAGCCTAGTTTAATCAATTTATTTTTCACTGTCAGCACTCAGTTCTCGGCTTGCTTGCTTTTTTTTTTTGTTCATCCTACTATCTTTGTATTGCATCTCTGTATACTGCAGGTTCCCATCCCTTTTTCTCCCATGCATCTAAACTGAGCTAAACTGTTTGATATCAGTGCAGACATCAACTTCCCCCCCCTTCCCTTCCCACACACTGAGATCCAGCCAGCATTGTTCTGCAGTGTGAATGATAGCTGTCATCAATGGGCACCTAGGGGCCCTTGCTGGTGGAGAGACCCCCGCACCCTGATCCTCCCTCTATTGGAGGCTATCAGTCCGTGAACTCTCTGGCAGTTATATTGCCCCCGTGATTGGCATAGAATGGGCCGCTGGATGAAGGGTGCGGGGCTAATGGTGACTCTTCCTGACCCTGAGCAACACTTGGGATGGTGGGAGTCGGACGCAGGCAGGAGTACAAACACAGGCCCCCCCCCTTTTTTTTTTGGTGAGGTCCTGCATGTGCCAAACACAGGTCACCTCAGAGTCAAGAGTCCTGAGGGCAAAGGGAATAGCTACAGGCTGAGTACAAAGTGGCTCATTGGAAAAAGGGCAATAACATCACCGCTAATGAATGGCTCTATTAAGTCGGTGACGGCTCTGATACATAGTCATGGTCAGCCACATACCGTTTCGTTGTAACTCACATTCTTGAGCCCTGAATAAATAAGCATGTTGTGTAGACGAGAGCACGTCGCTCACACAAGCCACTGAGATTCTGTTACCTCTGCGGTCCACATGCTTTGCTCAGCTGTCAGTCACTGCTCGCCCCTCTCTTGCTGTGCTTACGTAAAAGCTGAAGCCGCAGCTGAGGATGTGGCCAGGGGCGAACGCGTGGAGCTGCACTTCGCTCAAATAGTCACTCATCATTTAATCGCTTTAGATGGTTCGCAGCAGTGTGAGCATTCTTCTGCGGTTGCATGTGGTGATATCCTCCCCGAGGTGCCTCTGATGTGGTGCGTCCATGTTTGTGTATAGCAGTCGGGTGTGTGTTTATGTCTTTCAAAGGGCCCAATTAGTGCCCCGCGCTTAATAGTTGTCTGAGGCTGTCATCTGTTTTGCTTTTTAGTGGCATTGTGTCTGAGTGATGTGTAAGACAGTAATTACTGTTTTTTTTTGTATTTGTGTGTTAACTCTGTGGTAAAGTGAGGACCGGTGCCCAGAGGCTCTTCTTGTCCTTTCAAAGAAGATAAATCCTACTCATTTGAATGGGTGACTTGCCATTTGACATGAGTGATAGAGACTTCTGAAGAGAAGTCAGTGTACTCGTGTAAATTTCTTTCCTGACTGCTGCACATGTAGTAATATTTGATGGCATTAATTATTCATCATTAAGTATTCTAAGGCCTTTGAAAATATTTTCTCAGACATCATTGCTTTTCACCTGAGTGAAGGAGGCCCACATGAAGACAACATTTTCTCAAAGTCACATCAGTTTTAGTTATTTTACAAGAGAAATTTTCTGTTTTCCTTTTTACTTAAGTGAGAGATGCTTGGTTAGAAAAAGGTGACATCACGTACAACTTTTGATAAATAACAACTAGGGATATTTGTTTCTGAACTTTGACTTTGATAGTTTCTGATTAAGCTCCTTGTTTCTCCTTCAGGGGCTTGAAGGTTGTTCCGCTAAATAACAAAAAAAAAAAACAAAAAAAAACGGCATCTCTAATTTCACATTAAAATGTATGATGTAATTACAAATAAATAGAATGAACTGTTGGCACTCTTCTGCTGTATGAAGTTTTGTCTTCCTTAAACTCTCTGTCCTGTCTATATCTAGTGGGATTTAGTCACTTGGTGCCTGATGTACTTGATATCCAGCCTGTCAACAGTAGACAAGTGGTATCCTCTGGGATCAACAGCTTCCAAGGCTTTTAGACCCCTGGCAGGGCAGATGTCTTCATACCAGCTGACATCTGGGCTTAGCTACAGACAGACAGACAGATGAACAGAAAAGCAGGCAGGCAGACTCTTTTTGTAAAATGAAACTTTTCTATCTTAGTTCAGGAATCTAGAAGTATCTTTCCTCTACCACTTGTGTCCTGCTCTGAGATAAAAGGGTAAATTAAAATTATCTCAAACACATAAAAGTGATGGATTGTGCAATAACTTATACAGTAAGAGTCAGTTGAAACAAATATGAAGTGCTGGTGATATCACACTTAAATCCTTGATAGCAGAGGGAAAAATGTTCTAAATGGACGCAACCTGATATGTGGAAATTCTGCATTTGTTCCTTTCCCACAGGTTTAGCATGTTTTTATGAAGCCTTTGTTTGTTGATCCCAAACTGTGAAATGTTTCACTGAAAGATCCCTTTCTCAATTACGGTAATTGCGTCTCATTTATTTGCTCTTTGCAAATGATTTCTGAACCATAAGCTCATATCTTGGCTGGGTTTGGGGTCATTGCAGTGCCAGGAGGACCAGCTTGTTCTAGGCATCACTCAAGACAGACCCTCTACTGATGGCTATCATCATTATCATTATTCTGCAGTGCTTCAAAGCAGCTGCCAGGCATGCTCTCTCAGCCACAGCCATAGCTAATATATCTATTTTATTTGTAAATGTATTGAAAGGTTGCACTGCTAATGAACAGAGGCTTTGGGCTGTATGTGTTTTTATCTATTTGATAAAATATTCTCTTAGAAACTGATATAAAAAAACATGAAACAAGCTTTTTTATTCATCAAAGACATGAAATTTACAGGTATACAAATTTAAAAATATACTTTCTAAGTGTATATTTTTTATTTAAAACCATAACCAGCAAATTAACATTTTAACCTAAATAAATCCTCTTTTACTGTGAAATGTTACTTTTTGTGGCAACAATAACTTACACGTATGTTGCTGAACACATGACCCCACAATTAAGGGCAAAGATGTTCCTCCTTGATTCTTACCAGTAAGTGAGTCTTTTCCTATAATCCAGACAGATTTACACCCAAGAAGTGAACGTGGTGTCTCCAGAGTTTTAGTTAGGCTTATAAACAGTTGACTGAAGCTCTAAATAATGAGGTCAGTTATTTCTGCGGAGCCTGTCGGTGCATGATGCGAGTCCTCCACAGTCTAGTGGCCAAGGTGCTGAGAAATGACACAGAGGGAGCACGCTGGGATCCCACTCTGAATAAAACCACTATAAAGATACAAAGATGAGAACACATCCAAGGATATTTCTCATACATATTTATCGTAGATATATTTGCATATTTTACCAAACCTTTGACTGACATGTTAACAGTGGTGGTAAGTAATTTAACTTAAGTACAATTTTGAGCTTATTCTACTCAGTATTACCTGAAGCACTGGTTTTTACTCCATTAAATTTGAACTATTACACTTGTAACAGTTGACTAATTTATAAAATATGATTTGTAAAGACTCTCCAATAAAACGTAAAGGATAAAAAGTATTCACCTTTACCTCCACCTTGGCTAACTACAATATTAAAATGCTGCTCACAGCTTTAGTAATAATACAATAATATAATAGTGTAACCTCCTGTAAGCAGATGTTTTGCAGAAGAAGTTTTAATTTTGAAATTTTAAGTGCATTTTGCTGATGATACATTGTTGACAAGTGACAAATGTGTAAGTCTGCATTAAAAATGCACTTCTCTTGTATTTTTACATTAGTATTTTCTACAGTTTTATGAAAAACTATTTTAATGAAGAGAGGAGACGAAATGCATATAAGATTTAGTCCTAACTTTTGTTTTGCAGTGTTCTGGTTGTCTCTTGGAGCTGTATTGTGAGGCTGAATGCTTGTCAGCCTGGTTACAAGGTCAGGGCAGCAACCCTGCAGCTATTGTGGGAATTCATTGTCTTGTTAAAGGACACTTGTTGAGTTGCACAGAACCTTTTGAAGTACTTGAAGGACTTGAACCAGGGTCGCCTGGTCAAGAATTCAGTGCAAGAGACAAAGATAGAATAGCTGTTGAAAAATAACAAACATCTAATCAGGAGGTCGTGGATCCTATATGTTGTGTACACCACGTCAGGTTAAAGAGGTGTGGAGAGAGCAGTGAGTACTTGGACCCCTCAACATAGTGATTATCAGTTAACAGATAATTTGCTCATCACATACAGTAATACCTCTCACATCAAACTTCAGATTATCTTTCTGGCTGTCTCTCGCTGTCTTTCTTCGTTTAGTTGAAGCAGCTTTCCAGAAAGTTTCATGTGCCTGGAAAGTATGTGCTTCAGTTTATCTTTAGACAGGGGTGAGTTTGCGTGTTTCGCAGCAGTCAGCGATGGTGATTTCAGATGTTGCTCTTTTCAGTACCTCTGATCCTCCTATAATAGCTGCCCTGCTCTGCAATTACTTAAAGTTCAATAGCGGTCTTTCCTTAGACTCTAACAGTCCAGTGGCCTGTTGTAACCTGCCTTTTGTCGCCCCTCGTCTCACCTCACACAGGTAAACAGAGCAAATTACGTTAAGGCAGGCTAATGCAGGAATTATCTTATTGGTTCATGTTTGTTGAATTTTTAGAAATGTGCATATCTTTCCTCCTCACAAACACGTGTTCTTTTTTCCCTTTTACATGTTTGTCGTGCATGCAAGGTTTATTCCTTCCTTTTTAGTCATGGTGACCACTGTAGCACATTAAGTCCAAATGTGACCAAAAATGTGGGTGCTTCATGCCTCCCAGATGTCAAAACCCAGTTAACACATTAGTGTCATGTTGGTCAGAGGTGTTGCTGGACTTCAGTGACTGTGGAGTTTATATTTGAATGCAACAAGGCAATGATATGGTGAGTGCTTAGCTTTTGTAAGCCTCGCAAAGTGAGGAGATCACCAGTCATTATAGTATCATTAATATAACTGAGAGCTTAGTTAAGCTGATTTATGTCACAGTGGTGACTTTTGTGGTCTCCCTCTGTGCTGAAGATTGTGGGGGAGCAGTGAGGTCAAAGGTCAAGCATGTGGACCCAGTCTGTGGGCCAGTCAGAGCGGCCTTGGACTTCCATGGCCACACTCAGTGGTAATGAATAGCAGGAAAGCTGCACGGCATCTAACCTTATTTAAATGTGTGGGTTAACGGCTATCATCACTGCTGCTCATCAAGCCGTTCAGAGCCTGACAGTGACAGCAGAGAGCACCGTATGTTGAAACCATTTCACACATGCTGCTCATCCCGCCAAGGGTACAAGTTTGACTGTCAGTTGATTAGTAAGGAAACACTCTGGTTTTTAAATATGTGGTGTATCTGCTCCTTTCATGTTCGGTACTACTGAGGAATGTAAAGATAGAGGAGCTTTCAGTATGTTGGCCTTGGGACCCTCCCCATTGTAAAAATAAATCCCTGCACTCTGAGTCCCATCGAATGGATTTTACTTGGGATCAAGAAAAACATTTGAAAAACCTCTGCACTGAGCTAGCGGAGCACTTTAGTGAGTAAGTGCCCCAAAATGAAACACATGTGCATGCCATGGTCGTTATGGCTGGAGATCAAGTGGGATGCTTCAGTATTAAAAGTACTTAATCCCATAGTGATGACTAGGTTTATCAGGTCTTCTATCACAAAAAAAATACAAGTTGATATAGTTTTTGGTGAGCTGGAAACCAGTAAGTGGTCCATGAAGAAGGGGAAGTAAAAAGGATGCAAACATCAATATGTTCATGTCAACCTGGAGAATGTGAAACTTGCTGTACAGCCCTTTTCCACTGCAGGAATTTAACAACCTGTAAGTGTTTAGGTGCCTTGTGAGGCTTAGTTTCTCTGCTGTATTTGATCTATATACCATCTAACAGGACAAAAACAGGGCAGACCTTCTGAGTTTAATGTGCTGGTTGATGTGAGATTGTGATGGACAGAAAACAAGGTAATGTAACATTTATGTAAAGATAAAATACAATTTTATATGCTGAAGGTGAATCCAAAGCACTGCTGAGCACAACACAACCTGACTGGTGGCCAATCAGCCCTTCAGCACCTTGAATCACTTGAAGTGTTTAAGTTTGCTCCACTGTGCACATTGTGGTACTTTATTAATTTTTTTTTTTATAATCTTGTTTCACTGTCTTTCTCTGTATGGCCTACCAGTGTGTTGTATCCCCAACTCTGACAAACACTGAGAAATCCTCTGGTCCACCTTTTTTGTTTCGAGCCACTGACTTCTGCTTGCTCTGAATTGGCTCCCCTACTCCACCAACCTCCCCCATATAGTAATGAGGGCCTGGAGGTCTTTCTTTGTCCACCAAGCTTTCTTTGTTGCTCCTCTTGTTTTAGAGTAGAGCCCCTGAGTTGTGATTGGTGCTGATGCAGTAGGGTAATGTGGGTTGCTGTTGTGTTTGTTCTAGTATGTATGTTTCGATGTGACAACGCATCTGCTCGGCCAGTCATGACCAGCGGTGCTGCCAGAAACCCCCTAAAGCTGGAACTTTTATTTAGCATCCCATCCTGAGTAGAGCCAGTGCAGAAAATTGGAGACAACTGCAAAATTAGTAAAGTAATAAAGCCAAAGCCAATAAAGTAATGGCTTTGCTTTAGATTACATTTTATCAAGTGGCCGCAGTGGAAAAGGATTATTAAGGCGCTTCTGACTGTCAGAAATAGCACCATGATTTTTGAATACGCTCCATACACAAATTGATTATAAAGTAGGTGTTACTGGTTCAAACCCACTTTCACATTTTGCAGCTTCATCAAAGAAAGGATTCTGGGAATATCACAGCTAAAATGTTCCTGTTTTCTCAGACTACTGGACATAAGAAGTGGGAACTGTTGGCTCGTTGGCTGGACTGAGAGACTGGTAATACGCATGATTATCTTTTATTTCAGTCAACTGCTCAGAGCTAAATATGAGCATGAAAGACTGTAAAGCCACGCGATTGTAAAGTTGTGAAATGCCCAGCTGCAGCTGTCATTCCTGACTTGGTGTGTCCATCCTCCACTGAGAGGTCAAAAGGTGCTGGACATCAGGGCATTAGGTTATGTGTAACTGCTGTATAACGATTACCACATTTGTTTTATCTCCTCAAAAATCTGACTGTTTTGCTTTAAGGACATTTTTTTAAGTGGGAGAGAAAAAGTTGTAAAAGTCAAATTGCTGATAATGGGATAGTAAATGTCAAGAAAGATCACAAGCGGTGTAAGTCATTCTCAGGGTTTCCCTCTTCTTTTCTGATGGGTTTAACAGGCTACAGCTGAAATGGCTGTGAACAGGTTGAAGTCTGCTTTTTTACTTCCCTTGGAGAGAATTACGAAGTCTTCACTTCTACACAAACACAAAGAGAAGGTGAAGAATTTTGGAATGAGAGCTGTTTTAACGATGAACCAGGTCAGGTGATGACATAAACTTTTTTTCTTTTTTTTTGGTTACAATGCAGTCTCTCCCATCAGCTATAACTTGGAGTCTAAATGGACCATTCGCAGAGTCACTGACATGTTTTCTGTGTTTTTCTTTTTTTGCCATTTGAAGTTTTAATCTGGTTCTTTGAGCATTGTTAACAATCAGCATAGCGTGACTTCCAGAGCAGCTGAGACGAAGGAGGCCATGGAGATGAAGGCACTGCCGGGAGACACAGAAGCTCCTGGTCAATGTTTTCTCACAAATTCTCCACCTCTTTGTCCTTAAGTCCCCTGATTCTTTGTTTAATTACCTCTTAAGTTTGAGAGAGAAAAGCATGGGATTAGAAAAGGGACATGAGAGGGAGGCACAGAAATATTCAGTAGAGATCTGTGACTGTCTGATTTGAATAACTTAATCCTTTGGTGTATAAAGATGTAATCACTTCTCATACTCTCTTTAATTGTTTCTTTCTTACCAACAGTCCCAAAAGGAAAAATATTCTCATCAGAGTCTTGGAAAAAACTAGTATATGTTAACAGTGTAGACCAGAATTTAGTGTTTGTCTATACTGATATGGCAATATAAAGATAATATAGTGTGATATAGTATAATATAGTATTTTTTATAAGATACAGAAAAAGGTGCGATAATAAAATAATAGAAAAATATACTTCAGCATTATGACAGAATATCAAATGTAATATGGTATACTATGATACAATATAGTGTAAAGGATAATATTAAATTTATAATACATAAATATATAAATAAATATGAGATATATTGCAATACTGTATATAAATTGGTTCAACAACTTATTCGATAAACTACATTTAATGTGGAAAGAAATGCATTCAACACATTTGTCAGGCCTCATGGATACACACAGTGCATATTGGTGAGTAAGACTGAATGTAAACATGACTTTGTTTACAAGAAACCACATCTTTTAAATGTTTCTGTTGGTTATCTAATCAATCAATCAATTAATTAATTGATCATTTATTAATTTTAGCACAACCTGTCAAAAATAAACTGAGGGTGAAGGCAAACCTGACCTTGTGCATCCCACGGCCTTACAAAATGCATTGATGATAAAACCAGCAATGACATTTTTTTTGTTTGTTTTTTTTTTTTAGCTGGAATTGTTTGCAATCCCTTGTAGATAAAAATGTGAATACTATAGTCAGTCAGTCTTTCCTCTCCCCACGTCTGCTGTCCTGTCCTGAGACACTGAGACATTTAGGTTCAACCATGAAAGAGGAGCAGCCTTGTTCCTGTGATAGGGATCTCTAATGAGAGGGAGAGCATTGCACTAAGGGTGGGGTACATCCTTGCCCACCTGCCTGCCATTGCATCCTGTGCAGCACCCTAATCTCCCATAATTGTGCTGAGTCTGGGCTCCCACCCTGTCTCATTAGGCTCTTTACAGCATTCCTGATGAAAGGTCACTCCTGGTCACGCTGTAGGCGAGGGCATCAAGTTTGTGCAAATTGACAGTGACAAGAGTTTGCAAAATACAATTACACGAATAATCATCATGGACTGATCTCTTCATACCTTACCTCCCCTTCCCCTTCCTTATTTTTTAAACATCCATATCTTCGCCTACTTTCCCCACATCTGCCTTTGCTGCTTTTGTTCCTCCTTATCAGCTCCTTGTGTATTCCACTGAACACTTCACTTCTAATCTCTGTTTTCCCTCCATCTCCAACATTATCTCCTCTGTTGTGTATTATCTCCATATGGAAGCGTCTTAGCCTTGGGGAGCGTTCACCCAAGAGTGCTCTCTCTTTCATTGCACAGCCAGTGCCAGATGTTACGTGAGGTGTGAAATACAAATGCTTATCTGAAAGAAATGTAATGAGACAGGGTCAGTGGCCTTTCCCATGTCAAGGCGTTTTTTTAAAAACTGTAGTTAGAATCTCATTACTCTAACCAGGCTCCGTTTTATCTCATCTTATGGCATTCTCGCTGTAGTCATATTACGTTTAATGTGTACATCATTTAGGGACAATTGTGTGAAGTTTGATCATTTATAGCAGTTCGATTAGCCAGGAGAGACTCTGGTTTTCAAGGCTTCAAAGCAGCAACAAGGAACCCGCTTGGGAAACTAATCTTAACCCTTTCTCTCAATAATCAGATGCATGAAAGTAGCAGCAAAATTGGAAGTATCAGGTTATGAATGTGGCTGAGTACACACACATGAATCTTGGGGCTTAGGGGTGAACGCTAATTAGTGACAGCTGATATCAGCAGCTTAGAGACATGCAGGTTATTTTGCCAACCTGCATGTCATGTTACAATTCAATAAAGAAATGGTTACTGATCCATTAAAATAAGCCAACCAACTGCCCTGAAGTTCAGGACATGTCACATGAAAATGGCGTTACTTATCAGCTGGTAGCCAAACACCTGATGAGTAAGCCACGGATGGTAAATCATGAATGAAGCATGACTTCAGCGCTCTCCCTGAAATAACATTCTCCGTTTATATTGTATGTTGATCTAAGTCAGTGAATCCCATCCTCACAGTCTGGACCCACCGAAGAGGTCACAAGATGAATCTGAGGGTTCGTGAACATGTTGTTTTTTGGCTTTTATCCTTTTCTTGTAAAATAGCGGATAGTTTTACATGTTCAGGTACATGTTATATATATTTAGATGAAATGATATGAAATGGTAAAAATCACAAAAAAATATGGAACTTTTGATGACAGATTGTGAGTTGATGGTCTGATCTGTGTGCATCTTCTATTTGGAGAGTGCTGAAAATGATTGACATTGCTAGCTTGCTTTCTGATGGAATCGCCTAATTTACAACTGAGAGATGCTGCATTGCAAACGTGATCTTTGGATATCTCTAAGCTCCCATACTATTGCGACTGTCCTCCTGCCTTTGTGCCACGCTGGGTATGAAAACACCAAAGACATGGACACATCTTCCTTTTGTGCCAGCGAAATGGTGCCTGAGCTGTTTTTTTTTTCACTGCCATGAAAATCGAGCACTTTTCCTCTGAATCAGATGTCGCCATCGGGGGTTGTCTGTTCCTATCAGCGCTGAACAACTGTGAAACCATGTACTGTCACACCTGAGCATGTGAAGCAATAATCAGAGCGTCAATGTTTATTCCCCCTTAAACCTTGAGCACAGTCTGTCATGTATCTGCCACTTGTTGCCCTGTAGGTAGCCCTGTGTGCTCTGAATAACTTTCTGTCTAGGGCCCTGCACATACCACAGCAGCATATCTCACACATGCGACGGAGAGGGAGACAGGCTGGAAACCACAACAAGTAATTTCTGGATTCCTGCTGGCCTCCATGTGTTGTCCCAGGTGCTCACAACTCCTGGGTCAAAGTTGGAAAAGACCAGTCCCAACAGGTAGAGCACAGAGAGCACATGCAAAAGGTCAAAGGGCAATCCCCTGAGGTCCATGAGGTATTTGTTCCTCCTGTCTGTCCTTGTCTGTGTAGATCATAAAATGTTATTCTGGAGACATGCATAGGTTCACGCTGCTGGTCTACTTTTTTGTGTTTTATAATCTGTAATTGTAAAAATGACTGACCTTTGGATATTGGCAGGTAAACCTCTCTGAAGACTTATTGCTCTGCCAGGCACCTTACATCAAATGATTACAGTCAAAACAGAGATGGGAAAGAAACTTCGCGATCGTGGCATGCAACCAACAGGCTTGCAATTCTAAGGTCTGTGACTGATGGTGACGCAGACTTGTGACTTTTCCTTAAATGATTTGAGTTCCCTGAGTCTGGGAATGAAGCCGTCACCTGCAATGAAGAAGAGAGAAAAAAATTCAATGCTCACAGGATTGAGAGGCAGGTGGCTCGTAATAATGGGGTATCCCATAACATAAAAACAAATATGAGTTCCTACACTCAAATGTGTGCGCATAAAACACACACACTTACCTTGCGGTGCAGTGAACTGGATCATGAAAACAGGGATTAGAGGAGTTTAGGACTCAGTGGAGCAGAATGTTCACTAAACAAACTCAAACACTGGATTTTAGTGTTTTTGATGTCGCACATAAATCTCTTGTGGTCAAACATGCATAAATAATAAAACATAAGGCTCAGTGCTGCGGCTAATAAGCTGTACAGAAACTACAGAGTCACTTGATTAATATTTTTACCCAAGAGTGTGACGGCCTCTTGGTGCTGTCTCAGCACAACAGTCTGCTGCTTGTCTGTGGTTTCTTGTCAACACATGCCTTGGGAAGAAGAAGTGTGTAAAAACAAAATACAATTGTTTAAATAGGCAGACAAGGAGAGAATTTACATTCTGCACATCAACATTTTCACATGAGAAATGTTCAGCTGGAGGACAGCCGACATTCAGCTGTATGTCAGTCCTTAATGGGCTGACATACAGCTTTAATGACCCGATACTCCACCAGAAAAAGAAACGTTTGCAGTGAAAGGATGAGACTAGGCTGGCAGCTAATGGTTATTTTTGTTATCAGTTAATCTGCAGGTTATTTTCTCGATTTACTGATTAATCTTAGACATTGGGAAACTGTGGAAAAGTCCTTTACAATATCCTAGCACCAAATGTCACATCAAGTGTTTTGTGTCCATAATATTCAGTTTATTGTAATGTAAGAACAAGAGAAGTAACCATCAAATGTTTAGTATTTTTGCATGAAATATGCTTAAAAAAACACTGACATCTTGTGATTGCTGTTCTAATTAAACAGAGAGCATTTGTTGCTGACTTTCTGTACAGTTTGAGTTACTTGGGCTTGGTCGTTTCCTGCTCATAAAAAGTATTTTTAAAAAAAGGAAATGGAAGCTCTTTTCAGATCCTGTACTGTAATACCCTTTTCTCAGTGGTGAGACTTTTTTTCATTCCAAACTTGAGACAGATTGTTAATGACTTCATGGAAACATTAGTGGTTTGTGAAAGGAGCTAAAGACGTCTAAACATCAGTGGATACACATCATAGAAGTCTGTGTGTGGTTAGTTCTTTGTCATTAGAGCAGATTTTTTTTTTTTGATAGTGCCACTCAACAACTCGGCTGACCACAATTACAGGGCTTCAGGAGGAAACTTGTACCCAAAACTGGCACTACAAATTCATCAAACAGAATTAGGGGTGGAAATTATTGGATGCTTAATACAGCATATATAGTTTTCCGGTATAAGTCAGTGCGGTGAACCAGAGTGAGAGAATTTTTACCAGAGCGGGCACATTGACAAGTCAAGTGTGGTCTTTGAGTTTGAGTTATTATATTGTGGCAGCTGTGTTTTACTTACACGATGAGTGAGAGCAGAAATCACACTGTGTCAACTAAAGAAAGGTCCAGCAGCACATCTGGGATATTCTTGACTCTTGAGATCAACAGCAGGGGGCAGTGTTGAACTTGATCTGATGCTTTGCAGAGGGGGAGGAAAGAAAAAGAAATGCATCATCTTTTTTGTATTATTTTGCAGAAAAATCATGGCCTATCATAAATGATTGTCTCCTGTACTTTTAGATTTATTTTATATCTTAGTATCTGTTGCATGTCATCTCAGTTTGACTTGTTTGTACATCTGACCAATCAGTGTTATCAGTCTCAAACATTTCCAAAAAAACAATTTATTTACCAATTTATTTACATCTGGAGCACAAGACTAATCCTTAAAATGCCATTGTTTGCCTCATCTGATTACAGCTGGCATGTAATGCAGGCTTCTTGATCCCTGCTCTTGTTTGCCTGCAGTCTACCTGTAAATTTCACATAGCACAGAGACAGCAGTCTGGCAGAAAAGCATTATAAGGAAACCTTAGAGCTAGAGTGCTCACACAGTGTAGACACAATGACCTGAACCGCAGAGGTAATGCTCGGATAAAATATTTTAAATACATCTTAGGGGTTCTCATGATATCTGACTCCAGCAGAATATCCTTGTGAAATCCATGAGGAGTTATGGGGTCCATAAAATAACTTTTATAATAACCTTTGTGAGTTTGGGTGCGCATATTTCACCAGTTCATCTGTTTCATTTTGAGCTTCTGCCAGGAAGCCATGTGGCTCTGCCTGCTAGTTGGGTAAAGGAAGTGTATATATTTGTATAGTTCCTCTCACAAAAGGCAATTCAATATCCGTAAAAGGCTTTAAAGCCAGGGATGCAATATGAAAAACCACAAAACAAGATCATAGATATAAAAAGGCAAAATCAAATGAAATGTAAAAAAATAAAAATAAAAAAAAATGAATGAAACATATTAAACAGTAGAATAAAACTGACAGTGCAACTACATTGCAATGAAAAGTATGAACAAATAATTCCAAAGTGAACTTGACAGAAAAGTCTTATAACACACCAGTATAAGTGACCCTTGAGAAAACAGTTTTAGGGTCGGTTATACTGGAGGTCAAAGGTGAGGATGTTTCCTGTGAGAGAGTGTGAAGAAAATTGTCAGTTCCAGTTCATAGACGGTCAGTTTGTTAGTCAGACAAGATGTTGTCATGAATTGTCCTGTTGCCACATGTGCAGCGAAACCTCTGCACAAAGAGGTTTCGCGAAACCTCAAGTGCGTCTCACGGAGCCTCTGGCCAATCCCCATCCTTATAGCACCTGGTAAATGAATGCAGCTGTGAGGACTGCAGGGAATCCAGGAATGAACACTAGTGAAGCACATTATTACACCAGCAGGCTTTTAGATCAGGGCCCTAAAAGGAAACAGGTTAGGCTATCCTTGCCCCCCCCCCCCCCCCTACACACACACCTCCTGATCCTCGTTGAATGCAGCAATTTTCCGGCCCATGACACCCTGAGATTATATCAGCGGTCTGGTGGTTTTTGTTGGCCTCCTTGTGGTCTACCGAGACGTTAGCCCCGTCCTCCTGGGAGCAGTGGCTGTCGCCGTTATCGCAGGAAGTCACACAATACAGCCAAGGAATGTAAACCCAGAGCTGTGCTGCGGCTGAACTTCCAGAAACACAATCAAGAGGATTTTTTCTGTTTTTAATTCTTCACCTGATTGCTTTGGAACAGAGTGTGCACTACAGAGACATGCATGTTTTTGCCCATTTTTACAAATGTGTCTTTGTTTTATATTTCACTTGCTAGAAGACACAACATCACTGAACAATTTGGCACATGCACAAAACTTAATCTCAGAATTGTTATCCACATAGAACAACACAGAAACTTCACCTTCATACGTACATGAGGGCGAAGAAATATTAGAGACACATCCAGATGAGGTGGTAAGCTGCTCCTGAAGTTTTGTTGACAGTCTAAATAAGTCATACCCAGTAAATGTGTGGCATTTGCTGTGTCAAATAACATCTCTGCTCTTTTCTTGAAGAATCTTTTGTTTTATAAAGATGTTGAGATGATGTGAGCAGTCTTGGTTTCAGGCGAGGTCGCCCACCTCTGTTACTCAACACCACAGGAAACCCAGAATATGCTGTGATGACATACAAAAGCACTAACTACATCATTCAAAATGACTTTACAGTTAAATCAATGCTTCTTTAATAGAGTTTTTTTTTTATTTTAGAGCTAAAATAATTAGTCATACAGCTAGTTAAAATGTAGGTTTATGTACCCATATGTATGTTGAATCAGCATCCATACTCACTGCAAAGACATCTTTTGTAATGTGATTTCAATGTAAGTACACACAATTTTGTTCAGCTGAAACTAAAGTTAGCCTTCAACAGTTAAACAAATTATATAAATGTCTTCCAGAGTTATAATGTTTTTAGTGCCATGTTTCTGCTTTGTGTTTGTGTCTATTCAGCTTTCTCTGGATGCTGAGGCCTTAGATAAGCTTTAGCTAAAGTTTTTTACACTTACGAACATTGAAATCACCAATCACTCTTTCTTTCACTCACATGGGCATCTGAGTATTGCTTTAAGATATTCTCACCTTGTGATTGGGGTCTTTTTTTAATTGATAATTCAAACGAATAATTGACAGAAAATGGTCATTAATAATAAAAATAATTATTATTTTCAGAAAGACTTTAATAGTATGCTTGCATTAGACTGTACAGATGTGAGTAACGAACAGCTCACTCTGGGTATGATGTTTAATTTCATAAAGGAATCCTCATGTTGGTCATTCAGTGTCCTTATGTTTATTTACCAAGAGGACTCTTGGACGACACTTATCATATATCTGAACATCCACCACATGAGGAAATGGTCCCGTGCGATTCTCCCTGCATGGATTTGACCCTGAACTTTGGCCTTTGACCCTGACCTGGGGCATGAATTTGGCAGCAGACACACTGTGGTTCAGGCATCCGATCTCTTTTTGGAAAACGTACACACCACCCCCCTCCGAAGGCTCAGGTCAGGGAGAAGAAACCTAGATGATCTGATGTTCATGGGAAGGAGGCTGATCTTTAATAACCCTTGCTTTTTTTTGTTAAAGAGGCTTCAGCTCTTGTTTCACTCCTTTATGATGTGTCTGATGCTGGAGGTTCAGCTTGGTGACGGATTGATGGGTGAGTGAGGCTGAAGTACAATTAAATGCCCCCCTGGAGTCAGGTGAAGGTCCAGCCCCAGACTCGCTTGTACCTTCTCAGGTCATTGTGTTTAAAGTTCAGAGAAAATACTTTCATGACTGGGAATGTTTCTCTAGCGTAACTTAAAGATATAGTGATTAGAAAAGGTCATCTTTCCATGTTGCAACCACATACATCAATCTGGTTCATCTCCCTCTTTTTTTTGCAGAGTTTTGGAACTATTCATTGATTCCCAATGTGGTCCTCATTGTGAAAGAACATCATCATATGATACTAATACAATATAAACATCCTAAAAGTCCATAACAAAGGTTCATTTCCATCTTAAAATCACAAAGCCTGTGCATGGTTTTCCTCTAATGAGTTTCTTCTGCCCTCTAAACATGACTTGGCTAACCTTAATACCTGATTGGGTGGGTAAAAACTAAAAACATACTCCTCTATTGATCTGCTGTGGACATTTAGTTGCATTATGTATTCTGACCCACAGCATTTCAACATTCCTGCTTGCTTACTGGGCAGAAAAGACTCAGAGAATGATGAGCGTGACACTGACCCTGTGCAGACCCCTGCTCAAGCTACCACACAGGTGTGTGGCCTCAGGGGGCAGGAGCGGGGAGATGGACGTCCTCACATGCACCCAGCACAACACAAACACATGCTGCAGATCTCACCACGGGATCCCTCGGGGTCTTTTATCCTGCCCTTGACTTCAGGTTGCATTCTGCTCAGCCGCCATCACTTGTCTTCTTTAGTCTGGTTGTTCCCGCATAATTTTCTTCTCACCTGCTGTTATTACGGTACTTATTTTGCAAGTTAAATGAACTGTGCTAAAAGGCAGACAGTCTACCTCACCCCACGACCCAGACTCGTTAAATCGAGCTCTTGTGATGTTGGCCCAGATAAAAATCAGTGAGCACCCAAATCCTCAAATTCTGTAACTGCAATGTATCTTAAGACTGGAGGAATAAATTGATTGGGAATTATGTTTCATAAGATAATAAAATGTATTCCTGATGTTAGAAATGACATTTGATTACATATTGTATGTCGTTTAGATTTTATTACTGTTTTTAAAGACTTGGCAGTAGAAAGAGTGCAGTGTTTTTGGTGTGACCATTTCCAGGTGTTGTAAACTGAGAGAGAAATAGTTTAATTGGCTGGTTAACTTTGGCATCGTAATGTAGCAGAATTTGCTAGTGGGGGGAAAATGTTCTATAAAGCAATTTTCTTTGCGTCCATGCTCTTCCTCCATACAGTAACTCTCCTCTTTTATGGACATGGAGAAAGTTTACAAGCTGATTAGTGCTAAGTGAATGCTCCCTCCTAATTTTCTCCTTGGCTTTCAGTTTTCAGTCCAAGATTCCTTTGGCTGGCATGGAAAACGAAGCGGCCCAACGTTGTCAAGCTTAAAACTACACAATGAGCATAATCTGTCCTGACAAACCTCCATGTGAATGAAATTTAACTAACGGGCATTGTGGAGCCATGTGCCCCAAAACTGCAGCGTAAAAGAGAACAGCCCTCAACACATCACTCCCTTCATGTTCGATTTTAATGTCTCTTCATTACACAGAAGCTCCGCAGCTCAAATGATATATGCTGAACTGTCAGCACCTGTATCTGACCTGAGTCATTATGTAGTTTGGGAACTGGAGGGAAAGATTTTATCTGGTTTAGTCGATGACAGCGTTGGCAGGGTATTCAGCTGATGGAAATGAAATGGAAAAACTGTGACTTCTTGTGTTTTTGGTGGTTCTGCATGATGCCTGGTTTGTGTTGGAGGAAGTTTGCTGGTTAGATGCAATAGGGACAACATGTTACTGCTGCATATTTCCTTTTGTCCCACTCAATTTATTACTTGATATATTTTCAGTCCATTTTGGACATATCATGCATTTTTTCCTTTTTCATTTTCCTTAAACTTGGTACTAAGGAGACAAGTTTAAGGATGGAAATGGTGCACACGGTTTCCCGCAGTAATTGTCATGAATTTCCGGGCATTCAAGCACTTTCCAGACTTTCAAGAGCTAGATCCAAATTTATTCACGGAAAACATTTTAAATGTAATCAGGCTGACATGAAAAGAAAGAGGCATTTTTTCTTAATCATTGCTGCTCAAAAAAAATCCTCAGCACTGTTTTCACCAAAACACTACCACTCCTTTTAAACAAGTTTGACTGTTTTACCACAACAGTTCTTTGTTCTTCCCAGTTTCTGCTTTTGGTGGTGTTTTTAATGACTGCAGGATTAACTCTGTCCTTGTTTCTACCCATCAGATGTGAATGAGTGTGAAGAAACCAATGGAGGCTGTGAGGCTCTCTGCTGTAACACCATTGGAAGTTTCTACTGCCGCTGTCCTCCTGGACTGAAACTGAATGAAGATGACAAAACCTGTCAAGGTGAGTCCTCTGCTGTAATTGGGTGGTTGTGGGCTGGATATCAGTCCAATATCATGATAAGTAATATGACACCAGATATCCTGTTGCACAGCTTTACAACCTTTCTGATTGATTTGGTTCATCATCAAATCTATGTTACTACAGTTAAAATGAGTGTAAATAGCTTTTGGCGTGCATTGCCATCTCTAAAAAATTGTCATAGTATGGAAATATTCCTTGGAAAAAACAAACAATATATTTGAATTTTGTCTGTGTTGCTCTGCCATGTATCTTAACTTAACCTAACCCTTGTCCTTTCTTCACTCAACATCCATTATGCTAGTAAATGTTTTTAGCCATGGTGACGGTGTTAGGGATGAGGAGTCAGTCAGTTGGTCCATTATTTTGGTGGAGACAGAAATATCGTAACAATTAGTGCATATATTGAAATTTGGTTTCAATTTTGGTATTCATGCTTTTGTTTTTTTTGGATCCTAAAGAGTTGGTGATCTTCTGATATTTCCTCATGAACTTGATATTTGTGGTTTCAAGTGAAATGCTGCAACTAACTATTGAGTGGTATGCCATTAAAGTTTGCTCATTCATGCTCCCCTCAGGATGAATAGCAAACAATTGGTGATCCTTTAGTGATCCTTTAACTGTGCACACTAACTACTTACTTGCATAGTGCAAAAATTTTGAGATGTGTTTGCTCAAATTGAACAGAACCACAGTGCACTTACCAGAAGTTACGATCACTGCATTTGTCCACTTCTTCTTCTTTTTGATGGCGAACTGGGTGGAGCATTATTGCCAACATTTCACCATGATTGCTGGCCACAAAAATATCTGCAGAGTTTTTGCTCACTTGACTTCAGTTCAGTTTTATGCATTGAAAACTGCGACACAGCACTAGTCTTGTTTGAACTGTCTGTACATAATTGATTAATGTTGAACGACCTATTTCATTTAGAACATACTGAGTTCCTAATCATACCTCTAATGCGCACCTTGTAATAATCAGGATTTGTGTCTGTCCTTAGAATCCATTACACTGATAAATGTTTTAGGTCCCTCATTCTGTATGTGTTTTCTACATGTTTATATTGGCATTTATGGTGTTTCATTTTCATCTGTGGCTCAGTTAATGTAGATTCTGCAACCACGTCAAAACCAGTTCATTTTAACTTAAGTGAACCACAGAATCAGATCTTTGCAACTTGTACGCTACAGATAAAAATGATTTCATGACCCAGACTGTCTGTGGAAGTAAGTGCAGCTACCTGTCTATCATGAGGCCCCGCATCTTTGAACCACAGCTCACCAGAACATACCTTCTTCCCAATATTTTCCCATGAGATTTCTTATTCCTTCATCATAGTTTGATGTTTCTGATTAGAAAATCTTTGAGAGTGGTTGGTTTAATCAGAATAATGATTCCTCTGTGCAGCAGCCAAGCCTGGAGGAGAGGCTCTGGAGTGCTCCGCAGTACGGCTGTCTGCTGGAGGAACCAGTGAGAGATCTGATCCAGGTCACGGTTATTAGGAGAGTTGATGGGAACGTTGTCACAGCTGGCTCTCATAGCTCTCTGCCCTCTGCCACTGGTGTATACTGGAGGAAAGCGGCTACCCGCAGCATTAATGTCGTAATTGTCTGTAATTGGCAGTAGTATTAACGGAGGTAAAAGTAGCTAGATGAATGTGCTGGATGTTTAAGTTACCATTGCATGTGTAGCGCTGCGTTTGCAGAAAGTGATCAGCTTTTCTTCCGCATGACAGCCTGTAGGTGGGAGGGCTGTCAAAGCCTGCTTAAGTACAGATGATAGGCAAGATTCATTCATTTAGCTGTTAAGAAATAAAGTTCTGGGGAGTTGGATCATACACAAACACATTAATTGTTGGGGAATCCTATACTTAGCAACATGGTATGATTTTTATTTATTTATTTTTTTTATTTTTTTTTTTAATGAAACACATCTGCTGCAGGATATTAATATGCCAATACCGCTGGCATGGGAAAGAAACAAAGAAACACATCTTTTATTCAGTGCAATCTTTCTTTACATTTTAGATAAAGCAGCGTTGATACAAATGGCACTGATCAATGTGGAAGAGGCCAGCAGTAACTGCTGTCATGCTGAGTGCAGCGCGGTGCAGCAGTGTCAACATTTTAGCCGCCATGCCAAATGAACTTTACTGCTCAGACCCACACGAGTGTGAAGGTGGGAGAAATGGTCTGCCTGTGCTTGGCACCTGTCTTAATAGTCAGCTCTGGGAGTTTGTGAGTAATGTCTTCCAAAATCAACAGGTATTAGCTGCTCTTGGTTACGCTGAGAGTATGATTTTTCCAGTAAGAGGTTTTTACTTTTTATTTTTTTTTTTAGAAAAACATCCCACTGTTGCTAGGTTTTTACTCTGGTGAGTTATCTTACCGTTATGGCTCTGAGCCTATCATCTGTCTTCCATGCCTGAGTGGGCTGCTTTCCTTCTCACCTGGTTGGCATCATTGTAGTCTTCCCGAATATGTATTTTATGCTACGACCTGTGCAGTGTTGTTAATATGTTGTTGATGTGTATCAGTTTCTACTGAGTTTGAGTACTTTTCAGATACTTGTGGCCTGATGTAATGACTATACAGGTGTACGTTACAGAAGCTTTACGGTTGCATTATTGAGAAGAAAGGCTGTAAGAAGTGAATCTCACAGTCACTGTATCCCGCAGAGGTCTCTGAGGACCATTTATGTTCAAATCAGGGACGTGATGCTGACCATGAACATGCTCTGCTCTTTATAAGCTTTTTAAAGTGCTGTCGTGGTCCTGCTGCTGTGTTTGTGTGTATGTGTTGGCAACGGATTAGAGAGCACAGTGCTTAACTCCCGAATAGACGATTTCACGGCAGGGTTCATTCCTTTCTCAGATGTTTGGATTAAAAATACTGAATTTGACTTCTGGCACTTGTCAAATTTGGCTTTCATTTGGTGGCAGTTTTTTTTTTTTTTTTTTTTTTTTATAAATGTTGAAGTCAAAAGAAAAATATAGACAGCACATCCTTTATTCTCTTCACATTCTTTATTCTTCCAGCACCTGAGTGATGTGGACTCATAAATCTCTCTTTTCATCACATAGCATTCTTTGAAGAGACAGTAAAATACAGTGGCCCGCTGTTGGCTGATAAAATGCAGATTTATTTATTTTATCTTTATAAGTTCATGCAGTGCAGTGCTGGATGTACATTTTTTTTAGTGTAAGAGTTTAGGCTGAGGGTGAGAAGGAAGTGTGGGGAAAAGAAGGGGGGTAGAGAAAGTGGAGAGAGAGAGAGAGGAGGATCTTAGATGTGATGGACATTTTCGTTTTAGTAGATGGGAGGGTGGAAGAGAGATGGAGGAAGGGAGAGAAAATCAGGGTGCAGAGTGAATAAGAAGTAGTTGCCGTGTTACATCAGTGCAGGATCTGAAGACCTGCTCATCCATTTCAGTTTTTCATAGCTAATGTGCCTAAAAAAATGTTTAGACTGATTTTTTTTTCCAAGTGACTTTGGTGAAGTTTTCTGTTAGGCATTCAGTTCACTTTTAGCCATGACTTCATCAGGACGGTGGATTTTCATTTTGGTGTTAATTGAAGTGATGGCATACCTGACTTCTGCTGCAAACTATCCGCACAGTTACTATAGAAGGATTTGCTATAGGCCACACTGTTACCATGGATACCATGTGCACAACGTTGGCTACCTGGCTAGAGGTAAGTGATCATTTAAAAGGCACCATGGATCTGTGGGGGCAGTGATTTAATTATTCCAATTTGGGTTCAGTGTTAAGAACAATTATTTGTAAAACTTATTTATTCTATTCCTTTTTAACTATTAAATACTGAAGTGACAAATGATGTCATTTAATTGTACAATAAATTGACTCTTAAAAAAATGGTGGATTGTAGTACCCTATAAACTTCTTTCATTCTCTTATAGAGGGGAACTACATTAGTAAGAGTATTTGTTTGTACCCTCTACAGCCAGACAGCCTAATCAGTGCTGTCTGGCACTGCCATGATAACTTTGTCTCTGATCAGAATAGAGGAGGATTGCTTTTATCAACAAAGATTAAAGCACATAAAAAATATGAACTGTGAACCATGAGAAACACACGCAGCAACATTAACACACGCAGGGCTGGAAACCAGATACACTCTCGACAGATTATGTCAATATTATTAGGATTGAATATTTCTTTTCATGTTTGGCAGGACTGCAGCGCTCAGGGATAAATGCACAAGATGAAACATGTTTTACATTTACTATTACCATGATGCTGATAATCCCTCTGATCTGCTGCGCTACTTAGATGTCTTTGTTTGGACATAAATCAAGGCTGGTCAGAAATGATTTATCTCTCTGCACACCATAAACAAATCACCTTTCGGAAATGGACCAAAATAGTTTTTCCATGAAGACGACACCGTGCTGTAGGTGGCTGCGGGCAGAGAATTAATGTGCCTTCTGTAAAAGCCAATGGCTGCTGAGGCTTTGGCTCCGAGCTCCGGGGGGGGATCATGTTCTGGAGGCTGGAGAGGATTCATTGACTGCGCACTGCAGTCGACAGAGGAACAGCAGCTCCACAGGGCTGGACCCATTTCATAAAAACCAAACCAAAAGGACGGCATAGATGGAAAAACGAAAGGACGGCTCCTGCCAGCTTTCCTGGACCAAGTGGAGCTGAAGTTTGGCAGCAGGGAGACAAAGAAGAGGAAAGTTTAGAAGCTAATTTCTGCCCCAAACACTATATTTGAAGATGTCGTGGGATGTTATTGGGGGGAGATGGGTTCAGCCCGAGGATATTTCTATAATTTAGCTGTCTTGGGCAGGTTTTACTGGAACCATTAAGCAAGTAGATGTTAGTCCCTTTATGCTCGTACACTGCACTTTTGTTCTTATCCTAATCCGTTAGCTGTTTTGAATATGAAGAGTAGAATCAGCGTTTCATGTATCACATTAACCACTGACATGTCATAATTTACAACACTGTGCTTCGTCCATCATGATGTATAACGCCAGGGTGTTGTGTTTGGGGTCTTGTAAAGACCTGATTTATGAGTAAATCACAGGTCATGCACTGTTTGTATGTACTCGTGTGTACTGCGGTAAGATGTAGACAGTGCTGTGGTGGTGTGTAATGTGCACCATGAGGCTCAGATTGTTCAACTCTTGCTGCCTGTGTCCCCCTCAGTGTGACACAAGCACTGTGGAGACCATATTGTCTCCCAAAATTACAAAGGCTCTGACATTAATATTCTTACCACTAGCCACAAGAAATACTACCTTAAAGCTGCTAGAATCATTTTTTATATTAACAATGGATCAAAAGAGTATTTTTTATGTGAAAGGGGTCATTGTAGTGATGAAGCTGCACAGAGCATCTTTATTCTCATTGTTTTTGTTTTCTGGACCACAGCTTTAATGTTTTGGTTCCCATTCATTGCTCCCATCTCATTTCAGCTGCAGACAGCTGTTTGTAGCAATAGAAAAAGTTCAGATAAACTCACTTGTACATACACCAACACCAAACAGCAGACTGACCGAGTTAGTGACTAGCTGTTGAACATCACGGACCATTCAGCTGCTAAAGAGCCAGATATTTCCCACAGGAGGTGGTGGAAACCAAAAACACAGATAAAAGGGTGATCATTGGACTCACGTCCATCATAAAATCACAAGGTATCAATAAAAACGTGAAAAGGCAAAGTAAGTCAAATATAGAGATGAGGAAATAAGTAAATCATCTGCATATTTGCAAAATTGTCAAAAAATGACAGCAAAATAAAAAAAACCAATTAAAAGGATGCCGATTGTAACATAGTCATAGTTTGGCACAATTATTGTTTTCAGTTTGGCTGTTTTAAAAAGGAAACATATGATAGCATCATGAGACATACATTTATCCATCCTTTTTCTGTACCTGGTAATTTTTTGCACTTACATCTGTGAGCAGGTCAGCAGTCCATTGCAGGGCTGACTCCATATAGACAGACAACATACTGCACTCATATTCACATTTATGAGCAAGTTAAACTTCCAAATTTCCCCTAACCAGCATGTCTTTGAACTGTGGGAGGAAACCGCACTGAGAGGCAAGATATAAAAGCAGCTGTATACATGTATTTATGTGCAAATTATTCTTCCCACGAAGGGTGCAAGGCTGTCTGTTTATTTTTTTGGAGGCAGGGGATTTGCGCTCTGATGAATGTCAAGAAATTATTTATGGGGTTTATTTATACTGAACAGTTTAAATGCATTGTTTACAACAGTTTCTGAAGTCAAAATGTGTGGTCTGTGGTGGGACTGTTAATGTTTCAACCTAAAAAATACAAGGCAATTCAGTAAAAGTAATATTTTGCTTTTACTCATTTATATTATTCAACTAGTTTACAAAAGCAGCTCTTTTTCACAGGAATTCCTCTGAATTCTTGAAATAGTTTCCTCCTGAAAATAGCTGCCTGGAGTCAGGGCTGTACTGAACAACACATCTCTCAGCCAGGCACTTAACTTGGCTGACTAATAGTCTTTTATGATGTGTTAGCTGTTTTTACAGGCCTTATGCAGCAGCCAAAAGACATTCACACTCACCTGTCATATCGCTTGTTTCAGTCAGCAACATTTCCAGTAAATCCACTGTGCTAATTTTAGCAACGTTGAAGCAGACAGGTAACTTGTCACCGGCCCGGAGGTGAGGTGGGTTTGGCTCCATTTCCTAATTTTCCTGATGATGATGGCTGCAGACGGGCTATTAGCAGAAGTCCAAACAGAGCAGGGCTTCATAAATCAGCTCAGATCTCACAGGGGAGTCTCCTGTGGAACACCGAAAACAATTTATTAGTCTCTGACCCTTAAAATAAGAAATGTTTGGGGACACGGATTGTTTCATTTGAAATGTGGTCACACAGCAAGGCAGTTGTATTTTACTCACCGCCACGTTTTCTCACCTGAAGAACCCCCTTTTATTTGTTTATAATCTCAACGCTCGCCTGAGAGGAATGTCTATGTTCTGCATCCTCTGATTTAAGTTTCCATATGTTTTCCGCACCCAAGGGACTTTGACAAGAAGCGAAGGAATTTAAATTTGGTTTTAAATGTTCGGTAGTTGTTACCACATGGGGGCTTTGTTTGTTTGAGTAGCGGTGCACTTGTAGAATACTTTCCCTTCTCATCCATCTTCCCCTTTCATCTTTGAGTGCATCTTTATCCTAAAGCCTGCATTAAATTCCTCCCTCGACTCGGCAGCTCGCCTGGGCTTTATTCTCGTGACTACTATTTTCTCATAATAAGAGGATTTAGTCAAATTGCACTCATTTCTCTCTCCTGTCTCTTATTCCTCCTTCTGAATGCTTCCGTCTTTCTCCTCTTTCCCTCCTTCTCTGCAGATATTGATGAGTGCCAGGTCCATAATGGAGGCTGCCAGCACAGATGTGTTAACACCCGGGGCTCCTACTACTGTGAATGCAACCTGGGCTCTCGCTTGCATGTGGACGGCCGCACCTGCCTCGGTAAGGAACTTCACAGCTCTGCGGCCGTGCGTACATTGAACACAACATATTCGTAAGTCCACACACTGAAACAATACTGCAGACAGGGAATTTGGTGCTTTTAGGTTTTCGTTAGCATACTGTGACTAATGTTACACTCACAAACACCCTGATATTTGTCAAGTATGCTAAATGTATAAAAGAACAAAAGCCGTAAATCAACATTCAAGACACTTCAGTAGGATTACAAGAAGTACTTATTGAAAACATTATAATGATGCACAAAAGTTTTCATGCATAACACCAAGTAACACAATTGATGACAACATGATTTGAGGCCTCATCCTTCCTTTAATCCGATTAGAAACAGACTACAAATGTTTCCTCTCTGTAATGTGGCCCCAGTTGTTTAAAACTCACATAAACAATGAAACACTGTTTTGGAGGAACAAGTCTGCTGGAAGATTCTTTGAGTCTGTGCTGCAAGTATTTTTATGTTTTTCTGGTCATTATTTCATTGAAGTTTAGCCACATATGCTTTTTGACATGGGCACTTAATCATATAAACCACATTCATGATGTGGCACTAGATGACCCCTTTTGATTCTGACAAAAAGCTCCATTGTGAGATGATTAAAATAACATTTGCTGGTGAAGCCAAACTGAGAGCAGTTCGTGCATTTTTAATTTCCTTCGGTGGCTATCTCTTTCTATGAGTAAATCAGCCCCAATAGACCTGTGCTGGAGAAGATTTCTACAAAGGCTGCAACTAAGTACTATTTTCATTTTCCATAAATATGCCAATTACTTTATCAGTTATTGGTTGGCGTATAGAATGTCAGACATTGTGCAACATGACCATCACGCTCATCCAGAGACATGTGAGGATGTAAAGCAGCAATTCTTCAACAATTCAGATGCTGGAAACGAGGAAAGTTATGACATTTTTGCCTGAAACATTTGTTACACAATGAATCAATTAGCAAAATAATAGACTGTGTCTCTCTGTCCCTCTTTTCTTTCCACGTTCTACTCCCAATAAAAGCACAAAAATGGCCCAAAAAGTATTTGACTAATCACTTCAACTACAACATAGTTTGTAATACTGCAGTATTTACGTAAAGGTCTATATGTGGACTGTCCCTTTTTCTGTTTTTCTGTTCTGTATGTTTACAAGTACAGATCTTTTAAAAATGAGTTTTCCTGCGGAGCCTGTTCTCTGGATTTATGAACTGCCTTTTTTGTATCATATACTAGATACTGGTTCCTAAAAATAGGGTTTTCCATGTGGGCTTTGGCCTTAAAGTCAAAGAAACAGAATGAAAAAAGGGGATGGAAGAATGAAGTTTCAATCTCATTTTTTAAGCCAACATGGATGAGAGGCCCTTAAAGTGAGAGTATGTACCTTTTTTGAAAAAAAGAAATAACACAATCTCTCTCACAATCTCTGTCACGGTGGTCACAGAGTGCTCAGAAGAATGGAAATTAGAATTGCTGATTGATTCATCACTTTAATTTTAACTTTGACTTTAGTTTGGTCTCTGTTTTTTAGTTATGATTCTGTTCTTTCCCCCCCATTAGATTCTGCTTGTGTGTTCGAACTTGAATGCTTCTTAAATGTTATGCTATCACTCTTGACCTCTGCAGTGTTCACTTAGTACCTGTATATTATTCCTGTCATACCAGATACATTAGAGTTTGGGATTTTTTTTTTTTTTAGAAATAGCTGATAGTAGAGTATAAACCTGGCACCGGTGTCTGCAGACAGGAATGTATACAGAGCGTCCTGACATTTAGAGTGGAAGTCATGTGTTTCTTGGCTTCATAAAGCGAAAGTTGTTTCATTGTTTTAAAGAGACAGACACTGTAGCTGGGACCCAACTGTCCCCTGAGAGGCCCTTTTGTGACAGCTGTTGCACGAAGAAATGTCCGATCGCACTAATAATCATAGTGCACATCTGGACTGACTCCCAGGTGCAGCTTATCTGTGAGGCTGCATATCCGTCTGCTGGCAGTCACATTAAAACTGTGCTGCTAGCTGCAAAATGCTTCCATGTTCACAAATAGATCAAGAGCTATAATGAATTCTGAAATCTTACTTTCCATGTAACGAGTGAATAAATAGTTTTTTTTATTATTTCTATTATTATTTTTGCACTACACACAGCATGACCACTTAAACACTGGACGAAAAGCAACACATACCAATCAGCTCAGAGTTATAGGGAGAAAAAGAAGAGCAGATGTCCTCAAATCTATTCAATTTCAGCTCTGCTTATCCAGCTCTTGATCTGCCAGCAGAGGTCAGATGTATCCCACACACTTAGCGTGTGGCTGAATAATATTTGAGCTGGAAAGCGCTCTGCGGTTTGACGCACACTTGTGATGGATGGGTCTTGACTCCAGCCTTCGAGCATGAAAAACAGTCTTTGAGAACGCTGGGCTGTTCGGCCTCTACCTGTTGTTCTCTCTGAAGGGATCCAGGCCGTCTGCTGGGGCTTCATCTGTTGCTACTACGTAGAAATGCAGATGGGGGGAAGATGATTGAGCTGGCTCTGCCCTCAATCACATCAGTGGATGAGCGTTGTCCACAGCAGAGGTCCTGCCATTCAAATCTCTCTGTGATTTTTGGCCCTTTTGTGGTGATGGATCTCTCGTAGCTCAGAGCATAGAAATTCTCTGATGTCTTCTCTGAGCGTAGGTATGTCAGTACAGCGGTCATGACCTCTCTGAGAAATATTCCTGTGGATGTGACTCTGCAGGCAAATCAAAAATCAGAAAGACTAACATGCACTTTGGATTTATGGACATTGAGGGTTTTTGTGCAGAGATGCTTCATTTTCTCTTTCCCTGTGCTTAAAGTTTTTTTTCCTTTTTTTTGTCTTTTTAGCTGTCCATTCTTGTGCCATCAGCAACGGAGGATGTGAACACTACTGTGTGCAGGAGTCTGCCGCCCATTTCCGTTGCCGCTGCAAGCTAAATTATGCGCTGGCAGAGGATGGCAAGCATTGTAAATGTGAGTGCTAAAACTCTGGTGTAAGGCCGCATTAAATACACATCAACACGGCACAGAACGGACAGAGAGACAGAAAGGAGAAATAAGAAATGGACATGTGACTGAGGAAAGAGTGCCAATAAAATTGAGTACTTTGGAAGATTATAAAGGTGTGATTCTGAAGATTTGATTGTCACATTAAAAACACATTACCTGCATAGGTTGCCAATCGTAATTATCTGACAGGATGTCTGCGCTGGACCAAGATGAAATGTCATTCATGGGATGAGACCTTAAATTGGAGGGAACCACAGCAGTTTCCTTCATTGTTATTTTTCCTCAAATTAGTATTTTGATGACCTTGCTCATTTTAATCTCTCCGACCTTTGCAGTCGAGCGCGGTACTCAGGGGAGGGAAATTATACATATATGTATTTTAAATTACTGTCTTTCAGATGCTTTTACTTTATAATTGTTGGCTGTGAACAGCTTCCTCTAATTTTTGCAGAGCTGAAGGTTCTCATCCCAGATGCCGGACAGGCACACAAGTCAAGCGCACACACAACTACGCAGAGAACAATAAAGAGATGAGGTGGAGGTGCAGGCCTGTAATGTGGATTTAAAGCTCTCCACATGCTCTGCGTTAAGATGTCAGTTTTTACAGTTTTCTCCACTCCGTCGCCAGAAGTGTTCCCCTCACTTGACACTAGTGGACTGACACTAGTGGATTTATGTTTGAGTGTGTGTGCTTTTTGTGTTGCAGTGAAGAATCCCTGTGCAGATCAGAATGGAGGCTGCATGCATGAGTGTCGGGTTGATGGCGGCAAAGCTCACTGCGACTGCAAAGTCGGTTACATCCTGGCTGAAGACGGGAAAACCTGTGAAGGTGAATTCACCAGAAACGACAGAAGTGACATTATAATGATTATTAATGTGTCTCAGAGGTAAACAAGTGTTGAGGGGGAAGAAAATATAAGAAGATATATAAAGAAAATAAGACTTGCCACAAAGATTTTATTTCCATGTTGGCTCACAAATAAAGTTTGAATATTGGAACCAACAGAGAAATGGAAAAGTAAAATCTACATTTCCTTGTCAGCTGTGAAAACACTGTGTGATGCAATTCAAAGCTCAGCAGAACAGCTATTAAATAGTATCTGTCATGATTAAAACAAGTATCGCCTTAAGCAGTACAAATTCAAAAGTTATAAAAACCTGCAGAATTTGCAACCCAATGTTTCCACTGTCAGAATCTGCCAGGAGTGTGAAAGATGGTTTTCAAGTGCAGAAATGGATTTGATTTGTGAGAAGCACATATGGGATGATGGGTGATGTAAATGAGGCTGTGCAAGCCAGATGTATTCCTCAGTTTTTTTTCCCAACATATTTTTGTCACAGATATCGATGAGTGTGAGACAGAAGAGGCCAACTGTGCTCACGGCTGCCACAACACACTGGGCTCCTACGCCTGCGTGTGTAACACTGCCTATGAGCTGGGATCAGATGGAAAACAGTGTTACAGTCAGTTTAAAGCTTCTTAATATTGTTGCATGCACAGAAACCTTACATGTAGTTAGTAAAAGATGTTAACACACATTGTCTCACTGAACTTGTAAAAGGAATTGAGATGGAGATCGTGAACAGCTGCGAGCACAACAACGGTGGCTGCTCGCACCAATGCCAGCATTCAACCAATGGGCCAGTTTGCTCCTGTAACCATGGTTACAGACTAGAGGACGACCTTAAAACCTGTGCTGGTAAGAAATTGTGATGCTCAATGTCCATTAACTTAAGAACATGCTTAGAACAACAATAAGACACTCTGAAGGATTACATCAGGACTCAGATCTTATTGAGTTCTCAGTAATATCTATATCTATATATATATATATATATATATATATATATATATATATATATATATATATATATATATATATATATATATATATATATATATGTGGATTAGTAAATTAGGGTTGATGACTAGTTCTGATTAGATCTGGGTTCTCGTTGGTAAAACATCCTGATATGTGAAGTCTAATAAATCTTTCACACTACAAAATTACCATAAAGTTGAATCAACACCTCTCTAAAACAGTTTAAATAGAAACTGAACAATATAACCTTCATGAAGAGAGGATTTTTTTGCAGGACTAATGTGATTTAGATGAACTGCATTAGTTTTAGATAGCTGTACCTAATAAACTTGCAACTGAGTGTATTTATGATCCTCCCTAAAGTATGAGAGACTGTCACATTGATAATGCTGGGTAGTGTAACTCCCCGTGACTCCCCTTATGAAATGTACAAACATTAAACATAAGGATTTAATAGAAGTTATTGCCAAAAATCTATTCTACCAATGTTGTTATTACTGCAGAGGAATTAAGTGTTATTCTGCTTTTAGTTGTAACTTTTACTTTAATTGGCTGTTAGACCTGAACAGTTTACATTCGCTGCAGTGGGTTCATAATTTTTGTCTTCCTGCTTGTTGTGTTTGGCAGACATTGATGAGTGTGGAGAGCAAAGTTCCTGCTGCGAGCAGGACTGCACCAACTACCCCGGAGGTTATGAATGCTACTGCTCAGCAGGATACAGACTCAACTCAGACGGATGTAGCTGTGATGGTGTGTTGAACCATTAGTCAGAACGTGGTTTGCGCTCAAACCTTTATGAGACTGAATATTTATTTCTGTTGAGTTTGGTAGAGTTCCAGTTTGAGTCGGAAGACGTCAACACAAACATGCACAGTGTTTTCTTTGTTCAACGTGCAAAGAGAGAAAGAGCTGTTTTGCTAAATTGATTTTGCTTTTCTCAACTTCTCCTCTTGAATGTAGCAAGCGTTTGAGCCTGTATTGTGTCTGTGTTGTTTAGATGTAGATGAGTGTCTGGCTGCCAATGGCGGCTGTGATCACACATGCCAGAACAGTGCGGGTTCCTTTCAGTGTTTCTGCCGCCGAGGTTTCCGTCTGGACGAGGACCGGCAATCCTGCTTCTGTGAGTGTCAGCAATCACGAGTGGAAATCACACCAGAAACATGTCATCGGAAAACCTGAAAAACTGTTGCTGTCTAACTGCAAAAAACATCCTGTATACCGATTTTCAGTGGGTTTTACGGAAAATGGATATTGGAGTTGTCTAAAGGTTAAACCATATAGACTGTACTGTGTATTTTTAATGTAATTAAATTGGACTATTTGGACAATCCCTTCTAACCTGGCCCAGAGATTGATATCACAACTGAAATAAAACAAATAGGTTGCAAGTATGGTGATACTGCCAGCGCAGTCATATTAATAGTTTTTGAATAATAGCCTTTTTTCACAGCAGAGATTTTGAACTTTCATAGGAAAGAACAAGTCGTAGGAAAGACATAGGTGTAACTAATAACGTAAAATGGCCATGTCCTATTAAAACCCAGTAAGCCAAGACAGTGTGACAGTGAGTCAGCATGTACGACACCAGGACTCTAAAACTAAAGGCAGTTTCAATCATTTTTTTATTCACACTTTTGGTTTTTCCAATTATGATGTCAAAATGTCTTCAGTATTTTAATGTGTTTCATAGACCTAGAAAAAGGAAAGTTATCTCTGAATCTGTCTTTTCGTCATTGACAGTAGAAAACCTGCCAGTGGGGTACAATAGTGTGTAATCGTGTCCTTTTAAAGCAGATTATCGTAAATCAAAATATCATTATCATGATCAATAAACCTAAGTCAAGCTTAATACATTTTTAACTATTATTTCTATACAGGTTATTTCATACTTGCTTAAAGTGCAATAACGCTTGTTGCAAGAAAACTCTAACAACAAGTTATCCCTAAATTGTGGATTTTTTTTATCATTTCTTCTGAAAAAAAAAAAAAGATTCATTTTAAGACACAAAATGAAATAACATAGTTTGTAATCAGTAATATTCACAGTGTGTCAATTATTTTCTCCATGCAGCACTACAAGATGCCATTGATGTCCTGTCCAGCGGAGGTGCCATCGAGTTGCCTCTCATTCGCCCACAGCTCACCTTGGTGCAGGACTACAGCCAACCCCTGGAGCGCTATGACGACTACGAAGACGATGAAGGGGAGCTGAGGGCAGAGAGCAACCTGGCAGAGAAATTCGGTGAGCCCCTCTCCTTCCCCTCCTCAAACCGTTAACCACTCATTATCATTAACAGGAACCTGTATCTGATTACCTGAGTGTGACTCCCCGGAGGTGAAGCTGTCTGACGGGCTCATTTGCCACAGGCAGGAACAGACCACACGGTGGGGGTTAATTACTGTGCCTCATGCTCCCAGACTGCCGGTACATACTGTAACACCACAACGTCTCTGGCAGGAATGCTGAGGCTTATAAATCCTGGCAGCCCATAACAGGAAGTGGAGGGCCTCTGTTTTGTGTCGCCCAGAGCTTGGTGGACTCTTCTGACAACAGCAAAAGCTGAACATTTAATGTTACTGTACTGAAAGCTGAGAAGAATTAATGCCAGTTAAACAAATGTTGACATCTTTTGACCTGGCAAAAACTCAACTGGGATCACAACGTTGTCATTCAAATAATTTTGTGGTTTGGAGCTGGTATGCAGATGGTACTTTTTTTCCATCTATGCTGATTTCCAGTAGAGTAATGCCTATATGTGATGTGTGTATAACTAACTACACTTCCAAACTTGAAAGTCTGTCAACACTAACACATTCGTAACCTCTGACATCCCAGGAGAAAATCAGTGTTCTGCACTAAAATGTCAGAAGCAGTTTCCATGTTTGTGAGCGTTAAATGTCATGATTTCGATTTCATAATAAATAAATAAATAAATCCTTCATTTTGAACCGTCGTGCCTGTGAACTTAGCCAGATGTTGCCGTTAGAGAGCTGAGTGAGTTTCATTCTTTGCCTTGTTGTTTCCAGTGTGTTTGGATGACACTTTCGGCAATGACTGCAGTTTGACGTGTGACGACTGCTCTCATGGAGGGAAATGCAATCCGTGGAAGAGTGGCTGCGACTGCCCCAACGGGTGGATAGGCATCGTCTGCAACCAGAGTGAGGAGAGGACTGGCTCAACACTTACAAGATACACAAATAATCACCCTGAGCATACTGCCCAATCCCTACTGTATCAAATTTGACAGTTCTTGTAGTGATCAACGGTTTTATTTTTCATTCTCACAGCATGCTCCGAGGGATATTTTGGTAAAAACTGCTCCTTCCCCTGTAAGTGTAAAAATGGTGCCAGCTGTGATCCTGTCACTGGGAGCTGCCGCTGTCCGCCTGGGGTCAGTGGAGATTTGTGCCAGGATGGTGAGTTGTCTCCTTTTGTCCTAGACTTAATTTTTCAGTGAAAACATTTCCATCCCACCGCGGCATGATCTCAGTGTCTTGAGCTGTTGAGTTGTTTTGCTGTATGCAGGTTGTCCAAAGGGCTTCTACGGGAAGCAGTGCAATAAGAAGTGCAATTGTGCCAATAACGGGCGCTGCCACCGGACCTACGGAGCCTGTCTGTGTGATCCTGGACTCTACGGACGCTTCTGCCACCTCCGTAAGTCCCACTGTCCTAACTGTCCTCCCAGGTTATAAAAGTGTTGATTGACAGACTGCAATAAAATCCATATGCAATTAAAAAAAGGGCTTGTAAATACTCATATTGTGGCTATAATTTTAGTGTGACATGATATTTCTTTCTGTGTGCCATCCTGGTGAGAAATCATCTCGCCTCAGTCTCAGCCTTTCGTTTTTCCCCTTCAGCTTGTCCTAAGTGGACGTTCGGCCCGGGCTGCTCTGAGGAGTGTCAGTGTGTCCAGCAGAACACGCTGGAGTGTCACCGTCGCCATGGCACCTGTGTCTGTAAACCTGGTTACCAGGGCAACACCTGTAAGGAAGGTGAGCACACTGTCACAATGCTCCGCTCATCAAAAGACTTACACTCAGACAGAAGAAAGAGAAGGAATAATAGTCTGCCTAAGTAGCCAATAAGTGCCCATACATGCCAAGATATGCTTTATCTCCAGTGTCCAAAGAGACTCCAAATCGTAATACATTTACAGCAGAAGTCAGCCAAGCGTGCAATTTCCTCTAAATGAAGACAGGAAAACTTTGACAAAATCACTGAGCTGTTTATTAAAAGGACAGTTTCCATTCTTTCGTGTTACAGTTGAGCGCAGCTTTGTAAGTGACCGCTCTGTCCTGCTCTGCCTCCAGAATGCAACCCAGGTACTTACGGAGCCGGCTGTGAGAAGAAATGTGCCTGTCCACCGGGAGTGTCATGTGATCATGTGACTGGAGAGTGCCAACGAAAATGCTCTCCTGGACGTCATGGAGAGAACTGTGATCAGGGTAGGTGGTCCGCCATAGGGTAACACTTTCCTCATGCAGTAAGGGTTCATTTGTCTACATTTTATGATATCCTGTGTCGAGATAAATGTCTTGCGCATGTCCCATCTTAGACTGTCCAGAGGGAAGGTTTGGACCAGGCTGTGTGCATCCTTGTAACTGCACCGGTGCTCCATGTGACGTAGTGACGGGACAATGCAGGTGTCCAGCAGGGACGTCAGGAAAGCACTGTGAGAACTGTGAGTGCAGACAGATTTTATGTAATCACCACACACACAAACAAACACAGACATTTTACACAATACCAATGACAAAAATGTGAATATCGACCTTTGTTACAGTGTGTCCGGAGGGTTTCTGGGGTCCAGGCTGCACAGAAACCTGCCCCGTTTGTGAGAACGGAGGCGTGTGTGATAAACACAATGGTTCATGCAGCTGTCCTCCAGGGTTCATGGGCAAACTCTGCCAAAACTGTGAGTAGGAGCAGTGTGCATTTTTGGTTTCCATAGCGACATGCATTAAAAAGCCAAGCAGCAGAGGAGGATGGCAGCACAGTGGAATATTGAAATCACGCAGTGGTGCAGTTTGGACAAGAAATAAAGCAACATGTTAGAAGATGGAGGAATATTTTTTTCACTGAGATCATTAGCTAAAATCCTTCAGCTGCCTGAAAACCTCCTCTGACATCTTTTCATTGGGAAGAACAGATATAATTCCAATTCAAACAAGCACTGGCTCTTAAAGCCGCATTTGACGGCTGAATCACGGAACCAGTCATGGGAACTTGCAGTCTGGTGGAGTTGGTTATGGTAGATTAGCCTTGATGTTTTAGATATATTTTTTTCCCCTTGTGCAGCGTGCCCGAGTGGACGTTTCGGTCCAGGATGCCAAATAAAATGTGTGTGTGAGAACAACGCCCGCTGTGACCCTGTGAGTGGGCGGTGTACCTGCACTCCTGGCTGGACTGGACACAACTGCAGGAAAGGTAACGATGCTGGAAAACATTGTTTATGACTGCAATCCTGACATCACATCAGCTTCTAAGTCTAAGGAGAATTATGTAGCAACGCTGACCTCATATATCTGACAGCAAAAGAAATCCCTGCTCGTGTTTGACCCCCACATGTGATGTCTCTGCTGCAGCGTGTGATGCAGGGCACTGGGGAGCAGACTGCACGGAAACATGCGACTGTAGAAACGGAGACGGCAGCTGTGACGCAGTGACGGGCCAGTGCAACTGTGAGGCTGGTTACACGGGAACACGCTGCCATCAGAGTATGTAGTTACCTATTGTTTTACAGCATGTAAAAACTACAGTGATGAGTTTGTCTACTGCGCATAGACTTGTTCTGATGATCATAGCTTGTTTCAAATTCTTGGTGACAAGTAAGTCTGCCTGATGTGTGCGTTGCATCAAAATTACTGCATGCTGTCAATCACTGGAGCTCACTTTGTTAACAGTACCTCAATTTGAAATTAAGGTGTGAGGACTAAAACATTGTTAATAAAGTGAGTCGAAGTGTTTTTTTTTAAACAATCATGGGAAAAACGGGTGAGGGCTGTGTTGTTTTCAGCCTCTTCATTTAGTCTCACTTGCCATTATTCTGCAGTGTCATTATTGGTTTCACAACCAGGTGGTGCCAAAGTACAACTTTCAAATTCATATTTTGGTTTTGTCAGTTTGCTATGAGGTTTATTTTTTGTGTGTAACAGTTTGCTTAAATTAGGTGTTTATTTTGTATTGTAGAGTTGTGTTATTTTTCAACCACCTTCATAAATGACAGTGAACACAGCATATTGAGATGTATAAGTCAAACTTATGTGTGTGTTTCCTCAGAGTGCCCAGCAGGTATGTTTGGTCTTGGTTGTCGCCATCGGTGTCAGTGTGACAACAAGGCATTGTGTGACCATGTGAGCGGAGCTTGTACCTGTCAGGTCGGATGGACCGGGACCTTCTGTGAAAAGCGTAAGAGAGGCGTCTTGATCACAACTTTACCTACTGAATATGTATATCTGCTACTGAAAGACAAATAAATGTAAATGTCTTTATGTCTGTGTATGTGTTTATCTGTGTGTGTGTGTTTTTCAGCGTGTCCTCAAGGTTTCTATGGGTTGGACTGCCAGGAGAAGTGTTTGTGTCTAAATGGTGGGAGCTGTGACCACATCAGCGGAGTTTGTTCCTGTCCTGCCGGCTGGATCGGTCCGTTCTGCAACCTGAGTGAGTGACAGGTGCACGGCAGACATTTATAGAGTTATCCGGTGCTGGCATGACTCCAGCGTTATGGAGGAAAGGTGGAATGTGAGGCTTAGATGGTTCATATCAGGACATTTGTTGAGCAGCATCGAAGCTCAGAGAGCATCTTTTCAACGCTGACTCACAGTGGAACAAAAACACGCTTGGTTTCAGAGTTATTTGGAAAAACCCAGCTTAGCCACACATGAGAAAGCACCAACTTGATGTTCCCCATGCTTTGGCCTGTATCACTTTCCAGACACTGGAATTTCCACTTTTGATCTGCAAAGTTCATGAAGAGGTAATGATATTGTTTGTCCCTCTCCTGGCAGCATGCCCACCCAGTTCGTATGGGGAAGGATGTAACCAAACCTGTGGCTGCCGTAACGATGGCATCTGCCACCCGGCCAGTGGGCAGTGTGTGTGCTCGCCGGGCTGGACGGGACCCAACTGCACAGAAGGTGAGTGAGCACGATACAGAGCAAAGGAATCATGTATACGACAGGTAAATGAGGGGTCACAAGATGGTTTGTGTGTTTGTTTTTTTTCTCTCGTAGAATGCCCTGCAGGGTTTTACGGAGCAGACTGTCGGCGGCGCTGCCTCTGTCAGAATGGAGCCACCTGTAACAAGACCAATGGAAAATGTGCATGTGCCAGCGGATGGACGGGCACAGCCTGTGAGCTGGGTAAGACTCTGAGATGCTGTGAGTAAGAGTCTCCGTATGTGTTACCACAAAACCACCTTCAGATGGATCATTTAAAGGAAAGTTCTCATTTATTACAACTTAGATTTTTATTTTTTTTTACTTTTGGTTGTAATTTATAATAACACACTCAGGTCTGGGAACACTGATATTGTTACAGATGGTCTGACAGGTTATGAGCAGTCCAACAGTTTTTTTTATATTTTCTGAAGGTTTTTATTTGGAGGTACATCAAAAACACACAATCAAGCCTGAAATATTAGTAATATTCCCTTATTGCACAAGAAAAAATTTGAAGGTAAAGGAGGTTGGCCTACAAACTGATGTTTAGAACAGACACAGTTCGCCTTTGTTTTCACCTTCAAAGTGTGGCTAACCAGGGAGTTTGGTTAAAACTGATGTTCTTTGCCTTGTCAGACTTGTTGTTAATAATGTTGTAGATTCCTAGTACATCATTATTGTTTCCACTGTTTCATTGTTTCATTATTACCACCATGAACAATGAATAAAACAGAAAATAAGACCCAGCTGGTACAAAGCCAGAATTTTCCTTCGACTACTGTAAAATCTGCCTCTTTTCTTCCTCTACATGCAGAACATTGTGCATGGCATCTTCCACTTTTCTCTAAGAGCAGACATAGACAAACTTGTGAAATTTGGTTATGTAAAAAATCAACAACGAATCAACAGTGAATCAACAATACAGTTAAATCAGTGTTTCTGTCCATATTGACATATTCTTCACACTGACTAGCTAATAAGGCAGCGCAGTAAACAAAATTTAGTGAAATCCAACCTTATTTATATCCCAATTAAAATAAACATCAGTTGCTACAATAACAAAGGACGTCTAATCTTTAAACTTTAACTTAAAACAGATCAGCCAAGATATCAGTATCTTTAACATATCCAACTAAAATTAAACAGGACATACAAATCAGAAGTGAGTTAAAATCAAATCAGTGAGTCAAAACGAGGACACGAGTACATACACTGATGTATAAACATTTCCTGTTATTGAGGTGAATCTAATCATTTATAGCCTTTAGTTTGTTTGGCCCAGCTCTACAAACTCTAAGCTTCCAGTAACTCTGAATTCAGCCTCCTCTTGCAAAGCCATAATGATGCTGGTTAGTCTGGACAGTTATGCAGAGAAATAACATTACCTGAACCCTGAAGTAAATATTTACGGTGGCCTGTGGTTGTTTTACTGTGCTCGGGAAATACATCAGTCTGAGTTCAAAATTGTTTTTGCCTACAGTCTGGTTATTTGCTGGCAGAGTTAGTTTCTGCACCACAGACGAGTCGGCTCTGTCGACCTGGTGATGACATTCCAGCTCATTCTCCCTCTGCGCTCCACATCACACTCTATCCTCCCTCTGTGCCTGTTACAACCTTTCCCTGTTGAGCCAGGCCTGGCCCGGCCCCCTCTTCGTGCCCAGGAAACCCCTAATCCTGTCGCTGGAATGTGTTCACCCTACAAACCCTGTGGCTTCTACATCTCATTGGCAACTCTGTACTGTGTCCAACTATAAATTATTGAACACACAATGAGCTGCAGCCTCAGCAGAAATATGACAGGGCAGGTTTTCCTGTTATATGTGGTTCACAGTGTTGATGCTTCTGTTTTCCTTCTCTTGTCTTGTCCCACGTGTGTGTTCCTGCTCGTGCACAGAGTGCGTAGCGGGCCGGTTCGGGGCGGACTGCCAGCAGCAGTGTGAATGTGAGGCCGGAGGCCAGTGTGACAGACAGACCGGACGGTGCAGCTGCAGCGCCGGCTGGATCGGAGAGCGCTGTGAGAAAGGTGAGCCAGTGAGTGAACGAATGAGGAAAACAAATGAATCTACAGACACTGTGACCTCACGCGAACTGCTGCTCTTTGGAAACTGCTGCAGTATTCAGTGGTTTTGTTAATTATAACCTCTAATTTGCACCTTCTCTGCTCAGCATGTGAACCAGGCCTGTTTGGTCCCGGCTGCGAGGAGAGATGTCAGTGTGTACACGGAGCTTCATGTCACCACGTCACTGGAGAGTGTCAGTGTCCACCAGGGTGGAGAGGCAAACTCTGTGACAAAGGTACAAACCTGCAGTCAGACAGACTCTGGTGCTCGTGCAACACCTGGTGGACGCAGCTTGTCCAGTTACATTTTCAAACATCCACATGCATGGACAGAGAGAGAAAACTTTTACATTTAGTATTCACTTAATAACAGTTATGTCATTTTGTTTCTTTCAGTTGCAATTCAGAAACTAAACACCAACTGAGCTACATAAACACAATCATGACATACACTTGTTTGGGTTCATTTTTGCATGATGAAAAAAAAAATATATATATATATATATAAAAGATTATAAAAGATTAAAACCAAACAAAGCAACAAAGAAAAAACTAAATGTAATAATTTTCAGTCAAACTTACAGACTGCTCAACATTTTACAAGCAGAATTACAGATAAGGATAAAGGGGAATGTGTAGCATTAAACTATAGCTTTAAACATTTCACTTTCTTTCCTCTTAGCGTGTTTGCCGGGCATGTATGGCAAGGGTTGTCTGCAACACTGCAGCTGCATTCAGGGCACATCCTGCCACCACATATCTGGAGAGTGCGGCTGTCCTCCTGGATTCACAGGAAATGGCTGCGAACAGAGTGAGTGCTACAGGACTAACTTTAGCTACCGTTGCTTTTCACCCCATTTAGAAAATAAATGAGATGCTCAGTTGGTTTTATAAACTCACTGTTGCATTAATAAAACACAAGAATGACACATTTATCATCTGAAAGCAAGAACATCTGTAACCAAGTGCACATGTGAACCATTTCCCTCCCTCCTTCAGCTTGTCTTCCAGGGACATTTGGACAAAACTGCAACCAGGTCTGCCAGTGCTCAGAGACGAACCAGCTCTGCCACCCAGTGTCTGGATCATGTTACTGCGCTCCAGGTTTCCATGGCCCCAAATGTGACCTAAGTAATAAAAAAATACAAACACAAAAACCCAGCATATTTACACACATGACATTACACTGAGGAAAGAAGTAAAAGCCTTTTAAAAGTACTGACTCTCTGCTTTATTTGTAGTTTGTGGAGAGGGTCGGTACGGTCCGGACTGTGAACGGGAGTGCCAGTGTGAAAATGGAGGAAAGTGCATTTTCTCCACTGGAGCCTGTGAATGTCCGGCAGGATTTATAGGAGCACGCTGCAACATCAGTGAGTCCATCTGAACCTGCGGTGGTGACGGGGAATAAATTAATGACAAATGTCATTGCCTTTGGATGACGAGTATCTGGTGTGTGTCTCTGCGGCCACAGCGTGTCCTGCTGGGCGTTACGGGGCCGACTGTGCTCAGGTGGCACTCTGTGGGGACGGAGCCCAGAATGACCCGGTGACCGGTCGCTGTACATGCATCCCTGGACGCAGAGGAGAGGACTGTGGGCACGGTGAGTTGTCAGCACTGTTGACGCATTTTGATGCGATTGTGATGTATCGATTAATCATATGGGGTCATCACAGTAGTGGTGGCAAAATAAATGGTTGTTTTTTTTTTTTGCATTTTGTCAAATCCATATTTTGCATACTACCATTTACTAGTGCTGCAATAACCTTCACCTGAATATTCTACAATACACACAAACCCACATGCCTCAGCATCAGTGTGGGGCAAAAAAACACAGTGGTGAAAGCTTTTTCCTCTCTATTCCTCTATTTTGACCAGTGTTTAGTTCTATTGGTTTATAAACATAACATACGAATAATAAATAAAAAAAAAGTGAAACAAGCCTCAAAAACACCAGTATCAACTTAACTACCCAGTAGCTGCCTGTGTTTTATCTGTGATCTTATCTTTTTTAAGGCCACACTCCTCTGTGCAGATTTCCCTTAGTGTCACTGAGACTCTGTGCTCACTGTGATGGATTATGTACGTCGAGCACATTTTCACAAGTTGTTTTTCTTACTGTAGGAAAATAGATGGCAGCAAATGCGTCATTCTAAAGCGAAGAGATCCTAATGCCATGTCCTGATGTCTGCAACTTGTTTCATCAGCAGGAATTGTTTTAACCCTTGTATGGTATTCGGGTCAAATTGACCCGTTTCAAATTTTTACAAGAAGAAAAATGGTAGAATTATAATTTTTTTCTACCTGAAACTCAATGGCCTTAGCTTATTTTTCTGTGATAAACATGTACAAACAAAACAAATTATTTGAGCACACATGCTACTATACCCTACACAATTTACATCCTTCATATGGTCTTCGGGTCAGTTTGACCCGCATACACAGAGACACACAGAAACATGCCCACATACACAAACACACACAGACATGCACACACACACACAGATAACGTTACACTATTATAATCTAGGCACAGAGAAGCTGTTTGCTCTCACTTTCCTGAAGTCTTTACCCTCTGTCAGGCCAGTCCATTCCTCCAACTTTATGTTCATGGCCAATATTGCCCTGGTATCTACAACAAGCTGGATGGCTCAGCCTATAATACATTTACAATCTAGATGGCAATCAACCCAGACTGGAACCAAAGGAAGCTCCAAAGAAGACAACTTTTTTCCTTGAGGAGCTAGGCAAGGCACTAGTGACACTGCTTATCTAAAGGAGACAACATGTGCCCAGGACCCCAGCTTCTCTAGCCACAGTGAGGGAAGACACAAAAACGAAGTCACACTTCCATTGTTAATTGTCTTCTAGTAGAGACTGATTTCAATCATTAAACATATATGTTATCTCTATTGTTTGAAATTGAGAATAAAGACAATATATGTTAATGGTTTATGAAGTAAAATTTTATTTCAGAATAGTTTTTAAAACCCCAAATGTGCCCCAGGGTCAATTTGACCTGAGGGATACCAGAAGGTGTAAAAAGTGAAGATAATACAAGGTAGAAAACTTTTTTTTGGTCCTCTTGGTTTTGCCTGTTCTGATAATGAAGCAGAATATTTTTCTCGAGTTTAATTTGAACGTGTGTTTTCTGCCTTAGGCTGCCCTCCAGGCTGGTTTGGGGCGGACTGTGTCCAGCGCTGTAACTGCAGTAATGGTGGACTGTGCGACTCGGCAACCGGCAACTGTACCTGCGGTCTGGGCTGGACTGGTGCTCACTGCGAGAAAGGTGATAGCACTCACACTTTTATGTATCTTATTTCTTGTTTTTGCACCTGCTCCTGCTCATTACCTCATCCATGATCTGCTGACAAATCTAAACGTAGAGAGGTTGATTTTTTTCTTTCTATTTTTCTAACAGTATGTCTTTGTATTTGTCTAACAGTATGTCCTGCGGGCAGATTTGGTGCCAACTGCCAGCTGAAATGTGACTGTCATAATAACGGCACTTGTGACCGAGTGACAGGGATGTGCCAGTGTGGTCCAGGCTACTATGGACATCTGTGTGAACACGGTGAGAAGTGAACACATGAACACACACACAGGCAAACAGGAGCGTCTTAAAGGAATCCAATGATATTATTTTTAATATATTTATAATTTATGTACTTATATTTATGCCTTTATTGCCAATAAATTCTATTAAAGACAAAAATCAATGATAATTTATTGTAATTTGATTATCCAATGATCCAAAAACTAAAAAAAAAAAAAAAAACCACATCAAAGAGCTGCAGCATCAGACAAAGTGACATTTTCCTTCATTACAATGAAAAGTCTTGTGCCCTACATTCATTGTCCTGCTGCCAGAAATAAACTACCAATTTTATATTAATGACTGAAAATATTCCTCCAATATTGGGTTTTTCCTCCAATATAACAGTGAGCTTGGGGATGAGGTGAGGAAGGCAAAGAAAATTGACAGTGAGACAAACATATTGTTGGTTTTAATCTTTTCATGGGATTAGTTAACTTTAGTCCAGTGATTCCTCTGGGTGTTGGGGCCCCTTCAAAGGGTCACAAGATAAATCTGAGGGGTCGTGAGATGATGAACAGTTTAGAAAAAATAAAAGGACATGTTCTGCTACACACATTTGTTGTCATTTTTACTTTTAAATAATTGTTGTTTTTTTAGTATAATTTTACCTATTTTGGCCTTAAATTGGGTAGTTAATTAGTTATTTAAATGAAACCATCTGAGGAGTTTAGAGGTGAACAACTAATCTGAAAAATGACAAGACAGAGAGGTCACAAAGGTTTGAAAGCACCTGTTTAATCTTGCAGTAAAAGGTACAATATTTCCATCTGAAATATTGTGAAATAGAGGTATAAAGTACTGTACAGTTCAAGTACCTCAAAATTATGCTAAAGTAGAGTACTTGAGTATATATGTACTCTCTTCCCACCACACTTTGATACCCAGCCCTACCTCAAATGTCCATTTGTACTCTGTGTTAATCAAAAAAACAAACATCATGACTCTTGGGCTTATTCTCATTTAGTAATCCAATGAGAACATTTTAAGTCGTAAAGGTCAGATTTAAATCTGGTCTCCTGAATGCCTCGTCCTCAGCCTGTCCTCCTGGTCTCCACGGCCCGCTGTGCCAGCTGCAGTGTGACTGTATGAATGCAGCCTCCTGTCACCCTGTGTCGGGCCAGTGCATCTGTCCTCCAGGATATCACGGAGCTCGGTGTCACAGAGGTCAGTCAAAATCACTGCTGATTACCACAACATAATTACAGGATTACTGCTATCTTTCATAATTTCCTAATGTATCCTCTTCCTGAAAATGTCCTTCCTGACCTCGACCCCTCCCTCAGTATGCGAACAGGGTACCTACGGTCACGGCTGTGCTAGGCTGTGTGACTGTGAGGGCGACGCTCCGTGTGATCCCGTGACAGGAAAATGCCTGTGCCCCTCCGGGAAGACTGGACTCAGATGTGACATCGGTAATCTGTCCTTTTTCTTACTTTGAGGACATAAAAACACACAGGGAGGTGCAGACCATTGAAAATCCATCAAAGTCAAAATCAACTCCTCCCCTGCATGAAATTTAAGAGAGAGAGGGAGAGTGTTGTTTGTTCAGAGGGAGGCACTTTTTCTAACTAAATTATATTTGTCCTCAATAAACCTCAGGTGAACTCAGGTGATTTCTTGATTAACAATTAAATATTGACTGAAAGAGAGGACAAATTGCGTGAAATATTGTACATTTTGTAAGTGATTATTTATACAAGAGGAGTTGATATTTTATTGTAGAAAAATAATGTAGAAAAAAATGTATGTTTATTGTATTTAAGTGCATAAAAAGAAGCCGGAAACAAACAAATGTTTGATTAACAAATATGTTAAACTGGAGAAGAATAATGTTTTCATCATTTTTCCTTTGGCATCCAGAAGCTTGTGATCTGCCTTTTGGGTGATTTCCTTCTTTTCTTTGTAGCAGAGTTTGATAATAAGACACCACACACACATCTGTTGACAAACACGTCAAGCTTTAGTATTACTTGTAGGGGAATTGTTACCGTTGGACAGATCCAGGCAGGTTCTCTCGTCTCCAGTCTGTCAGTCTGTTCCTTTAAAAAGAGCACCAGTCTTTTCTGTGGCTTTATTAAACTGTGTGTGCATTTGTGTTTCACATTAGACTGCAGAGCAAATCGTTATGGGCCAGACTGTGCGGAGACCTGCGAGTGTGGGAACGGGGCGCAGTGCGACCCGCGCAACGGACGCTGTACCTGCCTGCAGAGCTGGATTGGGCTCTCCTGTCGAGAAGGTACAGTAATGACTTTAACATCCACACGGATGGCAGGTGATGAGCTCTGCTGACTCTTGAGTCAGAACAGAAGTGACACTTTAGCTGACTTGGTGAAATCAGAGTCAGTAACTAGTTTCAGCGCTGACAGAACTGCAGAGGCTGCACTGTTTCGCATTTGTTCAGATCAAACATGGACATTTTGTGTTTGCTGAGCTGGACTCACTCTCTTTGTATGCGTCTCCTCAGGTGGACCTCCTCGCCTCACCCACGGCAGCAGCAGACAAGCCTCGCCACATGACAAGTCATTATAGCACCCAGCTGGAAGATCCTAAAGAACTAAAACTTGGACAGGTCAGCTGCATTTTACTGAAGTGACTCAAGTGAGTGAAAGCTTGTGACAGGAAGTTGTAGCAGGCAGCTGGAAGACTTTCATGGAAACGAACTCTCTGATGAGAAATGCAGTTTCATGTTTGGATCTGAGCTGGATCATACTTTTTTTTTTTTTTTGGTGTGCCAAAGTGTCCTTTGAACTGCTGAAGCTTGTTTCGTCAGCCTGACCTCACTGGTACATCTTGATTTTGTTGCCATCAAAGTGGAACGTCAAACACCTTTTAGAGTACACCGCAGTACAATGTCAGGAGATCGTGGTTCTTTACTGCAGTTTTGGTATTTTGTGTTTAATATTTTGTCCTCGAAATACTTTTTGCAGGTACTGTATATAAAATAATCTCTCATTTTTTTAAAGGATATTGCTGGATATGATGCAGCCTCTGACACCGAGGCAATTTTTGAAACCATGTCAATAGTTGCCAGTACTATGAAGTTGTTTTTCAGTCTATACAATATGAAGTACTACCTTCAGACCAATGGTGCTATGGTGTTTTACTGTACAATTCAACAAAGACTACAATGATCCTCAGACTTTTATATTATTACAGTAAAGCACATTCCTGTCGAGTAAACATGCCTTAATGGACAGCTGGAATTTTACAGTTCACTTAACATTACACAACTAACACTCATTTGCACCTTCTCCAAGGTTAAGTGTCTATATATTTTCTTTTGGATTGATTTTGTGTATAAATTGCTTCATATTTATATTTCACACATTTCTATACAATGAATATAATTTTAAAATGCATCCTTATTTTCCACTGGATAAAAGAGATACGTCCAGTAAAAAAAAAAAAAAAACAGAATTGAGCTTTTTCACACGAATGCCAATAAAGACAAGAGACAAACAAAGGTTGGTTTACCATTCTTATTTTATCATTATTTCATTTTCATTGAAGATCGAAGCTGTACATCCTGTCTAAATTCAGATTCAAGCACAGTGCAGATAGCAACGCCTGCAAAAGAAAATTAAAAAAGAAAAGAGAAAAGGCAGAGGTGATCACAACCAGAAATATATACAAAGGTCAAACTATGTACAGGAGATACCAGGCTCTCACTACGTCATCTTCAGAATGAATTCAGTCCACCGTTGCATTCACTTCAGAGCATTCCTCATAACGCATACACAACACAAAAAAATTGCTTCTTTTTGTCGGTCTTAAGATCGATACAATACTGATAGGAAAAATGCAGCATGATGGAAAAAAAAATAAAAACAGTTCTTTTAATTCTCTCTACTGCATTAAAGGCTAAAACATAAAAATATATTCTCTGTATAACCTAGAACCTTCTGTAAAATAAGCTTTATCCATCTGTGGCTCTGGTTTCATTTCTGAACTAGTCATTAAAATGGTAGAACAGCAAATATGATGAAACTAGGACCACTAAAGGATGAATTTCTCCTACACAGGCAGAGGGCACCAGGTAACTACACTTCAGCCTTAAAACATTAGGCATTATTTCTACAATGTGCAGAAACCTTTAAACACCACAAGCGCTTTGTTGGGCAGGTCAGCACGGTTAGAAATAACACTGATGATCAAACGAAATGCACAGCAATACCATTTAAAAAGGACAAGTTTGATGTTTTTTTTTAAATGACTATTTGCTTTCTTGCTGAAAGTTGGATGAGAGGATTGATACCACTCATGTCTGTATGCAAAATGTAAAGCTACCACTAGCTGCAGACTAACTTAGTTTAGTAAGACTGGAAAGAGTTAGCCTGACTCTGTACAAATGGACCACAGTTCACCTACTAGCACCTTCAAAGCTCTATAATAAAGATTATAGTTACAACTCACTTGTTTAATCTGTACAAAAAACAAAATGTAAAAATGACAATTTATTGTGTTATGGTGGGTTTTTAACAGTTCTTATGTTAAAGCTTGTTTTAATGCCCTCTGTGGTGAAGTACGGCCATGTTATTTTTTTCCTATGGGACTCTGCAGTGATTTGCCAGGAAGATTATAAATGTGAAATGATGAAAAAGTGATACAGCACTGGGACAGGAAGTTTAGTCTTTATCTGCTGTGTTAAAGTAGTTTTTTGTAGTTTTTGTGTGTCCCTTGCCTCCAGAATTACAGTTGCGAAATGCTGATTTGCACAAAGTCTCATAAAGTGTTAATTACACAACGCTTGCAGACTAGCACTTACTAGTTTTCGAGCACTGACATGCAAATACATCTTCATTGTTAGTGCTTAGGTAAGTTAATGGTTAGGTGTTGCAGAAAATGCTCAGTTAGGAACAGTTAGTTTGTTTGGGAAAACAAAAATTGACAGACTTTGAAACAAGACAATGTGTTAATTAATTTGCATTAACAGAGCTGGTAGGTGGCTTTGTTTCACCTTTTAACAGTCAGACTAGCCTTCATTTTCAGTCTTTATACTAAATTAAGTTAGTTGGCTTTTGGCGGTAAAGTTAGCTCCACATTTAGACAGATGCAAGAGTGGTTATTAATCTTCTTATTTCAACTCTCTTTAATTAAGCGAATAAGCACATTTCCCAAAAACATCTCGCTTTTCCTTCCAGTCTCAAACATCCTCCACAATCCCTGCTGATGAAAATATTAAGACACAGGAACTCCACAGACTAAATGAACTAAATGTTCTTTGCTTTTCTTTTTTTTTCCTCCTCTTCCTCTGAGAAAGAATTATTCACTCAGACACAGCAAACCAAATGTATACAGGGATCAAATTTATACAACAGGCTAAAGCAAGGGATTAGTTTAGTTGCCCCCCACCCTTCCCCTCCCCCCCCACACACACGCACACACACTAACAGGATCAACAGCAGAGACATTAAATGAATTCACTGTTAAAAACCACCTAGGAGGAGTAACAAAACAGACTGTAAACCTCATCCAGGCAAATCCCTCACAGTAAGTCTCACTTTTGATTATCCCCTCCACTCTACATCTCATTTGTATCATCATTCGCACTAATATGTCTTAATCTGTACTTGTTTATTTTTTTCTGCTAAGAATCAATAGTTTATCAGCTGTTAGTACAGACTTGTTATCTACATGTGTTAGTAAGCGGAGTGGCATCACCTTGCTCGTCCCCTAGGTACTGTAGGCTGGGTGAAGAAGGTCCATGCTTTGAGGATGTATCACATGCTATCCACTTGTGCTTTAATCACAGTAAGAGAGCACCCAAACAAGAAAGAATGATATAGGGTGGCGTTTAATTTAGCAGTAATACTTCTGAGATGCCTCAGGTCGTATGTCGCCTGAAACAAACCTTACCGATCCTAAAGCAATTAGCTGTTCTATGCATTCTGTATATGAAGGACGTATTTGTTAACTATTATAACAGCATTGTCAAGTAAAGATATATATGGAGTAAAGTCCATACCATAGATAGATAACAAGCTGGACAGCACATGCGTCAAGATGAGTTCTATAATCTTGCAGGAAGTGAGACTGAAACACTTGGGGGTGTGTCATCAAAGAGAGATGAAGATGACGAAGAAGAAGAAGAAGAAGAAGAAGAAGATCTTTGGCTCAAGCCACGCTAAAAATGTCACCGGTCTTCCCCAGTGTCCACACATGAAAGAGAGACAGACGAGTAAATACAACCTCCTGACCATGTGCACGCCTACACACGACTAAAAACCACCTGCTCTGTTCCCTGAGCTGCTGCCACTCGGTGATTAACTGGACATGCCGCCTCGTCCTCGCGCAAGCACAAACACCACTTCCACCAGTCAGCGTTCCCTTATGTACTGGGGACATGAGACCGGTCGGGCAAAGAGGCAGCTGTCGAGCTGCTTGTCTACGCCAAAGCCCGCGGCACAGTCTGATGCAACTGTAAATAAGGCAAAATACTTGAACAAAATTTGATCAAGGAGAAGGTTCCATGAGATGCGGAGCCAGCACTGATACGGCCACTTCCTGTGCAGCACATCAGCCTGAAAACAGAGGTTGGGCAACACAGTGAGGTACGACTGCATTTGATTTAACGCGACTGCAGTTCCTACCATTCGGGATGAATAAATAGCTAATCTCTTCAGTGGCAGACGAGATGCCCCGACACGTAGGCCTACGCTCCTGGCTCGCCGTCGCGTATGGTTCGCTGGTCAGGACGGAGGAGGAGACTCTCCAGCAGAGAGCCATCGTTCTCCCTCCTCACCCTGACCGCCACGCTTTGACAGCAGGAGTGTCAAACAGACAAACGTACCGCCAGTGAAGACACAGAGGGAGGATGAGGAGAGGGAATTATCAGGAGGCGATGTGATTCTTTTAGTGCAATGGCTGTGAGATAAGACTACTGTAATACCCATCCTCTCCCCTCCTTGAAACTGCCCTCTAACACCTGTACTGACAATACTAAAGTGCTGATTGTTAAAGCCCATGAGGAGGCTCGTACACCAATAATATCAACAACACAAAACAAACAGTTTTTTTTTTTCCAGAGAAACCTTGACGGACTCAGTACAGTACACACGTGATTGTAAACAGAACGTCCAAGGAACAAATGCATGGCTATGGTACATGTGCAACAGAGTAGTACTCGTATATTCACATAGTATGAACTTAATCTTCCTTTTAGTTGCATTCAGTTTTAGAAAATAAGAGCAAAACATAAAAAAAAGAAGAAATCTGGCTGCCAAGCAAGCGTGTGCTTATTTTTTTTAAAAAGATATTTTTGTCTACGGTTTTTAAAATACGTTCAGCTGAATTGAATGTATAACTGATTTAATTATGAGCGCATAATCCCTAACCTCTCTTCCACTTATGTCTTTCTTTGTCAATCCCTTCCCTTTCTGCTGGAGGTGACTGTATTTTTTTCCCCCTTTTCTTATCTTATCCCCATGACTCTAAATGAGGTGCCCAGGGTGGCCTTGGTGTGGCCAGACTCATGCGCCAGGGTCTCACTCAGTAAAAGCTCAAGCAAACAGAGGATCAGGCAAAGGTGGGGCGCCATGCTGCGGCTGCAGCCCGGGTGCAGTGCCCTGCCGGGCGGGGCCGTGCTGCATGTTAGGAGCGGTAGTGAGTCCTTTTTACTGTACGGCTTGTTCCCCAGGATGCTGTCCACCTCATGTGTGATGGACGATGACAACTTTGGAAGAACCTGCAACAGGAGAGAAAGAGATGCGTGGTGTGAAAATGTTTCTCCTCACTTCTCAGAAACTGTATGCAGTTGCACATCAAGGCCTCTAGATTGCGCCGAAGGGTGATTTTAGTTTAGTCTAGCTGTGGCTTCCAGTCTGACGTTTCCATCCGTTTACTATAAACCCCCAAAAAAAACACAAAAAACAACATTCAGTTTATTCAGTGAAAAAAAAGATGATTTTATAGATAATTTGAAGATAATTCATTCCTTTGGCTTTAAAATTAAAACTTTACATTTTAACTTGATACTCAAATTTATTTTTGTAATTTCTTTTACTCACATTCAGCTGATTTGTTAGTGTAAATCAATATACTCTATACAGTATTCAGTGCTTTACTGAAGTAAAAGTAGGAACAAATACTACCAAACCTACATTTAAAATCTAACTAAAGTAAAATCATTTTAGTAAAATGTACTAAAATTATTGTAGTGAACGTACATTTCACATAGAAGAATGCTCTGCCTGTGATATATTATTCTCTTTATCATTGCTGAGGCATTATAATATCTTACTGCATTTGCCTTTATAGTAATCCAGAAATAGTTTGAAACAGGCAAATAATTTAATGTTGACATGATGTAATTAAAGAAAACTATTATCATGTAGAAAACAATAAAAAGATAAAAAATAATTTGTTCTCTGATTTTCTCCTCCTACCGTGTGGGCATTGAACTTAAAACATAATGAAAACAATGAGTTAACTGTGGTTTTATTTCAGTGTCTGTGATGTAAAATTCCCAGTAAAAGGAAAACTGCTAAGCCCTTGGGAAATGTGACTATAGCATTTTAAACACGAAATATCACATGGAGACACATAGTGTGCACACATCTAGTATACTACAGTGACGCACTCATGCACTCAGACTCAGGAGGATACACAAAGCATCAGAATAGAGAAGAGCTGGAATGGTCTTTACTGCAGGCCAGACATAATGTGAAGAGAGGACGTAAACCCCCAACGGTCTGAAAACCCCATTAAAAGAGCGCATCTTATCAGGAGAGGAAGAAGTGGCCATAAGCCTGTCTCCAATCCCTCTGGCAACTGATACTCTGCTGACCTTATTAACTCGGTACTGTAAAGCACCCAAGCGTGCAGCGGCAAACTGCCCAAGAGGCCGTGCTGCACCCAGGAGAGGAGGCTGCTGTTACGGACTGTAAGGCACGAATACGGGCCCTGATGAAACAGGTCAGGTCACATTTTCACAAATTAAACCACTGATTTGCTCTGCAGAGCGCCAAACACATGTACACACACACACATAATATTGTGGCCTCACCTGTATTGCTCCTATGTTCTCCATCAGCTGGTCGGTGTTGGACGCCCCTAAAAGGACAGAGCTCACCCCTTCGTTCCGTAGGCACCACGCTGCAGGAGACCAGTAAACAGCAATGATACCCCCACCAAAACTATGGACGTTCACACACACACACGCACATCAACCCTGATTCACTCACGCACTGTACAACATTTTCACTACAACACACAGCAGATTTTTTTTCTTGTTTTTTTTATACATGTCAAATGATGATTCCTTTACAGCCCAAAAAAAAATGCTGACGGAGCATTAAAGCTACTGTAACATTTCCTGTCCACAAATAAAATATGAAAACACAAAATTATAGCTGACCACAAACTCTCATCCAACAAACACCCCACCAGATCCTTTACAGACCACAGTATACAAACACTCCACTCATAAGCAGAACTCATGTACTCTTAAGTAAAGCATTTAAAAGCATTATGAGCAAAAATGCACTTAAAAGTATTAAAATCAGAATTACTCACTGTGCAGCAGAACATCTACTTAGATTATCATATAGTTTAGTACTATTACTTTTGAGCAGAAGCAGAAGCATTTTAATGTCATGGATGGCTGAGAGGAAGCTCATTTTAACTGTATGTGTGCGTGTATACAGACACACTGTATATTCTGTATACTGTCAGAGTTTAGCCTATAACTGTATTTATATCTTAATGTGCAAAGTTATGAGTTATAGCAGATAGCTGTGGAATTTCTTTTTCCCAAACTGATCACAATACCTCGGCTCAGGCTGTCCGGCAGATGCATCACTACATTTTCATGTGGGTAACATGAGGCTTTCTGTGGCTGTGCCATTTAAAAACAGTTAGCAGCCCATGTTGACTTTATTTCATTTTAAATAGCATTCATTCAAAGAGAGAAGAATTCAATCAGTCATTTTCTGGCTGCATCCTGATCTGCTTAATAACATCAGTACCTGCGCATTGTTACCAATCTGGCATATTGGATTAGTGCTTTGCACAAAGTAGAATAAAACATGAGAATGATGACCTCAGTTTAAGTACAGTACTTGAGTAAATGTACTTCCAATACAGCACTGGTCTAATAATATGCAGAAATGTTTTTCTTGTGATCTGAGTAAACTGACTCAAATAACATCATCTCCGTTCACTGCTATTATAATTGTGAGCAGTATTATGCAACACAACTGCATGATTTGCAATTGAGGAAAATACTCTTGTAAGAAGATTACAGCATAAAGGGATGGAGAATTTTGCTGTAAAAATAGTGGGATTATGATTCTACACAAATCTTCCACCAACATGGAAACGTGGCCAAAAACAGCTGAAGGTTTTTCACTGGAGTGATGCGAGTGCGGACCATCCCCCAGGCCACTGAGATACCCATGTCTAGTAACTCTATTCTCCCTCTCAAAACCACCGTGTGATTCCTGAGTTTACTACCTGCTCGAGCCTATCGAGCCACAAGCAGCAAGGAGTCTGTCATTGTTATATAGTTTTTATTCAATACTGGAGGGCCACAGTGATGTAGAGGACTACACGGTGGACATGAATCTCCTGTGCTGCCTTCAGGAGCGCTAGAAGGATTTATGGTAATTGGGGGAGATGAGGGTGCCCACTAATGGGCCGTGAAACCTAATCTATGACACTGCATTACTGCAAGGGTGAAAAATCTGCTGTGATCTGCCCTGAGATTGGAGAGGGGAGTCCCAGATTTACTCAGTGCGTCTCTAACGCCTGACGCTTCAACAGCCCTCACAGGAGTGAATGTCTTTGGGGTTTGCACATTCTCACTTTCCTCCCCAGCGGTGAATCGATATCGGTCACTCGCTGGATTTATGTCTGAGATGCTATTTTAATCCTGACACTGGAAACTGTTAAATATATGTTAACACCAGGCAAAGGCCACAGAGCTATATATACAAAGATAGACTGTAAACATGTTTGCATTCCTTATGTTGATATTTACTTATGATATTTATTACTGTCTTAATGCACTCAAAGGAACGTTGTTTAGAAGAGACTGTATATTGTATTTATTTTAATGCAATTATCACATATCCCTGACAATATTAAAGGTTATGGATAAGTCTATTTCCCTCTTAATGTACAACATTTATCTTTTAAATAGTCTTTAAAAAACCACAGCCACTCCAGCACAGACATACACTTGACAACACAAACACACCAACAGTCAAACCAGACAGCTGCGTGAGCGCCGCTGACCTCGGCCCGTCTGAGGCAGAGGGACGGACAGACAGACAGAAAGAGAGAGAGCGGCAGAGTGTATCTGCGTACCGATGGCGAGTTGGGGCAGAGTGCAGCCCAGCCGCTCCGCGATTGCCTGCAGCTCTTTCAACTTCGCCTGCTGACGCCGGCCCTCCTCGCTCAAGATCTTGTCCTTCAACCACTGGTAACCCTGTCGAAAACACAGCACACCTGCTCAAAAACACAGCCCTGCTCACACTGCTGCGCTGCAGCTCCTGTGTCACCAGGGCCTGTTTTTAAACAAGTGACTCTGTCTCCTGCTGTCTACACCTCAGCCAGGGAAACACAGCTACAGCTACGCTTACTGAAAAGCTCAAGTTTTAGTTCATTGTTATTACAAAGTTACAAACATTAGAGGAAGAAAAAGTCTGTATTTAAACTGACTTTTACTGTAATCTTTATATTGTATCTATGATCATATGAACCATAATACTGTTAGTGACAAATTAGAAAGAATAGTAATAATAAGAATTATCACCGAGTTAAAGAGCCAGAACACCACAAACATCCACAGGCAACACTGAACCAAACAGGGAGCAGCACATTCCACACAAGTCACCAAACACACTGCACAACACCAAAATGGAGATCTAGTTTCATGAACCAGGAGAGGTCTGATCAACAGCCACTGACACACAACATGCGACTCCACTACACGGACACATCAGTCAGGTGTTAGCTTTTGTGAGTGTTGGACTTAAAAACATACTTTTTTGTTCAAATTCTCAATGTCAAAATGTTGTTTTCAGTAATGTGGGAAATATTCCTCTGGGCTTCCCAGTGTTCACTGAATCAAATCATTAAAACTGTCTCCTCCTCATTAATGTTCGGTTATTATGGTGGTGTAGTTCCCTTAAGCATAGAGGAAAACAAAAGTCTTTCAAAAAAACATTCTAAGTCACAAATGAGTTTGTCTGTAATAACTAACTGAATTGCTTCATGATTCATCTTCCAACTTGATTATTTAGTTTAAAAAGTATTGGTCTCTGTAGTGTCAAACTAAAACCAAACTATTTAAACAAATATGTACACGTGTTGTGTGTGCTCATGTGCGTGCAGGGAAATGCATTAAACTGACACTAGCTGGCAAACAGTGTCGAGCGGTGCGGCTCAGGAAGAGGTACACAGTGCATGGCATCAACATGGCACTGAAAACACACAGATATATGAGGTGTGCAGAGTTACAGAACCTGAAAGACACAAACACACGATCAAACAAACAAACAAACAAACAAACAACTGGCAACAAGTAGGGAAACACAGAGCGGTGACACCAGCACAGATGGTGAGAGCAGGATAGAGACAGAAAACTGCGAGCGATGTTCGTCTACCTTCAGAGAGGCCCGAGAATAGGGAGGCACCCTGCCGTCATATTTCCCTGAGATGATCCCACAGGCCAGTGGTGACCACGTCATGGCCCCCACACCTGAGAACAAAAACAAGATTGTTTTTCTTTCACAAATACCAGCAACACCAGGTTCCTCCTGTGCAAGTTCAAATCTGTTTATGTTAAAACTGGATTTAAAGATGAGTCTGTCGTTTACAAATTGTGGTGTCAGAAGGGACTTCAAGTTACAGTCTGCTGATTATAGGTAGATTAGAAGCCATTTAAGTCTGGATTAGTTCATGTAGTTTTACATAGACAATGACATGAGGCTAGCATAGCTGAACTAGAACCTTGCTCTTTAGACTTATGTGTCCACAAAGAACAGGAATCACTTTCACAAACACAAATACTTTCTGTTCAGATATACTACAGTCACCTCACTTCTGTACTCCTGCTGTACCAGGAGACCTCGACCAGTTCTCTATGCAAAGCCACCAGTCTGTCACGGCTCACCTATCTTATGGAAGAGCTCAGGTAGCTGCACCTCCACCTTCTCTCTCTGAAACATGTGGTACTCGGCCTGCTCGCAGATAGGAGGAATCTGGTTGAACTGTCGTGCCACAGAGTACGCTTCCTAAAGGAAAACATGGAATATGTAGGATTAGCCTCATATATAGTACAGCACTACATTTATAGTATAAACACCATCAAGACCGGAAGCAAACAGGACACAGCAAGGTCACAAATCAATTAAAAACTTCGTAATGGAGGAAAAAACTCCTTAGTCTATGTTGGAAATTTATATTTCTTTGGGTTGTTGTCTACAGTCTCACCATTATCTCCATCGGGCTCCAGCGGGATGTTCCCCAGTACATGGCCATGCCTTGATTTATAACATGGGTCATTGCTCGAACCGTTTCTATAGGTAAAAATATGCAACAATGGTTAAAATCATTTCATTTTTCATTTTGTATGAGACTCTATAGAGCCTACTATACGGTATCTGTATTCAAGCTGCGTGTTCTTTACTATTATATAATATTATATTACTATATTATAAAAGGCGTATTTATCATCATTTGCAAACCAAAAGGGCCGGGCCATTCAGAAGAGAAGTGGGACAGCTGATTATGTTAGTCAGAGCGGTGAGTGATTCCTTCTGATGAGGATGACATCTATTCATAGCAAGGCACACTTGCAAGTCCACAAGAATCAGCTTTTTTTGTGTATAACATGCTAAGGGGGAACAGGAAATGAGCCTGGTGCAATAAATCAGAGATGACAAGCACATTTACACCAGTTGAATGGAGAATGGAGGGTGAAAAATGTGTAGGGTTCTATAAAATGAAAAACAGGAAATTAGGAATAGGTATTTTCCATTAATGTGCTGGCCTGTGTTGACTGACTGTCAACACATCACTAAACCATCAGATAGAGAATTTCATTTTCCAGCCATATCCAGCCCTGTGATGGCCAGTACTCACATTACCTGACTTTCATTTCCATTTTTAGTGATAACTCATTTTACAATCTGACTGGCAACCAAAATATCACGCGTGTTGGATAAAGATCTGGATGTCTTAGACGAGACCAGGAGCACCAGGATGCAATAAAACCACAACGGCCCTCCATGCACCCATGTATTCAGCTTACCGATGCTGTTTTCCGAAAACTCTCTCGGACAAACGAACTGGCCCCTCTACCCTCCAGTTGGTTCTCATTTTAAGAGGGTTTCTCTGTAATCTGACAGCACAGCGGCTCACCTCCTCCTCACCCTGTGTACTGCCCCTTAGCTATTGCCAGAATAAAACACAGCAGATGGTTTAACCACTGTGGGTTTGAAGACGTCAACTCAAAGCTGTCCATTTGAACTGCGTGCAATGCTCAAAGGGCAGATGGGCAAAAGAATTGCCTCGACTTTTACGTCACATTACACCAGCTACTTCAGACTAACAAGACACTAAAGCATTGTGAAAGAGCCGAAGCCAGTGAAGCATCAAACCGAAGGCGGGGGGGGGGACCTCTGACCGAACTCTAACCCAAAGGGGAACTCTTGACACGGGAGCAGATGCATACTGTGCGACCAGCTGAGCCCACACACAGTTATCACTCTGCCATTTAAAGGTCTCCAGCATCAGTATCCATCCTCATTCTGACTGTGGAGGAGGAACCAGGACAACATGCAGCATTTAAAAATAGATATTTCAGTTACGAGAGGTTTGTATATCCGAGTCTTCACGTTGCAGTAGTCATAGAGACAGAAAAGAGGTGTTTTTTTTTTTTTTTTTTTTTGTGCAATATGACAAAACATAAGGAAAACATGTTTAAGTGTGAGAGGGTAGGGAAAAATGGGTCATAATTCAAAAGCAGTTAAGGGTACAGTAGAGACAAAAGAAGAATTACCTTCCATCGGTGTATTAGGGTCCGGTCTGTTCGCAAAAACCACATCCACATAGTCTAACTGCAGTCTTTCTAAAGAGGCTTTTAAACCTGGAAACAAGCACCACAGTTAGCGTGTAGTAGTGAACCTGAGCTGTGCTACATTTTATATATATAAACCCAGTGTATACACCGAGGATTCTCAAACTATTTATTTTCACATTGTACACTTAAGTTTTCTTGGCAACTCCAACAACCCCAAGAGTGTGTCAATTATTCAGCAGGGTCAGTGTGTAATCCAATAATGTGCAGTGCTGTTTCTTACCTTCTATAATGTGTTTTCGGGATAAACCTCTTTCAGTCTCCGCTCTACAAAAAAAGAGGCCGTACATTATAAATAATTACTTGTAATATGACTGGACCTGCCCCCTCTGCTGTGAAATATGATGAAATATGATCTAATAAATGTTCCAGCTTTATTGAAAGCACCTGACAACAGATGAGTTTGGATGACACATGATCCCATTAAGGGGAGCATCAAACAAGTCGAGAAAAATTATACGGGAGGATCGTTTCTCATTTGGACGTGCATGCTGAGTCAAAGAGGCAACCAGATGAAACTTACTTTCCGCCCCAGAAGATCTTTGTTGTTATCACCAGACTAGAGCGTCTGAAAATGGAAAATGAAAGCACATCTGTTACAACACCTGCTAAAACAGGGAGAATTATAGGAGGCTCATGTACTGGGAGTTCACGACATCTACACAAACCTTATATTATATGTATTATGCATTTCTACCTTATTGTTTCAATGTCACACACACACACACACAATAAGTGTGACAGTGCCAGGACTCTGCCAACGCCACTGAATGAGTGTTGTGGGCATATAACCTGACAGAACTATACAAATACCAATCCAGGGCCGACAAAGTAGAAGACAAGGCACTAGAAGTTCATCCATTATTCAGCATCTTTGAAGAGGGACACAGGATTGTGGGCATGGCACGGCCACACGCATTAATCTTTCATCGCTTTCTCACTGTTCCAGTTTGCAACACACAGCCTCCCAATATGTGTGAGGGAGGAGATGATACAAGATTAGAGAGGCTGGCTGGGACGGAAATTAAAAAAGAAAAAAAAAAGAAAAACACCACTTAAAGTGTGGCTCATACCTCCATCCTTTCTTCTTTATGATGTTTCCGAGCACCACCTCTGCCCTGCGAAGCAGACGGGGGAGAAGGCATGATTAAATAAAGATAGTCTCGAGACGATAAGAGTGTTTACGCCCCGACTGTCTGAGGAAAGATTTCAGGCCCTAAATTAAAGACAGCAGCCTCTGAAGACATACTGTATAATGCATAAGAGGGCTTTCATTGAAAAGAGTACCCGTTTAGGGCTGGTGAGTGTACATAAGCTGCCAGGTCAGAGTCAGCGGGGCCCTGGCCCAGCTGTGCTGTGGAGCCTCCACTATGTCACTCATTTGAAGCCACAGGGGTGCTAATGAGTGACATTATAATCAACATGGGGCTCATTAGGGCTGGGCAGAAACCTGCAAGCAGGATGTCTCTTCAGTCCTCTCAGTTTGACAAATAATGAGACACCTCAGCTTACACATGAAATGTATTTGGACTCTCCTTAGAGGTAATAAAACTGTAACAACAAAGATTTCTTTTGGACTCATTCTCGGTGCACCGGTGAATAAACAACCTGCTCGGATTGATGCAGTTTTCAAATAAATTATGTTTCGTTGCCAAGTGTCAAAAGTGTGTCGAAAACTACAAGGGCTAAAATCTATCTAACTGATGGCATCTGAACAGTGTGTCTGTGTCGAGTGGCCAGACAGTCTGACACCTGGTTTGTGGTCATCAGAGGGGGATATATCAGTCACACACTAGAAATACAGATGGCCGATCCCAGACTGAGAGGCTATCATGTCTGTCAGGTACTGGGATTACTAAATGAAACAGTGTTAGAGGAAATTCTGGGATTTTAAAGTCAAATGAGTTGGAACGGTTAATAAAGCAGATTACATTTTATAATCCAAATGCCAAACACTCATTAGTTTCAGCTTCTAAAGTGTGAAGACTTCCTGAATTACTTTGTCTTCTGTGATAGTAAACTGAATATCTTCAGGTTTTGGATCGTTGGTTGAACATAGACTGAATGATTAACTGAGAGAATTATCTGGGCACTTCTGATCCCCTGCTGATCATCCATCTCCCTTTTTCACATGTTTGAAATTTCGTTACAAAAAAAGTATTGTGAAATGTTCTGTAACTTTTGTTTTGAAAAGTACTAGATAAATAAATCTTTACCTCCTTATTTACATTTCACGTACTCATCACCTTGTATTTTTTAATCTTTCTTCTCCCTGGCAGGATGAGTTAATGGTGGTTGACTTAATGATCCTCCCCATGTGATTTTTCACACATTTTGCAGCATCCGGCTGGATACTGATACTAGACAGATGATTTTATAGGTGCTGTCAGCTTGATTTCAGCCATAGTGCCCAGCTAACCCTAATCCATATATATCTATATACTGTGTCTCACTTTGCAGCTACCTATAATGATTTATAGATGCTTATAAAGAGTACAGAAGGAAGTAAATGTAATGAACTAAATACATCATACATAATATATTTTCTCTTGTTTTTGCCCGTGCGTGTTTTGCTTCTATGTACAGGGTCATGCTTTAATATTAAAGCCTGCATGTGTTGGCATCTATTTTGTTCCTCTTTTGTCAGCTATTTATTAAAAAGTAAATTCAGTAAAATATTAATACACCCCCCCACCCCCAAATATTTCATCCTCCTACTCCTGTGGATGTGGCCGGTACAGTCTGCTGATCCAACACGCAGCACGAGTACTGTACTTGCAGCACTACGTCCGACGAGCTGTTCCTTTTTAAACAACAAGCACTCAAGCACTCCCATGAGAGCAATAATGTGTGTGTTTGTGTGTATGATGGTGAGTGTTTGTGTGTGTGTGTGTGTCTCTGGCAAACACCCACACAGTGCACTGTGTGTTGCCCTTCTGAAATGTGAGTAATTTGAGAGCCCAAACATAAGGTACAGTGTGCCTTGAGCAGGTCGACTTTCTTCATCCATCCAGTAATTAGGTCTTTATTCCAGTGCAGAGTCGATGTTATGACTTAAGGCAGAAGCCAATGACATAATGCTGCATTATTCATGGGTTTACAATATTTTATTACTTTCAGATTTCTCTGTAATTATGCGTCCAAATTGTCAGTGTTTTCACAATATCACGCAATTACTATGCATCTAGAGCAAAATGTCTGAGTCTGAAAGAAAGGAGCTTCTGTTCTGCCAATTACTTGCATACTTTTAAATTCTCTGATGCCATATGTGTTTGCTGATAACAGCAGCTACATGGGATAAGCAGAACATGTCTATTTGTGCAATTACATACATTTATTTACATATTTCTGGGAGACAGTAGCACGCATATTGGGATGCATATGCTAGTTAAGAATCAAATTCTGAATATCTCAATGTGTTGGATGTTTGTTTTGTGACCAGTCTTCTGTTTTGTAGGGGCTAAGCCAGAACAAACAAGCCAAACAAACAGCCAAACAGCTGCCAAGGGCTGCATCCGAGCAGGGCGAGGAGTGTGAGCGCAGCTCACAAACCTCGTTCATCTATCCAGGCTCACAAAGCAGAATCACCATTACACCAGCCACCAACACTCCTTCAGGTTCTCAGAGTCTGACTGACAGAATCACAGTAAGCCAGATAGGAGGACTTCACATGAAAGCTTTTTTCCATTCTGATGTATAAAGTGCGTGATTTGTTCTACTCCTCTGTGTGTGTGTGTAATATAAGCTGCTCAGTGTTGCTTCGCAGTGGAAGCTGTCAGGATTAACACCTGTGCAACACACACTGAGCTGCCTGACATGCTGTCACAAACATTTGCACGTGCCGAGAGGATTTGTCCTTTCTGTCCGACTGTGGTTTGTTTTATGGTGGTGCAGTGATCAAAGGCAGAGATGGTAAAACTTCTGTGTCAAAGATCAAATGTTTCCAGTCATATCCTAAAACAACGAGCGAAATGGATTGTTGAAAGCGTTCCCAGATCGATGAAGAATGCAGCGATGACGTTTAGCAGGCGACAGCTGCTGTGGCTTTAGATGAGAAGCAGGAAAACCACAGAGACCTGCTGCATGTTTCATGTCTTTTTGTGTTCGTTTTTCCGAGACACTTGTACTTTGATGCATCATCCCAAACATAATGGAAATAGTAAAATATTCTTGGGAGGATTAATCAGAGACTTGCAGTTAATCAGAGATACTGTTTGTGAAGGATAATCCCTTAGATTATTTCAAAGCACCCAAGTTACTACAAAGCCAGATTAATCCCTGCTAAAAATTAAACCATGACTACATACAGCAATAAGGCAATACGAGGCTGCTTTCTAAGGTTAAGAATATCATCTCTGACTGTAAAGGGGTCGTCTCCTTTAGGTCAAAGATCAAAGACAGAGACATTAATCTGTTGTATCCCTTAACAGGTCACTGGAGAGGCTTTCTGCAAATAAAAAATGAAAACTGTTGGCAGTGATGTTTTTGGCTGGTGGAGTAACAAGGGCATATTGCTAATCCATTTACCTTCATTGTACATCGGTGATGACAGAGGTTCTCCCATCAAAGTGAAACTACTCATATGTTCAAATCAATAGTGTAAAATCTATTTGGTAAACATGATGGGTAAACTGACCCTTGGGTATCAGGGATTGTCTTAATTTAAGTAGAGACAACACACTAGCAGTTTAACCTTCACAGAACACAAGACTGGATGTAGCAACATTGTATATATGCCCCGAAGGTTTGCTTGTCCACCTCTGCGGATCGTGATCGACTAGTGTATCATCTCTAATTTGGTACTTCAAAAATCAATGGTGCATGAGCAGCTTGGTGATATTTGGCAGCACTGCTCACTGCTAGGTGATCTGTGGCACAGGGTATACTCACTTTCCAGCAGCGTAGACCTCTGCTGTGTCAAACAGATTGATGCCATTTTCATAGGCCAGAGTCATCAGCTGCTCCGCCATCTGTTGAGAGAGAGCAGGGGACAAAGCACAGCGAGGGAAGAGATGGGGTGAGAGATCACTGATGTGAGGTGTTAAGACTTTTCGATTATTAAACTTCCTTCACAACACTAAAGAAGGCTTTGCCATCTTGTATCACGTGTTTCTTCTCTGGCTGCTAACGCCCTCTGGCAGCATGTTTTCACTATAAGTAAAAATAGGCTTCATGGTCCAGGACATGCCAGATCATGTGGAGGGTTCCCATTCCCAAGCTCTGATGGAAGATGACAAAATCCATCTGCTCTCACCTCATCCGTTATCTGTCCACCGAACGTCACCCATGTTCCTGCAGAGGGTGACAGGGAGGTGGGGTCAGAGTGGAAGTACATAAACACACGTGCACACAGATAAGCAACTGAGCAGTGATACTATAGTGTATCTTCTGCACAAGTGATACTGCACAAAGCGTACGAGAAAGGAACTCCAGCTAAGAAAAAGCACAGAGTTTGTATATTTAAGCTATTTTATAACTTCTGAGTCACTGGAACTTTGCACCGAACTTCTATTTTCTTTTCTTTTCTCCCCATTTGAGGATAAAGGACCTCAAGGGGTTATAAGTTCACCTCACAAATCTGTTATACAAAGTCTTTGCAGTGCAGGAAACTTCTCAGTGTGTCAAAGGATCCAAGAGACTCTTACCTAATCCAAGGCAGGACACTCGCAGGCCCGACTTCCCAAGGTTTCTGTCAAAACAGAGAAAATTACATTAACATTAATGCAGAGCTGAGGTGGCAATGATTTGTGATATTTTTAACTCCAGCAGCAGCCATGACCATTAGAGTATGACTTAAAGTCTCATTTTTAACGTTGACTGATTGATTGGTAAATGAATAAATAAATATATAAATAAACAACCCCATCCCTTTGATGTGATGTGAGAAATGCCTGTTTAAGGTTCTTACTACAACGGAAGCTTAAAGTCGTGGAAGCGGAGACGAACGGGGCTTTGTATGGATTTGAAGCCAGTCTGCATGTGCTGCAGCATGGACACATGTAGATCGGATGGGTGAGTGGATGATGGTAACACGTGAGACAATGACAACACTTGTGTGTGGCGAAATGTCGGGGGGAAGTCGGAGGGAGGAAGCGCATCTTAAGCGGGCCCACCATGACATCCACAGAAATTTCTCGCAGCACACCAGGATCCCTTAGCCGCCATCTGACTGAAATCCCCCACAGCAAGGCAGAAGCTTGACTACTCGCAACAACTTGCTCCTAAAGCTGCCGTCTCTGAGCCCATCACAGCTCAGACAGACCCCTCTGCTGGCAATCATAGCTTTGTGCTTTGTGCAAGCTTTTTAAACTTTTTCTAAAGATGCCTATGATCCCTAGTGAAAAGGAGACATCATGAGTGATTTGTTACGAGCACTGAAATAATCGATCTGGTTTAATGTGTTGTTATATCCTTTCTTTTTTTTTTTTGTAATGGATCTGCAGACCTTAATCGTTTTTCTTAAAATGCCTCAGATCTAAGAAATGATTAAACATACAAAATGAAGTGTGCTCCTTCTGGTCAACCTCCTTCAACAGATAAGCTGGCAGTGTAAAGAGATAAAAGAAATGTGGCATCAGAGATGATGTAACATGTGCAGGAGTCAAAGTGAGCGTGTGGGAGGATCTAATTTATTTTTATAAGACTGCCTCTATAGAAATACAGCTGAAATGAAAAGGAGAAGAGAGGGAGACAGAGGATAGGTGTGCTGTGTGTGCAGATGTGTGTGTTACATGACTGCGCTTGTGACTGTGTGTGAGTGGGACTGTGTGTGTGTGTGTGGTGTTTTGTGAAGCCCCAATACGATTGCTGAATTGTAGCGGTGACTAACAAAACACTTTCAGTGTGGTCTGAACACTAAGTCCAAAAACACCGACTAAAGCGTGTGAAACAAATATGGAAATCTTTACAGTATCACCCCCCCACCCCCAAGTTGGCTAAATGGGCTGAATTTATGTTGTAGTGAAACAAAAAAAGAGCTCATCAAATGCATTCCTTTTCATGTATCTCCACATACAGTGCTTTCTGTTTTAGAAGAGTTAATCCAGTTAAATCATCCAACATCATTAGTTCCACTCTTCCACTTCACTGAACCACCGAGGGTGCTAGCAGAGCCTCTCCATTCCTTTATATTCTTTGTTTTCCAACTCCAGATATTTCAGAACCGCATATCACAGCAGAAATCTACCTTCTTCTGAGCCGTCAGAGGTTTCAGGAAGATGTGGTGATATTGAAAAATGATCAAATCATATCCAGTTTCTGTATTCTGCATGTAAGGCAAACTTATTTTCGACAAAAGAGCCTCATTAAAAAGATTTGGTCAGTGAGGTCTGTAATCGCGTTACAGTACAGAATCCGAGAGCCTAGTGACGTCACATATAGGGGCCCGATGCCTTATAAGCACACGCAGTCAGTCATGAAGGAGAAGAGAGAGTGATAAGACAATCTAATGGGACTGCGTGCCCTTACGGTGCACCGCAGTGACAAGGTTAACACAAGTCCCCTCTGGCAAACCACTGGAGCTAATGTACAATTAACTGCCTCTTAATTGCATGAGTAAAATACCCCCTTGGGGGGGGACCGGAGTGCTGCTTGGCATCACGAACAGAGATAACCAACAACAAAAAGGAGCTTACTACAGCATGTTTTCTCGAGTGTTTTAATGATGAACTGAGACATTTGTCCAATACGAAAATGTCATGTGCACAAAATCTTCACTCAAAACTCAAATTTGCATACAGCTGTAGTTAGTCTCTGAACACTGTTACTGAACATTCAGGATTGAGTCAGTTTCATTACCTAATGTGATTAAATGTGCTTAATATGTTAATACATGGTGTACAAACAGAAAACAACATGCATAGTAAACCTGTCTAATTAGATGAACTAGCATACACATGCTTCTAGAGTTTTTTATCTGTGTGTGTTGGAGCTTACCACAAAGAGAAGCTAAGTGTATAAGTGTTGCATAAGCATGCTTTAACCATGAATACTGCACATGCAGTACCATGCAGTGCATTTAAGCTTTTTCCCAAACCTAAAAATACGTAACAAGGATATCAGTTTACACAGATCTGTCCTTGCGATTGTTCTCATTGTAAGGATGTCAATTGTCAGCACATTGTTGTGTTCAATATTTTACTAGACCGGCCTTGAATACTGCATTGCGCATTGCTGCAATGACCCTCTGCCAGGGCCTGCAAGCAGCCAGGGGTCAGGTTCCCGCTGAGCCTCAGCAGACATGAGCCACAAGAGTAAAGCCATCTCTCTAACGTCCTCCTCAATAATGAAGGAGACAGGTACAGTACAGGACAGCAACACCACTGCAGCCGCAGGGACAAAGCCGCATGAGATTCAGTGAACAGGACACAAAGGGGCTGTAGCACATGTCCAGTAGGGTTGTTTAGTTTGAAATACTAGCTGACCTTTCTTTGAGGTTTCTATTAACATCAGTCCAAGTGGACAAGGCGAGGGTTCACATTTTGGTATGTAGGTTTATTTAATTAAGGCTTGGGGATCTATTCGGAGTTTGTTTGTACAGGGGCCACATTACACTTTAGCCTGACATAATGAATACTGCGTGTCTAAGTCAATCATTCAGAGTCTGGCAGCCACTGATGGAAGGTGACCTTTGGAGAAAAGTGGAGATGTTCTTTTGTCTCGTTTTTTTGCCCAACAAGGTCAAAAGGGAACAGTTGGGGTCACCTCAGTCAATTATTATTGGATTGTTGACTATTGTCCCTAGCAGACATTGAAAAGAAACACTGAAAAGAAAAGACGTATAACAGTGGGCCAACAACACAACCATAGACTGTGAGGAGGTGAATATTACTGTTAATTGTCATTAATAATGGACAGTCCTTAGCGACCGCCAATACTAGTGGTAGCTAAGCCAGTGCGCCTCGATAATCTTGTCTATATCATTATATTTAAGCTCTGCAAACAGAATGATTCAATATTGCCTGTATGTAATCTAAATTTTATTTACATAATTCCCCAAACCTTACAATGGGAATGGGTAATACCATCCTGAACAGTGAAAACATTTTACTTACCAAACAAAAGCAATGTTAAGGGAAGAAGGACAAATAAATAGCAACAGCATGCAAAAAAACAAACAAACCATTAAATTAAAAAAAGTATCACCAATGAATATGTATATACTGTATACTACTGTATATTGTGATACTGTTAACGTGTGCATATGACTTTTAAAGTGAAGGTGGGAGCCTCTTTAAACTAAAACTTGTAACCTCTTAATAAGCAATAAAAAAAGCTGTTGAAGAAGCACAACGTTTCCTGTCTTTCAAAGTCTGTGTCATTTCCCATGACTGACAGACACTGGGCCAATTAATTACCTTTAAACAAACCCTGTGGTGACCCCCTCAGACCAATAACTGCAATTTTAAGAATGCGTCAACGCAACACTATGACATCACTCCCTTAAAATTAATGACACCACAGTCACCTTTGTCTTAAGATGTTGTATAGCACATAAAACTCTGTGAGGAAAAAAAATGAACTTTTAACCATGTGATTCAGAGCACCACACAGTGTAACACACTGCTGTGATGATTATCACAACAACAGATTTGTTCAAATTATCCACCACTATGGACAGACTTGTTGATTTTATGAGAGACAAATACACATCCAAACTGTTCCTTGATCAGGTCAGTTATAATCCCAAAGATTTTAATTTTATTTTCTTTCGCAGCGCGTAATAATCGGTAATTGCAGGAGTGTTTTTTTGGCAAACTTCCCAAGTTTCACTGTCTGTAGTCATCAACCTATTTTTTGTTATTTGCTAGCAATGCTAGCAGAGAATGGAAAAATTGTACGCTGCTTGACAGGTAAGTTGAAGAGCGAGTCTATTGTGTTATAAGGTGTCGTTTTTTCTTGGAAAGTCACCACAGACGTGGCGTTGTAATATTGTTAATGCTGCAGGCTTTCATCAGTGGGCAATATGCTCAATCGACAGTGGGTTGCATTGTACGGTTACTGATAGTGTCTTAATAGACATTTATTTAATCTTTGAGTAAAAAGCCTGGAGGGATACAGCAGATAAAAAACAACAATTCTCTGTAAATTGTCATGATGAGATTTGGTGATTTTCAGTCCACTGTTGCACTTCTTTCCACCCCTTTTCGGACATGTAAGTGAAATTATTGCGCTGCTTTCTTTTCTATGATTGTATTCACTGACTGTCTATTTTGTATTATCATTTCTGTTTTGCTTGTTCATATATACATATCATTTGCATGTTTGGAATAAATCACTAAAACAAAACAAAAGCACCCTTTAAATGCTAACTTACACACGGCATCAATTAAATACCTATGATGTCAAATCAGCTGTAAATTTGTATTTTTAAAAAAGTTGAGAGGATTGATATTACTGCAGGAGATCTACATCAGATCTACATTAATTCTTTTATCAAATTAGGTACTGGTTAAGACTTACGTAAGGTGTGAGAGCAGAGCGTCAGGTTGGATGAGCGGCATGGAGTCGACAGACTGAGAGGGAGAGAGGGCTTTAAGTCAACGTGAAGTCAGTGGACATGACAGGGTGATGAATGAAGAAACAAGGTCACAGAGCTCTAAAGAGGAACGTGTTGAGAGATATGTTCACTGAGCAGAACTATTAATACTAACAAACTCGTGGTTTTCGACTTCAGAAAAACACACGCAGCAAACTCATGTTGGCTGCAGGTGGTTTCCTTCTCGATTCAGGTTTATGTAAAACCCACTCTACTAAAAGAAAGGAAGGGAGTGACACTGGAGAATGCAGATATTGGATTAGAAATGTGTGGACTAGGCAGTAAAAAAAGATGAGCGATAGGGTCTGAAAAGCAGCTTAAACACAATCACAACTGTGATTAAACAAACAGCTCGCCCAAAACCGTGAATTTATACTTCATCTGCTACGTCTGTATCAGATGAACCTTAACAAGCATACAGTGAGGTAGCCCTGTTTATCCAATTATATCCTCTTCACCTCATTGGTTTGACCCATGAAAGGTTGCGCACTTCATTATGCACATCTTACAGTTTCCTAGCACAAGGTTTTGTTCACTTGCTGCCAGCTGGATGACCTTTCTTTATAACTCAAAACAAAAAGACTCCACTCCTGTTTCAGATAAGACAAGACATGATGGATTTGTGGGGGCGAGTTGTGACTGGAAGTGAGTGGATGATTTTTTTTTTTTTTATTATTTTAAACGGTTGTTTTAAAAGAACAGTTTGACATTTGGGAAAATACACTAATCCATTTTCTTGCCAAGAGTTAGATGAGAAAATCAATAAAAGAGGTACAAAGCCAGAGCCAGGAAATTATTAGCTTAGGTCAGCAGAAAGACTGGAAGCAGGAGAAATGGCTAGTCTAGCTGTCTAATTATTGTGTTCCCTTTATGTAATTCATACACACACAAAAATAACAAGATGTGGCTTTTCAGGCATTCACACACTATAATTATTTCTTGCCAGGTGCAGTGACTTCCTGGAGTCTCAGCTGGACAGAGCCAGGCTAGCTTTTTCCAGTTGTTTGCAGTCCTAATGCTAAACTAAGATAACTGGCTGCTGGCTGCATATTATTATTATTATGAAAAGCTTCACAGTTATACCACATTTCTTTTTTGATTTGAGGATGTTAACTTCCTATTGTGACGGACCTTACAGTTGTTTCTGCTCTTGGCGTGACTCGCAAGTAGCGAAATCTCATGGAAACCACTAAATGAACTCACGCTCAGTTACACACTGTGTAATGGTGTTTGTTTGCGGCACCATATTGGACAACAGCCTGAGAACACATCAAATGTAATTCAGTTTGGAGCACGCCAACTTCATACATACAGCGTACAGCAGCCAGAAACACAGAACCTCTGGCTTTGAAGCATTTTAAGACAGTTGTCAATGGCTTTCTATAATTTTTTTTTTTTTTTAAACTTGGGCATAAACAGATTGTGGGCTCAGAGGGTTTTCCTGAGGCTGAATTTGTTTTTCTTCTAACAGGCATTTTCAGAGGCTCTTATCCGGGGATAAATCTGCCAGTGCCCACAGGGATGGAAAATCTTCCTCTATATGCTGGAGAGGAACGAAGGAGAAACTTATTAGAACCTGTGGGGGTTTCCAAGTCTTACACTGTAACGTTCCACTGAGCTGTGCTGCAACATCCTGACACGCCATTAAACTGAATATCATAGACAAAGGATACTGATGGACTATATTCACTGAAAATGCCAACTGATTTTATTTATTATATTTATTTATATCTTAAATTCAATGGAAAAACTGAGTAACTGTCTTTAAAAAGGTATCTTGAACTAAATGCCCTGAAAGACACTGTGCTAAATTTGTACCTTAGGACTACAATAGCTTGTCATTGGTGCAGTACCCCCGCGAGGTACAGCTGTTGTATCCTTGACTTTGGGTAATGATTTGTACCCTCAGCTACCCTGACTTGTCTTTTATTATTTATTTATATATACTTATTTATTTCATTTTATTACCAGAATGCTGCTCATGAAAAACACGTCCAATATCTAATTCAGTGTGAATCAGTCATATATCTGTACTCTGGATTCAGTACCTTCCTTTTCTTTTCTTATTATTTCTTTTATTTAATGGCTGCTCTATCATAGCCTACAAGTGGAAATCTACTTCAAACAAATAAGGAAACAGTAAAACCTTCAAATCTAACAGTAAAACCAATGATTCAGAGCAAACTGGTGGCATCTGCCTGATTAAAAAAATGCTGAGATTAAATATTCATAATACACATGACTAAGTGTGATGCTGTGGGGTAGATGGGCTTTTTTCCCCCTGCTTGCCCATGCTCTACTGAAGAAAGCTAAAGCTCTGGCCTCCTGCTACAGTTTAACCTCACTTCTTTTTGTCCTGATTTCCCCCCCCCCCCCTTTCACATTACATAACATGCAGTGCTCCTCACGCACAAAGAAAAGCTAAATTTTACTGTCAAAACAATTCTGTTGATTCTGCAGCCATTTAAAAATCTAAAACAATCTCCTTATTTATGCATAACAATTTAGTGAGCAGCTTTCAAACATCTCACACTGAGCATTCAAACACACAATTGTGCACATTTATACTGAACTCTGGATTCAATCTGTATTTTGGCATGCTATACTGAGCCCAACTATCATTAGCAAACATTAAGGAAACATGTAATGTAAGCAGTTAAATAACATTACAGCACACATACATTATGATACAGTATAAACTGACTGACTACAATAGTGAGTGCCTCTTCCTGCCAGCGTACAACAGAATTAATAAATCTGGTCTATTTCTAGAGCATTTAGTAAATTACATGCAGAGAGAAATGCGTGGTTCTCTCTTTCACACACATACACACACGCAGTGTATACGCACAGAGGCTCTAATTAAACTCTATCAGTGAGGCAAAGAAAGAACAGCTGTCTTCATTTTCTCCTTCAACATAACACAAGTGTGTCTCTCACATGCAGACATGCTTATAGACACATAGGCAAAAAATTCCACAACAATGCCCCCCTCGCTCCCTCCCTACCCCTTCGCTCCCCTCATCTCACTCGCTTTTCTAATACACCAACACAGACTTAACCTCAGTGCATACAGTGAAACACAAGCCCACATCAATAAATGTACCATCCCACCGTTTGGCAAATTCTCTCACACGCCCAGAGCAAACAGATGGCGAATGTTCTGCGCACATTTAAGATGGTACCTAAGTGGCTGCTGTGGCCTGAAATCTGCGCTGCGGATAAGTCTTAGTATTTACATCGAAGTGGCCAAAGTGTACTGTGTGTGTGTGTGTTCTGTTCAACTACCAACGGCCTATTTATGATTCATATTTCAAGGGGGAGTGCAGCAGGCTGTGGAAAGCTGGCTCCCTGATGAAGAGCCCTCAGAACGCAGGAAAACGTCCCAGCATGCACCCACACACTCACGACGCCCCAAATCTCACACCCACAGCTTTTGTCACCCAAGCCTGAGCTGTGCGTGCTTTTGCATTCGTGTAGCAAAACAGCGGAAAGACAAAAAAAAAAAAAATTGATGCCCAGTTTCATCCATCTAAAAAAAAAAAAAAAAATGTTTTCTCAATTTTCTTCTTGCAATTGCAGCTAAGAAAACAATAAGGAAACATTTCATTTCATCTGTATGTTAATAATTGTGTATATGTTTGTAAAACTTTGAACTTTTCCTCCCATTTCTGTCTCTAGAAATTCTGCCATCTGTTACATCAAGTCACTTCAAGGTGCGCTAAATGAAAACAGAGCCGAAGGGACGGGCTTTTTCTTCTTTTTTTTCCCCAAGCAGTGTCTTATTTTTGTCATTCATAATGATACATCACAACTTCACACAACACGGTGGTGGGATTTAAATGCCATCCACTCGCAGATCACTGCCAGTAGCTATTTACTGTGGCTGTGATTCACTGTCAACTTTACAACCAAAAGTGGACCTCCAGAGATGTGAAGAATCCTACTGACAGTCTGGGGCTAAGGCGAGTTACTTGCAGATTTACACTGGGGAAGGAGGTGAGTCAGCTTTGATTTACATGGCCGCTGCAAAAAAAAACAACACTGAGTGCAACACAGCAGTGTTTTGGAGCTGATACGGACTGTGACAAAAAAAAATAACACTGTGCTATGACCAAAAAGAAAAGAAAAAAAATCCTAAAGCACAAATGTTATCCACAGCAGTTTGTGGTGAGCTCTTATGTTTAGTCTGCACAAAGCACAAAAAACGACAGTCCGAAGGAAAAATGATACATACTGTATTCAGATGTATTCACGTCAGCATTACTTTGCAGGACTTTATTTGCTGCGTCTGAGCAAATAAAACAGGCTCTTCTTCTGAAAAGTGAGTGTTTCCCTCAAGACCCTTTCCCAGCGTTGGCTGCGTGAGAGAAGAGCTGATAACTGGACTGTGAAAAGCAGCAGGGCTTTATGGGATTGACTCTCCACCTGCACTGCTCTGCACTGCCTTCCCAATCCCAAAGATATTCTTCCATTCCCTGAGCAAAACTGCTTTACATATTCATAAGCCATTTTGTGTGCATCATTAATTCAGTCCTGACTGAAGCCATTTAATCATTCCTTGGAGGAGGTGCGGGCTCTCACAGTCAAGCTTGATGATTTTAACCAGTCATGTCACGCAGGCCCGGTGTCACATTACTGAACAGCTCAGTCTGCGGTGAGGCAGCCCCAAAGCTGCCGCAGCCCCTCCGTGCCACAAAAAGATGTTCATTTTGATGGTTTCTTTAACCTTTAGGAGGGGAGGTCACTTCCAACCTATCCTCACCCGTAGACCTAGACTGATTGTCTTGATTCAAGCTCAAGGCTGCCATTCAAGGAAACGGAGAGGGCCTGTATGCAAATGAGGCTGATCTGAATTTCACACAGCTATGCTACAGTGTGGATAATCGTGCAAAGTTTTGCTGGGTGGATAAGCTTTGACTCTATTCTTTTAGGGGACAGTTATAAAACCACTAACCTCGTCAGCTGTCAAAATGAAAAACTCGAAACTGGATGCAACAAAAGAAAAAAAGAAGAAAAAAAAGGAAAAAAATCTTGAGCTCAAGGATGAAAAGAGAAATGCACGGCCACACTAAAGGGCTTGCAAGCTTCAACTCCGAGAGGCACATTTGAAAGATACACAGTGACATGAGCACAGATCACTCCAGCCTACTGTACTTCCTCTTGGGCATAGTGCCTTCCCCAGCATTAACCTTAGCACTCTCCCTTTCTCTCTTTCACTCTCCTCTTCCTTCCCTTTCATTCGCATCTCTTCAAAACCACAAAACACTATCTTGTACCCTCGGTGCATGCTGTAGCCTCCGTCCATGCATCTCTGAGCCTCACGCTGCATTTAGGCCCCGTATTACCTTCAGTTTACATCAGACACACAAACACTGAGCCCGTTATGTGCTTTGGACTACACTGTGGAAGCGAAGAACACAAACAGCCGCTGGCCCCCGGAGCTGAAAATGATTTTACTCATTCAATATCATTAGCCTCAATAATGACAACACAGCGAGCCTGCCGCCAGCAAATCAGATGCAAAGCATTGTGAAGTGCTTTCAGACAACAGAGCTGAGGATGGGTAATGTGTCTGCTCGAATCAATGGGAAATCTTAATATCTCAGTCAACATTGACCACTAATTTTTTAGCTAGAAAACTAATTAATTTGTATATATTGTAAGAGGTAAAACATCCCCTTTCAGTTTTTCTTGTTGTTTGGGACTGGTATGGGGATTTCAACATGAGCAGTTCTCTTAGACATTGATTAATTCACCACTTGAGTGACAATCACATAAAGAACACAGGATTGAAAATGTTCTTTTGCTCATTGAATTTGGTAAAAGACTAGAATATATAAGGATAATGCATAATAAAACGTCTGCAGCAGTTTTAATATTAATGAAAAAAATATATCTATAATATAAAAATATATAATATAATATAATATAATATAATATAATATAAATATAATATAATATAATATATATATATATATATATATATATATATATATATCTATATATATATATATATATATATATATATCATAATATCACTCTCAGGTAGAAGTGTGTATTCATTTTCTATCACAAATGCCAACAACACATTTTTGCAGAAAGACAGTAAGCTTTGGCTACAGTATTCAAACCAACATTTGAAACATGGAAGACCCCATGTCTTTAAGTATTTTCAGTTTCACACAACATTAAGTTCCTATCTAAGAGTAACTAGCCAAGAGTAAGAATGAAAACTTAAGGGAAATGTACTGTAATGTTTGCAGCCGTACTGCGACATAGACAGCTTGTCATTTTAAATACATTTTTCATGTCAAACAATCGTCTTTGGTGAGTGGTTGAGTGGCAGGTGCTAAAATATACAGAGAGCGGGTCATTATAGCACAATAACTCAGACTGAAGGAAGTCTGTGTTGCAAAGTAGACACACTGCACTAACGGCCAGCTTACTGCAGATCACAATGTACTGTACCTTACCACGTTGAGAAGTAATGGTAGCTCATTTTCTCACCAACACTGCCTACAGATTTTGTGTACTCTACTCCTGCTCAGCACTCCTCTACCCTCAGTGCTTCAACCTGCATTTAAAAGATATTCCACTTCATAGTCTGCCCCCTTTCAGCCCCTGTGTGAATGCTGGAATAATTAGAATAATTCACCAGACATTTGCATATTGTCTTAAATGCCTCTCAGAAAGTAAACCTTTGCCTAAATTTTAAATATGGGGTATGGTAGATAAAAACAGTACTCCTTATTTAGGCCCTTTATCATTTCCACACACAAACAGGCCAAATAATTTCCCTTCAATAAAATACTAAACCATTCATGTCAGAATGAAAGCAACAAACTGTGAATAAATAAATGGACCAGTAACCAGTAATCAACTGATTGAAGGGCTGAGATACACATTCAATGCAGCATCATGTCGACGTACAAAGCTGTCATTATGCCAAGTATCTGTTTTCTCTGCATGTCAGAGACAATGTTTAACAGGACACGATGGGCTCTTAATTGTGAACTGAACTTATGTGGTTTTTGATCCAGTGATTGGAAAGAGCTCGACAGAAGGATCTCCAGTGATAATAATTAACATAACAATATAAGTAAATTCTAAAACAGGGGATTATCAGTATATAAAAATAGTGTTTTATGATTATAGTATCCTAGACTAATCTAGGAAAATACTAATTAGTTTCCTCTTTAAATCTAAAAACATTCACTCCTGCACAGAACAAATTAGACATCAACTAAATTTAAATTACATCTTTCCCTTGCATTAAGGCGGTTTTTGAGGTAAGTTCGGGGAGGTTATAATGTATCAGTTACTGTCACAATGAAGCACTTTTGTTAACAGGGCATCAATCTTGAGCAGGTGGGGTTTGACAGTTCTGACAGAAAGGAATAAGGAAGAAAAACTGGCATACAGCAGCAAAGTGGAAAAATTAGCTGTCTTCTCTGTCATGTATTGTAGCCCGAGCCAAAAAATTTAAGTGTCATCATTCAAAATCTACTTTAGCAGGAGGGGGACAAATCCTGCAGTTTCAGCTCCATTAAAATGTTTTATAAAAGGTTTGGAAGTTTTTAGGCCAGATATATAGCTGCCAGTTAACACTTCGGTGTTACATGCCCTACCTATACTTCATGCCAGTCTTCATGCTTTGCTCGCTGGAGGAAGGCACACTCTGAACAGAGAGTTGTCCAAGACTGCGAGCCACCATCGCCACCGCTCTGAACTTGCTGCGGGTGCCTGTGTTGGGGCTGTTGGCATTCTGTCGGTTTAGCCGGTCCTCCGTGTTGCGGCTCACCCCCCCACGATGGTCTGTGCACACTAGTGACACCTGCATCCTGGCTTTTGTCCCGCTGTCCTAATTGCAGATATTCTTAATTAAACTCTCCCCAGGCTAAATCAGGTGAGGCGAACTCCCAGGGGTGGAAAGCCTGAGGATCCTCTCAAGAGGGTGAGACGGTTCAGTCTGTAACTACTCTTACTCCAGAGGGGCAGAAGGATAGGAGGGCAGAACAGAATGTATTAAAACAGTGAACTGATCAGGTGAAAAGAATCCACTCGTAAGTCCACATCCAAGCACAACATTACAGCATCTCTGCCTCAGCTGGTGTGAGAAACAAATGTGCAATGCCTGCAGACTGCAGATACATAAAAAAATAAATAAAAACGCAGGTCCAGTACAAAGCTATAAATAAAAGAAAAATCAAAAAATATTTTAAAAACCAGAGTCCGAAAACAGCGGGAAATTCCCTGGATTCATCTGGGTGTCCTCCTCTCGCTTTATCATTTAATCAGAAGCTCATCGGAGGTTGACGGACAGATTTAGAGTCTTGTAATTTCCCTTAAAAGCTGAGCTCAGTGCTAGAGATAACACCTCCTGTTGCCAAGCTTTAAGAGTGGAAACGCATAGATCCACACAAAGGGATGGAGAGAATCAAACACGAACACACAGTTCCAGGAGGTTCTCATCTCCCTTTCTGAGTCCGCCTTGACAGTTGCGCCGGCTGCAGAATTCGACTGACTGACGCTACTGCAGGTTAGAAAAGGGGCAGCCTCATATTCACTTCCCAGCTCTGACCGTTGCCTGGATTAATCTTACATCTGTATGCCTTGTGCTCAGCGTAAAGCGCCGCGCTGCACACAGGCAAGAAGCGGGAGGAGAGAGCGAGCTGAGAGAGAGAGAGAGAGAGAGAGAGAGAGAGAGAGAGAGAGAGACAAGAGCGAATGTGGTGGGAGGGATATGAGAAGAAGCAATGAGGAAGGATATTCAGAGAGCTGCAGCAGTGTGAGAGAGCAAGACATTAAAATCTGTTGTGTTTACAGAAGCTCTCTTAAGAAAAAGGGTAGTGGATTTTTTTCTTGTGCGCTCCTCTTTGTCCGTCTGTTGCCCCGCAGTGTGGTTTAACACAGTTTATTCTGTCAGAAGAAAAAGGGGGAAGCCGAATGCTCACTGGGTTGGACTTTGCAATAGCCTATGGTCCCATAAAAAGGGGCTCTCACGTGGGTTTGTTCAACTGCCCATGAAATATTAATTATGTAACTTTATCTGTGACAATATATGTCCATGGCAGGGCTGGCACACACATAACTGAGATGCTACATTATTTTTTGTTTATATACTTTCATTGAGCCTACAATATTGGAGGTGATTATTTAATCTTGCACATTCAACTAAAATACTCAAGCTTGCAGGTTCATTTGTATTACTGCACAGCATCTATTATCACAGGTTATTTGAAGAATGATCTGATGAACAGTAAACGCTTAGCTGTGCTGAGTAGGCGTGGGTAAGAGCGAATAGTAAAAATATAATAATGGTTGGGGGTTGAAAACAAACACCACAGTAATTGAACTCGCAACAGTGGCTGCAGATTGAAGAGACAGTGGATGAGACACGCGCTCCCAGTAATATAATACTGAAGCTTATCTGAGTGGACCAGCTAGTGTGCCAAAGAGATAATTAAAAGAGATGCGATGAGGAGCAGACACATGGAGTAAAGCGGTGGAAGAAGGGACCTCCATCAAAGGAATCCAGCAAACAGGCTGTTGCTAACTGACAGCCCTATTCTTGGAGCTATGACCTTTTGGTCTTCTGGACTTAAATAGAACCCTGAGGGGAAAGGTGGTTTAATTCAACTGAAATCTGATTTAAATTTCACACTGTGGGCGGAGGAACTGCGCTCAAGACGACCTTTTGGAAAGTCTAACAATGACAGAGCGAGTTTGAGTTTAAAGGGACACCGCAGTACCAACATCATAAAGAGCATATGACTGCATATCAACGGCAGCAGCAGAAGCAACATACAGGCAAGATCAATGGGTCATGGTGATGGGGAACAGATCTGAGGCTAATGCAAGTCCCTCCATCGACTCTCACTGCTCCTTTTGACAGAGCAGCTGGGCGCGAGTGCAGGAGTCTGAGCTGACGTCCCTTTAGCACAAGTTGCGGTGTACGCACACGGCACCGCTGCCATGGAAATTTGATGCCATGATCCACTCCGCTCCGCTCCAGGGCCCCCCAGGAGTCGTAACACGGGGACGGTATTGAGAAGTGGGAGAGGCCAGAGACAGGAGCTCAGGCTGTACAGATACAGTGTCAGTCTTGTGATTCACACTAAGCCCACATAATAAGCCTGACAAAAATCCCAAAGCTCTGGTTAGATATGTGAAAATGTCCCCAACATCCAGCCTTTGGCACGCCTGACAACATTCAAGCACTGGAGTGAAATAAAATACAAATTTACATAAAACCTCAGTATATTGTTTGGGCTTTTACTACAGTGCCAAGGCTTTTCATGGCTACTGAAACCATGTGACGACTGATTTTTTTTGTCATTGCTACACCATGCAAGTCCTTTGTTTACCCTCGATGTGTCTGCATCTGAAAATCTACACACTGACTGGGGTGCAACGCAAGGTACGGTAATCAATACAAGCATGCATCATCCGCCAGACTGGTGATCCATCACCTAAATTAATCAATAGAGCAACAATTTTTCACATGTAAACCACACTGCACCAGACTGCATCCTCCACTCAATGTAACAAACAGTCCTGTAAAGTGTCTAAAATAAAAATGACACGACGCCACATGCACCAAGGATTTGTAATTAATAAATACACTAGGAGCTATAAACTGCCACTAAAATTTGCCAGCAGAGTGAGCAACAAATATGCTCAATCCAATAAACCATGCCTGCCACTGTTACTATGATTTAATAATTCACAACAGGCACATCTGCCAACTTTCGTCAGATTGACAGAATGCATTTCATTTCCCTTTGACTATATGTGGAAAACAAAAATAAAAAGGGCCAAAAGACAAGATAAACAGAGGAGACGATCATTAAAGATGACTGACACCTCATCGCTACATGATGACATACTTGGTTCTCTTGAAGGGATTGCATTATTGGCAGGCGGCATTTTAAGGGTCTACACCTACTGCTGTCAAGGGAAAAGATGATTAATGGGACCTTTTACGTCCTAGGTTTAGTTTAGTTAGAAACCTGCTACCTTGTGCCTACTTATCAACGTGAAACACTCCTGCTGCACAGTCATACTATTGCTGTAGGGGAGGTCTTTCATCTGGGTGACAGTCCATAAACTGCCTCTGTGTTTATTTCATTAATGAAGTTTTGACTTGCATGACACATCAAATTTCAACTACAGAGGACGCACATTACCCCCTGGCCTGCTGGTGAACCCAGAGTCAAAGTCAGCCTGAACAAATGCCTACACATTTAGTATTCCATTCAGTCTCTCTTTCACAGTTTCATCAGGAGTTCTTTTCTCAGCTCTATTACTGAGCAAAGATTTGGCCTGAACTATTAGCTGCTTTGTGCCCATTCATTGGAGTCTGCTGGAGCAAAATTCGGAATGAACTTCTATTCATTGTCGGTCTCAAGATAAATCAGTCATAAAGGATGCGGAACTAAATATAAGAAACTCTGATCTTTACATAATGCCCTGGAGAGCCGCTGTTAAATAGCTAATTAGTGACATTGTGTTTATGGTGTGCACAGTGGAGTGACTCAGAATTTGCTAGACTCAATGCACGACCTTTTCCTCACAATAAAAAGTCATCTTTGTATCAATGCAGAGGGAAAGAAGTGAACAATACCTGAAAACCAAATCTTATCAGTTCCCATTGTTAATGCTGGACTCAGTAGCTGGTTGCTTGATAGATAGAGCGCAGAGAAAAGAAATCCATCTCCTCCCACTCCACATATTACAACAATGTCCTCCCTTATGCCGTGGCCTTCGTCTCCTTGCTTTGATTAAGTGCCTGATTTGTGGTTATCCAAAAATCTACTGAGCTGCTAAAATCCCTCTCAGACGCTCAATCACTGTGAGCAAGCGCTGATAGGGTCCTGCAACCTCATTCAACGTGCGGGGGAGAGCGAGGAGAGCTGAGGCTGAAGATACACAGCTGAACATGTGTGTGTGCATCTCCGATCACGAGTAGAGCCGGGTAAAATTCGCAAACAGCGCTCTTTTTCAGGGAAGATTTGAGGTCGACAATATTCAGGCTCAAATGCACCACACAGCGTAACATCTGTGTCCCACTCATTGACAATCCCACGTTTTTTATTACCAAGAAGAAAAGGAGAAAAGAAAGCTGCAAAACGCACACGCAGAAACACACGCGCACAATCAAAATGATTGGTTTTGTTCTGTTCATCCTTCCAGCCCCGATTGGGAAGAAACACTGGCAACCAATAATGCCATACCGAAATTAAGCAACGGTAGTCCGCCCTGGCTGTACTGTTTGCTCAGACAACCGGCCTCTCCCAAGCGACAGCCCACATAGTGCAGCTAAGGGGCACAGTGGCAGAGAGGGGAAGAGGGCAGCTTTAATCGACACAGTTTTAGAAACAACCACGGACTGTATTGAGGGGTACTGTCGTGAGCAGCGATCCTTCAACCACAACGGCAGCATTATTTCTAAAAATAGGCACTGGCTCTTTAAATCAATTCTACACAGTGAGCCTTGGCAAAATACAAAGAACGCCCAAAGCTGCTGAAAGGGTGGTGGGGGTGGGACTCCCAAATTTGACGTTCGTCACCTCAGAGAGCGTCTCTTTCACTAATTTGATCTCAGGGGCAGTCTGGGTACCTCCACCGAGCTGGGATAAGCACGTTAACTGGCACAGAGACTGTGCTGCGGGGTGCTCGGCCTGATCGGCCCGAGCTAGTTTTGTGAGCACTGGCTTTCTGCAGATCCTCGGATAACAATTTCCTTTGAAATCTGCAATTAAACAGGGGTATCCTTCAAGCTGCAGATAGTTCAGCTCCTTCATTTCACTGCAGCTTAGCCTTCTTCTCTCTGTACTTCTCTCACTGTTAACTTAAGACAGCTTATCTACAGGCGTGAGGCCCGGACGGTGTCATTTGCAGCAGGCGGTGATTGTGAGGTGCGGCGTACGCCCGGCTGAACGGCCACAGTTGTATCGTGTGTAACCGTTGGCCAGCTGTCCTGCGGAGTGGAGTTTAAGTTCCCCTTACCAAGGGTTTAATTGAACAGCATTACTGAGGATTTAAGTAACCGAGTGAAAAGGATAGCAGCCCTGAGAGGGGAGTGGCGAGACCGAGGAGTGCATGTGTGTCTCTGTGTGGGTGCGTAAGGGAGTTGGTGAAAGGGCTTAAGAGAGTTAATGGAAAGTGATGTGAGGTTAGGCAGATTGACAGTGATGATCGACAGATGTCGTAATGGCTTTCTAGCAGCTTAATGCATCCTGGGGCTGCGTCTAAACATTTCTACTGGCTGACTGTTTTATCACTGCAGCGATGATTTAATTAACTGAAGGAAAGAAAATATATCAGAATACTGTTTTTAAGTTATCTAAGCATCATTATTTTGTTCAGTTTCTGTATTTTCGTTATCGTCAAGTCAAATATAATCTCTGCTAATTGCTGAAGGTCTTAAATGGCGGTAGAAAACAAGGTTTAGCTGAGGTTAAATACTAACTCAGTGATTCTGGGAATTCCTGAGGAAACAGAAGAGTGAAGAGACACACGGGTCACATCTGCGAGCAGCGAGTGCTACGATTCTTAACTCTCCAGTGAACATGACAGATTCCCCACAGACAGCAGGGCTCAGGAGGAGTTGTCGTTTCAGCTGTCCCTGCTGACACATCTAACTGAGCAGGAGAGCTGAGACAATCAAAAATAGAGGACAGGGAACCCCTGTTCTTATGTAATATAAAGTCATTACTGTGCCTTTTGGTTTTAGCTAAAGAGGCTCTGTCATAAAACAAATTTCATGTCATTTTAAATATGGGATAATGGTGACTATAAACAGCACATTTTCCACATTTACAATGTTTATCATACATTTGAAGGATGTCTATAGCCAGATGAATATCTAAAAATGTACAATATGATGGAGTACATACACAGTGTGAGTTTAAGTGAACATGTTGGCCATTACAAAACAGCCGTGATCTCACAGCCATGTAGGGATTTCAGCATCACTGCTTGTGTAACAAAGTGTGCTTAAACCAAACCGGCCTGAGTTACACATTCCTGGGGAACACGCTCACTAATCTGAAGAAAAAGAGAGCGAGTGGACAGAGCAGAATAATCTGTCCTGTTCAACAGAGGATCCTCCTGCCTGCCTGTGTGCTTTTGTCATACCTAAGGCTATGTTCACACGGAGAAGCGTTGCCGGGCAGAAATGCTTTCCATTGCACGCATTTCAGTGGAACGATGTGGCTGCCTGCTCTTGGAGCTCTGGCATCCTTTGTCCAGACTGTTTTTAAGACACATGATGAACTGCTGGTATAGAACCACCTCACAAAAACCAAGACAAACCATTACATCAGACCTACAGGAGCATTACAGCACATTTCAGAGGTATTCAGGAGTTTTTCCAACTTTAAATGTGGTTTTATTCATGTAAACCCAACTTTTACAGATGGTATTTTTTTGTGTTTCTCATTTAATCACATTTAAATACTTTTCCTAGTGTCATTGCCAAATTTTAATAACTAATAAACAGTATTTACCCAAGTTGGCTTAAATGGTTTCATATAAAAGAATCAATAAAAGAAGCACGTCATCTAGTAGAAAAATCTAGTGGACTGTGATCACTCTCATTCTCTCTGTAAGGCCATAAACTATGGTGAAATACTCTCAATACACAGAAAATGTCATGACATACATGACAATTTCGAACAGCCCGCGAGTGACCAATCGATTGGAAAAGAATTTTATGACAGTCTCCTGGTTTTGTGATGCAACACTGCACAGTTCTTAAGGTCAGCACAGACCTATTACAGCGAATGACCCGTCGCTTTATAGCCAATGTCATTTTGAGCATGAGGCTTTTGATGATCCTGTCACATGAGTGTTAAATAAAAGGGGTTAAACCAAGCTTATGAAACAGATTTATTTCCAGTTACTGATTCTGTGTCCCTGGATGGCCTCTGCCAATATAACATACAGAGACAAAGCAGCTCTACAATGTGGTCAAGCTGCTGGTAAATCCCTGACCTCGACATTCTGAGAGGTCAAACCAGCTCAAAGCTTTTGCGTGGTGGTCCTGCCTGGGGTCTTAGCCTACATCAGCTCGATGACCTGACACCTTAAAATAACAAAAGAACAAGCGCAGAGCAAATATCAGGCGGGATTGCCCACAACGTACACATGTATTACACATTATCAGCAGAAATAAGGGAAATTTGAACAAGAAATTAGGTCAAAAGGTTGATTGAATCAGAGTGGATTTATAGTGTAGTCTTAACGATAAAACAAATAAAAAATGGGGAACATAACATAATATAAAGGATCAAGAGGGCAAAAGAGTGATATGCTTTAAGCTGATACTAAGGCATCATTTAAAAATGTGGGGAAAAAACCAGGAGAGTTTCCTATCACATACACAACACAACAATAAATATGAGGACAATATGAGGTTAAGTTTAATTAAAGAGAAAATTATAAACACTATCTAACTTACAGCACAACACCACCTTCATCAAGCAAAGCCAGGACTTGCTTTTGCTGCATTTCTGAAAGATTGGTCAACCGTGAAGCAGAAAACTTCCTTCTACATTAAATTTGCAAGAGTGGCCACAAACGTACTAACTTTCTTTTTTTTTCTTCACCGGGATAGGCTCAGACTTGTGAATGAGAAACACTTTGGTTAAGAATTCCTCACCACATGCTGCACAGGGACTTAGAAATGCCTGTAAAGCTTCCCATCAATTATATCCTCTGGTGCCTAAAGACCGACTGTAATTTATTGAGGAGCCACCATCAGCGGCATAGATAAATAAATCATTTGCGGGATTTCCGACAAATGTATCATTGATGCGGCACATTCTGATGCTCAATGAGAAGTTCAAGAGGGAGGAAAGACAGCAATAGACATGGCCCTGGGAGAACTTTTAAGCAAACAAAACTTCACATTTTATCCAGAGATGAGACTTGACAGTTTAGGAAATGTGTGCTGAATGTTGTTAAGTAACAACTTCTTTGGGATCCAAAGTGACAACGGCACAATTCCACCGCCTGAGAGTCTAAGAGACTGAGGACAGCGGAGAGGGCCTCCTACTTCCTGTCACTACCAGGTTTTCGTAAAGTGCAGAGCGATCCCCCTGCAGCTTCCAGTGATATATGCACTAACACAAACATACACACGCACACATACTTTGAGACATAAAGAAAAACACATGGTTAATGTGGGAAAAGGCATGAAAGCACATGTGAGGGAGAGCAATGTTAACAGGTGTAAAGCATGATCAGTCAGGCTTAATTTAAAAAAACTGTGTCCAGAAACACGGCTTCCGGCTAAAACATAGCAGTATGATGAAGGAGAGGTATAAAAGTTTTCTCACCATTAAAATTTGGGGAATAGAAACAAGGCCGGTGTTATACACAAGGAATCAATAATTGCTAAATTGATAGAGAATAAAAAAAAGGATTGTCTTTCACGTAATAACCATTTAAACCCCCATCCAACAAATGGTAATTACAGACTTAACTACAGAAATTGGATCAGTGGAAGGAGCAGCACACTGATTTCTTGAGAATTTACTTGAAATGTGTCAAATAAAAGCAACAGTAACTACTGGTGTGAGAAAGCCTCATAGCTGCACTTCTTGACATAAATCACAGACATCAAAGTAAAAACTATGGTGTAATACAAGCAAATACAAAGGCTTACAAAACAGAAAGCTGCCACATTGTAAATCAACAGTAACCAATAATGAAAATAATGAGTAGTGCTATTTCATGTAAAAATCCTTTTGTGGTATATAATCTGAGGAGAAACTATAACGCATGGCCAGCACAGGGATGTAAAAATGACGTACAAACCCATAAATTATAATCATGTGGATCTAGATGTGCTGCCATAAATAAGAGACTTAAATTGAAATGCAAGAACAACAAAATAGGATTGTGTAATCCCTGGCATCTCCACCTCTGCCCACACAACATTTCTGATTTGAACACTTTGACAAGCTGTCGGACCAGGCCAGCCAGAGATAGCTCAAAGAGGAACTGGAGAGGTCAACAACCGGAAACCAAATCTATATCACTCCAAATACCTAATCATCATCATCTTCCACTCTGGCGACAAAGATAAAGCGCGGCCACTTCTGCAGCACTGGCCAATGCAGTGAGACTGTGAGGCAGCAGGCTTGTGGTAAAATAGTGGATGAACAGGTTAGGATGCAGCCCGTTCAGCTGAATCCAGCTGCTGCTGTGGATATGAGTCCTTGTTGCTAAATTTAGATCTGGAGTAGGGGATTGCCTGAAGACAAACGTCACAGTTGCCCAGCTGCTGATACACATGCTGCAGTGCCACTGAGATTAAAGGGGTGTATTGTGACTCAGTCCACCAAATCGTTTGCGTGTGTATGTCAGCGAGAAATAACTATTTGATGCATGTGAGAGTTAGAAAGAGAAGCGCAAATGTTAGCACACTAGAAAAACATGTTTGAATGATGCCTTTGGAGCAGAAGCAATGAACTTATATGAATTTAAAAACACTGCTCCATGCTGCCCCCTGCTGATAAAGCTGCTATCTTACAAGGTTTAAGTCATCTTTTGCATTAGTTTCCATACCAGGCTAAGCTCAATAGCAACTGATAAATATTAAATCTAGCTGGTCAGGATGCTCAACAGTGTAGGAGTGCAGAGAGGTATGCAGTAGATGCGTTCAGTGAATGCATCATTCTTCACTGACTGCAGGGGAAGGTATTTGATGTATCATCAGCTGCTTAAGTGGAACATCTACACCATCCAGTGGAGATCAGTGGATGTGATATCCAGTATATTAAAATAAATAAAAATCAATAAAATATATAAATCATTATATACTATATATTATATCGATATATATATAAATCAATAAATATATTCTTCAGCTTGCTTTTGTTCAATCCTTCATGATACAAACCATATATCCCCAGTGTATTACTGTAATATTTGCAGTTTTTAATTGTTCTGTTAAAGAAAAACTGACCAATTAGATCTTTAGATCTGAAATTATGAAATGAAATTATCAGTTATTAACAAAAATATAATTTTTGGTTGATAATTTCAGCAATTTTTCCGGAAAAAACACCATTCTCTAGTTGCAGTCTCATCAATAAGAGGATCTGCTGCTTCTCTAGTTTTTATCTCAATGTAACTGAATATATTTGGAATTTTTGCTGTTGGTTGGACAAATTTAAACATCTGAAGTTGTCCAGTTGGGCTCTCAGAAGTTGTGATTGCATTCGGTCAAAATTTTTTTGGACATTTTTTGGACTAAATTAATCGTAAGTAATAATCAGCAGACTAACTGATGATGAAAATAATCATTAGTTGCAGTCCTATCCTTATTTGACTAAAAATTTATTCAGAATAAAAATATAGAAGAGATATTCATACGATAGAAAATTAACACACAATACTAGAGCTCCACAGACATTTGTTTCCCTTTTTGAGCTAATTTTTTTATTTTTCAGCCCACAAATTTGCTGTGTGGCTGTGAGTCTAAGATGCTCTAATCAACCTCACTAGGCAGAGAAGACTCTTATGAAGCCACTGCACATGACCTGCTGACATTAAACAGCAGATACAAAAAGCACCTGGTGAACAAACTGTGGTTGAGCATCTAGCAGCTAAAATGTCTTGAAAGCTAAGAGAAAGCTAAGAGAAAGTCAATGTGGCTGAAAAATGCACAAAAATATACTCTGTGTCTGCTGCTTACGGAAATGTCCTGTTAATAAGCCTGTGATGCGGCGTCAACTGTGCAGGTATCTGCTTTTTAATGTTTTTCTGCCCCTCAGTGGCCAAACTAGGATAATGCAACATGAATAAAATTACTAAAACAAAGCACCACATAATTGTCTAACAAATGGCATAAAAAAAAGTTATTCAAATGTTTTGGTATATTTCATTACATATAGGAGGAATAAAGACACTTTTTTTATTCAAAGGACCCAATAAATTACACGTCCACCTGCACATCAGAGCTTTTAGATTAAGCAGGAAAGGCGTGCTGTACAACAAGGAACGGTTATGGTCAAACATAACTTTGCATGTATGAATGCCTAAGTGGAGATCACTGCTATGTCCATTAGTGTTAAGACACTCCAGAAATCTATACTCCCCAGGTCAACCTCCACATAGTTCAAACAGGAGACACAAGGCTTCCTGTCTCGCCTCACTGAAGCTGGCTCCTTTACCCGCTGCCTGGCTCTTTCAGACGGACGACATGGACACTAGGGAAAGTTTTCCGGCGTCCAAAAGGGCCTGCTGAGCGGTGGTATTTTGTTTCAAGGGCAACATAATAGAAATAGAGTAATCTGCTTCCTTAATTTGAATTACACAATATTTACAACCTTAAAACCACATGATTGGGAATATTTTTAAACATGAGGGGCTTAGAACCACCAGTGAACCATCATTCACACTGACAACTATGAGTAATTAATAGACTATGTTTTACTGATGTAATGCTAATTACATTATATTTATATTATATCTGGAGCAAGGAAATTAATCCTGTGCTTTTCTAGTGATGTAAAATAATATCTCCCGTTATGATTAGTCTGCAAAAACAAAGCAAAATTAAAAGTATGTGTGCAGGGTAGTGAGAAAGTCAGAGTTAGAAAGAAGAGAGGGTGTCTTTAACAAAACCTTTATGCCCGTGCTTGTTGGAAAAAGGTGATGGCAGTGCTTTGACTTGTTAAATGTGACTTTGTAGCGATGCTGGCCCGCCTTCCTGACCACACACCTTAAAATAATGATGAGTTTGAGTCAGGGGTTGCATGTACTTGCTGACCCAAATGCAGCACTAATTACTGAATTGCGGGTGATCGCGATACAAGAAACAGTGGATCCTGGCAGGATTTCCTCCGTTAGATGAGCTTATACTCCTGTGGTAAACCAACACCGTTGGTTAAATATAACACCGCCAAGAAATAACAGAAATCACACTTAGATTTATTACTAGATCCATTGGAATGAACAGAAAACAAATATCTTCTGATTAAAGATAAAGAGCTTTAGAGTTAATGATACGTTACCAGTACTGATGGTCACTGCTGGAGGCTCTCTGAGGTTTGTAAGTAAAGACCTACAGATGCTCTGCAATATTAAACTCCCTTTCTACACGCACGCTCGCAAACCTGCACCCAAGCCTGTCATGGGCCAGCGACCGAGCTTTACACACACACACAGGGAGGGGTAACTACAGGCAAGGTAACATGTCAGCTGTGGTGTCATACAACACTGCCTTCAGATGACAATAAAACTTGGTCACCCCAGACATTGGCAGACAACAGCAGCCAACCATACCTGCGTTCTAGTCGCTGGTCTCGGGCAAAAACAACAGCAGCCATGCCTGTGTGTGATGAAAGCTATCCATGTCCACAACAATAACAACATCAGCTTAACAGGCCTTATTAGCTAACACGACAGCCGCTAAGCCTGCTGCAGTGGCTCCATCCTTTCAACGGCAACAGTCCATAAAATAGCCTGTTTGGTTTCCTGTCATTACGTTGATGTTACAGGAACAATTTTATCTCATTAATGAAGCATTTTATACTTGTCAATAATGTATCTATGGGTGATCTTTGGATATGTAAAATAAAGATATTTAATAAATGTATCTAAACTATATAAAAAATAAAAAATCACGGCTTGGCTGACTTTTGAACAACACTTTGGTGTAATGACAAATTCAATCATAATATATTTGACACTGTCTTGGTATAGTTTTGATGATAAAGTGACAATACTCAACTTTTTATGAGCTAAGAAAAACATTATCCAGATAACCCAACTAGATTTTAAATTCTTTATTTAGCTTTGGAACTGAGAAATTTTTAATCAACCCATGAAAAAAAACACACTTAACAACTTAAAAAAAATCCCATATCACCACATTTGGAAATACATGCTTTTCACTGACCAAAAAGACATGCAGCGTTATACCACTGCTGAGTTAAACCATTAAAATGAGCTCAGAAAACAAAACACTATGACTAAGACAATATTTAAACCTATATTGTAATATTATGACTGCTAAAATCATACACAGCATCTAATTTTATATGATTTTTTCTATATTGCCTCCCAGTTTTACTTCGACCATACAAAAAAAGACTTATTTCTGTTCATCTTTGTAGGGCAGAATCCTCAGCATAGTAAAAATGAAAGCATAGCCAGATAAGAAGCGAGACTACGTGATCAAGGGGAAAAGGAAAAAGTCTGAGTGAGATTTTAAGGGGCCAGGTAACTCCTTACGGAGCAGTCTGTCCTTCCCATGTAGTTGGGCAAATATGCCATCGACCTAGATGATTAAAATAAAACCTGAGCCCCAGTACCTTAGCATGAGTGCAGTCTGACCAGAGGACAGAGTAAGACGGTACTGACATCAACAAGAACGGCCAGATAAACACGTTCCTAACAACGCATCTACCTCTGATGGCGAAATTTATTTAAATACAATCAAGAGCAATGGTTTAAAATTTAAGGCCAACCTCAACACAAACACCGATATGAACGCACACACCTGTTCAGTGGACCCTGAAGTACCTGACCTCCCTCAACCACAAAGCTGCTCTCACCTGCTGGTTCTCAGCCCCACTATCCATGTTTCAGGAGTGTCCGAGTCGCTGTCGACTCTGCCTCTCTCTTACCTGTACTTCATGCCTGTCTGATAGGACACACACTCCTCCAGGGCCAGGCCATTCATCTTCAGGAAGTCCTCCATGTTCTTAATCTGAGCGGCGACTCTCTGTTCCCGGAGTCTCTGCAGCTCAGCCTGGTCGGGGGGCCGGGCCGGTGGCTGATTCAGCCCCTGGTCCGAGTGGTAGCGGTTGATCCCGCTCCGGATGCTCTCGCTGTATGACATAGACAGCATCTTGCCGCTGCCACTGCTGCTGCTCTTCCGAACACCGCTGCCTGGCGCTGCCGGTTTAGGGATCTGCAGGTTTTCAGGAGGACAGTAACTGGACTTGCGCCTGCCGGGAGCCCCCCGGGGGCCACCAGCGTACCCTCCCGCAAACATGCCCCCCCCTTCCTTCTCCTCCTCCTCCTCGTGATGCTGAGGCGACCCGTGCAGTGACGAATAAAGTAGGGATACGGACGGAGCGAGGAGCCGGCAGGGCACAGCCACCTCCTTAAATAGCACCTGCTCCCATAAAAAAAACAGCTCTCCTGCTTGGGGCAGCACACGGCCATGCATCCTGTAATCAGAGTCGCACAACATAGCCCCGCACCACCCTCCCCTGACAGGTAAACAATGGCAGGGTTACACTGAAAGGCAGCTTTCAGGTGACTTGTTGGTAATTAAGGAGCAGGACCAAAGAGGACGCATGCTATCTGCTAAGGGGAGGCATTCAAACATGCACCAAGCAAGAGGAGGGGACACGTTCCCAGTCTAACTTAGGATTCTGACTGGACTAAGAGGGAGAGCCAGCAGATAAACTTTTTGAGAGTAGTCCACAATATAATTTGAGTGTATCTCACAAACAGGCAGAACAAGCCCATCTGGACCGGAAGACATAAATACAAGCGCCAATCCCCAAACAACTCCATGATGCACTTGCCAAACATCTTTAATGTAAGTTTGGACTTTCTTTCAGGTTCAGGGAGCTTAAAGCAAGTCTACCTTCCACCTCCAGAAGTATTTGTCTTAACAATTAAGTCTTCCTTCTTCTGTTAAATAAACATTTAATTTTGCTTCAGTTATTTGATATAAAGATTCAGATCTACAGAGTGTCTTGCTGAATTTAATCAACAGAGGGCAGCACTATGTCAGTTTCCCCATCACTACAAACGCAACTTAATGCTGAATGCACTACTGAGCACTGACCACAAAGCCATTTTATTGGTAGGCGGTATTACTGTATAACAGTGCAGACTGCACTTTTATATGAATACATTATTAATACATAATACTGGGACCTGCAAAGCAGTGTTAGTTAATATACATACACTCTTGATGATACTATGGCTATATACTATATGACAATGCAATTCAACTTAAAGAAAAGGTTAATAATTCTTTTACAATGGTAACTAAATGGTTCTTGCTGTTAGTAAAAAATGTGTCTGATGGAAACCTTGTTAGAAATACTTAGAGAACAATCTCTTTCTTAGATAGAGTATATTTCATATAAGCATATGAAGCAGTGATTATAACCAAATCGTTCATTAAATATTAACATAAGACACAACAATCACTTTCTTCAAATATAATGGAACCATCTGAAATTAGTTCAAGTGAGAATTACGCTACAATTTTAATAAAGGCAATTTAAATTATCACTAAAATAAAACCGCAATGCCACATTTTCTTCAATCGGAACCCTCAACCAGAATTACTTTCAGTTTGCGTCACTGTTGCTGCAGATCTCCTTCGTTTTAGCCATTTGAAAATTAGATTTTACAGCTGGTCTGAAATATACTTTGAGCCCTAGACTGTATTGATCCTTTTAAAGTCTATTGACAAACACACCACTTGAACAGCACTTTCTCTACCTTTGTACAAAACAACACACAGAGCTACAAAAACACGGACACCAATCTCCATTTAAAACTGAGACTTTAAGTGTTAATTATCTAACCCATCCTGTAATTATTACCAAATACAGATAGTAAATAACTTTAAAATTCTAACACAGAATAAAAGAGAATTAGCCAAACCGTTGACGCCTTCGTGTCTTGACGGGACTTGGACCGCTCCCACAAATTCTTGATTAATTTCAAATCTCCAAAACAGCTGGCTTCCTCACACAGAAACAGAAGACATAACTAAAGGAGGAGACCTCAAGCTAGGCAGCATGCGTGCACACACCCACGCACACATAGAAACGCACACATACACACACACACAGACTCCTCGCCACTCTGCCAAGCCCTTACATTCGAAACACACGCGCAAACAAACACACTTCTGCTGTGGTCATGAGTGCAAATCTTTCCTCGAACTCACCCGATTTCTTGGGGGTCGGCTCATGAGCGAGGTTGCGGGGTGCCAGTCTCCTCTTATAAACACACACTGCAGACAGTAATGGAGCGGGTCCACCCAAACTGGGAGTGTCTTACTAGGAAACGTCTAAACCAATTAGTGAATAATAGAGTGCATCCCTTCCCTCCCCTCACCACTTGGACCATACTCTATCACCACGACCAACACCTCTCCTCCTCCCCTCCCTGTGAGATCTCATGGAAGAAATCCATTTATATCGTTTAGTGGCCCGCCTTGTTTCTGCTAACCGCAGCAAATAATATCAGCCCTGAATTATTCACCAAAGCTTTTGCACTAAAAGCCTCTGATTGTTGTTCCACAGGAAAGAATACTAAGAGCTGGACAATAATGACGGCCTGAGTGTTGTGTGCACATGAGACGCACACAAACACACACAGTGTTGAGCAAACACATACTCTGCATAACACACACAAACACAGAAAGACAAACCACCAAACATGTTCAAGTACTCTCTAACCAAGGCATTATGAAAACCACGCCAGTTAAGCACCCGTTGCAGCATCTCTCTGCATGTCAGCAGCCTTTTGTTCAGGTCAAGTTCAAAATCAGAGCATCATGTAACGACGAGAGCTCTAAACGCAAAAGTGTCGAGCACCCGAATAAGCCGGTGCATCTGCTCCGTATTGGCCTTATTAGTTACGCAGAGCTACTTAACATGAAAATTCAAATACGTTTCATTATCATCTCTGACAATTAATAACTGGAAACTATCTCTCTATCTGTATTATTTCTATAAGTGCATACAAGTACAGTACAACATTTGTACGAGCAGTCCATATCCGTATCTCAATAAATGTACGCTAATATTACAAAAGCACAACATCTGCCTCATGGGTCATGTTTCTGGTTTCAGTACTTTTTAAGACCCATTTAAATAGAATGCAATTTAATACCTGTGTCATATTCATACCGGCCAAAGCACAATGGAAAACCAGTATGCACTGAATTATTTATCATTACAGTATATCGCATTTTTTTCAGTACATCCCAGTAGTATATAACAATAAATCCATCTGATATAATAAATTAAATTTGTAAAGCCTAGACCCAGGTAAGTGTCATCATGTGCCTTCCAACTACTGTAGCGAGCAGGAGTGACAGAGTTTGTGACAGGTCTGATGGTGCTGACTGAAACATACAATCCACAGTCCACTGTTGAAACAATCCCACCTTTAGTTTATTATTTATTAATGTTTTCCAGCAGCCCGTCATCAGATACAAAAACATTTAACTTACATTACTGCCTACAGCAGGCGAGAGGAAATATTTAAGACTTTTGTAAATTAAATTGAAGACTTTTTAATCCCCTCTAATACCTTTCTTACTGAGGAAATTAAATTAAATGCTTTTCAAGACTTTTCAAGACCTGCAGATACCCTCCTCTCTGAATCACCCAGACAACAGTGAAGAGTTTCCTGCTTGGAGAAGCCAGAGAATTCATTTTGTCAGAAATATGACACCAGCGATACCACTAAAAAGGCAATGATTAATCCCTCCCTCATCAATTTCACTCTACCCAACCCTCTTGCACATAACCTGGTATTTATGTATTAATGAAAATAGCTGTTTGGATATGCTGCCACAGCCCAAGTGCAAATGAAGTGCCAGCTGGTTATTATGTTTGCAGCATTAAGAGGGATCTTACATTTGGTTTATAAGAAGTTTGTAAGTAGAAAAAACTTAAGCTGCTACAACCTTTTCAGTTCTCTAAAAGTTTTGAGTATTGAAAGTACTGTAGACATTTAACTTGTGTCATAGTGAGTGGAATACAGATGAAAAACTAAACTAACTAAAAATAAGTCCATGTATGCCATTTGTTAAACTATAAACTACTCTTAAAATAATTTTTGAACCAAAATCATTGAGATCAATAGGTTGAAATAGGAGTCAAATGAACACACTGAGTGAAGCCCTTCTTTTATGTTATCTGTTTTCTCCTAATCCATACACATAAGACATATAGCAGTCAGACGTCAACTACCATCATCATTGGAAAGCACTCAGTCCCTTGTAAACTGGAAAATGGTTTACCGATAGCCAGAGCTGGCTAGAACATTTGTTCTACAGAATCATAAACGCTACCATAAAATGGACTGAACACGTCAGAGACACATAGAATAACTTCAGCTGGACATTAGAGCAATACAAAACAAAAATAAAAAAGACTCCAAACAAAATGTACACAGCAGATAACCTCCCTTTCCAGCATCAGCCCGTCAGTGTCAGTGAGACAGACAGACAGACAGACAGATGTAGGGGGCTTAATCGATCCCCCTCACGTAAGCCAGGGGAGCAGCTAGTGGGACGGTTTGCATTTTAAAAGGACAGAAATGTGCAAGGCGCCAAGATAAAAATCCGATAGTGAGCTCATTACGAACACATCCACAAAGTCAGGGCTTTTTATAACTGGATCAGCAGAATAAGGCCCGATATAAGATCATAAAACATGATCCTACTCTAAAGCAGCAGAGAGACTGACCATCAAAAGGCACACCACCGGAGGAGTCGCAACCCTACACTCAACACTCATCACAATGGTCACTCTGGCTACGAGAACAAGACAGATCAGGTTGAGCTCCTGTGAGGTCAAAAAGGTTTACAGTTTAATATAGAAATGATGAATAAAGAAAATAACTATCTGCTTAATCACGGCAAAGTGTCAAGAAATCAGCTCAGTAAAGAGCTTCTTAGTTACGTTATGTTGAAGTTTGACAAGAACAACAGCAGGTGTCTCAAATGTCACTGCTGGAAAAAAAGGGGGAGAAAAAACAAAATAAAAAATAATGCAGACAGTTATTGTTGATTCAAAGGTTTTGTGAGCAACCTTGCAACAAAACCCATCATCACCCCTATCAGGTTTAAGCTGGATAATGCATCGCCAGCTAAATTAAATAGTAGATGATAAGTGTTGTGCCGCAGAGGTTTACTAATGGATGTATGGTTTTAAATGACAGAACAGCAAGTCTCTACATCAAGGTTATTATGCTGAAAATAAAACAGAAAATGTTATAAATACATAATGCACATAGAGACAGAAACACATTCAAGACATCATACATACAGTAATGGAGAATACTCCAATTAAAAAAATAAATAAATAAATAACCCTACTTGGCGACCACAAACAGTGATACAGGCAGATACAGAGACAGACAGGTACCTGTAGAACTGCAGCTGTCGTTTGGGGCTCCCATAACGAGCGCTGAAGGCATCAAGAGAAAGGAGGAAAAAAGAAAAGCTTTGGTTAATATAAGCAGGATAGGAAAAAGTTAGTAGCGGGAAAACTTTGATGCAGACGTTGAGGTGACAGAGGATGTTGTAAGACACAGACGGTACAAAATGTGGAAGAATAAAGTCAGAGGAAATAGAAAGCAATGCATTAGAAATGACAAACACAGATATACAGTGCATTAAATACTGCACAAAAAAAGCTTTGTTTATTGTTAAATTGATTAAGTTTTATATGCTGGAAATGTCTGATCAATATGACATGGGGGGGGCTTAACATGCAATCACTGCAAAGTCCTCACAAAAATATCATACTACATGAAAAAGTGCAGTTACTTGTGCATGTGTGATGGTAGGATTAAAATCTTCCAGGTATCTGCACCAATCCTTTTTTTAAAGGTTTGAAAATCTGGATGGATCCAATAAAATAAAAATATTCAAATAGAGCTCTTGAGTTAGCACTATAAATCACTCATCTTGGCAAAGCTGTGGGCCTTCAACTTGCCCTTCAGCTCAAACAGGAATCATTCTGCATTACGTCAAACACTAAAGCATCTACTACCTATTCCTGTTTTGCTTCATATGAAGTGCTTCTCTTAAATAACTTGAAAAGTATGGTAGAAAGATGTTTAGATGTTTAGATGATGTTTGTAAAGATGAATGAAGTTTCTATTAATTTAACCTAAGCTCATGCAAAAACACCAAGAGTTAAACAAGCAGCAAAACCAGAAGAAAAGAAATCTATTAAACAGTGTATAACATAAAAAAAACTATCAATATTTGACAGGGCTCCAGTACCAATGCAGGCATTATGGGCTTTTTCAGCAACTTGTCTATACTGAAAATATGTGAAATATTAAATGAAACATGGTAAACTTTTATGTTTTATAGGTGTTTTTTAAATATCATTCACTTTTATTGTTACGTTAGTCAAGTGCAATAGTTCAATAGCTGCCCAATAGCTTTAGCAAAGCATCACAAAACCCATCGCTGACTGCACCCCATCTAGCCATAATGGAGGAAATGTGAAACACTGCCATAAAGCTGCCTGAGTGGAACTGATGCGCTTTAAGCTGATGAGTGTCTGGCGCCACATGCTGGTGAAACATCAGAGTGTAGGATAATCTGTACAAACTAGGCATGGGGGTCCCTACTGCTGCTGTCACTACAGAAACACACAATAAGACAAGTGAGGCTTAAAAAATGCTGTATGCGAGTGTGTGAGAGGGTGTCACAATTTAGGGGACCTGTTTCTGAATTCAGTCAGCAAAGAAAGTACATTTGTTGTCTCCAATTCATTTGCACTGTAAAATGTATTCAGCATAAGAAAACAAGCTTTGTGTATCCATTAGTGTTAGGCATGTAATGGTCCAAACTGCAGGGAATAAACATAAATCACGATGTGTTCAATAGTGTTTAAACAATTGTGCACGTGTATGTGTGACTGTGTGTGTTTTTATTATCAGTTGCACTTCTAAAATAGAAACTGACTAAACATTTTGGTTGCTGTGAGGTATCAGGTGATAATTAGGTGTGTTCAGTGCATCACAGTTACCCTAAGTTTTAGTTTAGTAGAATAGAAACAGCTTACCCAGTATTTTGCATCAGACACAGCAACACAGGCCACAGTTAACACTTAACAAGCAAGCAGCTTGGCAAAGCACAGTAGCACTAGTGTGATAGTGTAATAGACTGATTTTCTAACTGAACTATCTAGATGGATGGAGTCTCTGTCTGTCCTTCGACTATCTTGACAACTGTTCATCCGATCGGCATCACACTTGCCGGGTGTGTTGCTGAGGACCCAAGGAAGAGTGATGTCAAGTGTGAAGTGGTTTGGTTCAAGAAAGCTGCGAACAGCAACACCCGAGGCCGCCCGTTCAGAACAGGCACTGCACTAGTCAAATGATCTCCTGTAAATCATGTATTAATGATACTATGAATTAAAATCTCAGTCCAAATAGTCTTTTGATCGATAGGTTACATACATCAGTAAGTGGCATAAGTGCATGCATGCAAATGATTAGGAATGAGGTGTACTGTGCGGTGTATGTCCATTGACTCACCTGTAGATCATGCCGGGGGAGCCAGTCTGTCGGAGGGAGAGGCGAGCGGGGGAGTCTGTGGTAGATTCAGGATACATGGAGGCAGGAGGGAGGGGGTGTGGCCAGCCTGCCGGGGGTGGTGTTCTTTCACCGGGACCACAAGGTACAGTTTATCACCAATGAGGGCCTCTGGAAAGAAGAGAGAGCACAATCGGGTCAATTGACAGTGGGGTCTTTGTTTCTGTAACAACATAACCTCAGTGTTTCCCTACACTTCAGTATACTCGGAAGCTCTCTCAACTATACTCAGCCTGTCCAAATTTAGTAGCATTTGCCATGTCTTATTTAACTTTTATTTGTTTATCAACTATCATTACAACAAAAATGACCATATTAATCTATTTATAATATATGCCCTATTATTCAGATCTCCAAAGCAAGCTCTGTCCAGACCAGTGAGTGACATCGCACCTTCATTAGGTCAGAAGAATAAATGCTCTCAACCAACAAGTTAAATCAGTCTCTGATGTTCTTCAGGAAAAGAGATTTTGAGATTAGATCGCTGTAATGCTGAGTGGATCTGTCCATGTGTCACATCACTAGTAAGAATTGTGGACAAATATTATTGTTCTCATTCATTCAGTCTCTTTTCCAGTAAGAGATTATATGGATCACTGTATTGGATTGTATATACTGTTGAAGATGAGGTGTGTAAGCCGCCAGTAAGATATGTTCAACCACTTACACCGCCAATGAAAATATCAAGCATATTTGATAACGATCAAACACGTCCCAGCCAAGGTCAGGACTACGAAGAAGGTAATTAAACAATGTCCCACCGATCCTATCACAGCAACGGGGAGGGGCGTTGGGGGCGGGGCTCAATAATAACCCTGCCTCGGAACGAGCTAATCGGCCATTCAGCTCACCAATGGCCATTTGGTCTAAGTCGTTGTGGATCTCAAGCCTCTCCCAAGCAATGAGTAGTGCAAGTATAGTGCAGGATGTAGGGCTGGTAAATTGCTGCAAAGACCACAAAGTTCATTAGCTAACCTCACAGAGGACTTAGACTCAGATTTGCTTTCAACTGTTTCCTGACTGGCAAAATGGTGGATCTCTAAAAGGCAGCCAAAGAAATGTCGCCTTCGTTTTGGTCTTGGTTTGCTTGTAATTTGGAACTGGAATGAAATATCAAAACATATTAAACAAAAAACAGAACTTGAATTAGAGTCAGGAAGAAAGGGGTATGTTATTTGACATTGTATCACCTTTTACAAAAAAAGGTTGCTACACGCCTCCACCACTAGATGGAGTCATGTTCTCACTCTGCAGACATGAGCTGAATGAATAAAACCATCAGAGCAATGTAACCTCTGTAGTTTCCCCACAGCTGCGAGTTTGAGATTTTACCATCTTCACAGTGAAGGCTCTGTATATCAGTCTGGGATAATCAGGAGAACTGCTTATTTAGACAGAATAATCGCTCCGGTCCTCCTGCGGTAGAATACAGCAAAAAGCCAGGCAGAGACAACACGCAACCCACATTAACACGTGTGAAGATCTTGATCCTTCTTCATCATCCCGTGGCTGCTGCTGTGCTGCATGTATGTGGGTGCACGGCAGCAAACCGTGGCCGATCCACTGCTTAGAGCGACTCGATTCCATGAATAATTCAAAGTGTCTGCCCAAGAAGCAGGCCACTGCTGTAGAGAGAGCTATACAGCAAAGGCAGCTGGGCATCAGCGATGGGTGGGTGGGCGGGCGGTTGGGTATACACACAGATGCCATTAACACACGTTTAAAATACCACAGCAGAACATTTCCAGCCAACGCCGCGGCCTGAGAAGGGAGGGGAGTGGCACTGCTGATGTTTTAGCCCAGTTTACTGTGGTGGATAAAAATCAAACAGGGAGCGCCGCAGACGGAGTGGCATGTATGTATGTCACCCTGACGAAAGCCGTGAGCCGAGGAGCCAGCGCTACCCTATTTCACCAGTGACTGCACTCATGTGAGTCATGGCTCGTAACTGACATCGCACTGATAACATGAAGGTGACTTTCACCTCCCATCAATTTCCCAGGCGGTGAATAAGGTGTCCCATGTTCCCAAGGACCCATTTAACGTTCCCTGCCTGTTCATTTCAATCGCGCCTCAACAGGACACAGGTCATACTTGCCATTAGGTGGTGATGATGGCATGACCCCCATGGGTTAAAAGGGACGGTGGTAGATCTACTACTCAGCGAAGGAGGACACGGTAGGTTGGAGGGAGGGTAGGGGGGTGGCTATGAAAGCATCATTTCCTGCAGAGCCTAAAGACCCTAAATGTATTGTGAGGATTTGATGCTTTTATTTGCTTTGCAGTAATAAACTGAATTTCTTTCCGTTTCAGATGGTTGGTTTGACAATGACTGCTATACATCACTTTCAACTTGTGAAATGTGATACTATTTTCAGTAGGGGTACATGTATTCAAGCCGAAAGTTTTCACTAAGGCCCTTACAGTCTACTACACACATGTACCAAATGAATACAGTCAGTATGTGCAGAACTTAATGGTGTGCGATCAGGGCTCTGAGTGGCAACTTTAGCGAAGGGCAGGATGTTTTTAATTCAGTCAGTGCAGCACATGGATGTATTCAAGTTGGTGCAGCAGGGTCATGGTCATGGAGACTGCAGACAAACAGCCAAGACCCTCCGTCGTCATTTAGGTCTGCTGTGTGGGAACACTTCAGTTTCACAGTCCACTATAATGATGACAGACCAAGACAAGTGGATTGTACCAAAGCTGTGTGCTGACATTGTGCAACTGCAGTTGGTTATGTGGTTAGTAGCACACTGAACATGCTAAATGATTTGAAACTGCATCACTTGAGTGTTAACATTAGTGAGACAAAAAAAAAAAAAAAAACCGTGATATTTGTGTACTGTTACACCCGTAACGTAATTTTCAGACATTTATAGATCAAACCATTTACAATTAAAACTACAATTTTGCTTGTTGTCCAGCTTCAGGCAATATAATATTGCATTTCATACCAATTAACAAGCATGTATGAAATAATTATCATACCAGGATATAAGCAGGAACAAGCACAGGTGTACAAATACAGACAATAAATAAAGGTCTTTAAGTTTTTAACTGCATACTGATTTCCAGAACAACCACAAGTGAGTTAGCACATGGTCAGGAAAACGATGAGTATGCTCCAAAAGAAGAGCGGCCGTAGCTTCAATGTTACATAAAATATAACCCCTTTTTTAAAATTATGCAGAAGAGGAAGGAAAAACAGTCATCCGTTTCATCACTGTGAGCAGAAGCTCTATGTAAGCACAAGTGCCCTCAACTACATTTGTCATCAAGACGGTTAAGTGAGGCTGGGAGCTTGGCCTAAACTATCCACAAAGTCACACAAACATTTTACCACCATGGCTGACAGAACAACTTACAATATAAAAGGAAAACAGTGCAGCGAAACTCAGTTTTACACATCAATGACATGACACCTATGCAGACACAATAAGAACAAATAACTCATGCACACATCAGTCACTGTGCTGCACAATTAAACAAAAAAAAATAACGATGGAAACTACATTATGTCAAGCCAAAACTCAAATTTTACCATAAGGCAGTCTCGTTACATCACAAAACGAAGCTTTTGAAGTGAAGAGTGGGGGCAGAAACCTGACGTGTCAAATTAGTGCACGACCGGACAAATTAGGGAAACTACCACATGGGGCCTACTTTGGCCCTCTCTGCAGTTTAATGCAGTAAGTTATCAGCTGTTTTAGCCTGTTTAGGTAACATTTTGAGCTAGAACCTGATCACTTACTGTAGCACGCTGTAGAGCAATGCACCAGTCTCACAGAGATGCCTGTAGTGAGCTGCAGTCAGAGAGGATGCTGCTGCTGCTGCTGACTGCAGCAATGCGGTACACTACAGACTCATCCTGGCTCAAGTTAGAGGGCTCAGATTTACTGCACTAATGGTCCAAGGTGCACTTTGCAGATTAAACTGAAGACATAGAGAGAGAAAGAGAGGAACATGAAGGTTCCTCTCTTTCTCTCTCTATGTCTGCAGTTTCATCTCAGAGTTTTCACATCAAGATCCAAAATGTTTCAGGACTGACAGCAGCAACTCCTTTCCCTCTCCACTTTTCTTTGCTCTTTGTCAGGTATAAATGAGCGTCCGGGCATCTCATGAGCTGTCAAAAGAACTTCCTGGTTTGTATTTTATCTTCTCACCAGTACCCTGTAGCGAGTAGCAACACGCCCACACCAACGCGGCCCCTTGCGTTTTTTGATGCAATGTTATTATTTATCTCAACACGGCTTAAAGCATCGAGAGTCATGCGTATTCAACATGTCTGTTTATATGTCATTTCAAACAGTTTTACTGCAATACAGCACACAGAAACAAGCACTATTTCTTTCAGTCACATGAGCACAAATAATTTTTATATTTCTATGGACATAGTTTAATTTCACACAACTAGATAAAGATAACCTATAGTTTTAAAGCTGCAGGATCACGGCAAAATTCTAATCAGGAGCATTTTACTTAATGCTGATTGGGATCAAAACATCATCATTCATGAGCTTTTTTATAAACTAATTTATATCAATTTTTCACTTACGAGTAATACTTCTTTTAAGTACTTAGTAAAATATTACATTGATAACAGCGATGTTTTATGTACACTGGGGAAAACATAAAAAAAGGACTCGTAAAACGGTTTGTCTCTGAAGTAGCAAAAACTCTTTAGCTCTTTGTTACACAGAATGTGTCTGTCATAACAACGTGTCCATCATCTGCTTCATACAGATGCAAATAAAATGATTCTCCTAGGTGTTAAAGCATTTGTGTGTTAAAACTCAAGAGAAGAAGCTTCCTGGATTTGTTCAACTATCCCATCTTTTAAAACTTTTTTTTAATCACATGAAATAGAAGAGTGTGATTTGTGGGCTTTCTCTGGAAACAAACAAGACAGTATTTCATTGGTTATAACTATATGTTACCAAAATATATTCCAAAATCATTACAGAATATTTTTGACACTTAATTGACACTTTCTTTTAATTTACTGCAGCCAGCACAGTATAAATAATTTATTATTTATCTAGAGATATTTTTGCTCATGTACCATGTGATTTAAAATAACATTACATAATGATTTTAATCTCGCCCAAAGATAGCTGGGACAGGTTCCAGCACCCCTGCGACACCTGTGTGTGTTCAGGATAAGCAGGTTTAGAAGATGGATGGATGGATGGATAATGATTTTAAATATATTTTTAACAGTCAAATATTTGTATCAGTATGGGATAAAAAAAAATCCAGTGGGGATATACTATAAACCTAGACTATTACATAACATATGGAGAGAGGTGGTGGTCAAAGAAGAGGAAGAGCGATTAGACGGAACGGGGGGAGAGGGTGCCATGTCGTCCCAGACAAGCTCAAGTCATGAAAAACATGCCTATCCATAGCCTCTGCTAAGCTAGTCTCATACACCTCTCATACACAAAATGCAAAATTGAGTCACAAAAGGCTGCTCTTCATGCTTTCCATCCATAAATCCACCTACACCCAGCCTGAGTGAATTCCCTCTTGAGACAGGGCTTACGTGAGCAAGGCAAGCAGGCAAGGCTGGCCTGGAAAGCACAGCGCGGTGTTGTGTAGTATGTTGGCAGCTGCGGAAAACACACACGGACCCGAGCAGATGGCTGCGGAAGAGGGAGACGGGCTAACAGACGAGAACTGCCGGGGATATCCTACATGGGAGTTCAGTCAGGCAGAGAGAGAGAGAGAGGAGAGAGGAGGGAGAGAGAGGAGCTAGCCTAACCTCGTTCTCCGTCAGGCTACAAAGAGGATTCAGACGGAATCTCCCCCTCTTCTTCGGTGACATTCATCACAGGATGAAAGTCAAACCCATGAAAAAGATGTGAATCCGTGTCAGCGCATCATCTTTACTCTCATCATCAGACAGTTTGAGGTTTTATAAATGGCCTGTAAATGGCCTACCGTTCTCTGTTAAGCTGCAGAGGGTCCTTGATTACAGAAACAGTGCAGGTCACTGGCTGCCAACAGAGAGAAAAAAATAAAAGCCAACAGCAATTTGCATAAATGGCCTATTTATACAGCAAACTTCTGATACAAATCCTCCTCCCTCCCAGTTAAAAGATGTTAAAAGCGCAACTGAGAGCTCTGCTGTCAGGAATCATTAAATTCTAGGACAGCTGCGGCTGTTTTATTCACAGAGGTTTACCACATTATTATGGTCAAACTTTAAGCCATGCCCATCATCAGCTGCTGTGACTGGGTCTACATAGATTAGAGTTCAGCTGCAAAGGTTTAATGTAGGGCATTATACACTGAAGTCATAATCCCTAAGACTTTAATTATATCAAACCCACACTTTTTGATAGCATTTGTGGTGTGCACTTTTTTAGTCATTGTATTTGCAAAGCAGTGTGCAAGTGTGGCCTTTGTACAGTTTCTGACTTTCAGTATATGTTTGGAAACCACATATATTTGGACTTTTTCTCACATAATGCTATATTTACTAAGAAATTCCAAATCTACCTCAAGAAACAAGACAAAAACGTGATCAAGCCTTCTCGCGAGCTTTGTGCATAAATACAGCCATGAAGTATCCCCATCAAGTCTCGTATGTATCCCCCACTACCTGGTTATTATACAGCATGAGATGTATGGTCCCAGGTTGCCTGTATCACTGACAGCATTAAGATGAATCAGCACTCTGTATGTCCTTGCTCAACACTTTCTTTATGCTCTTGTGCTGACTTATAGCCCGTCCCTAACATTAAAACATGGCGTTACAGAAGCTCTTACAATATCCATTAGTCAGGTTTACAGACCATCTGGAAATACGGAAAGAATGAGTACAGTATCACGGGCAAGTTGGCGAGGGACTGCGCGGCTGAGTTGGGCCTGCAAAGCTGAAACGGAGCTGAAATGAAGCTAGCACTGCAGGGAGAGAGCATGCTGCAGTGAACCAGGAGCACAGAGCGGCACACTGCAGTAGAAATATGAAACCATCTTTCTCTTGTTCTGGGTCCGTCCCAGCTCTCCTGCTGCACGCCAAAGACAAATAAAGGCAATGAAATTCATGGCTGGGGATAGACGAGTGTGATTTCAGGAAGCGCTTGTGTCTCGTGCCGGCTTCACACCCCTGCAACTTGGCACGTGGAGTCTGAGCCAAAAGTGTCCGTGGAGACCGGACAAAGAGGAGTTTTAGGTTGAATCACGGTGATAGAATGACCTTTTACCACGTGCTCAGACTTGTTAACCCACATAGGCAGTGCTCTCAGACCACTCCCCGCACATTTTAAAAGCTACAATGTCTTCATTTGAAGACATTCAGAAATGTAAGATGAGCAGCACATCTCACCTTTTTCCCAGTACAGGTGCTATTTTCTCTATGCTTTACATTCCTGGTCCCATAAGGTTCCTTGCATCTCTTCACTATACATACCCTTGCCCTATTTTGTTTTGTTTTATCGTCTATCAGCTACCACATGTCAGTGCTATCTGCATTGCTGTGCATGTAATGACACATGGGCACGAGCGGGCTGTACAGAGGAGCGCATAGGTTAGCAAAAAGCATTAAGTTGGTGCAAAAACATACAATAGTTGGGCAGAGGCAATGTGATCAATGCATCTAAATCCAGACGCATATTAGGGATGATCAAGAGGACAGCAGCACATCAGTAAAACTACATCAATATCAGTAAGTTTAGTTCTGAACATACAGTAAATGTATACAATATGTCATAGTCCAACAACTGCGCATACCAGATAATCACAGACGAACTTAACGGCCTCACTTTTTGCTGCTGTAGCCAAAGTAAGTAAGCATCCATGATATTTCTTCTAAATACTGCATCAGCTCTGCGCACAAGGAGTAGTGGTTTTAATGTTTGTGTAACTGATGGATGGGCCTACAGACTGGAAATGGGGCATCTGAAAATAAATAAATAAATACTCCCTGACATTTTGGAGCTGCCCTACCCAGCTCTCCATCTCGAAAAAGAGCGTTTGTCAGGGCAGCTGCTAGGTCGATGCAACAAAAACCAGAAACGCAGACGTTACGGTCAGTGGTGGTACAAGTTAAGCTATCTGCTGGATTTAGTCAGCTAAGGATTCCTTGGAGTCTGTGCAGATGGCAGAGAGCCACTGCAGCAGATAAGAGTCGTTCAATTCTGCTGCTGGTTTTCTATTTATACAATTGCACTGATCATTTAAATAGATTGTTCAATTATTCACAAGTTTTTTTGTTTTTTTTTAATGCGTCTTCCAAATATCCTGGCATATACAAGCCCCTGATACCTCTAGCATTGTATTTTCCAGCAACACAGGATTCAATCTTCCCCCTCAGGGCATTACCAAGCCACTCTGATGGATGCTGCTTCTAACGGATGGGAAAAGGAGGGGGTGGAAAACATCAGGAGTATGGTCCAGAGTTCCTAATGAAATCTGGCGCAAATGCAGTAAGTGGCTGGCGGCTCTTTGAACAGACTCTGAGTGGCCCCAGGAGAAGCAGCCTGTGGCTACTAACAACCGGCGCACACCTTCTCAAGAGTAGAAGAGAAGAGGGAGGGGAAAAAAAAAAAACTTTGCCTGAAAACAAGGAGGAGGAGAGAGGAAAAGAGAAAACTGCAGTTGAGGAGACATTGTGAGGGGAAAAAGCTGAGTAGGCACGAGAGAGCAGGCTTGTCCGGGGAGGCCCTGTGCTGCAAAAACAGCAGTGCTATGCATCACTCTTTCATCTCGGACATTCACGTCCCACTTCTCAAGTCCTGTGGTGATTCTCGACACTTGAATGGTTGCAAGCACTCTTACATTGTCACAAGTCTTTTGCAAATTAAATCACTTTATACTAAACACTTTACCAGTAAAAAAACTTCAATTCTGTATAATTGTTTTGGAAGCAATGACCATTACAGATCATACAGGATGTATAAACAATGTATAATATATAAGAAATGTGCCATTGTATTTTATGCCACAGTTTGTGTGTTTAACTTTTAGACAATATAACCCTTATGACATAATGCTCTAATAAAAGACTGGCTTAGCTTGTTGGGTTTTGCCATTAACAGTATGTTAGGCCACTCTAAACATAAAATATTAAACAAGCCTCCTTCTGCAGTCTTTTCAGCATTTCTGTGTTTAGACATGGGGCTCTCTCAATACAAGAACAGAGTGAGAGAACACTGTCGGCTATTTTTAACTCATTTTTAAGCTTTTATTTGATACTGTTACCCAAAGTAAGTAACGCTGAGTCAGTAACTGGGGTGCTCTGCAGGAGAGCACTCGGACAGGACACACGGCTGATCAACCCCGTGACCTTTTAGTAATGGGATGGTCTTAATACAGCATCCTTCTGCCGCCACTTTACTGGAACAAGACACGCGTTTCCTATTCCTGTGTGTGTCATTTGAACCGGTGTGATGAGGAACTGAGAAAATGTAAGGAGGAGGTGATGCATCCGTGGCATTATGTTGCACTTGCTTTTACTTTTCAAACTACTGCTAAATGTGCTTTCACACATTTCATTTCAAGTCCTGCAGATTGAGCACTGCACAGGAAGGAAAACCAACCCCCAACTCCCCTTGTGACAGCGATGCAAGCTCACTTCTGTTAAGCATCTTAACGTACAGAGCACTGACACCATCTTTATACTTTGTATTGGAAGTTTCTGTCAGAAGTATTTGGTTATGGGATGTCCTAGGTGATATCTGTTTCAGTGATCAACTATGCTTAGTTTATTTTTTATTACCACTGTCATTAATAATATATAAATATAAATACATATATGTATGTATGTATGTGTGTGTGTGTATTTTATATATATGTGTGTGTGTGTGTGTGTGTGTGTGTGTGTGTGTGTGTATGTGTGTATGTATGTGTGTATGTATGTATGCTATGTATGCATACATACATACATTGACATTAAGGATATACAAAATAAAAAGTAAAATACTAAAATACTCCATTCTGCATAAGAGTCCCGGAGGAGGAAATAAGAAAACTAGTTCCACTCATCAAATTTAGTAATGTGCTTACTTCCATTCTTGGTCACAACATTAAGAGCCTTTCCCAGCATACAGTGACCGACAGCAGCATGTATTTCTAGGACAGGGAGAGGAAGAAGACATCAGACATTTGTCATTTTGTCATCAAGATCATAATAACACAACTTCTTCTGTGCTCTGCACTACAGCGTCCCCTACACAAGCTGTCAACATATCACTGCACTAAACTGAGGCATAGTGACAAACAAAATTACACATACAGTATTAACCACCCACTCAGTCCTCACTCACACAGTCCATGCTACTTTGCCCACTCAATGTGGTAATGTTGACAAGGATGACCAATGCACTCAGTCACACACAGAACCTACTGTACATGTGACAAAGTGCCTGAACATTCATAACAAGCAGAGTTTATTGTATATTGATTAGATTTGTGTGAAGAGAAATTAACACCCATAAACTACACTTTGTCTTTGATTCACGCACGTCTTTCATGCAGCAAACTCCAGAATTTTCTGGATTTTTGTGGATGATAAATATCAATTTTAATTTCAAGTTGTTGTTTTTTTAATTAAATAACAATTTGATTTAATCTGCCAACATTTTAACATTAACACATAAAATACAGTACACAAACAATCTTGATACAGATCTCTGTACAGATTTTCTTTTAAAACAGCTCTATGAAGTTTTTAACTTGTTATGAACAGTCTCATTTTAATGCTGTTGCCTTCATGTGACCTACATAAGCAAACAAGACCAACAGCATGAAGATTGGCTATTTCTATTAGTTTCTAATAGTTATTCTTAATGCCTGCAACGGGTCAAATTTTTCCGTGACATCAGACGAAATGGCCCTGGAGTTAACTGTGGCTGAACTCAAGTCGCTTCAGCCGCTGACTGAAGGTCCGTCTCTGGAGCTGTCGCTCGCTCCTCCAGGTGAAATGATCTCCTTGCAGCAAGAAGTAAAGTTGAGGGGTCATGTAACCAAACATTAACTGAAGAACTACCGTCTTTGTCCAAAGGGACCACCAAAATCAACACAAAATGAAAACTTTATAGAGCTGCTTTAACTGCGACAAAGACACATACTAATTAATACTAATTTGAAAAATCAAGTAAAATTTCTCGTAACATATCTGTCAACATAAACATGATACATAAATCTGCAATAAACTATAGCTATAAGCACTAGAAATCTGTCCTGATCCCCCAACACAAAAAAATAAATCGAATTATCATTCACATGAATAGTCTAAAAAAAAAGTCTGATAATAATTCAGACAATCAAAACAATTTTTCCTTCTTTTTTCTTGCTTTTTAAAATCTCAGTCAAGGGCAGTCCACCAGCAATCAGGCAACATTACTGGTGATAAACTAATCTTTCTAATCTGCTTCACTTCCATCCACTGATGTGAAGTTTTAGTTAATCTTGCTGGTTAAAAATAAAGATTTTGACTGGCCAACCATTTGAGGTTTTAGTCATGCTGTAGCCTTAGTCAAAGACATTAGCAAATGCTAACTAAGTGAAGACAAGGAATTTTTTTTTACTGTCAGCAAATTAGTTTTATAGTATGTGCTATGATTAGCTAGACATTTCCTCTTACCACTGTGTGAACACATAATCTATACCATCACAGCTAGTGTATCAAAGCATACTCAATATTTAAAGGATGAAGCTTGCCGTTTGGCACATCCTAATGACAAGAGAGATGGATTTTAAAAAGTAAACAACAGAACGATGTCAACACGGACACATGCAAAAAACATTTGGCAGACACTGACAATTAAGACGATCCACGTCCAGCTGGGCTCCATACTGTGCCTTTAAAAGGGAAGTAAAACCCAGAAGATCAGTGGAGCACAGACAACCTGCCCGTCTGACATAGTGTGTGCGATTCACACAGGCTTTAAATGCCAGCTGAGGGAGGTTGCCCGGTTTCGCTGTGGTTATCAGCTGTGAGACAGTTGAGAGACAGTTGAAGGTGTGTGAAGTTGCGTCCTGCTTTATCCGTCACTGTAACACCAGGATCAGAGGCAGGCTGCAGAAAAAATCCTCCTGTATTTACGCATAAAGTGCACAGGCTTCCATCCTTCTGATCACTTACATGTGTGCAGATCTGACTCACTCATGGATGACTTGGCAGGGTCACTCACTCGTCCGTGCACAGCGCGCACACACACACACACACACACACACACACACCACCTCAGGACACTTATGCAGCTGCTCTTTTATAACAAAACACTGCTCCTTATAGTGTCTCTGGAGTTGAAACATCCTTCACTTATCTTAGCGACTCTAGCATTTGTACTCCAGAGAGCACTGCGACTATTTGCTTAACAAAGTTACTCTACGTGTAGTATGACTGAATAGGCCTACTGTAAACACAAAACTCCTGGATCTCGCGCAGCCGGTTACTCACTTGGTCCTCCTGTGTGTTATGGAAGCGGAGAATCGCCTTCAAACAGAATCTGAGTACCGACACGGGAGCTGCAGTGCAGCAAGCACATAAAACACACAGAGCCTTCTGTGGAAAGTAGGACAAACTTAATGGCTACATCCAAGTGCCCACACAATGACTTTACGGCACTGTATGGATCCATCTATGCATGCTTTAACATAGAGGTTGTTTGAATTTCTATAGGACAACAGAGGGAAGACTGACACCAGCAGTCCATCTCCATCTTTCTGCACAAACACAAACACACACTCGCATTACGTCTGACTACCTACACAAACCCACAGTGTTTGCGCGGTCGAGCATGAGAGTAGCGCCAGGTTTCCTGAGGCATAAAGGGTTAACGTCACGCTGTTTATTCAGGTCCACATACATGCCGTTGGCCTGCCCATACTTTGTGTCACAGACAATCATCGTGGAAGTCCAAGTGTCTGTGTTTACCAACTGCTCCCTGCGCCCCCCGAGGCAACAGGAGCCACGCTCGGAGAAGGGGCGGCTTCAGTGTGTATTAAAAGTAACGGCACTTGTTATGATCCTGTGTGTCAGTGCAATGTGTCCAGGTGTTACGGTGAACCAACCTGCCATCTGTACTGTTACATTTACCTTGGTAAACCATGAGGCTAACAGCAGGCTACGTGTGGGACTGTGAGGACGTGAAAGACTTCTCAGCAGGGCTGTAAGAATCGATGCATGCGTTTGCCTGGGGTCAGTTTTTACTATTCTGTTCTTGTTACATCTTCTCAGAGATTCATAGTGTGGCCAGAATAATCAAGATTTAACTGGGGAAAAATATGCCTGTATCCAGTAAGCATTTTCATTGCTTTGCTTCCGCACAGGTCTATCTATGTCTTTCTGTGTGTGAGAGGTCGTCATTCATTAAAAAAAAAAAAGGCATTCTGAGCTAATGCCATTAGTCAGTTAGTAGTTAACCTGTTCACTAGCTTTAGGTTATTGGAGTGTTAAACAAGCTAGATAAGCAATTCACTGACATGGCTTTAAGTCTGAGAACACATGATGGAAATTCATTTTACATTATTTGGACTAAAAAACTGATTTGTTAAGTGTGGTAGAGTAGATGATTCATTCATAGCCTGAGATTGAGGCTAAAGGCTAAAAGTTCAATTCCTAATCATATTCAAAGACAACGCCCTTATCAGACATCACCCTCCTTCCCAAGTCTTTATTTCTTTCAGTTTGAAAATAATCCTGATAGAGGCGACATGGGAGATAAGTCTTGTCTCCCGTGAACCCTTTCCATTTTTACCTATCTCAATATCTGCATTACTGTTTCTGTGTCTCTCCAGTAGACTGTCTCTCTGCCTCCAACAGTGATGTCCATCTGGCTCTCAACCTGTTTTAAGAAACCCTCCCCGACACATATCACTCACACCAAACACACAGTGAACTGTTTTGTGTGCAGTATTTGTGCAATTAAGATATCCACTTCTCCAAGTCGTATTTCTATTACACAAAAATCACAAGAGTTCCCTGCTTGTCATCTAGAAATGAAGTATGTTCAACTGTTGCAGCTCTTCCAAGTTATAGCAGAGTGGCAGTAGAGTATAAATGCAGAATGATGTGACCACAGCATTATAAAAGGCACATATTACGATTTAAACAAGCAGCATTGCTCAAGCACGCAGTTGTTACAGACAAATATGTGTGATAAATGGAACAAAACCCTGCACTTTTGTGCAAACTCATTCTGGAAATTTAATAATTTATTGGCATGCATCGTGGTGCACTCTAATGTAAAAAAAAAACCCAAAAACATTCTGAATAATGGCTCTCTTGCATTTTTAAACACTTTAGAGTGAAGGGTAGCAAATTTCAACTCTGGTTATGTGACAAACCCAGTTTAACTTCCGTGCAGAAAGTGACATGATTGAACTGAGTTAAACCAAAGATGTTGGGTCAAGTTTTAAATCTGTGGCAAATGGCAACAAAACAACCGATAAGACAAAGACTACCTGTGCAAATATTAAAACATATCGCCTGAGAGTGTCTCCACATACAAAACTCCTTTCATCGTCTGCTTCAAAGTTGCTTCTAAAAGAGCCTGACAATATTGACAAATTCTTTCACAGCCCACATATGCGAGACGTGCTACAACATTGTTTGCACAACAATGTATCTGATATAATCCTCAAAAGCAAAATGACCGTACACTGGATGCTGAGAGAGAAAATGGTTTGTTGACAGTAAGCGAAAGAATGCCAGAAAGTGTTCGAGCTAAAAAAGCAACTCATAATTATGCAAGCAATACTACTAAGTAGAATGTTGATTTGAAAAGGCAATCTCAGTAAATACATATCATCAAAACACTGATGATGAGGGTGGGTTTCAGAGGTAGATAACCACAGTGGGGTCTGTTAATGCAACAAAGGACACATCGTCACCGGAGGATGACCGAAGAGTGGAAAAACTCCTGTCCAACAGTTTCCAGGTTGCGGTGTGACGCGGGGACACGATTTGGCATCGACAGCATGTATCCATTCTGCCTGGTGTCATCAGCCCAGGCTCCTCTGAAGGGTGAGAATAAATTCTTGGCAAGCTTTTGGCCCCTTAGTATCAAATGAGCCACAGCTGACATAAACATTATCGCTAAATGGGCGCATCCCTTCCTGGCTCCGCTCTCCAGGACAGTGTTTCCTGAACATGGTGGTGACTTCCGTTTACATCAAATGTCCCAACATCGAGATATGCTGATGATTACAATAAGGTCGAAAGGAAGTGAAAGTGAAAATCCCTGATTCAACTCCTGCATCTCGAAACTCTGTGTTGTTGTGAAACAGTTCAAATTCAAATCAAATTTATTTATTTAAAGCCCCAAATCCCTCTGTCCTTAGACCCTTGAACCGAGTCAGGAAAAACTTCAAAAAAACCTTTATGGGAAAAAGAAGAAACCTGAGGAAGAACCACAGATAAGGGATCCCTCTCCCTGGGACGGACAGACGTGCAATAGATGTCACATGTACAGAGAACATCATCACCATCATCATCAGTTACACAAGGAATAAGTGTGCAGAGTTCAAATCACGGTACACCAAGAGTCAATCATGATAGTTTTGGAAGCGCTGCAGTTTGAAACTGGCCAGGCTATTGTGCAAGAGGTGGTGTAAAGCTGTGGCTGTCCCTGCTAGCTTACTTACAACAAAGGCGACCTACGTGACTGCTAGCTGCCTATGAGGATACGTATCTGACAAGTCTTAAATGGGACCTACCGATGGAGGTGGTATGTGTCAGTGAAACACAGTCCAATATCAGTGATGATATTTTTATACTGTTGTTTTTATTACTTTTACAACTGTTTATAGCCAGTAAATCCTTCTTATCCATATACTTGGTCAAATATAGTATTCAGTACAATTATTGATTACCTACTGTGATTACTTACTGCCTTAACATGCATATCTAACTTTTCTTATCAGTCAGCAAGGATGGACAGAAAGTTTCAAAGGAAAAAGTTTTTAGATCTTGTCTCCGAACCAGGCCACGCAGAGCGGTAACATGGGGACACAGAAGCTGAACCTGCTGTCCACATCAAACAGGTATTCAGAAAGGCAGGCAGGCCCCTTAAGAATATAAAGTCTGTGTTTCGTGTCAGGTTTGGATGAAACAAGCTAGCTACAGATTCACTCTCCCTCAAAATCCCTTGTTCACTGCACTTAAGTTGTCTTATTTACCCAGCCGCTCTGTTTTTTCTTTCTCCACCGAGCTGTCAGTTTATAAGACCTTCAGAAAGTTAAATTTTGTCTGACTGTATGAAGACACAGTAAATAATAACATGAAATTATAACCCAGCTCTAACTGTTATCTGCGGGAAAAGGCACTGAACTGAAAATCAAGTAGATAATCCAACCATCTTGCAGGCAGTCGTCCAACGGGTACATTCGACATGACAAGAACTAGCAAATGAGCAGTAAATATGCCCATTGGCAGGTCTGTCTCCTCTGCTGGTGCTCTTTTTTTTCTCTGCATTTCTCTTTCCATCAATCTATTTTCACCCTCTCTTTGTCTAAGAGCTATGTGCCAGGTCAGCCAGCCCTCTGCTCTCACTGCAGCACAGATACACACACACACACACACACACACACATTAGGACCAACAAACCTCCAACAGACGGATGTGATTTCATTTACACGTGTTTACAACAACAATGCAACTTTGCTAATGCGCTCCTGATCTTATTACTTAAGGCGCCCACTCATGTTATCCTTGTCATGTGCGGGTAGAAGTAAAAACAGCCTAAGATTCCTCTCAACCCATTTTCCCGAGCCGTTTGCTTTTGAGGCAACCAAATGGAGCCAGGCCATAGCCTTTTTTTAGTAGTAGTAGCTGGTCGAGCCCACGTGTGCTGAGGCCAACTGGAGGACCCTTGGGCAGAACAGACATACCCCGGGTCTGCACAAGGGATATACATACAGAAAAATGAACAGGCAGCGAGTGACGGCATCTAAGGCATGTGTTATCTTAGCACTTCCTTCTTGATGTCCCACAGACTGGGGCACTCACACGCGCACAGTACACACACACACACACACACACACACACACACAGGACTAAACCAAAGAGAGTTGGCCCAAGGTGTCTCACGATAGTCTAAAATAAACAGCACATTTTGGGTGCAAGTCGGCGATGCTACACAGGCGGTACAGTGATGTAGCTTTACTTATATGGCAGAGAATAATAATCTCACTCAGTACTCAGGCTTCAGACTGAGGCTTTCTAATCAATCTCAAGTATTTGCAGCAAATACATGACCCCAATAACTCAGCCATCATGATGCAGCACGATGTCTCATAAGTCACATGCGCACGTCAGCCACAGCAGTCAGCACTAAATCGCCATTCACACCTGCAATATTGTTGCCATAATTCACGCGGGTTGTCCACACGGTGATGCAGGGTATCATGATAAACACGGTTTGGTCTTGGTCAGTCGCATCTATGCTCGCAAATCACAGCTGAAAAACATGCATCACATTACTTTGTTAGTACAGTTCGAATAAATACACAGACCAGAGTACTCAACACTGGAGCAAATATACCAATATATACGCATGTATATATGCTATATTTACATTTTTGGCCACCCTGACTTCAGAGTGGAAAATGTATCCTATTGCAAATAGAAAGTACTGAAATTATATTGTAAAGTATACTCAAATTTATATTGTCAGCCATTTACAGAACTACAAGTAAAAAAAAAAAAAAAAAAAACTTTCTAAACATTTTGAAATCTTGTGGACACAAACAGTGAATATGTGATAGGATTAGGCTACGTATGATTGCACCAGAAGCTGATTATATATAGCTATTATACATGATTGAATCACTGCCCAACCCCTCTCACTTTCAAACCAGTCAGGTGACACTCTTATCTTCTATGCTGTGGGACCATTTGTGTGACTGAGCTGTGAACACTGAGCAGCAGAAATTTCAGAGCAAACAGCCATTTTGATAACACATTTGGCTGTAAATTAAGCTCTTTGTTATCCAGCCAGCACATTATCCCACATTGTGTGGGAAATATTTATGGGGCCTTTCTCCATTAGAGTGATTTATTAAATTTCAAGGACATACAATAGGCTAACTGCAACAGAGCAAGGGCATGGTATTTACAATATTCAGGGCAGGCCACTAATGGTTCATAAATCTAACGTCCCCCTGCCCATTCAGAACGTCTTAGGACAAAATAAAGGGAGATACAAATTTAATCAGCTGTTAAGCCAGACATTGTGATGAAACTACATATATAACAACAGCAAGAAGAGAGGACTTATGTTTTCAAAGACTTGTGAAACATCATTAGTCACAGCCCAGGTTTGCTCCAATTCAAAATCTACTGCATCGTCGTCATCCTTGGTAGTTTGGACTCCTGCGTTGGACGGCCAAGTACTTGAGTCCAGACCTGACCGTTTTGAAGAAAGGCCGTCAGTCATCTCTGATGAAATGACAAACTGACAAGCCAGAGAGTCAGTCTTACTCAGTAATCACACAAGGGTGAGCCATCACAACTGGAACCAAGCTACAGCTGTCTGTCTCATCTGAGACACTGAGAGCAAGACGGTTAATGACAGTCATGACTGCAGCGTTCAAATTGGAGAAAATATACAGTAAATGTCCTTTTTCCTTCCTCAATGAAACCATCATAGGCCAAGCATAAATAATGTGGACCCCAACGTGCAGAGAGCACATCAATGAACCAACATGAGTTTGAATTTGTAGTTTGACTGACCTGTGGAAATACTGTTAATTAGCTACAGCTTCATTTGCAAACGACAGCTGTCTTCATAGCAGGCAAAATCAATGGTTGCCAACTAAACATCCACAAACCTTTTATAGCTTAAAGTTTCTCATTCCCAGTTTTTCTCCATACCACTGAATATTCATGACTAAGCCAACTTAAAAAAAACTCCTTAGATAATATTTATTTATTAAAAACTAAGCTGATTTATGTGTGGGTGAGGTTTGATTTAAATATTGCTAAATCCAGCTGAGCCCCACCCACTTCAAACTGGTAAGAAGAGCTCAGAAAAAAACAGCAAAGAACTGTTGTAACATTGGCAGGAAACTGTGTTCACACTTTTGAATAGAAAGCTGACAGAGCAAAATATGTTTTCACTGTCTTTAATGTTGTGACTTACAAGTGAATAGCAAGTGCTATTAGAAAATTGCATCCTTTTAAATTGTGATTTTGATCTGAAAACTTTTGGCCCAGTTCAGCCCTTATCAAGACTAATGAAGCCAAATCTTCTCTAATTCCTTGAGCAAAAATGTGAAAAAACAAGGGGGACAACACACCTGCTGTACAAATATGTGATACGTTCACTGAGTTCCTGTGTGTGTGCGTGAGTGTGTGCATTTTTGTGAGAGTGTGATGCCCCTCGGGAGCTCCAAAACAGGGCTAATGAAGCCAGACAGGCCGCTAAATCTCAACTGCACAATGATTACTGAGCTCAGTTTAGGAAACACCCCCACTGGAGCATCCAGCAGACCAAGCTGTAAGAACTGTGGAGAGTCAGGACCTACATCATATGAGAGGGCTGAGTGAAATGTCAAATGTGAAACGGACACACATAACACTTCAACCAGCATAGATATCTATATTGGCTGCATAATAACTTTCAGCACACTACGCGTTAGGTGAGTAACTCCGTCTAAGTGACTTTTTAGGCTTCGAGTCATCAACAGTCAATCAACATTTATCACTTTTTAGGCAAAACTGTCAAAATTTCACGTTCTCAAATGTAAATATTTTGCTTATTTAGTCTATCATGGGGATAAACTGAATATGTACCAAATAAGTAGTCGAGAACATATCGTAAGACCAATGGAAAATTTAAATAATCTTTAACCTTAGCCCGACTAGGGATGAAAACAATCACTATACGGACGGATAACTTATTGCTGCCCCCACTGTGTAGCTGGTGTAGACAAGGTGTTAGCTGAGCTCTGTCCAAAGTACCTTCAAAACAAGTCTATAGCTTTCTATAAAAAAGGCAATGTGTCGTCAATATGTCTACAAATACAAGAAAGACATCGTAGTTTAAGGAGCAGTTGGCTACACAATGGAGCCATAACAACTGGGCCAGAAAGCACAATATCACAAAATGATGATTATCAAAGACAAATGCAGAAAAATCATATCACTGATATTGATCAACACATCACATCACCCACAATGATGCATGACATTAGAATATCATGTCCTCACATTTGGACTGTGTGTGAGCAGTATGCTTCCCTCTTTATTAATGCCACAAATGACAGTACCACGTTACCACAGTACAAGTAGTTTGTATGCTAAAGATGCTTGTTTTCCAGAAGAATACAAACCTCACAGGAATTAATTGCTGTGATTTTCATCCCTGTTTCAAGTCCTACAACACTGTTCCTAAGGTTCACTTCAAAACCAGCACATCCAGCATAATTGCAACATCATCAGAGAAGGAGAGCCTCCTTTGTTTCTGGAAAAAACAAGCATCCGACATGACACTTAAACAAAGGACTTCTGCAAATTCCAGATGAATCTGCCTTTCCTGTAATCACAAGATGTCACATTGTATTTCTTTGAAGGCATTTAGTTTGAAGTATTGTTAGTAGTATTCTTTGTTGGACCTTATCAGTGCCTTTCCCTAAAAAAACAGAAATACAGAATAATGAAAAACCTCAATAGTATTACTTAATAATACAATATAACTTTGTTGAGACCTGTATATTCAGAGACAAATAAATCACAGGTCATTCGGAAAAAGCCATGCTTTCTGCAATATCGATGCACCAGCCCAGTGAAAGGACACACCAGCACATGAATCTGCCTTTTCCTGCTTGTTACAGAGCATTCAACAGCTTACTGCACCAAACTGAACCCCTGCAGTCTGCTTCTCCTGTGCTCTCCTCTTGGACCAGAGCCCGGGCAGGCGAGAGTGCACACTTGCACATGGGCGAGCAGCGATACCGGCCCACAACAATCAGCATGAACACCCACACGCTAGCACACATTTAAATGACACGGTAACACATTCGGTCGGGCACAGACGACTGCCACAACCTCTCAGCAACACGCATCACAACGCCAGGAGAACGGTTGAAGCCTGGCTTCAGGGTGTTGCTGCAACAGATGGAACTGCAGCAGCGGCGGTGGCGGCGGCGGCGGCGGGGCAGGCAAGGTGAATCGAACCTCCCGTGTAAATGCGCATGTGTGTGCGCACATGAGTGTTTCTGCGCGAGCCTGCACACGTCCTTTACCCTGGCTATTTTAAGGTGGTTCTTTATAAATCCCACAGCATGGCCAAGTATCTGGCAAGAATTCAAAAGGACAGAGCATGCATAAAACATGACAGACATTCAAAGAGGAGAGGAGAGTAATGGAGTAGAGACAGGAGAGAAAGAGCAAAATACATGCCAGTATAATAAGGTATGCAAAGATGGTTTTCAATGCAGCAGCGGCAGCAGCAGCATTATCAACCGCACTGAGAGCTCTAAGACAGCCGGAGAGATCTGGAGAGGTAGATATGCTACCTCGCTAGCCTACTGTGATGTGATACAATGTTAAATGCTTTTACGTACAGATAGCGTGTCATTTGCTCCCCTGTAGGAACAGACAAGCACGATCAGCCCGACTCACTGACAAGAGTGAGGTGAGAAGAGGCAGGAAGAGAGAGGGGGGTGAGAGAGAGAATGAGAGAGAGAGAGAGAGAGAGAGAGAGAGAGAGAGAGAGAGAGAGAGAGAGAGAAGTCGAAGACATGCAGCCTCAGACCTAGCGATGATGCTCTTCAAAAAAAAAAACACCCACCTCAGTCTGCTGCCGATTCCTGACGCAGTGAGCGGAACCAGGGAGTAAATGCAGGATACGGTAACTGTGATGGAGGAGTCAAAAAAAAAAATCCAAGAGATTGAGCAGGAACACGAGAGGTGAGGGAGGAGGGATGACACGGGATGGGCGAATGTGAGATCCTGTGTGACCGAGATTATGTGTCTGGGGCGAGATGAGCAAGTATGTCTGACATGAGGAGAGACAGAAATACAGAAATGACATGGGGGGGGAGTGACACGAGACAAACAGAACAGAGACAGGGAGGGGGGAACGGGGAGAAAGAAAGAAAGAAAAAAGAAAGAAAGAGGAGGCAGAATAAATGTGTGAGCTTGGAGAGCCACTGAGCAGAGCAGATGCATTAAAGGAAACGCCCCTCCCTCTTTCCCCTACACACATACACACACAGACACACACACACACTCCCACCTGCCTTTGCACTGTCAGCATTCGAGTAAGCATGAATTCAGTGAATCGAGAGTGAGCTGTAAATGGTGAACAAGAAGAAGGGCGGGCCAGAGGAAAAGCAAGCAAGAAGCAAGGGTGTGCAGTTTTTAAAGTCAATGACAAGACACTCCTTTCTCGTGGTTTTCCATTGAAACTGGCTCAAAGTTGATTGGCTACATGCTGAGTGAACGCAGCACAGGAAAGAAGGGGGCAGGACATACTGTGATATTTTGAAGCACTATCCAAACACTGATAAATACCAATAATTCCTGTGTTCTATTATGTCAAAAGGTAAAATTAACACGCACAGTATGTCATGTACACTGCACACAAAGAAATCTGGCAGGGCCTGTGTTAAGCTCCGACAAGTAGCTATATGCTGAAGTGTCTTTCCTGTCAGGTCCAAGGCTGTTCACTGGCAGTGCACCCTCATCTCCATGTGGGGGGGCGGGGGGGGGGTCAAGTGAGAGGATTATTCCCCTACGAGAATCAATAACTCGCTACATAATATGTACATCAAATCCAATTCACCCTTATGTGCATAAGCTGCCTGTTTTATTCACCTCAATATTCATTTTAAAAAGGGAACGTCCTGCTACCCAGTTCCCATCCTCAGCGATTAAAAAAGAAAAGTGCTGCAGTTTCCGTGAGACCGACCCCACCTCGCTGATAGTATTTGCAAGTAATGCTAGCGCAAATCAATGAGCTACGAAACTGAGGCTCTCACAACGCAGGGATGGAAGTTTCACTCAATGTTATTGATGTTTAAACAACATTTATGAAACCGACTACCTGACTACTTTTAAGATATTAGACTGAAGAGTGAGAGCAAGAGAAAGAAAGAGTGGGTGGGGCAGGAAGAGAGGGGAAGATAAATCTAAATTTCCTTTTTTTTTTTTTTGGCATTTGTGTCTACCCTAGCTGCCCTAGATTTAGGAGGAGCTTGATGGAGATAGTGTGCGCAAGGAATGCCAGATCTGTATAGAACTGGTTTTCAGAGCAGACTGCTCTGGGTGTCAGGTAACTGAACAGGTTGCTGAGCAGGTAGTTGGGCTCAGGGATGATGCACAGCTCATGTACCATCGCATGCTTCTGACTGGCCTAGGCCAAGAAAACATTCAATATGATGTCAATGTGCAAATGAATTGGTGCTTTGGCAAAAGGATGGATAAAGAGGATTGAACAGTATAGCAAACTTTGATTTATATCATACAATGTATTTTTCGAGACATTGGGTGTATGGATTTACATAATTTTTCATTTACTGGACACACCAGTAAATGAAAAATGCAAACTGTGAATTCACTGCCTAGTTTTTGCCCGATAATTTCTAAGCACTTCCACTTACAACATACGATACGATCCTTGGATGTATCAGCTTCTTTAGTTTATGTTTGTTGTCAGTGTGGTGTTTAGATCAGTTTCCTTTACATTTGTATTAATGGATCTTGTGTGTGTTGCCTAAGAGCCTGGGGGGACAGCTACAGCTTCACTGTTGCGCACCACTGTCCATGGCCTTTCTCTCCGAGCTCAAGCGCAGTCACAGCATCTCCAACTTCTGCTTCCAGCCAGATTATGGCTCCGCAGCTTTCTCCTCTCCGATCATGACACCAAGCACGGCGGAGTATCTGCCAGACAGTCTGATGGGCCACAGCGAGAGATATTCACCCACACCCACAATAAGAACGTCAACTCCCTCCCTGGGAGCTTTAGAGCTTTGGAGGCAAGCCATTCACTCTCCCTAAACAATAATACACCTGAAGCGTTTTATGTTGCCTTTGCTGAAATGGATAAAATGAAGCCGGGTGGCTGTTTTCAACTTTGAAAAAATGCACAAGACCACAAACTTTGCCATAAAATTCACAGATAACACACATAAACACGCATGACCTTCCAAAATGTCCTGCCTATGGCTCCATGTTCATACTGCATGGTGCGAGGATTGGCTCTGTGCTGTGTACGCCTTGTGCAGTAAGCCGTAGTCTGCATGTGACACTCTGGTGCTCTGCCAGACAGCTGCACAAAAGAAGGGTCATGCTCCTGTGACCACGCCGGGTGCTTGAGCATTTGCCCTCCTCCATGCCAGCTGGGGAGTTTAAGAAACAACTGCACCATTTATTTTACCCATACCTCCCTGCTGCCATTGCAAGGTATGGGCTGAGGACTCAAAAACATAGCAAGATGTCAAATCACAACAACGTCCTTCCTTTCTCTATTCTCAACTATGCCTTTTCAAGGTCATTGCATGTATGAGCTATATAAAGGCAGGTCCAGTTCAACCAAGTTTATCAGATACAGCATTGCCTGTCCAGATTCACCTGTTGGCTATTGGGTGTATAATATGCAATATCAATATTTTTTACCCATACACAAGAGCTGGTACCTATCTCAGTGAACACAAAAAAGAAAAGACATTTGTCACTTCACTAGAACTGCACCATGGGCTATAGTGCTTGGCGCAGAATGACACAGGCATATAAAACACTCCATCAGTGCCTCTCCTGATTTATTGCTAATCCTTAGTTTCTCCAAAAGTCTGCAATCACTCAAGGAGATGAGGAGAGTTTACTTAAATACAGAATATTTAACACTAAATTTAAATACTAGTGCATTTTTTTTTTGTACAGCACGTAGTTTCTCAAAAGACGCTGACTCGTGCTCTGCTGCCTCAACCGATCACTATGTTTTAAGATCAATTTGGAAATATGCTCCTTTTAATCAACGCACACATTATGAAATGCACAAACAATTTAATTTGAACTTTATCTATAGTAAATTGGCTGGTACTTGCCATTGTGAATATTATAGAATACATGAAAACACACTTATTTACTTGTCATTAAAAATCACAATGGGAACAATTCCAATAACATAATTAATAAACATACATTTTTGAGCAATTATTGACGATTTTCCTAACTGGCTTACACATTATTATCGCTACATACAACACTTAACACAACAGCTTAGATGCAGTTTCTTTCAGGCCCGCATTGAGTTGACTCTGAGTTCCTTTGGGTATTGCTGAGGAGAAGGCCATTAGGCTTTTAGTGCTCCAGTCTTTGCACGGTCTCGCTGGGATTACCACGCAGGGAACAGAGCAAGTGACAAGCATTAAGTAAACAAAATTACAGGCTCTGAAGAATTAGTCTGTAACTTCTTATAAAACACTAAAAGACACACAATCCCCAATCAGCTCCCAAACTGGTAGATGGGAGCACGTAGACGCAGCACTGATGAATGTCTCAGACTGACAACAGAGGAGGGGGGTGCTGCTGTAGGTTTGGACTATACATGCAATGGACAGTCAGATAATCTAAAAATGTGCAAGAGAAAAGCCTAGAGCTGGTCTCTCATCATGGAGCTCATAAAGGATTATGCCGCAGAAACATAATCTAGATATACTGCAAAAATCAACAAAATAATTTCATTTTAAACCAGCACTATGCAATACACTCCAGTGCAAACTCCCCTCCAGCCAGACTGCAGAAATAAGATGTGCAGACAGTAGGCATTAAGTGAATGTGACTACAACAAACAATTGTAAGGAGAGGAAAGTAGCAAATATTGGCTTCAGCTTCAAGAAACAATATCTGTGGGTTCTCGGTGGATCTGCCTTTCTTGACAACACAGCATATGAATGGTGGGATTAACAATTATTGAAGGAAATTCAGCTACAGCAAACAGTTGATGCTGCACAACCAGCGTGGGACTGCACAGTATGTGCAACTGTCTGTGCATTTGCTCATCTTTTCTAACGTACAGCAGACAAACAATCCTCTGTGTAAGGTAATGTTTTGTTTTGGGATCCTCTTTTTTTTATATGACACCTGCTTACTTCTGCTAATTGTACCTGAAACGGGGGTGGGTGGGGGGGTGGGTATTTGATTTCAAGATGGAAACATGCATGTGGATGTATTAGGATTTAAATCTTGTGTGCGTGTTCCCACAGAGCCCTGCAGCCCTATTTTGTTTATGGAGACATTAGTTACAAAAGCAGTGCAGACAGCCTAATAACGGAGCGATAAGCGTAACTCAGACAGCCGAGTTCAGCATTTCTCATTAACCTCTGCATCTCAAAATGTTCTAGATAAAAGTCTAAAGTATCCACGCAATTACCTCAATAGTCATATTCTCCTCTAAAAATAAACTATCACACATTAACTGTGTACTTTGAATTAGTAGATGCTATCAGAGCAACTTCTCTAAACCATGTCTCTGGCAAAGAGTAATTAATTGGGGGAAAATGCTTCCTATAAACAAATAGTCAAAGTGATCAGTTTAAAACATTAAATCATAACATAAGCTCCTCGAATACCGAGGCAGAAACACCAAAGTAGGACAACATCATTCACAAAATTACTGTTTATTCTTATTAGCTTCATATTGACTTGATGGTTTTATTGTGTGTCATTATTTGAAGTGAATATGTTGAAAGAGTTCATCATTTATAATTTACAGCCCAATCTAATCTTTTTTCAAAGTTAAGTATAGGAATCACTGACCTACAGTGGTTCAAAATTATAGTCACCAAGAGCTATAACTCTGATTCCACACTGGGTTCATCCATCCGTTGCTGATGACACAAAAAATGTTGATGTTTGATGAAATCCCAATTGCTTTCAAATTGCCTATTACCTTTTGAAATTCATCTGCCGGAGCGACCTGGGCTAGCGAGTTCAGTGTTTGGTGTCTGCAGGCCAGCGCAAGAAGGGGGATCTAATCAAGAGATGCAAAGTGCGGCAGTCTAATTGCATCATTAGCTAAACCAATGACTCAGTCACAGTGACTTCAGCCTCACCCTCCCCCACCCCTCCCTTCCTCCTCTGCCCCATCCAGAAATAGGGAGTCAAGCCTCAAGCTCTTTACTGTACAGCTGCTCAAGCAGAATAATTCTAACATGTTATGTGCAACAGCGCAAAATGCTAACGTTCCAGAAATATCCAAGTGAAAAACATAGCATTAAGAAGCCGCGCTATAGGACTGCCATCAATACACCACTTAGGCTTGGCAGGGATCAGCTCTTAATTTTGAAACACAGACCTGAAACATATTAGCTGAGGCACATGATGCAGTGATCTTGCCTCGACGTGACAGGCATAGCCCCGTCTAAAATGCTGAGGACTGTCATGGGGCAAACAACTAGGCTGAACTGTTTCGCAGAGTACCCACAGGTAACAATCATGCACGGGCGCACACTCGCGGTTTTGATGATTTGGATTTTGATGTTGATTTTGATCTTCATGCACCGCAACGGGAACAAACAAGAGCCCTGCAGTCTTTTTTTGGCTCACTTTTGTTTGGTTGTACAATGGTGGAAAGTAAAAAAAAAAAAAAAGGAAAAAAATGAAAATGTAAAAGGCCTCTTGAGTTGCCCTCCTGTTTGAATAACCCCTAACTTGTTGTGGTTCTGCATGCTCTGCTGAGGATGACTAAGAGGCGCTCGCTTCCCCAGCAGCCTGCCACAAAATAACTTAGTGTTGTATTTCCTGTCAGTGTAAAGCAAGAGAGGTGAAAGTGACACCTCTGATCCTTCCTGGTTTAGGGGCCCAAACGGCAATGAGAGCATGTTCTTGAAGAGGAGGAGATGATGAAGCTCGGGTGCCTTATTATAAGATGGATGGGGAAACACTGCTGTCCACGTCTGGACCTAAACTTCAAGATGAGGACATTTCTGCTGATGATTTTGTTATATTTATTTACAATACATGCACAACACAGGTCTTTGGGTTTATTATTGTGTCTGTTTTGTAAAGCGCCTTTGCAGGTTGTCACAGTGGTGTTGGCATTAAGTGATGGAGGCATTAACCTGGCCTGTGCCGCACTGTGTTAGCTGGAGTCAGTGTCTGACTGCGGCTGCTGCTGCTGCTGCTGAGGAGGACGGAGGAGGGTGAGGAGGAGGATGGAGGATGGAGGATGGAGAGCTTCTGCAACTGACGTCTCCATGTCGGGTCACATCTGCAGAGCGATCTCTCAATGTTCACATCCGCTCTTTTTCTTTTTCTCCTTCCCCCCCCCCCATTCACACTGATATTCATATATGCCGAGTCTGAACGTCCTCGGGCTAGTGTTACTCTGCCGGTCTGACATGGATCCGTCGTAGATTGCGGTGAACTTGCAGTCTCTCGGTCTCACTTTAGCGAGCTAATCAGGGGTAACAAAAGGCGGACCCTGCTTCACTTTGGTGTATCAGTGATGTGGGTGCGCTTTTATCAACCCTAAAAGAGCAGCAGCAGTGTAATGTCACGTTCATTTCGATACCACTGGTGGCTAGTTACCGTGATTAACGCTGCGTGAACTGCAGCGTAAAAAAACAGCTGACATGGAAACGAGCGAGCACATTTCGTGAAAACGGCAGCGTTAATTAAAGTATAAATACCCCACGCAGTGATTAACAGTCACGAGAGAAAGCCTAATTGGTCTTACCTTTGCCGAAATCCTCCGCTTCTTCTCTGTCTGTGTGTGTGAGGAGCCTCCGGATTTTTTTTGTTGCTCTGACACAACTAACCACGCGTTACCTTGGAGCCCCGCCCCTCTGGCGCCTCTATTGGTCGACCGGAGAGCGACCGCAGCCGCGCAGAGGCCTCTTATTGGTCGGAGCGCCTGCCAATCCATTTGGATTCCGCTTCCCGCGTTCCGGGCGGCGGTACATCACATTGCGCTCGAGCTCGCTTATATTTAGGTGTCAACAAGCGCTGCGGGCGCGTGGGAGCGAGTCACCGTGACCTCCTCCGGTGTTGGTGGACCCGTGGAGTGAGACAAGAGACGACTTTTGTCACGCTGGTGTTTTTTAATGACAAGTTAAACAATGAAAGCTGTCAGAAAACAATGAGGGAGCCATTTGTGGACAAACTACAATGAGACTAAATCAATTTCCCCTTCTCATTTGGAAAGCCTGTGCAGGGATTATCCATATTGTGTGTCAGTGTTAAATGATTAAATGGTGCCTTTTGCTGCAGACTAAGAAAGACAATAACATCCTTATGTCCCAGAGGGAGCATGATTTGTCACTAGTGACTTTGACTCTTTGTGCCAGCTGCATTGGATTAGATGTCTCAGTAGTACCAGGGTTGTATAGCGGGCAGCGCTGTGTGTGAGATGCAAGTGAACATGGCCACAGTCAGTCTTTCATGATGAGAGGAGCCTTGACTTGAGCCGCAACCTCAGCCCCCATGAGTTCCTCTACAATCGTCAGGCCAAACTCAAAACTGGTTCCTGGCCCACGGCTGGTGATGTAATGTCCATCCTTCTGTACTCGAGCCTCTGAATATTTATAGTGGTCTAAAAAAAGACAAAGAGTAATACCATGAGGATAATCACAATACGGGAGCTTCAAGCTGCATGCCTGAAAGCCAATCACGCTGTGCTATGAGCACTTCCACATAGATAATCTGTCACCATTTCAAAATGACCCAGTTCTAGTATGTTCTGTCAGATTTCTGCATCCGCTTTTACCTGAGTGGTGTGCTCTCCTCCACTGCATAGTGACATGATTTTCTATAAAGGCTGGAAAGAGCTAGTACAGCACCACCTGCTGCCTTTTACATATAATTACAAGTCATCCTGTTCTGAGCTACAGCTACCAATGTTTAAGCCACTTCAAAAAAAATCCCTACTTTTTTTTTGCATTAATGTTTTGTTTTGTTTTGTTTTGTTTGTTTTTTTTACCTCCAGCCATCATCTTCTCCTTCATGGCAGGATGTGTAGTGACTGTGCTGCCGAACCCGATTCCGTGTGCCAGAAGAGCAGTGGGACCTGCAGAAGGGCAAAGCTCTTTTAAGGCTCATTTAACAGCTTTCTGTTATAAAGTGACACTTGTGAGCACGTTCTGTTACTTGTGTCAGTTCAGGTTTTCATCTTTATGCAAAAACAAAGGTTACAGAGTGTAGAGTGAAACAGGGTGAAACACTGCAGCGTTGCATCACTTCACCCAACTTAACACAAATAAAAATATAGAAAACGCTGCATTTGACATTAGGGATTAAGCACTAAATATCTGATGACAACACTGTGTTCTAAAGGTGTCCTCAGCTGTACCATTGTTTCTAAAAATACATACATACAGTATACAGTTTCCACCTCCCTCCAAAGACTCTGCACCGCATTGAAAAAGGGAGGAAAAAAAAGGAGAGGCTGAAGACATCGACTGCTGCTGCATTAACTTTGGCAACGTCCTACCACTGCAGTGAGCTCATCCAAAAACTGTTAATAAATAGAAAGTTATTGATTATGCTCCTTGGCTGCCTTCCCATGCAGTCTAAAGATTACACTTTCCCCTGGCAGAACAGCAGACTGCCAGTTAAAGCTGAGCTACTCCTGTTACAGCCAGTCCCCACCCAGAGGACGCCAGTCTGGGAGAGAGAGACCTTCTGAGCACCAGAGTCAGACAGCGAGGCAGCCGTGAAGAAGAGGGGGGATGATGACCACCTTTCTACCATCTGATTAATACTAAAAGTGATATATCTGTGTTTTGCGGACTTGACCTTGTAATGTATTTAACAAATATATCAAAAAGGGGAGTATACAGTGGTAAACTTACTCTGTTAGGTTTTCCTTTACACATATCAAGATAATAATTTTTGTGTTAGGGTGGAATAATGACTCTTGCAACTGGCCCTCTTGCTGGCAGGTTCATTAAACGGTATATTCCTGCGAGAATTTCAGTCATTTTCTAGGACACCCTTCAATCCACTTTGCCGCATTGGTCCATGTCCCTATTCGACATGTCCTTCCAGTGTCCTTTCTCTGCATACGGAGGCTGTCAAATAAAATGTCAGTGCTTGTGGGTTCACTCAGGGACAGTTTTCAATCAAAACCCTTTCATTCCAAATGCCAAAAAAGGGGTCACGCGTGACCATAAATTAATGAAGCAAGTCATTTGTTAACAGTGTGTATTTTTCAAAATGTGGTTAAGGTGACTGATAAACCAATTTAATGTGCACATCCAGTTACTAAAATACCAGAAAATTCACTGAATCCACTGCCATGTGCAAATAAAAACTGCACCTTTTTTTCTGTCCAAGGTCTTTAATTCTAGTTACGAGCAAATCCAAATCCCATTTACTGCGACAATATTAGCTTGGTTATGTTTAAAACCACAATATCATACCTTTAGTGGTGTTTCTAGTTAAAAATGTGGTTTATTCATTTAAATCACTGGATTGTCGAACTGGTTTGATTTGATATGGAAATTGACTGCGAGCACATTTACTGCTCAATTACTGCTGAAGATGCTATTTATGAAAGCAAGCGACAGAATAAACTGTACTGTGTAGGCTGGGTCATTTTCATCTATTCGATTACAGACAACGGTCAAATTTTAGGTCATGTTATATTTAAACTTTAACCCATTGAAAGGCATTAGCAGAAGAGGTTGGTCCTGTATAATTATCACTTTGGTTTGTACCTGCACAGATGGCTGCAATCAGGCCTTTTCTGCCATCCTGATCCTTCAGCACCTCCTTCACAGCAGGAGACTGCAAGACAGCATGGAAACCAGGTGCACAGTGAGTCATCTGTGGGCCATGTGCTTGCACAGTGTATATGCTGACTACGGCATAATCACTTAAACAAACTGGCACCGTTTTAAACACTTCACAAAAATAACTCATCACTGTTGCAATACAACCACAGATTTATTACACAAACACAGTAATAATTACACTGCTCTCAGTTCTGATGCTCCAAAATGATTTTTTAAAAATGAATCAAGTTCAACCAAAGATATCCAAAAGTAATACTTTGAATATGACCTCATCTTTTAGATATAATTGATGGGCACATTCTTTTATTGCTTTTAGGGCAATTCATTTTCCACCCATTTTATTCCTATATCTATTTATCCTGTTCAGGGTCACAGAGGGGCTTTAGACCCTCCCAGCATGCACTGGGCAAGAGGCAGTCATTTATAAATGGACATTTAGCATCAAGTAAAACAGCTTAAAATCAATGTCAAACTAAACAAAAAGCAATATAAATGCATGACACACACAGTATATAAAATTGTGTATTCAGCATTACACACAATAGTTTTTACTATAATATTGACAAATACACTACATTATGCAATCGTTATATAAAGTACTTGAGGCATCAAATAATTATCAGGCACTTTGTGAATTTATGTCTCAGCATAACTCATTTAGGTACTTTTAATCACCTTGTGTATTATTGACACTTTCTCAAAGAAACTGGCTTAGGCAGTGCTTCTCACACTGGGCGGGTATTGCTGAACAGGTGCAATTTACTGGGGAGAAATGTAAAACACACCTTAACTTGATTTATGTAACAATAAACAAGTGTGCTTTCATTCTAGAAGGGTTTATGATTTTGGTTAGATTTATCTACATCACAGAAAGACAAGTTAAAGACCCTGAAAATACATTTTCTCAATCAGATTCTTGTTATAAGGCATGTGGACATCAGGATTTCTCTATTTGTGTTTTTCTCTGTACTCATTTCACTGGCTTGAAGTGGGTGGGGCTTGGCTGAATTGAGATGAAGTCACATACCTCCATCAGGATTTCAATCAGGATTTAGCCAAATTTGGATCAGAATCTGATGACAGTTGGTAGGTTGCTGCTTAGAATGCTAAGCTTCAAGGTTCCTAGAGTTTATGTACTTATCAAAATACAACATAGGCTCATATAACAAAATGTAAAATGCAACAAAAAACACACACACACAAAAAACTAAACTAAAACAACCATTTATGTGGGAGTGAACTGTGCTGTCAATCAAATCTATTAAAACCACACCCACACAGATCTGAATAGCCAAACTTGGATTGACTTGCTTATTAGTATTTCGGGGCAAATTCAGGCCATTAATGTCCTTGTTATTGTTATCAAATTGAAATAACTAACTAAGCTTGTTCTGTTACTTATTTCCGCATTGTTATCATTAATAAGTTTGTAAGAATATCATATTTTGCACGATGTTGCAGGCGTGACAGTTTGAGAACCACTGGGCTCGTCTATGGCCCCACTACTAAGTGGAAGTATGGCAGCAAGTCTTGGGCACGGCTACCCCCTGCTGTGAAGATGTAATGGGAAAAAAAAATCACATCATCAAGGCTTGACTTGGCGCAAACCAGCACCATGAAAAAAAACCTACACGTGGTTGGGACCCAAATAGATAAAAATGTGAGGAGATTGAGACATTTACATGCAGTTTGCAAGAGTAAGTCTCACCTCTGCCAGGTTCTGAGCCCCGGGCATTCCTCCCGGCAGCACCACCACATCATATGGGCCCTGCATCACAAACCATAATAGATTAAAATAGATTAACAGAGATTGCAAGGTTTAAAATGGCAGGACACCACCCAAGATAGTCTGATTAATGGAGCTGATCGAAGTGAAGATATACACATGATAAAAATACTAAATATGTATTTGGCTGGCTTTAACCCTTCCAGGTTCCCCGATCAAAGGTGTGATCAAATGGCGTCAGTTGTTCCACTATGGTACGTCAGTGTGAAAAAAATAAATATCAAGTCCTATAGGTTATGTTGTGCTGAAATAAAAGACACCATACATTGACATAGTAAGCATTTTTAAAATCAAAAGTACAACCTAAGACTCCTGAGGTTAAACTTTTGTGTAAGCTTGTGATTACATGGTGGACAGATGCAGAGCCCGACCTGTTTGCTGGCCTCCTCCAGGCTGTCATCGGGACATATAACCACGTTTCTGCTGCAGTGGACTGGATCTTTGCCCGTCAGTCCTGCAACCGTCACTGCGATCTACAGGTGTTGGGTAGGTGATAGAAAAAGCGCAGCGTTAGCAGAGAGACACGACATGGCATCCCCATCCATGTGGTGGTGTGGGGGGCTGATGGTGGGGGTCTTTTATTTTGAAAAGGTATCAAATGGCGCAGAGACGACGGTGGACTTTGACATTTAACTTGGCCTCAATCTCCGCAGCCACTTTAAAGGGCCGTGAATGCCTCAGCTGTTAACCAGACGGCTAAACATTAAAACTGTGACCGATAATGTTGCTTTAGTAAATGTATTGATTTATTGATTAACTTCGACAAAGTTAGCTTGGTTAGCTCACTCACTGTGACGGTCACAGTTTTATGTCTTAACACGGCTGCGGTGCCCGAAAAAACCTTTAAAACATGATATTTATTGCGGACTGACTGACGGGGTTCGTATAAATTAAGGCTGGCTGGCTGCATTGTGTTTGTAAGTGGCGTTATTAGCCATTTAGCTGCTAGCACAGGCTGCATGTCAACAAAGGCTGCAGGTTACAAACCCCGGCTCTGCGCATGATGTCCACCGGGATAACAGTCTCCATCTCCTCTGCACCTTTAGACAGGATCACTAAGGCCCTCTTGCCTGCCATGGTGAGCTCGCAGTTATGATACTACCTAGTGCAGAGGGGCTAACTTCAGAGAGCCACCGTCGTTAACACACGCAGGCTGTGGACGCGATCTGCACCGAGGGTTTGACAGGAGCAGGGTTGCCAGACTGAGTCCTTTCATCCCCCATTTTCAAAGATTGGACTCCATGTCCCACAAGCAGTGTGCGTGTAAATTTTATAATGTTTTTTCTATTTGTGATGTATATGAAGTCTATGGGGGTTAAATCAGTTTACGAACCAAAGAAACATGAAAGGCAAAATCATAACTAATAATGTGCACAGTGAAACTCTGCAGGTAAAACTACACAGCTCACAGTCAACAACAACACAGTCAGCTTTACTGGTCAGGTGTGTGAACACATACAAACCCTCTCACTATACATACACAGAAATAGAACTATATTCAGTTTAAAATAAGGACAGCAATTCGACTAGGTAAACTTACAGATTAACATAAACTACTATGCACATATAAAATGAAATATAGAATAGAAATATAGAAAAAAGAAATAGGAACAATAATAAACAATAGTGCAGTAAATTATGAGAGAGAGTAGATTATTGCAGCAGGTAGCTTTATGTACATGCAGTGGGTGGATATGACAGTATAGTATGTACAGTATATGCAGATTTTTGTTTGACAGTTGGTGACATTTACATGTGTGTATTAAAAATGAGAATATATTATTTACAGGTCCAGCGGATTTTTGTGTTGCAGCGTTATCACAGTGATTGTTCCTGAAACTCTGTGACTGGTGTTAACTGTTCATCAGAGTGGCAGCCGGAGTAGAGAAACTCTTCATGTGTTCATGGTTGTTTATTGATAATATTGATAACCAGAGGCAACTTAGAGCTCCAGAATTGTGTATTTGTTTTTAGCTTACAATATGCATTGTGTTGTATGTGATAATATAAAGATTTTATGTACAAGTAAATATATTTTAATCAAAACCACCAACCAATGTAAAAGTGATAATATTTTAAGATGCTTTCCAGGGGATGCTGATTAGTTAAATTCAAGTTATTGATTAGAATCATAATATAAATTATTGTGAAATTCTGCAATGTCAATTTCATCATTATTTTTTAATAAACCCTGAGCAACAGACATTAATTAGCCATTAAAGTGTTACATTTTAACACACATGTTATGTCTTAACAAATGTCCATATACTGAAGATGCACAAAATGGAAGAGGTTTTGGTGCCATTAAGACCAAATGTATAAGATAAAGAGATTATTATTGGTATACCACTAGAAACAAATGATTTTCCAGTCAGTCATAGTTAAGCTATAAGCAGGCAACAAAGCAAGGTGTTTCGAGTGGTCTTTGATAACAGACAGTACATCCCTTCATCCAGTAGGTGGAGGCATTAACTAAAGATTGTGGAAAGGTTGACAAGGGAAGCTTATGAGAGAAGTTTACGTTAATCAGTAATGTTCACCACTATCTTGAATCCTAAGAAATCCTGAGAAAAAATGTTACACTGACATTATGGAAGAAACACCAAAAAGCGATTTTAAAGGAAATCCATGTGCCCTGCCTGTAATCACAGGCTTATCATCAGCTGTAAGGTGCAAATCAAAGAACTAATTCAGTAGGTTGTGAAAACACCACCAAGCCGCAGGTCATGAAGTTCACCAAGTTCTTCAAGGTATGTCAGAGAACTTCTGCACCAAAACTCTTAAGACATTTAGGGAATCATATTCCAGTGTAAATCCTAGACTTAATGTCTGGGGCTTTAGTGTGCAGGCACCCATTCTAGTTAATGTGCCTCTGTGCATTCTGCTGCTGAGATTCACTTTCATATTTGTGCGACAAACTAGAGCCCAGTGAAACAGCAGATTAGACAAAAGCGTAGGGGGTGCTGGCAGCAGGTTGTTTATTGCGTGCCTGTGAGTGAATCCAAGAGGCAGCGGTGATTACCAACACATGCAGCTGGGGATCAACTGAACCAGACCCGCGGTGGCACTCGAGCTAATTTCCATACATTAATTCACTTATGTACATTTACTAATTCCTTTTAGTATGTAATCATAAAGTGCAGGATCACACTCAAGAGATATTTCAAAGTGACAGCAGCAGGGATGATAAGTAAAGTCTAAGACACTGAAAACAAAGGGTTTTACTAACAACTGGCAAATAAATTATATAACTGTTTGCGCAGAGCTTCTGCTTCTCATCTCATCTACAGTTCAGTTATTTATTTTTATACAGTACACAATAGATTCAAACAATGCCCTGGAAAGTAATGAAAACACATAAATGGATAAGGATAAATAATAGCTGATTTTCTATTTTTTATTATTGAATTGAAGTATTGTCTATGTTGCATAAGTCAGATATATCTTATTGCTTTGTGCCGTAGAAATCCACAACTATTAAAAACATATATCAGCCACACTATTTGCCATTTATTACAATAAACACAGGCACTGAGGTTTATTCAATCGCTCAGTCATACATAAACTGTTCTGCAACTGTAAATACTCACAGATACATACATACTCAGCTGAAAATAGTCCCCAGCACATATACTGTTTTCTCCTGTTTGAGTATTTTTTTCTAAAGAGCACAGTGCCCGGCTATATCAGAAAAATTACTGAGACTTTTTTCTAAAAATATATTTGTAGCCTGTTTTAATGTTCTCAGTAGGAAACAAGAAAGAAAAAAGTCAGGCTTTGGAAAAAAAGGTTAGCTGGAAAAGTAAAATATACACACTGGTATCGTCCATGATCATTCAGTGCACATATGTACTAGCTCTGCAGTATAGTATGTTCTTCTTGGCCTGTGGAGTAAAAGGGTGCACGTCAGTGGATTCCTTGGCGTATTATTATTTCTCCCGTGCTCCCTCATGCCTGCATCACAAGGCCCTCCTCTGCTTTATCTGGCCCTTCACAGAGGTCTGCTCGAAAACCTGAAGGGCTTCTGGAATCAAACCTCCGGAGAGACGAGAATACAGAAACTTTTTTTCTTTTTTCATAAGATGGGGACAGAGGAAAAAGAAAATCCTCAAACTGAAATGAGGGAATTCCACAAATTACCATTTGTCACAAAGTAATCCTGTTACTATTGCAAAGAATACAGAGTGGTGTAAACATGGAAATAGACTGCTAATATGGATGTAGCTTACAAGCAGAGGCTCTGTTCAGTTGAGATATACAGCTGCAAACCCTGTTTCAGATCCCCAGCAAAGAGTGCCACTAAATTCAGTGGTTACAGAAAATTGTCTTCCACAGGGAGAGATTAAAATTTTCAGATGTTCTTCTTTATGTATTCTTTGCATTGCTACATTTAAAGTCACTTTAGTCCAATCTTTTGTGAACCAGTTACTCTTCCCAGTGATCTAACGGCAGGGCTTACATCGTCAGGAAAACTGATGAATATTTAGAAGCATTTTATCTTCCCATCTGTGCACAGGCTTTATCTTGTGTCTGTTTCACACATTGTAAGCCACTGAGTGCATGGAATGAGTGACAAGCATATAATCTTGATTGCATCTTGATGCTATTACCTTATGCTGCCAGGCGCTCAGGTGACAGCTGGGGGACAGCGAGGAGATGTGGGGGAAAAGGTGACATTGAATTTTATTCACCTGTGTCGGGAGTCAGAAGCCCCGCACAGGCACAAGATGGCGCCAGTTGAGTGAGTTCAACTTCAAGCAGCGTAGTTCAAAAGCGAGGAGGCCAGCTGTGTGAGGATATTTATATAACAATAATCTCTGCTAATAATGGAAAAAGAAAATAATGCAAAACAAAAGTTGACTTTGTAAGGCAACAACAAAGGCAGTCCTCTTTGCCAAATCCTCAAAAGTTTTCAGATGCGCAGTGGCCTACACCTCGCGAACTAAATAGCCAAACCGAACAAAGATGCATTTGGATGTATGTCTCAACAGCCATTAAACAATTTGTGTTGAATGCTTTAGAATCATCCAAAATGAGATTCCTACAAATTCAACGCATGACAAATTGTTTTCAGCTACAGAGGCAGTATTACAAATTAAGGCAGCACATTAATGTGTTGTTTAGATTATTGAGTATGTGTAACAACATGAACCAGAATTGCCTCACAGTCATTTCTGGCTGCCATAATCTGCCTATCCTCAAATTAGGCCCCCACCCGTACCATTTTACGGGGGAGGGGGGCAAAAGTGAAAAGTGACTCTCCTTTTTCTTTATTCTCCCCCTCTGTCTCAGTGAGTATCAGTCTGTTTTGCTCTCAGCTTGCCTCTATTAGATGCCTTAATGCTGTACAGCATGGCCTATCTTCAAACAGGAATGCTGATGATACTGGCCCTGCAGCGGTGCTTCCCCCCCAGCCCCAGCCCCTGCTCCTCTACACAGAGGGCAATAAAGACACAAGGAGGATTAGTGTTGTGTGCCTAACAAAGTGGTTGCCAGAGACCGAGAGGGCCATGCCCATGGGCTCCACCACAACCCTGCTCAGCTCCGCTCGGCTCTGTCCCCCCCCAACTTGGGCTTCCCTAAGGTCCGTTCTCTCTCAGGGAGCTCTGTGGATGTGTGATAGACTCTGAGTGGGTGAATTCATGTTGATGCTAAAGAGGCAGAGGACGCAGACAGATAATCCATGGCTTAAGCAGTGCTGTAGTAACTTTCCCCCTTAAACAAGGGAACACATGTGCAAACAGTTAAATTTAATTCAATCACATACTGCAAGTGTACTGTGCATATATATATATATATATATATATATATATATATATATATATATATATATATATATATATATATATATATATATATATATATATATATATATATATATATATATATATATATATATATATATATACATACATATATATATTTTTTTTTTTCGCTAAAGACTTTCCCACAGCGAACTCAGACACAAAGTTCCAACTCTTTGACTAGTAGGTGCTTGAAAATGATCATACACAGACCTGCGATCATGTAGTTTAGCCCACACGGCAACCTGATGGTCCAATACAAGGGGAGTACAGCGTCTTTCCATGTTGGTTTATCCCATTCACCGTCCAGTGGAAGAACATGGTTTGATACAAAGCACATGCAGGCTAAAGGCCTTACAGTACGTGTATGGATATCTCTCCCACTATAACCTGTGCTTATACAAATGGAACACCATATAATTGTACAAGTCTGATAAACAGAGGGAATGTGGTCTTGTAAATGTTGTCGCATTAGATAGGAGTGTTACATCTGAGATTACTGTGGAGGAACATGTCTGCCGGTGCAGGCCTGTGAGGACAGTAGCTTCTGGTTTGATGGAGAGCCGTGTACAGGACAGGACAGGTGAACCAAACAGCTGCTACCCCCGTTTTTCCCCTTAAAAACCCCAGCGTGACAGATCGGACCATGGCTCTCACACATAACGGCCCGCTTTTCACACGGTAGCTGTCTCAGGCCACGTTACACACGTCTTTTAGATGGTCTATTTTGTAGTTGGGTAATGAAATTTACGCTGGAGACCCCAGAATATGCAGACATATGGTGGCTATTAATGCTCCTTTCTCCCTTTTCAGCCGCAGCCCTCTGCCAAACAGTATGGTCTGTTCCCGCCTGTCTGTTTTGGGTCCTCTTCACTCCTCAAGCTGTTTGCCTTTTACCTCTGTCACGCCAACCAGGATTCACACAGCAGCATGAACTGCTGTGTGCAGAAGAAAGGCCAAGTTCTGTTAATACTTGGCTAAGTTTACATGTTCATTCACACTTGATTATGGGGGGAAGCCCGGAGTTCTGAATGGCTTCAGTATGTCAGAGAGGCACAATAAGGAAAGGGTTATCTCTATAACAGTAGATACCCAATGGGAATCCAATACTTTACAAAAATGTTGTAATATTATTCACCACATTTAAACTACCATTGCTCAGGAACTTGTAAAAAAAACCCCAATAGAACAGAGCACAAGAACATTATTTACCTGACCTAAAAAATAGAAATGTCTTACAAAGTACTATTAAATAGTGCACATTTCAGATGGAGACTACTTTTTAAACTTATTGTCCCTTAAATAAAGCAGTTTTTTCCCATGTAGTATTACTACAGATATTTACAACTCAGCATAATTCATGGTGCAACAAATTTAGCAAAAAATTCTGATTCTGTTCATGTTTTTTCCCACCTGGGCCTCTGAATCGATGGCAGCAGTACGCTTCATTCTTTGAACAAAGTACCGAAGCCCCTCCGAAAACTGATGGTGAAATATTCGTTTTCCATTCCTTGGTAATGGAAATGGATGCTCAATACTCTCCCTCTGCAAAGTATTATGGAGGCAAAAAGGCATGCAGGTGTAGTCTATTTTTACCTGCATAAGCCTTTATAGATTAACACAGTTTACCAGTCCCTGCTCAGCTTTCCGTACACTATCCCAACTCTGAAATTAACCGGATTCTACTCACTTAATCTCCCACTTTTTATATAAATGCATACTGCATTATCTGACTCAATGTCTGCCTTTAAAACTTCTTCAAATTGGTATGAAAACATTCCCAAGAAAATGATGGCTTCTTTATTGTTGTCGGAGGGGATATTTGCAGCTTGGAGTGTAATTTTTCAGGGTTTTGGAGGAGACAAACCACCTATAAATAAATCCTATGCGATCTCAATTATGTCTGTTTTTTCCCCTTCACCATTCACACACTTTTGATTTCCACTTTAAAAGCAGAGTGATATATCCCTATGATTGGAAATGTTCAATGCACTTCTGGAAGTGGGTGCACTGTCCTGTGCAGATAAGGTTGCGAATGCAAGATCTGTCTCTCTGAAATAGAAGCCTGACAAACAGTGCTGTCTCTCCCAGACACAGTGGGAGAGGAGTGTGCTTGGATGGAAGCCTTTGAGACCAGCCTTTTTAATATCGGCGCCGCTGTAACATCAGTAAGGTGACATTTCGGCAGCACCATCAAGATCCAACAGTGGCCATGCTGCTTCGACAATCAATTATCCATGCATAACATCCCACCAGTGTGTGCGACATGAATCAGTCCTGGACCAGGCTTCTCCTCTGCCTTGATTCTCAAGAAAAGAGAGACCTTTCATTCGACCCTTAAGAAAGAGAGAAATGCTCTGTGTGCTGATAAGAGAGTGAAGAGAGGAAAGTAATAAAAAAAAAAAACGGGTAAATCAGGGCTGATATTTATTTGCATTATCTTGAAAGGAGCTCAAATTGGTTTCATTCCAGTGACTGTGAATTGTGATCCAGAGAGCACAATGACCATCGCCAAGCAGAAGCCAACATTATGATTGAACGGGCAGAATGCATTCTTAGTATTGCTTGGTGGACTACAGGGATGAATGCATATTATCTGTTGCCCAAGGAGAAGGAAATACATTTCACAGCACATATTGCTCATATCAGTTTTTGAGACAAGTTTAGTTGTCATATGATTGTTATCAATGTAGTGGCTGTACGTAATTTACTTCCACAAACAACTGACATGAGTGACATCTCCTCAGCAGACTGTGAGATCTTCATGTACTTGTGTTCTTCCTTGGCTCACAATATGTTCCTCATAATAGATAGAGCAAATGGAGGGCGTCTGAGAGAGAAAATAAATTCCTGTGCATACATCAGCAGGCCTTTCAGGCCAAAAACCACTGGCATTGCAACACTGTGCTTTATCATTGCTTATGGTGAAGGGATTCACAGCTGTATGTGTTTAATGGCAATAAGGGTGAAGCAACAAGCTTGTGGTAAAAAGTTCTTCTGTCACTTTGATGGCCCTGCACAATATATATCATGTGGTAATCAGATCATATTGAGTTCAACCCGCATACAACATGTATGATAACTGTGTTTAGTATAAGATTTCGGGTGCTGAAACCTCACAGCGAGTGAAGTCAGAGTCAGAGGACCCAGTTTGGCACGGCAGTCTACTCCCTGAACCCAGAAGCTCTCTCCCGTGTTTGACAAACAGCACCATTCCCCCCGCTCGCCTTCATTTCCATCTGTATGCTATCACTTGGCTGTCAGCGGCCGGATTGGCCTGTAGTTCACAGGATGAAAGGGAGAGAGATCCTGTTGAGTGAATAATCTTGCCAGTTTACAGAAGAGAGTGGATGTCAACTTGACAGACTGTGAGTAGCACACAGATTTGGGATTCATGGGCAATCCCATAGTCCTTTTAAGTCCGGACGTGTGAATGTGAAATCAATAGTACATCCATACAACAGTTTGTTTGCTGGACCCTGGAACGCTTTGTTATGAAAATAAGAGTCATGGATCTTCACCTTACGGATTGAGCACATAGAATAGGGGACTAAAAACACGAGCTTTCAGCATGAAAATGCTGATTTTTTTTTCTGTAAATAAATGCAAACACCATTTAAATACCTCTATTTGTCAACACAATGTAATTTAAAAACATGAAACCAGTTCGAATGAACAGGTACAGTGTTAGAGATAATATAAAATCTCTCTTGTGTAAAATTCCTAATTACATTTTCTGTGAGTGGGTTAATTTTAATTACCATATTCACCTGTGATGCTTCAAATCAAAAGTGTCACATCCTGAAGTAAAGCTCACCATTTGAAGCATCTCCTCAAGACTTTTTACACAGCACATACAAACCACTTCAACCTCAGACACTATGTCACCATGATCTGTACATATATTCAATAGACTTCAATGGCACCTTTACAGACATATGCATGTGCGTCAGCGTGTACATATTACATAGCCATCTGGGTTGGCACCGCCATCATGCCCTGCTGTTTATTTGATATGCAAAGGAGTGCTGTGGAGCAGCTCCACGGTCTCTGCTAAAGTACTTTACTCCTCACATAACCCAAAGTGGCAGCAGCAGCATCAGGATGAGCTCCAAGAGCGAGGTGGCTCCCTCTCAGTAATTTATAATGCACTTAACTCCTCTACCCTGTTGATTGTCTGCATTACCAAGAATCAAACACGAGGCAAAACAAATAAAAAATGCCACTTTTTATTCTGGTTTAACACCGTCGAAAGCACAAGTCTTTCATTACATTCCCGCTCATTCACATCAGGGTCTGTGTGGAAGAGAAACAGGGATTACGGTGGCAAAGGAAAACCACTTCAAACTGCTTCCAAAAACACCATCAAAGAATGGCATCTTGAAAAGCCTGGGTGAAAAAGAGCGTAGAGGGGAAAAATAAACATAAACGTGTCAGTTTAAGTCTGGCTAAATTCAGTCATTTGGAAAGATGCCAAAAAATATCATTATTGAAAACATTATAGCACTCTGAGCTTTGTGAAACACACACTGCGGGGACTCTAACCACACCCTTCACACCAGGGTGACAAGCCTCAGCCTTCCCAGAATACTGTGCTGTTGCCTCAAGCCCGGAGTCACACGGACTGCCTATCGCTCGGGGTGGAGACCATTATTAAATGTGCTCTGTGGAGGGCCTGCAGGTAGCTCCCAGGATCAGACATAGGGAGAGCAAGAGGGGGCTGTTTGGCTTAAGTGTTTTTTATTAGGATAGATGGAGACCTAAGCTCCATAACAGAGCTTCAGCCCTTTCTCCCAGACAGGGGCCCACTTTCCCCTCTCGCTCCACGCAGGCACATATCAAAACACCGGCCCCTCGCAGACACGCCGCTCAAAAATGGCATGTTCTCTTTTTTTCACTTGGCTCAGCTTTCGCTCCGTCAAAATACAAATACTCTCTGATGGAATTCTGCAATTTCCTTTATCATCTGCAGCAAGCCCATTTCTCGACTGTTAAGCCCATAATTATTGTCACAGAAAACAAAACTGCACAGGGAGGACTGACAGGGAGACCATGTGTGTCCTTGCATGAGTGCGCAGGGCAAAATGAACAACCCGCTCATGAGAACTTGTGAAACACTGCTGGATAGCTCATTGTGTCTGCACTCTAAACCCAAAGCTAAAACGCACTGTGTTCAATGCAGCCAAATTTGAGTTTTGGCTCCACCCCTTCTCCATATTTTTCACACAATACTGCAGCACATATTAGAGCCAGCTGGCCTGATGACATAACTTCCTCTACCAGTTGTAACGATATGGCGACATGTGTAAGCCTGCTTTTACACTGCCCATCACTGACACCAGAACACCCCGAACATCTGCTCTGAACAAGGACAGTGAGTAGGGGAGGAAAAACGCCTCCATCCCCTAATTTGATGACCAGGGCAGTTTTTAAAAATCTCTTTGATGGAAGAACTTTATGTGAACTTTACAATATCTTACAGACAGCGCACGTGGCAGGGTTACAACAGTTTTATATGAATTATGTTATGTGAAACAGAATTTTTTTCTCTGTCTATAAAGTGTAATCAAAGGTATGAGGAAATATTTTATAGAGGACTTTACCTTGCCTTGACCTCACTGTTGTCATCAGAGGAATGCTGTGAACCCAGAAAAAATCTTCTCCATCTGGCTCGCCATCATTCCAAACGCTGCAGTTATATGTGTGGGAACTACAGCGGTCTCGCACCGGGCACGGAGGAGGAAGAAAAAGAAGGAGCAACAGTAGGAGAGAGGGATGGATTCACTTGAAAGATCCAGCTGTCAGGCCATCCGAACCCTGGGAAAGTGTGATACTGTTTTTAATGTATGGGCGATCACCTTGCCAGCACATCAGCCTGACTTATAAAGCCCCCTAAAAAATGTAGGGAACAGGTGGACGGGGAAGTTTGGCAAAGGGTGAAAGAGGACGAGCGCCAGGTCAGTTCTCACTGCCAACATTGTGTGCTGCTTTGAACCCCTGCAATGCACTAAATCACTTTTATTTAATTTCCCTGCATTCTTTAAAAAAAAAAAAAAAAATCTATTAAACCACAATCTCCATACACATTTATCCCCACACATGTTACCACATGCTCTGTAGTTTTGTGTGTATAGGCAGGTAGATATGAAAAACTCATTCCAAAGCTTTAATGTGGTGCAATGCGGGTGAGGACTGTACAGCAGTGTGTATATTGACTTCTCTGTTTTTGTAATGTTTCATTGAATAAAACAAACAGCCAACCCCTCAATCCAGTTTTATCCATAACCTCTGAAATGAGACTTTATGTTTCATACAAACGGCATCTCGGTTACATCAATAATCCTGCAAATGAAATCGATTTCCCCTCCCGCTCTTCCAATTCTGATCACAGCTGGGTTCCCCATATGGAGTATTAATGGGGTGAAGCACCCCGAGCCTGATCTAAAGCTGGAGAATTCTGGGCACACCACAACATCAAATCCCACTGTAATTACCTTCATGCAAACACAGGGGCCCTCTCCAACACAATATGGGTTGAAGATTGGGATTTGTGTGCATTGTTTTTGATGCTGGAATTGATCTTGAAAATTGTTTGGTACAATTTACCAAGATGCTTAAGAAAATTGAAGAGCACTGACTGTGCAGCATACAAATGCCTTGTTGTGACGAGCACAATATATGAGCTCTAGTTGGCCCATCTACATTTTTGACAGCAGTGACTGTCTGCTACAAGACAACAATAGCTAATCATTGTGTTTTACATAAATACAAATTACAGAGATCATAGATCTTGACAATCGTCACTCATCTTTTTAGCTAACAAGAAATTCTCCAATTTTACACATGCAGATGGCTAAGCAGCTGGTTCTTCTCAATTAGCTTACACATGTATTTCAGCCCAGTTTTGGCACAGCAAATAAAATGCCATTTTGTCACTAGATTATGCTATCTGACATAAGGCTATTGTTTTAATTCCCTTAGGCTGTGGTGGAGAAAAATCACTGAACATACAGAGGGCCAGGCTATATCCTGTCTTACAGACGTCGCTATCCCATCATGCACACCCCAGCCTTCTCTCTCCAGCAGGTGGGGGTGGTCATGCACCACGCAACACGGTTATGGGTTTAAGTCTGAAATCTACATACTGAAATGACTTCAGCTCTCTCGCACAATGCCAAACTTGCTGGAAGTCTGATGAGTTTATTTAATCAATTCCAGAAATGCTGCAGAGAGAGAGGGAGGAGAGAGAGAGAGAAGAGAGAGAGGGAGGGAAAGAGACCGACAGACAGAGAAAGAGAGATGGACAGAGTGAGAGGAGAGAGTCTATTTCTACATACAATAGCCTGTGTCCATCATCCTCTGTGTGTGTGTGTGTGTGTGCATATGTGTATATGTGTGCTCACATCCCCTCTGCATACATAGATGTGTTGAAGTAAGTTTGATGTGGTTCCTCTCTGCCCTCTGAGTAGCACAGTGACTGCTGTCCATCTGCTCCAGGGTCTCAGGTGTGTGTTATCTCTTCCTGTGCCCCTGGGAACTTTCAACAGATATGCCAGTCAGCCTGGGCTGAACTGCTCTTGTAAATTACTCACTAAACAGCCCTGCCCTGGATTCTGCATTCGGGGAAAATCAATTATTTGACCCCCCCTTACATTTCACAGTCCATTTTCAGCATGCTGGGGCCAATTACACCCAGCAGAAAGACTACTCTTTATGTCATTCCCACGATGACCTCCATCTTGCAGCTCCACACGGAGCACTGTTAATGCACCAACTACAAGCACTTGTGCCACGAAGGAGCGTGCTAATGCACTGGTTACCCACACTTTAGCCACACCAAGCACACAAATACAGCAGCTGAGAGGCAGTACCACAGCCGCACACAGCCAGCTGTAGTGTCTCTCGACTGGGAGGTGATCATCCCGTGTCCAGTGCGCTGAGTGAACGCCACTGACGGTTTGACAGCCCTAATGAAAGCTGATTACCAGGAGGCATCTATTAATTTGTCCTTAATCATGACAAAGAGAGTCTGTGGCTAACAGCTGTGAAATGGCAGCCGCCGCGCGGAAATGAGGCTCAGGGAAAGGCCGGGGACAAGGGGTTAGGCCCTGCGCTGTCATTAACTGCCTGCCATTGTGTGTGCCCGCTCAGAGCTTAGCTACAGGTAACTCAATAAGATAACACGGACAGCGCTCTGCCCTGGTCTTTGTGAAAAGCTATTGCTGTGAATCCTGGGCGGCTGAGCAAAGAATAGGAGGATATTGGTTTGCATGCTCCGAGCAGGAGTTCTTATGATCCAGGTGAGAAGCTGACAGTAACAGGTTTAAGCTCTGTTCCTTCATCTGCTGGAGGAGTGCTGAGGGAAAAGTCAATCACAGACTGAACAGGTTGCTGAATGAGGAACTAGGCTGGCTTTTCAAAGAGACAAACAAATGTATGCTCAATCAAGCCCTAATTTAAAATTTTAAAATATGAAGACATAACTGACAAATCTTTCTTGTGTTTGAAATTGACCACAAATCAAGCAAAAACAAATACTGACAGCAATATAGTCAGATTTCATGCAAGGAGGGCACATCATAATGAAATTATCATATTTCAATATTTACAGCTGTGTCAAATCCTGGATGTAGCAGCTTTGGCGAACCGGTGGAGGGCTGTTCAGAGGAGGAGGCCCCTCATATAAGTCTAAATGATCTGCCTGGCCAGAGTGGCTAATGTGGTTTATAGGACTCTTAGGAAGCATTGGGAGGGGGGATAATTATAATGGCTGCCACAAGGTCTAGGATATAAAAACACTACCCATACATTTAACTCAAACAGTGATTTATCATGAGATTGCTGCTCTTCGAATTTATGTCCTGTCAGCAAGCAAAAAAACACAAACACGTGCTTTCGAGTGTAAAACAGCTCCACATACAGAAGACCAGTCATTGCTGATAATAGGAGAGTATTTTACAGGCTGGTTACGCCTCATCGACAGAAAACCACTGGAAGGCCTCCCGCTGTCTGTCGCCTCCCTGTACATGATACCTGTTAGCTGTGAAAGCACCTGAAATAACTTTTTTGCGACATTACCTGGAAAGATTCCCTCTTTGAAAACTACATTAATTCAGAGTTCCTGTTGCTGCCTGTACTTGTATCAGACACACTCCAGTGGAGACATTTCTTGTCCAAGAGACGACTCTCTGATCCAGAGAAGATCCAACAGAATTACGTTGTTCATTGTTCATTGTGTCTGACACACTGGGATTCCTCTTGAGGTTTGATCTGACTCACCACCAGTAGGATGTTAGTTCATCTTAGCTGTGGCAGAAACACAGATTAATCATGGTTAGTGGGCCGAGTTTGATTTGCTTGTTTTCATTTTCTTCTGCTGTTAGCTGATGTCTATATCGACTGGACCCTTAGCTTGACCGAATGTCCATGCATCACTAATGTTAAATAATCTGAATAATCCATTTAATTAGTGTACCACAACACGGGCAGATGATGTTAAATCTGTTCTGCTTTGGCAGACATTTGGTCTTACATTGTTCCTGTTTTTGATTATCGTTGCCTTTTTCTGCATCATGTCTAATCACTTCTTGCCAGATAAGTGCTGACCAATTGAATCCAGCCGAGGACATGTGTTCCCTGCGTGTACACACAAAAAGGAGCCTATTTCATGCAAGTGTACAAATATGAAGATTAGTAATTGTAAAATTTGCACAAGATAGGGGCCTTGTGAAAATTTCCCTGGTGTTTTTAGTACTCCTTTTCACCATGAATTGTAGTGAGTGAAGTTTAAAAATGCTTCGAGAGATAGCATAGTTTTTTGAGACACATTCATTGATAATATAATACATTGCAGTGAGGATTGGGAAAATTGTGAATTTCTATTATTTACATCCTGACTTACCGAAGTTGGCCCTTTGTGTTCTGTTCCTGCTGCTGCAAACCTTAAAATTAAATCTCTTTTTCTGTCAGGGTTTGATATTTAGGCATAAATATATAGACATTCAATAGACATTATATAATATAATTATACTTATGACACATGTGAATTCTCTGTTTTTCATTCCCTCCCATTTCAAAACACTCATTCTGATTGGGGAAAGACTGCAGGGCTTGGATGTAACATGACAAACAAGGCAGAACATTTCGTTTGGCTTCGTACGAATTAATCAGTGGAAATGGGCAGACATGTTGAGCAAACAGTCATTTAAGACTCTGCTGCGACACTGATGGAGCCCATGATTCAATTAGATACTGCGCTCTTAAAAATGCAACAAGTCTTTTAGCTCAGGAGGGAGGACAACAGCCACAGCTGGCTTCAACAGGAAGCCACAAGCGACAGAAACTCACGCTACTGCGGATGGGTTCAATTATTTTATTGATGAGATGTGATAACAGCTGCAAAAATAGAATAGTGTTGGGAAATATTGTGTGTGCAGGTCCTACTTTATTTTCTATGCAAACGAATGTTGTTGGAAACAATAAAATTGCACCAATGTCCTACTGTGTTTATCAGTGTGAGGTGTGTAAAATGCAGCCTCACTAGTGAGAAACTGTCGTCTTAACTACTTTATCTCTGTCTTCTTACTATATTATTCATGAGTACATTTTAAATTTCACAGCTGTTAAGGACATTTTGTAGCTCATTTGCATTGCATCAGAAAGTGGCATTAAACTATAAGAGAAATGTTATCTCCCTCATAACATCAGAGCTGACATCCATCCAGCTGCAATATAATATATAAATTCAGTAGTGTCTATTTATTTATGTAACTCTCAACATTTAATCTAATCGTAATAAACAACCATTATAATTAATTTTGGATAAGTTAAAAATAACAGTCCTTAGCTTGAGCAGGATATACAGTAGTTTATTCCCTCTTACTTACAATTTTTTCCATACACTAATACATACGATACATACAAATAATGTATACAATTGTAAGATTGTATATGCAACAATAATATCCAAATTATGATCATGAATAAAATAATATTTTGACAGAATAATAAAGGAACCATTTGCTATTATTGCGAACTGCACAGTGTATGTGTGATGATTTAAATAGTATAAAATCTTCTTTAAACATTTGGGATTTCTGGCATTGCTTTAAAAAGCAGTGTCAGAGATATGAAGCACTGTTACTGTGAGTGCCATTTCTTCAGCCTCTCTGCAATCAAGTATATTTTGAGCCTGCATTTTTATATTAATCAGACAATTGCAAAAGCATTATTCCTGCTTGAGTGCTTATTAGCATAACCTATGAGCCAGTGGCTAAATGTACGTGATCAAGTGACACATTTTAGCGGTGAAAGAGAACTCGTATCTCAAGTGAAACAACACAAAGCAGATTTTTATGTTTTCATGATCCAAATTCACACATAATGTTAATGTTTTATTAACATCTGATTATGATGCACTTTGAATCTGACTGCTGTGAAGGGGCTGAATGATGGAATGCGGCGCGCTGAGCCTTTCTGTATTTTTGTTTGGCATTTGGTGGGTGTTTAGTTTAGGGTTGGGGCAGCGGGGAGTTGAGAGGCACTGCGTGCCTCATGCTGAGTCCCCTGGTGCTGCCCCCTCTCATCTATGAGAAGAGTCTCTTCTCCCCTGCTAAGTTTGCAAAGTCCAATTTTCAGCTAATATGGAGGTCGCAACAGCAGGCGCAGAGGGCGTAGTAGGACATAATGGCTATGGGATTGTAAATATTGGTTTTAGAGAGACACAATTGGAGGGCAAGCGGAGAGAAATTTCCATAGAGTATGTGCTAGCACCATTGGAGGCCTTGGTGCGGCAGAATAGATTTTCCATTCTAGTGTGTCACATTAGATTTTCGGAGGTGCTCAGTGGCAGGTACATGTCATTAGTAACACTTTAGCACAGTAATGAACCTTTTTATTTATCCGGTGCTTCTCTCATGAATGAATAAGGAGCTGCTCCCCAACTGTGCCCAGCCGTGAGGAGCAGACAGAGGAGGCAGAGAGAGAAAGGGGTGGGGGTGGGGTGGGGGGGATAGAGAGAGAGAGAGAGAGAGGGCCTAGAGAGAGAGGGAGCCTAGAGCGCCATGAAGTCGAAAGGGGAACGTGGAGCCCTGGGGAATGCTGAGGAGGGTTAAATGATCATTATTGTGACACTCACATGCACACACATATGCATCAGTGAACAAAAGGCCATACACACGCACACACGCACACACACACACACACACACATGTACACATGTACACTCCCACCTCCGCTCCCTGGGGTCCTGATCTGACACTCTATTTACACACACATTTACACAGTCTACTCCCTCCTTTATAAAGCTGACAGGTACTTAAGCGGTACATTACTCTGAGGAGCTCAAGCCTCACGGCGGTGTAACCAAACTGTCCATTCACTGCTAGCCTTGTCTCAGTGTTCATTCAATAATGGCCTCTGAGAAATGCACCAGTAACGAGTGCTTGTAACTGGGCAGGCAGCTGGGAGTCTGACGCTAAGCATCAGGAGACTTTTAAGATGGTCCAGGCTCATTGAGTGGAAAAGAAAAATCTGTCAGGGTTCAGTAGGCTCTGCGGAGTTTCGGTCACATGGGAGTTCAGCTAGCCAGACCTGTCGACACTGGTGGAGTTGCTCGACGCACATTTGCTCCTGTTAGTTTTTCCCTAGAAATCAATAGTGCAGGTACGTTTATCAGTATTTTGGCGTCACCAAAAACCAATCAGTGTGCGTGTGTCCTAGGTCAGTGGCTTTAGCCATCGTTATACAGGTGGCAAAACCTCAATCTCAGCATCTCCTTCTTGGCTCCTCTCAGATCTGGTGCTGGTGCAGTGAAGCGGTGAAAGTGGCAATGGCTGGCGTGGTCAGGGCCCCATGTCACCCCCAGCATCCTCAGTGTTCATTTCCCTTTCATCTTGAGTGTGAAATCGCTGCCGGTGCAGCACTGACCTCAGCATTAAGAGGTCAACTATTGAAATCTGATGTGCGCCTCTCTGGCTGAGGGACTTCAACAGATGGAGGGAAAGAGAGGGAAGGTAAGAAATGGAAGGAGAAAGGAGGCGCTTTAAAAAAAAAAAAGAATCATCTTAACAAGTCGTCCATTACAGCACTTAAGAATCTTAAAAAGTAACTGTGTTTAAAATAAGCTAAAGAAAGTTGGGATTTTTTAAGATTGAGTTATTTTCTTAACTCTAATGATCTGATTTAGAAGAATTCATGTTTATTTAAAGAATAAACATGAGAATAGATGATGGTATTTATGAGGTGGCATCTTTACACCCCCAGCAAAATCATCACTTTCTGAGCTTTTATTAGACTAAAGTGCACATAAGAGAAGTGTGAAGATGTAATTATGAGTAAGAACAAGTCCATTTATTCAAGGTCACGTTCAATATTTGGACATACCTTGTTTATTTTCATCTTAAACCTCTCCTACTGGTGTCAGTACATGCACAAGTAGTTCAGACCTTACATCCCCATTTATTTTACAAGAAACATCATGTCTTACTTTCATATTTTTTCCTCACAGTTAAGGGCACTAATATCTCTGAGTTGAGAAACTCCAGCAACTCCAAACTTTTCAGCTTTTGGCAGCTTTCTACAAAATACATGCCAGAACTTCCTGTCTCCATGTGTTTCAAACATAAGGTTCTGCATTTAAAGTCAATTCGACACCTCATCTCAGTATGAATCCCCTCCGAAAGCATATGTGATATGAAGCGTCAGAGAAGTTTGAGGTCTTGTCTCATATTTCCCATCGGCTACACTTTCATCCCTCTCTCTGCAGCAGACCACCCCTAGCAACCCTGCCCAAATAAGGTGTTCTGCCTTCAATACTCTCCTCTCTGAAGAATCTGAAGAGTTCAGAATCTGCCGAAACTTTGGATCTCAAACACAAACATCTTTTATTCAAAGGGTGTCTGTAATCACAAATAAATAGCATTTCTAGCGATGAGCACAAGGCACAAGAGAGAGAGGAGCCTATCTCAGGAGCAGATAACTAGTAGATATGATTCCTTAGATAAGGAGCAGTAATTTGGCTTTTAGAGATAGCTCCGGGGGCCGCTGTGCTGAGCTGCGCTGATTTTCTGTGTGTATGGGAGGTTGTTTTTTTCCACATTTTTATCTCTCCTGTTGAAGAGCTTTTCATCTCTGATGATTTTCTCTCTTTTTTATGTATTTCCCCCAGAAGGTGAGATCACAAACCCACAGAAGGCAGAGTGGCATGTTTTAAAGCGATGGACAAAATACAAATATTTGAAAATGTATTTCATGGTAATTATGTCAGGTTTCATGGCCTTGGCACAGTACTGAGGCACAGCCTGGATGCCTTAATTTGTATAGAAACTGTAATCATTTGTTCATTTCAAGGTGAAAATTGCATTTTTTAATTTAAATTGTATCCTGCGTGATAGGCTATTATCTAGAAAAATTGTCGCTGTGTATGGCGGTCTATGCCCTGCCGTCATGCCTGTTTAGAGCCCACCTCTCCTGAGAAAGGGCTTATATATGAATCTCCTGACTGAATGCACCCAGCTTGTTCTTCACTTAGGGCCGCCACTGCACTCATTTCCATTTTTGTTATTAATATTAATTAGTTTGAGAGCACAGCTCAGATTTTAAATGTAAATCAAGCTTGCTTCACAGTGATTTTTATCTCACTCAGATTTCTTAGATTTACAACTTTACTTGGACTTTTATTTCTTCTCCTTTCGTTTTTTTTAAAAAATGCTTTAAGGGAGGTGTAAAAGTGTGTGTGTGTGTGTACATTGGTGTGTGTGTGTGTGTGTGTGTGTGTGTGTATTTGTGCATGTATGTGCACAGTTGTATGTTTAGTATTGGACCAATAACTCAAGTTATATCTCATAAACTATATGTAAATGTAAAAGCAAACTATATGCAAATGCAAATGCAATAAGGGTAAAATATTTTCTAACTGGGACACAGTTTCTAATAAATCAGACTACTTTAATCTATGACAATACCCCAAATGAGCTCTTGCCTTTTACTTATATACATGACAGATTGTCTATCTGTAATACATGAGAGGGGTAACCATGAAATTCAAAATACCTAAAACGTTCAGAAAATAAGATTTTCTCCCTATGCAAAACACACAGTTGGTAGGAGATATATGCACACCAAGCTGTGCGTCTGTGTCTGTGTCAGTGGGATCCTTGAGGTGACGAGCACAAAGCTGAGGCTCAGGTACACGGCGTATACTGGCATAATTACAGGATTTGGAGGATTATTATACTGTAAGTGCTTTCATGGCGACAGCTGGGAGCTTTTTACTCCCCGTGACACATAATCTCAAAGAATAAAACCAAGACCCCCAGAGCATCTCTTAATCATTTCTTAGCATACCTGCACACGGCTCTGAACTCTCTTTCTGAAGACAGATTTGTAAAATTAGAATATAATTATCATATCTGGTATAAATCATTCTTAAGTCATGTTTTCAAATATATATTTTCTTTAAAGTGAAGACATTTTTGGCCTGTTTTTTTCCTCACTGAGGGCCCTCACTGGTCGTTTGTGTTCTACCCTCTTCTTCTTCATGGCTTTCCTGCCTCTTCAGCGGTGGGTTATTTATCAGAGCATGGCCAGGTTCAGGAGCCTGGTCCTAAATTAGATCTGAATCAGAGCCTCTATTCCCTGGCTCAATCTGAAAGTGAGTATGACCAGGCTGAGGCTGTGACTTCCCTACCGCTGCCTCCTGAGCGATAGGGCCTCCTGGTCTCTACAGTGAGGCTCAGGAGTTTCATTTCCATCCCTGTGATCTAAACAAACCCATTACCGCCAGCCATTTATGCACAGGGGCAGTACGCAAGCCCTGGGCCTGAGGACACAGCCCACGGCTAAGCTACCGTGGCACCGAGCCACCTTCAATGGCCGCATGTCCATATAGAGACGGGAGAGGAGAAACGGAGAGCCCGGGCCTCTGCACTTTATCTAAACCACTCCAGAGAGGCGAGTGGAATCGGCTCTTGTGGGCTCTGTTTATCCTCTGCTCCTGTAGTCAATCAATTAGGGGATCAAAGGAGGAGATGAGGCAAGTGTCACAAAGCTCTCCCACACACCACTGCCTGAGCTGCCACCTCGTCCGGGCTGAGTGACAGCCGACCAGAGGGAGACAAAACTCCCGGGCCGGCACCTCAGGAGACAAGCTGGAGCAAAGGGGACAACCATAACACATGCCAAGGTCTAATCTGGACAACCAGAACACAAACTTTTAGAGGAATATATGTGGGATGACACACAGCAGGCAAAGAGCCACTGAACAATGCATATTAAATGTGTTGAGAGGATCCACTAAAGTCAGAGTGAACTCATATAGAAAATATGGAATCGATTGTGTAATTGTCCGTATTCCTGCCTTATTGACATGCGTCTCCAGAGCCCAATAATTTTTTTTTTTTCAAAATGTTTTGTAATTAGACACTGAAAAGAACTCCCATTTCCATCAAATCTGACTGAGCCTCGATGATATAATGTGGTGATAACGCTGCAGTTTGTAGCTGATTTGAATCTGTAAATCTAAAGGGAATACTAAATATTCTGTGTCTATTTTTACTCGCTGAGCTGTTCAAATCAAATATTTAACAAAGTATGAAATATGAATGATAGTTACTTCATGATAACACAGTCTAAGTTTATTTAGATGAGCACTTACTTTATTTAGCATCAAATTATCTTCTAACACAATTTGATGTTAATGATGTTAATACTTGTGATTAGTGATGCATTTAATTAGTTTCATTTAATTGCAAATGTACAGTGAAGTATTGGTTATTATTTTGTGGTATATAAAATGTAAATACATCTCTCACAACGCAACTTGGCATGATTTTCTGTCTTTGCTAATTTACACAAGATTATGTATAGACATTTTAGCGCTACGGCGACTGCAGACAGCATGTTTGAGATGTGTTTGAAATCTGTCAGGACTGAATGAACATACCTAAGGCGTGTTTGACATACCTCCAGCAGTGCTGATGGTAAAAACTGAATGAGCTCTGCTGTTCTGATGTGTAATATAAAGCACAGCGGATGCCCCCATACCACACCGGTTAGTTCCCCTGCATTCACACCATACCACAGAGATTTGCAGACAACATTCCCCCGGCCAGTGGCGGGAGAGGACAGTGCTGCTGGTCAGTGGGCAGAATGAATGACTTCCTGCAGCTGCAACCAGACACGCTCTCAGTCTGTGTCTCTGAGTCTGGGACGTCTGAGCCTTCATCACTCCCTAATCACATCACCAGCACTGGAACAGTCACTGGTGGCCCGCTGGCTCCACTAATGTATTTGAACACACATGGAGGACACACACACACACCCGCATGCATGGGCAATGTGCATATAGTTATGTATGCATACAGCATGTGCACAGGTGCACTCATACACTTCACACTAGGGCTGCCGGCAACAATTATTTTAAGTATTAATTAATCTGCTGACCATTTTTTTTCTCGATTAAATATTTTTTTAATTTTGATAAATATCAGAAAATATCTAAAAAATACTTCCATTTTTGCAGAGCCCAAGATGTTTTCCTCACACTGCAGTTTTTTTGACCAGCAGTCAAAAACTCCAAGATACTCAGCATACAATTATGTACATCAGTGGAAAACAGTAAATATTCTCAATTGAAAAACTGAAACCAGAGAATTTCATTTTTTCTTAACCAACAACTTAAACAGTCAGTTTAAATTACTGTCATTTGATTTTTTGTAACTGATTAATGATGAATCACACTACTCTACACACTATGAAGAATCAAAAATGGATTAAAAAAACATGCAAAACAAGCAACACACATAATAAAAGAGACAAATGGCGGAATCAGTTTTGGATCTTTAATTGATAACAGTTACGCCAGTGTTACAGTAAACACACCAACAGGCTGAAGGTAGTAAATACCAGTACAAGTTTCCCACTACTCTAATACTTCATACAGCAGAATAAATTATACCATGATAATATACACACATGCGGAACAGAAAAAGGAGTAAAGCAAAGCACAGATGTCAGAAAGCAACTAAACAGGTTAAGGATCAAACAGACGGGAGGGGGGATAAGGAGTTGTATGCTTTAAATATCCAAATGTTTATTGACGCAAGTGTTAGAAATGGGTTTGATACACTAAAGACGAGTCTAAAATTCTTCCTTTTTAAAATATACACGAGTGAGGCGTCTAAGCGGAGCAGTTGGAGCTGCTGCGATTCAGTGCGGAGTCAGCGTTACTTTGACTTTTTCTCCTGAAGTCTTATTGGTCCACAAATCAAATCGAGTGACTCGATTCAGTTTCCCAGAGCAGAGAGACTGTGTTCACCAGCTTCCTCGTCGGCGTGCTGAACCGTTGGCCCACACCGAATTCTCGGGCTGTCAGGTGTGTTCAGGTCCATGGTCCAGTCAAGTCTGGTCTGCATTAGTAATCAGTCTGTAAGATCATGTGGTCAAAAACACCCCCAAATGCTCTGAAACATGAAAGCCACCTTTAAATATACAGTGGTTCTGTGGTCCAGGGAGTCTATCTGTGTCACCAAGCTTTCATTTTCCATTGAGCTCAGTTTGATCCTCTTTTATACAATTTTAATTGGAACGTTTTCAATGGAATTTATATTTTACTAATTTATACAAATTCATTCTTACCTGGGCCCAAAAAAAAAGAAATAAAAACTTTTGGTCAAAATAAGTAAACCAATTAAATACAATTGAAACAAAACCAACAGAAAACAAGCCAGTCAAGGAAACTCAAATCAAACATTTACTTCCACAGATCCCTCGCTTACCTGCCACTCAACATAGCTTTGTTTTAGTATAAAACATACTCTTTATAAACAAACAATACACAATCTGCTCCAGCTACTGTACAGTTTTCAGTTTTTAAAGGCGACTGAGGACCGAGTCCTGTCTTGAGATAAAGTGAACAATTCTGTGTACACCATCGTCACGCTGATGCCAATGAAAAAGAAATCACACACATCTCAAGGGAACAGCTGGTCCTGGATCATGTCAAAAGTCAACTATGAGTGCTACACAAATGTCTCATGTCCACTATTCTTTAAATTTTTTCTTCTTTTTGTACATGTCCATGAGTACGTCAGAGCGATGGATTAGAAGGGGGGCTCCGGTCCAAACCAGAGAGGGGGGCCAATCAGTGGCATTACCTGTGCCCTTTCACAACTGACTGGATTATGTGATTTTCCAGAGTGCATGTGAATGGCACAGCTTGTGTACTTTTTAATCTTATAACAGAAAGCGTTGGAATGCTTTTACTATAGATGGAGCCTGTGGAATGTTTCGAGGAATGCTTATTTAGTCCGAGAGAGGAAACCAACCGAAGGTGCATTTACAAAATGTGCTAATTACTCTAAAAAAACAGAAATACTGAGTAATAACGGGAAGGGTCACTATGAATTAGCTTTGACATTATTTTTGTGTGATTTAATCTGCTTTACACTGTTAAAGTCACACAGGGTTGCCTGGCAGATGGGATTTGGGAGGAGTTGGGGGAGGGGGGGTGGGAGTTAGCCCTCCTTGGCAAGGTCTATATTTCTAAACAAAATACATTAATTTCCCCAATCCTGTTTTTGCAAACAATACCCCCCTCCCCATGGACCGCGGCTAAGGATGGGATGGAAGTTAGAAGGGGGAAAGCTATTGGCGGCCAAAACGCTGCTTTAATTCCCTGCAGAATCCATCCAGCCAGACTTCCCACAGAGTGGCCAAGTTCTTTAGGAATGTCAAGATGAATATGAAAGTGGGAAGGTCAAATCGCTCACGAACATTAGAGCTCAGGGAACAGGCAGAAGAACAGCAGCTTGGAAAACAATCATCCTCTCTAGTGTGACTGTGCCGACACGCAAAAACATGCACACGCAACAGACACTCGCTCCCGAATCGTCTCAGTCATCCACACTGTGTTTTACACACCAACATCTAACAGAGAAAAGAGATACGAATGGAATCAAAGAACAACATAAATCACATTAACCATAATCATATAACAGCAACAATAATCTTAACAATATCAAAAAGGAACAAGAATAAGAGTCGCTCAAATGATATTGGCTTTGTTAACTACTATGAACAGCAAGGTCAAAGTACATGTTGTTGATGGCTCTAAATGTGTGCTGGACTGCAGCCATGACAAAGAGGAACCCCGGCCAAGGCGGCCGACTATCCTCAGTTGTTCTGGGGTCCTGTCTGGCCTTCTGAGCAAAAACAAAACAGGGTTTGGGGCTGGGGTAGGAGTACAGGGAGCAGGCAGAGACACCCAAATATCGAGAGGAGAGGGTGCAGAGCCGCCTGGTGGTTGACAATGGCGTGAAAAGTTTAGTTCCATTCCCCGTGCCTTGTCACACCCGCAAGCGTCACTTTCTGTAGTACGCAGCGAGGCTGCGTGTCTGTGCGCTGATGTCATGGCCGGGCTGCAGAGCGAGCAGCAGAAAGGCGAGCTGGAGTTGGAGTCCAGACTTGATGAAGCATGGAGGAGGGTGGCAGAGGGTGGAGGAGGTGGTGCAGGTCGCATCCCGAGGGCTTCAGTAGGCCTGTCCCGTCTCCACCTGCAGCAGTCCCAGCACGGCCGAGTGGTCTCCAAGCTTCATCCTCCTCTGGGTGGACAAGCTTACGTTCTTAGCCAGGTAGTCTACAGCAGCTACAAGATATGAAAAGACAGGGAAAAAAGACACGTTAGACAGGTGGTAGATCCCTCAGACATATGTTCTATTCACTCTCATTTCATTCCTCTGATTAAGTCTGAAATAAGTTGTGGCAGAAGCGAGTGAGTCAAATGAAAAACAATTCACAGAGAGAGAGAGTGAAAGATAAAAACCCCTCCCCTGTCCCTTGTTTGAGGTTGGCACGCCGCTGGCACGGAGCATGTGCATCCTGGTAAAGTCTCCATGCTGTCACTCAGACAGGTCCCTGTGTGTGTTCTATGTGCCAGTCTTCATTACACTTGGCATCTCTGATTTCATGCCCTCCACACTCCACATGGCCGATCATTTTCATCCTCAGACAGCAGCTCTCTCCTCTCTCCTCCATTCATTACCCATCTACTGTGCTCAATCACCATCTTAATTAACCTCACATCAGCTCACATCCGCACCGCCATCAGTTTCTTGCTGCTGACAAAATACTGGTGTGCACACGCAGAACGTGACGGATTGGCACGCGCTCACGTGCATTCACGCGCCACAACACAAACACATTAAAGGGAAAGAAACCCAGCAGATGCACACCACACCGGATCAGTAATAGAAGCTGCATATAAATACAAACAAATGCTGGTTAGCTGGCACTGGCTAGCTTGTTGGGGAAGTGTGCTTCATTTTACCTCTTATGAATGGCTGTGACAGCATCAGTCAATTATGCTAATCTAATAAAGCAAACTCTTTCCTGCCCTGAGGGTGTGTGTATATGTGTGCTTGTGTGTGTGATGGAGAACAGAGAAAGAGGGAGAGAGAGTGAGGTGGGCAAGAGGACACTGTGGCCCCTGAGGGTGTGCCGTTCTTTGAAGTGGCCCTCTCCTCTTTCCCATCCAAGTGGAGTGGGGTGTGACTAAGGCAGCTCTCTAAGAGGATGGTGGTGGTGTTGGTGGTGGTGTGAGGGGGGGTCTTTATCAAGAGCACGTGTCTGCCTCCACCAACCAGGGTGCAAAGGTCAGGAGGCTCTCTTGCCTGGGAGTTGGACATCACTTCATAAGCTTTTTTAAAAATCTAATCAACAAGAAAAGAACATAAAAGAATGACCTGCTCTTGTTTGGATGCAGAAAAAGACAAACGCTCTTGCTTATGCAATAACTCAAGATAAATACAGTCATACAGTACATAAATGTTAGTGCGGGTTTTACTCACTCTGGCCATACTGGCTGTACTGGTAGCCTGCAGTGACGGGGTCCACGCTGTAGCTGGTGGCGCTGTAAGTGGGGGGGCAGTATGACTGGGTGGAAGCCAGGCTGTCCACACTCTTGATGGTGTCAGAGCGCTGGCTGCAGCTAGCTGAGATGGGGTTGGAGCTCTCCAGGCTGCTGTGCAGGGGGGAAATGGAAAAGTCGTGCTGGGGCTGGGAGGGTACGGCGCTGGGGTTGCTCAGGATACTCATCACCTTGGGGGGGAAAGGGGAACGGAGGATGTTAGAAATTTGGAAAATTGAGGATCAAAGCATTGACAGAGTTGAGGGAAAGTACTTTTTTTCTGCAAATATAGAGCCATCCTAGCACTTCACGGTAAAGATGCCAATAGAAATCCACTATTTCAACTTTGAAATAGGGAAAGGGAAAAACTTCCCCATCTTTTTTTTTTTCAAAGAGCAGGAGGAAGGATACAAGGACGGTGATGAGGTAAAAAAAAGAGAAAGGGAACAAGAGAGACTGTTTCCATTAGTTGGCTCTGCCAGTAAGTGTTCTGCTGTGGGACAGAAGGGTCCCAGGGTGATAATAGACCCACCATCCATGCCAGACAGCCCCTGTCCCGGAGCCTGAGGCCTGAGCCCGAGCCTACAGCACAACAAGCACCAAGGGAGTCCCTAATCCCTCGCCCCTAGCCTACCCATCTCATGAATAGTAATGGAGTTGGAACTGGTAAATGATCCCGTCAGATCCCCACACAAAGTAGGCTCCACAAACCTTACTGAGGGGCCCACTGATACTGCAGGTTGAGGCTCGCCTGAATATCACAGCGTGTATATTATTCATAGTGCATAAAAGCTTCCAATTCAATATTCTAGATTAATGTAATAGCATGTGACATTCGTCAGAAGAAGGTCTCAAAATATGTTAAAATGGAAGAGATTACCTCTAGTGCTACTCCAGTCTGAAGCACAGCGGCCCAGAACACTGTGAAGAATTTTGTTTTCTTATGCTGCGAATTTCTTTAAGTGAAAAAGGAAAGTGGACTGTATGTGTGGGAGGGGGTGGTAAAAAGGGAATTGTCCCACACATGCTTCCCTCCTATAGCAAGGAAGCCTTTCCTTCAACATCAGGTTCATGTTGAGTTTTGCTATGCTGCACTGGCCTTTGGCCCCTTGGCTGCTAAACCAATTAGCCCATCATGGAGGTGGTTACACAGGGGTGATGCACACGCAGACATATGCTTGCATGCATGCACACACGAGCGGACACATGCATGCACACACACGCACATATGCTGCAAAGATAGAGGCAATAGGCAAGCCAAACAGTCTACAAATGATGCACTAAGCCAGGAATATCCCACAGAGGGAAAATTAACCATATTCTGCAAATTAATCATATCTTCAGTAAAGGCCTCCCAGGAAATATAAAGCACTCGAAGCACATCAGAAACGTAAAGGCTGGTTAGTCATTTCCACATGTTAATTCTATCAGTATGGAAACCCCCACCCCGTCCCCACCACATCTGCGGACAAAGCATGTGACATGTATCCATAAGAGGGAGATTCATGGCCCTCTTCATGCCGGACACATGTGATGCTCCCTCCCATATGGAGCCGAGCTGCAGGATGAGAGGAGTTTATGTTCTGATGGTTTGTGACGGCTGAAAGTTGTTAAGTGTCCTGAGAGAGACAGCTGGAGGGCATGAGTCCATTTTAGTCATTGGTTAATTGAAGCTTGATTGCATCGCTTCCTTATGAAATAGAATAGCCAACAATTGGCCTGAATATTATTCATGCTCATAAAAGTTCTTCAAAAAAAAATTACTTCTTATCATTGACATTGTGGCAGTTTTGCTATTTTAGTGATTTACAATGGATCGGCCCTTTTAGAATCTAACAAGTGTTGTCATGTGTAAGGATGTCGCTCTCCTTCAGTCGCCCTTCCCAAAAGAGGATTCTGTCTTCACGATTTGAGTTTTGCTATTGGGGATAAGGTAAGCTCTTCTGCAGTGGTCAGGTTCTCATTAGCTGTGCGTCAGTTATGTTTTGTGTTCATGTCGCTATGAAAAAAAAAAATTCTTCACAACTACCAACTGCTTCACAATTGTCCTCTCAGTCTGATGAAGGTACAGTCAGAGGTGAATTTATCATTCAAGTGACTTGTGTTGGAGTCGCCTCAGCCTCTCAACACCCACATCTACAGTATTTTATGTTATCCATGGGTCAGTTTTAATTGCATGGCTTTGCCACTTTGATGTCCCCATAAAGTTCTTCCACTTCACATCCAGGGGTTAAATGATACTTAGTCACATAAGCTCGTAAAAAAAATATTTGCAGCTGGAGCGTCACATATTTCTGTCACTGCATGCCATGTAAAATAAAACTTTGTAGACATTAAATTCAGGCACAAAATGTAGTATTCCTGCTGGCAGCGCTATGCAAGTCGAAGTCCTTGCCAGTGAATTTACTCTTTACTCTCTTACGCTTTTTGTTTGATTTTTATATATATAACATGCACTCAGCTTGATAGACATTCATGGAGTGTGGTTTTGGATTGAAGCTCATTCTCAATACAATATTTGATGGAGTTTCTCTGAATGGGGTCTGGTGCGACAGTCCCATTTTAAATTCCACATCTCAGCATACACACAGGTAGGCAAGACATGTTTGAATTAGTGTAAAATTTAAAGAGCTGAGAAAAAAATTCTACCACATTATTTTTTCCTAACGTACTCTTTACACTCTTGCAGAGAAGACTTCCTCCCCCCCTATTTCTCTCCCCCTCCACCTCCCTCTCTTTCCTTGCATACAGCGTCCTCAGCAGCCCAGAGTTCGTTTGTTGTTTGACGTTGTGTGACTGCTGGTTTGGGAGATAATGTGAGCCAGGACCTAGTTTAAAGGACAATGCTCCAGGGCGTTCCCTGCCTCTCTCACCCCCTCCCCTCACCCTCTCCTTCTCCTTTTTTTCCGCTCCCTCTCTACAGATAGATTACTTTATAAATAATAATAAAAAAGTAATTAATTCTCTCAACTTCTGAGCCCTCCAGCCTGTGGCGAAGTGAATGGGGAAGTGTAAATTGATACAATGTGCATCCTTTCAGATAAATAAATAGCGCACTTGAGACACAAAAAGAGGCCCTTTCATACCTCCCTAATTTCTTCAACAGTCAAATTACATTTTTTTTTTGTCTGCATGAATGTTTGACGAGATGTTCTTTGTTGGATTTCTCTCCAGAATAAAACAATGTGACAGAAACAGAGCTGAGAATGTGAGTGTTACATGAAAAAATAAAAACAGAAAGACGAGGGAAAGGCAGAAAATAAACAGCAGATGTGCTGCTATACCACATTTTTCCTGGTTAAAACTTTGTAGTGTAACCATTTAGTTTTATGTAATGTGCAATATAGAAATGTGCACCATTTATATCTTTTTTTATACTGAACAGGATGGACTTAATGTGCCTCAAATCTGTAATTCAGAAAAATGATATTGCAACTGTTTGTCTGTTTGTCTCAATGAAAATATGATAGCCTATAGAAGGAGGAAGAGGGGGGCAGAAGAGAGAAGAGAAAGTGATATAGAGTGAGTGAGAGGAGAGTGGAGGCTTTGGGAAGTACAAAGACTCCTGTAGGACTGCACTGGCCTGAGGGCTAGCCTGCCTGGAGAGCTGATAGGAGCCCCTTCTGTTCCATTCCCGGCGCCAGCGCCAACACACCCCACTCCACAAATACTCTTAATCTGCGCAAGACTGGATTAGTTCCTCTGTCACCGATAGCTCCCTGTTCTGCCCAAATCAAAATGCCCCCAAGATGTACCTTTAAGTTAGGCAGAGGTCACCGGGGCAGACTGGGAAAAATGAGCACTCCAAATGTGTCTAAGTTATCTGAGTGGTGCAGAATAGCATCTTGCACCTTAGCAGATCTGCCTGGCTGATACTCGCTTCAGCAGAGAGTGATTAAAGATCCACAGTGATGACACTGAATTTCAGATCAATATTTGAAGGCCAGTCCTGAGGGTGTGATTACAGGAAGAGAATAATGTTTAAGTCTGTGACCCAGGAGTGACATAGATCCAGTGTCTGGAAAGTGGCTGACATTGAGAACAGCTGAAATATCAAATGTACACTCTTGAGGGAAAAGAAAACAAGATATGCAAAAAAAAAAAAAAAAAAACATTAAAAACCATGTTTTTAAACCATTATTTTAAAAAACTCTGAATCAAACAGCTAAAAATCTGAACAAACATGAAGGAAGTGAAAAACAAATGAAAATATCAGGGACCCCCCCTCCCCAAGTCAGTCGACTCCTGCTCCCACAGCGTTCCACCCTTCCCCCATCCCTCACATGAGAGGGCCGGCCCAGCGGGCAGTAAGGCCCCTCATCTGAGCAGACAAAATGACTATTTAAAAATAACAGTGATTGCATAAATTGAATTAAAGCGTTTTGGTCACGGTGGAGGTGGCGCGAGGGGTGGCGTGGGGCCGCAGCAGACAGCCGGGATGGTGGCAGGCAGCAGATGACGGGCTCTGGCCTGCATGCCACTGCGTTAATTGGCCGCGGCACATTAATAAAAACTGAAAAGTGTCTTCCACCATGCGCCATAGGATGAAGAGACAGAGGCAGAATGAGAGGTAGAATGGGAGGAGGGGGTTTGGTGCTGGAGGGAGGGAAATGGGCCTTTGAAGAATGTGGCGCGTATGGGGGGTTGGGGTGGGGATGCTAATTGTGTTCAATTAATTGGCTGATTGGCACTGACAGAATCTGGGCATTGACAAGGCAGGCACAGATGAGGACGATTAGTGGGCACTGGAACAAGCTGTCACTCCTCACAACATGTTAGCCACCCCGCGCTCCATGAGGCTGTTCATGCATACAAAGGAAGCTAAAGCCAGTGCAAACAGAAAAGAATTCATATTTATTTTAGAGTTGTCCGCATCTCCTCTCTCTTTGTCTCTGCAAATTTTCATTAAGCTAAATCCTCTCCAGCCCACTTTAGCGCATGCTAGCCTTAATGTTCAAGAAAGCACAGCTGCTCGAGCTGGAGGAAGCCCCCCCCCCCTCCAACCGCCCTCCCTCCTAAATGTCCCACAGTATAAGCTATAAACTTGGCCCCGGACTAACCAGAGGTTAATATGCCGTCTATTGGACTGCAATTGGAGAACGTGTGGGGAGCAATCCTCTATTCTCTGCTAGTGATATGCTTGAGTAACTATGGGATGGATTCAGCCACTGGGAACAAGAGAGGTTCTTTCAAAGCGTGCATACACACACACATACACACACAGACTTCAACTCTCCGCACCTTGCACCGACGCCTCTTCTAAATTAAACGGCAGATTTTCTGATTCCAGGAGAGTGGTTTCAGCGAGGCAGGGCCTGTGTGTGTGTGTGTGTGAGGAGCAGCTCTGGGAGGAAAGCGCATGGCGGATCGAGGGAGTGAAGGGGAGGAAGAAGACGAGGAGGAGGAGGTGGAGGAGAAGTGGGGGGGGGGTGTGGAGGGGTGTTTGCTAAAAACAGCAGGGGCCAGGTCTAGTGAAAAATGTCAGGTCAAATTGTTCTTGACAGTGTTAATATCTGCACCTCATAGCCATAATTACATGTAAATAAATAGTGAAATAGCTCTCAGCTGGAGACTGAGAGGGGAGAGCTGCTGCATGAGACAACCAGCTGAGGACCCCACCACCTCCCATATTCTCATTTTATTGTCAGGAGGAAGAAAGGGGGAGAGAGAAAGAGATGCATGCAATGAAGCATGCTGGCAATAGATACTCATATATATATATATATATATATATATATATATATATATATATATTTGTTTTACAAAAGCTAAGAAAACTGTGAGTGTTAGACCAACTTTGCAAAGGGGTCATGAGTCCACAGTGAAGCAGGGACCCAATGAGGGACATGCAGACAGAGACAGGGGGAAGGAGGGACCGAATGAGAAAACGTGGGTGAGAGAAAAAGTCAGAGAGAGTATTAATCACAGCCATGCACCTGTCAGAGTGGCATCTGGAACTAAAAGGAACCACATGCAGGCAGACAACATCCCGAGACCTCCGGCAAGTAGGACAGGTTCACGGCAAACCAGCCCCTCTTCTTCCCCCGGCCGTGCCATAACCCCTTGCACCCTGACCCTTGACCCAGAAGAGAGAGGGTCACCCAGCGTATGCCCAGCCGACACTTCACCTGCCTGATAGCCTTCTATTACAGACTGCATTTTATTATTATTATCATTATTATTATTATTTCAATACAAGTCACCTTCAAATTGTGCGTGTATGAGGCTGGAAATCTCTGCAGATGAGCATGTGACAGTGCATGTCTGTGTGTAATAGGTATTTTAGATAGGATCGATGTCTGTGCCTATACTTTAATAAAGGCAGTACCACTCTCCACCTTATAGGCATTTCAGCTGCGTGGGACACACAGCATGTGAATCAGTCTCAGTCATTTTCCTCCTTAAATCCCCATCTTCTAGGATTTACTGAAATTCATATTGGCTGCCTCTGCAAGATAAATGTAAATCACATTCCCTTATATTTACTATTTATCAGGATGCAGCAGCTCACTTTCAGCAGGAAATATCTCTCACCCGCACACAAACACCCTTGCATTTAAATAGCATTTTTATTGTCCGCCATAGCCTTTCATCTGGGCGTAGGGAGAAGAGCTGCCTCTCCAGGGGAGAGAGTTGGAGCAAGAGAGGAAGGTGGGGAGAGAGAGTGAGAGAGCAAAGCACTATTGGCAAGGCATCATGGGATGACAAAAAGCCAAATGGAGGGAAGGAAGGTTGGTAGGTGAAAAATAGATTATGAATGCATAAAGCTCCGACCAAAAATATTTTGGAATGAAAAAGAAAATGGCTTCACTTGGGTGCTCGGGAGACCTAAAAGACAGAGTGAGCAACAAATGGCTCAGGTGCACAGGAGGCTAGTGAGCTGCAGCACTGTCTCAGCTACAAGCAAATGTGGCCTATATGTAATACAGCAGCTACAGGACCACAAGTGGCACTTTTTGGCTCTGTAAAGTGTCATAGAGACTGAGGAAAAAATGCTGTTAGTCCTGTCATACTTAAAAAAAAAGCTACATTCCTTACACATATAAGTCTCTGCAGGCAGCAAGAACAACCCAGGGTACATTATGTTACAGGAGACGAAGGCGAACAAAACACAAGGGCGACAGCGATGAGTACAGAGGTACATTTCTGGTGTTACAGACACAGAATCTTTCCTCAGAGTTCAAAAGTGTTGCAAAACAACAGCAAACACTAATAATCTGTGCAGAAACAGTATAGCCAGTGGATATGATTTACAGTCCCTGGATTTTCTTGGCAGCTGCCAACAGCAGGTCTCTTTTTTCTGAAAGCCTCTTACATCTTTTTTTATACTTGCCAAATTGAAACAGTATTTGTTTTAATGGGAGTTCTAATTAACCAGTATGTATTCCCCCTCTTGCTCTGCGAGTGGCTGAGCTATGAATGCAGGCTATGTGCTCATCCCCTTTGATTTGTTGTCAGTGGAGCCTGCCAGCTGACACAGTGCCCGGTGAGAGGCTTAATGCCCAAGTTTTAATAATGTGGGGGACTACATGAATCTCCCCCTCTCATTGGTATTCAGGTGCAGAATGTCTTGTTAGAAGTCAGGGAGGGAGGCGGAATGAAGCCAGAGCTCCAGATTGTTCCGTACATTTTCCCCTCTCCATTTTTTTTTTTTTTTTTTGGCAATGGCAGAGCTTGCTTCTTAAAAATAATTCATCCCGTTTTTAAAAGAAGCGTCTGCGCTAGCTAATGGAAGAGCAGCAGCACAGTTTGGAGTCTCCCCTGGCTTATCTCTCTCAGACAGTTGTGGGGAGTCGCTGGTGAGCATGGTGTCAGCGTGCGTGGTACGGTGCAGCGCCGCGCATGGGCAGGCAGGCCTGGGGACACAGATCAAAGGGAGGCAGGGGTGAGAGCCGCTCTGCCTCTGATCCCGTGTACGTGTGTGTTGTGTGTGTGTGTGTGTGGAGGCCCGGCCCACTCACACAGCCCAAAGGCCCTCCTCAGATATACTCTCACACAGACATACACATCCTTGTCATTCCAAAACACACAACACTTTCATAAAACTGCAAAACAGAAAAAAAAAAAGTTCTTCACAAAACTTTGCGAACTTCCTTCATCAAAACAGAAATAAAATCTCTGTCCACACCACACCTTTGACTCCCTGCTCTCCCTATCATGCTGAATAACCTGTGAACGCCTCACGACATGGCTGCAAAGCATTCAACAGTGCAGTTTTACCCAGCAAGAGAAATGCCTTTTCTTCGTTTTACTCCCCGGTGTCATTTATTTCTAGACATTTCTCCAAGGAGTGAAACCCAAGCCCTGCCACCGAGCTCCTCCTGCATGGGTTCAGCTCTCCAGCCAGTGCAGTTGTTTTCTTTCCTCTCCCAGCAGGTGTCCCTGTCATGCAATAATGAGGAATTCAGCCCAAATGTCTCCCCACAAACGCAATGCCCATGAACGCTGCTTCAAAGAGTCATTTGAAAAGTATCTAAAAGGCTCTTCAGAGTTTCCTATTACAAGGTTTTGTCGAAAAATACACAATATTCTCGAGAGATGACTGTAAAAGCATAAGCTCTTCAGTTAAAGGAAAGCTGTCTGTCCAAAGCAAATACTGTTTATTTGTTTTCAAATAAGAGTAAGCCAAATTCAGACTTGGAGCCTGGTGATGGTCATTGAAAAGGTCGAGACAAAGGTATATTTCCAATGAAATATCAAAAACGAAAAAGCAGACATAAGCTTAAATCTTCAGGTAAAGATAGAAAAATACTGGAATGCTTGTCCTCCATGCCCTTGCCTTTCCCTCGTTCTAACACCTGCTGTGCCACTAAATGAAACAAGACCAACAACAAAACACACTTCTGGTTTCATACCTTTTGCTCAGCCATGCACAGCTTCACTCTCACCACCCCTAATTTCTCTGCCTCCCTCAACCAGCCAAACATGCAGTATATCCCACAATGACAGCAACCGGTTTGTGGTGTGGATGGCTTTTCCACCGCCTGTAATGGGAAAATGTGTGCTGTCGGGATAGGTTATGGGATTGGGATGGACGCGAGCTCCTGTCGGGACTGCTGAACGCTGCAGGATTCCATTACAGACTTGGCACCTCGCCACCGCAGCCCATTTACTGGGAATCACAGAATTTTTGTCAATCTTTACAGCAACAGCTAGGCCATCAATGCCAGACACTTGAAGAAATAGCTTGCACATACCAATGCACAAGCATATCTTCTGCAAACAGATGCTGTCTGTAACTTACAATATCAAATTCTCATTTCCATCTTGATAGAGAGTCTCTTTGTGTTGCTTTTTTCCATTACAGGGAAGGGAAAACAGGAAGGTAAAAACATGCTGTAAATCATCAAAAATAAACTGTAAGGCGTCAAGTGCATGTCAATAATTTTCCAAAACTGAAACTGATTTGCCATTCGAGCTAAATTTGTTTAAATGCAGAGACAAAACAAAGTCTGACTCAGACAAGGTGGACCAAGTGTTTATTGTGTGAGTTTTCAGTGTTGTGGGTTTTACGTTGATAGCTGCATGTTTGGGCATAGAGAGAGAGAGAGAGAGAGAGAGGGAGAGAGAGATGGGGCTGCCCGGCCCAGCAGGACGCCTTAGCACCACAGAGTGAACTCTGATTCTGCTGTCAGTGGGAACATTCATCTCCATGCTGAGAGACTGATAGGAATGCCACACAGCATTCTGCATGCATTCAATACATTTCAATCCTGTGCAGTGCAAACATGGTGTGACACACCAAAACATCCACACCACGTGCATATGCCCTTCTAAAAAGAAAAAGAAAAAAATGAAAACACAAAATCCACAATTTAACTTCTAAATAACTAAATAAATTTAAAAACAAATAAACTCCATTTTCAGGTGGGATTTTAAAAAGACTTTAATCAAACCCACTTGATAGAGTAATCGAATAGTGAAAATCCATGCTGTACAGTTGCCCAAAGGCTCCTGTCCTAATCCGCACTATGACAGGAAATGTTTAATATTCCAACACATTCTTGAATGCCTGTGAAGAGAGGGAGAGAAAGCGACAGTGCACCCCATGCCAGTATTAGAGAGAGCCATTAATGAAAAAAAAAAAAAAGACTCCATGTTCCTGGTGTTTTTCTGCAGGTCTGCAGTGAGAGCATTAGCAGTTAAAGCCCCTGTGCCACGATTAACAATCAAACACGCTGTGAGCCTCCATGTTATCCTCCGTTGCTCTAGCAGGAGAGAAAATCTCTTTTTTGTCACAAAATCCTTAATTCTTTCTTCTCTGAAGAAAGAGGGTAATACCAAGAATGTTTCCAATCTGCTTTGAGAAATATTTGAAGAAAAAAAAAAAAAAACTCCCAATAAAACACACGTGTGAACGACGGGGTAATTGTGGACAAATGCAGCATTGAAATTCATTTTCAACTCTTTACACACCATTTCAATCTTATTTTCTGCCTGTTAACCACATCTTGTTGGTGAGGGTGGGCAAGACTGGCCAGTATTGATGGGTAATTGTGTATAATTCACTCCGTACACACGATTTGCATCAATACAAATCATTTTTCTTTCTGTGCTACTTAAAGCTCAACCCTTACCATAGAGTCGCATTTGAACGCTCATTAATTGAGGTGTCCAAAGAGGTTAACATGTGAAATCCAGAGCTTTTCAGAAGAGGGAGCAAACAAACCCGGCATATATAGTCTCACGTGTTAAGATGGCAAAGAGGAGGAAGATATTTGGGGGCTTTAGGGCTTCCATTGCAGATCTAGACTGCAATTAGGTAAACCCAGGATAAGGATGTAATATTCTCTTTTATCATGACAGGAGTGCACCGGAGCACATGAAGTGGCCATCAGGATAAACCTTCAAGAAAACCCCACAAGTCGAGAGCCTCCCTTACTCTGTACGTTGAGCCGTCTGGAAATCGTGTGGCAAAGAAATGAGGAAAAATCACACATGGCACTGGAGTCTTCCAGCTGCAGACAATTACGTGAAGAAGATTATGGGTCTACATTTATAAGCTTTAGCTAATTATTTCATCTGCATGTGTTCTCACTGCGCTGTGGAGGATTTAGATGTCCCAGGAAAGTCGAAAAACCTCTGTTTGGAGCAGCTTGAGTACTTGCGGTGCTATCAAGATGAATTTTAATTTGTTGATGTTAATCCAATTGTTTTACAAATGTAGCAATTTAGAGTTGCTAAAATAAATCCAGGGCTTTGGAAGGCGAACATAAAAGCCCACACTGGCAGTTATTTTGCTGAACACGCTGTTTCTGAATTTTAATTTCAGTCAAATACTATTACATATTCTGAACAGTGAGAGGAGGAGGAGGGGAGGTGGTAGACTGAGGAATGTAAGCGCTACCTATATGTGGGGACATTATATATATGCTCGCAGATTCATTAAGGTAAAACTCGTTTGGACTGACCTGTGGGGAGAGCCCGTTGCCGACAGGGTTCATGTGGTTGCTGGATGCCGAGGGGCTCATGAAAGTGTCAGAGTAGCTGGAGAAGCTGTGGCGATTGGATGAGAGACCATAAGCAGAGCTGCTGTCAGCACTCAGACCTCCCTGGTGCATGGAGGATGGAGGCAGGGGTTGGGGTCTGTGCAATGTGCTGCCCTCTGACATTAAGAACAACACAAACAGTGGGACGAAGGTAAGAGGAATCAAGGAAAAGAAACCTAAAAATTCTGCGCTGCAGCTAAACAAGAATCCTCAAAGAGTAGCCTCAAAGTTTAGGTCAACGAGTCATACATTAAGTGTCCTTATTTTAAATTCTTTACCACAGAAAAAAATACATACAAAGTGTTCCAAAAAAAAGAGTTGACCTGTTTTTGTAACAAACATGAAAATAAATGAAGGCTTGTTTCTGTTCCACTGTGACAAAGATGTGATTATAAAGATAACTACTTGCTGCGTGTTTCTTATACACTGCACATGGTTCATGTAGAATTTATAATTATATTAAAACTAACATAAGATATGGGTGGCATACCAAAAATAAATAGGACTAATGTAATCTTTACCAAAATTAGATTAAACTGGAGAGTACAGAGCATACCGTACATTTTGGATGGACATGTTTTGCGGGGCTGCGTGCAGAATGGTGAGTCTTACCCTGCGATAGCGTGGTGCTGGGGTAGCTGGAGTCTGGTAGCTGGTATGTGGGTAAAGTTGGCATCCCTGTGGGGGGAAATCCTCCAGGAAGCAGGTGGTTGAAGGCCGCTAGCTGGTTGGCCCCGGCCTGTTTACGCCACCGAGCTCGCCTGTTGCTGAACCACACCTGACGAGGAACAAACACAGCTTCAAATCAGTTCAAAGTGATCGTTTTTACTTGTTTTTTAGCTTTGAATGTTGAGCTCCTGCAGGTTGCAGGAGGTTTCTCATTTGCTTGAACTCCATTCACATTTGTGTTGTGAGCATTTGACTGCAGAAGACTCTCAGTGCAGTCGGCTGGCTGCTGCCACCTGTGATTAATCTGCCAGTTAGCGTGAGTGGTGGTGCTGGTGGTAGCTGAGAGTCTGCGGTCCCTGTGGGAGCTGCCATAGAGGCTCAGTGGTCCGTCCCTGTTGTTCTTAAAGGTCTGAAGCTGTGATCTGTGTAAACAGGCTGCCCTAAGCCCCCTTCAGAGAGAAGAAGTCATTTAAAGGTCAGACATAGGCCACTATAGCCCCAACATGACACACCTCAAGTATGCTTGTGAAGCTATTCGACTCTTTGAGAGAGGAGACACATCAACCGGTATACTGCTGCTGTGCTCTTTTAATGGGGTTGTTTTAACGCTTTAAAAAGTCCCGTTTGAAGAAAAAGAAAGTGTTTTAACTTTTGTGTCAAGACACAGAGGCTGCAAATGGCAAAATGCTCACAAAATGAGCAGCACCAAATTCCCAGAATGAAAGGGGGAAAAAAATAGGACTCTTTTGAACCGCAAAGATTTACACATTTTAAAAAGGCTTCTGCTTCAACAAAACATGAATATAATCAGGCCCTTTTGAAAAGAGCCAGCAACCTGTTCCATTTAACCAAGACAAGGCCTGGGCTTCACTGTGTGCTAAGGGTTGAAGGACATTGATCTATGCCTCGCACAGGCAATTCATCAGAGTTTAATACACTGTCAGCGCAGTTCATCTACTGTTGTGTTTCAAACGGCCCGGGCTATTGTGAGAGCACATGAAAGAGGGGGACAAAAGCCCCTCCATACGCCACGGAGAACAGTGGACACAAAGAGGGGGCGTCCCTTTTAAACAGGTCTTAAAGAGGGACACTTTCAAGGGGACTTACACAGCGACATACTCGCTGCTTTTCGGGGACTGCCTCTTTTTGTACACACAAACATACATATAAACTCGTATGGGCCTACAAGGGATCTCAGCCCAACGGAGATCTTAATTTGAATGTGGTTCTTTTCCCACACAGTCACTGCCTCTGTAAAGACCAGGTGATTTTTTTGTGCCGATAGTTCAGTTTAGTCTTGACTAAAAAGAAAATGGGGTGCAACAGGCAATGACTTTGTCGGGCAAACCTCAATTATGCAACTGGAAAACCAACAGGAAATCTTTATCTCAAGCTCGATCGCTTCTAAAGACCCTGTTCGAGTCCCTCAATCAGCTATTCCAAAACAAATGTGGTGAGTGGCTCCAGTGAAATTTCTGCTATTGGGATGTAGTGGAGCGTGGTCCAAGGTCTGAACTAAGCTCCTACTGGGCCAGACAAACAGCTGCCTGGCTCAGGGGAGGGGGCACGGGGGGCACACCCCTTTCTTCCACACACTCCCCATCACCCCACCCCGCTGTGCCACTTCACCTCCGACCTCATCCACTCACCCCACCCCTCTTTTATGTTCACTTTAACTTCCTTCCCCCGTTTTCATCCAAGCATAGGAAGGAGGTGTTCCATCATGGCAGACACAAAACTCTTAAAAGTTAATGTCCGCTCTTTGCTTCCACCATTCTCCTTTTTCTCTGTGGTGCTTTTTCACTTCCTTTTCCCGCAGTCTCCCACTCTTTACTTCACTTATGTTTCCAGTGCATGCATAGATTTATTTGCAGCCTCTCCACCACAATGCTGAACATTTCTTTTGCAAAAATAATTTCTTGAATAAAATATGACCTTGTGGTTTTTACCACTATCAAATGGATTTATAAATCGCTTATAAATCGCTTTAACCAATTTTCTAATAAAATAATCTGTAAACTCAGAGCTTCCATTCAACATTTTGTGACTTGGCACCTAGGTTCCTTACAATGCTTTCTTATTGTGTTGATAAAAAATGTCATCCACCCTGCATTGTGCTTCTTTCAAAATGTATCTAAATGTATTTGCTGTTGCATATTAGCAGTATTGCCCATACACTGTCACACACATGCATACATTACGAACACACTCTTAGACATACACACACAGTCTCACTCTCACACAGACTTACACACAGCCTGAAGCTGAGGATTTGAGGCTGCGCTCTGGAACCTGATCACAAAGTCACCTTGGACCACAGATTCTCCTCTGCTCTCCCCAATCCGGTTTAATTCTCTGCAGCACAGAGAGCTGCAGCGCTCCTCCGTGTCTCTCTTATCTACCTACAAGTGTGCCACCGAATTCATGTGGCTCACTTCAGTTTCGTTTTCACCGACTAAAATGTTTCCCTGAATCCGGTGCACTTGGATGCGTCTTCGCTGTGTCTCTGAGAAGGTTATGGGGAAAGTCTTGGGAGACAGGGGAGGATGGTGAAGCAGTAACCCATCTTGTAGAATTCAAGCTTAGTTCTGCTTGTGAGACAACAGAGGAAGGCTTGGGGAAGACATCAAAAGAGGTGGGTGAAGGTTGTTGTAAAGCACCACTTGAATAGGGTCTAGCTGCAAACCTTAAACCCTGCATTTGGATAACAAACCAATAGTCAATAGTCCCCAGCTGAAGTTTGGTAGCTTGCTTTAATCTCCCATTCACTCTCAGCCAACAGAATCAATTCCTAGCGATCAAGGGGCATGTTGTATTTTTTTATCGTCGATCAGTGATAATACACACTCTGAATGTCGTACACGTGTGACGCTGCACTGCAGTAAAAACCTTTCTCTGTTGTTTCTCTTAAATAGGATCACTCATATTTCAAAATTTCCCCGTTCAGACAATCCTCCATGAATTATTTTGTCAAAGACAGGCACTGAATGTGTGACGCCTTTCAGGAGCCAATTTGCAACATTCGGTAGATGAATACCAAGAGCCGAGATAATGACAAAACAAAATGTGCTGCTGACTTCATATCCACAGAAACACAGAGGGGTGATGCAACCAGCCTCAACATACAAATCCTCTTCTGTCTCATACCACGCAATGCCCCCCTCCCTCACACCTCCTCCTCCTCTCTCCTTCCCCTCTTCTTTCCCCTCTCTCTCTCTCTGATTCCCTCCCTGCTTGCCTTCCAGACTGGCACTATGCTAATTAAAGTAGCTAGGAGTGTGAATTTGAGAGGAGAGTGGGATTAGCTTGATAAGTATCAGGAGTACAGAAGCACTGTACCAAAGTCATTTAAATTCTAATAATAAGAAACTGTTAGAACATTCACACTGATGCATTGCAACAATTTCTCCCCTACAATCTACACAAATCCTATTTATTCCTTTATGAAACATAAACCCATACTGGCGGGAATACAGTTGCCTGTTGGGTTTAGTTGTCACCACTCAGCTCCATTGTGATTTTCTCTCTTGCCGCTGGTACTCGACTGATATTATAACAATCAGGAAGCTGCGTATTACCTCTTGATACCTCCCTGTGGGATTATATTTTCACTGGCTATGTTGAAAACTTGTTTTAAAAGTATTAGCATGAGCTTGAATTTGTCTGCACTGGTCTCTAAAGGCCGGTACTCAGCCTCCATATAGGTCTTTGTCTGTGCTCACTCCATGCATCAACAGGCCAGCACAAGCCACAGATAAAGAGAGAAACTTTTTACCAAATTGATTTGCACGCTTCATAAAAAGCAATGCTTATACCTTATTAGATTCCACTAAGTATAATAGCTACATGCAGAATGTTTATTGGTAATGAAAGAGGATCTATGTGACAGATTTGGTAAAGCGAGCCGGGGGCGGCATGCTGAGATGATGAGCCTCAGCCGAGGCGCAGGAGTCACTCTCTTAAAAACTTCAGTTTAAATAGAGGCGAAATGTAATTTGCTTCATCTGTGAGTGCTGATTTACAGCGGCCTGCAGCCTGATGCCTCCGCCCGCCTCCCCCCAGCGCTACCCCCACCTGGTCAAGCCCTCAGAGGGAACAGACACAAATGATGCTCTCTTCTCTAATAGCTCGTGGAATGGCTTTGCTGCCTGCTCCTGTTAAAACTGAGGGGTTATCAGAATGAAAGTGGCAGCGCACACTGCACCAGCAGAGCATATACTGAAGGTAGACTTGACAGTATCCCCTCCCACTGAGACGGCCTGGAACTAATTGCTGAGAGATACGGATCATATCCCACAATTTGTCAGTTGGGGTGATAAAACCATTGCAGGGCTCATGGTGGTGAAGGAGCGCTGGTAGCTCTGCTGAAAGGGGCAGCAAGGCTGATAAAGATGGATGGTTAAAGGGTCTTAAAATGGCAGACGAGGGCAGACACAAGGGAGTTAGCTCTGTTTATGAGTTTAGGTTGTGAGTCAGGGCTAAGCCAAACACTCATCACTTCCACAAGAATCCAGCAGTTTAATTTACAACACAGCTTTGGGCTGTGGCGGTTGAGTGCTGGTGCAGCGCTGCATGAGCAGAGTTTACCTGAAATATGCTCTCCACATTATCACCATGTTTAATGACAAAGGGATAACAGTGAACCATGACCGGGGACGCAAATTCAAGTTAAAATGTGAGCCTGTGGGAGCATCAACACCCCCTGCCTATAGTTTCTTTCTCAGCCCCAAACACCAGTTAGTCTGTGAACGACATCTGGAAGATGCGTCATTGCAGCTGTGCTAGAGAAGCTTTGCTCTCAGGCCAAAGGGTCTCCTCTCTCCTGCCCTGTGATGGGCCTTTTGGGCACCTATGTGAATGCCCAGCTGGTGGACATTTACAAACAACACCCACGTGCACACATTATCAAAATCACATTTAACCTAACTTCTTCCAGATTTCGTTCATCTATGTCATCTTCATTCTTCATAATTTGTGTGGTATTTCCAGCAGTCATTCACAGTCGGTTTAAGAACCTGACAAACAGTGATTCCTTTGAGAAACATATGGGTAAACGCTATGACAAAACTATCAGACTCACTAAAAAATTATTTACTGACTGATATCTTCCTGCATGCATGTTCACCAAACCGCAGCGCAACTTTAGGCAGGCATAATTTATTTTGGCTACCAGGGCCCCTTTCTTTGTAACCTTCTCAGAAAATTAAGTTTGCATTGACCTTTTGAGACTTTCAAAGCCTTTAAGAATTAGATCATGAGGAAAACAGCATTAACAAATTATAGCCATGACTCAAATTCCTCAGGTTTTCACATGACATCATTTAAGTCTATTATCTAACAGCAAAGACACAGCAGTCGCTCTGTTTCCTTTCTTCTCTCGCCTTCATATTTGGATATTTTCATCAGGCTCCATAAATACACAGGTGCTAATAAAAGAATGGATTTTGTGCCTAAACCCAAGGTGTTACTGTCCTACATGATGACTTTGTACAACAAGCTTTAAAACTAAAGCAAAAAATGTGTTTTTTATATTCATGCAGCTACGTTAACCATGTTAGGATTGTTGGAAATCAATCTACAAAATGGAATATTTGATTTACCTTCTAGATATTTATTTTCAGAGTGCATTAGAGTCAACTTTTAAAGAAAATTGTTGATGTTTTCTTTTCACATTTGCCTCTTATACTCAAAAAAAGAGAAAACCAAATATATTGCCTTCCAACAGCCATGAGATAAATTTCTCCTCCCTTGAGTGAGGCATTAAACACTCAGACATGTAGGACATCCGTGCATGTTGGGGGGTTTCAAGATGGACAAAGACATGTGTGGAATTAGTTACCCCAACTGCATGTGATGAACAGTTAGCATGCGGTGAGGAGTTTGGGGGCTTCAGAGGGAGTGTGAACGACTGTGGTAAGAGGAGAGGGGTGCCGCAGACCTTTTTTTTTTTTACTAGTGGCTGATTGATTAATGTTGTTGTCGGGGCATAGGGTCCCTTGAGAGGATGAGGAACCCTGTGTGATATGTGGAGAGTTTTACAAGCAGCGGCGAACTTGAAAGTGATGGGATGAGATCCTGGCCAAAGGCCGAAATGAGAAATCCATCAGGAATGCATTCTCTTTCTCTCCTCTCCTCTTTCTTTTCTCCTTCTCTCCGTCTTTGGAAGAACAGCTGCTGCTATAACTCTACTGTACATATCTTCCTTCAGTCTTACACACAATCGCAGGGCACTCAGGCCATCAGACAGGTTCTCTGGGTCTGAGTTGTAAAGATGGGTGGTGTCTCTGTCAAACATCTTGAACATGGAGGCTAATAGTGAGTAGCAAACTCCCTTACAATACGGTAAAAAGGGCAACTTCCTCCAGGCAGATATATCATTGCCGTGAATAAAATAAGGGCTTTTAAAAAAAATACATTTTTAAAAGGAGCACATTCAGGTGGGAGTTAATTCAAGCGTGATGCTTTTGGTTGTGTGTTTTCAGGTATTATGGTATTTGCTGTATAGGCAGCGCAGCCAGCCGCTGTGAGGCCTACATGAGGTGAAACACAGCGCGATTCTGAGCACTGAGCGATACAGCACATTGGCATTGGCAGGTGCAGTTTTTCCAGTTAGCATACCTTAAATCCTTTTACACACATTTAAAGCACTGTTTCACCAAAAATATGAAAAAAAAAGTATTTCACGCATTTCCAGTCATACAGATAGTTTTGCTATTATTTGTCCAGATTTGAAGATATGAAGTCTCTTAGATTCCTGCCTCCACCCCAAGACAGTGATGATGAATCAAATTCCATCTAAGGTGTTCAAAGAATTGAAAAAATATATTTATTAATCTCTTTGTTTAGGATGATCAATACATGTCACTGAGAACAGCTGTCACACTTTCTACCAAAGAAATAGTCAAAGGTTGATTAAAGTTAAGTTAAGTTATTTTGGCTACCCAGAGTAACAAGGACATTATTCCTGGAAGGAGATGCTGATTTTTTAAAAAATGCAAATAATTTCTTCATTTGTGCTGGGGTGGAAACAGAAATCCCAGGGACCTTCTATTTAAAACCTGAACAAATTAAACTCAAACTTTCTGCATAGCTGGGTACCAGCTTATGTACATATGTATTTTAATAATTTTGATGAAGCGACATACAGATATATTACAGCACGATGCTCAGCCTTACTGGAACTGTCACGAACCTGTACTCTCGCCTCTGTGAGTTTTGTCCTCTGAGCCAGCTCCTCTCTGGTGTAGATGTCTGGGTAATGCGTCCTTTCAAAAGCCTTCTCCAGCTCCTCCAGCTGCTCAGCGGTGAAGGTGGTGCGACTGCGTCTCTGCTTCCTCTTCAGGGGCAAGTCAGGCTCTGAATCTACATCTGAACCGTCATCTGTACGGTTACCTGTGGTGAAAAGAAAGAGACAAGAGGGCCATCTATGTGATCACGGAATGGAAACAAATTACAGATTCTTTTGTGTGAATGAACTGGGGGGTGTTTGTACAAAATAGCATCAAACGTGAGCTGAAATTGATCAAGAGGAAGCTCTTGCAGCATTATCTGCATTTTGGAGCCTCTTTTATTGCTCAAGAGAACGGGACTGGCAACACAGTGGATTCAAACGACAGCCTCTCCTCTCTCAATATACAACTGGGAGAATATTATCTTAATCTGTGGATATTTATTTAATATAGAGGAGGCCCTGATACACAATCCTGCCTCTGTGAGGGGCCCCAGAGGCTGTGAAGGCAGAGGGCTGAGAGGGAGCGGGGGTGTCGTTGGTGGGTAGAGGGGTTAATCTGCACAGGCCACCTTGCTGCTCCTCACCCTGCTTTTCTCTCTCATTGGCCCAGGGCACACTGCTCATACATGGCAGAGCCAAAGAGTATAAAATAGAGCACAATATCACACCAAAACCATTCAGTCCCATGTGTTTCCATCTGCTGTCATTAAATGAATTAGAACATATTTTACATTACTTTTTAGGCATTCAACTAAGCTGAATTTTTGCTCGAGGAATATAGATACAGCACAAAGCTGTACAATCCGGGCCGACAGGGAAATTTTTGACAGCAAATACGCATTACCATTGCACATTACCATTATAACTGAATTTAGAAAATTGCATCATTTTCACCTCCTCTGCATGTCTATTCAAACTACATGGCCCTTTTCATTTCATGTCATAAAATTCATATTTTCATAATTTTCTCATTGAGACATTGACAAGGCAGCGTGATGTGCCAGTGTTGCTCCAGGCCTAGTTGGATTGCATCATGCTCAGTCCAGAAAGTGTGGGAGAGGGAAAATAAAAGGAGATATTGAAGAAGAGGGTGTATGAAGAGATTTCTGGTTCTGACAGAGACCCTTCGCTATTCAGCTCAAATGAAAACTATAATGCTCACCTGAATGTCTCGCCCGGGTGAGTTCCTACCATCTAAATCATTGTTTTACAACCACGATCTCCGTTTATAGCTCACCCCAGTTGAATCTTTCGATGAAAGTGGACAAAAGAATACTCAAACCTAGCCTCCAAATAACAACTGTGAGAACAAAAGAGCAACAGAGCTGGCGGAGTCTCAAGGCCAGCTCCAGAGTTTAATTAAACAAGGAATTACGGGATTATATGGAGACTATCATTACAGGCCACTTCTTCTACGAACATTTTTTGTCCCCCTGAGCTCATGCTCAATGATTCTCTGTGGATTACATGTGGCCGCAGGACATGAGGCCGCATTCATTAAATCAATTCTTCAGTCTTATCCTTTTTAATAAGAGATTGATTCTTGAAGCACAGACTCACTCTGCTGCAGAACACCCTTGAACATACAAAGTTGAATATGTACATACACCACATATCCCTTTGTTGGTTTTCATGAGGATGCGTCTATCCATTTGCCCAGTAACTTGCCATAACGACACTTGAGACCAGCCCAGTAGTCTGCAGATCACTTTCCAAAGTCACCTCTGTGTCCTACAGGGAGATGTGGGAGCCAGAGCAGACACATACTCGAGGGGCTGTGAGAAAGACACTGAAGTCTTTCCCTCCTTAAATTATTTACTTTTCCTCCCCTTTGTTTAGGGCGCTTTCACAGGCTTTATTTAGCAAGTAAACCGCTGTGGCAATCTGTGTCACATTTAGCGTGCTATCAGGCTAATGACTGATAAACCTCAACAGACAATAGCATGTACTGCTGCTCTCCATTAAGCCCTACAGAGCCAACACATCTGCTCTTGTACATGAACCAGAAGCACAAGGTCAACAGCTCTGCTTGTAATGAGTAAGGGAAAATGGAAAACGGCACGAGCTGCATGGGGCCAACTGGGATTGGGGTTTGACATAAAACTCATCTATATGCCGACAGCATTTGGCGAATAGAAGAGAGAAAATGTATAAAAACACATGCCTGCTCTCCATGTTGATGCCAGACTGAGTCTGAAACTGATTTCTGGTTAAATTACAGAAGAAGAAGAACTTCAATTGTCTGTCCAAAGAGCAGATGACTTAAAAAGTGCTCTGAATACACTTCAATATAAACCAGCAGGTTTAAAGACAGAAAACAACCATTTTTCAGTCTGGTTTCTGGAATTAAGGACTTCCAAATCTACATTTCATGTCTCTTTTTCCCACCACATGTGCCAATGTTAACAATCAGAGACATAATAAGACTCGGCGAACAAAATCCCTGCAGGGCTGTCGAGGTCAATTCCCTAATGGTCTGCTCCGCACAAAAAGGTACATTCTGATTAGACCTTTGTATAATACGACTGTGGTAATTCCATTCACAGGTCCATGGGATATTGATAAACCACTCATGCCCTGTCTCATTACTTATCGTCCAATTATAATCTAATTATGTGCCATCCAGTGGGCATGATTACCACTGTGTACTCTCCTTCAGGGGCCCTCTGAGGCTTTTACCCGATGTTGATTTAAAATAATCAGGTTCACACATTGCTTTGTCTAGGTAAAAGCTTGACTAAGATTAAAAATAACACTGGTTATCGTTTGAGTAAAAGGTACCTTAACTTAAATTGCAATGAATGTCATGACTTAAGAAAGAGATGGTTTCAATACAGGAGTTTAAAGATGTGACTGAAGGGGATCAATGACTGACCAAAATAGAACTATTCTGCTTATAATCGATAATAAAACATAAAATTAGGGAATCACTTTAAGAGGGCAGAAGCTGATGCTTATTTGGTGTTCACATCATGTACAGATGGTAGAGAAAGGAAATATATTTATGACAACTTAAGACGGTTGGTTGTGTGAGTGTGAAGTATACTGTGCATTGGAAATATAACCCAATATTTATTAGTTCAATCACACTCAACTAGCTGTGAGGCATCCACATTTGTTGTATTGTTGCATGCTATCTTTTATGTGTATTATTTTCTTTATATATTTATTTAGTTTGCGCTTGAATCAATTAATATATTAACAATTGGTTACCCCTGTTTTAAATAATGTGATTGACCCCACGTTTGGTTGAATCCCTATAGATGTGGAGACCCCGGTGTGACTTTGCTTTAATGATGCTTTAATTCTGACCAGACCTTTTAGATAAAACAGTCCTTTCTTGTGAAGGACTTGTGCTGCTAGTTAATAGTTTTAAGGTCACTATGAGGTTTAAAGCCTGCTCTCTCCCCCGATGCTCCACTGCTGACCCTGCAGACAGACTCCTCAGACTGCGAGCAGATGGGATCGTCATCATCACCCTCTCCCCTCCTTATATCGAACCCCCTCCCTCCGTACTCCTTCAGCCCTCCTTCTCTCCCTCTCCCCCCAATCCCTCGGACTCCTCCAGTCCTCCACCTTTACCCTTGAGACGCTGAGGTAATGCTGATTAAACAGACAGCTGTCCAGTCAATAGGCAATTAACCAAGTAATCTGCAAGGTTACAGATTTATGATACATAATGACAGCAATAAACTTCACGTTAACCAGGTTGTTGAACAATGTTAGATAAGAAAAACAAGGACCAGTGTTCATCGAGAAGAATAACAATCAATAGCATGAGCAAAAATCACTTAAATCCACAAAAATGCATAAAATTGTGTTTAATCCATCCATCTACGACCACATCCTTTTATGAATTACACCAAGAAAAGGTGTTTAAAAAGGTGAATAAGCTTTATTCTGAAAATGGCTAAACTACAAAACTAAAAACTGGGTAAATATCTTCAACGCAGAGGTGTGCCAATAATGTGGGGGAAAAAAAAGCTAAATCCACCATGAAAACAAACACAGCTGCAATACTTTGCAAATGTATACGATGAAATGAAAAGTAATTTCCTCTGTGTATGCAGATCACATGCATTAATCAATAACTTCTCTATTAGTAAAAGTATTAGACACCCTTGTGCAGCAGTGCAGGTGTTTTTTTTTTAGCCCTCATCTCTAACTCACCTGTGAGCAGTTTTAGTCTAAAGTTAAGTAGTGCTCATCCTAGTCAGACTGCCTCTGATATCATAACCCATGGCCTAAATATCAGCCATACCTTTGCAAACTATCCAAGACAGAGGGACAAAAACAGACAGGGCCTTGGCAGCGCAGCATTAGCTCATAATGGCTCATTTTGAAAAGCATATTAGTTCCAGCATAATTACAATCAGGCCTCACGCTCTGTGTTTTGCAGGCATTCACAGGACCAGCCTCTGAGCACCGAGTCACACCAGTTGACTGTGACTGACAGCAGATTTAGTTTAAAATGCTGTTTTTTCCTCCCTCTTTTTTTCCCACAGGACAAAAATAACACCGCATCTTTTCTCCCTATTTATGTTGAGTTGTTTATTTTGTGCCTACCTTTTGTCGTAGTTGATACTGCAATTATACTTTTTGTCAGTCAGAGGGGGTGAATATCAAAAGGCCTAATTATGCAAACAGGCCTGTGATAAGAGGCATCTGCCTGAGATGGGATCTGCTATCTCTGACATGCATCTGTCTCTGTGCTGTCTTCGCGGCTCCAGGCCTGCATATAAACAGCCCTGCCTGTCCCCAGGACTGCATACGATTCAGCCACCAACACTGGAGTGGAGGGATGTTTTGGGGGCGGGGGGGATCGTGCAGCAACATCAAATAACTAACAACTTCCCAATTTGCATTTTTCTGAGAATGGTGCGGCATCTCTGTTTAATGCACTTGCCTGTTCATCCCAAAGGGGTTGCCAAGTTAAAGGAGGCATGTGATTCAAGGCATTTACCGAAGGATGTATCTGAGATAGGAACCTTATGTGAATACAAGATAGACGACAGCGATAACCAGAATGGTTTAAAGACAAATTCTCTATGAATAATCTCTTCCTGTAGTTATCTCCCTGCAAGTGAAAAACAAAACTGTAAAAGTGAGCATAGCCTCAGTGTGGTTGGCATTTATTCATATATATTTCATTAAAATAGTCAGATCAACATATCTAGCAATTTGTACAAAGACTGCATATGTGGCAGAATCAAGTTAACTGTTTACTTGGTTTGGTAACATGCTAAAATGCATCATCCATTTCTTCTGGTTGTCAGTGACCTTCTCTGGGCTGTAATTTGACATTTAGCTGAAATTGAATCTGGATGAGATGTGTAACTATACATGAGGATATTAAAACTCCACCGGCTATCTAAAATAAAATCATTCTCAGCTCACCTTTATGGACAGATGTCATTGGATTCAGCTTTGTCTCATGCCTATCATGTCAATTACCAGTTTAGAGCAGGTGGCTGAGGGCCAAGGGCACTTGTCCCAAAATCTATTTCAAGTGGGGAGATAGCGAGAAAGGAAGCTGGAAGTGAACAAGACTTGTGCAGCAGTTACACATGTTTTGTTTTTACTTTTTAACATGGAAAAGTAGCTGTTAAAAACTCCAGACAGACTGAACAATGACCAGATGAAAACGGAAAAGGCCGCCTTGCTTTTACCAAAACAACCTCTCACAGCCGGTGTCAGAGTTTAAGGCTCTTTTACATCGACATTCCTCAGGAAAATTCCAATACTTTTCTTCCCTTGTCTCTCTGACAGAATCACATTCTTTAGAAAAAGAGTAGGGGGTTTGAAAAAGAGGAGAAAAAGGCAAAGCAGGAAGAAAGATGGGAGGCTCTATAATCTTTGGCTCTCACAACAAACAATTAGCCCCCTTTTCTCTGTTTGAGGTGGAGAGAAAGTGGGAGAGAGGAGGGAGGGCGCGGGGCACAAGAGAAAGCAGAGGAGACAGAGAGGGAGAAGCAGCGAGAGCGATGCTCTTTTATGGCTCTTGTCATATGGATGAAGGCGCGGCGCGTCCATGAGAGCGCACGCTCACCTTCAACAACAGGGCGTCCACTGGGCCTCCCGGCCTTTTCAGCCCAGAGAGACGAGCTCCTCAGGGGGCCATTAGAGCATGAATAGGGCCCTGACAGCCCTGTGCAGCTCCGCAGGGCATCCATAAACGCTGACATATTGACTCCCCATGCCTCTGCGCTGCCTGAGTGTGAAAGCGTGAAGGGCTGGAGGGGTGGGTTTCCTTTTCTTAAATATACCACTAACTTAAAACTAGGATATTAGTGACAATATTGTTGTTTGTTCTTAACTCGAAGATATACTTTGTTTCTACATTGGGCAAATATTGTTTTTCGGAGTGCAGTTTGGTTTTTTATTTTTTTATTTTTGATATAGAGTCATTGTCTTGAAATACTTTTTATGAAGATATTGGGAAAAACGCATTCCTACCATTGCAGGATTGTTAAATCTGAGACTATACAAATGTACATGCCAGTTATCATATCTCTTCCTTCTGTTTCAGAAGTTTTCAGAAAAAAAAAAGCCAAATTAGAAAGGTCTCTAATGGAGCCACATGGATCCATAAAGACTTCAGAGGATAGAAAATGTGAACCTTGTTCGGAAGGCTGTTGCCACCTCTCGCTTCCCCACTAAGACTGAGCTTCGCACCAGGTTTCCTCTTCTGTCGTGCAGAATGTCACCGCCTGAGCTCGAGTCTTTGCTAATTGAGGTCACAGCGAAAGTAATGAAATTAACAGAGAGCACAAGAAAGTAAAAAGGAGCCCATGGGGGTCTCTGCCAAATGGCACTGGAGCCAGAGCCGAGGTCCCCCAGCAAAAAGCTCTAAAAACCTACGCAGGAAATCAAACAGTAACGTCTCAGGGCTATGAGCCGAGGTCTCCTGGAGGAACAAATCACTTTCTCAACAAAGCCAAAGAGAGATTACTGGGCACAGTATAGGAATGCACAGCGGACATTTTTATTTGCCCAAGGGAAGTTTCCTAATTTTCTGGACAAGGCTGGGCAGCAAATATTGTGGAAAAGTTTGTGCGATATAGAGGACACTAGGAGGGAAAGAATGATAGAAACTTTAACAAAAACTCAGGAGTGATGTCAATAAAGCCCCGCAAACTATTCTAATGTTAAATTAATGAGAGGGAAAGCCAAGAATATCTTCACAGAAAACATTTCATTTTATTTGCCTGTCTTTAGAGGCATAATGGCCTTTTCCCTACCAATTTAGATGTTTGAATATTACTTGTACATCCTCATGTACATCGAGTTGTCTCTGTAATTGGGAAAAAATGACAAAGTATAGTTGGTTTTGAAACCTCAGAAAAAGGCAAAATAATCTTTATATATGATGTGAAATTATTAAGCGTATTTTAAAAATACTATTATTCTGCACTGCCATTCAGTGGATTGCAAGTAAACAAACTGTTTCCGAAGGTCCTTTATATTCAACAATTTAATGAATATTTCCTGTAAAGAGCTTTTTTTCTGGGCACAGTGAGGCACAACAGTGCTTGGCATTAATTTATGAGATCCCTCCATATTGAGGGGTTGTAATGTGGCACAGTAGCAAAGCTTTTTATACTGAGACTACATATTCCCCAAGGAGAGAATGACTGACGATGCAGAAATAAGCCCATTAGTTGAAAATAGGGGACAACATTAGAAGTTGTTATTTTGTCGGCAAGGACAGGAGCTCCACCCCACTGTTTGGACAACCGCTTACACATTTTAACTTGGTGGGAAAAAACACATTTCTGATTTGCAACACTTTGGGAACGTGTTTATTGTCTTTGTGGTTATGAAAAAAAAAACCACGCACAATTAAAACAAATGAATATTTCAGTGGTGAAGCACATCAAGAGCATAAAATGTGAAATGTTCTGGCCCTAAGTAGCATAGGCTAATGGCGATTTTTAAACTAGCAGACCATGGTCAATGTTTCTCATTCATCACTGAGGGAGAGCATGGGCGCGCTGTGCTAAACGTAATTACTGTTGCACATTATGTGGGCTATTCCTGTATTGTAATAAAATTAGCCAGAATTCCTTTTTGTCTTTTCTAATGCAGCTCCTTGGTTACCAGTGGACGGTCATAATGCAACACACTGTCCCGATCTGTGCCAGCTGTCAGAGTTTGACAACCTTAGGTGGCAAGGCGAATTGGAGGAAACTACATGTCTTTCAATAAATTACGTGGTTCTGACCTGCTCATCCATTGCACAATTTAACATGGACATACTAATGTCCTGATGTGCTCTATACTCATTTCTGTGATCCTTCGGCTTTATTGTTTGGCAGAATAACAATGGTTTAATCACCAAGACAAAGCTCTATTTCTGTCAAAGGTCCCGGTTATTATTACACTGTCCATCTTAAAATTTTCCTAAGATTACCTCAGACAGGCAGGAAATTCAATTGGACCGTATAGTTTATTCTATATTCCTCAAGCTGCAGAGAAAAATCTTAACCGTGGGCTTTAATGTAAAATTTTATATATATAAAAATCATGGTATAAAAGTTAAATGTGAGCCTGTAGATTGTAGGATATTTGTGGAATATGTAAAAAAAAAACTTGTAATAGCTAGCTTTCATGGGATAAAACAAACAAACAAACAAAAAAACACCATGAAATTACCACAATTAACACAGGAAAAAAAAGGACAGTGTTTAGCCCAATGGAGCCAAGATGGTTCTGATTTCTCTGCTCGAATATCTGGCTGAAATCAAAAAGGGAACCATGAGCCAATACTCTTAGACAACTACTACTCTTATACTGTTTATGGAATTACATGGTTAATTAAATACTGTTTAAAGCTGAAATTACTCTGTAAACTCTCTTTCCCCTTTTGGCAGTTCACCTAGTGAAGGCAAACAGTAAAAAAAAAAAAGATATGTGACATTTCACCCGCTGTCTCTAGAGGAAATACACAGTCTGATCAGTCTGCGTTTGGGGCTTGTTTTTTATATTGCGGGATGTTCTTAATGCTGTGAGTGCTCAGAATCATTTTATTGCTTGTTGATATTGTTATTGGTGCTTTCTGACAACAGGCAGCATTGTCTGTAGAGGTCATGGGGTCAGTTAATTACGCTTGTTTATTGCAGAAAAATGATGGCAGCTTCTCTAATGATCCTGCACCAGGAGGATTGTTTTAGCGAATGTTACCTGAATTGAACTAGTTGTTTTTTTCTCTCTCTCTCTCTCTGGAGGCCAGGAGGAAAGACGCCAAGAGGACATCTCAAAGCAATTAAATGAGATTTCTGTTCGATAACTATAGGTTTTTCCATTAAAACCTTTGAAACTAATCTCCCCCACTGAGAACACTTGTCTCTCCTCGTGGCATGGCCAGGAATCAGCAGTGAGAGATAAATAAATGGCCTTTAAGAAACATTGGCCCCTCTTGTCAAGACATATATCCACTCGAGAGCAGCAACAGTCCACACGTCAACTCATTCTCTTCCCATTTCCTCTGCTCTCTTTGCTAAGACACTCCTGTCTAATGAGGTAGAAGGGCCGCAATCCCACAGGACCAAGCAGGGCTCTGTTTCCCCTCCGGACAGCCCGGTCTACTATCAAAGTTAATACTCACCAATCAGGATTCATTACAACACCAAATCTATGAATGAACTGCCCACTGCAAGCGAAACCTGCAACTAACACACAACTGCCCGGGAGAAGAAATAGGCTTCCCAGGGACCCCCCGCCAAACTAAATTGGATTGCCAATACGGCCCACAGACGTTTGAGAAGTCAAGAAAAACAATGGAGCGGAAAATAAATACTCCAAAGCCACAATGATGACTCCACTTGGTAAACTAACACAGTATTGATCGTCTTCTTCTTCTTTTTTTTTGTTTGTTTAGAAAAGCCTCATCCCTGCTAATAGCTGTCTCAGAGTGTAATCTCTCCCTTGTCCTCCCCCTCCTCTCCTCCCTCTCCACATTCCCTATTATGTGGCTCCTTTCAGCTCGCCTCAAATAGTTTAGGTTCAGTGTCGCACTGGGGTACGGGGCATGGGACTGGGGACCAATTGTTTGCTAATGTTGACACCTGCCAGAGCAGGCTTGGCCTATTTGGGGCCCGCCAAGCTGCAAACTGGATGCTCCCCCTCTTTAGCGAGATTAAGTGTGGGTTGCTGGGGTCACAAATCACTGGACTCCCTCTGATGTTGTGAGGCACAGAGCCAGAGACTGAGAGGACTAAAAGAAAAAGCTGGAGAGGGAGGGACAGAGGAGGGAAGAGGGATAAAGAGTGACAGTCTATTGTTTACTGAAAAGGAGGGGAATAATGTATCTTCTTGAGTGCGCGTAAACCAGTGTGCCCCTTTAAAAAAAATATATATATATCAACAGTGACTCCACGTCGCCAAAGCGCACAACAGTTTTCTGCCTCGCTTTCTGTCTACTTCTGGGTGCATAAATGATCAGGAGCATTCGAGAGCTTTTTGTTTGAAATTCAACATTAACAGGAAAGACCGATTGTCACACTCAGCTCTTGGTCGCCACATAACAGCTTGTGCAATTTCCACACCCAAAACATAGCATTAGTGGTAGGGGAAAATAGGAGGCAACATATTAAACCATCCACTTTTATGATGATTCACAGGACAGACTTTTTGGGCTTGAATTTCACCAAATATGACGCTGATAAAAATGACCTCTGTTCTTCCAGAATAAATAAACTTAATGATATAGCACACAACTATCATTTCTTCTGGGAAAGGCCTAAGACAGTGCTTGTTTACCGAAACATTTATATCTTCTTTTAAGGTTTTTTATTTTTAAGTACACATATTGTGTAAAGCCTGAGGGAAAACCAGCGTGGCCATGACAGACAGTGCCCGGCTCCTCCTCCTCCCCCTTCCTTTGCAGATGTACATTAATGCAAAAAAAGGCAGAGATCTGAGCTGCAGCAGAAGCACCCTCTCTCCCTTTAAAACTGCTGCTGTCCAGCCTGATCGTGTCAGTTTGAAGGCCCCTATTCAAAAGTATTCATGCATCTGCCTTTGAGGCACAATAGCAGCTAGTTTATAAACTGTCTGCCCAGGCACCCAAAGGCTTTAGTTCGTATTGTTTTCAGCCCCTTAATAAACTTTTTGGAGGAGTTCATCAACTTGCCTGAATAGCCTATGCAGCAAGTCTCAAGACACAAAATAACAGAAGGGCCTTTTCTCCTCCCTCTTCTTTCTCTCGTCCTTTTCTAGTGGCTGTTCATCTAACAATGGTGAGAGTAGGCTGTCAGACATCACAGGGCTTTTTTTTGTACCAATACAAGAAAAAAAAGTATTCAATAAAAAAAGAGAATGCTGCCTCTTAAAATGGGAATCAAAAAAGATTGTATTGTCACATTTGCACAGAAGGCAGAGGCTAATGCAAGCAGCGCAAAGAGTCACAAAGTTGTTTACTATTTAAAATATGCATGTGCATAAATGTATATAAAGCTAGAACCTATTTTTAAGGCACTGGAGCAAAAATTACAGCAAAAATAGCATAAATGTTGGATAAATGTGTGGATAAAAATATTTGGATTTATAGTTTATTTTTTTAATTAGATTAAAAGTCTGTTGAATGTGAAAAAAGTAGATGAAATTAATACAAAGATATTAATTTTCTCTTCTGTGGACTATCTATAGGTTAAATTCAGAGATTGCCTGACACCTGTTAGACGGACAGCACACAAATGATGGGATGCAATAAAATGTAATTTTGGCTTTAAGCCATTAATCCACTGTTATACCTTTAAACTCTGTGGAAACAAAATTAGCCAAACTTAAAAGTCTTTAATAGATGTCTGCTGTAATTAATTTCATACCTAATTAAAACAAGCCTATACGGTCCATGCAGGCTGGCCTGTTTAGCCCGCTGGATGGCCATAATTGAAGTAATAGCGGAAAAAAAGCCTGCTTAGAAAATAAAAGCCCGCAGCGGTCCAATTCAACAACTTCACCATCCAACCACGCTACACTCCCCCCCACCCAACCTCCCCTCCACCATCTGACCCAAAAAGGCCTTATTGGCTGCCCCGGACCAACCACCTACTGTTTCCCACCGATGCACTCGGTGCGTTTTAACACCCTAATTAGATGTGACAAGTTCAACGAGCTGGTTTCAGAGGAGGAAAAGCTGGTCAGGTTATGATTTCCGAGTCAGACTCACAGGGGAATCTGTGGACAGCTGATTCCTGTCAGCCTCATTCATCTTCTTCCAGCCAATTAAACATCAGTGCAAACAAAGCGGTGGCAATTTGCGGGATGTATTAAACGCCCAAAGTGGAAACGTAAATGTTTGAGGCGATGTTCAGGAGGCTGGCGACACTGACGTAATAATAGGCTCATAATAGTGACGATGATAATAATATAAATGATAGGAATAGCGCGAAGGAGCATAAATGTGACTATATAAAATGCAAAAATAATTTACAAAATATTCACATTGTAATACATTGCACTATACCTTCAGTGTATGGGTGTGTAATATAAAAGGTCTAATGCTGAAATTGGAGTTTCTGATGACACTGCCACAAAGATAATATTGTTGTATATACAATAACTGGGTAATGCATGGAAGCCCAATTTCCTGAAATATTAACACTAAAAACGTTTTTAAAAATGCCAAAACATAGATCTTAATTCAACACAAACGCCACTAAATAACTCCCCTCAAATAGCTAAAATATACGCCCCCCTTATATTTTTAGCTGTAAAATACCACGAAATTCATGAAGCTCTGCAAACATTATAAAATCAAAATAAAATGACATTTTAATGACTATATTAGGTGTTTAAGGTTATGTCAGAAAACATACTTTTGAGATAGACTACATCAAGAACGAATCATGTGGCAAAATAAATCAAATAAAAATGAAGTTGCACATAATTCAGCTGCCAAAAGGTGCAAAGCTCTGTCACTAACGCCTCCACCTGTTGACGTGAACGTGTGCAAGAGAAAGCTATGTGTCAGAGAGACAGGGTGGGGGGTGGGGGGGTGTTGGGGGTCAAACTTAAGCAAAGGGGAGAGAGGGAAAAAAAAGATGAAAATTTGAGATTTTCTATTTATTTTAGACCCCAGCCCCGCAGGCGCAGCGCAGGATCCTGGAGCCCCATAGTGAAAATTGGCGGAATAAAACACAGACAGAAATGAGAGACGCTCTGAAGCACCCTACTGTTGTGACAGGATACCTGGAGGGCAACGCTTCCTCTTTAATTTGTCTCGTATGGTTTGAGACCCCCAACCAGACACTCAATCCTCAGAGTCTGCGTATAAGCTCACTGAATTTAATTCTCGATGGTGAAATTATATGCTATAATTAAATATCATATCATTTATAATAATAAAAAAAAGATGCTCGGTGGCATAGAGGCATCTTATCAACTTGGTCTTCGTCGTTGTTATCACATTAATGGTAACAACATCTAAAATGGCCCTATCAGCATTTGTGGGGGAAATTGCAGGCTAAACAAAGGGCACCTATGGGCTTACAGCTTATATTCTGATATTTTCGTGCAGGAAATGTTAACCTTGAAATGCTACTATCTGCGCCTAACAATGTGTGATCATAACCCCATAAATGAGGGGAGAAATTGAATCCTTTTAAGTTATTAAGCAGGAAAGGATTATAAACTCGTCTTTATAAATGAGCTAGAAATCCCCATGTCTTCCTCTGTACACTTTTAAATTTCCCACAAGAAGCTGGAGAGGAAAGATTGCCCCTTTTCAAGAGCCCCACAAGAGATGGAAAAACCATTTTTGTGCCCAGATAGGGAGTCGTCCCACATGGTAAGCGCCACTTTAATTAATAGACAGCCTTGAGAGGTATCACTGTCAGCCTGGATAATGGTGGCAGAGCCCGTGTTTGTGCTTCCATGAATATTTCTGATGTGATCAAAGTCAAATGCCAGCACAGAATGAATTTAAGCCTACTCCATTTTTTTTTATTTCGCCTAATGCTGCCGACACTTAAAGCTCCTGACACTGAAACGTCTCTCCAGTATGTGTGGTGTGGTAGGCCTACAAGCTTAAAGTGCGCTCCTTAAAAAGTGATGCATTACTCATTACTCATAAGCAATGGGCTTCGTGTTATTATGCTGCACGGTCTGCTCGTGTTACCTTGCTGGAACCAATAGGCTAATTTGTTACACTGGCAGCGGCGCGTCACCATAAAATATCGCGATATGTCGTTAACAACAAATTCCAGCACTATCTTCTGAAAAAGTAAATATGAAGATGATAGAAACAAATGTCACAATTTTTATTACACGCAGATATTTTAAAAATGTAAGAATTTTACATTTATTAACTTCTTCTTCTTATTATTATTATTATTATTGATGGTAGTAGTATTTCTAGTATTATTGACCATTGTTAAAAGGCTGCTTGGTTCTCATTAGTGCCAGAGACATGTCATCCTGCCTCTGTTCATTATAATCATCACAGAAAGTGAACATTTAGCTTAGCTTAGCTGTCACCTGTGTGAACTAGCTTGCATCATCCCCCCCCCAAAAAAAAAAAAAATCTTTCGGTTCAGAGATGGAAGGACAGCCAGACATACTGATGAATAAACAGCCATGTGGTAAATGTAAAACTCTCTTGGTTCTATAAATATGTCCTTTTTATGTGGAAGTGTACTAATAGTATTAGCCCTTTAAGTTGCTATAGCTAAATGTTTATATTTAGTTGTTAAATAATAATAATATAATAATAATCAAGTTCTGTTCAGTTTTCATTCCAAAATCTCCATAAATTTTCCTTATTAACTGATACTAATAGGATTTTTAGATATGCTATATATGGAATATCCTATATGTGGCTATGTCTATACATCTACTGTAGTCTATTTATAGGAGTATATAAGACCAATGTTGGTAAGGTTTGTATAAATAAAAATGTCAATAAGCCCTTTATTTAGTCACTTTTATTAATTTTATTAATTTGCTAATTCATTATTATTATTGTAAATATAATTTTTATTTGCTCTCATGATTATTTTCATATAATTATTATTGTTATTATTATTATTATTATTGTCTCTGGTGTGGTGTCTTTCAGCTCCTGCCCCCTGTATATGAAATGTAGGCCTACCGATGTAAATTCCAGTGAAATGTGGCTTGAGTGGCTGCGGGGACAGGGGAGGTTAATCCGAGTTTAATGCAGTGAAGCACAGCGCAGGGTCTGGGCTATGATGGGTATGTTATCTCTGCCCAACATTTGGGTCTCCCTCAATTTCCACCCAGCCAAATAGCTGCGAGAAAGTGCAGATGGAGTCACTCTCAATGCCTGAGGAAAAAACGTTATTAATAGCTAAATAACTTCCCCATACTTTCACTGAATCTCTCTCACACACTGTTCCAGATGGATTTGTTTGAAGTGGTCTCTCGCTTCATTCCCCTGTCCTTCTCATTCAGCACGGCTTTAGACCCGAAATATAGCTACATTATATTACCATACACTTAGAGACTGGGTGTGCATGCGTGTGTATGAATGTGTGTGTGCGGGCGTGAGATGGGCATGTGTGTTTGTGACGCTGGGAAGCACAAAGGGGGGAGCTTTTCACACTTTTCAGTTCACCGTTAATAAAAGCAGAAATTATTCCTTTATATGTTTCTTTGTTTCTGTAGAAAAGCACCGTTTTACCTGGGATTTGATGATTAACCTGAAAAATATATTTTTGGGGGGGGTAATTGGTTGACGAATAACGCAAACGAACAAACCATTTACAGGTAACAAATATTTTCTCCAGATGTGTTTTGAAACAAAGTGTAGGTCACAATTCACGCCTCACATTCACTACAGATGACATTTCACTGAATATAACAGCAGTCTCCTTTTGGCCAATCCTAACCTGGATCTCTGCTCTGTCTGACTTCCTCACACCTCTGCGCCACTCTGTCACTTTTCCTCCCCGACGCGCGGAAATAATCCCACCTGGCATCTGTTTAATTACTTTGAGGACCTCAGGTAATCCTGCGATTTGCTGAAGTGTCCATCGCCTGTCTCCACCTCGCCTGACGGTCAGCTCGGTTGCATGAGTGTGGCAGATGGACGCCGGACAGACTGATTCACCATCTCTTTTCTGAGCGCAAAACAAAAGGATGTCCAAGTTTGCACAGATGTGGTACAACCTTTCCCCCATTTCCCGCGTAATTAAACTTGGACGCGTTTTTTTTTTGACGGCCGTACGCCACCATTAAAATGCGCACCTTGGGTGGGATGAAGGGAAACCAGAGGGGGGACCAAAATCTCTGCTCGGTGATCAACAGACGATGAACAATTATGAGCATAAAAAGGGGCCAATGCAGCAGCGAGAAAAAAGGTGGAACTATTTTCGGTTTCACAGGCGCTGAGTTTTGGCTGGTTAAGCTGCCACTACACGTTCCTGAGAAATAACAGTTGATTCAATGCGGCAAAAAAGTACAATATTGTAATGTGGTTAACAGTTTAAATACACGTTTAATAAAGACAGATTAGAGCTTGGATAAATCCGTGATGTAACCTCTGAGAAAATCAAATACGCAGGGCTAATAAACAAATAGATAAATAAATAAAGTCTTAAAATCTGGATAAGTAAACGAAAAAAAAATCTCATGAATTTTGTGCCCTGGGCGAGCCACTGTGAGCTCCGCTCTGAGATGAAAGTGAAAAGAAATAAAAGGCTCTATTTAATCTGCTTTAAAACCCCTCTCCACATAAGGGCTGTGCTTCAAACTCGGAGAGTGAGGGGCTGATTGGGGATAAATACATTTCTTACCATGCCTGCGAGCTATTACACCCGGCACGAACACAGCCACCTATTCAGCAACCATCGTTTCCAGTGCTTACTCTAATAAGTATTAACATTATTAGATGCCATCCGGATGCCGGTAGACTAAACTGCATTACGCATGAGAGTGCGTCTCTTTTTATAGCAACGTAATTGAGTCCCAATTTAAAACACAAGCAGCGCTAAGAAAAAAAAGCAGCATGAACATTGTGTGGATATTTCGTGCCAACAGGAGACAGTCAATAATAATGCACCGATAATGTCGTTAACACTTCACAAGTCAAACTATCACGTTACTCAGAAAGCGCGCCCGCACTTTTACGCGGCTGAGTTGTGCGTAACCAGCAGGCTCTCCAAAAAAAAATGCCACTCATTTTACAGCCAGCGGGGTTTACAGCCCGTCTATATGGACGCTGCACATATTTGCAACAAAACTGTGACTTTTTTTTCTCCTCCTAACATTAATGTGTGGTGTGACAGAAAAAAGGGGACCGTTTTCACGCTATCAACTGATTCTTCTCCAACGGGCCATTATATAAAATTACAAAACTATCTACCAGCGGGGCGTACTGAATAATTCATCTCCTTTTATGTCTCTCCTTGCCCTTTGTCCAAAGTTTTCTCTCTCTTTTACCCCGTTTTTGAATGAGAATGGACGGGCCCATACTCGCCTTTTCGCTGCCCTGCTTTCCAGGATTTGCTTTTGTACCTCGGACTCTTCACTTTAGAAAAGCGTCAATGGAGGGGAGGTTTTTTAACGTGAAGTTCATCTTCAAGTTTGAAAAATTTTTGGCAGTGTCTTTTTTTTTTTTTTTTTTGAAGGCGAAACCCCATTCAGTCATGTTTGATCATCAACAGGGGCCCACCTTTGGAAACTGAGCATTTTTCAGAAAACAGTGAAGCACTGAACATAATAATAATAATAATCATCATTATAAAAATATGGCAATAAACCCAGACGCTTGTCTTATAAAATGTTCAACAACTTTACTTTTACTCTCACAAAATAGCCTAAAAATTGAAACCAATAATAATAATAATGCAAATAATTTCCAATTTAAAGTCGAATTACTTGTAAATTTTGACATGTGAAATTTCTCACATGGAATATTATGATTATAATTTCTTTTTTTAAAATAAGCCAAATATTCTTATACACTACAGGACATACCAAATACATTTTAAGGTTATTATAAGCTTGTAAATACTATTGACACACGCTGACAGCGAGTACCTGCATCAAAGCTTTATTCTCCCCTCCTCGCAGCATTACTAATAGAGCAAATAATAATATGAACATTGATTTCCACTTTAACTGACAAGTGGTGAAATGTCAGTGAACTGACATCGATTGTGAAATGGGTCAACTGTCAGCTGTCGTTTAGGGGTCGTTAAATGAGTGAATGAATGAGGAGGAATTCGCTACACAAATTAATTTTCTGCAGTTAAATACCTTCTGCCAAGGCTCTCATAAATAATTGAGTGAATGAACAACTGCTGGCTCGGAGTTAAAAGCAGGAATAAATTCTCTGCGTTTAGCTGCAGCTCGGATGTGGGACAATTTCCCAAGAGGACGTAAAGTAGGAAGTCTATTTAAAACAATTGCTTCCTCCTGACAAGGTTGTAATTTACTCTACATAATAATAATAATAATAATAATAATAATAATAATAATAATAATAATAATAATAATAATAATAATCGTTATTTCAGACATATATACAAAAGGGCCATATACTTTCTGCTGTTAACTTACATTTATCACCGAGGATGCCATCGATGCTATGCTTTGTTTTCTTTTCTCCATCTTCATCCTTCTTATCACAGTCATCCTCGTCATCTTTTTTGCCAAATCGGGCCCTCAAAACGCGGCTGATGGAGCTCACTAATGGCAACAAAAAGGTAAATGGGTGATTAGCCCTAAAACCCATAAAAGAACCATAGTAATCCTATCATACATTTTTTTCTGTTTTAGAAGGATACAAAAAATAACACAGGAAAAAGTTTGACAGGAAGCAGCTGCGGTGAGAAAATGTTTCAAATAAAAAAATCTGCATTAAAGGAGCAAAATTACACTGTAAATGCAATGATAAAAAAAAAAATTAACTGTTGAGCACCAAAGGCACATTTTTCCCCCCAACAGGGTGATTTGTCTTTTCTGGGTCAAACAGCTGTAGGTGTGCTTCCTGCTCCACTGAAACATTTTATTATCAGTAATTGAAGGGGCTTAAAACATGTTGGATTCAAAGTGGTGTTCACAAGTGTTGCTGCAGTGTTCGCTCGTAATAAGAAAAAAAAAGAGTGCAGCTTACCAGATGAAGCCTCACCTGAAGGAACAGTGCTTCTGTCGCACACCCCGTCCTTCAGCAGCTTATCCCGGATCTCCCAGCTGAACATACCCGGGTTCTCTCTCTTGTACTCCTCGATCCGCTTCTCCACGTCCGGAGTTGCCACCTGCTTTAGGTTTGAAGTGGAGTATTGGCAGGGAAACAGACAAAAAAAAATAAAAAGAGAGGAAGGGGAGAAAAAAAAACAGAGGAGAGAGTTTTAATTAAAGGAGAATTTTTAAAAGACGAATTAAACGGTGGTTCTATGATATGTACTAAACAAACATTGAAAACATAAAGCATAACTGTAAATTATGTATATTATTTAATGGGAATATTATAGTGTCAGTAACTGGCACAACCTAAATATTCAACACAAATAAAAAACAATGTGTCCCCATGTACTTTAACATGAATTGTAACAAATATGTCTCCATATATGATATATATCCATTATACTGTGTTACGTATTCAAGATACTGTATGATCAATCACTACTGAGCACCACAGACAATAAAAAAAATATTTTAGAAAGAAATGTTTTTTTTTTTTTTTAAATCACTTTTTCAGGTAGGCTGAGTGATTTCATAATTTTTTTTGATCGATTATGTAAAAATATTGGATATCTAATAAAATATTTAGGAAGAACATAATATTTTTTGTTATCATCGGAAATGATGTTACAGGCTGGCTCTAATGTAATTTAAATGTAATAAATATGACATATAAGTCACCGGTTAGATAAGACACATATTTCTTATTGTTATTATTATTATTATTATTATTATTATTATTATTATTATTGTTATTTCAGACATTTCAGACATCCAAAGACTTCCAAAAAGAGGGGGTAATATTATATTTTATTTTATCATCTTGCACTCCAGCAGGCTGTCATGGTAACACCACATGAGCTCACTCAGGTGTCACGGTGCACCTCGTGGCGGCAGACGCCCGCAGACCCACAGATTCACGGACCCCACTCACCCTGGGCTTGCTGCCTCCTATGGCTCCGGGACGAATCGAGCCGGTCTCCTGGTACCGGCAGAGGATCTTGGAGACGCACCCGTGGGAAACTCGCAGTTGTCGCGAGATTACGCAGGGTCGGATGCCGTGGTGGGCCATCTCCACTATCTTGTGTCGGATGTGATTTGGCAGGGGCCTCCCGTTGATGAACACGCCGCCAAGCTGGTTCACCCTACCCTGGCCCAGGGGGGTGGACACTGCGCCACAATAATAAACAACAAAAGTCTCAGAAAACAAGGAAAACAACAACACATCCGGTTCTCTAAATAAATGCTTTGAAATGGTCACTTTGAGGCAGATGAAGCTCGTTCAGCATGTGTTGTGATCTCGCGGTATTTTTTTGCTTGTCCGTGTTGCTGACTTTTAATGGGACGCAGTTTACGCACATTATCATATTCTGCATTTTCAAGAGGGCGTCGTGCCAAATTCAGCCAGCGTCAGTCTGCCTGTCAGGATGTATCCGAGGCCACTTCACCGTCCAATTCCACATTCAAGAGACACTAAAGAGGGTGACACTTCCCACCTTGATTATTCCTAGTCATGCTGTACAAATATTGATGTGATCCTTTGAGTCGTCTCTTTGCTGTGTGTGTTATTGCCATTTCCAGCAGCAGGACACTTGAGCAAATCCCGCAGCTCGAGTAACTTGCGTGCTACGTGGTTTTCGTCCATTTCAGCCCGGAGCACTTGAGCACGAACCGGGCGTAATGGGAAAACTGTTCCCATAAATGCATGCAAATACAAAGTGATCTTTTTTACGCCCATATGTTCACACGACTTGAGGGTGAGCATCGAAGTTTCGAAAAAAAAAAAAACCAGTTAGATTGTTTTTTTTGTGTGCGTGCGTGTGTCTGTGTGTAAAAGTGGAGGTTGGACAAGTAAGAAATGTTTTTTAAAATGTACCTAAAAAAAATCAGAAAAGTCAGAATAGTCTGTCATCTGTCATCGTGAAGGTAAATTATTAAGAGGTTGGGGTTCAATTTTAGTGCAAACATGAATTCAAATTACAACATTTTTTAGGCCTAATGTTATTATTAATATCACTTCTCTGTAATGTGAAAGTTAATGCATAAAAAAATGCATACATTAAAAAATAAAACTCGTAATTAATACAAATATTTGTTGCAGTTTCTGTAAAATGAGCAGGAATAACTGCGAGAAGATCTGTCTCAACTGGATTAAACTGAACTCAGTTATAAATAAATGCAGACTGGACATATAAATTAATATTAATAATATCAGACTGAATCAAAACACATCAGTATGAAGCATTTAAAAAAAACACCGTGTGTTGATTTTTAAAAGATTGATGCCCTCCTGCAGCAGTAATTCACTTTGTTAACTTTAATCATCTCTGACTGCAGCTCAGAGTTGCTCATCCACCTTTTTTTTCTTCTTTTTTTTTTAAATTTCCCAGCATGTCGCCGGTAACTAAACTGTGCGTCTACCTCGCAACAAGCTGACAGGCTGGATTAGTTTTGTCACAGCACCACAAGTTCACGCAGTCATCAGTCACGTCGTCACGGTGTCTCACCTTCCAGGGGGAAGCCGGTCCGGGGGTAGTTCTGGCCCGGCGCGGGGCGCATCATCCGAGGCACTGTTCCTGGTAAAGTAGCCATCCCGCAGCTACTCGGACAAACAACAAGACGGACGCGAAGCTGCTACTCTCACAAAAGTCCAAATCGCAAAGCGGAATGTCTTCAGAGTGCTGAAAAAAAGAAAAAAAAGAAAAGAAAAAGAAAAAAATGCTTGCTGTCAAATCCCAATCCCAGGCGGAGAAACCGAACAAGCCCTTCTTCTTCCACCGGGGGGGAAAAATAAAAGTGATGCTCTCCTCTGGTGCGATGAACGTGGTGCAAAAAAAAAAAAAAAGATAAAAAAAAAAGCTACAAATAAAACACAAAATTGCAAAATGGAGCAGCTGAAGTTGTGTGTCTGTGTTGGACAAATGCAGTGTTATTCTTTTCCCTTGGTGTAGTTTGGGTTCGGTATAATGTCTGCTGGCTGGTTGGAAGTAGTTTAAGTGGCCAACTTTCGTGCATGTCGTAGGAGGAGACAGCCGAGCGCTCCCATAGGCTGTCCGGCCTTTCTTTTATGGATGAAAGAGAGTGGGTTTATCCAGGAGCCGGCCGACCAATCACAGCCACACTTTCCACTTTCAATTCACTGCTGCCTCCCTCACACAGACCCCCGAACACCAAGACCCCTTCAAAATGTTATTACACCTAAATGTTATTCTAATTTTTTTTTTAAATGTGTCTGCTTCCACGACAAGCAGAGGTTCAAATCTCCGAAATATTAATGCTTTTGATGATTGATGATTTGTTTTAAACCACTGTCTTTCTTTCTTTTTTGTTCATTTTTTTTCATTCTTTATTTGATTTGATCAAGAGGGAAATAATAATAATAAGAAGAAAAAAAATCAGCCTTTTCAAATAAAATACAGTCTATAAACTGAGTTCAGAAACAAATGTAGGGTCAGGAATTCAAATTAATGAAATCATTTCGTTACAAAAGCATAATTGCAAGTTATTAAAATAGTTTATTGTCCACATTGTCTGCAAATAACGAATACAATCCCGATCAAAATATCAAATACTGAAAAACATCTATGAGTGAACTGACCCCAAAGCATCCAGTTTTCTATAAAAACTTGTAAATAAACGCCTGAATCCAAACTTCTTCCTCCACAGACGCACGGAGAGCATCGTGAGAATAAAAAAAAAATCACGGCCTTAAATAAGTGAGTCAGGAGCTGATGATGTGCCTCCTGAACGGACCGATGCTGCGCAAAAGCAGCCCAGCTTTGGCGAAGGCTGCTCCATAAGATGCTTTCGGCTTGTTAACCTTTCAATTAGGTAAACGCGCGCAGCATGAACATCTAAATAGCTCCTATAGCTTTTGTGGTAATTACAACATTTGGATCGACCCGCTATTGATGACAACAGGTTGACTCGCCCTCCAGTACGCACGAGAGTAATTGCTTTAAGGTAATTGTTAAAAAAAATAATGCGCAACTGTTAAACTCGAATAAAAAGAGCACATATGGCAGAAAAGAAGAGGTGCATGTGTCAACTCTGTGGGCCCACCGTGCATATAAAATTGTGTGACAATTGCCGTGGAAAACACTCCTGGTGGAAGGCAATTTCACAAATAATTTTAGCAACAATTAGGGAGTGTGGAGGGGTGAAATGGCGATTTCACATGCAGATGTGCCGGTGGGAAGGATCTGGTACCCTGCCGAATAGCTCTGACCCTCACTCTCCCGCTTTGGTTTGCTTCACATGGGACAGAAAAGCACAAAGAGACCGCCTCACCCTCCTGGGAAGGCGCAAAGAGCACTGGATTAAGTCAAGCATCAATCATGTGAAATCCAAACAAAAGCAAAATTCTCTTATGGTAAAGCATGTTTTCTTTTTTTTTTTTTTCCAAATATTTCACCCCCCTGTCCCCCCCCCCCCTCTCTCTCACTGAGGCTACAACAGGTATGTTTTTTTTAAAATCACAACAGACACGCACATAAATCTGATGATCCCCTCAGTATCCCTGCAAATATCGTTGCTTCACCACCACCAGGTCTCCCCTTTGCTCATTATTAGCCTGGTATTCATTTGTTATGCAGCTGTTGGTAATTACATCCAAACAGAAAAGGGTTAGGGTTAAGTGGCGGTGAATTTTTCCATCATTTACTTTATTATAAACTTGAATGTAATATTGTTCAGTTTCTAATATATTTGCAAACATTTTTTTTCCACTTGTTGGGTTGAAATATCACAACAGTATATATCCTGTTTATTCTAATGTTTTTGGTTGTTTTTAGTGCTTTTATAAATTTCATCAAGATAATAAGTTCAGCTGTACCAGATTTTCATTTTGTTCCTTGACTGTGTTCATAAATCAATATGTTGTAAAGTTATTTGTTTGCTTGTGTTCAACTTTTTCTTTATGTATTTATTTCTGTATGTATTTTATGACTCCATTTTTATTTTCAAAGATGATGAATTTAAAATCATTATGCCAGCTTCTGCTTGAAGTGAACTGAATCCAGAAGTGTTGAAACTGTTTGTTAGTGCCTGTTGAAGCCAGTTTTACTTTCATTAGACCTCTAGAAAACAAACAACAACAAGCTCAACACTTCAGAAGTCTTACAAAGGTCTGTGGCCTTAAACTGAGATTTTATGTTCAGATTACAATATTTTCATTTCGTTGTGTCCACTAGTGGGTGACTACTGTTTCACTTCTTCCATTGGTTGAATTATGTTATAAAAGGGCACCTTTGTGTTAAGACTATGGCAAATTTGTAATCTTAATGTCTATAGGAACATGTAATTTTTCTGTATTATCTGACCACAGGTGGTGTCTGAGTCACACACGCCCCTCGTCACACCTTAAACTCCATTTAGCCTGCTTGTTTCTGCAGGGTTCGGCTCAGTGTCTGGCTCATATAAGTAACTCTGTCACTTAAGTTTGCTTTCAGCTGCAGCAGACAAAAAAAAACACTTCCTCTCTCTCACGATACTGTCTCCAATCTTATCTTGATCAGGACCGCTCTTCAAACACTTCCCTACATAGCCCCTCATTATTTGTGTTATGGCAATTACCAAAGTTTCTTTTTTGCTTGTAGGTGTACACTCTCCCTCCACCCCGCCCCCCTCTTTCCTATCTACATGTATTTTCTCTATACACAACGTTTGGCTGTTCACATTGAGAAGCACAAAGAGAAAACACCTTTGATGAGAGGCATTGCCAATTTGGGCTTTATCTTTCTTTGAGCTGAACAAAGGCAAGAAGTACAGGCATTAAGTGTATATAAACATCATTTATTTTTACTGTATTAGAATTCTTAAAGCGTTTTTATCTTCCATTAAGTGAGAGTGAAATGTTAACTTTCTGAGAGATGTTTGTCAGACCTCTGTTCTGCACAATCTGCATGCGGTAAATAAACTCCATAAAACAATTTTTTTTTTTTAAAGGAGAGAGAATGGAAAGCGATCTCTCTCTCTCGCTCTCTCTCTCTCTATACATATATGTATATAGTAGGCATCATATACATAAACATATATATATATATATATATATATATATATATATATATATATATATATATATATATATATATATATATATATATATATATATGTATATATATACATATGTATATATATGTATGTATATATATATGCTGTTTAGTCCTTAAAAACAACCCAAAACACATTAAACATTCAGACAAATATGTTTTCTCCTGCAGTCTTATGATCCCTGCTGGACTGAGCTATAAAAATAAAAGAAATTCATAAATCTAATTCAATATCTTCCTGAAGCTTTTTTCCATTTCGTGGGCATATTAGTGCTGAAGGCAAGTTCCGTTCTTTGTTGACAACATGGCAGATGTTTTTTTTTAAATAATCTTACATCTGCACCAGTGCTCAATAAATGAATCATAAGCTGCTTTTTCTCTCTCATGATGGCTGGCCTCAACTCTTTTAAATCTGAAAGAACTGCATGCAAAACCTGCCTGTGCAAAAACAAAACAGTGGTCGCTGTGACAAACTGCCACCCAAAGATTTTGAGTAGTTTGTTTCTGAGTGCATAAAGCCCAAAAAATAGTGATCAATAGATCATGTATCGTCATCCTCTGTCCATTCATAGTTTACCTCCCCTGCTCAAGGCTCTGGAGACAGTTTCCTGATGTCGCGGCATGCTGCTTCGACAGTGACAAGGTTTGCACTTCCACCACAGCCTTGTTAACTTGTTGAGACATTTTTCACATCTGCTCAGAGTTATCCGAATGTGTAATCACTTCCTTATGGGAATTATTTTATCAGGATAGAGGGAGAGCGTATAAAATGTGCTCTGAGGAGGAGACCGGTGAAAAGCTTACTTTGTGTTGTAACTTTAATTAAAGAAAGCTGATTTGAGATGTCTCATTTGTGTGGCACAGGGAGGAGCTCTGAACAGGCATGTAGGGTCTGACAAGGTGATGTTTGCTTAATAAGGAGAGCAGGGACGCAAGCATTCCTCACACTCATTTGGAACAAGTTAGCCATACGTGTGAACCTTGCTTGAACCCCCACTGTTCTGTCTCCACCTAGCTGGCTCTATACAGTACATATATAAGAAACGCAGACATATAATAAAAGAAAGTCAGCAAAGGCAAAGCAGCTTTGGAAAATGTCATAAAATTTCAAAAGAGCAACAGAGAACACCATTTTGCGCAACCATAAATACTACAGAGTGTAGAAGAATAATTTTTTGAAATGTTCCTTTAGAGATCACTGGTTTCCAGTCCTGAATTTGAGGGGTCAGGAAGACTCAAGAGAAGAACAAAATTAAACATCTGTTATACAAATTTATTCATTTATTGTTTTTCTTTCTTTCAATACTGAAACCTCTTATGCTTGCAGGCCTAAAAAAACATCAAATGGAAAAGTCAGAGGGGAAAAAAATCACTCCTTGGTTGATCTGTTCACAACTCATCTCTTTAATTTTGGGATATCCAAAGCCAAAAATCTCAGGAGCCCCCGCTTTAGAGTTCAAGGCACCCCAACACAACAAACGTATTCTTTCCTCCATCTCCATGTACTCTGTTCACACACAATGTGTGGCAGGGGGAGCGGGAAAACAACATATGTTATGTTGACATCTGAGTCTGGTGTCTGAGTTATGAGTCATGGAGACATCTATAACTCAACCGGTGATCAAACACAGCCAAAGGCCACTTAGAGAGGGCAGCTTTCTCCTGAATTCCAAGGAGATCAGAGATGTCAGAGGGAGGAAAAACCCTGACAAAAGAAACACAGAATGATCGTACAAGTGTGGTAAAACCAAGAAGACAAGTCAGTCGTATCAGGCCCAGCTGGTAGCAGGGGACAGTGTGAATGTTGCCTCCTTGTTGCAACACCACCAACAGGCTGGTTGCCTCTGCAGAGACAACAACTCTGTGGAAACAAGCGGGGTGACATCACGCAAACTGGCGGACTCAGCTGGATGGGTGCAGGTGGGTGCAGGGGCGGCAGCAGCGGGCTGGGGGTTGATCTGTGGCAGAGTGGGTGACATCCTGTCACTGCTCATTATAGTGTGAATTCTGTATATCCTCAGTAACACCTTCACTTGGCACAAGCACAGCACGCTGGTGATGTGACACTGGAGATAGAGGTCTGGGGAAAAGAAAGAGAGTGCAAATGATTGGATCGCTAAGAAACAGGTGGAAGGCAATGCAGATGGCGGACCGCGCACAGACAGACTATCTGAAGCCTTCAAATGAGAGCACTCTCACACTTTGAAGCCAGCGGACAAATCACCAGGAAATACAAGGCACATGACAAAGCAGCCGGGATGACTTTTGTCTCAGGCGTCTCAGGAAGTGCAACAGTGCTCCTTTATCCTCCCTGAACAATACGTTAAGAAACCTGTTGTCTGTATATCCTGAGGCTCTTATCACCCACCAGCAGAGCTCACCTGTCCTCTTCTGTTTAACACAACAGGGAACCAATAAAGCTTCTCTCTCTGTATTACTGTCACATGGAATCACACTTTCACCTCAACACCAGTTCGTTTAACATTTGTTTACGTAAGGACGGCGTTGGTCGTGAGAGTTTAATGTGATGCCTGCTACCCAGAGTTGCGCATAAACAAGGTACCATGTCATAGCCAACTGCTGATCTCGTGTCTTTGATGATTCGCCTCAGACCGGCACAAACGCATTGAGATAATGCAACATTTTAAATGGTGTATAACTTGTCATGGCCGCCTACAATGTCCCTAAGATAAGGCAGCTTTTGGTTTAGTGTCAGTTTCCTAAGAGAGGGGCATCATTACAGTTACACAAGGGGTAATCGCTGTGTTGCTACTGGGTGTTCAATAAACAGGTTACACTGGCACCTAAATGTGAAAGATCACAGATGAACAGATTTCCCCGCAGCGTGCATGAACATGACTGCGACTAAATCAGCGAACGAGCATTTTGGAAGAGTTTGTCCCTGATGAAATTTGTCACTCTGCTCAAAATTCCTTCAAAGATTTGACTAGAAAATAACCGGAAGCCTGTCTCTTTTTTAATTTTAACGTTTTTTATTGGTCAAAATGAAAGTAAGATCTACTTTTAAGTTAGCCAAATGTGAATTTCTATGCTCTCTGTCCACTAAATTGAACATACAGAAACTGAAATATGGCTGCCTTACCACTCCCCTGTCCACAGTCACAACAAGAAACACAGATTATTGGCAATTTTTAAAAAAAAGATACAGTTGTTTAAACTCCCTTTTATGCTGTTACAACACTGGACACTGAGAGTACACTGAAATCTTTCGTGAGTTTGGCTGTAAAGGAGTACTGTGGGTTGCTGGCATCATTTCATTACAGTGGCCAGTGTTACAATCCATTTTACACGACCAAGAATGCTCTGCGTGTGTGTCGTACTTATGTGAGTGTGTGTGGCATGTGATAGGACCAAAATGCTTGGGTATCACGCTCTGATGTGCATGCCAAATCCACTTGTCCTCTCACACAACCTACCAGCGTGGCCCTGCCGTTTTAGCTCAGCCAGCAGAGGTCTGGGGAGAGCAGCAGCAGAGGAAGCAGGTCACGACCCCTTAAAGCAGAAATCACAATGTGATGTGCTGACTGGATTTGACCAAATATTAACTTAACTAGCTACAGTTACCCTGTCTGCACTCACTGGTTGTTAATTGTTTTATAATGTGATTATTAGCGTCATTAAATAGAGGTTCACCCTTTTTTTTAAACCTTGGACTGTATATCTAAATGGCTATCGCACATTGACGAAGGCATAGCTGAGCACAGAAATTAAACAAATAATAAGAAATAAAATAAATGAAAAGATTGTATGTAAAATCAATCTACACCTGTAATGTAGCTATGTCAAATAAATGTAATGTAGTGAAAGTTAAAGTTGTGGAAAATAAGAATAGTTATGCACAAGTACCTCAAAACTGAAAAACCATTTGACTCTGACATCCTAGTTACATGTGCCCACGGCTGCCTCTCTATTTGTCTTTAACTGAACGCGATGTTGCATCTTCGACCAACATCCTATCAAAATGTTGTTTCCTATCATTAGTAACCCTGCCTCGCACTTCTTCGATAACGTTTTAAAAACTGTTAAATGTGCCTTCAAAACGTAATTTTCTAAAATTGGGGAGCTCACATTATAATCAGACAGGCATATTTGTTCCACAAGTACAAGCATGGTCACAAACATTAGCTTTTCTTTGGGCCAAATGGAATCTATTTTTGCATAACCTCCTGTTTCAGGTGCTGAAGGAGAAATTAAGTCATTAGAACCTAATATAAAGTGTAGTTTATAACCTTATTTAAAAAGTTTGATCATCACTATCCTGTGAACTTTCTGTGTTTGAAATGTAGCTTTATCCTGGTTTTTGAAAACTTACATGATATTCCATTAGACTATGATTAAGCCCTAGATGAGTGTGTTTGATTCTTTTGAAGAGGTTGTGTTATGCAAGATAGAAATGATAGAAAAGAGCATTTTACTGTGTGATAGACTAAGTTGAAATAGTGTACACCAATTCTTTGTAGATATTTGAAAATGGAGGCAGAGCATCATTTGGACAACAGTTTGCTTTGATAAATTCACACTGTTACTACATAATTAGTGGAAAGTAGACACGTTTCAAAGTAACAATATTAGTTATTTCAAATGAGAGTATTTGGAATTCTTAACAGATTTGTATAATGAAATGAGTTGTGCATCACCCGCAACATTTACTATTTTGTTGACTGAGGCAAGGGACCACATGTCTCTCATTTCCAAATAACACAGAACATTTTCAATTTAATCAGAGGCTGCAAGAGTAGACAAATCTTAGAAAAAAAGTAACAGAAAAAGAAAAAGTCTCTTTGTTAATGAAGATAAAAGTAATGCCTCCATTTTGCATGCTATCACAATTAGTCTCACCACAACCATCTGAAAGATCCTTCCAGAGAAGGGAGATCACTTGACCCCCATCTGTGACCGAATCCTGTCTTTCCATTAGGTGCTCCTCACAACCATAACGTCTATCTCTGCTCGAGCTGGACACACATGCTTAAAAAAGCAGAGGGCATCACAAAGAGCTCACAGATTACAAGTCACAGGGTGCCTGTGATTGAAAGGATCCATTATTCTGACTAACCATGCTGAAGAATCTTATGCATATGGTGTTTCTTTAAAAAAAAAAACTTAAACCACCGACATAAAACTGCCTGTGGTTGGAAAATGTTTGAATGTTTTTTGTGAAGTTATATGCACACTTTCTGAACTAAACTTTCATCTGCATATCACTTGAGCGTTATAAGTTTGCACCAATTTACACCTGGAATGAAGTGTGAAAGTGCTTCTCTATTTTGACAAAACATATTTTCTTATGAATTCTTATTCTTTATCTTCTTGACTGATACAGAAAGTCAAGCAGATAAAGAATCTAAGAAAATTATAACCAGAAGGAATTATAACACTTCACTTTAAACGTTTGTTTAGCATTTATAAGCAGTATGTTCACCTTTAATAAATGGTATTATATGGTTGTAAGCACATTTAAGGTCTTTTAAAGTGTTTATAAATAAATGTCAATGACTTAAATTCCCTCTATGAAGCATCTGGACTGGATGCTGGTATACATGAAAATGACTGTGCACTTAAACATGTCACTATAGTATATCTGCTTATTACTACATTGCAATGTTATTAAAGCACAAAATAGATCTTCTGAATGATAAAAGGTGGGGAGACATGTTTTTTACTGGACATTGACAAAATCAAAACAAATCTCTGCAGCAATGTTAAAGTCAGTATAAAGGTTTTTGTAATGAAAAATGCGAAAAGAAGAAAATCTACTTAAAAGGCAGGAAACTTTGGTCATCATTCAATCTAACTGAACACTCTGGCCGGCTGTTTTACCGATAATCCTCCTTAGAAAATGTGTTATTTGGTGTAGAAATGGTGGTCAGTAGTAAGAAGCATAAAATGGTTTAAGCTGTTCAAGAGGTTGAGGTGACACTGTGGTTAACACAAGAACCCAGGTTTGATCCCAGGTGTTTTATTATGTGGTATTTCAATGCTTCACAGATAAATGAGAACTCACCTCTGCTGTGTTTTTTACTTCTTGTTCAGGACAGAGACATTTCACACGGCTTCGCTTTTTGAAATCTGGTTTGTGACAGGACCTGGACATTTCCCTGCACCATTTTGAATCATGCGAGTTAATGTTTGTTGATGAATTGGACCGTCAGTATTGCGCAACCTGTATAAATGAATGTCTACACAGTATTTCTGTGTTGGTCCCATCCAAGGAGTCTTCTTACCCTCCATGTATATGCTTCTAGGCCTACTACAAGCCTGAAAATAATTAAGCAAGTAGGAAAACTTGAATGTTAAGGTTTTGTAAGGTTTAGTTTTACACTGCTTCTTCTTTTGAATATTCAATGGCTCTCAAAGTTTAAGAAAATGTACCAAACAATGAACAGACACTGAACCAGACACTGCCTCAACCCAAAGGTATGTAAAACAGAATTAAAGGGTTCAATACACAAGAAGAGACACTACAACAAGAGGCTGTAAAAGTTAGACAATGATTTTTTATAACAGGTACCACCCATATAAGTAACATGTCAATCTTCAATCAAGTTCTTCATTTCTGAAAACCATCCAGCTGCAAGGAGAGTCGAACTTCCTTGTTATTGCTAGATACTTTCTGGCAACAGAGAGCTGTTTTTCAAAATCCTTTTGTGTAATTTGATTATTTTATATGTGAACCATTTGTAAAAGCTTCATAATAAAAGTCCTAGATCCAATGGAAAATTGAAACAATACTTGACACAGTAACACAATCTGCCTACCAGAACCTTTAAATGTCACTAATTAACACGTGTATGTGAGAAGTTGCCATTTAAATTCCAGGAAGTAACTGTTTCCAGTAAAGAAATAGTCGGGCACATAACACCCATAAAACAATTAATTGTTGCTTTTATACTTCAGTTTATGTGCGGATTAAACAAATGAGATATATAACAGTGATAAGTGAGCTTTACAGGTGTTGGTAGACGGATTCTGTTACCTTCGGACCGAGCCGTGCTAGCCGATTTCCCCTGTTTTCAGTCGTTTTGCTAAGCTATGCTAACCAATTAGTGGTTGTGGCGTATTATTTAATGGACAGATGTAAGAGTGGAACAGCCCTTCTTGCCTAACCCTCCAACAAAAAAAAACAAAACAAATTGTCTTCCGATCCCCAAAATGTCAAAGTATTCCTTTAATGCCAGTGATTTTGACAGTGTCAATATGTCACACATACTAATCATGTCAGAAAGTGTGAACTTTAATGCACAGCCGGGTACAATTTAAAAAAGATATCTCAATTCCTTGTCAGAAACACAATTAAGGTTTGGATTTATGCAGCTGTGAGGAAGACTTAATGAAGGAAGTTATGATGTAAAAATCCATAGACTTGATAGTAGCTTACGCACTATTGTGACAGGAGACCAACCAACATATATATCTCCTCCTCTTTCTAATGATTTGAACAAATATATCAAAAGAGCAGATCACAAATATCAGCAAGATTATAAAAGACTTCCGAGACTTGATGCAAAACAAGGCAGTTTTATGATTCTAAACTTGAGTTGGTTCATAAAAAAGCAGATCTATTTGGTTCATTTTACATGCAGAGAAAAAAGAGGATGTCTTTATGTGAAATTCTAACCCAAATCCTATTGATCAACATTAAAAATTGTATGAAAGAAAACATATAAAGAAGTTCTGGACTGTGTAATCAACCCATGACCTCAAATAATTTAAAATGCTGCTTTAACTCAGCACACAGAGGTAATGAGAGGTGTTTGTAAGTGCACCATGCAACAGCAAGGTCAGAGTATAGAAGACATTAGTAGCATCGTCCACATAAGAAAACTAAATTCAGACATCTTTGGCTAAAACGTCTGGAGCAGCCGTGTTCGTTTAAAGAAGACTCCTCTTGCTTTTTCCAAGTAAAATATCTGGTCATCTGAGCGTCTCTAACTGAACTGTCACAGATGATTAGAGGAGGAACAACTCGTCTTGGTATCCCAAAGAGCATGGGGTCCTCACGAGAGAGTGAGCCACAACTAGAATCAATGTCACCGTTCAGATAATCACGCATTGCCGATTCACCATGTAAGATGCATTTTGTTTGCTGCCTAACTGTGTAAAGCCTCTATTCATTTTCAGATTTTTCCGCAGAAAAAAACGTGGTCAACTCAATAATGATGCTTTCCTCTTGAAATTTCAGCCCTGGTTCCTGAGAAGCAAATGTTTTGTGTTGCATTTTTCATCTGCTTTCTGAAATTATTTCTGTGACAAACCAAACTGAATTAAAAAAAAATCTATTTAACCTAATGTCCTTGTAATCTTGTAATTCTCTTCAGTTGAATAAATGTGCGAGTGTTTGGATAATGGGAGTCAATTAGATTTGTCTTAAATACAGTAGACTATAAGTATATTCAGTACTTGTCATTTTGTATTTGTCATGTTTCCCTTGAAAAATGGTAAAATAATTTGCAATCACAGCTGCAGTACTTTATTAGTAGCTCGTAATTAGGATAGGCTAGTTAGACGAAAGAAGTTGTAATGTATAAAATGGCAGGCTCATATATCCTTTACTTAAATCATTTGAAAAGAAATTCAATCAAATGCGTTTCAGTCATATGAAAAATAAGTATTATACAGACATTCTAAGGTAATGTCTGTTTTATCTATTTGCAATCAGTTTAGAGTCATTTCTGACTTTATGTATGAGGACTCATGCAGGGACAGTCGGATATTTTCAGATTTACAAACAAGGGCCCATCTCCTTTGTGTGTCTTCAGTGACCTCTCCTCGCAGAAAACCATGTGTTTGTCACACACACAGAAAAACAAGCTTTACACAACAGGAGTGTGAAATCACCATGTTCCAAGATTGGGCGGGGAGGGGGCAGTCAGGCTCCCAGTGGGCAGAAATCTCTGTGCACTTGGACGACATCAGGCAAAGCGATGACCCCTGAATTCATGAATGCTCTCAGGAAATCGGTGTTTCATCTCTGCTGGGGTCAACAGTGGAAACTGATTTAAAACTCACAACACATGTAGGATAGGAATTACAGGAGGGAGAATGTGGTGAGATGACATGATTGACAGCAATGTTGTAGCCAGAGAGCCATTAACCCAGAGTGATGGATCATAATATTTACAAAGTCATAATTATGAATTTAAAAGCTGGTTTTGTCCCTTTTTGTCATGCTTACGATGAAATCTTGACACCAGCTCAATAGCCTTCACTAATTCTAGAAACTGGATTATTCATGTTTTTGAAGCAGCACATTTCCGTACATTTGAATACATTTACATGTTCATGCACTTTAAGCATTAAGCTGCATTCATAGCTCATGTATTTGACCACTGAGGTTTACAGTAAGTGCAACCGTAGCATAAATGCAGCTGCCATACACGAAAAAGATAAAACAATGAAATCAGTGTTTTTATTTTTACACAAAGCAGTGGTAAAATTTAGATTTTTAAGTGCAATTACTGAAACATAAACTTACGTGAGATAATTAGTTTATACACATCTGTTTCACTCCATTTAGGGTAATTTTGTTTTTTTGTATAAATATTTAAATTTTTACTCCAGTACATTTATCTTACAGCTGTAGTAACTATATCTGACATGCAAGTCTTCAGATCACTTTATTAAATATGACATGGATCAAACTGCCCAGCAGTATAAAAAGTAGTTTAAAGTCGATCCACCTGAACCAGCTAAAAGATTAAAGTATGACTTACGTGGTAATACATCAGTATTAATAATGCAATAATGTAGGGTTGTAGGAACAGAGTATAACATTAGCTATAACACCCAAAATAGGCAAGGCTGTGTAGTGAGTGGGCCTCCCTGTATTTTTTTACTCTAAGCACATTTTTCTCATAACACCTCTGTACTTTCACTAAAAATTTTACATGCAGTATTTGTACTTGTATGTATTATTTTGTAATGTATTACTTTGCCATGTTTTGTTACTACTTTTACTTAAAAATCTGAGTGCTTCTGCCACCTCTTACAATAAGCAACCTTACATTATAACAAATAAAACCACAGTAAAAAAAAAACCTTCAGTGCAGTGTTTGTCTGGTGGCACCATCATACCATTATATTATATTTTACAATTTATTATATTTTTACAATTTGAGGGACATTTTCTAGGCTGACATAAATTCTTCGAAATAGTTTTAACTTAATCAGAAAATATATTTCAGACTGTACGTTCACATTACAAACTTTCATACATATGTGCTCCACAAAATGTTGGAGACCTCCAGCTTGTTGTTGTAGTACACTGGAGAGTAGTACAGCAGCGCCATCTAGCGTCACAGTGATGCAACGACGCACAGGCGTGCGTAACATCCGGTTTCAATATGGCAGCGCCCTGACAAATGTGACATTATTCCTGCTGCTGAAAACATAAAATTATTGACATTTATTATCTCACCTGTGCAGCTCATTAAAAGGGGCGACAACTGGGCGGTTTTACTTCACTTCGCTCAACATCCGCAGAGGTATCAGGCTGTTTGTTCTGGTCTTTTATAACCGCATGGTGTCTTTTCTTAACGTGAAATGCTCTGTTGAAGTTAGCCATTAGCAACATCTCTGTCGACATTTAATGACATTGTCAGAGTTATTGGATATGGAGTTAACATGTAACAGCATGACACTCACTCCCGACGTTGTTAAGAGGGAAAGGTACTGATACACTTGTGTTAAAGGTGATGTTTTGTCTTTTGCAGGATCATCCAGCTAACACCATGGTTCATTTATGTGAGTATGCAGTGTGGACGTTTTTGTCATGTAGCAGGAGAGGAAGGCAAAACAACAGCTAGTCATACATTTCACATTAATGTATAAAGAATATAGCATTAGAAACATAAGGGTCATTACATACCAACTGACTGAAGACCTCCCACTTAATGTCAATTCATGTGAAAACTACAATTAAATCCATGGGACTTTATGCAAAATACTACAGCGCTACTCCAAATTGTTGAAATTGAAATTTGTATTGTCCCCCCAAGAAACCCTAAGGATAAGCATGTATAAGGATAAGTAAAAGTATGAATATCTCCATTAGTGTTCACTTTCTTGCGACCAAATGTAGATTCTGTGTAGTGTTAATTAAGTTCTGTCCCGTCTAAAAGTTCTGTATTTGTCAGCTCTGTAACTCAGCAAACTTCCTGAACCCAAAGAAAAACAGACTCAACAGGTATCACATTGAGACAGTAAACCTTGTCCGCAAATGGCAGGTGTAGGAAGGAGCGCTTCCTCAGGTCCTTGTTCAGTGCTGCACTATAATTCTGTCATGGCAACAAACATTTTCAATACCACAATAGGACTGATGTTTACTGATGTTTCATCATTGCACTGATGTTTACTGATGTCCTAGCTATGCACTTTATGGTCTTTTTCATCATCCACTCATTTACTTATACTGGTGAATTCATATCTGCTACATATCCATATTCACCTTTGCAAGTAACACCTCACCACTGCACATCTAACTGGGTGAGGCTGTTTATATAAATACTGTTTCTTTCTTTTTCTCTTATTATTACTATTTACTATTTATTGTACATATTGTTTTTTTCATTTATTATGTCTCTATTATTTAATGTCTCTTTTAAATTGTGTTTGAGCTGCTGTAACAGTGAAATTTCCCCACTGTGGGATCAATAAAGGATCTTATCTTATCTTAAATCATAACTAATTATTTGGAGCAGAGGTGTAGGATTTTGAAAAGTCCTGGCAACTGGGAAAAGTTCTACATTCTGGATGACGAGGTGATATCGCCAAATGTCTTGTTTGACCTAACAACAGTCTAAAACACAAATTTATGTAATTAGAAATTCTATAAAACTTTTACATGGAGTAAATCTTTACATTAAGTAAGTGTTTTGGTTAAAAGGTCATCAAAATGAATGATTTTCAATTTCGGGTCAGTTAATTACTCAACTAATTGTGATACAATATGAATATGTAACATAAATATACATTCTTACCTTTATGAAGGATATAATATTTGTTTTTTGATCAAACGGTTTAGAGAGGTGCTGATTTAACTCTGTGATCATTTTAGAATAGGTATTTTCAGGTTTTGTAGTATTTACAGCATATTGTGTCCACCACATTTCTGTCAGTGGTGGTAGACTAAATATAACCGCTCTAAAAAGTGTTTACAAAAACAAGACATTGTATTTGTAGGATTTAGACAACAGTGGCCTCTGCTAGTGCAAAATAAACTGGCAACTGAGTGTATGTGTAGCACCTTCACAGGGCTGATGTCACAAAGTATTTTGAAATTAAAGATAAAGGCAATAGACACAGTATGAGATTACTCATGAAATACAAAAATAACACATAGGAGAGGTGGAGCATCATAGGGTTGCCAAGTAAGATATCAATCTCTAGTGTACACAGTATTTCATGAGAATTGAAATGTGCTTCTCAGGAAATGACTTGCATGAGGTGGTTAAAGCCTCTGTCAATACATACTTTACCAGGGCTTGTGGGTTATTCATTTTTCACTGATGCATTTAACAGTCACAAAAACCTTTTTTTTTCTCATTGACTATGCTTACAGTGCTCATTTCTCTCTGCAGCATCATTCCTACTAAAGAAGTACCATGAGGGTTATGTTGTCATCCGATTGGCTCTCGCAGGCCACAAACAGTCTAACAGACCTTTTTACCGCATTGTGGCGGCTTACAACAAAAAGGCAAGAGATGGTAAATATATAGAGCAGTTGGGTTCCTACGACCCCATCCCAAACGTCTACAATGAGAAACTTGTCAGCTTCAACTTCGACCGGATCAAGTACTGGATCGGCTGTGGCGCACACCCTACAAAGCCAGTGGCGAAACTTCTAGGTGTGTATTATTACATGAGCATGTCCTTTCTAAGTTGGATCAGCATTACTCAGTTTTATTGAATGTCCAGAGAGTTGTGCTGCTCATATTGGCTTGTTTAATCAAGGAGGTTCATCCATAACTCAAATGGGCCCTTACAGCTTTTAGCCAATATTCATCTAGAGCAAGGATCGTCAGCTATGTTTGTCCAGAGGGCCAGACACCATGTGGGCCGGTCTCTCAAATAGTGTGCAGCATGTGTAGGATTAAGGACATTCTATGGTTGAGAAAATGTTGAGGTGGATAAGATAAGTTTTCCTTCTGAATTTTCTGAATTTCTGAACCTGTCGTGGGCTGCATGTGCCCCTGTGCCGCCAGCTGATGGTCCCTGATCTAGAGTGACTATTCTTTGAAAACTGACCTGTTTTCTACACTGTCTCTGACATTAATGTATTTATTGTGTCCCCAACCACTTTATCCATGTCTTCTGGTTTAAATGGTTTAAAAGACTGCACAGTTACAGACTGAGTATGCATTTTTATGACCATAACAAGAGTTTAATATATTAGTCAATTGGCCTCCCAGAAATCAGTCAGTTAAGGTCCCAAATGAATCAACAACTCCAGGCAATGTCTCTGGCACAGTTTGATGAAAAGACTTGTAGTGAAAGGTGTGGTCTCTCTCTCTCCCCTGTGTCTTTCTGCAGGGTTGGCAGGATTTTTCCCCCTGCACCCCATGACAGTAACAGAGGCAGAGCGTCAAAGGGCCCAAGCTGTGCTGAAAACAACAGCAGCAGGAACTGGAGATGATCTGGAGAAGGGACAGAAGGAGGCTGAAGTGTGAGAATTACAACTCAGGACTGTTTGTAACTGTCCAGTATGTGATGTCACAGATATATGGAGAGCAAACTGTTTGTCTGTTTCCCAACTGTGTCCCGGTGGATGGACTGCAGCAGTGTCAGATATGGCATATTATAGGTGAAGTTGCTTTAGTAGCAGCTATGAACAATTCATATTAAACACATTGTTTTCAAAAATTTCATGTTATGTTTCTGAGAGAGAGTGCCATAAGAGGCAGTTGTTTGTGTTTCTTGTTTTATTTGACTGAAATAAAATATTTCATTATTATTGCATTTGTTTGATGTTAAGTTTCGCATTTTGCTATATCCTCGTCCAGCACTGACATTCACAGACAATTCACACCAAGAATGTCAATAAATGAACAGCTTAGTTTCCTTTGAATCTGACAGGATAAGCCAGATATCATTCCTCCTTTTCCTCCTCTTTTTTTTCAGGGGCGGTCTGTATGTATTTGAATGTGCACACATAAATCAATAGTGAACGTCACTAATGTCAAACACAAGAAAAGAAAGAAATCAGAAGTGGGTGGGTTTGTTGATATGGCTGTTAGCAAGCTTTACAGCATTTACAGCGTTCCTCTTTGGCTCAGTAGCACATTCTCCTTATGTATGATATCTATATAGATACTTCCGTATACTGTACAGCTTGTGAAAAGCGTTGTAAACTGGAAACTTCATGTTCACTGACAGAAGTCACATAATGGAAAATGTACAATACATAACCAGTTTTAGAATAGATCTTACTTTCTTAAAGGCAGTAATATTAGACGGATCTCTAAAATATAATAACACCACAGTTAAGTCTGTGGTACTGTGGCAAATGTCTTCATCAACAGCTGATATTGTACATTTTTTATGCTGAGAAAGCACACACACATTATGTATTTACTTCTGTGCTTAATCACCAAAAACATATCTAAATTGATCCCCAACTGTGATGCCCAAATGGACAGTTTCACAGATCATTTATTAAGAAGCACAAACAATGTGATTGAACTAAAATATCATTCATATTTACGTGATAATTTTTCTCCTGTATATATAAACTGCTGTCCGCTGTGCCTGTCACATTCTTATCCTTGCATGCTTATATTTCTATCTTTAACAGGTTCATATTCCAGACCACAAGTTTGGCGTGCATCAACCAAGTAGTGATAAAAAGAATAATCTGAGCCAAGACACACTCAACAACACCCAGGTGGCATATGAAAGTCCAGCTGAAACAAACAAAACACTTTAAATAGTGCTGCTGTTGATATTGCTTAACTCCTTTCATGATTGTTGAATAAAACAATCATGTTTGCATGTTCCAAAATGCCACTGTATTATGAAGCTGCAGGACACAATACATGTGATCTGATTTAAGCATTTCAAGGACATAATTGGTAAAACTAAAAACAAAAACTGCCCAAATAATTTCAATTCTATGATGAAATCATTGCAATCTGTCATGATAAATGTAGCAGGAAATACTCAGTTTCTTTTATGTGGCATTTCAGAAATGATTTTCTAATAAGCAAACAGAGGTGTGGAGAGCTTCACCCAAAGATCAAGATCTTCAAGATCAAGGGAAATATTTATGTTTAACCTCATCACAGTGCATTTATTCCTGGTGCCATTGAGATAGTTTATTAACTTTGGTGGGAGCATGTTTAAGAGTCTATTTATAGCAAAGCTATTTTATTCAATTGACTTAGGTACTGTTCCCTATGTAAGAGACAGGTGACCATCATCAATTACAGTGATTTCCACAACATTTAAATTATTAGACTGAAATAACTGTCAACAACAGGGCAAATAAAATACTATTTACCAGATTTTCTTGAACTATAACAACTAATTCAGTGTCCTATTTTTATACCCTGTTGACCTTAGCCAACAGGGCATGAAAATACCAGCAGTTGAATGACAAGTGTATGTTAAATAATTAACAATGTTTAACTATATAACATTGGGTAATAAGTCTTTTTTTTTTACTTTCAAGAATCACACCCACTCAAACCCCACCTAACCCACTCATCCCTGTCCACTTTAACATCACTGTGATCTGGACCTTTAGAAACGAGCATGTACAGGGTGTGAGTGTACTTTCAAGGAACGTCACAAATTACTGCAGCGCCATAGCACAATACATAAAAAGTTTGCCTAGGGAGGGCACTACATCAGTAACAACCTCAGTCTACCAGTTGATCATTGATGACACGTAGATCTGATACTGATAGACAAATGTTTATATGGCATCCAACTGCCACAAGGATCAAACTTAACTGCTAATTCACAGACGATTATTAGGGGAGATTTTTGGAAGCTTACAGCAAGACTGAAATTTGCAAAACATCTAAGCTATTGTGCTGCATTCATGTTCATGGACTAAAAGACAGCAGCAGTCAACAAGTATTTGAGAGTTGCAACTTTTGGATGATTACCTGAGTGCACAGGAAAAATGAAAAAGGGTATATGCTTGGGATCCTGTATAATCCTTACCTCTGTGGTGATTGTGGTTGTTGCATTATGTATATTCTTTGGACAAAAAAGAGGTAAGTGTGATTTTTGGCATTATGATTTGGCATAACCAGGTGAGCCATAATTCAGAATTAATTATAATGTATGCATCTTAACACTGATACACGCATACATTTACATTACACTTTATGATGATTACATGATATATTTTTTACATGATTTATTACCTGATAGGCTTTCAAGAAAAACTGCAGTCAATGTAGATATGACACAGAATGATTGTTCCTTGCTATTAACTTGCAAAATAAATGTCGCACAGACATAAATGTTGTTTATGCTCAATATATGACTTATTTTTTGGAAGAATAATGTTTATTGAAAATGGGATTGTTGTATTAGCCAATCATAGTTCTTGTAAATTATAAGTCAACGAGGTACATATTTTATTGTATGTATACACAATGATCTAAATGTGCTGAAGTTAGCTAAAGAGCTGATTTGTGTCTGTAGGTTATAACATTGGTGCCCAGTGTCATCATGCAAAACATGTAACATGTAAAACAAACATGTAAAATACATTACATAACAGAGTTATAAACTGCTCAAAAAAATCAAGGGAACACTTAAACAACACAATGTAACTTCAAGTCAATCACACTTCTGTGAAATCAAACTGTCCACTTAGGAAGCAACACTGATTGACAATCAATTTCACATGCTGCTGTGCAAATGGAGTAGACAACAGGTGGAAATTATAGGCAATTAGCAAGACACCCCCAATAAAGGAGTGGTTCTGCAGGTGGTGACCACAGACCACTTCTCAGTTCCTATGCTTTCTGGCTGATGTTTTAGGTCACTTTTGAATGCTGGCGGTGCTTTCACTCTAGTGGTAGCATGAGACGGAGTCTACAACCCACACATCAGTGTGAGCTGTGGCAAGAAGGTTTGCTGTGTCTGTCAGCGTAGTGTCCAGAGCATGGAGGCGCTACCAGGAGAAAGACCAGTACATCAGCAGGACCGCTACCTCCGCCTCTTGTGCAAGGAGGAACAGGAGGAGCACTGCCAGAGCCCTGCAAAATGACCTCCAGCAGGCCACAAATGTGCATGTGTCTGCTCAAATGGTCAGAAACAGACTCCATGAGGGTGGTATGAGGGCCTGACGTCCACAGGTGGGGGGTTGTGCTTACAGCCCAACACCGTGCAGGACATTTGGCATTTGCCAGAGAACACCAAGATTGGCAAATTCGCCACTGGCGCCCTGTGCTCTTCACAGATGAAAGCAGGTTCACACTGAGCACATGTGACAGATGTGACAGAGTCTGGAGACGCCGTGGAGAACGTTCTGCTGCCTGCAACATCCTCCAGCATGACTGGTTTGGCAGTGAGGTCAGTAATGGTGTGGGGTGGCATTTCTTTGGGGGGCCACACAGCCCTCCATGTGCTCGCCAGAGGTAGCCTGACTGCTGCCATTAGGTTCTGAGATGAGATCCTCAGACCCCTTGTGAGACCATATGCTTGGCCCTGGGTCCTCCTAATGCAAGCCAATGCTAGACCTCATGTGGCTTGAGTGTGTCAGCAGTTCCTGCAAGACTAAGGCATTGATGCTATGGACTGGCCCGCCCGTTCCCCAGACCTGAATCCAATTGAGCACATCTGGGACATCATGTCTCACTCCATCCACCAACGCCACGTTGCACCACAGACTGTCCAGGAGTTGACGGATGCTTTAGTTCTAGGTCTGGGAGGAGATCCCTCAGGAGACCATCTGCCACCTCATCAGGAGCATGCCCAGGCGTTGTAGGGAGGTCATACAGGCACATGTGGAGGCCACACACACTTACTGAGCCTCATTTTGACTTGTTTTAAGGACATTACATCAAAGTTGGATCAGCCTGTAGTGTGTTTTTCCACTTTAATTTTGAGTGTGACTCCAAATCCAGACCTCCATGGGTTAATAAATTTGATTTCCATTGATCAATTTTTGTGTGATTTTGTTGTCAGCACATTCAACTATGTAAAAAACAAAGTATTTAATAAGAATATTTCATTAATTCAGAACTAGAATGTATTATTTTAGTGTTCCCTTTATTTTTTTGAGCAGTGTATAAAAACAACACAGAGTACATAAATGCAGTGCAACAGATGAGATAATACGGTCACTCATGATTGCAAATTTGGTTTTTATTTTTTTATTTAACTGTATGCAACATTCCTTGCAATAATTTCTCATTTAACTCCAAAATCTTCTGAAAAAGGACCAGAGATGACACCATCAAGTTCCAACTCAAATCAACGTTCATTCATTTTGGATGAAGAATACACAAATATGATGTCCACACCCACTGACGAAAAATCTACATTGACTTTGATGGTGACAACAACTGGAAAACTTGAAACAAAAGTGTCAAGGTCAAAAATTACAACAAAGGAATTTACAATTACTACAGAGAGTGATCATTCTACAACAAATGCTGGCTTCTACGCAAATACAAAGGCCTTGCCAAAGATCAGTACACCTCAGCGTCCTTTAATTTTCTTGAAAAAGTCGGAAAGAATGGGGTCTTTAACCATAACACAAAATTCTACATCTGTAACGACAATAACACCCACAGGAAATATTGAATCAACATTGTCAAGTTCAACACTAACAACAAATGGAGTTACAACTACTACAGTCACTGATCATTCAACAACTACCATCAATCTCTCCACAAATACAGAGGTTTCACAAAGGTCAAAATCAACATTCCCAGCAATCACTTCTGATTTCACTCAATCAACTCCTGAACGAGAAGGAGAAACAACTACATCAAGTACCAACACCAACCAACCTCCATCAATTACCCAGGAAATATCCACAATAATCACAATGATCAAGGATAATTCTACATCTACCGTGAATCCTTCCACAAATACAGAGGTCTCACCAAATTCACACTCAACATTTAGTGCAATCACTTCTAATTTCACTCAAACAACTCCTGAACAAGAGGTTGAAACAACTACATCAAGTACCACCACAATCCAACCTCCATCAACTAGTCAGGAAATGTCCACAATAAAGATATCTTCAACAACAGAGCAACAATCTACACCTGCTGCAACAGTGACACCCACAAGGAAATATTGAATCAACAATGTCAAGCTCAACACTGAGCAGTAATGGAGTTACAACTAACAAAATCAGTGATCATTCTACATCTAACGTGAATCCCTCCACAAATACAGAGGTGTCACCAAATTCACACTCAACATTTAGGTGCAGTCACTTCTAATTTCACTCAAACAACTCCTGAACAAGAGGTTGAAACAACTACATCAAGTACCAACACCAACCAACCTCCATCAACTAGACAGGAAATGTCCACAGTAAAGATGTCTTCAACAACAGAGCAACAATCTACACCTGCTGCAACAGTGACACCCACAAGAAATATTGAATCAACAGTTTCAATCTCAACACTGACCAATAATGAAGTTACAACAAACAAAATCAATGATCATTCTACATCTAACGTGAATCCCTCCACAAATACAGAGCTGTCACCAAATTCACACTCAACATTTAGTGCAGTCACTTCTAATTTCACTCAAACAACTCCTGAACAAGAGGTTGAAACAACTACATCAAGTAACAACACCAACCAACCTCCATCAACTAGACAGGAAATTGTCCACAGTAAAGATGTCTTCAACAACAGAGCAACAATCTACACCTGCTGCAACAGTGACACCCACAAGAAATATTGAATCAACAGTTTCAAGCTCAACACTGACCAATAATGAAGTTACAACTAACAAACTCAATGATCATTCTACATCTAATGTGAATCCTTCCACAAATACAGAGGTCTCACCAAATTCACACTCAACATTTAGTGCAATCACTTCTAATTTCACTCAAACAACTCCTGAACAAGAGGTTGAAACAATTACATCAAGTACCAACACCAGTACCAACCAGCCTCCATCAACTAGACAGGAAATGTCCACAGTAAAGATGTCTTCAACAACAGAGGAACAATCTACACCTGCTGCAACAAGTGACACCCACAAGAAATATTGAATCAACAGTTTCAATCTCAACACTGACCAATAATGAAGTTACAACTAACAAAATCAATGATCATTCTACATCTAACATGAATCCCTCCACAAATACAGAGCTGTCACCAAATTCACACTCAACATTCAGTGCAATCACTTCTAATTTCACTCAAACAACTCCTGAAGAAGAGGTTGAAACAACTACATCAAGTACCAACACCAACCAACCTCCATCAACTAGACAGGAAATGTCCACAGTAAAGATGTCTTCAACAACAGAGCAACAATCTACACCTGCTGCAACAGTGACACCTAATTTCACAAGAAATATTGAATCAACAGTTTCAATCTCAACACTGACCAATAATGAAGTTACAACAAACAAAATCAATGATCATTCTACATCTAACGTGAATCCCTCCACAAATACAGAGCTGTCACCAAATTCACACTCAACATTTAGTGCAGTCACTTCTAATTTCACTCAAACAACTCCTGAACAAGAGGTTGAAACAACTACATCAAGTACCAACACCAACCAATCTCCATCAACTAGACAGGAAATGTCCACAGTAAAGATGTCTTCAACAACAGAGCAACAATCTACACCTGCTGCAACAGTGACACCCACAAGAAATATTGAATCAACAGTTTCAATCTCAACACTGACCAATAATTGAAGTTACAACTAACAAAATCAATGATCAATTCTACATCTAACGTGAATCCCTCCACAAATACAGAGCTCAATCAACACTGTCACCAAATTCACACTCAACATTTGGTGCAGTCATCACTTCTAATTTCACTCAAACAACTCCTGAACAAGAGGTTGAAACAACTACATCAAGTACCAACACCAACCAATCCTTCCATCAACTAGACAGGAAATGTCCACAGTGAAGATGTCTTCAACAACAGAGCAACAATCTACACCTGCTGCAACAGTGACACCCACAAGAAATATTGAATCAACATTTTCAAGCTCAACACTGACCAATAATGAAGTTACAACTAACAAAATCAATGATCATTCTACATCTAACGTGAATCCCTCCACAAATACAGAGGTGTCACCAAATTCACACTCAACATTTGGTGCAGTCACTTCTAATTTCACTCAAACAACTCCTGAACAAGAGGTTGAAACAACTACATCAAGTACCAACACCAACCAACCTCCATCAACTAGACAGGAAATTGTCCACAGTAAAGATGTCTTCAACAACAGAGGCAACAATCTACACCTGCTGCAACAGTGACACCCACAAGAAATATTGAATCAACAATGTCAAGCTCAACAATGACCAGTAATGAAGTTACAACTAACAAACTCAATGATCATTCTACATCTAACGTGAATCCCTCCACAAATTACAGAGGTCTCACCAAATTCACACTCAACATTTAGTGCAATCACTTCTAATTTCACTCAAACAACTCCTGAACAAGAGGTTGAAACAACTAATTACATCAAGTACCAATACCAACCAGCCTCCATCAACTAGACAGGAAATGTCCACAGTAAAGATGTCTTCAACAACAGAGCAACAATCTACACCTGCTTCAAAAGTGACACCCACAAGAAATATTGAATCAACATTTTCAAGCTCAACACTGACCAATAATGAAGTTACAACTAAACAAAATCAATGATCATTCTACATCTAACGTGAATCCCTCCACAAATACAGAGGTGTCACCAAATTCACACTCAACATTTAGTGCAGTCACTTTCTAATTTCACTCAAACAACTCCTGAACAAGAGGTTGAAACAACTACATCAAGTACCAACACCAACCAACCTCCATCAACTAGACAGGAAATGTCACACTCAACAACAGTGTATCAAGTCCACAATCAATTCACTCAAACAACAACGTCCATACAGTAAAGAAATACACCAACAACAGACAATCAACTGTCTTCAACAACAGAGCAACAATCTACACCTGCTGCAACAGTGACACCCACAAGAAATATTGAATCAACAGTTTCAAGCTCAACACTGACCAATAATGAAGTTACAACAAACGAAATCAATGATCATTCTACATCTAACGTGAATCCCTCCACAAATCCACAAATACACTCAACATTTAGAGTCACTTTAATTTCACTCAAACAACTCCTGAACAAGAGGTTGAAACAACTCAAAGTACAATTTCACCAACCAACCTAATTTCCATCAACTAGGTGTCAAGTGAAGATGTCTCACCAAATTCACACTCAACATTTAGTGCAATCACTTTCTAATTTCACTCAAACAACTCCTGAACAAGAGGTTGAAACACTCAAATTCACACTCCAACAACAACAGAGCAACAATGTTAGAAACAACTACATCAAAACTACATCAAGTACCAACACCAACCAACCTCCTCCATCAACTAGACAGGAAATGTCCACAAAGAAATATTCACAAAACAATATCCATAGTAAAGATGTCTTCAACAACAGAGCAACAATCTACACCTGCTGCAACAGTGACACCCACAAGAAATATTGAATCAACAGTTTCAAGCTCAACACTCAAGAAACTGACCAACTGACCAATAATGAAGTTACAACTAACAAAATCAATGATCATTCTACATCTAACGTGAATCCCTCCACAAATACAGATACATTCATAGAGCTGTCACCAAATTCACACTCAACATTTAGTGCAATCACTTCTAATTTCACTCAAACAACTCCTGAACAAGAGGTTGAAACAACTACATCAAGTACCAACACCAACCAACCTCCATCAACTAGACAGGAAATGTCCACAGTAAAGATGTCTTCAACAACAGAGCAACAATCTACACCTGCTGCAACAGTGACACCCACAAGAAATATTGAATCAACAGTTTCAAGCTCTCAACACTGACCAATAATGAAGTTACAACTAACAAAATCAATGATCATTCTACATCTAACGTGAATCCCTCCACAAATACAGAGGTGTCACCAAATTCACACTCAACATTTAGTGCAGTCACTTCTAATTTCACTCAAACAACTCCTGAACAAGAGGTTGAAACAACTACATCAAGTACCAACACCAACCAACCTCCATCAACTAGACAGGAAATGTCCACAGTAAAGATGTCTTCAACAACAGAGCAACAATCTACACCTGCTGCAACAGTGACACCCACAAGAAATATTGAATCAACAGTTTCAAGCTCAACACTGACCAATAATGAAGTTACAACTAACAAAATCAATGATCATTCTACATCTAACGTGAATCCCTCCACAAATACAGAGGTGTCACCAAATTCACACTCAACATTTAGGTGCAGTCACTTCTAATTTCACTCAAACAACTCCTGAACAAGAGGTTGAAACAACTACATCAAGTACCAACACCAACCAATTCCTCCATCAACTAGACAGGAAATGTCCACAGTGAAAGATGTCTTCAACAACAGAGCAACAATCTACACCTGCTGCAACAGTGACACCCACAAGAAATATTGAATCAACAGTTTTCAAGCTCAACACTGACCAATAATGAAGTTACAACTAACAAAATCAATGATCATTCTACATCTAACGTGAATCCCTCCACAAATACAGAGGTGTCACCAAATTCACACTCAACATTTGGTGCAGTCACTTCTAATTTCACTCAAACAACTCCTGAACAAGAGGTTGAAACAACTACATCAAGTACCAACACCAACCAACCTCCATCAACTAGACAGGAAATGTCCACAGTAAAGATGTCTTCAACAACAGAGCAACAATCTACACCTGCTGCAACAGTGACACCCACAAGAAATATTGAATCAACAGTATGTCAAGCTCAACAATGACCAGTAATGAAGTTACAACTAACAAACTCAATGATCATTCTACATCTAACGTGAATCCCTTCCACAAATTACAGAGGTCTCACCAAATTCACACTCAACATTTAGTGCAATCACTCATCTTCTAATTTCACTCAAACAACTCCTGAACAAGAGGTTGAAACAACTACATCAAGTACCAATACCAACCAGCCTCCATCAACTAGACAGGAAATGTCCACAGTAAAGATGTCTTCAACAACAGAGCAACAATCTACACCTGCTGCAACAGTGACACCCACAAGAAATATTGAATCAACATTTTCAAGCTCAACACTGACCAATAATGAAGTTACAACAAACAAAATCAATGATCATTCTACATCTAACGTGAATCCCTCCACAAATACAGAGGTGTCACCAAATTCACACTCAACATTTAGTGCAGTCACTTTCTAATTTCACTCAAACAACTCCTGAACAAGAGGTTGAAACAACTACATCAAGTACCAACACCAACCAACCTCCATCAACTAGACAGGAAATGTCCACATCAATCAACAGACAGGAAATGTCCAAGTCAAAGATGTCTTCAACAACAGAGCAACAATCTACACCTGCTGCAACAAGTGACACCCACAAGAAATATTGAATCAACAGTTTCAAGCTCAACACTGATGACCAATAATGAAGTTACAACAAACAAACTCAATGATCATTCTACATCTAACGTGAATCCCTCCACAAATACAGAGCTGTCTCACCAAATTCACACTCAACATTTGGTGCAGTCAATCATTCTAATTTCACTCAAACAACTCCTGAACAAGAGGTTGAAACAACTACATCAAGTACCAACACCAACCAACCTCCATCAACTAGACAGGAAATGTCCACAGTAAAGATGTCTTCAACAACAGAGCAACAATCTACACCTGCTGCAACAGTGACACCCACAAGAAATATTGAATCAACAGTTTCAAGCTCAACACTGACCAATAATGAAGTTACAACAAACGAAATCAATGATCATTCTACATCTAACGTGAATCCCTCCACAAATACAGAGGTGTCACCAAATTCACACTCAACATTTAGTGCAGTCACTTCTAATTTCACTCAAACAACTCCTGAACAAGAGGTTGAAACAACTACATCAAGTACCAACACCAACCAACCTCCATCAACTAGACAGGAAATGTCCACAGTGAAAGATGTCTTCAACAACAGAAGCAACAATCTACACCTGCTGCAACAAGTGACACCCACAAGAAATATTGAATCAACAATGTTTCAAGCTCAACACTGACCAGTAATGAAGTTACAACTAACAAACTCAATGATCATTCTACATCTAACGTGAATCCTTCCACAATTACAGAGGTCTCACCAAATTCACACTCAACATTTAGTGCAATCACTTCTAATTTCACTCAAACAACTCCTGAACAAGAGGTTGAAACAACTACATCAAGTACCAACACCAACCAACCCAACCAACCTCCATCAACTAGACAGGAAATGTCCACAGTAAAGTCAGTAAAGATGTCTTCAACAACAGAGCAACAATCTACACCTGCTGCACTGCAACAGTGACACCCACAAGAAACAAGAAATATTGAATCAACATTTTCAAGCTCAACTACTGACCAATAATGAAGTTACAACAAACGAAAATCAATGATCATTCTACATCTAACGTGAATCCCTCCACAAATACAGAGGTGTCACCAAATTCACACTCAACATTTGGTGCAGTCACTTCTAATTTCACTCAAACAACTCCTGAACAAGAGGTTGAAACAACTACATCAAGTACCAACACCAACCAACCTCCATCAACTAGACAGGAAATGTCCACAGTAAAGATGTCTTCAACAACAGAGCAACAATCTACACCTGCTGCAACAGTGACACCCACACAAGAAATATTGAATCAACAGTTTCAAGCTCAACACTGAACCAATAATGAAGTTACAACAAACGAAATCAATGATCATTCTACATCTAACGTGAATCCATCCACAAATACAGAGGTCTGTCACCAAATTCACACTCAACATTTAGTGCAGTCACTTCTAATTTCACTCAAACAACTCCTGAACAAGAGGTTGAAACAACTACATCAAGTACCAACACCAACCAACCTCCATCAACTAGACAGGAAATGTCCACAGTGAAAGATGTCTTCAACAACAGAGCAACAATCTACACCTGCTGCAACAAGTGACACCCACAAGAAATATTGAATCAACAGTTTCAAGCTCAACACTGACCAGTAATAATGAAGTTACAACTAACAAACTCAATGATCATTCTACATCTAACGTGAATCCTTCCACAAATACAGAGGTGTCTCACCAAATTCACACTCAACATTTAGTGCAATCACTTCTAATTTCACTCAAACAACTCCTGAACAAGAGGTTGAAACAACTACATCAAGTACCAACACCAACCAACCTCCATCAACTAGACAGGAAATGTCCACAGTAAAGATGTCTTCAACAACAGAGCAACAATCTACACCTGCTGCAACAGTGACACCCACAAGAAATATTGAATCAACATGTTTCAAGCTCAACACTGACCAATAATGAAGTTACAACAAACAAATGAAATCAATGATCATTCTACATCTAACGTGAATCCCTCCACAAATACAGAGGTGTCACCAAATTCACACTCAACATTTAGGTGCAGTCACTTCTAATTTCACTCAAACAACTCCTGAACAAGAGGTTGGTTGAAACAACTACATCAAGTACCAACACCAACCAACCTCCATCAACTAGACAGGAAATGTCCACAGTAAAGAGATGTCTTCAACAACAGAGCAACAATCTACACCTGCTGCAACAAGTGACACCCACAAGAAATATTGAATCAACAGTTTCAAGCTCAACACTGACCAGTAATGAAGTTACAACTAACAAACTCAATGATCATTCTACATCTAACGTGAATCCCTTCCACAAATTACAGAGGTCTCACCAAATTCACACTCAACATTTAGTGCAATCACTTCTAATTTCACTCAAACAACTCCTGAACAAGAGGTTGAAACAACTACATCAAGTACCAACACCAACCAATCCAATCCCTCCACAAATACAGCCTCCATCAACTAGACAGGAAATGTCCACAGTAAAGATGTCTTCAACAACAGAGCAACAATCTACACCTGCTGCAACAAGTGACACCCACAAGAAATATTGAATCAACAGTTTCAAGCTCAACACTGACCAATAATGAAGTTACAACTAAACAAAATCAATGATCATTCTACATCTAACGTGAATCCCTTCCACAAATACAGAGGTCTCACCAAATTCACACTCAACATTTAGTGTGCAATCACTTCTAATTTCACTCAAACAACTCCTGAACAAGAGGTTGAAACAACTACATCAAGTACCAACACCAACCAACCTCCATCAACTAGACAGGAAATGTCCACAGTAAAGATGTCTTCAACAACAGAGCAACAATCTACACCTGCTGCAACAGTGACACCCACAAGAAATATTGAATCAACAGTTTCAAGCTCAACACTGACCAATAATGAAGTTACAACTAACAAAATCAATGATCATTCTACATCTAACGTGAATCCCTCCACAAATACAGAGCTGTCTCACCAAATTCACACTCAACATTTAGTGCAATCACTTCTAATTTCACTCAAACAACTCCTGAACAAGAGGTTGAAACAACTACATCAAGTACCAACACCAACCAACCTCCATCAACTAGACAGGAAATGTCCACAGTGAAAGATGTCTTCAACAACAGAGCAACAATCTACACCTACACCTGCTGCAACAGTGACACCCACAAGAAATATTGAATCAACAGTTTCAAGCTCAACACTGACCAATAATGAAGTTACAACTAAACAAAATCAATGATCATTCTACATCTAACGTGAATCCCTCCACAAATACAGAGCTGTCTCACCAAATTCACACTCAACATTTAGTGCAATCACTTCTAATTTCACTCAAACAACTCCTGAACAAGAGGTTGAAACAACTACATCAAGTACCAACACCAACCAACCTCCATCAACTAGACAGACAGGAAATGTCCACAGTGAAAGATGTCTTCAACAACAGAGCAACAATCTACACCTGCTGCAACAAGTGACACCCACAAGAAATATTGAATCAACATTTTCAAGCTCAACACTGACCAATAATGAAGTTACAACAAACGAAATCAATGATCATTCTACATCTAACGTGAATCCCTCCACAAATACAGAGCTGTCACCAAATTCACACTCAACATTTGGTGCAGTCACTTCTAATTTCACTCAAACAACTCCTGAACAAGAGGTTGAAACAACTACATCAAGTACCAACACCAACCAACCTCCATCAACTAGACAGGAAATGTCCACAGTAAAGATGTCTTCAACAACAGAGCAACAATCTACACCTGCTGCAACAGTGACACCCACAAGAAATATTGAATCAACAGTTTCAATCAAGCTCAACACTGACCAATAATGAAGTTACAACTAACAAAATCAATGATCATTCTACATCTAACGTGAATCCCTCCACAAATACAGAGCTGTCACCAAATTCACACTCAACATTTAGTGCAATCACTTCTAATTTCACTCAAACAACTCCTGAACAAGAGGTTGAAACAACTACATCAAGTACCAACACCAACCAACCTCTCCATCAACTAGACAGGAAATGTCCACAGTAAAGATGTCTTCAACAACAGAGCAACAATCTACACCTGCTGCAACAAGTGACACCCACAAGAAATATTGAATCAACAATGTTCAAGCTCAACACTGACCAATAATGAAGTTACAACTAACAAACTCAATGATCATTCTACATCTAACGTGAATCCCTTCCACAAATTACAGAGGTCTCACCAAATTCACACTCAACATTTAGTGCAATCACTTCTAATTTCACTCAAACAACTCCTGAACAAGAGGTTGAAACAACTACATCAAGTAACCAACACCAACCAACCTCCATCAACTAGACAGGAAATGTCCACAGTAAAGATGTCTTCAACAACAGAGCAACAATCTACACCTGCTGCAACAGTGACACCCACAAGAAATATTGAATCAACAGTTTCAAGCTCTCAACACTGACCAATAATGAAGTTACAACAACTAACAAAATCAATGATCATTCTACATCTAACGTGAATCCATCTCCACAAATACAGAGGTGTCACCAAATTCACACTCAACATTTAGTGCAGTCACTTCTAATTTCACTCAAACAACTCCTGAACAAGAGGTTGAAACAACTACATCAAGTACCAACACCAACCAACCTCCATCAACTAGACAGGAAATGTCCACAGTAAAGATGTCTTCAACAACAGAGCAACAATCTACACCTGCTGCAACAGTGACACCCACAAGAAATATTGAATCAACAGTTTCAAGCTCAACACTGACCAGTATATGATGAAGTTACAACTAAATTACAAACCACAGAAATCAATGATCATTCTACATCTAACGTGAATCCCTCCACAAATACAGAGCTGTCACCAAATTCACACTCAACATTTGGTGCAGTGCAAATCACTTCTAATTTCACTCAAACAACTCCTGAACAAGAGGTTGAAACAACTACATCAAGTACCAACACCAACCAGCCTCCATCAACTAGACAGGAAATGTCCACAGTGAAAGATGTCTTCAACAACAGAGCAACAATCTACACCTGCTGCAACAGTGACACCCACAAGAAATATTGAATCAACAGTTTCAAGCTCAACACTGACCAGTAATGAAGTTACAACTAACAAACTCAATGATCATTCTACATCTAACAATGTGAATCCTTCCACAAATACAGGAAATACAATCTGAGGTCTCACCAAATTCACACTCAACATTTAGTGCAATCACTTCTAATTTCACTCAAACAACTCCTGAACAAGAGGTTGAAACAACTACATCAAGTACCAATAGCAACCAGCCTCCATCAACTAGACAGGAAATGTCCACAGTAAAGATGTCTTCAACAACAGAGCAACAATCTACACCTGCTGCAAAAGTGACACCCACAAGAAATATTGAATCAACATTTTCAAGCTCAACACTGACCAATAATGAAGTTACAACAAACGAAATCAATGATCATTCTACATCTAACGTGAATCCCTCCACAAATACAGAGCTGTCACCAAATTCACACTCAACATTTGGTGCAGTCACTTCTAATTTCACTCAAAAAACTCCTGAACAACAGGTTGAAACAACTACATCAAGTACCAACACCAACCAACCTCCATCAACTAGACAGGAAATGTCCACAGTAAAGATGTCTTCAACAACAGAGCAACAATCTACACCTGCTGCAACAGTGACACCCACAAGAAATATTGAATCAACAGTTTCAAGCTCAACACTGACCAATAATGAAGTTACAACAAACGAAAATCAATGATCATTCTACATCTAACGTGAATCCCTCCACAAATACAGAGCTGTCACCAAATTCACACTCAACATTTAGTGCAGTCACTTCTAATTTCACTCAAACAACTCCTGAACAAGAGGTTGAAACAACTACATCAAGTACCAACACCAACCAACCTCCATCAACTAGACAGGAAATTGTCCACAGTAAAGATGTCTTCAACAACAGAGCAACAATCTACACCTGCTGCAACAGTGACACCCACAAGAAATATTGAATCAACAATGTCAAGCTCAACAATGACCAGTAATGAAGTTACAACTAACAAACTCAATGATCATTCTACATCTAACGTGAATCCTTCCACAAATTACAGAGGTCTCACCAAATTCACACTCAACATTTAGTGCAGTCATCACTTCTAATTTCACTCAAACAACTCCTGAACAAGAGGTTGAAACAACTTACATCAAGTACCAATACCAACCAGCCTCCATCAACTAGACAGGAAATGTCCACAGTAAAGATGTCTTCAACAACAGAGCAACAATCTACACCTGCTTCAACAAGTGACACCCACAAGAAATATTGAATCAACATTTTCAAGCTCAACTATGACCAATAATGAAGTTACAACAAACGAAATCAATGATCATTCTACATCTAACGTGAATCCCTCCACAAATACAGAGGTGTCACCAAATTCACACTCAACATTTAGGTGCAGTCACTTTCTAATTTCACTCAAACAACTCCTGAACAAGAGGTTGAAACAACTACATCAAGTACCAACACCAACCAACCTCCATCAACTAGACAGGAAATGTCCACAGTAAAGATGTCTTCAACAACAGAGCAACAATCTACACCTGCTGCAACAGTGACACCCACAAGAAATATTGAATCAACAGTTTCAAGCTCAACACTGAACCAATAATGAAGTTACAACAAACGAAATCAATGATCATTCTACATCTAACGTGAATCCATCCACAAATACAGAGGTCTCACCAAATTCACACTCAACATTTAGTGCAGTCACTTCTAATTTCACTCAAACAACTCCTGAACAAGAGGTTGAAACAACTACATCAAGTACCAACACCAACCAACCTCCATCAACTAGACAGGAAATGTCCACAGTGAAAGATGTCTTCAACAACAGATGCAACAATCTACACCTGCTGCAACAAGTGACACCCACAAGAAATATTGAATCAACAGTTTCAAGCTCAACACTGACCAGTAATGAAGTTACAACTAACAAACTCAATGATCATTCTACATCTAACGTGTGAATCCTTCCACAATTATACAGAGGTCTCACCAAATTCACACTCAACATTTAGTGCAATCACTTCTAATTTCACTCAAACAACTCCTGAACAAGAGGTTGAAACAACTACATCAAGTACCAATACCAACCAGCCTCCATCAACTAGACAGGAAATGTCCACAGTAAAGATGTCTTCAACAACAGAGCAACAATCTACACCTGCTGCAACAAGTGACACCCACAAGAAATATTGAATCAACATTTTCAAGCTCAACACTGACCAATAATGAAGTTACAACAAATGAAATCAATGATCATTCTACATCTAACGTGAATCCCTCCACAAATACAGAGGTGTCACCAAATTCACACTCAACATTTGGTGCAGTCAGTCTTCTTCTAATTTCACTCAAACAACTCCTGAACAAGAGGTTGAAACAACTACATCAAGTACCAACACCAACCAACCTCCATCAACTAGACAGGAAATGTCCACAGTAAAGATGTCTTCAACAACAGAGCAACAATCTACACCTGCTGCAACAATGAACACCCACAAGAAATATTGAATCAACAGTTTCAAGCTCAACAATGACCAGTAATGAAGTTACAACTAACAAACTCAATGATCATTCTACATCTAACGTGAATCCTTCCACAATTACAGAGGTCTCACCAAATTCACACTCAACATTTAGTGCAATCACTTCTAATTTCACTCAAACAACTCCTGAACAAGAGGTTGAAACAACTACATCAAGTACCAACACCAACCAATCTCCATCAACTAGACAGGAAATGTCCACAGTAAAGATGTCTTCAACAACAGAGCAACAATCTACACCTGCTGCAACTGTGACTTCCACAAGAAATATTGAATCAACAATGTCAAGCTCAACAATGACCAGTAATGAAGTTACAACTAACAAACTCAATGATCATTCTACATCTAACGTGTGAATCCTTCCACAAATACAGAGGTCTCACCAAATTCACACTCAACATTTAGTGCAATCACTTCTAATTTCACTCAAACAACTCCTGAACAAGAGGTTGAAACAACTACATCAAGTACCAACACCAACCAACCTCCATCAACTAGACAGGAAATGTCTTCACAGTAAAGATGTCTTCAACAACAGAGCAACAATCTACACCTCCTGCAACAGTGACACCCACAAGAAATATTGAATCAACAGTTTCAAGCTCAACACTGACCAATAATGAAGTTACAACTAAACAAAATCAATGATCATTCTACATCTAACGTGAATCCCTCCACAAATACAGAGCTGTCACCAAATTCACACTCAACATTTAGTGCAATCACTTCTAATTTCACTCAAACAACTCCTGAACAAGAGGTTGAAACAACTACATCAAGTACCAACACCAACCAACCTCTCCATCAACTAGACAGACAGGAAATGTCCACAGTGAAAGATGTCTTCAACAACAGAGCAACAATCTACACCTGCTGCAAAAGTGACACCCACAAGAAATATTGAATCAACATTTTCAAGCTCAACACTGACCAATAATGAAGTTACAACAAACGAAATCAATGATCATTCTACATCTAACGTGAATCCCTCCACAAATACAGAGGTGTCACCAAATTCACACTCAACATTTGGTGCAGTCACTTCTAATTTCACTCAAACAACTCCTGAACAAGAGGTTGAAACAACTACATCAAGTACCAACACCAACCAACCTCCTTCAACTAGACAGGAAATGTCCACAGTAAAGATGTCTTCAACAACAGAGCAACAATCTACACCTGCTGCAACAGTGACACCCACAAGAAATATTGAATCAACAGTTTCAATCTCAACACTGACCAATAATGAAGTTACAACTAAACAAAATCAATGATCATTCTACATCTAACGTGAATCCCTCCACAAATACAGAGCTGTCACCAAATTCACACTCAACATTTAGTGCAGTGCAATCACTTCTAATTTCACTCAAACAACTCCTGAACAAGAGGTTGAAACAACTACATCAAGTACCAACACCAACCAACCTCCATCAACTAGACAGGAAATGTCCACAGTAAAGATGTCTTCAACAACAGAGCAACAATCTACACCTGCTGCAACAGTGACACCCACAAGAAATATTGAATCAACAGTTTCAATCTCAACACTGACCAATAATGAAGTTACAACTAACAAAATCAATGATCATTCTACATCTAACGTGAATCCCTCCACAAATACAGAGCTGTCACCAAATTCACACTCAACATTTAGTGCAATCACTTCTAATTTCACTCAAACAACTCCTGAACAAGAGGTTGAAACAACTACATCAAGTACCAACACCAACCAATCCTCCATCAACTAGACAGGAAATGTCCACAGTGAAGATGTCTTCAACAACAGAGGAACAATCTACACCTGCTGCAAAAGTGACACCCACAAGAAATATTGAATCAACAATGTCAAGCTCAACACTGACCAGTAATGGAGTTACAACAAAGGAAATCTTTGATCATTCTACATCTACCGTGAATCCCTCCACAAATACAGAGCTGTCACCAAATTCACACTCAACATTTAGTGCAGTCACTTCTAATTTCACTCAAACAACTCCTGAACAAGAGGTTGAAACAACTACATCAAGTACCAACACCAACCAACCTCCAACAACTAGACAGGAAATGTCCACAGTAAAGATGTCTTCAACAACAGAGCAACAATCTACACCTGCTGCAACAGTGACACCCACAAGAAATATTGAATCAACAGTTTCAAGCTCAACACTGACCAATAATGAAGTTACAACTAACAAAATCAATGATCATTCTACATCTAACGTGAATCCCTCCACAAATACAGAGCTGTCACCAAATTCACACTCAACATTTGTAACAGTGCAATCACTTCTAATTTCACTCAAACAACTCCTGAACAAGAGGTTGAAACAACTACATCAAGTACCAATACCAACCAGCCTCCATCAACTAGACAGGAAATGTCCACAGTAAAGATGTCTTCAACAACAGAGCAACAATCTACACCTGCTGCAACAGTGACACCCACAAGAAATATTGAATCAACAGTTTCAAGCTCAACACTGTCCAATAATGAAGTTACAACTAACAAACTCAATGATCATTCTACATCTAATGTGAATCCTTCCACAAATACAGAGGTCTCACCAAATTCACACTCAACATTTAGTGCAATCACTTCTAATTTCACTCAAACAACTCCTGAACAAGAGGTTGAAACAACTACATCAAGTACCAACAGCCAACCAACCTCCATCAACTAGCCTCCATCAACTAGACAGGAAATGTCCACAGTAAAGATGTCTTCAACAACAGAGCAACAATCTACACCTGCTGCAACAAGTGACACCCACAAGAAATATTGAATCAACATTTTCAAGCTCAACACTGACCAATAATGAAGTTACAACAAACAAAATCAATGATCATTCTACATCTAACGTGAATCCCTCCACAAATACAGAGGTGTCACCAAATTCACACTCAACATTTGGTGCAGTCACTTCTAATTTCACTCAAAAAACTCCTGAACAACAGGTTGAAACAACTACATCAAGTACCAACACCAACCAACCTCCATCAACTAGACAGGAAATGTCCACAGTAAAGATGTCTTCAACAACAGAGCAACAATCTACACCTGCTGCAACAGTGACACCCACAAGAAATATTGAATCAACAGTTTCAAGCTCAACACTGACCAATAATGAAGTTACAACTAACAAAATCAATGATCATTCTACATCTAACGTGAATCCCTCCACAAATACAGAGCTGTCACCAAATTCACACTCAACATTTAGTGCAATCACTTCTAATTTCACTCAAACAACTCCTGAACAAGAGGTTGAAACAACTACATCAAGTACCAACACCAACCAACCTCCATCAACTAGACAGGAAATGTCCACAGTAAAGATGTCTTCAACAACAGAGCAACAATCTACACCTGCTGCAACAGTGACACCCACAAGAAATATTGAATCAACAGTTTCAAGCTCAACACTGACCAATAATGAAGTTACAACTAACAAAATCAATGATCATTCTACATCTAACCGTGAATCCCTCCACAAATACAGAGCTGTCACCAAATTCACACTCAACATTTAGTGCAATCACTTCTAATTTCACTCAAACAACTCCTGAACAAGAGGTTGAAACAACTACATCCAAGTACCAACACCAACCAACCTCCATCAACTAGACAGGAAATGTCCACAGTGAAAGATGTCTTCAACAACAGAGCAACAATCTACACCTTCTAATTTCACTCAAACAACTCCTGCTGCAACAGTGACACCCACAAGAAATATTGAATCAACAGTTTCAAGCTCAACACTGACCAATAATGAAGTTACAACTAACAAACTCAATGATCATTCTACATCTAATGTGAATCCTTCCACAAATACAGAGGTCTCACCAAATTCACACTCAACATTTAGTGCAATCACTTCTAATTTCACTCAAACAACTCCTGAACAAGAGGTTGAAACAACTACATCAAGTACCAACACCAACCAACCTCCTCCTTCAACTAGCCAGGAAATGTCCACAATAAAGATGTCTTCAACAACAGAGCAACAGTCTACACCTGCTGCAACAGTGACACCTACAAGAAATTGTAAACATTGAATCAACAGTTTCAAGCTCAACACTGACCAATAATGAAGTTACAACTAACAAAATCAATGATCATTCTACATCTAACGAATCCCTCCACAAATACAGAGGTAATTCACACTCAACATTTAGGTGCACACTTCTAATTTCACTCAAACAACTCCTGAACAACTACATCAAGTACCAACACCAACCAACCTCCTTCAACTAGAGTTACAACTAACACAAGGAACAATCTACACACCTCAAGGACACCCACAAGAAATAATTCTACATCTATTTACAACTAACAAAATCAATGTCATTCTACATCTAACGTGAATCCCTCCACAAATACAGAAGTCTCACCAAGTTCACACACAACTTTTGCTGCAAACACTTCTAATTTCACTCAAACAACTCCTGAACAAGAGGTTGAAACTACTACACATCAAGTACCAAAACCAACCAACCAACCTCCATCAACTAGACAGGAAAACATCTACAGTAAAGATGTCTTCAACAACAGACCAAAAATCTACATCTGCAACGACACCCACACCCACAATAAGAATTGAATCATCAGTGTCAATCTCAAAACACAGCACAACTGGAGTTACAACAACCTCTATTCCTGATCATTCTACATCAACAATGAATCCGTCCCCATCAACTTTTACACTTATATTTACTGTCAAACCAAACTTACATACTACACTTACACCTTCTACAGTCTCCTCCACCATAACACCTTTGACACAACCTACTGCTGTACCCACAAATGTAGCAACAACAAATGAAAAGTCAAGTTCAAGTTCACAAATACTAACAACAACCCCACAGGCTTTGACATCAACAGAAATCATCAGCAGTCATTCAACATCTACACATACCCTCCTTTCAAATGCCACTGTCACAGTGACAACACCGTCTACAACTCTTCAGTGTAGAGATGAGGAATGTCCTGGATGTACTGGTACATGCATATTCAACACAACACTTGGAGGATGTCATTGCCGTTGTCAAGAGTTTGCCTTTGGAGATGTCTGTGTTTTTGGAGAGAACGACACCCCTGCTCATATTGGTGAGGTTGTTCAACTCCAGTTTTTTAAAATATTATATTAGCTGAAAGTAATTTTTCAATGCTGAGATAAGTTGTAGGCTTTTATTAACATTACATTCTCTTTAAATATATTTGCTTTTGGCATTGATATGGGTTGAATGTAAAATGTTAGTTGAATGTTTTCAATGTTAATTCCATGTCACTGTAAGGGTGTCTTAATTTTTTGCAGATACTGGAGCAGTACCAACTCGAAAAGCAACTTTTACTTTGGAAATCAACATCACATTTAAGGAGGCTTATAATAATTTAAGCTCACCACAAGCATTAGAATTCATCAATAAATTAATACACGAGGTAGATAACTTTTTTCATTGTTTCATGACTTCATTATTATTATAAAATAAATTATCTGATTTCATAGTATTTACTCATGTATTATAATCTATTACCTAATCAGTAGTTACCAGGGAAAAATTGCAATAATCAATATTTTATAGATTTTTTTGTAATATGTATTTTACTATAAAAAAATCTGGATTTTTTTGTCATGGCCATGCTATAACTTCTCCTTTATTACAGCTCGAAGCCCTATGCAAAGAAGCAGATCCACAAAACTATAAAAAAGTCCAAGTCATCAAGTTATCGTAGGTTTTCAATAACCTTTCTAATTTACTTTTTAATTGAGTGCAAGCTATTTTCTTATGGTAATATCTTTCTATTGTTCTACTGCAGGCAAGGGAGTGTTGTTGCACAGAGCTTGGCAGAGTACACATATCCAAACAATGAAACTCAAATCCAGTTTGTCAACACTCAGCTTGATGAGGTGTTGACTGATATCTTGAATAACACAAGTAACCTCAATAAGATTGCTCAGGCTTTTAATACTTCAAGTGTACGGTTAAATGGACTCACATTCCAGCCACCTGAGATTAACAGTAAGTGTACTCTATGTCAGTTCTAAACATGTATGTAAAATTTCTATATTTGTATTGTGGTACTTACACAAAATGATAACTACATCACTTTTTTTGTCAATCAGATATCACAGACCTGGAGCCTTTTGTTAGCTGCACTCACTTTGCTAATTACACTGCTGAGATTAGTCATGGTCAGTGGCAGTGTGTTGGACCTTGCAAAACAAACCCTGATTACTGTCATCAACATGGAGAATGTCACAATAACATTTATAAAGGACCTACATGCAAGTAAGCCAAAATATTGTTTTGCCTTAATTGCAATGAACTTAAATATATCTAACATGTTTGCTCATAATATTAATTTTATTCACGTTATTCATGCTTGTGGCCCTTCAAACCAGGTGCTTCGAGTCTAGCCTGAAGCAGTTTTATGGCCCACAGTGTGACCTCTTCCGCTGGGGTCCAGGTTTCTATGGAGCACTGTTTGGATCACTGGCGACAGCACTCCTGCTCTTGATTATCATTGTCATTGCTGTCATTGTCAGCAAGAGACATATGGGTGTTTGGTGGGTTATGATGCCCAAAATGCATCTACCTATGATATGAAAATGGTCAACAAAATTTGTTTTTATTGTAGCCGGTGATCATCAAGTTACAAACATGTGAGACTGATTAAACTGTCTCTATTTTAGGAAGAGAAGGAACTCCTATAATAGAAGACTGTCCGCTTTTGAGGAAGATTTCTTTGACTTCTCTGATACAGGTCTTTAGTAATCGCTGATATATTTTAAATTTCTCATCAAGGATTTGCAGTTTCAGCATGATTATATTCTTTTCCCCAGGAGATCACAACTTGGGATTGGCAGGCACTTACACATCAAAGGTTTTTTAGGCCACATCTAGAAAATGCTGACACCCAATTTCAGGTATTCTTATTTTCTACATAAATACGACCATGAAAGTCTTCTTGAGTACAGGGACAAATAAAGGCAAGATTGGAGTTAAAATGTTGACATCCTTGTTGTGATCCTTCTTTCCAGGCCACAACAGAGGTTTTGAACACCAACCCTAGATGAAGGCTACAGACTGGAAAATGTTGTTTTGAATGATTTCCATACTTGCAATAAAGCAGATTACTGATCACTTTGAGATATCAGCTATGTATTGCACATGAATAATATACTAGGAATTTGTTGTTATAATATTTATGATTCTATTTATATTTGTTGTAATTAACTTTGGTCTCTTGTGCTCTCACATAAAAATAAACATGTCAGTCAGACTCCAGTGTTGTTAATTAATTCACCCTACAGCCATATGTTTTTCGTGTTTTAAAATGTGTCCTCATTTATAGACTATATTATGCTACATTAATTTAATTTAATCACTTGTCAATGAGAAATGCACCCATGAAGTATTGAGAAACACAATAAAAAGACTATACAAACATTTAACTATGTTCCTTCCTGAAACTGTTGCCCAGTGGTTATTTCAGCACTGTTGTCTTCATCATATAGGCTGTTACCTCACTGAATACATGTTTGACCTGATGGCTTTTCCTGCAAGTATTGTATGCCTACAATTACTAATTACCAAAATAATTCTGGGAATGTAGTAAAATGTTTTAAATTACTTGAATGCAAGTGGAACCAGAAGGAAGAATAAAATGAGATTAGCACAGTTTTTATGTGGCTTAGGTGAGTGTCAATCAAGATAATGCAATGCGCAGTGCCCACTAACTCCTTCTCAGCACATTTGATATTTATTTGTAATTCAAAATTGGACAATGTGTAAAAACAGTAACAATGCGTATATAAATGGATAAGATTCAAGGACACCGGGTGGACACAATCCAATATAGTAGCCATGCAATATATATTTATGTATATAACATGCTACCTTGATCATGTCAGCAAGGTAGTGTTTGTTTTTTTAAGTCAGTATCTAGGGTTTCTTTGTTTATGTCAATTAGTGTAAATCAGGCTAGTTATCCCCTGGACCTAGCAGCATAATGGTTACTTGTCAGCAGTCAGTACAATATTCTGTCACTAGATGGCACACATGCATTGATTTTAATGATATGTTGCTGCAAAGAGAGAGACACACAGACCCTGGTTAATGCAAATTTTTATTATCTTTAAAATGACTGAGAGCAATCTGTGTATACCTCATCATTGCCAATGTCAGCAGTGACAATCTCTGTCCTGCTATAGAAATGTGACCGCAACTGTACTGTCACCATTAGGTCATAACAGTTTCAGTGCTTTAACAGCCCAATATTATTATTCCCGCAAATGCTACTAGTTGTGATACAGCCATTGGTGAGATATTTTTCTTTTGACCATGCCACTGCCCCTCCAAACTCGAGTGTATTTTTTGCAGTTCAGAGTTCAATTATGTCTTTTCATTGAAACCATTGTTGGCTATTTAAGTCCACCTAGTGACGGACTTAGAGACACACTTTACCTTCACTTGATGTACTATATTTTCACTTGATGTACTATATTTTCTTTACAAGTACTCTGACCTGAGTAAAATTTAACCAGCACCACTTCACTCTAAGTTAAATATTTACAACTCTGTCCAATCCTCACAGCAAATGATAAGAAACGTTACACCAAAACAAAACGTCTGTGCAGACAATGTAATTAATTAGCAGTTTTCCAATCTAGCTCCATATCCTATCTTGCCTCTTGAAAATAGGAGAAATTGCAGGTGTGTATTTTTTTCATTTTCTTGCTATAACTAGTGTATTTGTATATAACAAGTAGGAGTGAACATAACTTCCAGGAATCATTCCCAGAACAGAAACTTATAACAAGATCAATATCGTTCTTCAGCTGCTTGATACTCACTGTCAATTTCTAGACCTGAGAGTTGGATCAATCAGTGTCATATGTGCATATGCTGTAAACAATGTTTTTACTTCTCAGCATACTTTGACCAGCCTTGACTCATAGCAGAATTTGATTTCATTTGCGTGATCAATGACTTTGCTTTTTAAAATTATGATTCATCTGTAGAGCCAAACCCAATGTTCCAGTTTTCTTTATACCTCGTTGATCTATGCAGCACTGCAGACATTTGTTAAGGGCCAGACACAGAAAACAAACATGCTCTGTTCCACTCAAACAACTGCAGACTAGTCAGCAGAGACTGTATGGCAATTAATGAGGCAGTAATTATAATGACTGTAATAATTCTTATCATTAAAACAAGTTTGTTCCACTTGTTAATCCATCAGCAGTGCCAGCCAAGGAGTTCTATCTAATTAACTGAGGCCTAAAATATATTTGATGTAATTTGGCTGCTAAAAATGGAAGTCCTTCATACTCGAGACCTGAACTGAATGCAAGTAAGAGCCAAAACCAAATGGTAAATTTAAGTTTAAGACTGAAGTTGTGTTGACAAATTAAAGCTCAGCAAGGAAACAAAAGATTTATGTGTAGTTGTGACTAGAAAAGGGAAAAGAAAGTGGCAGAAACAGCCACAGAGACGATTAGTTTGGGACTGAATTTCACAGAAGGTTGTAATGGTCCCTTATGTCTTTTTGGCTAAATTTGCCAAAAAAAAAAAAACTTTCACAAGTCAAGACAAAAGTAACGAAAATGATGAAAGTGGGGTTTAAGCAAATATGTTTGAGTTGTGGCTTGGAGTACAACGATGTCTTTTAGCTGTGTTTTTAGAAACAAATCTCAAACCACATGCCTTGTTAATTAATTCATCTGGCACTTGATAGTCCTTGCTCCAACAGATATTTTAAATGAGCAGCCTGTCTTTAGTTGCTATAGTCACCACATATGCTGTCGCCTGGCAGCTCCCTTACAAGTGAACCAGGTGAAACGGTTTGCAGGTAGCCTACATAGTTCAAACTGCAACCATTTGTTCCATTACGAGGATAATGTAAAATAATTTGCTATAAGTACGGCAAACTGACAGACAACAAGGTCACTGCCTTGTTGTGAGGTTATGGTGGGTATTGTAAGCTGTATTGCAGCTTATTTGGTAATTGTTTGACCTCTTATGCTCTGCATGGCTCATTGTGGTTTCGGCTTCATGCCTAACCACATGGACTCAAGTCAAGAGTAAAACACTTGCAACATTGTTGGGTGCTTAAAAACCTGTGGGCACAAAGCTGGCTGCCACAGAGCATCTAAGCAGTCATGCAGGAGGAGGCTATGTTATAACCAGGAAGAGGAAGGCAATATACTGTACACCTGTCAACCGACCATTGTAAGTCACTCTTCTTTCTCTGGATGGAGGCCAGTCACAATAAGGCACAGCATGAGGGTGTGTGGGTGATAAAACAGGCCAAACAGCTGAGTTGAAAGTTTAGGCTTGACAGATTCAAGAAACAGAACAAAGCAGGCTCATAAATAAGTCATTTTATTTTGCTTTCTTTTTAAAGTCTATATACTTATCAACTATTCATAACAACAAATGGAATTGTTAAATACTGTACACAGCATACTGTACTCTCCCAGTGCATGTCTTCACCACAGCAGAGAAGTTACTTCTTGATAAACTAGTCTTCATTCAGTTTTATTATTTCTAATAAGACATATGAATACCTTAAGATTAAATAGTATCAGTGTATGATGTAAACATTTTTTCAGACATTTAAGTCAAAAGCAACATTGTGTTGGCAAGGTTTTGTGAGCAGGAGGGAGAGAAAAACTATATTTCAATGACTGTTTGACCTTAGCAATGATCTTTTTCCCAAACTGAACACCATGTTCGATACCAAGGGTTACTTCAATACATGTGCTACATTTATTATATCATCCTGATGCTTCTTGAATAATCTACAACAATAAAATTCATATTTTTCAAGGCTGCCAGCAGCTAAAGACTCTGAGACCACACCCACTGCAATCATGTAAGGCAGGAATGCATGAGCAGAACAGGAAAGTCTGTGTCAGGTAGGTAAACCCTGCACTGTCTTTTTAATGCGTGTGTATTAACAGGTTAGCCCAACATCTCTGTGATCTAAGATCTGTGTGATCTAAAATTTCTATTTAAGGATATCCGGTTACCATTAACTTTGTGTTACTCTTAAATGAAGGGCAACTGGATTAAAACTTTGTGTCAGGTCACATATAGATTTGATTTCCACATCTTTTGTAGATCATAATTTAATTTTTTTGCATTTTTTAATGGGGAGAATGTGAAATACAGGATTAATATCAAAGGGAGGTAGGTACTTGAGGCAAATTCGTTCCAAGCAATGACTCACAGCTTGACCAAAAATACTCCTCCAACTGTTTGATGGAATTTCAGTAAGAACAGCATACATTCACTTAATGTTCAACAGACCAGTTTCTGTGCAACGAAACAGACCTGGACACTGAAAGAAAGCAATCAAATGTGTGCATTTTTTAGAGAGCTGTACTCAAAAGCATGTGCTGCAAATAAGCGGAGCACAGTAACAAGTATGGTTGACATTTTTCTACCAATTGGAGAAAGTAATTTTGTCACCAGAACACTTTTCTACCTGCTGTTCACATGCACGTATGCACAAAGACGTCCACGAACATACATGCATAAACTCAGACACACTCATCAACAGACAACTAAACCATAAAAGCTGCACTAGACATTCCAATGGAAACATGCATAGCTACCAGTAATGTACCCACCTCTCAGTACAAAATGTACCATGACAACTTGCCATGTGGGAAAACACAAATTTACACAGATACAGTGGCCTGAATAAGACTGAAACTTCATAAAGGCTAGGGAACCATATCAGTGTTGATATATAACAGCAAACTGAGTGGAGATTTGTGTGCTAACATCCTTCATTTTTGTACAAAATTAATTGGCCTTGTATTTAGACTTCATATCTTATGTGATACATGGTTACATTACTGACCTTTTGTCCCTTGTGAGACACAAAAGCAGCGTCAATTTATCTCACAAAACATCCTCAACCTTCCAGACACAGAAAACACTGAGCATATGAGGTTCAAGGCCTGCTTGTACCTTCTGACTGTACCACATCATCAGCAAAAAACAGCACAATATTGAACGTCATGAAATAAAAATCATAAAAAAATAAGCTCTACAATGTTGAATTGTGCCCACAACCTATAGTCAGAGATACAGTTTTTACATAAAAGTATCTTGGTTGTGGTAGCTATTCCAACATAACCAGTAACTGCATACAGTGCGCACATACCCTGTGTGTTGAGAATACATAAGGGGTTAAAAAAGTAAAAGCAGCGGTTTCAGGGTTGTTAGCGTCCAGTTTCACCATTTTTTCAAGTGGTTTTTGCTCATGTACCATAGAGTCCTCTGCTACTTACACTAAAACTTTTCAAACTAAATCCACAGGCGCTTTCCTCCTGGTGTGGTAGTCCCAGTCTGAGTCCGATACACCTGGATTGCGAGCTGCAGAACCGTCCACGACACGAAGAAATTCCCCTGTACAAGGTGAAGAGGCCGGAGGCATGAGATAGTAATGTGTAGCGCTGGCTTTCTGGCCATTCTCCATAACAGGAAGGATGAATGGGGAGCCCTCGCTGTTCTGTCGTTGTAAACCCCGACAGCTTACGTACTTAGGATCTGGTGCAAAGCTTTGGGTTGGAGGCATCACCCCATTAAGGTATGTTGGGAGGCTTTTGGGGCTGGGGGTGCGAGAGCTGCCTCTGGACAAAGGTTCCCTTGGGGGCACCTTGGGTGGTCTGTCCTCATCACTGTAAGCCCCAGAAGAGACCTCTGCTGACCAACGGCGGTAGTCTCCTGTCTTGACTGTTCGTGGTGGAATAGGTGGGGGCACCTCTGGCTTATCCATACTGTGAGTTTGGCGTTTGTGGCACGTAAGGCGGAGCAGCGAGGGCTTGTTAAAGGAGCCAGCTGGGCCAGAGTGCGAACGCCGCAGCCTCCTCTGAGCTTTTTCCTGCTGTCTCTGACAGACCACTGGCTCAGGTGGTTCCTGTCGCTGCTGCTCATACTGCTGCCGCACTTCATGTGGAGGATGTGCCTGATGCTGCTGCTGGGACTGCCTCGGGGTTTGTGGTCCCAACGGACCATCATAATAAGCATAGTTAATCTGCCCACAGTCCCTGAAGCTCCTTCGACTGGGAGCGCCATATCGAAAAGGAGACGGTTTGGAACACTGATCAGACACCAGACAGCAGCTGTCATCCGAACTTGTGAAAAATTCTACCTCATTGTCCATAGCTTGCTCAGGGGAGATGTCTGTTTGTGGAGGGATGGGGGGCAGAGGCTTGGAGCATCTGCCTGGCGTCTGTGGTGGACTGCACTCATACACTGAGAGCCTCTGGAATGGGGGGACCACCTGGTCGTCATCAGCAGGGCTTGGGGTAGATGGTTCAGCACTGCAGGACAGGGAGATATGGGAGGGCCGGGATTTTTTGGGGGGCAATCTCTGTGAGCTGGGGCTGTGTTTATGTCCTGTCAGAAAGGAAAGATATAATATAATATATTTCTGGAAAACCACTTACTATATCCAGTATGTAGCAGATGGCCTTTAAAGGCACAACACATGCAAGAAGGCCTGCACTGTGCAGATGACGGATGATGTACTTACTTTCATAACTTAGAGATGGTGGAGGTGGCCCCTTTTGATGTACACGAGAGCTGTGGTCTGTGTGTGCAGTTTCTATACTGAAGTAGAAGCTGTTAAAAAGAAATGTTTGATTAGTACCAGTTACAATAAGCCACATAACATTTCATCATAATTTACAAGAAATCTCAGACTGACCTGAACCATAAAACCTCAGCATGTCATGCAGATTTGAATAACAGTCCCTTTCTAAAAATCTTCCCCTAATGGACTGCTAGTCCTGGCACCTGAACACTCACTTGTCCAGCTCATGGCGAGGGCTCCAAGAGGATTTGGGTCCAGCCATGCTGTGACAGTAGCTGCCCCTCAGGAAGGGGTTTTCTATGGGAAAAGAGATCTCCTGGGCAGTCAGGCCCACTGTGGACATGCTCCAGGCACACTCGGGTCGCATCAAAGCCTGGAAACACTCAGATTGCCTGGCTGGCTGCTCCTGCTTATGGTGTACCTGTAACACAGGCAAGACACAGCCATGAATGACGATGAAAGGAGGCTGAAAGCAAAAGCAGATGAAGAGAAATATATATAGAATATGTGGTAGCATACTGAAAAGTACTCTCTTAAAGCAAAGCCAACATCCTCTCAAGATGCCAAGAAAGAAAGAAAATCCTGATATTAGAAGAGCAAATTACACAAATCGTCCCTTTTTTGCTGTCTATCAAGCCAAGTATTTAGCTATTGTGCATGTGATTTTCCCTCTGAAAAGACAACAATCTTCTATGACAGGAATGACAAGAGCTCAGTTTGAGCAAGATTTTCAAACTGAGCTCTTGTCATTCCTGTCATAGGAGATTTTAGGAGACATGAATCCTCGCACACCATGACAACAGCACACTATGTCATTCATAAAGTTCTTGTTGCATTGTATCTAGCAAAAAAGCAGAACAAAAGCAGTTTTTGCATTTTTTCTTTGGGTCTGCTTTATTTAACTTAACTGGTGGAACTTAGATCTGAAAATATTGCTTATGTGACATAAAACCAAACACAGATATCTTTTATAAAGAAAGAGAAGACAGAAGGAGGAATGTATGCTTCTGTTATATTTGGCAGCACATTTAAAATGTTTAGATTGATAAATGAATACAATATAGTTGTTAGTGGAGTCAATACAAGCCTAAATTCAACATAGCAATCTAAGGTGTGAACTCATTAACCAACTTTCAGAGTTCTGTTTCCACAGACTGCGCCTCAGCTCTGAACAAGTTTATAGTTTATTTTAAAACTTGACTACGCTGTGCTCCAGTGCTGCAATCTCGTGAAGAGCAGAGGAAGGGGCTCCTCCTGTTACCAGAGATATACCTGATGTTGCAAGAACTGCTTAAGTCAAATGACCCGAATGTTCCTGTCATGTCAAGTATGTGTCGGGGCTGAGTAAACAATGTATACAATATTCAGAAGGGAAGAAACCTGCAGCATATTGATAGCTCTGGGGTCAGCGATACACTGGAAGCAGAATCAGATTTTTTTTTCTGCCTCACACTGGATTAACCTGTTCAGTATGTCACAATCTGTGGGGAAGCCAGTTTGGAAAGTCACTAAATGTTAAATTTAAGCATGTAGGGCCTTTATGTTTTCAAGCAATGTATCATGGGTAACTATAGGTGCCTTTGTTGTACACTATGTCTGAGTTCACTGTGACACCAGCTCTGCATTGTTGCAGCAAATCTCACAATGACTTCGGAGTCCTAACTGAAGTCTTTACTATTAATCCTATTTTTTCAGAATGGATGAAAACAGGCACATCCATAGCCCCGGTGGTCATCTCTCTTGGAGACCGCAAATGAGGTACATGCACATGCAGAGACACGCTGTCCTCCTTATAATGTAGGAGTGATGACTGAGAAGAACACAGCCCCCTCGTTCCCGGTCTCCTGCGAGCCATATTAATGTGCTGCCCTGACAGCTGGTGAGAAACAAAGCTCTAAAACAACAGGAAGCCTGGGGCATCAGCCTGAGCCAAACTGCCCAACAAGGCATGCAATCCCCCTGCCCAGAGCCGTCGATTCGGTTCGGCGGGGATGGGAAGCAACATGATCCTCGATAATGAACCCCCAGGGGCTTGTGCTTCCTCTTGCAACAGGTGCAAAGACAGTTCATCCTGGCAGTTAAGCATAGGAGCATTTACAGGCAACAGGATTAAACAAATGATGTGCAGTCATGCAGGGCACTGACCCTCACATGCAGGAATTCTTTAAGTCACCTAATTCAGATACTTTGACCACAGAGTCTTTTTCTGGTGGAGTCTGGCCTGTCTGTTGATACAAAAGGTGGACAGGCTCAACAGTGAGTGCGAAGATAACACAGGGCCCACGGGAGCTGGGAGAGGAGGAGGAGGAGGTCCGATGGTGCGTAAAGTGGTGATGTAAAGCAGCAGCAGATAGCCTGCCTGTGACTGAGGATTGCAGTCGCACGCAGGCCTTGAAAGAAGAAGTTCACACCCCGCTCATGACACCCCTGCAGCGGTTTCCGAGCAACCATACCCGCTCTACCTGTGCGGCAAGCAAACAGCGCGCACACCCCCTCACTTTACCGGATTGAGATAATAATGGTTAAAAGCCCTCTAGCAGGCCGGTGACTCACACCACAACACACAAGTCAGCTATCTGGCAAGGCCAGGTAGTGATGATACAGACTGAATTGTTATTTCCCTTTTGTTCAGGATGAAAAGATACAAAAATGGCAAAACAATTAAAAGAATCACACCAGGTTGTAGGTTTGCAGTTGGCTATGAGTTGTGTGAGGCAGACTCGACAAAAAAAAAAAAGAGTCCTCCATTTTTATATTCAGCCTATAATAAAAGACATACATGTGGACTTGAGTTGACATATGTGCTCCTAATTCTTAGTTTATTCTTTGTCAGAACTCTTCAGATCCTGATCATTTCAGCTGAAAGACAAGTCGCTTCTCTGAATGACCTGCTCCATGCGTCAGATTTACATACAACTTACAAAGCATGAGAAATAAAGGCTGTCTTGAATCTTGAAATGATCGCAACAGGACGTGAAGTTGCACCAGTCACTGGCGTCTGTCGCGCTGGCACCGACAAAAGACAGACAGACAGACAGACACACAGGGTCTTTAAGGCAGCCCACACAAGAAACATGTCAAATCCCCTCTGGACTCACCTAAATCACTTCGCAGTTCTCCTCCGCTGACGGACTCCCAGTCTCTTTGGTCAAATATAGCTCCTCGGTTTTCTTTGTGGAGGAAGGAGGTGAGGAGGGGGGGCGGATTTCTGATTTTTACTCTCTAAAATCTTCAGATTTCTATTGCCATCAGGATCGGGGACGCCGGGCGCATTGGTGGCGCTCCGGCTCTAATGTGACACTTTTAAATAAGTCTTGTGTGGTGGTGAGCAATGTCTTATAAGCTCCAGCGCACGGGAGACGCGCTTGGCTCCGCCTCGCACACTGTGCCTTGCTTAAAGCCACAGTCTGCATGTGCACCCCGTCCTCTCTCTCTTTCTTTCTCTCTCTCCCTCTGCAGTGTACGTGCAGCAGGTCAGGCCGTATGGAATGCAGAATCCCCCCTGAACATACACACACTCAGGCACACTGGGCTAAATTAAGCATAAGTTAACTTGATGTGATCAAAGTCTGCAGCACTTTCTTTGTTTCTGCTTTTAAGATCAGGGGAGGGAGCAGGTGTGAACACAAGGATACACGAGTCAGCTGATAAACTGTTCCAGAGGGATGCAGCTATACAGTGAAACACCTTGACCTGCAGCTGCTCTGCAAATAAATTAAAATGCAGCTCAAGGAGACCGGCTGATTTATGCATTTATGTCATGATGATGTACTTTTTTTTTGGTTGCAGTTCTTTGCAGAGCTCTCAGCAAAGCAATAATTATAAAGTCAGACATCATCACAAACTAAAGCCTTTTTATAAACTATGTTGCACTTCAAATATATTTGATGTGTGGTTTTATAAAAGAAATGATGCCATGCTGCAGTGAAAAAGGCAAGCTGCATGAATCTGCAGGGAGACTGAGGCAGTAATGGAGATGGCTCCAGGGGAGATAACACAGACAGCAGGCAGAGAAACACGCTTATCTGCGCTGTATTCTGCTGCCAACGGAGTGGAGCCCATATTGTTTAGCTGCTCACTTATCAGATCACCACGGGCATTTTATTTTAGCTGGACCTGTTCTCTGTTTACCTGACACAATGTTCACTTAAGCACATTGTAATTAGATTACCCAGGCTACAGGAGTAATACAGCCTAGATAAAGTTTTCTCTGTTGCAGTTCAGGAGAATATATATATACAGTGTTCGACATGCGATCCCTCACACCCTCCATTTGCAGTCATTTAACCTACTTAGATCTTAAGTGGTGTATTAACTATGTCACAGAACCTAACCAGGCTAAACAAACCCAACACTGACATGCACACTAACCAAACACAGTGATACAATGGCTACAAACAACTCGCGTGTTGAATCAATAGCGGCAGAAAGCAGAGGTGTGTGTGGAGAGAGAACAGAGTGTTCTTGTGCCCGAGTTCATAAATCCTTTACAGCTTGGGCACGGGGTCCCCCATACCCAAAAGGCTTATCTTTACATATTTGGCCCCTGCATGGACCAGACTCCCACTAATCCCCCCCTCTATAATTTCAGGCACATTTTTGGGATTCTCCTGGGCCAGTTGTGACCAGCAGAGGAACAGGTGAGCATTTTTCCCTGGTGAGATTTACAGCTTGTGTTAACGTGAGTGATATGAGCATCACAGTTTGCATTAAAATGTTTGGTGTGATAGATGACGCAGGGAATACACACCTTTAATGATAAAGCTACATTTTCAAAAGTGAGACAAATGAAATCCAGTTCAGTAAAGCAGGTGTTTCTGTGCATTCCTCTGAATCTGCTATTAAAACTCTTGTCCTCTTGTTCCACCAAACAGATTCAGAGACATTCAGTGGGTTAAAAGGCTTCACTACAAACTGCCTCTCCTCCTACTTCAGGCCCGCCCCCTCCTCCCTGCTTTTGGGCCTCACTGTGATGTCATCACTCACAGGAAGTTCCTTATAAAGTTAGTCAGACAGAAGAAAAAAAAGAAAAAGTTGGTCAGGGAGGGGGATAAGCAGCCAGAGCCAGAGAGACAGCTCTGATGAAAGCGTGAGATGCCAGATGAAAGAACTCTTGTCAATGAGGATATCATTCTCAGGAAAAATTGCTCTGCCTCTTCTTTGGTGCTGCTTCATGACTCACGCTGAGCTTCATCCAGCACCCACCCCCTCCCAGAAAAAAAAGACACCTTCAGCTAATTTTCCTTTAAGCTACACTTGGAGTAGAAAGGAATTCCACTTTGTGTTGCACACTCCAACACAATGGTATACTTATGAAGTGACGCCTCAGCCTCTCAGCTTATTACTATGAATCCCTCACCAACAGGAAGGGTGGAGTTTAGTTGGAAAGGAGACAAAAAAGAAACTCTGTATCATCAGTGTAAATGATTTATTCACTATGGAGGTCACAGCAGAGATTGCCCCTGCCTGCTGAGGTAATTAAATTATGTGCTTATTTAGCCTGTGTCCAAAGTTCACACTGATATAAACACAGCAGCAAAGGGTTCACTGTTGTAGTAAGGTGACGTCAAGCCTGATAGTCTTTAGAAGATTCCAGTGTCGAGGTGTTGAACTTGTGTTTGGTCTTGCTCTGTTTACATTTTTTTCTCTTTTCAACAAAGGACCACGGTTTGCTGGGTGTCCTGATGTAAAATTGAAATGTGACTGTAAGCATCTTATAGCAAGTGAAGTCTGCATCTTCCTCACTTTAAACAGGGGCTGCTGTTGATATCCTTAAAGAGCAGTTTAAAGAGAAAGTTAATCCATTCATTTGTTTGTTTTATCTACAAAAAGTTTGAGGTTTCCTCAGTTTCTGCTACCACCCAAAACAATTGAGATGGTAATATGTCTTCCCAGAAACAGTGTTCAAATTACTCAAAATATTGGGACTAAAACTAATTCCAATAAAACTGTTCACAGCAAAGTTATCTAGACCAGCAGGACATTCCAGTATGAATATACAGTAATCTTATCTAACAAACTCTTGCTGAAAGTTCCACTTCCTTGATATTTCCGCAGCTTGTAGCCATATCCCATCACTGTCATCAGCAGATGGAGTTTGCTCAGTTGTCATGAAGCTGTTTTGGTGAATCGTAGCAGATGGTACAGATCATAATCGCCCTTTTCTCTGTTTAAGGATTGTCTCTGATGTTTGTATTGAAAATATAAAGTTAACACCAGCAGCTTGCTAGCTTAGCTTAGCACTAAGGCTGGAGGCAGGAGAAAACGTTGCAGTTTTATGGGGCCTTATTTTACTGTCTGGGTGACATGACTTCTTGGTGTCTCCCATGGTTGCCTGGCAACCTCACAGTGACGACAAGGCTCCAAGAAATAATCGGGCACATTATCTGCGTAACACCGCAACATATTGTTTTTACTGTTAGGTTGGTTATGGATTAAACAAACAAGATACAAAGCTTTAGAGGTGCCGATTAGTTTGATTTTGTTACCTTTGGACAGAGCCAGGCTAGATATTTCCCCATTTCTGGTCTTTATGCCAAGCTGAGTTAACTGGCTGATGCCTGTAGCTTCATATTTACCTCAGAGGCATCTAACTCTTAGCATAAAGTAAAAAAATATATTTCCCAAAACACCAAATTTTACCTTTCAAAGCATATTTTCAAAACTTCATGGAGGAAGTAAGAAAATATGGATTTAATTAACTGGATCAACTCATATGATCTGAATTGTTTTAATGTATTTGTTCAAAACTATTTGTGGTATAGCTCTAGAGAGGTGCTACATAAGTTACTTTCTTGTGAATACAAATTGGGTCAATCAGTCCGTCAGTATCCGCAGGCACATTCAACAGTAGCCCACAGAAATATTACACTTCTTATTTAATCATGACTGTGTCCTGCCCTCGTAGTTCACACTGCAGATGAACCGTGTGTTCAGCCAATGCAGCTGCGAGCACCACGGCCGAGGCCCAGGCTGACACATCGCTGTGTCTTCCTGCTGGATCGTGGTTTCGTCTGGCAGACCCACACACATTTGGCTCCTGCCGTGGAAACAAAACACAAATCCCCAGGCAACGGGCTGTCAGCTCTCACTACAATGTAAATACGACCATATTAAAGCACTTCTACTTGTTAGCCATACCAAACTCCTGACAGTCCCCCAGCTGCCTCAGTTATTAATCACTTCCTGTATTGGTACAAAGACTTCTGGGAAATGAAAGGATTTTAGGGTAAACTGCCTCACTCACAGGTATTTTCTATTTTGGAGCGCAATATAATCAAAAGCAGCAATAGCGAGTCATCATTGCATCACTCCTCGACATTGTTATGTTGAGTGGTTCAAGTGCGGCCACAGCCTGCTGTTAGTAATGGGTGGAGCGAACCAGTCCGCCTCCTTGATGATGACAGGGTGTGTTTAGTCTCCAGGACCCGAGGATCACTTTAGACATAGACCGGGGGAGTTATTGGCGAGCTCATTCTATGACTGAGGCTGAATCAAAGTCATGTTAGTAATTATAATGGCTGGTTATTAGTGTGGCTAACATATTGTATTAAATCTTCTTTTGTGGGGGTTTCGGTAAGTCGTAAAAAAGAATGAGAACATACTGTAGATTACATTCACAGTCACACATAATCCCATACACAGACACCCACACAAACACTCTCATTTGGGTCTGGTGTTTGGGGAGAAGCTGTGCAAAACGACAGCTGTGGTGTGATGGAGAACGTCACGCTGGTTCGACTTTCTCCAGCTGCTGGTTCAGAGCCAACTCTGTTCACAGGCTGCGCCGCTGGAGCTCCACAGAATTGACTGACACAGATGGAAACCGGTTCCTAATATGCCTTGTTTCCGGCCTCGCAGCTGATATTTGTGTGTACAGAACATCAGATATCTTTTGCCTACATTTACAGTCTCTGTTCTGGCTGCATTACTGAAGCCTAAAGGTTCTCATAAAAAAACACAATACCAGTTCCCCCGCAATGTGATGCCTGTGTGGTGTTTCAAACATCCAAATCAGGAGTTTCTGGCATTTGGCCGATGAAGTATCCCAGGTTTCTGGTGTTCCCGATGTCAGTCTGTGGAGGAGAGGGTTTAGGCTTCGCTTAAAGTAGCAATCTATTAATCTTAAGTAACAACTGATTGCTGGGGGAGTTTGCTCTTCCTCTAATTTCCTGGTTCAGCCTCACCCAAGGGGGATTCAAGAAACCCAGCACACAGCAGGACCCAAGGCCCCCGGCTCTGCTGATAAAGATTTCAGATGTTGTCCACCCAGGAGATCAGCAGGTCTGGCATCAAAGGGGGGGCACTTCTGATGGAGTGGGGTATAAATCGGTAGCCACAGGGTTAGGAAAGCATTGCTCTCTAGGTACACTCAGAGGACAGAAAAACACATGTGTAATGAAGAATGCAGTCCACAGATGAGCTACAGTCAGTGAGCAGGTCTTGTTTCCCCATTTGTGTGTGTGTGTATGTGAATGGGTGCATGTGGCAAGGCCTGATGACAGGGACTGAGTCATTCAGGGCAGAGTATGTGCTTTGTCAGAGCGTCTTTTGTTCCATTCACACATGGGTTTAGGGCCTCAGATGAAGTAAACCAGACTACCTGATCTGGCGCTGGGCAGCAGCCGCATTAATTCTTCACAATAGAAGTGCTCTGGATCACTGCGCACACAAGCCTCTTAATGAGCAAGGCAGCGGGTTCAGGAGAATGCAGATGAGGTCTAGCTCCTGTTTTCCATCCCTTACGAGCAGGTTGGCTGTGCAGGCGCATATGTTTGGGGCGAAATGTGGCCCTCCAGGGAGAGAAATGTGCGTGGGTGGAAATGCAGTCCTGTCCTAAAGTCAGTCGTAAGGGTGCGAGGACGATAACAGCCTTGGGGCTACATGCTGAAAGCTAAGCCAGATGAATAACTAAACTACCATTTAGTCTGCACCACAGCATCATTTGTACCTTTTCTCAAGAATTAATGCAAAGTCGCACTAACCCATGGTGTTATATTGGAGAGCGCTTAACAAAGGTTCATTCATACACAGAAATATTCCTCTTCATAATTTCACTGGAAGGAAAAAAATAAAGGAAAAAGCTACATAATTTCAGGGATTCAAGGAATTTAAAGGTATTATTTCTCAAATATATTTGATTTGTGAAATCTTTCAGTTTATAAAACAATTATTTTAACATATATGATAACTGTAAGGAAAACTCTCTTTGTAGATGCTTAGGTCCAAAAACACAGATGTTACAAGTAACAGATGAGCGGAGGAAGACAACAAATATAGATGTTTCTGAACAGGGCTGAAATATTTGATGAGCATGAACATGTTGTCAAATTTAAGTATGCTGTGGCATAAACCCAGCTGACCGTGTACAGGGAATTTTGGGCCAACATATTGACTGCACCCCCCACCACCATTGTCAAACACTAAATAAGAGAATACCCTTCAAACTAATTGTGCTCATCCCTCTAGTTCTACCCAAACTTGTAGAATCAGTGAAGGGTCTTTGAAGCTATGGAGGCTCGTTATGGAGGCTTACAGTGGCCCAAAACTTTTCTTTATTAAGAAATGTTGGTAATTCTTTTAATCTGTTATCCATCTCAATGTTTACATGTTTATATTATTATTGTGTATTGTGAAAAAATGAGAAAGGATACAATCTGACCTATTTTACATGTTACTGCCAAGACAAAACAGAAGGCAAATTAGAGACTTCACAGTAGTCACCTTCACTGCTACATAAACGTAGCTCTGAGTAGAAAGAACTTTCAAAGTGAGGTTTAAATAAGATCTATAATTATCTTGGAGCCAGCAGATTATTCTCAGCTAGTAACAAGTGGAGCTGATGGTCTGAACAGCGTAAGTCTGATTTATGTTCTCGAATATAGCTCATACTTTTTCCCATAGTTCCAGTGAACTATAAAACTGTAGTGTCACAAAGACATCCTCTGTTTGAACAGGCGGTTGTGATGCCCTGTAAATGTAACAAAAATGTCAGTTTATCTTGTGTTCGTTCCACCTTTAGGCAAACCCTTCATTCGCTGTCTTCCATGCACTGCTGTGGTCCCTGGCAGGAAGTAAATCAGCCAGAGAGCTGCCCCAGACCAAACACTGCAAGGGCCTCTGGAGCCTGAAGGTGTGTGGGAGGTGTGCACTGGGCTCACGGGGCACAATGCTTGTTACTTCCTTGTCAAGTAAAAAAACAGACTTTGCTGTATACACAGACGTGCACATAAACTCGTATTGACTCATGAAAAAATGCTTGCACATACTTGAGTTTACTCATAGGCAATAGACAGACATGCACATGTGCATGCTTAAGTGAAACATTTTCAGATTTTTTCCACACTCCAAACAACACTTTGAGAGCTGTAGTCTATACTTTACACCCTATACCCACAAATCTCCCTCTAAAACTATTTTTACTGTGACGCTCCTGACATAATTACTCCATCATTTGGAGCCTTCCCTGAATCCCCATTTCTGAAGAAAGCTCTGAGAACCGCACAGGAAAACAGTGTCATTTTACACTTCTCTAAGAGATATCACACTCACATACGCGTCTCTCTGACCTCAGCTTGCCTTTGTTGAAGCACTGGCTTTAAATAGGGGCTCCTGTTGGAGTGGGTAAGACACACTGTGATACTCGGTTTGTGTTACAGAGCCTCGAATGTTATCTCTCATGACCCAAACTGTTCCCTTAATGTGTCAGAAGAATTAAAATGTGAACAATTCCTCTAGTTTTACAAAACCAAGAAACTGGCATTCAGTTTAGTCCAACATGTTTAGCAATACAACTTTCTCAGAATTTAGAGAAAGTGTGCGAAAACATCCTCAGCTCATGTAAAGTTTCCACTGCAAGTTTTCAGGGAGATCAAACAATTAAGCTCTTAAGCATGTCTCTCTCTGACTTACTACAGCCTGATAATTAGCCTTGCCTAATTAAAATGCCACCATAATACCCTGAATAACGCTGCAAAGAATACACATAGCACAAAGCCTCAAATTAAAGTGCAGGTAATTTTCCATGAGCATGTGTGTCTGTGATGTCAGAAATGTCAGTATCTGTGTCCTTCCTTTGTAGGCGACAATACTTGGCCATCCAATTACCAATCGTATTTCTTTGAAAAGGATAAGCTCGGCTGTTCTGACTACCAATGATGGCCTTGGCACATCTTCTCCTCACTTCATTATTTAATCATATCCATTTCCGCAAGTCTTATCAGCTAACAGGATGAGGAGACCGGAGGAAGAGGAGCCTAATGTTTACATTAGTCCCACCACAAACACACAAATGATTGCGTTTTTTCCCACAGATTGTGCCTCTCGGGCCACCATTGTGGCGAGAGAGAGGACACACAGAGTGATAGACTAGACAGAAGGGGAGGTGGCCTGTCTTTGAATGTTTACTCAGCTTAGTTCAGTTCAAACTGAAAGCAAGCATCAAGTCGAAAGGAGAACGAGAGGGCAAAGCCTGTCACGTTGAAGTGCTTGGCTTCATCAAAAAACAGTGATTTATGGCAAAAGTAAATACAGCTACTTGGCCATAATAAAGAGAAACATCAGTGAATATTATAGACTCCTGTTGTTTATACAGTGGGTACGGAAAGTATTCAGACCCCTTTAAACTTTTTCACTCTTTGTTTCATTGCAGCTATTTGCTAAAATCGAAAAAGTTCAGTTTTATTTCTCATTAATGTACACTCAGCACCCCATCTTGACAGAAAAAAACAGAAATGTAGAAATTTTTGCAAATTTATTAAAAAAGAAAAACTGAAATATCACATGGTCATAAGTATTCAGACCCTTTGCTCAGTATTGAGTAGAAGCACCCTTTTGAACTAGTACAGCCATGAGTCTTCTTGGGAATGATGCAACAAGTTTTTCACACCTGGATTTGGGGATCCTCTGCCATTCTTCCTTGCAGATCCTCTCCAGTTCCGTCAGGTTGGATGGTGAATGTTGGTGGACAGCCATTTTCAGGTCTCTCCAGAGATGCTCAATTGGGTTTAGGTCAGGGCTCTGGCTGGGCCAGTCAAGAATGGTCACAGAGTTGTTCCGAAAGCCACTCCTTTGTTATTTTAGCTGTGTGCTTAGGGTCATTGTCTTGTTGGAAGGTGAACCTTTGGCCCAGTCTGAGGTCCTGAGCACTCTGGAAGAGGTTTTCTTCCATCTTCAGTCTCATCAGACCAGATAATCTTATTTCTCATAGTCTGGGAGTCCTTCATGTGTTTTTTGACAAACTCTATGCGGGCTTTCATATGTCTTGCACTGAGGAGAGGCCATAAAGCCCCGACTGGTGGAGGACTGGTGGAGGGCTGACAGTGATAGTTGACTGACTTTGTGGAACTTTCTCCCATCTCCCTACTGCATCTCTGGAGCTCAGCCACAGTGATCTTTGGGTTCTTCATTACCCCTCTCACCAAGGCTCTTCTCCCATGATTGCTCAGTTTGGCTGGACGGTCGTGCTCAGTTTGGCTGGAGTCAGGTAGGAGGAAGAGTTCTGGTCGTCCCAAAACTTCTTCCATTTAAGGATTATGGAGGCCACTGTGCTCTTAGGAACCTTGAGTGCTGCAGAAATTCTTTTGTAACCTTTGCCAGATCTGTGCCTTGCCACAGTTGTGTTTCTAAGCTCCTTGGGCAGTTCCATCGACTTCATGATTCTCATTTGCTCTGACATGCACTGTGAGTTTTAAGGTCTTATATAGACAGGTGTGTGCCTTTCCTAATCAAGTCCAATCAGTTTAATTAAACACAGCTGGACTCTAATGAAGGAGTAGAACCATCTCAAGGAGGATCAGAAGTAAATGGACAGCATGTGAGTTAAATATGAGTGTCACAGCAAAGGGTCTGAGTACTTATGACCATGTGATATTTCAGTTTTTCTTTTTTAATAAATTTGCAAAAAATTTCTACATTTCTGTTTTTTTCTGTCAAGATGGGGTGCTGAGTGTACATTAATGAGAAATAAAATGAACTTTTTCGATTTTAGCAAATGGCTGCAATGAAACAAAGAGTGAAAAATTTAAAGGGGTCTGAATACTTTCCGTACCCACTGTATAAAAGAATATACTTCTTCACAGTGAGTGCTTTGAGCTTATGCTCCATGGCTGCGATCTTTTTTGAAGTGAGCTTGCAAAGTGTTCCCACCACGACCCATTAATTAAGTTCATGCTCATTAAAGTGCTGAAAGTAGCTCCTTTGAAATACTGTCTGGAATACTGCAAACACCAGACAAATCCCTGTGAAATCTTTCAGCCTAAGTCTTTTCAGATTAAGAACAAACAATCAAACCATGACGTGTTTTCTCTCTACGGTGAGAAAGCACAGATCAGATCAAATTCAGGATTTGAAGTCTACTGACTGGTTAATGGCTATCTGCAGCTTTGCAAACTCTTTACTATTTGTAACAGAGAGAGGAAACTGGGAGGCTCTAACACGTTCTCCCAGACTGTGCCCAGCTAGTGGATGCATACCAAATTCAGGCTAGATAAGATTGTAAGTCATTGAAAGGGGTCCAAAACACCCAGCTCTTCCCTCCCTTGTTCCAACAGCTCCTTTCAGGGATATCTCTACTAGGACCTCTATCAGCACAGGAAGCACCCGGCAGAGAGAGACAACAACAGCTCCGCTTCCTCTGGCTTTTCCCTGCCCTGGGAAGCTAATAGGAAGTTGATAAAGGATTTCAAAACCTAGAATGTGTTGAGTTTGAGTTCATAAGCGTTCACATGCATGTACAGTACAGAATATCTGCGTGCACCCTCGCCTGGGTCATTGCAAGCGTAAGAGCGGGACAAGTAACGTCAGCACAGGATGAACAGCAGAGCACAGGCAGCACTTCATGGGAGTATGTCAGCATGTTGTTGGCACACTGTGTGAGGAGAAGCAGACACGACCCTGGATGTGTTTTCCTGGTCCCTGGTTGCCTGTTACTCAGAACAACAGCAGACACAAAGAGGAGGAATGGATTTTGTACTGGGAGAGACTTAAGTCTGATGGACGTGCGGGCCTGCACCGAACACCTTACTTGTACAAGAGCACAAACACCACTCCCTGCTGTCTGCTGGCCTTTTGTGTTTGCATAGGCACGTGTCCATGTGACGTAATGCAGATGTCTCATGTGACTCGGCTATAGCTCGGCAAACAGAGCTGTCATGTTGTTCCCAATCCAAGTGTAGTATTGGTGATATGTACACCTCCAGTCAAATTGTGACCAGGAGGCGAAAGAGGAATTTCTGAGGATAAATACTCATCCCCTAAATCGCCTGGATTAATCACACGGAAAGAGGGAAGAGGATAGAGGAAGAGTGTGATGGAGTTTGAGAAAGATGGGTCAGGGAGTAGTCACAGAAGGGAAGCCACCTACACTTACCACAAAGGCTTGACTCATGCGGTTTGGTTGGCACACGGCTGTGGGACAGGGACATTACACTGGGTCTCCTCTTCAGGATGTGCTGCCTGCCCCCTGAGCCAGAGCAGAGCCGAGCGTCCACGTCACTGACGACAGCATTCACGACTGGAGCCACGGTGACTGGCGGCTGATTAGAGTAGACACACAATTATCTAAATCATGACATATGACCCTGTGGAGAGCACACTGTCAGAGCTTGTAGTCATGCACGTTGTCATGTAGTGTCACTCCTACTATTGCAAGGGTGTGTAGCATGCTTCAGCTGTGAATAACTGAGCTCTGCAAGACCTTTTGATTCCGTCTGTCTGGTTGTTTCATTTTCCACATTTAAAGGGCCAACCTTGATGTGAAAAAGGAGCAATTACAGGGGATGTCTGGTGCTGTGTTTGGACAGAAGTTATACACACTTTTGACAACACAATGATTGGCACGCTGTGTTCCTGCCATTGCCCTTTTTCTGCAATCTCTAATCAGTTACATTCATGTTCCATAACAGGTTCATTTATTTTTTTGTGTGATGGTCCAAAAATGAGAGAAAGAAACTTCTTCCTGAAAGGGATGCTGCTGCCCTTCACATTGCCAAAGTAAGATTGCCTGTCCAAGAGAACTTGAGAAAATGAGCTGTGGTACAAGCTCCCTTCTAAGAGTATTTATTGTTCTTATCCTGAGTTAGCTGTCAGCATGAGTAGTTATGATCGTATGTAACACCTGATGTTTTGCTAGTTTTAGCACCTGGCCTCTCTTTCCTGTTTTCATCTGACTGTGTCCCTGGTCGCTTTGCGTACACTCTGTCTCCCTCCTACTTGTATTGCCAAGCTGATAAAACCCTCCCTCCTATGGAAACCAAGATAAGCGCCTGTGATTACAACATGCAGAATAGTGAGCGTGCACTCTTACCGTGGCACGACACACATGTGGTGTGTATAAATCTGTTCTTACAAGCTCTCCCAGAGCTTAAGGGTGTTTCCTGATTGGATATGTTGAAATCTTCTCTTCCTACAGAGGCAGTGACACACAATATAAAAACTTTCCTGAATAGTGGGCTGTACATGACATGATTACCTAACAACTCAGGGGCCAAGATGCATTTGTCACCACTGTATTGAATTAAGTGCAGATACCAAGTCTAGTATTAGTCAGCGAGGCCAGATGTGGAAAACTGGAGACAGATGAACAACTGGACAAGAACCCCCCAGCACGAGAGGTCTAGAGGTATTACATATTTTGAATTTAAACACCTGTGTCAAAAAGCTTCAAAGACTAGCTTTCTTAAACAGATTTCCGGATTAGCGTCTCAAAGTGATCATATCATTGTTTCATGCCACAGTGTTACCAAAAGCCTGGGAAAAGTTAAACAGTTAAGAGCCAGCTCATCCTGGAGTCAAATCAGCTCTTCGTTGGAAAGACCTCAGTGAGCCCTGGATCCAAGCGCGCCGGCTTGTTGGAATAATGTTGTGGCAAACCGGTGTGTTTACAGAGCTTCCCATTGTGGTAAACATGGATTAAAAAAAGTCTGACAGCTTTTAAACTCCCACCACCCACACTGTCTCATGAAGGCAGGACATGGTTGAAAGTATAGCTTGAACAGGGCTCAGACCTCCTTCAGTTCCCACTAACTGCATTTTGTGTGGCTGACTGATTTGAGTCTAGTGTTTCATACACATACAAAACCCACACATTGTTTGTTTCACTTGTTGCCCTAGTGATAGTGGCATCTCTCAATAGTTGACCTGAATAGATGGTAGCGTGGGGGTAGCACTGGGTACAGCTTAATTTGCTTTGCTTCCCTTAAACGTATGAGAATAGAGCTGGATCAGACATACTGTAGCGTACAATAATAGAAATCAAACCAGGCAAATAAATTATACCAGGTTTGTTTGCCCTTGGCAGCATTAAGTACACAGTGTCTCCTTTGTTAGGATTCAGTATCAGCTGCTGAATTGTACCTACACTGTTGTTGTCCACAAAGCTTTGTCTTAAATGAGACCTTTCAAATAGTAAAGTTCAAAATTAGATGTTCACTTTCAGTGCTGAGTGGATGATTGGTAACTCTACCCAGCTTGGAGGAAGGCTGAAGTGTCTGTGAGCGTATGTGGAACTGGGAGTCTGTTTCTGGAGTGACAGTGATGGAAAGAGACCAAAAGAGATCATCCTGGGCCAGATGGAAGGGGGTAGGGGTGGGATGCGGTTGTATACTGTGTGTTTCTGGATCAACAGGCCGTTCCTTTTCTTGCTCTGTTAGCTATTTGATAGGGATATATTACTGCAGACTGATTGCTTTACAACCTGTTGGCACCAGACCGTCTGCCTCAGGTAGGATCTGCACCTGTGTGCTCAATGAGACCGATAGGGCAAAAACACAAACTATACACAAGTCTGGAGACAGCGTCCTGAGGCTTCAAAGCTGACTGTCTCCTGAGTCAGACAGGTATGTTATGAGTAAGTTTAATGTGGGGAGTCAGATGAACCTATACAATACTGTCACACCTTGGAAGAGTGAACTTGCTACCGTGCTGACAATGTGAACATAAATGTTCTTAGTGGCAAAGTATGAAATTACAGAGCCTAATATATGTTTATCCAACTCTTCCAGATCTTTAACAATAAATCATATGTGCTGCCCAAACTAGTTTAAAATTTAAATAATGCTGCAAATTCAAATAACCTGACCAGACAGTTAAAAATTTTGATTGTGTTATCAAGTCATCAAACTTCTTCAAAGAAAGACTCTTGCAGAGGGCTCAAATGTTTGTCAGATAAACGTGGGGCAACACTGAAGGTTTGTCATCTGTGACTGGTTGGACCTGATCTGTCACATGTATCTCTGTCCTCTTGCCGCCGAGCACAGAGGGTGGGGTTTACCCCTGGCCTGTCTGTGCAGAAGAGTGAAAAAATGATTTACACTGAACAGTGTCTCTGTCCATATGGTTGCGCTTTTTCTCTGTTTCGAAACACTAAAAGTCACTTTAGTCTGCCAAAGTAAATAACTAAGATTTTTTTTCTTTATTTAAAAAAAACATTGAGCTAAACGTGCAGATTGCATAACTAGTAAAAGTATATTCCTAAAACTACAACATGGCTTCTGAGAAAGGAAGGCAGTCTGTCACTGAGATGCTCTGACAATACATTTACTGGTATGTAGTTTATTAAAAAAGTGTCACATATATTTCTAGCAGCTGTGGTACACTTTATCTTCACCATCATTGATGCATGACTTGAATCTCTGCTGCATGCTCTCACTGACGGAAGACAAAAACAGGTCAGCATATTGTGCAACCATTTGGCACTGAGATCGTTGTGTGTCAGGTCATGTAAGTAAATGTGTGCAGAAACATATGCAAAAGTTTCACTTTGTAATGTGAGTGTGCACACATGTGCATTGCTGATTCTGCGTCCACCCACATGCAGGATTCTTGTTTTATACTGACAGTTTTTGCAGATTGAAGTTCTGAATGAGTTCAACTTGGCCTCTCTCTGTACTGAGCATGTAAAGAAAAAGAAAAAAAAAGTCAAACAGGAAAGTCAGGATTTATGAAAGCAGAAAAATGTGTGGCTGCAAGGTTAACCCAGTGTTGTACAGGGGAAAATGTATGTACCGATCTCAAAGTAAGCACCCACCTTTCATGTTACCCATCATCTCCCGCCTCCTAACCTCTGTACCTGAGTACATGTGTTTGCACCACCTGTGAGTCTGTGCATATACATGTGCACTGTAGGCTCTCAGTGTGTCATATGGCCACAGTTTACAAACAGAGTCTGTCTCCCGTTACCGGACACCGGAGCTATTCTGGCCTCCTCTTCCGATACACACCATCCTAGTGTCCGGTCTCCATGTGGAAGTCTGCAAGCCAAGGTCACCGGGTCACATTCCTCCAACTCTTTGGCATTCTGCCCCAGGGTTCAAGTAGTGTGGAAGTGTGTGCGCAGTGTGTGTTTGTGTGGTGTGTGTGCATGAGTTGTTTGTCTTTCATGGCACAAACTGCATTCTGTTAGAGGAGAGGCATTGCAAGAGAGTTCTACGCTGGTGTCAGATAGAGGTGCACACACACACACACACAGGCTGTATTTGAAATATAGAGCTTTAAAAGGACATGTTCTACACGAGCGTGATTAATGTGGCTGTCTCCACACATACTTTCGACAGTACTGGTTGACTGGGAGGTGAGCGCTGAAACTGCTGTTTGCTCAGGGGTGGACACTGATCCTTGAGGATCAATTGCAGATAGACATATTTTAAGTCTATCTGGTTGATTTAGACTCTGTGTACTTGACACTTGAGCACACCAGTGGATGTGAGGAGTGTCCATAGGCACTACAGTGTGAGAAATTCAACACAGCTTGGTAGCTAAAAAATCCAGTCAAAGAGATTCACCACAGACTTAAGTAATAAACATGTGGGTTTTTTTTGTTTTTGTTTTTTTCATGACTAATGTATAGTTAACCAGTTTCAGAGATTATGTTGTCTTAGAAAAATCACATTATATAAAAATGTCCTGTTCATTCAACATCCCACCTATCAACTAAATCAAAAGCAAAAGTGCCCATAATGCATTATACATAATTCTTTAATAAAAGTATTTCTTGCATAATTGTTATTGATACATAATAGACATTTGTGTTGTAGCTAGTTTAGAGCTAGTGTAGAACTAATTAACACCTTCCACACTTAGTCTTTAGCAATGCATCACATTTAATAAGCCCTTTATTTGTTTTGTGCGTAAAATCTTAGTCTGACTTGTAAGAATAGCTGTTACATAAATTCAGTGGAGCAAATGTTGAATCAAAAGCATAAAGAAGCAGAAAAGGGAAATACTAAATGTTTACTTCAAGACACTACTTAGTTACAACATTGACTCTATCTATCTATTCATGTCCAGAGGCCGCTCATGCCAAATTACGTGCAAATCTGTACACATTTCTCCAACAGCAACACTTTAACTGGATACGCACACAGTATCAAGAATAAGTCTTTCCTCTGAACTGACATGTTTGTTTTGATAGACCAGTGAGGGAGAGGAGGCCCAGGTAATCCCAAGATGACAGACAACTTGTTCTGGCCTTGTCTTCTCCCCTGGCCAGCATCTGAAACGGGAGGAGCCATCACACGTACAGCAGATCTCCGTCTGTCTGGAGAGGGTGGCACGAGGGGCGTGGGAGGCCAAGACAAAGCCTCTATTCCTGCAACAACTGTGATTGCATGACAACATCAGTCAATCACTGACATGAGACACGTCTGATTGCTACAGACAGACTAAATACTAACAACACAGTGTGGTTTCTTGTTGGATGACCAGCTGGTTTTAGTGGAACAATCTGTGGTTGAAAACACGCAGACTTTTAGGTTAAGGATCACAGTGAAGCTTTGTGTTTATACATTCAGCATTCTACATATTCAGATATTACTCATGTATGTATCTCTAGTTTAAAATTAATTAAATCACTTAAAAATAAGTTTGATATATGGGCATACTATAAAACTGTAATGCTCATTACAAGCCAAAGAGGCACATTTTAATGTATGAAAACTGGACAGCTGCTGATAAATCTTTACTTCTAGAGGGGTAAAAATATGAAATGTGGCCTGGAGTTGAGCAAGAAGAGAACCAGAGTGTTACATTGAGAAAAAAAGATGTATCCTTGGCATGCATTTAACTACTATCATTAAGATTTTAACACGTTAAATGCTAAATGTTACCTATTATGATAGCATGCTAAAAGTCTTACATGCTAAACCATGTTAACATACTGTTAGAATGTCAACACGTAGCATGTTTTCCTTGTTAACATGGGGAACATTAAAAATGTTAGTGTGGTATGATGGTAACAGTGGCATATAAGCATGTTATGTTACCATCAGTGAGGATGAGAGGAATTTGTTTATTTCATCATTTTTCTGCTTTTTTTGGACAAGTGGAAACTCTGACCTGTTGGTGCCGCTAGACTAAAAGTTATGAATCAGATTCAGTAAAAGTCATTCATAGTTTCCCTCTGGGTACCTTAAAAGTCACAAATTCCATCTCCCCATTCTTGTTGAGATATTTCACTGGGGACAAAAGTTTGGATCGATATAAATTATAGATAGAGAGATGGTAGAGCTTAAATACGCGTTTTTTAAAAAACCTTTATCAATAAGCCTCAAAGCCCCAACTTAACTAAGTTATATATATTGTACTCAACTTTATAGGCCATTTGAGGAAACCTGATGTGTTAGATAACATTAGACATGTGTTATTTACTATAGGTCAGTGAAGCCTGAACCCAAACAGGGCCATATTCCTCAGCTTCCTGGAGTTCTGTTCCCTGGAATTCCAAGAGTCCTGCCGGAAATCCAACATGAGGCAACAGGCCGCCCCCTGAAAGGGTCGCAGAGTGTGAATAAGTCCACAGAGCGAACATGGCTGTGGCTGACAGACGGACTGAGTCAGCGCCACATTCCAGTGGAGTCAACCATCCACTTTACCCTCAGCACATGCACCCCTCTACACACACACACACACACACACACACTATGCATCACCTCTTTACCCTCTTTTTCTCTTGCTTGCACACACATACTGTACACTATACAGGTGTGACCAGGTGTATACCATCCCCTTTGCCCTGATGAAACCTTTACCTCTTTTTGCTTCTCTAAACCCCACATCACACAGCGTGTACATACAAAATGTATGTAAAATGCACATGGCTTGTTTTGCAGCTGCCTCAATCTTGTTCAGAACGTAAAGGTTTGATATCTTTCAGATATGAAGAGCAGATCTTCCCTTCTTTTTCCCAATGAAGCCTCTCAGTTTGTCCACTCAGCTTGAACTCACTCTCACACTCGTGCGTGCAGTACACACACACACACACACAAGGCTAATGGCAAGTACAAGAGAGCTGCCACATGATGAGGTCCGGGGGTGGATAGCAATATCTGTGTGGTTCACACTGTGCTATCTCTTTCACTCACACACTAAGCCAACACCAGCTATACAGAGGCAAACAAAGAGTCTGCCCACCTGATGTCAATTAATGTAAATGCAGCTCTGTGTGGACATGACTGTCAGCACATATAGATCCCATGCTGTGGCTAGTGGATATATAGATGCTGCTCTCATTAATCTGCTCCCTCTACCATAAAAATAAATGTTGTTATCTGCAAAAAACTGCTTATTTGTGTACAGTTTTCTTTACTACATTCAAAACAGTATGAGCATCTGTACATTACACCCTTATGTGATTGCTGAATATCTCATTTAAGGGTCATGGGCATTAATTTGCTGTTGTGCCAGCCTCTACTCTTCTGGGAAGGCTTTCCATAGGATTTCAGAGCCTGGCAGTGAGGATTTGTTTCTGATCTTGGAGGATCTATGTTTGTATTTGGTGTTTCAATTCATCTCAAAGGTGTTGGATGTGGATAATGACAGGGCTCAGTGCAGTCCGGTAAACCTTTTCCACACCAAACATGTCTAACTCACTTTACTGTAAATACTGGGGCACTGTCAAGTTGAAACAGGAAAAGGCTTTGCACACACTGTTGCCACAACGTTTCATCACATCACTGTCCAACAATCATGGGCAGAGGTGGCCAAATGCTTTTGGACACACAATGTACTCTCTCTTTCTCTCCTGGAGGAAAAGCTGGAGAAAAATTAATGATTATAATGTATAATTAGATAAAAGTTATTTTTAAAAGAAAATTAAGGTCGACTATAGATCAAACAAATGAGCGGCTGTGCCCGTCTCATTGTTCTCTTTCTTTCTCTTCCCTCGGTGTGCAACAGTGCAAGGCTGTTCTGCTGCGCTGTGAAGGTGTGTGATTAACTCTGTGTGAGTCAGATACAGGTGTTTTGCAATTTGAGGGAGGCCTCTAACACCACCCCCTTCCCCAGCTTTTTTAAGTTTATAGTTGTGAGGCAGCCTGCATCTTCACACGCAAGCCTGCTGTCAGTCACACTGACTGGAGACATTTGGAGGGTCTGCAGCTGGGGTGTCTGTGTTTACACGTTGACAGATTTAGACCAGGCTTAGATATGACTGATCTGTCTCATGGGGGGGAAGCTGATAGCAGAGACAGGTAGAGTTTGCACTTACTGTCGTTAAGGATAACAACCACTGATAAAGGTGGTGTTAAGCACCACAAGAGAGAGAAACAGAGTTAAATCTGGGTGTTCAGATAAGATACACACATACTGAGGACCTGAAAAGGCTTCTGGACACGAAGAGGACATTCCTCCAAATTTAGGTTAAGGGGTTTTAATAGAGTCTGGGGGTCTTAAATCCAACCCAGAGCCCTGCCCTGTATCACAGGGCAAGCTTGTCATCATGAGGGCTATTACCAATGTATGATAATGGTGATGACTGGTATTGTCACTTGCTGGGAGTAATGCAATGTGGATTTTCCTGTAAGGTCACCAGAGTGACGTAAAACCCGTGTCTCAAGAGCACAAACTGAGTCATCTATCCAAATAAAATGCAATATACTGGTGTGAGTACAGCACTTTCAGATGTCTGTTGCCTTGTCTTCTCTTTGAGCCATGGTCGTGCCAAAGATGATCTTCACCGAGCATGCAAGCAGCAGCTCTTTTCTCTTGGTTTTGTGTGGATGACCAGTTTTTTGGTTGTATGTTCAATTCTGTAAAATCATGGTGGTTTGGTGGTTAGCTCTGTCACCTTGAGGCAAGAAAGTCCCTCAAACGTGATCCAGGTTTGACTGTGGAGTTGACATGATCTCTCCATATGGGTTTCCACTTTTCCTCCCACAAGTCAGATGAACTGATCTGTATCACATGTTCAGTATGTCAAGCTCATACATGAACAAGTACTGTGGAACACTTTAAAAGAGAGGATGGGAATAATATTAACATACCAATATGTATGAAAGATACATGTATGTATAAAATAGTTAACGGTCTTACCTCTATGCATTCTGGCTAAGAAGTGATGCTCTCTTAATGGGGGACAAAATCCACAAAAAATGCATGCAAATGTGCAGCAAACATTTTAGTAAATAAATCCCCCAAAACTGCAGACAAAGTTAGAGACTAGCTGGTGAACATAGTGGAATCAGATATTTCCCTCAAGAGTTAGTGGAGACCTTATAGACAAAAGGACAGGGAAATTTGGATCCATATATTTGCCAAGTGGACAGAGACACGATTCAAAATGAACATTGTTCTTTATGTGTAACGGGTAACTGTTTGCTAAATAGTTCCCCATATTAACTAAAAGGTGATAATGTGTAAGTGTCTTGTTTACAGCTTCTTTTCTCTGCTACAAAGTGGATAAAGTAATCTGTTTATTGCAGGTTAATTATACTCTGATAGACCCTATACCCTGTAATTACTGTTGCAATGGCCAGAGAAGGTGATTGAAAGGAGTTTTATAGTATATAGTAGGCTCATCTGTTTTGATATAATAAACAGACCACCAGGAAAGCTTTCCTCCTTCCTGAAACAATAAATATTTTTTTTCTTTTTACCTACTTCCCTTTTCATCTCTCTCTCTAATTCTCATTTCTTTCTCCTTCCCCTCACCCACGCGGCTGCCCTTGGGCTGGCAGCACTAAAAATAATTGAAATAGTGATACACTGTTAAGCAGCCTTAATGAGCAGCTGGAAACTGCAGAGGGACTGCCTTCATCTGCAACTTATCAGTGATGGCTGGAAAATATGGGCCGTGATGGGAGCGATAACAGTCATGTGAAGTTAAAGGATGTTCAGGGTTTGCAGCTTAGCTTGCTAATGAGCAGGTAACTGGCGCCAGTGTTTCCATTCATATTAAAAAACGAGTTTCCATTACATCTAGAAAAAAAGGCTGGCAAAAGTCCAAATTAAGGATTATCTTCTATTTTATTTGAAGAGGAACATGTAACTATTTAACTTCTGACTTCTATTTATAAAAAATGGACAGTATAAACATTTAATAAATGATTTATATGTATTTGCCAGGAACCATAACTCCCTGTGTGGTGACCTATATGTAGAGGCTGCTGTATAAACAAATAATGAATGGCGTAAACACAAAGTAAAACACAGTTGTAAAAATATATAATATGTTATCATAGGAGAAGTCAACATTTTTGACAAATACTGTACATTAAAATACTCTATGGAGTTTATAACTGTTTATGAAACAGCTTAACTTTAATACAGATGACTGTATATTACCTACATAAACAAACAAAACCAACAATGTTTTAAGTTTTTAATAGTTACCACAACACCAAACCAAACGGCGGTGGGGTTTGCTCTGGCTGAATCTGAGTTGCTTTAGCTGCTACCTGAAGGTTCCTCTCTGGAGCTGCCGGCCGCTCTTCTTTCTGCAGAGAAATCTTCCTGCAGCGAGAGTGAAGCAGAGGGGAACATGTAACCTAATGTTTCATATAACACTACCGCCTTTGTCCACAGGGACTGCCAGAATCAACACAAAATGAAAAGTTATTTAGAGACACTTTAAGAAACAGTTTGAATATCCTTATATGTGCTTATAAAGGCATTATGGTGTTTATTAAAAAATGTACTTAATATTTATGTAGTTTTTTAAGACTGAATATGTAGGAGTTAAGTTAAGTATTAGGAGTTAAGTTAAGTATTCCCATACAAAATATCTGTTGGTTAGGTTTAATAAAATGGCATGATCAAGACATTTGATCACCCTACTTTTGTTGAACAAATGTGATTTTGAATGATTCTACTCTTATTTCTTCTGGGACACATGATTTCAGTGATGATGGAGCCATATAAATGGCAAAGTTGAGCCAAAGCAATAAAAAGAAAATGCAACTGATAGTACAAGCCCCTCTCACTTAGCACTGATGACTAAAAAGATGTCTTTATGTTTGTGGTGTGAAGCATGAAAAGGACTATGACTGTAGACAGATTCAGATTACCTGAAATGACTGGGCATGGCCAGTTGATCACCTGTGCTGAGTAGGACAGACACCCCGAGGGTCGGACCGAGGCAGCTGGTATGTTTCTAAAAACAATCCACCCCCACCGTCCCTCCACCGTCCCTCCTCCCTCCTCCCCCTCCTCTTCCTCCCCTCCTCCTCCTCCTCCTCCATACTTCACAGCAGATGCTGATCTCTGTCTGTCTTCAGGAGGAAGCAATTATTGAGTCAGAGGGAAAGACGCACCTCCTTTTAATAAACCCACATCAAGTCATCCGATGACTGACAGCCTCGGAGTGTGACTCACATGTTGGACGGAAACGGAGAGTGAAAAGGTTCAACAATGACAGAGGGAAGTCTGAATTAGAGGTCTTAAGAGAGGCAGAGTCATGCAGTCAGAACAGAGCTCCAGGCACCAGACATCACAAGCTCCAACCCCCCCTTAATTTCTCTCCTCATAAACAGCATTTCCCTCCTCCACTCGAGCAGTGTAACCTGGCCCCAGTGCCTTCTCTTACTGCCCTTCTCTCTCTCTCTCTCTCTCTTCTTCTCTCCCTTTGTCTGTCTAGTCTATGACTCTTACCCTCTGTCCTATGTCAGCTCAGCCTCTTACATAAGGTTGACCTGGAAAATTCCACAATGCTTGCTTGCTCTCTGCCCCTCTGACTTCCAAGTGTTTCACCCCGTAGCCGCCCACTCGTAGGATGTTTTTCCAGCTGCTCACAAATAGGCTACCTAACTTCAAATGAGGCTTGAATGGAGGAGAGGCTTTACTTTTAAGGATGCAAACTTTGAAAACACCGTGTGTCACTGTTGTTAGTGGCCATGCCTCCCGAGGCCTCTGGAGGTAGCTGAAGCTGCTAGTGTGCACTGGGGATGCCTCAGCTGCCCCTGAACTGAAGGACATGAGACAGCACTTTAATTTATGGAGAATTTTAAATTACACTTGACTAGATGTGCATACAGTGAAAGCGTCAAATTTTACTATACTTAGTTTGTCTTTCTAAGGTAGCTTTGTTATTGTTTTTAGTTTTTGATTGTGGATGATTGTAATACACAAAAATAATTGTTGATTTGTCAAACAGTTGCTTATTTACATGTCCAGCAGTTAAGGATTGGAGGCGTGTTTCTGGCCATCTGACAGATGTATGTCACTCTCTTTTAGCTCTGTTTTGGTCTCCTCCAACTACTGAGTACTTGGCCAACTGCGAGATGTTCCACTACACTCACCAGTTACACTCGCTAATTGTTCTCTCTGCTGTTTGGTGCTGAACATCTACTGCACAGCACTTTTTTAGAGCTCTTTTTTCTGAAAATCAACACTATGAAAGTGACGTAAAGTTGTAGCCTTATATCAATAAACAATAAGCTGAAAACTGACTATAAAACACTATCAAGCTGCGGGGAGTTTCAGGTGATAATCCTTGGTTCATCCCTACAAGAGACCCCTCTGCCACGCTGTAGTCACATTGTCATAAGATACACGATCAAAATGTAGTTTATAGCCATTTTGATGTGTTTGAATATTTTTAGCTCCACTGAAATACCACCGCTTCGTGTCATCTATTCAGTTGAATTAGTTCAATTACAGATTTAGTTCTATCTTTACTGAAAATGGTTCACATCACCAGTTCCAGCAGGTAAAAACCGCAGCAGGAGGGCAGACTAACTCAGAGATCACAGATAACTCGTCTGATGTGTCACAGGCCGGAGGATGACAGATGAGGCCTATCAGTTAGCTTTGGGATGTAACATGATACCACCACATAGGCAGGAGTGCGTACACACACTCACACACACACATGCAGTCAAACATGATAGATATAAAAGTCAGATATTAAGTGCTTTCTGCTGCATTACTCATGTCAATTTGAAACCCATAGGTCCATAGTAGTGGAACATCAATAAAATGGATCAGTTACACACATGTCCTGGCTGATGCAATTCACAAACAGACTGTGTTATCTGGGCACACTGAAAAGTTGAAAGAAACAAAACAGGAATAGTTCTTTTTCTTTTTTGGCACTGATATCTGAATATGTTTGTGCAAAAAAAGACCACACACAATCTTTCTTTTTCTATTTAACACATGGAGTTTGCAGTCTTTTAAGTGCTTCTATTCAGCTGCAGCTTTGTGCAGGTTTGGCATTGGTTGTACGACACAAACTGTTCTTGTCTGCAGGCCATTAATCCATAATGTCACCAGACTTTACACAGCTGTGGCAACCTAGATCTCCAAACACTGTGCATTTGCACAAACTGTAAGATAACCAAATCAATGATGTAAAAATTCAAGGTCTTTGGTCATTCTGTTGCCCACTGCTCTCCCTGCCAACTCTCTGCCCTTATGGCCTGAATAAATCATGCAACATTTCCAACACGCAAAATAGGAACCCTGCTTTTTGCATGACAACTGTGCAAGTCAGCTGTTTGCCAATCCCTTTTCATTTCATTTCACAACACCGCACATGCTTCCAGCATAAGGTGAAACACTTTTCTCCTCCTTGCTCGAAGTTATTCAACAAACTCATAAAATTCCTACTGCAGCGAGCCCATGGGCTGCTGTGAGTCAGTCGTTCACGGCTGTGTAAGTAGCAGAACAGACTGGCAGAGATGAAGCCAAACACTCGGCTTGTCCCTGATTTGAACTGTACATGGTTTTCCAAGCCGAACACCGACAAGTTTTTTTTTTTTTTCCCTGACCTGCAGGTTAGTCAATCCAGAGTGCAAACATCACTGTTCCAGTCCTTGAACAGTGCTAACACAGTTCTAAGAATCGGGTTAATTTATAGACACTTTTTTGTTGAATTTTATCAAGTTTTCTCCCTGATGTTTACAATAAAATGCCAAATGTAGCCAAGAATAAATCTCGACAGAGAAATATGATAAGTTCAAGCACTGGCAGATATGAAACAAAGCAAAGGGCTGAATAGTCAAGTGACTGCAAGTACAACAGAACAATAGACAATAATGTATTCCATTGTTTATATATCCCTGCACATGCGAATGTATGTACAAATTGCAAGTTGCAACACACTTGTGAGCCACACACACACAGGCTGAAGACACGAAGAAGAACAAGTTTTACTGCTGGAAGGGGGAGGATGAATCCTTTATTTAACCCTTCGAGGTGAGGCAAAAACACCTCCATGATGCAGGCACAAGCTCTTCTTCACAATGCTGTGAGTGATTTTACACCACCACAGCTGGCTCAGCCCTGACCAGCCGCCCCCACTATCATACAACAGGATCTCGTCGTTCCCACATTTCATCCAGTATCATTGCCACAGAGCCGTTTTAGACAGATGGTCTCATGTCCAGCAGCAGAGTTTAGTATTCTGCTGCCTGGCTGACTGTCCTCACTCTGCACAGAGAGGCTGGCTAATAATTTGTCAGCCCCTGTGGGGTATGAGGCCAGCATGTCAACAACAGGCCCAGTGTTTCTCAGGCCAGCGATGGAGATTAGAGAGCGAGGCTGATCTGGCCACTCTGCAGGCAAAGGGGGGAGAGAGGGGGTTGTGGGAGGGAAGGAGGGAAAAAGGAAGCAAGGGAGAGAGGGTGGTATTCCTGGGTTTCTCTCTGGGAGGGACTGTATCTCAGACAGTGTTTTGCAACAGTCACGGCCATATGGGACTGATAGAGGGGGCACTGGTGGCATATTGTGCTTGCCAGCCACAGTACATTAACACTGGCACAAAGGCACAAAGCACCCTGACGTGTATCTATTTCCTCACATCAGAAAGCATGTGTGGTGTTCCCTTGATGCAAAGATCAGCTATGTTTTCTCAATCAGAGGGGTGTTGTGCAACAATTTTCCCTCCTTTGCAGGTCATAAGGCTAACCTACAGAAATCTACAGACAAACATGGAGAAAATGGCTTCCGGCTTACAGGACAAAACATGTCTTCAGATTCTGAGTGAACCAAAACACTGGGAACAAGAAAGCCATTTCAGCATTTACGCAGGTTGACTCCCCTCTGTTATCAGCTGTTCAAACAGCCCCGTGCTACACAATGTACCTGCTGCCCACACAACTGCACGAAGAACCACCTTCACTCCATCACCAGCAACACAGTTCGTTATGGCTTTCAGGTCCTCATAAAATAAATATTCCCATTCTGTATGTACGAGTAAAGTGCCAGATTTCAAACAGTCCTACAAGCAAGGCAGGCTGTGTAATGCCACTAGGTGAGGATGATAAAATACACACATCTGACATCTAGTGGCTGAGTTATGTATATCATCACTTAGCGAGTGGACCGAATGCACCAGAGTGAATATATTATTTAAATTATTTATATTAGAGTTGCAATGTCAGTGGTTGATTAGTCTACTGGCCAAAATTTATGTACAACTATTGATGATCCTTTAATCATTTCACACAAATATGCCACAAATTTAAAGGATAACTGGTTCTCAAATATGAGTTTGCTGCTTCTTCATGTTACATTCTAGTAAATGTTCAAAATATCTTCAGCCTGGACTATTTGAAGATGTCACTTTGGACTCAGGAAGACTGGGGTGGACATTTTCACTTTTTTATGTTGTTTGATTGTTTTATAGATTTTATAGATGTCTGGTCTTAGAGAGTACAACTTCATATGTGGAAAAAAAAAAATTAAAGCCTTTTGTGGCTCCAGAGGGAGCTGCGTCTGATAAATTGCCTCAAACAATGTGACTTGAGTCAGTGTCAGCTGGGACTGAAGACTAAAAAAAATTGAGGTGTGACATTAGAACAGGATGAGTTTTCCAGACTTCTGCACCCCGCTGCTTAAATTCACTAAGGGCTAGTGGCCCAATGCTACATTAGCCTCTGCAAGCCCAACACACCTGAACCATTACCCAAACTCCCGGTAATGGAATTGCTTTGTGGGTAATGTAGGTGCCACATCATATATCTGGTTCTGCTGAATCGATTTTGGTCTTTTTTTTATCTGTCTATCATAAGTCGAGCTATGTTATAGAGGTGCAAGGCTTAGGTGGAGTACTCGTCTAATCAATTAATGGAGAAAATTATCACCAGATTAATAAGTAATAATATAAAAAAAGATACAGTTGCAGTCAAAATTAATATTGCCCAAAATCACTAATTTACCTCAGAAGGCTTTACAATATACAGCATATGGCACCCTTTGGATAAGCACTGTATTGTGCTATTCACAATGGATAGACATGCAATAGATGTTGTTTGTGCAGAATAGACTGAAGTAACAATAGTAAAATGACTGCTTGGAAAGTCAGGATGCAAAGCTATCCACAGACACTTTAGGTTTTATTGTCACACATTATCACAAACCCCACACAACTAAAACCCAAACTATCTCTATGGTATTTTTTTGAATGACCCTGTAATCTGAGTTTGCCGTGCAACTGAAGGCTTTTATCAGCTCAAAACTTCGACATTATTTTTAAGCATTTATTGTTATGAACAACAGGCAAGTTACTTCAATCATGGCAATTGTCCATCTACATGTGTGTCAAGCCACCCAGAAATGATTTTATACCTGGAAACAAAACAGAAAATGTATTTGCATGTGTGTGACGTTGATGCAGATCATCACTGACAGTTTTCCTTAGCTACAACACACAAGAAGGCAAAAGGTGAATTCATGCTTGAGAGAGAAAGCTGCTCAAACATAAACAAGATGTTTATCGGAGTCCTCTGTCTGCACACGACAACAGGGCCGAAACACTGAGCCCACACTAATCACACACAAGATCCAGTCAGAGACAAGCACGCGATTTTAAATGTTTCTGCATATAAAGTGATGGAAAAATCCTGAATATGGGCTTGTAGTGGAAGAATGAACTACACATGTAGGTGGAACGAACAGACTGGCTGTACTAAAGAAAAACATTGAGTTTCGTCACCAGCCTTCTTACGTCAAGATGACTAAGAAGATAGGCAACAGAATACCTCCTTTATGTCCCTGAACAAACCCTTCCTGTAACTGATACGTCTTCAGATCAGGGTTGTTCACCTCAAAAGATAAGTGTATTTGACCAAAAAAATGGTTTAAGTAAGTACAGAGAAGCTGCAATCATGTATAATTACCAACCTGCAGCAGTGCATGTTTGTTTAAATGTGTATTGTTCAATGTAAAAACGGTAAGGGGGAAACTTGACACTCTATACTGTTACAGGATAAAAAAAAATATAATGCAACATCTGACATCTAAAACTCAAAGTGGTTGTTAATTCAAGGTGTGCACGGTGGTTTTCTCTTCTTGGCATGTCAATCAAATGAGAATCGTCATTCAGAAGAAAAAATTTGTTTGTGAGAGAAAATTAATAAACCACACCTGCCATTGAGGCTGTTTGGGAATTGAAAGTGAGTATGCAGACATCAAAGAGACAAAACCCAAGTCTTCCTTGTAGTATAATGCTATAAATAAGTTTTCTTTTAGTTTTACCTCTTTAATTTCTGCCTCTTGTTCTTCGCATTGGGTAATTTTGCTGAAACATAAGTAGTTCACCTAAGTAGTTTTTCAGCACGTCTGTTTACTCAAGTTTGTGACATGGAAATAATTGACCATGTTTGTGTAATTGTCATCTCTACTGAGGTGTCACCCTCATGATCTAGCATTGGTTTTGGATTCAAATGTACATGCAAAGTCAACACTGTGGATAAATGCAAAACATGACAACAAGAAAATGAAAACATCCATTAAAAAGATAACATATATGGTGTAATGAGCAATGGTGGTTGATACTTTTTAGCGTTTTTCATGATGGTACACCAGTTGCACTGACATGGTTAATGAAGTATAATAAGCCAAAAAATAAGCAAATAAGTAGGCAAAAAGGAGTTTAGTGTGCTCATGTGTTTGTCTGCTGACAGACAGACAGACAGGTTTTGTGGCAGTCAAATGCTGCCTCAGGCAATCAGAAAAAAAACTGTGGCTATTCTCATATTGGGCCTTTGGGCTGATGACCTGATTAAATACATAACAAGTATAACAGGAATTAACCTGTGACTGCAATGAAAGTATCATGTTTACAAGACATCTGAAAGTGCAGATTGCAAATTTAAATGTTACAAGTCAGGTAAATTTTATTTATATATCCCAATATGATAACTCATGCCTGAAGGGGCATTACTATCTGTATATTTTTAAATCTTCACATATTTTCTTGAGATATGTAAAAGTAATACAGGCTTATAGAGGAAACATTTGAGAAAAGTAAAGTGCCTCCATGTATACATTTGATCAGTTAAAAAAAGCAAACTGGGTTGTTGTGTGCTGTGTACTAATTCAGAAGAATTCTAATGTAAGGTAAACTTTATGAAAAAGAACATATTATGTCAACATTAACTCCAGAATCTCATCATTCATCCATATTACGCCAGAGGGCAACAGGTACAGAACTTCTTTGCAATGATGCAACCAAGCAGAGTAGTGATTCAGTCAGCATTGTCAAGTCACTGCCATTGTTTTCCAGCCAGTGTTTTCATGTTTGCCTGAATTCACATTGGTTTTATCTGTGTCCTCAAGTTCCCTCCCACAGTTCAAAGACATCAGGTGAACAGGAGGCCTCGCAGTGCCCATAGGCATGTATGTGACGGACCCAACTACTAACTTGCAACCTGTCCATTGTGTTTATCTGTCTTCAGTCAAGTTAAACACAGAGAAGAAGGAGATAAATATTTTATTAAATAGACAACTTAAATGAGTATATGTCTACTGTAGGTTTGTGCAAATATCTTTGGAGGAAAGGTATCAGTTTGCTTGTATGGATGACAAACATCCAGTGTTGGTTTTACATGCAAATGTATATGCAAAGCCAAAACTGTATGAATGCAAAACATAAAAAATGCAAATTAAAGCTTTCAGTAAAAACAGTAAAAAGATAATTTAATTGTGCAATGAGCACTGGTGTTGGATACTTATTAGTGGGATTAGTAATGGCACATTTGTTGAAGTGACAGGGTTAATGTAGTGTAATAAGACATTCACAAAAACTAACATTTGCAAAGTTGTCAACTCAAGGTGAGTAAGCCAAAAGGAGTTTACTGTGGTTATGTATTCATGTGCTCACAGATAGTTAGACCAAAAAGAATCAAAAACAGAATCCCCACTCTTACCACAAATGTAAATGTAAGTCAATATTATAAGGCCCATTTCACATGATTTGCAGTTACTTGGAAAAACACCTTCAGGTGTCCAGGAAGGGGAGGAACCAATCTCACCAATTCGCTTTGCTTACAGGTGAGTTTGCATACAAGAATAGTTAGTGATGTGTAGGCACATATGCACACTGTTGTCATTACACAACTAGTCTCCAGCTTATCTGCGTCATGGCTGCACCTTTTATACTGCTGGTTCTGTGTTGGGCGTTGAGACTGAGCTGCAGTGTGAATTCACCTGAGTGGTTCCAGAACATTTCCACCAGTCTCTTCAATTTGTCTGGAGATGTTATGCTCGGAGGGCTCTTTCCCATTAACCTGCTCACCAGCAACCTCAGTGAGAGGAGGGAGCCTGATAACATCAGCTGTGAAAGGTAATGCCCTATGAAAAATAGTATTTTTGGAGAAATCATGAATTGCCATTATGAATGTTTAAACTGACCAGCAAGGCTTCTGCTTTGTTTTTTCTGCCTGTGGTCCCACAGTGTAAATGACTTTGGACTGGGCCTCGCTCTAGTAATGAAATATGCAGTGGATGAGATCAACGCAAACCGAACTCTGCTCCCTGGCATCAAGTTGGGTTATCAAATGTATGACACATGTAGTCAACCTGTCCTCGTCGTGAAGCCAGCTATCTCCTTCCTCACTTCAAAAGCAAACAAAACGCTGCCTGTGGAGTGTAATTACACCAACTATGAGACCAGCGTATCAGCCGTCATTGGTCCTGATAGCTCAGAAATGGTGTCAGTCATTGGAAAACTCCTGGGATTCTTTCTGATGCCACAGGTTTGGTTTCATAAATGTCATATGGCATAATGGGCTGATTTGTAATTTCATCAAGAAATATTCATAATGATAAATAGAAATCTCTGAAGTAAAGCTAAGCATTATCCTCTACAGTCCCACAAGAAGTTGATTATTTGATATAATAAAAGTGATATTACATGACTTCTCTCACTTCAGATCAGCTACGGTGCCACCGGTGACAAATTCAGTGACAAGTATCTCTACCCATCATTCTTCCGTACGGTGCCCAGTGACAAATGGCAAGTGGAAGTTATGGTGCTTTTGCTGAATGAGTTTAACTGGAACTGGGTTGTGGTTGTGGGCAGTGAAGAGGAGTACGGACAACAAGGTGTGCAGGAATTCTCCAAAGTAGCAGAAAACAGGTCTGTCTGTGTGGCCTATCAGGGACTGATTCCAGTGTACACTGATCCTGAACCAGCGATCAAAACCATCATCAACAATATTGAAGCAACAAATGTCACAGTGGTAGTAATCTTTTCTCTTGCAGAGCAAACTGAGGTCTTTTTTAAAGAGGTTGGTGAACCAGAAAATCAGATATGGGGCAGCACTTTTGTAGGATTACCTTTTTGGTGAACAGATTATATTTAATTCAGCACCAACCATTTATCCACTCCAGGTTATCAGGAGGAATATGTCGGGTGTGTGGATTACGAGCACAAGCTGGGCGATGCATCGTCGACTGACTTCTCTTCCCAATATCCAAACGGTGGGTACAATCCTTGCATTCACTGACAGGACACAGACCCTGGATCTGCTCACTCCCTACACGCAGGAGCTCCTCACGAAACTGAGAAAGGAAAATGCAGAGAAGTCCCCTCCAAAAGAAAAGTCTAGCAGTCCTGACAATCCCTGCCCACAATGTTGGAACTTGTCACCAGACAACATCAGCTTGGTAGAAGACCCTGAAGTGAAAAATTATGCTTTCAGTGTGTATGCTGCCATCTACAGTGTGGCAAAGGCACTGCACAATCTGCTGGGATGCAATTCAACTACCTGTATGCAGGGACATGAAACAAAAATCTATCCCTGGAAGGTGATTTATTGATCTTGTTTTGTAAACTATAAACCTGATTGAAAAGGATTTGAAATCTAAATATTTTTTTAACCACATTGAAATGAAATAATGAATTCAATCTTTTTTGCAGCTGGTGGAGGTTTTAAGGAAAATGTCTATAGACATAAAAGGCATACATTTAGAATTTAATGACAATGGCCACCCAAACATTGGATATAATTTGGTTCAGTGGGTCTGGAAAGACTCAAAATTATACTTTGTTTCTGTTTGGAACTGGACTGGACTGGAAACTGGACTGAACATCAACAAGTCCCTGATCAAATGGCACAAAAACTCAGAGGTAATTTCAGCAATTTCTTAGAAAATTTACATAAACTTTTTTAAGTTTTGTGATTAAATTCTGCCCAATTATAATCTAATTTAGGCTCGTAAGATGTTAAATTTTTTACCATAACAATCCAATCTGTATTGCCACAACTTTAGCAGATTCCTCAGTCCACCTGTTCAGCTGCAGCACAGTGTGGGCCAGGCCGGCTCCGCAGAGTCAAAGGCTTCCATTCCTGCTGTTTTGATTGTATCGACTGTCAGGCGGGCACTTACCTGGCACATGAGGGTAATTCAGTTGACAATACAGTTCTAAAATTTAAGTGATAGTGCAACATTTTGGGACATACATTTTTTGGGCTTTCTTGCCAAGAGTTAACACTTTCAAGTCTGTGCGGTAAACATAAAGCTTCAGCAGTTAGCAGCCATGTAACTTATCATAAAGTCTCGAGGCGGTGGAAATCAGCATGCCTAGCTCTGTCCAAAGGCAACAAATTCTACCTCTAAATCTCAATCTCATGTATTAACATATCACATTTTTCTGGTTTAATCCAAGTGTGAAAACAACAACTTGTGGGCTTATGGTTTTCTGTGGTGGACTAACAAACAAACAAGGGAGGTTAATTACTGATATTTAGAGATGATGGTACTCAGGTTTTGTTATCTTTGGAGAGAGTCAGGCTTGTTGCTTCTCTCTGACTCCAGTCTCTGCTGCTAAGTTAAGCAAACCAGCTGCTGTCTGTAGTTGCAGATGTAATGCACAGACATGAAACTGTTTTTTATCTTCTCGTCTCACTCTCTGCAGGACAGCGAATAGGTGTATTTTCCTAAATGTGGAATAATTCCTTTAGTGGTGATACAATCAAACCATACCTCACTTACAGCCATGGTTTGATTTGATTTTTAGATGGTGTTCTTATTAATCCAGCTATTTCCTGTTGTGCTTTATAACACACAGAGGACATCCAGTGCACTCCATGCCCTCATGGTCAATGGTCTGTTATCCGCAGCACTAATTGCACAAACCCCACATTTGTCTTTTTGTCCTGGGACACCTCTGAGGCTCTGAACATGATGCTGGGTGGGGTGCTGCTGCTGGTTTGTCAGGGATCAGTGGGTGCTATGTTCCTGAAACATCACGGGACCGCACTGGTAAAGGCCTCCGGTGGAGCCCTGAGTTTTGTGGCTCTGCTGAGCCTGATGGGAGCTTGCCTCAGTCTACTGCTCTTCCTGGGGGAACCAAAGAATGTGGTGTGTCGTCTGCAGCTACCCCTCACATCCATTTTCCAAACCGTGACCCTCTCCATTATCATGTTCATCTCACTACAGGTGAGGAATCACAGGTAAAATATACCACTGTACTGTAGTGTAGGACAAAATAAAGAGTGCACATTGTAACCGCATTGCAAACCCCTCTTTTCAAACAGATATTCTTTATATCAGAGTTCCCAGAGACAGCCGCCTCTCACCTGAACGTACTACGAGGCCCTGGAAGCTGGTTGTTTGTGCTGGTCTGCTGTGCTGTGCAGGCTGGTATCATTGGCTGGTTTGTTCAGGACGGGCCCTCTCTGTCTCAGTATTTGGCAGATATGAAAATAGACTTTATGTCATCATTTCTGGCATGTCCAGTGTTACCCATGACTGGATTTGCCTTAATGCAAGGTTTTAACAGTGCAATGGCCCTTATATCATTCATGTGTACCTTCATGGTAGCAAAGCCTCTTCATCAGTATAACCTTGCCAGGGATGTCACCTTTTCCTCGCTCACTTACTGTGTGATTTGGGTGGTCTTTATTCCCATCTACATTCGATTGGATGACAAGAATCGGTCTATTGTCTATATTTCTTTCACCCTGGCAAGCAACTTTGCACTGATGGCAGCCTACTACTTTCCAAAATGCTACTTGCTGTTGAGAAAACCTGAGCTCAATAAGACAGAGCACTTTTGTACCTTAGAGAGCATCCTACCAGAAAATGCGGAGCCACAACCACAGCAAAAATCAGGACAAGAAAGTGCAACTTAATATATAAAAACTAAAACAGAAATGTTTAACATTTACATTAGCATGCTTTGTATGTGAAGAAATGTTTGTGAATTTTAATATAACTGACTAGCTTAGGCTACAGTGCTACAAACATATAGTGCATTAGGCTATAATCAGTTGACCTATGATGTAATATGAATCTGTAATCAAGTATAGAAGTAAGATGTTACACTTTAATAGAATTCAGTTATTTTTGTTATAATAATAAAGAGATGACAATGGGCTGATTCCCTGTACCTGTAATGCTGTTATATATTGTATCACTGGATTATTACAACTCATGCAGTAATGCAGCACTAGGATTTTGCAGTATTCTTGATTGGCTGCAACTAATGATTATGTGAATTAATCTGCTGAGCATTTTCTCCATTATTGTACTTAACTGTTTGTCAACAATTCTGAAAATAGTGATAAATGCCAATCACAAGTTCTCAGAGCCCAAAGTAATACCTTCACAATTTTAGTTTTGAAGAAAATACTTTCAAGTACCTTAAAGAATCAGAATAAATCAGAATCAGAATCCTTTGTTTAGGGGGAAACACAAATACAATAAACGGAATATGTACAGAACAGAATATATACAATAAATAGATATATAAATGCTGCTTATTGCACAGATGAGTGTAGAGCTGTAGAGTGTAAAGCTGCACTTAAATACAATATCTGAGTAAATGTACTTAGTTACAGTCCACCACTGCTCTCAGGTTGTGTGTACAAATGCCTTTAAAGTTTTCATCCTCAAACTCCTTAAAATGTTTACAACAAAACCTGGAAGAAAACCTTATAACATCGTGAGAGCCTGAATTCCAAATTCTTACTTGATTTATTACCTTAGTAACCATTTTCTGAATGAGTTTATATCCATCCATAGTTTCAAATCTCCTATAATACAGCATGATGATCGTTTTGGATTAGAGTAAAATAGATGATAAAGCAGGGTATGCTTTGGTAAATGACTATCTTGAGATTGACAACTTGCTACCATGGCAACTTAATTGAAACAAACCAAAAACGTTTTGTTTTACCTTGTTGGAGTTCATAGAATGAAGCTTTAGTTGACAAATCCGTGACATCTGAATCCATAATTTGGGATGCTCTAATTGCAAATCAAGGACCCCACAATACCAAGTGTATAGTGTTCAATACTCTGAATTGAATATTAGTCCAACAGAGAAGCACGTACTCAAATTGTATCAGATTTCTGTAGGGAATAGCATCGTGGGATTTACAACATGGGTATATTTCATTGTCACTCTATTATCTTTTCCTCCTCTCTCACTCTCTCAGCTCTACTTGTTATACACAGAAATTTCTTTCACAAAAATGCACTGAGATTTCTGATAATAAACCAAGGATCCAAGAAATGCACATCTTATTCTATTAAATCAACTACTGCACTTCTACTCTCCTGTACTCCTTTTTTCTTCATTCTTCATTCTACATTTGTTTCCTTATTTCTCTTTTATTTGTCTCTTTCTTTTCACTTACTCACACCTGAAATTCAGACTTCCCTCTCACCAATTCTTAACTCCTTTTTCCCCAGCTCATTAATTAATTTCCATAGTCTTAAACTAGTTAGCTAACCTGCTCACTGAGGTGACATGAGTGAATGAAATGCCACACAAGAAACAAACCCCCATAATAATGTTAGGGCAGACCTATAGATGGCGCTATTTCTCCAGCAATGGGACTTTTGCTCCATTGATTTGCTGGTCCAGTTAAAGAAGCTGAAAGGGAATTACACAAAGTTAAAGTTATTTTAAAAAAGAAAATCTAGTCTTTTGACATGCAATAATCTCTGATGCAGTTTGAGCCTGTTTGGTTGATTGTGTCATCATCTTTTCTGCTATGGGAGATGCAGGTAAAGATGTTGAAGCTTTTCAGGGCTGGAATCGCCATGCCAGGTAATACTTCACCTGCTTTCTTGGCTTGTTTTCTATTGTTTGTTCTGTATGAAGCACTTTATAAATCCAGCTGGGTTTGGTGCCCTATATGTGGTATTTCAGAATAAAAAAATATATTTCTTGTATTTGTATGTTCTATATTTGTATGAACATGTTGCAGTTTACAACAGATTACACTGAAAATGCAAAAGGCTTACTGGTTATCATGGTAGTTTCCACACATGATGAGCAAATCAGTGCTTAGTTGGTCTTTAGAAATGTCTATCCAGTTGATGGTGCATGATGTTTGTCATCTGAGGACAAAATTTCATTTGAGTAGTTCAGTGCAGTGCTAGATTAAGTGCAGTGCTTGCTTTTGCAGGAGATTTGTGGAGTTTGGGGTTTTATATGTGAGTTTTTCTATTTGTGTTTAGAACAACTGAGAAAAACAGTCAGACAGACAGATTTCAAAATATTATCATGTAGCAGTTATATTGTTGGCAATACATCTCATATATATTATAATATTCCCTCTAGTTTTCTCACCATTAGTGTTTTCATCCAGCTAATTTGGCTATGGTGACAAAGTGGACAAACAGCAATAACCTGGTGAGCAAGCTATAAACATTTTTACTTCATTAAAAAGCAAGCTCTCACCGTGATACTTGTCATTCAGTCTCGTATGTGTCACGTCAGTGTTTTGGCTGATGTTGGCTCGCTACTCCAGAGTGCGAGCACACCCCAGGATGCTGACTGCAGTTGACTTAACAACCAAAGGTGTCATTGTTAATAAGCTTTTTATGAATTTTAGATACAAAACATTTAAGCCATTTATTCCTTAAAAATGGTCACCCGTGTCATGCATACTACTGTTTTTTCTCTATTCTCTAAAGCTCATTTCAGCATAATTTTTGGACATTGTCAAAATTTTAGCTTCCATTTTTTCAGCCTTTACAGTCATCACCACAGCTCTGCCGCATGAGTGGACGTCCAGCTGACGCAACACGATAGCCAAACACATTGTACGCTTTGTACATTCCAGACACAACAATAGGTTAGGCTATCCTGAATGCACCTGCAAGTTAAAATTCAGAGGTGACAGCTATAATGAGGATCATAACGTCAATTGTTACGATGTTAAGTTTTACACTTCCACAGGCAAACCAGCCTCGAATCAGCCCTGGAAAGTAAGGTATAAACCTTAGAAAAAGTCTTGTGTCCTCCATGTAGTTCAGGCAGTTAATAAGATAGATACAAATGTTAGCCAGATATAAGGAAGCAGGATTTTATTTTTGACATTATATTTTGTGGTCCTGAATTGTGCCTCCTAGAGAGGTATGTAATATGTCCTTTTTATTTATTAAATACATTTTGAGATGTGGTTTAGAGCCCATGGAGGCAAAGCTTGGTAACAGTGTGCATGACTGTAATACAGCTGGCTTGTAACGTAATATTTTATGTGGGCTTTGCTACTACGCTATATCTTCCCATTGGTGTATTCTCATGAAGACAGCGTACTATCACGAAGACAGCATTTTCCCTACATAGGCTCTAAGAGGTAAAATCCATATTCCAATTTTCACAGTCATCTGGTCTCCAGCAGCAATGCAAGGTTTAACCTGTGTAACAAAAGCAAGAGAAAGTTTGCTGATCTCGTGTTGAGTTTGAGATTAGACCCCTGGCAGCTGCTGACTGAAGGTGTGTTTAAAAAAAGAAAATTACAGTGGAAACTTCTTATTGTGATCAAGTATGTCCAGGTCAAACAGTTGTATTTAATTGTGATAAAAATCCTTATGACTTTTGTGTGATTAATTACATAAAAAGCATAACACAAATTAACCAATGAATGCAATGACAGACTCGGGCAAGTGTTATGTTTATAAGGCATTTGAAAGTTCAGTTTGCAAATTTAAATATCTATATATAGAAAAGTTCATTTTATATATTTAGTCTAATATCACAAATCACAGTTTTTTGTTTGTTTTATTTTAACATGAACTCAAGCATCTTATCATTTGTTCATATTTCACAAGAGGGCAACAAAGTAAAGAAGTAACTTCACTGCAGCTGTTTTTCAGCCAGTGTTGTCATGTTTACCTGAATTCACATTGGTTTTGTCGAAGTCGACAAGTTTCTTCCCACAGTCTAAAGACATTAGATGGACAGGAAGCTCCTACAGTGTCCATTGGCATGTATTTCAGTGACCCAATTATTGACTTACATCCTGTCCATGGTGTTTATCTGCCATCACTCAGGTTTAAAATAAAGAAGATGGATCGATATTTTATCAAAAGGACTACTTAAATGATGTTTATGTCTTCAGTAGGTTTGTGCAAATATCTTGGGAGGAAAGGTATCAATTTGCTTGTATGGATGACAAACATCCAGCGTTGGTTTTGCATGCAAATTTACATGCAAAGCCAACACTGTGGTAAATGCAAAACATCACAACAAGAAAATGAAAACATTTAGTAAAAAGATCATACGGTGTAATGAGCATTTGGCACTATCTAGGTTGATATGTACTAGTGGGTTTCATAACGGCTGCAGTGACAGGGCTAATGTAGTATAAATCACTACGATGACATCAACATCAGCTGTATTAGCAAGGTATGTGTACAAATACAAGGAATGTCACTCAGGTTTATCATTGCACCCAATGTACATACAAAAAAGAACATATATAGAGCTTAAAACAAGGACAGCGAGGGTTAGGTTACATAAACATTAAACTATTATGTACAGAGGGCCATCATATGGGACATATGGACTATGCAACAAGAAGAAGAAGTTCAATCCGTCTTAAATCTCTGAACACCATTCTTCCAACACATTACCTCATTTACCTCATTTAATGTTTTGATGATGGTGGTGAAGAGCACTTTCTGAAAGGTTGGGCCAAAATCTCCCATAGACATTCAATTGGGTTGAGATTGGGTGACTGTGAAGGCAGTAACAAATGATTCACATAATTTTTATACACATCAGACCATTCAGTGACCCCTCATGCCAGCAAACAATGTCAGTAAAATGCCTCCCACAGGGTACCAGAGCCACTGCATCCCATCACTGAAGAGGTTAAGCCTTCAGTCCTGTATTGTTTCTTAGTATACACCATAAACGCGCTTGCCCACTATTTGAGAATATGGTGAAAGATAACATGATTGACCTTATCACTTTTTTCCACGTCTCTGTACCTGTCCCGGTGCCTGGTTCATTTTTGCAACACTGAGATCAGTGTTGCAAAAATGAACCAAATGTCCAAATGTGCATTCATCTTTGTAATGAGGAGTTTATGCACGGCAACCCGATGATGGTATATATCTTTGTGTAATTGTTGATGGACTGTTTTTCCTGACACAGTTTGATCATGAGGGAGAGCAATATTCTTCTGTCTGCGGGTACTGGCCTGCTAGGGGCTGTAGACTGTGTGATGATGTGGTCCTGCTTCCACTTCCTATTTATGCTGTAGAAGTGGGAGGGCAGCCTCCAGCGGTTCCTGCCCTGAGAGGCCATGGCACGCTCCATCCATGAGGGCATCGCCCCAGCCATCATGTACAGTGACTGCCTGGTGTGGTCGAGAAGAAGATATCAGATACAGTAGGGCATCACTTTGTGGCTCAGGAAGAGCTTCTAACCTCAGGCCTTAAGACTTTTTTTACTCACTTATTATTCAAACTTACTGCCATAGTTAATATTATTACTTCTTAATTACTTCAATGTAACTAGTAATATTTATTATATTACATTTGAAAGTAACTTGAACATCACTGGCCAATTGAGCAGCAGAATGTCTGCTGATTTATTCAGGTTTTTCCTCCACTTATGTATTCCTTGTAGAAAGTGAGACAATAATATGATGATGGGACACCCACAAAAAATAACATTTGCAAATGGATCAATGTGAGCTTTATGCTTTGATCCCAACTCAGGGTAAGTAGGCAAAAAGGAGTTTATCGGGCTTATGTGCTCATCTCCTGACAGATAGTCACAACAAAGAGAATGAAAGAGCAAACCACAAGCAAATGTCAGGAAAATGCTCCGGAAAGATGAACCCCGCCTGCTCAGCACACACAGACACACACACACACACACACACAGGTTTTGCACACAAGTGAGTCTTTCCTTTATACATGAAATGCCATCAGATAAGATATTACAATTCACAGTCCCTCCTTCAGAACTGAGGTTCTGTACATTTAGACAAAACCACCATTATAGTGCAAATAATACTACATGCATGTTTGCTTATTTTGATCATTTTAGTAAAACACATTAAGGGGTGTTAATCTTTCATTTCATGACCATTTATACCACAAATGTAAATGTAGGTTAATATTATAAGGCCCATTTCACATGATTTACAGTTACTTGGAAAGACACCTTCAGGTGTCCAGGAAGGGGAGGGACCAATCTCACCAATTCACTTTGCTTACAGGTGAGTTTGCATACAAGAATAGTTAGTGATGTGTAGGCACATATGCACACTGTTGTCATTACACAACTAGTCTCCAGCTTATCTGCATCATGGCTGCACCTTTTATACTGCTGGTTCTGTGTTGGGCGTTGAGACTGAGCTGCAGTGTGAATTCACCTGAGTGGTTCCAGAACATTTCCACCAGTCTCTTCAATTTGTCTGGAGATGTTATGCTCGGAGGGCTCTTTCCCATTAACCTGCTCACCAGCAACCTCAGCGAAAGGAGGGAGCCTGATAACATCAGCTGTGAAAGGTAATGCCTAATGAAAAATAGTAATTTTAAAATGAAAAAAAATTTTGGGGAAATCATGAATTGCCATTATGAATGTTTAAACTGACCAGCAAGGCTTCTGCTTTGTTTTTTCTGCCTGTGGTTGCACAGTGTAAATAACTTTGGACTGGGCCTCGCTCTAGTAATGAAATATGCAGTGGATGAGATCAACGCAAACCAAATTCTGCTTCCTGGCATCAAGTTGGGTTATCAAATCTATGACACATGCAGACAATCTGCCATCATCGTGAAGCCGACCATCTCCTTCCTCACTTCAAAAGCAAACAAAACGCTGCCTGTGGAGTGTAATTACACCAACTATGAGACCAGCGTATCAGCCGTCATTGGTCCTGATAGCTCAGAAATGGTGTCAGTCATTGGAAAACTCCTGGGATTCTTTCTGATGCCACAGGTTTGGTTTCATAAATGTCATATGGCATAAACATACACTATCCTCCTGGGCTCATTCTTAAGTTGTCAAGAAATCTTCATAATGTTGAAAATAAATATCTGAAGTAAATCTAATCATTTTCCTCTACAGTCCCACATGATGTTGATTCTTTGATGTCAGAGGAAAGTGTGCCTTATGAAGAAAGCTGTGTTATGGAAAAAACATATATTTGGTTATTTTCTTATAGTGAGCTGTTAGGTGATTGGGCTCTTAAGTTTTTTACAAATCTAGTACAATTCTGTCTAATTGGACAGACACCAACTTCTCACTTGCAGTGCACATTATCTTGCAACTTCAGTAAATGTTTTGGTAACATCAGAATGGTAAAAGTGATATTACATGACTTCTCTCACTTCAGATCAGCTACGGTGCCACCAGTGACAAATTCAGTGACAAGTATCTCTACCCATCATTCCTCCGTACGGTGCCCAGTGACAAATGGCAAGTGGAAGTTATGGTGCTTTTGCTGAATGAGTTTAACTGGAACTGGGTAGTGGTTGTGGGCAGTGAAGAGGAGTACGGACAACAAGGTGTGCAGGAATTTTCCAAAGTAGCAGAAAACAGGTCTGTCTGTGTGGCCTATCAGGGACTGATTCCAGTGTACACTGATCCTGAACCAGCGATCAAAACCATCATCAACAATATCGAAGCAACGAAAGTTGGAGTGGTAGTGGTCTTTTCTCTCGCTGAGCCAGCTGAGCTCTTTTTTAAAGAGGTTAGTGAAACAGGCAATCAGATATGGGGCAGCACTTTTGTAGTATTACCTTTTTGGTGAACAGATTATATTTAATTCAGCACCAACCATTTATCCACTCCAGGTTATCAGGAGGAATATGTCGGGTGTGTGGATTGCGAGCACAAGCTGGGCGATGCATTATCGACTGACTTCTCTTCCCAATATCCAAACGGTGGGTACAATCCTTGCATTCACTGACAGGACACAGACCCTGGATCTGCTCACTCCCTACACGCAGGAGCTCCTCACGAAACTGAGAAAGGAAAATGCAGAGAAGTCCCCTCCAAAAGAAAAGTCTAGCAGTCTTGACAATCCCTGCCCACAATGTTGGAACTTGTCACCAGACAACATCAGCTTGGTAAAAGACCCTGCAGTGGTTCGCTCAGCTTTCAGTGTGTATGCTGCCATCAGCAGTGTAGCAAAGGCACTGCACAACCTGCTGGGATGCAATTCAACTACATGTATGCAGGGACCTGAAACTAAAATATATCCCTGGAAGGTGATTCATTCATTTTCTTTTATCCGCTATGTGATTGCAAAGGATTTGATTCAAGTATTTTTTAATCACATTGAAATTGATTAATGTAAAACAATTTTTTTTACAGCTGTTGAAGATTTTAAGGAATACCTCTCTGGACATAAATGGCACATATTTAGAATTTGACCAAAATGGCAACCCAAACATTGGATATGATGTGGTTGTGTGGGTCTGGAATAACTCAGGTGTGTACTTCAAGCCTGTTGGAAACTACCAAAAAAAACTGGACATCAACAGGTCCCTCCTCAAATGGCACACTAAAAGCTCAAAGGTAATTCCAGCAATTTATTTGAAAATTCACATAAACTTTTAAACATAAACACTTTAAAAGCTTTGTGATTAAATCCAATTATTATCCAATTTAGGCTCCTGAAATGTTACCTTTTTTATCATAAGAATCAGCAACTGTAATACCACAACTTTTGCAGATTCCTGAGTCCACCTGTTCCTCTGCATGTGAGCCAGGCCAGGTTCGCAGAGTCAAAGGCTTCCATTCCTGCTGTTTTGACTGTATCGACTGTATGCCTGGCACTTACCAGGCAAAAGAGGGTAATGGTTATCTATGCATCTCTCAAATACAAGTAGTTAAATGAGGAGATCTGTACTGTAAATATAAAGCTGCAGTCAACAGGCACTTAGCTTTACATGAAGACTGGAGGCAGACTGAGGAAATCAGCGAGATTGGCTTTGTCTAAAGGAAAAAAGTCCACTTATTAGCACCTCTAAAGCTATTTCTTGAGCAGGCACAGTAACGTCACTTCTGAGGGCGTTGTTGTCATCATGAGGCGGCCTGACAACCAGCAAAGACTCCAGGAAATCACTGTGACTGGACATTTTCAAACTATAGTTTTTGTACAGATTAAACAAAGAAGACGTGTTAATTACCGATCTGTGGAGTTGATGGTACTCAGGTTTTGTTACCATTGGAGAGAGAGTCAGGGTTGATGCTTCCCTCTGACTCCAGCCTCTGCTGCTAAGTTAAGCAAACTAGCTGCTGTCCGTAGTTGCAGGTTTATTACACAGACATGAGAGTGTTGTTGATCTTCTTGTCTCACTCTCTGCAGGACAGCGAATAGGTGTATTTTCCTAAATGTGGAATAATGGTTTGATTTGATTTTTAGATGGTGTTCTCATTAATCCAACTATTTCCTGTTGTGCTTTATAACACACAGAGGACATCCAGTGCACTCCATGCCCTCATGGTCAATGGTCTGTTATCCGCAGCACTAATTGCACAAACCCCACATTTGTCTTTTTGTCCTGGGACACCTCTGAGGCTCTGAACATGATGCTGGGTGGGGTGCTGCTGCTGGTTTGTCAGGGATCAGTGGGTGCTATGTTCCTGAAACATCACGGGACCGCACTGGTAAAGGCCTCCGGTGGAGCCCTGAGTTTTGTGGCTCTGCTGAGCCTGATGGGAGCTTGCCTCAGTCTACTGCTCTTCCTGGGAGAACCAAACAACGTGGTGTGTCGTCTGCAGCTACCCCTCACATCCATTTTCCAAACCGTGACCCTCTCCATTATCATGTTCATCTCACTACAGGTGAGGAATCACAGGTAAAATATACCACTGTACTGTAGTGTAGGACAAAATAAAGAGTGCACATTGTAACCGCATTGCAAACCCCTCTTTTCAAACAGATATTCTTTATATCAGAGTTCCCAGAGACAGCCGCCTCTCACCTGAACGTACTACGAGGCCCTGGAAGCTGGTTGTTTGTGCTGGTCTGCTGTGCTGTGCAGGCTGGTATCATTGGCTGGTTTGTTCAGGACGGGCCCTCTCTGTCTCAGTATTTGGCAGATATGAAAATAGACTTTATGTCATCATTTCTGGCATGTCCAGTGTTACCCATGACTGGATTTGCCTTAATGCAAGGTTTTAACAGTGCAATGGCCCTTATATCATTCATGTGTACCTTCATGGCAGCAAAGCCTCTTCATCAGTATAACCTTGCCAGGGATGTCACCTTTTCCTCGCTCATTTACTGTGTGATTTGGGTGGTCTTTATTCCCATCTACATTGGATTGGATGACAAGAATCGGTCTATTGTCTATATTTCTTTCACCCTGGCAAGCAACTTTGGACTGATGGCAGCCTACTACTTTCCAAAATGCTACTTGCTGTTGAGAAAACCTGAGCTCAATACGGAAGAACACTTTTGTACCTTCTTAGAGGGCGTCCCACCAAAAGAAGCTCAAGAGGAACCACAACCACAGCCAGAATCCGGGAAATAAACTTAAGTGCAGTTTTATTTATAAAAACTCTTGTAAAAAGTTATATTTGCATGCTTTGTATGTGAACAAATGTTTGTGACTATCCTAGGCTTACAGTGCCACAAACATACTGTACAGTTGGCTATAATAAGTTGACCTATGATAAAATATGAATGAAAGAGTATTTGAAGTAAGATATTACAACTTTAGATGTACAACAGTTATTTTCATTATAGTAAAGAGATAACCTTGGCTAGCTCCTGTAGTTGACAGAAAACTATTTTTACAAACATCTTGTTCACTTTGTTAGCATTTATACAACATAAATAACAATAAAGGAGCAATAAATAAAGGAATGTATGAAATGTTTTTTGTTTTAATTTTCCTCTGCTGCATTCAGCAAAACGCTGGTTATACATGAATTTACTTGTAATAGTAAAGTCTTCAGATCCTTTAAATAAATAAAAGTAGCAATGTCTTGCATTCAAAATAAGTATTACTATAAACATTTAATAGATTATTATTACTCCTTCATTAATGTAAAAGCAGGTTGCTGTTGTAGTTGGTTGCGATAAAGCTAATTCATTGTTCCGTATTGGAGTGCAACTAATAATTATATTAATTTTAGATTTGTCTTCTTCGTTAGTCGAGTGAATTTGTAAAATTCTAATAAATGCCAATCACAAGGTGTTAGAGCCCAAAGTAACACCCCATAATGTTGTTAATGTTTTGTCCAACCAAATCTCCAAAACCCTAAATTATTGAAAACCAAAGTAAATTAAATAGAATTACAATGAAATGTTTGCTTTTGTTCAATTCAACTGCACACACAAACAATAGTACGTAAACTAAATAAAGCTGTCAGGTAGTTCAGTTATAGTAATAGTGGAAGTTATAGTGTTGCATGAGAAGAAAATACTCAGGTAAAGAACCAGTATTTCAAACATGCACTTAAGTGCAGTATCTGAATAAATGCACTCAGTAACAAACCATCAACGCTCATAGGCTGTGTGTGTACAAAGGCCTTCAATGTTATGATCAGCTAACTCTTTTAAACCTTCATCAGCCAACCTGGAAGTAACCCTTACTACTGCCTGAGAGTCTCAATTCAGGGAATGACTGTCCCAATGGACATAGCAACAGTTGCTAACAACTCAGGCTGCTGTGTGCCCTGGGAGGCGACGCTGGGTTTTTATTCATTACGCTCTTAGCTGGTGAGATAACCTTTTGTTACTTTTCATATGTTAATTAACTATAACCAAACTTTGGTTTAGGTTAGCCATCAAGTTAGATACTAATGTCCATAAAACTATTCTAGATGAGCTAGATGAGCTTAAACATAGATTTAAATATTGTATACAACCTGCAGCAGTGCATACTAAAGGTTTGTAAGGATACATGTGTGTTGTTCAGTGTAAAACTATTTGTTTGTTCCTGTAAGATGCAACATGACCCAAAATGGGATGAAATAACATCCTAAACTATGGATTTTCAAATATATTCAATTAAATGCTTAAGACAAACACATGAATATGTCTCCGTCTAAAGGTTTAAAAGATACATCATTTTCCTTTTCTATTGTAAATCTTACTCTGGTGATATTTAGTATAATGTAGGATATCAGTCAATGCCAGTTAAATGCTGCTTCCAACGAATCACTGAAAAAACAGATTAACATCGTCTCATCTTCAGCTTTCAATCTAGGTCTGAAAGTTGAGATTATATATCTAGGTTTGATTAGACATAATAGTCATAACATAATGACATTCCACCAACACAAGTTCAATACTTTCTGTAAACTGCATCACTTTACTTTTTATTTCTAACTGGTGAAGCCCAGCACAGCGTAACCATGCCTCGAGGACGATCGGCCACAAGTGCCCGCTCAGACAGCAGTGAGGTGGATATTGATGGTACAGGTAATATTGCTAACTATTCAATGCTGATGCTCTCTCAGTCATGTTATTTTGCCAGTTATATCAAGAAACAGCTACAATGTGCATGTGGTGTTTTTTGTAAGCAGAATCAGAGATAGCCAAACTGCAGAGACAGTTCAGGATCATGGAAGGAGACCGGCAGGCCTACAACCTTCAGGCCCGGGAGCAGATCCGCAAACAACAGTGAGCAAGCTACATCACATATTTGTTTTGTTTGTTCGTTTGTTTGTTTTTTGCCTGACCATCAATTGATGCATTGTGGATGAAGGCAGGAGATCGAGAACCTGCTGAAGGAGCAGGAGGAGTTGCATCGAAACCTTGGGGCGTGCAAGAGCTTGTCACGCCAACAGCAGGACAGCGAGGACACCCAGAGTCTTCGTTCCCTGCTGGAGCAAAGAGACATGCTGGAGGAAGAGCTGGGGAAAGAAAAGCAGTGTCAAAAAGAGCTAGAGAAAGAGGTGAGTTCAGTCAGTTTCACCCTACGTGACACTAATTCATTCATCTCATGCTTGCTGATGCTTTTAGCAGCAAACCACGGTTCATGTCACGTGTCTGTAATGGGCGCAGATCGCCAACATGGAGCTGAAGCTGGCTGAGGTGAGAAAAGGGGAGGTCAGTACCAGTGATTCACAAAAGTCTGAGGTGCGGCGGACACAGAAGGCCATTCGCACTTTGGAATATAAACTGGACAGAGTGAGTCATGAAACCCATTACCACAAAATGCCTGGAAACACAGACAGATCTCTAAACACCATCATGTAGAAGTTTTTTCTCAATAGTACACATATTCAAAAGTGCATATCTTCTCATATTATTATATTATATTATTTTAAGGGTTGCATGGGTTCTCTGTCCTGTCCAGGCCTTGACTCGCTTCAATGAGCAGCTGACAAAAAACAGCCACCTGAGAGAGGAGCTGCAGACTCTTCACATTGAGCGTGTCCGTTTCCAGCAGCTACAAAACAGGCTCGACAAGGTCAGAGGTCAAAACATAGATGTTTCAGAGATGAGGTCCGAAACAAGTTTAAGCTTGTTGAATATAACTTCCATGTTATATTAAGCCATTTATAAGCCAGTTTTCGCAACGATTCTTGTGTGTTGTAGGAACTGCTAGATGTCCGCAAGAAGATCAGGGAAATTATCAACCTGTCCACCTCTGCTTACGATGCCAGGTCAGATTTGAGGCACCTAGTAGTTGCGGTGCTGTCAAGATCTGTGCAATATGCACCTCATGGTCTTTGGATGGTTGTTGGATATCTTGTTTGTAAATCCTTCTACTCAAGGGTGGAAGCTCAGTCCAAGATGATCATGATGAGGGAGAAGGCAGTGAAGGATCTTGCCCAGTACAATGCTGAGATGAAGGAACTGGAGAGGGTCATTGCACACGAGTGTAGCCTGAAAGAGTTCATGACCACCAAGTGCAGTGAGAGGAGCAGCCAGGATGGAGGTCATGACATAGGACACAGACAAGGTAAGACACAGCTATTCTGTTGCAGCTAATATTGCCATTTTGACACATTAATAAGCTGAATACAGACATGCCATTGATGCTTTTAGAACATTGTGTTGTATCTTCTTCTTCTGAAATGTGTTTTACAATAACAGAGCTCACTGAAAATTGTTAGAGTCATTAACACCTACACTACAGTCTTGTTCTAGTTTAGTTTTATGCTCACAAAAACTGGGATAAATATTTAATATACAGATACAGTGCTGAGATGTATCATTCACATTAGTGATATAATTTCCTTTTCAGTCAGGAAAAACACAACAGAACAAAATATTATAGAACCACAACTGCCTGCAAATTGCAAATGATAGAAAATAAAACATTTTTAATACTATATAATTGACAGATACAGTCAGACAGAAGCCAGAGTAAATGTTATAATACTGCAGAAACTGAAAGAAGACACTGTTGATGCTCCAGTTGGCTTGGAAACAAACAACAGTACAGTCAGTGCTGCCAGCAAGTTTTTGAACACAGTCATAGAAATATTAGGATCTTTTCCACAGTGTATGTTAACTTGTTTCAGTTATCAGTTGCAGCATCGTTACAAAATAACTACAGTGTAAGACTTATGTAAAGATCGTTGTTTTAGATGTCAGATAGGTGCATTTAGACTGAGGAGAAATATTTTGGAGGAAAAATGTCATTAAAAGCGGTGACATTCGATGGTAATGCAGTTCTGACGGTACTGATATGATGGTAACGGTTCTTGTTTGTCGCAGTGTCAGAGCTGAGGGAGCAGAGGAGGATGGACTCAGGGGAGGAGTCGCTGGATGCTCTAGAGGACGTGTTTGAGAAGATCAAGGCTGTGACAGGGGAGGACAACCTGGACATGCTGGTCACCAGGTTCATCCAGGGTAAGCCTTACCAACACCACCAGACTAGTTAGACACCAGAGCTTAAATAAATTTAAGGTCCCACTTTGAACATACGAGTAAACTGTCTCTGTTTAGAAGATTTCATTGTGTCTCACTGATGTATTGCTGTTTCGCTGTATAGTTGAAGACCGAAACTTTGCACTCTTCAATTTTGTAAATGAACAAAACAATGAGGCTGAGGCACTGAGGGATCAAATCAGCCAGGTGAGTATTTTTTTTATCCATTTGACTTTGCGCATAAACTTTACAAAGTTATCTTATACTCCTGTTCTGTGCAACAGGACAAGAGACTTTATTCCTTGTTCCCAAAGATAACAAGCAACCTGTAATCAGAACTTCAAAAACCAGGATCTTACCAAAGTCTAGGAAATTAAATGACACGAAAAGAGGAAGTGGTCATTTTTGACAGCAGCTAGAGTGAAAGGAAACACACACTTTGTTAGTTCAAATCATTTATCTTTATATTTATCTGTTTATGCTGAAATGTGTGAATCTGCAGACACAAACAGAGATCGAGCAGTTTCAAGCAGCAGGTTTGCAACAGGAGAAGGATCACCATTCTCTGCTGAGCGACATTGAAGAGCAACAAAAGGAAACCAAATCCCAAGCTGAGGACTATGACAACCAAGCCAGCATCATAAGCAAAATCCTGGACGAGGTTAAAACAGGTTTGGGCATGTACTTATAGTCATTTCATAGGAAGTGTCCTAGAAAAGATGTACTAAATGAATACACTGGTGGCATGGCCTAGTCTACAGGTAAACATACAAGTCAGCACGATTTGAAGAAGAATGTCCTATATTAAATGAATAATCAGTGGTTTTAATTTGAGCAGTGTTTTTTTAAGGAAATTACTAATTAATTATTCATTAATCAAAACCTTCAACATACTGCAGCGTGGTCTACAAAAAAAACCCTCAAGGTACTCCTGACTCTCTTTTCTCATTTAGGTGTGAACAGTATCTTCTCTAAAATGGAGTGTGACCGCTCAGTGATAGAGGATGCGCTGGGCTCCTCTACAGGAATCACTGAAAACAACATCATGTCCTACCTGGGCTTGGTGGAGCAGAAGACCAATGAGCTACTCACCATACAAGCTTTCCTCAATTCTAAAGTAACCTGCCAGCCTGTGGTTGTGTCTTTTTCTTAAATACATTCCTATGGTCTGCCCTGTGTGGTAATGTATCTCCGTATTTGTTACAGGATCTAGAGAAGGATTACAATCCAAAAGACCTGGCCAAATTTCTTTTGGGTCAAAATCCAGAGCTGCTTCAGCAGAATACTAATATCCAGCCTGCAATCAACAGGTTTTTAGGTTTATTCTTTAGGTTTATTCTAGTTAGTAAATCTACACATACTTTTAAATACTTTGAACATGGGGTTGATAAGTGTGTTGTACTCCTCAGTGTGGACTATGACGCAGAGGAGTCTCCTGTCACCGACGAGGAGGAACAGCCGCTTTCACAGGAGGACCTTCGCAAAAGAATAATAAAAGGGGTTAGCGCAATAGTGATTATTGATGGTTTAGGTCATGATCGAAGGTCTGTGTTTATTTTTTTTTTTTCTGGATATGACTTTTAGGTTCTGCAGAAAGAGAGTTCAGCCCGGCAGGCAGCAACCAGAAGCTCAAATATCGGTCAGCAGTTTGATGGCAGACAGCGCTCCCTGGAAGATGCGCTGATCTGACACATGAACCTGATCAGTGTGGATAATGTATATATATGAAAAATGGGATCCTCGTCTACAGCTGCAGGGGCTGCTTTCATTGTTTACTCTTCAATGGAGGCCGTGACCGCTGATGGAACCAGCTTCACTGGACATTTTATAATGTCTGCAGCTTGCACATGTAAAGCTTAATTATGTTACGTGTGTCACCTCTTATGATGAATCATTGGCATGATGAGCATATTATATCCTAGTGTGATTTGTTTAGTTGTAACTAATTAGGTTTGGCACTATAAAGATGCCTTTTCAGACTCTGGTAACCAGCTGTCCTTTTGATGTGTGACTTGCCATCTGGCTTTGACCATACAATCTGATCTCAGTGCAGCCCTCCCTTGCTGGCAGCGCTTCATTACATGATACTTGCTGCTATGCTCAAAGGAAAAGGTTGGGGGCAGCAGAACCTTTTGTAATTGTAACTGGCATGCTGAGTTCCTGATTCTGTGTCTCCAAAAAGGAGGTGAGCAGCTTTAAGCGCCTCACTGTGCACGCTGATTTTTCTGTTAGTGGAATAATAATGATTTTTTTTTTACCCAGATATATTTAGATGAACCACACTCATTCAGATTTCTGTTATAAAACATGTACTATTATTCAAATAAACCATCCTCTATAATCTTTCCTTGACTGCGCTCTCTGTACACAACTATCATTCACAGAAGTCGCTATTTATCCTCAGTCAGTTACCTACTAATAGTATAGGCAATTTGGGCAGATTAGCATATTATTCCCGTGTGTGCCAGTAATGTCAGGAGCATCTGCATGTTTTTCTTTTTTTTCCTAAAACAGTCAACGTTACTTGTAATGTGCAAGGATAAAAAAAAACTTAACTTTGATCCCCAGGAGTTTCATATGTCATCGTATCCAAACATCCTGGAGTGAGCCTGTGCTGGGGCAAAGATGGCAGTCACTGCTGCAGAGAGCAACTTCCTCTGTACAAAAGAGATTCAGGATGCAGATTTTTTTTTTAGAAACATATTTTTACTAACAGCTCAGTGAAACAATTAACAAAGAGTGTTACTATATTTAGGTTTTCAAAGGTCACACTGATGCCATCATACTTTTTTTTTTATCATGGGCTGTTCAAGAAAGGTGTGTGTGTGTGGGGAGGGAGTGACAGGAGCATACTTGTCTAAACAAGAAAGAGACACATTCAGGTCATTAAGTTGATGATCTAGTGTGTGGTTTTAATAAGCTTATCTGTTAAACGCTCCTTTCCTGTGAGGTTCTGTCAGCAGCCATTTCGGGAAGTGAAACTGCTACTCTGTAAACATTTATGACTGATGGACCAATGGCTCGGTTTGCTCAAGATAATCCCCCTCACAGTCTCAACTGTGTGACTATGAAAACAGATTATCTGAGATAAAAGGGCGCTGTGGAAAAGCAGAGGGGTGGCAGTAGTGGGAGATGAGATGGAGGAGGCTGCTTTCTTTGAAATTCTACTCTCACTTAGCCCCCTCCTCTCCCGGCAAATTCTCTGTGCACACGGCTCTCTGCATTGCCATAGAAACCTTCCTTTTAATCACAACAGAAACCTCATTTCCTACTCCTGACAAAGAGTCCTCATTGCCTGTAGAGACCGCCTGCATGAGCCACTTCCAAGGCCCACCTCCTTCTGCAGGCTGTACCTACCAGCAGCAGGGGCGGCCCTCCCCTTCACCCGGTCCTTATTTACCCCTCCTCTCCATATAAGCACATTTTCTACCTTTTCTCCTCCTTTAGCTCAACAGTTCCCCTATTTTTCTGAGAGCACCTTTCGGCTTCGCACCTCGTAATCTCTTGTCGCGTCACTGCTTCTTTTCATTCCCCCGTATGCGTTGTAGGCAGTCAAGATTGTTGTGTTTAGCTGGATTCGTCCTAATTAAGACGTAATAATCCAAACAGTTTCTTGGAAACACCTCCACACCCAGCAGAGAAAACAAAAACATGCACGCACAAGTAGCGTTTCTTATCTGGGAACTACATGCTTGCCCGTGGCCTATTCATCTGTTCCTCATCAGACTGTTAGACCACCAACTGCAACAGCCAATGTCCTGTTGCTCCACTCATACTGTTTCTCTCAGTTCCACTCAGTCTCTCCAAGAACCCTTATCCTGGAGTCCATTTTGTCTTTGACTTTATTATGTTTTGTAAAGTTTGTGTCAACTTTCATCTCACTACAGGCAAAGTTTTCAGTTATGTACTTTCAACTTCCTGTCCCCAGTCTAGTTCTGCTTTGGGAACCCACTGTGTGAGCGCTTGTAAACTGCCTTGTTCCCTTTATCTCAACACAAGACTGTTATCTGGAAAATACCCCTGTCCTCTGTCTCCCGCTCTGTCCTCCTCTGTCTCTTTCTGTCTCTCTCTCTTGTTTGTTTATTTGGGAATTTTGCCAGGTATTTCCCCAGTCGGTCTGCCTGCACCCAGAATGCTCCATCCCCTTGACGAATGCTCCACCCCCCCAACACTCACACCCTCCCACCCACATCCCACCCTCCCATGAGTGTTGCTAAGCAACCACCCGCCATAAGAGCTGGTGCATTTTCCAGCCAATCAAATTACTGAACATATTTTCGAACAGCATTGAGGAAGGAAAGAGGATATCTCATTTCTATCTCATCCTGCTTAAATTATGGGTTTTACACCTTGCAGGTAATTGTGGCTGTTTCATCGTGCTGCACATACATGCTTTAGAGAAGTGATCATTTTCAGTGTAGGTTCATCTCCGGCATGTACCAGCAGTCCACCGCAGGGTGGCAGCAGGATCAGTTTCTCTGTTGCCACACAGGCTGTAAGAATTTTTTACTGCTGTTGCTAAGCAATCCTGACTCTCATGTCTTACCTGTGAAATATTTGTGATTTTTACAGATGTCCCTGACACCATTTTGTCTTTGTTTTCACCATTTTGAAATGCACCATATTCCACGTGAAAGGCACAAGAAAAAAGAACTTCACCATAAAAAGCTGTTCAACATTATTATTAATCATCTAAGCTAATATAGTACAGTCTAGATAAATGCAGAGACAAAAGCCTGCATGCATTTTAGATACCCACCGTGTTCGTGGGGCAGGTTTGGGTTAAATATTACCCTCGAACAGCTTCAGTTGACTTCATCTCATCATGCATGAGGCAGGAAATGTGCTCTTGAGTGATTAGGCCAGCAGCTCTTGCCTTCCACTTTAGCAGCAGTGGAAAGATCCACATAGTCTCTGGGCTGATATATTGTACAGCGTCTTGTTTTCCATGTGTGTAAACCTCTGTCAGCACTGACTGCTTTGATGTCTCAGACACGATCCAGCTGATCGAGTCCCATTTAAATGCTTCTTTATCACTGATTTGTTCTCTTTTTTACACTCTCCTGGTCCCCACCCCACCCCCAACCCCAACTCTCAGTCCCACCCCCCTCTCTCGGTCCCCCTGTGTGCGAGTCCCTCATCTCAGCTTTGGTTGCTGTGCAGATGGCTCTTTGTTGGTGCTTCACAATGGGTCTAAGGTCAGTGCGCCTCATGCCATCAACACACTCAAACTTCTCCACTCCAGCTGTCTCGTGGTTTTATTTGTAGTTCTCTACAATTATTCTCTACCAAACATCAGTGCTGCTCATGTGTACATAGTTATATTGTGGTCTTGAATTAAGAGGAAGTTGTAAAACCACAAATGTCGCGTAGAGGTAGCCTGGACCTCTGGGGCGGCACACACGTCAACAGATATCATCTTGTTTTCCATATCTAAGCCACACCTGGGCCTTCTTAATAATCTCCAAAGCTCCTGTCACGTTTCTTGGTTCTCAGTTCTTACATGTGTCAGTTGTAGGCGAGCTGTGGAGCATGGGGTACGTCTGAAACAAACCAGACAGCAGAATATCAGATCAGCCAGAGAAATAGAAATGCAAATCTACCATCTGTTCTGTGATCCCAAACCAACCCTTGTTCATCATTCAAGAGCTAATGTAATGGTTACTCATAGCTTAACCCTTAATCATTATTCAGAGAGTAAAATGATAAGAAGATGAACTTTCAAGATAGTAAACAAAGAGCCAGTTGTGCGAGCCCTCTCATGAAGATCAATGTAAATGACACATTTATAAAAAAGCACTTTACTGACTTAATGGAGTTTTATATCACTAATCTGACTCTCAGAAAAAAACTATATAGATTAAATACTCTAATCTCTTACATTGTAAATACAAGGATCATATTTCTTTGGCAATATAGATAAGTCTGTAGACCAATGACCGTGCCAGAAACATAAAAAAGATGTTATCTGTGTGAGAAGTAAAACATTTTCTCATTCAAGTCAAAATCTGCAGGTCACCACAAGCCTCGGCAGCAGAGGGCCATGAGGTCTCTGGGCCAGTCTGCAGCAGGAAAGAGCAGGTAGAGTGAAAGGCGGGAAACTAGCAGGAGGAGGAGCTTTTCTTGCTAAGCAGTAGGAATTACTGGAAATTTCCACTTTTCTCTGGCAGGGGCAGTTGCAAGGGTGGAGCTAAGAGGTGAAATAAATAAGGTAGTGCAGCAGAGGGGAAACTTTTGTTACTCTTTCAAGCATATTCTGTGTGTTAATTATTAGCTTTATGAAACCTTTGTGACATTTTAGCACCGGGAGATCACATGTACTAATTCACTGTCCTCAGTTATTATACCCTTTGATTAATTACAAATGATGCAGGATTTTTTTTTTCAATTACTACGTGCAAACATGGCCGCAATAAGTTGTTGAGAAAATCAAACAGCAAAAGTAGACAGTAGTGTTTTTCAGCTTCTGTGTTTATGTGGGTGTAAAATAATCCAAACCAAAGTCACCACGAAAAAGTACAAGATATGCAAGTTCTGTGAAAGCCACTGAAGTGTAAGAAAAATAAGATGAAACTCTAAGGATCTCTGATGATACAGTGATGGAGCAGTAGTAATAAAAGTCTACCTCAGCTCAAGATGATAGCTCAGCTCATACATGGGAATAGATAGACTTCAGAAGAATGCATTATGCATGTGTGGTATTGGTTTTAATGCCGTGTATGATGTATCATTCCTCAGTTAGGAGAGGCAAAGTGCTTGCTGACATATGATATGTTGCACTGCCTCCTACTGCAGCCGAACACTGTTTATGGTTGAAGACTTAAATCTGCTTTTCTCTGGTTATTGTGGTGTGACAATATAAATAATCGACATTTTAACCTTTTTGAGTCAGTGTGTTGAATTAACACATCAAAGTGTGACACTTTGAATAGACTATACACAGCATGTTGGCTTCTTTGTAATACATTTACACATCATATCTGTCATTTATGTGTCCATCTGTTTATCCATCTATCCATTGATTCATTCTCTAGCAGCTTATTCGGAGTTGGGGTCACTGTGGCAACACAGTCACCAGAATATCTCAGGTGACCTTTTTTCCCAGCAGGTTCCTCCAACAGCTCCACCAAGCACTCCCATGTCAGCTGGGGGATGTGGTGTAGTCCTTGCGGCAAGTCCTGGGTCTGTTATAGGTTCTTCCCCCATACAGTTAGGAGTTTGGAAGTTTTCTACTATTTGATTATATTTACGTTTTAATATTTCGTCACTGCTTAGAGGTGAGGGTCACATTAAAGATAATCGCAGACTTTATAGTTCAGCTCTCTCTTCAGTATGATTATTACATTACTGCAGCTGATGCATTTTATGGTCACTCATCTCACAATCTGTGCTATCCATGCTCATTAATAACAAGACTCCAGAATATCTGAACTCGTATATATGGCTACTTTCCCCTCACCTGGATGGGATAAAAAACCTTTTTATGGAAAGTATTCATAGAGCCAGTTTAGCAGACAGAAATCCTTCTTGGAGCTACACCCAGCGGCACTTGGCTCCTGTGCATCACAAACTGAGCCAGAAACAGCAGAGTTGATAACCCAACGTTAAGAAAATAGCAGACTTTGGCTGCATGTTGATATCCTGCCCATGACTATTACAAACAGGGAAGGAGACAACGCACATCCTTGAACAAATCCAACACCCATTTTGAACTAGCTAGAGACAGTAGTCAACACTGTTTTAAATCCAGAGTGCGCACAGAGCAATAGGCTTGCAGCATTGGGAAGTGCTTGCTCTGGCATTTTCCAAATCCTCCAAGCACCTACAGACTAATCCGTGCAGCACTGAAGAGACATGTCAACCACAACAGCCCCAACAATATCCAGAGCCGCAGGATGTCGGGATCTCTTGGCACCATACCTCTGAGGCACTTTAGTTGACGTTATGCGTGTTTCTGTACACTCAGATATAGTTTTTCACATCACTGTTTCATGCTGCACGTAAATTAATTTTCTGTTTTCCCACTTGACCTCTGGTTCTACTTTAATTTTATTTTGTTAAATATGTTTATTTACACATACTGCATTAGATGTTCAGTATACACATATCTGATTTACTGCTACTGTTTTAATTCCAACTTTTATGCTAAATTTATTTTTTGTTTCGTTTTTTTCTTTCTGTTTTTTTTCACCTGGTGAATCTTATTATTGCCTGCTCCAGTGAACTAATTTAATTGTCCCAAAGCAATTAAATTAGTACAAATAAATAAATTACAAGCAATAAATTACATTGCGATTAATTTATTCTATTTTTAATGTGCCTCCTTCATTAGTCTTAATATGTAAACAGTTATCCTCCATTGTTATTAATTAATGCTAATGTGCTGTTATTGCTCCTGCAAGACTTTGCTTCCTAATGTTAAATAAAGTTCTTGTTGTACTTCTTACAAAACCATAAAGATAAAAACAATATTTATGAAAATTCATTGTTTCATTAAAAAATAGATCTGATTAATTTTCTACATTAGTTTTTTTATTGTACTTCTGTGCACATATAAAAATTACTGTGAGAACATCTTTCCCGTTCTTATTTGAAAATACAGCGGAGGTCTTGTGGCAGCACCATTGATGTGTATGCATCCATTATCTTCAACCATGACTGTACTTGATTGGGTTAATTGTAGATCAATAATATGCACACGCTTTCTGTGCATTTGGCTGAAAAGTCCAGAGAAGTCAAATTTATGTTGTCCCTGTACTCTGCAGGACTTGTCTGAAAACCAGAGAAAGTCAACCAGACCATGCAGGACACTGCTGTTCGAAACAAAAGAGCTCAGTGTGCCCCCACCAATTCCTCCAATTATCGGGACCCTTCCCCCGCCTAATCCTGACCTCTGCTCTTTGATGGGCCCCACTTTGCTCTTCCCCCCCGAGCACTGAAATTCCTGAAGTCAGGTCAGTCCTTTATCCTCAAGAAATTAAGGTGCTGTACTGCCCATCCTATATCCTTTATCGGCTGACCTGTTTGCACAGCAGAAAGCAGTTGAACATGCAAAGAAATGTTTCCCTAGGCTACCAGAACTGATCCAAAATATTTAATTCACTTTCAAACAAAGAGGCTTTTCTTTTATACAGTATTTCTTTCTGTGGTTCCATCATTTTGAACGGCATAAAAAAAAGTTTTTCCAGTTCCTGCTTGTGGAAAAGTGTGGTAAACAGCCCGGGTGTTGGCAAATAAGAGGTTTTATAAAAATCACTACATAAACTGAATCTCTTGTTCAACTTTTCCTTCACTGCCCTACTTGCTGCATCGGTTTAGTACACTTTTATACCTGGGGCATGAACAGGCCGCCCATAGATGTATCTTTTCTTTTTTTTCATTGTAACAGATTGGTGGCACATGGAAACATGTTGAGGTAGGCAAATAAGAAAAAAAAAGACAGGAAATGATCTCACAAACACTCCCCCTCTCGCCGATTGCTCCCATTTTCCAGTTACAGAAAAGAGTGAGTAATGCCTTCTGCTGCTTTTCAGCTCGCTCCTCTGTTCCTCCCATGGATCTACTGAAGCTCCTGCACACACTGAGGCCATTGCATCGTGGATGTCTGCTTCAGTCTCCACATGGCTTTCATTTCCCAAATAAAAGGGTAATACTTTATGCAAGTGGAGTGAAATGATGAATGTCTTTTATTGCTGATTTGTGTATTTATTTTCAACCACACAATGTAAAAGTAACACTGTGTCGATGTGATAACCTTTTGCTTGTTGGTCATGGTTTGTTTTTTTTCTTCACCTTATATATGAATGGGCCTGGTGTTAAAATTAAAATCATCACTGTTTTAGTATGCGATTGTCACCATGTTATACATCATGGTGTAACAACAGACGCGGCTTAAGTGAAAAAAAAAAATCTTTGTACGAAACAGAAAATAAATCTCATAGTAACCAGCTACACTGACACACAACCCTTTGATCTCTGCATGTAATTACAGTCTTCATAATTATATTTCAGCTGAATGTGAGGTGAATGACTAAATAGGGCCTGGAGGCTTCTTCAAAATCAGTGGCTTGAATGCAGGCATTGCATGGGGAAGATAAGTGAGGCGGCATAGGATTAGATCCTAGGAGGCCCTAAAATTAGAGGCTGAAGAAATACTTGTGTCAAGATATCCTGTTTGGGTGTGTTGGGGCAAGTTCAGGATACAAACATTAGTGAAACTGTCTAGAAATATTTGAAAGCAGGTCAGGGTGGTGTCACATTATGTGGAGCTCATTCAAGTATGTTTTTGTAAACTAGAGTTAGGCAAGTGGAAATTACACTGTTGCTCTGATGTGATGATGGGAGCTTTCTGGTAACAAGAGGTAAGCCTTTTATGAAAATGAATGATAGCTGTGTGTGTGGCTGGAAACAATGATAGGCGTGGCAAGGTCAAATGTTTGTGTTGATACAAGGAGTTGTGAGTGTCACTGGAGAAAATACGTTATGTGTTTTACCTGTGATAAAGAATATGTTGCCCCCTTTTTCAACTGACAGCAAGACACTGACCATATGCAGGCAAATTACAGAGTGTAGGCCCCACAGAGTTGTGTGTTGCCACTTCCTTTGGTTTAACAGTTGGATGAGCGAGTGCAGTGCGCGCCAAAGAAAGTTCACCTCAAATAACTCAGAGGGAGGGAGAAGAGACGCAGCTGGTGTCAGACAACGCTCTATCAGCAAGAGCAAAGGTTTCTTAATTACCTGGATAAAGGGAATAAGGGTGGAGAAATATAGCATTTAAATTATGTTTTATCACCAAAATGTGAAGCACAGATGAGGTCCATCTGTTATTGAATACCTACAGACACTGTATTTATAGGATCTATGCTATATTTTTTTCATTCTTTGCATGAGTATGTATCAGTGCTTGCAGCAAGGTCACTTTTATTTTGTTCCATTTAGACTTGACCTCGGCTATGTAATTGTTTGGTTTCTGTTCAGTTTCCCAGGAAATAAAAAAATCTGTATCACCTTTTATAGTATAATGTACTATAATTGAATGCATGCTGTAAAGGTTTTCGCACAGCATTGTAGACACACATACACTCACTGTATCACCCACACCACACCCCATTACTGTCTCTGATAGCCTCACAAATCACAAAGCAGCACATTTATTGCTCAGCCTATCCAAAGCCTGTATGTTGTACAATATTTTTTTCCCCTCCTCTTTGTATCAACTATAGCCTGAAACAGGCAACTAGTTTCCTCTGCTGGTTGTTCACCATGACTGTAATAATACTTCAGCAGGAGATATAATAATCCAAGTGTAGCTGACATTTATAAATTCATATACATACATATATATCAAACAGTTACTTGTTGGCCAATATTTGAATTCACTATGAATGTGTAAAATGGATGTACGCTCTGCAGCCGTGTTGTGTCCTTAGTATGTAGTTTTGTAACTGTATGTTTGTATGTTCCAACAAAAATCTATGCAATTATTTCAGTTAAATAATACATATTGTACATTTTATCTTTATGTATGTATTTATTAATTTTTTTAGTCTATTGTCTGTTCATTGTTTATTTTTATGTCTAAGCTGCCTATCACTCAAAGTACTTGCTGTCACCTTTTCTTACATTTCACTTCATATGTTTATATGCACCAACATGCCAAATCAAATTCTTTGTATGTGCATGACCATCTTGGCAATACATTTGATTTTCAGTCTGAGTGATTAAATGCTTAATTACGATTTCAGTGTTTAACGTCCAATTTGCACTTTAACTGCTCTAACTCAATTCGCCGGTTCTGCAAAACAGACAAAGTGCAAGCACACTTAAGCAGGAACACATTTCGTTACAAGTGTTAAATATAGAAAGGAGGAGGGGCCGCATGGTTTTCACATCATCACATTATTCTTTTTTGCATGTAATTTGATCCCCCATCTCTGCAGAGAAAGAGTGCTAAGACAAAAGACGGGAGGGAAAAAAAGCCGTCTGCGTGCACGTTTACAAAGTTTTACAATCCATCTACCTGGGGCCACATTCAGGAGATTGTAGTGGGTTATTGTAACTTTAAAGAGGGGCCACTTACATCCATTGTTCAAATTTTAAGTGAAAAATCAAACTGATGGCGGAAAAGAAAAAACCTCTCTCCGGTGTCACAGTGCAGCGCTTTAAAACAACTGACCAATCAACGGCGAGATAGCCGGAGGGCGGGATGTTTTGCGGAGATCGACGGGACAGCCGTCCAATCGAAAGCGCCGGCGGTCGATCTCAGCCAATAGTATGCGCGATGGAGCCGCTGTATCCAACGAGAGTGGATTTTCAACGAGGTCGAGAGAAAAGCGGAGACGGGTAGACATCATTTCTCTCTCAGCAGCGTCTTCGGAGTACCCGCTCGGGAGGCAAGGAGCCGAGAAATAAAAAAAAAAAAAGAATATTTTCTTTTTCTGTTCAGGAATATAATTATCTACATTTAAGTCACCAAATCAACCATGGCCGACACACCTGTTGACACGACCGCAACTGCAGAGGTTACAGCTAAGGTGCGTTTCATTCAGTTTTTTTTCCTTTTTATTCGCTTCAACTATCGCGTTAAAAGATTTGGGAAACTTTTTGTTTAAGTTTTTGTATAAATTATGTGTTTTTCATTTATTTCAGCGTTAACCCGTTTGGCGTTTGCGTTAAACGTGACCGTTGACGTTACTTCGTGTCGAGTTAAAACACTAATTGGCGGAGACGAAATGACTGTCGTCTTAAAATGTCACTTACGGACAACAGTACACCTCAGGGCTGACTTTCTTGCACGTTTTCAGCGTCGACAGTTAAATACCGTGTGTGGAAACTCCACCGTGTGTGATGTGGTTTGCTAAAAATGTGTTGTTGAGCAGACAAAGCGGTAGAAAAACGTACAGCTGGTGAAGCGGAGCTGCTGCTGCTGTGGGCGGGAAGACACTGTGAGGTTAACATTACATTACGGGACGGGATTAAAAACGACCAACAGTACTACTAATTATCTCTAATACAATCTTAAATCACACGTTATACCATGTGTGGGAAAATAAGCGTTTTTTTTCCTTTTTCTTTTTAATTTAACATGCGGCTCTTCAGAATAAACTCCGCCGAGCTGATTTTTTTTTTTTTTTTTAATGACCTACTTTTATTTTGTAGGAGCTGAAAGAGAAGAAAGAAGTGGAGGTGGAGGAGAAGACGACCGACAACGGAGACGCACCTGCCAATGGCACAGTGAGTTTGTGGAGGGAGAAAAGGAGGACCAGCCTCATGGCCTTTTGTCTTAGCGCCCCTCATCATGCAGGTGTCGCTGCCCCCCCCCCCTCCTGCCTCCTGCTCAGCTGCTCCTCTCCACACAGCGCTTTGTTTGGGTTGTGAAGCGGCACAGATGTTAGTTAGCAAGTCTGCGGACGTTTCCACTGGTGTCTCACTCGAGTCCAGCCTGGGAGCTAATCCTCTTGGGAGTAATGACACACACGCCTCTTGTCTTTTGAGTGTCCCCAGAGGAGTCTGTGAATGTAAGGCTGTGGGAGGATTTTTACAAATATGCCTGAGAGTCTGTGTTTTTTGTTTTTAGATGTATTTGTGTCTTTCTCAACATGACTATCTCATAATAAAAGCTGCTGTGTGAAACTGACATTTTCCCCCTCTGTTCACACAGAATGGTGCTGATCACAGCGACAAAGTGGAAGAAAATGCAGAGGAGAAGCACAAGAACGGAGATGGTATGTCCATATAAAGCAATATTATTGTTTTCACAAAGTCTTCATTTCTTACTTTGTCACTCCTGATTCAACACATAAATAAATGCTGCTGTCTCGCGTGGCCTTGAGTTCACCTTGACGAGACACGTTTTACCACGAGTCTTCTGTTAATTACACTCCAAGTGAAGGATGTATTTTCTGAAGTGATAATCTCTTAACAGAAAAAGCAGAGGAGGCGCCCCCTGCTGAGGAGACTGATGCACAGCCTCTGAAGCGTGCAGCTGAAGAGGAGGTGGGTTATCACCAGGCTTAAAATATATAATCATAATACATTGTTTTGTTGACTAATCTGGTAATTTTTAATCTTTGCTAATGCATGAAATGTTTTTTTTCTTTAATTTTTGTCCATTAGGAAAAGGTGGAGACAAAAAAGCAGAAGACAGAGGAAAATGGAGATTCAAAAGAGGCAGAAGTGGAGGCTTAGTTCTCTGCCCTGCTACGTGTTTGCAGTACTGTCTTACCAGCCTGGTCAACATCGCGTTGTAGAGCTTGTGCTTTCTGTACCTTTTTTGAGAAATATTTCTTTTTGTTTGCTCCCATGTTATCACATTGCACTGGAGTCCTGAAACATAGTGGCCCTGCATCCTTTTTTATGAAATGTTATTTATTGGTCTTTAAAATGAGCTTTTTTTTTTACTTGTACAAATAAGGGCCACACCACGAGATCAGTTTTTTCATTTCTTGAGGTTTCATATCAGTACATTAGAAGCACAAACTCTATTATGTCAGTGCTGACCAGATATTCATTCATACAGGCAGCTGCTCACCCCCTCCAAGGCTCATGTTGACCTCTCAGATTCACTTAAAGGACCAAAGATAAGTTTTAAGCAGGGGCTAATGGACAGTTGTTAGCATTATTAGTTGAGGCATAATTTTTGTGTTGAGCTGCTAGTTAATCCTTGGCTTGGCTGCCCTGTTAACATAACAGATGGTGCAAATGAATAAAGGGGCTTTGTCTTGCGTCTCCATGATAAGATAACTTGATCTTATTTTGTGGAGGCAGGATTTTGCAATGTTAATTAACCCCTCTTAAATCTTAAAGCTTTGGTCATTTGTTCTGTATGCATTCCACGCAAGTTTGTACCATTTATACTTTGTTTTCTTATGTTTTCAATGAGTTTTATGTTATGGCTGGGTAGCCCAGTTTTGTGTCCAAGACTGCCTTTTTCAAAACCAGAATGACATTCGGTTACTTCAGCCACTGCTTTGTATATTCTGATTAACAAATAAATTGTCTTTTTACTTAAGTATATCTGTCTTTTGTCTGTGTATACCTGTTTATAGATCATTACTGCTCCTTAAAACCATTGCTTTATAAGCTGATGATGTCACTTGACCCCATTTTTCTTAACATGGAAAATGGCTGGCTTAGATGCAGGAAGGAACAGGAATAACCTCACTTGGTAATGGAAAACACTGCACAGAATCAATGGACTGCTGTCATGTGTGTTGCGACTCCCCCATGTGGTGTACTGTAAGATATCAGCTCACTATTGCTGAAGTGTACTGAAGCCACAGTAGTAATCAGTAAGTAATTATTACAACAATAACTGACACAGGAGTCTAAAATGGCAAAATGATCATTTTAGTTTTAACTGAACCCTGAATAAAAGTAGCTTTTACAGTAACGCTGCTAATATTGAGCAATAGGTGGTACCAACACAAAAACTCAATGTGTTCTGTTTTTTTTTCCAAGCAAGCTGCAACGGCATGATCCATACAGTTAGTGTTTCCTCAGAAACGATAGCATGGCATGCATCCAGTCAGTCCAGGAGGCTGTAATAGTAGGCAATAATTGACATTCTGCTGAGGCAGCAATCATGACTGACACCAAATGTTGGGATGTTCAGTGTGTGAGCCAGTCAATGAAACCATCACGATAATAGGCTTAAAACAGGTTATCTACTGAGGTTAACCTTTTTGTTAAAGCCATGAAGTCAGGCTTGGTGCCTGTGATGAGGCTGAACAGGCAATGCATACTGTTTGCCATGGCACAACCGATGTAAAAATAAATCATATGTACCACTTTGTTGACGAAGATGGCATCTTTAGGATGGAATAAAAAATAGTGAATGCTTCCTGTGAGGACCCTGGTTTAACAAAGGGCATCACTGATACTGAGAGGATGGGCTGAGCATGGTGGAGCAGAAGCCTACTACCTTAAGCATGCGCCCTAATGATGACAATAAGCACTTGCTGCTGGCTCTATGAACCCCCCTTCACAGTCTTTGTTGTCCACCTTCAGGGTTACCCACAGTTCACATAAGTCTTCTCCCTGTTTGCTGCTCTTCTGTTTTGTTCGGAATCCGACTGAATGCTGATTCACACCCCAGTTTCAACTTCTCCTCTTCCTGATAATGACAAGAATCACTGTCATTATTACAATGGAATGGCGGGGAGTAGGGTGACAGCTCACAGCTGTCCATGGCTTAGTGAGGGCCCAGACAGAATTTGCCACCAGCACACATTTCTCTTTGTTTTTGAAAGGTTGTGTACAGGCATGTGTGTTTGTGTGTGTGTGTGTGTGTGTCTGTGTGTGTCATCCTGTTAGTCATGGCTCTATGCTGATTAAGCGCTGTATTGGCATTGTACACATACTTGTGACTTGATTAAGAGTCACCCAGCACCAAACTGTGAAATGTGGGGATAGCACACTGGTAAATCCCATAATGATTGGATTGTGTGGAAAGTGTTGTTTTTATTTCCTGCTAAAATGCAAAACAATGTGAAGCCCTTCAAGACTGTAAGTGTGGTTAAGCGCTGTTCAGCTCAACGTGAATATTAAATATGTGTTTGCTAAATGCTGCCAGAAGACCTATTGAATTAATGAAGAAGAGAGAAGTGAGAGTTAATGGTCACTGGCAGCACATTCATTTAGTCAGACGAAAACAAAAAAAATCCTGCCTAAGGTGGGATGCTAAGACGCCGACTCAGAGAAACAGGCAGGTAGACATTCCCTTGGCCGTATGACCAAAAACAAAACAAGGCTTTGAGAGATTACATTGCAGCTCATGCAGACGTTAGGCAACTGATAAAAGGAAGAAAAAGAGGGGAAAGCTGTGGTTAGCCTGTGCGTAGTGATCAACATTTCTACTCTAAACACCAACAAGCAAGAAAAGATGACGCAAGATTTTACAGCAAAGAATCAGACACAAAAACGGCTTAACTATACTCAAAGAGGTCAATCAGTCACAGCCTCACACACACACACACACACACACACACACACACACACATACACACACACACACACACACACACACACACACACACACACACACACACATACACACACATACACACACATACATACACACACACACAAATCCATTTTTTTCTCACACTGCATTCAAAAAGGTCACACATTCATTTTTGCAAAGGTTAGGAAAGAATGAATGCACACACACTGTATGGACACACGGGTCATGTATACACATATTAGAGCAGTGGCCAATGCCTGTCTGTCTGTCTGTCTAGCTCTGAGAAGAACAGTGCTGATTAGTGTGAAACAATATATGGAATTGTGCTGTACAGTGTGTGCGGCAGGGTGTGTGTTTGTCCTGTCAGTGCATGTGAAGGTCAACACACTCGGACACTAAGCGACAGTGTGGGAGCGTGCGTGTCGTTGAGAGAGTGCGTGTGTGTCAGGTAAAGTAAATCAAGAGGCTTTTCTAAATGTGCACCAATAGTGGCTGGGTCTCGCTTTCGGGGGGCTCACCCTCAGGGGGGGGCAGCTGGTACACCACGCAGAGGGAGGAGTACAGGCAGCCCACGAATGACATCAGGCTTGAAAAGTACATCACTCCCTGGGCCCCACCCACCAGCGAGGTCAGGGGTCCCATCGCCACAGAGACCAAGATTTGAGCCAGGAAATACTGACAGCTGAGAAGAGAGATGTCCACCCCCATTCCTCGCCTGGTCCCTTCCTCCGAAGAGCCACAAAACTGAGGAACACAAACAGATAGTTTAGTTATGTGGTCAAAACATTATATGTGGTGCACCACAAACGACAACAGTGTTAAAGGAATAGTTCAGCACTTTGGGAAATGCACTTACTTGGTTTCTTGCTGAGAGTTAGACTGATACCACTCTCCTGCGTGTACACTACATATGAAGCTGGAGCCAATGTGTGGCTAACTTATCTTACACAGACTGATAAGACAAGACACAGCATGTTAATTAGTGAGCTTCATAGGTGCTGATAGGCAGATTTTGTTACCCTCTGTTTCCAATCTTTGTGCTAAGCTAATGGGCTGCTGGCTGTGACTTCATATTTACCGTACAAAGATAAAAGTGGATGTATCAAGTCTCTCACCTAACGATCAGAAAGAAAGCAAGCACTAATAACAGTTTCCCAAAATGTTCTCTGAATCTGTCCCTTTAAATTGATCATGGAAAAATGCCACCAAGCAATTAGTAAATTACATGTTGAGATACTGACCTGAGGGCTCTGGTAATATTCACACAGCAGAGAGTAAGGCAGCGTGCATAGAGAGGAGAAGAGCACCCCGTAGGTGACACAGAGAGAAAGTACCACATAGAGGTTGGTGGACAGCGTCGCCAGGCCCGTGCCCAGGCCAAACGCCAGGTAGGCAAAAAAATAGAGAGTGCGAAGGGAGAAACGCTCCTCCAGTTTCTCCAGTATGGCTGCAGGTTGAAGAAGAAACGGAAGGAATGAATGTAAAGCTCGTCACGGAAAGGAGGAGCCGCACTGATGTACCAGAGATGGTTGTGATCACGAGGGTGGTTTACCTGAGTAGAAAGCAGCACTGAATGCATAGATGCACATGCCCCAGCAGCCCATGCTGACACCAGCATTGTAGCGTTGGTAAGCCTCAGAGTCGTGGGGTGCCTTGGGGTCTCCTTCAAACACAACTTCACCCATGAAGTCAGTGTAGAAGAGCAGCATCCCTTCAAAGGACAGCCAGCCTAGAGAGAACCAATACATGTCAGCTAAGTTCAAATTAAACTCAAAACAAAAAGCTTTTAAGATGGTTTATGTGCAACTAAATTGAAAGAGTGATCTTTCTCACCCAGAAAATGATTAGTGCATAAACTCCTCAGAGAGGGAGGCATCCTGTAGATGGCTATACACAGCAGCTTCATTGACATTTGGGATTCTCCAGTCTCCACATTCTCACTCAGATCGCTCTCATAGCGCACCCCATTCAGCAAAATGTTTGCAACCTTCATCAGAGGGGAAAAACAAGACAGACGCTGTGTTTAAAAATGCTGCGGTGGCTACTGGCTAAACAGCTTTCGTCATTTTCAAAATTCTGTATCTGACCTGCTGGCTGAAGGTCACTGTTCTCCTGCGTCCATTCTCCAGCCCGACTATCTGAGTTGCCAAGGGCTCCTCCATTAGTGGAAGACTCTGGGGTCGCTTCAGGATACCGGCAGTAGAGCCCCGGTGTGACCCCGCTCCAGGCTGAGTCCCAGCTGTGACCTGAGGCGCTTTGTGTGGTTGTGGATCTCCCTCCGGCTGTGGCACTTCTGCAACCTGAGCCTCCACAGCTGGATGAGGCTCCACATCGGCCTGGACCTGTCCCGCAGGATGGTCCTCTGCCCCCTGCGTGCACTCTTCAGGAGGAGGGGAGTCCCCCGGAGGCAGGGGCGCAGTGGCGGAGTTGGGGGCCAGGGCCTGCGGTGTCTGCTGACCTGTGTAGCAGTTTATGAGCACACTGTCTATATAGGAGGTTCCTAGTGAGGAGGCAAACTCGTTGATGCCAGTTAGCGAGCTGTCCCTACTAGTAAAGCTGCCATATTTTGGTGTGAGGGGACTCAGGGGTGATTTGGGGCTAGTGAGGCCAAAGAGGCATGCATTGGCGCTGCAAGAATGGGCCAGTGAGTTAGTGTTACATGGGGGGGACTTTGTAGAGAAATTATAGCTGTGAAGACCTTCCTCATTTTCCTCATCCAGGCCCACAGATGATCCTAGGGGTACAGGCGGGGAGGGAGGAAGAGGGAGGCTGGGGCTTTTTAGATGATTTTTGCTGCAGGTTTTGTTGGGCTGGCTCTTTGGTAGGGCCCGTTCAGGGATGCTTATCAGAGTCATGGCTGTGGCGATCACTAAAGTGACACCTGTGAACATGTATATGACCCGCAGCTGACCTCCCATCGACTTTCCAAACTGTGTCTGGTCCCAGTTGATGCCGCCTACAATGTAGCCAAATCCGCCTCCTAGTCCTGCGGAGCACAATTAAGAAACAAAAGAAATTCACTCGTTGGTGATGTCATAAAGCTTTGTGTAGGGTCGGTTTTCTCCACATTGTCTTACCCGCCAGTAGCGCGTGGATGTTCAGCCCCCGATCCTGGTCCTCTGGGCTGCAAACGTCCATCATGTAGGCATGGCTTGGGCTGTCAGCTGAATCTGCACTGAAGTCCATCAGAACCACACCGCACACCATCAGGACGATTCCCCACGTGTGATTTGAAGCCGTGTCAGCCAGCGCACCTCCAATGTCCCGCCCGTTCAGCACCAGGGTTAGACCGACCAATGCCCCTAGGAAGGAGAAAAGCAAAAGAGCTAATGTTTTTTAAAGTCAATACTACAGGAGTTCAACAGACACATTGTTAAGTGGGGGAAAAAATCATGCATGTGAACATCATTAAAGGGACGCTCTGCTGATTTTACAGCCATTTTACCAGTCATGGAGAGTAGAGCAAAGCAAGTCAGGCTTTGTCAAATGACACCAACGAGATATCTTGTAAAACAGTAAACCTGTTTTACACATTTGCATTTACCAGATAGGAAAGTTCTAACAAAAGATCTGTATTTGCAAGTTGCAATTATCAAGGTGTCTATAGGAATTGTAGAATCAAGTGTGTGTTTTTGTTTTACATTATAGACTACAAGTCAGGATATCCCTGCCTCTGTTCGATTCTGACAATTCTTTCTAAAAATCTGTATCTAAGTCAAAGTTAGCTGCAGTATGTGAAGTAAGAACAATACTAAATCACTGGAATACATCTCTTACCTATAGCCAGGGCAAAAATAAAGGGTCTCCTTCGCCCAAACCGGGATGTACACCGATCACTCCACGCTCCGATGAGAGGCTGAACGAGGAATCCTTCCAGCCAAAAACAGGATGGTAGTTAGAGCTGGCGCCGCACACAATTGTTACCACTCAAAATCACATGATGACACATCACATATCTCTTCCTTGTTGCTCACTTACCCAGAATGGGGCTGATAAACCACACCAAGCTGTAGAACTGATCTGGCAGGCCCATCTGCAGAAGCACAGGAGTCACATAGGCTGTTTCCATGGCATAGCTGAATTCAATACCGAACAGGATGCAGCCATTGAAGAGCAGCTCTTGGAAGGTGCGCCTCGGGGGAAGCTCGCTGAGGTCCAGCTGGTCCAGGGGGCAGGGCGTGTTGGGCGGCGGCGGCGGCGACGGCCTTATCAGCTTCCGACGCTTCGGCTGTCTTTGGAAGTTGTTGGCGCGGTTGCTGAGGTGCCGGGTGGTGGACGTCGGGAAGCTGGCAGTTTTGGGGAGCGAGTTCCTCAACATACCTTCCTGAGCTGTGGATAACCTCCCTCCCGGACTGGGCAAGAGGGGGTCACTGGGGGTGCCCATGCCCGGAGATGACATCTCTCTCAAGCCAGCTTACACTGCGGCATAGATAGGATAAATAAAGGATAAATAAAAACATTGCAAGCTGAAACGTATTTGTATTTTTCCTTTCTTTCTTTTTCCTTTTGAAACATTAGATGTCATTCAAGATCATCCCAGTGTAGCATAGAAGACATGTGAGCAACTTGGTGCTGCTGATGGTTGTGTAGTGCTACTAAGAGGACACTGCAGTCACCAGCAGACAGCAGCGATGGCACAGCAATGATGGGCACGACGCACTGCAACCAATGCGCATGTTGCTGTTGTGCGCAAAGCCCATGTGCTCGGCGTGGCTGACTACGGCAGTGTAGTATGCGGCACCGCTCTCATGAAGCCTGTTTCCATTTTAATTTTTCATGGAGGAAGCTCTAATCGGACACAATGGAGCCGCCGGGGGGGGTTGGGATGGCGGCTTTCAAGGCAGATACAAGGATAACGCAGCATCATCGCCCCAAATTGAAACGAAATATTGCAGATCCTGCATGCAGCCGCGCAGCCGATCGATGTCCTATTTCTTATTTATTTTATTTTATTTATTTTTTTAGTCTATCCGTCTCATGATCCTCGATATTTTTCTCACCTTGACATTTGCTTCCAAAGGTGGAGACCGCGCACTCGAAATGACAGTGTCAGAAGAAGATGCAGGCGTGCAGAAAGTGAAAGATGATAATTACCTTGTCGGGGAGGCTCGTCATTTATTGCGGCATGCTGTGTGCGTGAACAGAGCGAGCGCTGTGATTTACAAGATGCGAAGGAACACCGGAGGATGAATGGCAGGAGTCATGATTGTTGTTTTGTTTTTGTTTCGTTTTTTGTTTTAGTTTTCCTTTTCATGCAGTCATCCCCCCCGCTCTCTCTCTCCTCCGTCCCTTCTCCTTACCCCTCTCATCCTCCCCCCCTCCTTCTCTCCCCTCCTCCTCCTCCTTTTCTTCGACTCTTCCTCACGGTCTCTCCCGTGACGTCACGCCCCTCCCTGCAACATCAGCACACACACATCTGTATACTACACACAGTCTACTCTGAACTGCATGTACATGATCATAGTCAGGTTAGGTACACATCTCAGTTACTTGTACATTTCCATTTTTTGTTATTTTATACTGCACTTCTATTCTTTAGTTACTAACCATCAGTAATATTATTCCAATAATATGATATAAAAAATAATATAACTCTCTGCAAGCGATTATTATTCTGTAAAGTATTTTATCTCAGAAATATAAGTACATTTTGCTGTTAATGCTTTTGCTCATTTGTTTAAATGTGTGAAATTTTGAATGCAGGACTTTTCCTTGTAACAGAGTATTTTACAGAGCTGTATTGCTACTACTACTACTATTTACTTATTAAACATTATTAAAATATATGTGTACTTCTTCAACAACTGAGAGTCAGTCAAGGATTTGTGAACTGACTGATTTTTAACTTTGCTGTTAAGTATTATAAACCTAAAAGACAAGTCCCATCTTAAAAGTAATATGTAATATCAGAGGGGCATCAGCTGTTATTACTTTAACCATTAAATCTCAGCACTGTGGCTATATAATCAGGTTGTGCAGTTAAACATTGATCAAACTTCATTTTAAATTATAGTGGAAATCCTTGAGTTTTTAAAGATACCAATTACTGTTGGTAAACATGTATAATATGAAGGGCAAGAATTTGAATATTAACTAAAATGGTGCTTTGTGTTTGAATATTTCTCAATCTAAACATCATACAGTAGAACTTTAGTTAATGTGAGGAGCAGGCTGAATGTATGCAGATTATAAAGTTCTCAAAAGGTGGAAAGTAAGACAGTTTTTAAAGTCATAAAGCTTCTTAAGGGTGACTAAAGAAAACTGAATGCAAAAGGTTAAATACTTTGCAACTGCCTTTTTCATTTTATGTGTATATTTATGCAAATAATGCTTGTGTTTGTCACTTAAATTCATGCCACTAACAGCTGTCTTCCATTATCTACCTCTGTTGGTTCAATTATGCACACCTACTGCCTTTTTAATGTAACAATAAACAAGTCAAAATATTCAATTTGTGATAATTTTTTGGACATTAAATCAGCAGGAGGACCAAACTTCAAATAATTGGCTAAAATATTTGTACAGTATCATTTGTGTTTGCCATGGTTATGATCTGTTAAAAGGTGTGCTGTTGCAGTCTGTGCTTGACGTTTTGCTCAATCTGTGATAGTGAAAACAGGTGTGTGTGATCAGCTGCATGATTAGCAGTGACAGAGCACCGTCAACATCTAAAAGAAAGGGACAAATGGATGTTTTTCAAAGCAGACACTTTGACCAGTCACGACAGGAAAAGCACAGGTGAAACAAATTTCATTAAAGGTGATTTACATCTATCAAGTGTCCCAGTGAGCCAGAATGCACAGTACCAGGATCCTACAACCAGCTCAGTTCAATGGAGCGCAGTTATTTTTTAATGTTATCAATTATACCTGTGCCTTAATTACACTGTGAAAAAGGTCAGTTGTTCTGCAGTAAATGCACTGTGTGTGTGTACCCATACACAAACAGTGATTGTCAGCAGTAACAGAGGAAATCTAACATTTTGTTTGTTATCCTGTTTTATCCTGGGTAGATGGCAGGGTTTTTGGATGGATATCTGCATATTGGTGCATGTGGGTAATTGTAATAAACATTGAATGAACATCTATGTATGTTTGTGCTTGTATATTTATAAATATATGTATATGTTTAATTATATAGTAATGTATTTAAGTTGATAGCAGTTTTCATATCCTATTAAAGAAAAACTTTACATCAAAAAGTTCTTGATACCTCTTTATTTCAGCTATGTCAGGATGTCCCAGTCCAGTCCCTATAGAAATGCCGAAGTGATTTTAAAGCCACCTCTGACAGCAAGCTCATCTTATTTAATTGACTTGTAATGAGATCCTGCTTGCAGGTTGTCCAGCTTGATACAGGAGGTACGGCAAAAACCTCTAAGGTATTGAATTAATTGTCACTGAACCACAGGTATAACATTTGTGTGACCATTTTATTTTTTTTTTTAATAATTGAAATGAAATGAAATAATTTCTATTTGAGGACATGGACAGATATGGATTTTTTTAAAATGTTGGTTACAATCCTGATGCAGCATGTTAGATAAATGTAGAACCAATATGTCCATGTGAAATGTAGTGTTAAAGCTGCATAATTTACAACCAGTGCATTAAAACTGGAGTATGCTGGTTGTCAAACAAAGCAGGAAAGAACAACTTGGGTTGTCTCAGGAGTGAATAGAAAACAGGGGAAAAAACTAGATGCAATAAAAAGATAATCAAAGCGATGCAAAGAGAGCAAACAAAGGTCATGCAATAAATCTCATCACCTTTGAGCTCACCTGTAACATACCTTATGCAACCTGCATTACGAAAAACTGAATATGTTTAAATATTCAGTCTCTGCTTTGAATTCATGCAATGAATCCATCTTATTTAGTATATATGTGCTGTATAGTTGTATAAAATGTCAGAAACATTAACATTTATTAAAAGGCTGCTGTGTCTGGAAAAAAAAACAATTGGGATGATTGGAGAAGACTGAGGCTCACGTGCTGAGAGTGGCCCTTACGAAGCCCCGCCTCATCTCTGCATTGTGCGCTGTCATTGGCTAACTGCTCAGCCCCAGCAGAATCTGATTGGACGGCTGCGCTCAGTGGGCGTATGAGGATGTAGTTGTTTTGCAACACTTGTTCAGGCGTTACCCAAACATCTGCAGTGTGACATTATTGTGCCCTGTACGATCTTCACCTGTCTTTTGAGTTTAACTTTTGAGTTCCTGTGTGGAAGATGGCAAAGGTTGACCTCGCTCAAGTGGGAAAGAACTTGTTGAAGAGCGCCGAAACTGGAGAGGTAAGCCGTGAAGCTGCACTGTTTAACCAGATTTTACTACTACAAGCTATCCTCTTCCTTGTCTTAACTATTCTGATGATATTTGAGTTTAAAGGTGGTCTCTTTTAAATACGAATTGCTCCCTGCTGAGACCTCCTACAGCGAAACCTGCCTTTACCTCACAGCTCTGATATAATGGCTGTCAAATGACGCCTCCAGGGTGACATAATGATGATCTGCAGGGAATACATGTGATTGTGAATCAGGACTATTTAATAATACAGTGTACCTATTCTCATCTCTGTATATGCTACAATATTCAGATCTTTAACTGAAGTACATGTACCAGTAGCACACTGTCAAATAGTAAGTATCAGTAAAAGTCCTGCACTGAGAGTGTGATTATATACACTCAGGAAAATGAGTGTATATATTATATTTAATGATAAACAATAAATATACAATAAGGAACAGTATATATTTAGGATTATTGCTCATGCATTCGTGTCCAAGCAGTCTTTTATTGTAGTTGGTTGATGTGGAGCTGATTTTTAACTGTTTTATATCATGTTACTAAAGCTAATGATTATTTTGATTATTGATTCATTATCTTCTTGATCAGTTAATTTACTGTTTGTTTTGTAAATGTAGGAAAACAGTGAGAAATAGGCATCACAATTAGCCAGAGCTAAAGTGACATCTTTAAAATGTTTGACCAAAAATACACTTAGTCAAATTGTATGTACTGTTTTTTTTTACAATTCATCATATTTAAAAGCTTTTTTATGTTTTGTTATTTAAGTAATTTGAACTTTATTAATAAGTACAGTATTCATGTATTTATTATAAGTATGAAGTGACATGAGGTGGAAATATTATAAATAATATGAGTGGAGTCTGTGTGTCCCCTGTTTTGTGGTGTGACTGTGAGTTTTTTCCCTCTTCTTGTGTATTTTTAGAGTGTGGAGCTCCAGTCTCTGTGGCAGGACCAGCCGGTGGTCTTGTTCTTCCTGCGCAGGTTTGGCTGTCAGATATGTCGGTGGATGGCGTCAGAGATCAGCAAACTGGAGCCGGACCTGACAGCCAGCGGTGCAGCATTGGTGGGCGTCGGGCCAGAAGAGCTTGGGCTGAAGGAGTTCAAGGAGGGAGGGTTTTTCAAAGGATGTAAGCAGTACTCACTCATCTGATGCAAACAAGAGTTTTGTTTTGTATTTGTGTTGTACTGACTCAACACATATAAATGAAAAATATGTGTGTGGCGTGTCAAAATTATGGAAAATGCATCTTGATATACAAGGCTTATTTGGCAGAATCTTTCATCAGATCCATTAAAACTATTTTTATTTTACGCTACAGCCAGAATTGGTCAGTTTTCTGCCTGTCTGTTCATTATACTACACACATTTGAACGTGGATGGATGGATTGATGGATTTTATGATGGAAAATGATCCAATTGCAGAATCTGATCCTGCAGGATTATTATCTCCTCCAGTTGATTCTGTAAAAAGTAAAGTCAAGGTGGTTTTTTTGTTTTGTTTTGTTTTTGCTTAACTGCATTGTCACCCTTTCACAACCAGACTTAAGTCACAGCGAGATTGGATGTGTCACAAGGATTCACAGATGCCTAGATATTGAATAATCAGTAATAAATAATCATGAATGGTCTTCTCTTTTAGCTATTTACATTGATGAGCAAAAGAAAACCTACAAGGATTTGTGCTTCAAAAGGTAAGTACAGAAATCCATGTTTCTTTCATGTGACAGACAAGCAGTTTGTTTTAAATTAATTGGTTTGCTTTGACCGTGATGTGAACTGCTTTAATTTGACAAAGGTACAATGATTAGTTAATTAATGAATTAGTCGATTAATCAAATAAGGGAAAAATTTATGTGGCGCACTTTTGATAATCTATTATTTTTTTCATCATTTCTTTAAAAAAAACATTTGCTGGTTCGAGCTTTTAAAATGTGAGGATCAGATGCTTTATTTTGTCTTACACTATAGTAAACTTAATATGTTTGGGTTTTGGACTGTCGATTAAGTAAAACAAGACATTTTCCACATGTCATAAAGTTTGATCATTCATACTAATTGTCTTTGCAACAGCGTAGCTTGTGTTAGCTTGTTTCTTGTGATGAATTAAGTAAAAAATGTGTTTTTTCACTCTCAGGTACACAGCCATAAGTGTGGTGCCTGCTGCTTTGGGGAAGAAAGTACGAGATATAGCTGCAAAGGTAGATGTCTTCATTATTATATGATCACTTCATGATTCAGCTGTCCTGTGGTCACAGGAGCAGGGATAGATACAGATTAACACATTTGACTTCTGACCGTTTTTCAGGCCAAAGCTGACGGCATCCAGGGAAACTTCTCAGGAGATCTGCTCCAGAGCGGAGGGATGCTCATTGTGGCCAAAGGTACGATCAGTATACACACCAGAAGCAGAAATGAGTAAGGCTCTGTCTTATGAGGGTGTATAAGTGAATGGAGAGAAGCAATGGTTGTTCAGAAGACTTAATAAACCCTGGGGGTGTCAACATGTAAATGACCTTGTGGCATGGCACTGATAAGGGGGAACTTTGTCCAGTTGTACAATGAAGGTATATAAATGGTCGAAGACATGCAATTTTGCAGTCTCTCCTCTAGAGGGCAATGCTGCATCACATCACTGTAGTGGAGATGGAAGTTCACAGTAAACTCTCCAAACTGCTCGCCCTCAGCGTCAGTGCTCTCCGAGGTAGCTGACTTTCCTCACTTCTTTATGTAGTTATTGTATTCACATAAGTGTAAAAGGATTAAACCACTCAACTATACTATTTTTGAATTTGCAATAGTGTTAATAATTAATAATAATTATTCTATACACAGGAGAGATGTTTTTAACAAAACAGAGAGGTACAGTCCAAAATCATTTTCATCAGCACAACTTCAGAAAAAGTAAGAGGGCAATCGTACAATATGCTGGTGAGTGACTTTGCAATTGTTGCCGATTTTACATGAGAGAGAGTTGACAAAACACGCTCTCAAGATAGCTCACTAATGACATTTTTAGGCCGTTTTATACATTTAGTGTGTTAAATAAAATCCATGTTCTAGATATAAAAATCAGTCACACCAACTCTGCATTTGTGCTTGGACTTGTGCTTGATATATCTTTTATGGCGTGGTACAGTCAGCTTATTACAATGGAAAAGAAAGTCATTGCCCTGCTTGACTCCTCAGTTTAAAAAAAAGTCCAGCAGTACTTCTCTTTGAGCATCTACTGACTTGAAGGAGGTTTTTAGGCATAAATGTGATTAACCAGGAGAATGTGAAGTAAAAGTAGACTGTATTATGTGTTTTTGGATAACAACCTAACCTCAACCTTTAAATCCTGATATTTTTTTTTTTATTTATTTGTTATATTATTATTTTATCACCAGCAACCCTGGATATGAAATCTGTGTTAAATATTGAATTGATCTCTGTGCTGTATTTTATTACTGCTTTTATGGGTCGGTCTGAGTCATGAGCTCTTCATGCCGACAAGCTGCTTGTTTAATTATGTCTCTTAATATAGTACTTTTCTCTGCAAAGGTGGAGAAAAGGTGCTACTGCACTTTATCCAGGATTCACCGGGAGACCTCGTACCTCTGGAGGACATTTCCAATGCTTTGGGTATCTCAGCCAATGTAAAAGCAGGACAGAGGCCAGTGGTAAGACATACTCCCCTTCTTAAACTTTCAATTTTCTAGTGGTATCCATAACAGAAGTCACTTTAAGTTGTATGGTGATAGTTTACAGAAAACTGAAGCAAATGGTATCATTGTGCTTAGTAACACACACTGGGATGATGTAGTTGTCTTAGGTGTTTTTTTCCCAGCAGACCATGTTTTACGTCAGTAGGAAACACACATCAGAGTGGCCTCTTCAAAGACAATTTCACACTTATTACTTTGTCTTCATGGTCTGTCAGTGTTGGTGTCATAGGCCCTGAAAACCTTCCAAACTCAAGGGATGTATCTAATTGTACTTAAAAATGCTATACAACAACAAACAGAGAAGTCATTATACAAACAGCACAAAAAGGAAAAGCAATGTTGGCAGTTTTATGAAACATATGTTCTTATTTCTCACTCAAAGATTTTCATGGTGCACCAGCAGTACTCTCCAGAATCAATTGTCAAGTATATCATGGAGAAAGTAATAGCTTTAAAGTGTCACTGATTACTGTAATTATCACATCAGTGGAAAGTCTTTGCACATAACACATAAGAAACGGATATTTGAATAAGGATTTTGTCTTCTAAGATGGAAAATGCTTGTCACAGATGTAAAGATTATGCCCTTATCAGGGTTTCAACATCACGGTAGAAGCTATAATGAACTTTTTTCTGGAAATTGACAAAGTAAGACACTCTTTCATAGTGTCTTACTTTTACTTTTACTCTTTCACATGTCCTTAAATAAAAAAGAGGAATAACCACAACAAAGACACAATAGATGCGTATTTAAGTCTTAAATGCAATTCACAACTTACTCATGTAATACAAATACTGTGCTTACTTTAAAGGCTGAAAGAAGTAGTCCAATATTTTGCGACATAATTCACATTTTGCACATGAAAAATGTTTTTATTCCTCCACGCCAGCGATAGCTATGGCGTTCAGTGTTTGGGTTGTATGTCTGTCCCTCCTGTTCTCGTGAATTTGATATTTCACGAACGCCTGGAGGCAGTGTCATGCTTTCTGACTCGAATGTCCAAGGAAATGTTGGACTCAAGGATGAATTGATTAGATTTTGGTGGTCAAAGGCCATAACTCAAGAATTCATATGTTAACTATGACAAAATTTCACACAAATATCTCATAAGATAAAATGAAGTGATTACATTTATTTTACCCAAAAATTTAAAGTCCAACCTCACTGTGACATTATAATGTCCTGGATTTTTTTATTGAGTCCACCCTCTCCATATCCTCTCCCTGGATGGCAACCTGAACAGGGTTTGACTCCGTTTGGTTTGCTGATGTTGAGCCTCAGGTGGCTGTCGTTGCAGCATGTGTTGAAGTTCTCTATTAGTCCTCCGCACTCCTTTGTAAAAATAAGTGAAGGCAGCATGTTTCTCGGTGGAAATTATTCATTGGAATCATGCTGTACATGCAAATAGAGTCATAACTTCCAAAAAATAAATTTCATAAATGTTATTAAATTGACTCAGGATAGACATAGACTACATCAAGACTTGTTGGCAGAGGCATACAAACACAGGGCGGTAATTCTACTTTATGAAAATAGAAGCTTCTGCAGCTCATCTCTCATATTCAGGCTGTAGCAACATCTTTTGAACATCATTAAATTGTAGCTCTTTTACATTTTTAGCAGAACTTCATAACAGCTCAGTGGAAGCTCAATTAATTTAAATTTAGGAAACATGAGGGCAGTGTTGAGTTTGACATTTATGACTCTTTGGAGTCTGGATAATTAAGTCTCAAAGACTTCTGAGTCTTATTATGTTTGTACAGTTGGATGCATTCTTATAGATCTGAGATATTTTATATTAACATTATGCAAAACAAATGCAAGACCTCAACAGCAAAACAAGCCAGTGGGCATACGAACTTTTATAAAGCACCGTATTCATAGCACACACACATTTTGGGCCACATTGTTGATTATGGTTCCATAATGTCAGTATATCATAGATCATATCATAGAAGCTGCAGTTTGTCTGATGCCATAAAACCACATTTAGAAACAAATAGCTCAGTGGTCACGGACATAATATCTCATGTCCAGAGCTCTAGGGAGTTTCGTCCTGTGATCGTCTGGGCTTTTAGCATGCCCATGTTATCCAGCACATGGTCCTCAGCGCCCTTGCCCCCTGGCTCTGCTGCTTGTTTCCCACAAAATGCACCGTGTCAGAGCTATTGCAAAGTGTACAGTAGGCTTCCCCATGACCTGTCTGAAGACCAACAGATGTCATCACTGCAGCCCAGGAACAGAATAGGCCTTGTTCACTCCAAGGGGTCAAACTGTGGCAGAAAGAAGTACAAGTCACAAGCTATCTGACATGCTTATGTGGTAGAGGCCCTGAAAAAAGTTCAAGTTTTGTTAAAAGAGTGACGTCACTGGTTCTTCTAGATAAAACCAAGTAATGTCTTTTTCAAGTCTTTAAAAACAGCTGATAGATGCTGTTTACTTCTGTTAACTGTGTCTGGAGATAGATACCTCAAACTAAATTTCCCTGAAGATCTCATGTCTGAGCTTTAGTGTTTAACACTCAGTCTGGACAAACAAAGTTGTCCTAAGTGGTTTAAGTCATCAAAATTGGGCTTTATAGTGGTCAACACACAGCTTACTTATTTACGACATCCTTAGTATGATCTGGACGCATGCAATCCTCCTCTTTTTTGTCCATGTTTCCTGGCTGCCTTTTTACTTCTACTGGGAAAAACGCCCCAAATAAATCTTTCTACTTGAGCATTTTATGAATAGAGGTAAATCTAGGTTGGTTTTGTAACATGTTGCCAGGGACAACAGAAAAATTAGCCTTTTATGCTAACGTTTTTCTCTTGATCAATGAGCATTGGCCCTGTGGGAAAATAAAAGTAGTAAAATAAAATTTTCAACACATAATTTCTTTCACTTTATTTCAGACATGTGGTCCATAGAAGAAAATGCTTTGAGTGAAATGGGCAAAGTAAATAGCTATCTCAGTGTGTGATCATACAGCCCTCCATATTCCTCCTTTCTGCTTTATTGTGTATATGATATTAAGTAAGCCATGCTTATTAATTGTTCATTTAGAAATAACAATAAATAAGGGCTAAAACGTTCACTGTGGATAAATCAGTTAAAGTTATTTTCGTGATTCATTCACTGACAGTTGGGCAACTAAACATCAGAAAGTAATGTTTTTGTTTTTTTTTAATCTGAACAACAGTCCAAAAGTCAAAGGTATGCAGTTAAAAATGATAAAAATCAGAAAAAAAGCAGCAATTCCTTGCATTTCAGTGCCTAGAACCAGAGATTGTGTGGCCACTTTAGGTTGAAAATGACTTAAATGAATAAGCTCTTCAAGAAATAGCAATTCAACTGAGATGAGCAGCTAATGACCCTGAGAACTGTGTATATATGTTATTAATTGTCTGAATATAACTGATTGGTGTATCTGTTCAGGCTGTGTTTAAATATAATGAATCAGCCATTGTCTGTCTGTTTAAAGAAAGAATGCAGTGATTTCTATTTAAAGATATCGGACCTCTTTATTAAAACCTAATGTGTAGCAAGTAGCAAGTCTGTCGTTGAGTCATAATATTGATGAAGATTACATTTTATGAATATTGAAGACCCTTCTCAGCCCCCTGCAGATATAATAATAATAATATATATATCTAATATATTAGATATAATAATATATTTTTGTAGTTTGGTATAGTAAAAATATTGCTGTGGGAATATTTGTGTTTTGTGGTTTCCCTTCTGTAAAATGAACCTCGTTTGATGTTTACAACAATAGTTTTCTATATATAAGGTCCTGACATTAATGATTAATAGGTCTTCTGTATCAATATGGTCTATAAAACTGGATTTGAGGGAGATTGGTTTGACCCCTAGTAATTGGACTTACACCATGCCTACACAAGATGCATTTAGGCACTGTGTTGAGTGTTGTTTTGGCAGTGCTCAGAGCCCAGCATACAATCACTGTAGTCATAAAATGGAAGAAGACAGTGTAAAAAGCCACTCTTTAACCTCTGTACCTTCTCTTGCAGTGCAATGATGATGTTTGTACCCGATGACCTCACTCACCATCGCACCTGATGAACACCGACACATTGGAGGGCAGAAATGGAAATCTAGGAAGAGGAATGTCAACAGAATGCTAGAGTGAACTAAGACTGCTGCCAACATGCATAATTTCTTTGTAATTTCTTTGCAGCTGTATGTTATATCATGTACGGTGAAAGAAACATTGACATTCACTTATAAACATTACTTTTAAATCTAAAACATTTTAAACTTACCCTGAGCTTTTTACTGATCATGATTTAAATGAAAAATTAATTAATTTATTTATTAATTTTTGTAATTTTTTTTTTCTAAATGAAAATTATTTAACTTTTTTGTACATGACCAAGTTAAATAAAAGTTTAAAATCAGTTCTTGGCTTTGGTCAGTGAACAGTTTTTCATGCAGACATGAGGGGAGCTTTAATAAGGTGAGGTGGTACCTAAAAAAACAGTTTCCTGCCTATATGCAAGATTAATTGTTTGTTCACTATATTAATAATTCAAAACTCTTCCAGCTCCATGATGGAATTACACATCACCATTACAGTGCTTTATTTTATTCTCCTTCAACAAACCTTCACATTATGCCCATTATGCCCACTGCAGTGTTTACCATCTATCACTGTGTTGACCTGAGACTCAAAATCTGAAATTGACTTTTGTCACCTCCACAGTGTCCAAGGTGTCTCTAAACTTTGTGATGCTGACACTGTAACTTCAGAGACACACTTCCTTAAAGTTCATTATATTTCTGCAAATTTCCCAAAATCATAATGAGCTAATATTTAGATTACAGATTTCAGTCAGTTCACTGATGCATAAGCTGCCACCATAACTCAGCATCCCTCCTGTTGGAACTAAAAATGTACCTAAAAATACTTTGTAGACCATCTGAAAGCTGTTTTAAGTAAATATATTGCTTAATGTAAGATTTTCCTTAATATATATACATAGAGTTTATAGATACATGAACAAAAATCTTTGACTTGAAGTAAACTAGTGAAACAGTTGAGTAAAACAATTCTTCAGAAAATGAAGCGTAAATGAATAGTAACATGGCTAAGAGTCTTCAGCCATGTTAGCGGCTCTATGAGGCTGAGCTGTCGTAAGGGGAGAAAGACTGGCTCGGTTTGACATGACTCTGGCTCTTACTTTTTTTTTTTATTAATGTTACTTTTCATACTTATCTGTATTTATTTTTGTCCTCGTCCTTACTGCTGCAGCAAACAAATTTCCTCACTGGGGATCAATAAAGGTCTACCTTATGTCATCTGTAACACATAAAGTTTAAGTTTTTAAGTTAGCTGATGTAACAATGCATGATGTCAGTGGCACCTGCTTATACTGTGACATAATAAATTATAGAATAAACTTAATGCTTAACATGACAACAGACTTAATAGAACCTGAGCCCCCTGATTCTCATTTTTTTTCTGACTATACACTGAAGCATCAGGAGCATTGGTTCATTGTTACTGACTCTGCAACATGAAAATGAATATAATGCCTTTAAGTAATAGAATTTATACTGAACTAAAATGTTAAGAAGCATTAAAAACAAGAAAAGGCAGATATTCCAGTCCACTTGATCGAGTTGGAGGAGGAAAAATAGACCCAAATGGTTGTGTCAAGTTGTGTAAATATATAAAAAAAATGTACACATTCAAAGAAGAGACTTGAGATCGTACCAGTTAAGACAGTCACTTTAATAGCAATCTAGATAATTACATAGCAGCAGGAACATTCATAAAACATCTTTAACATCTGAGTTCTTGCAAAGCAACAATGTTATTTCATAAATATTCATGTAGATAAATAAACTCCTCTGATTGTTATACAGATGAAACATGTTAATATGTAACAAAAATGCATTTGTACTTAGCTCGTAATTTAAAAACGACACAATTTCACCATATAAGTAAATATGAAGCTATATCTCAGGTAAATGTATGCTTCCTTTCTCACCTGATTTGAATCCTTTATATGTAAATACCGCAGTATAGAACATCGAGTATCTACAGTAACACTTTGTATATTATGTGTCCTTTGTGTTCACTTAACAATTTTGAACTGTTTTACTCTTTTTGAGGAAAACCAGACAAAATACGCTAGACTCTGAGCTGCTGCCCCTCAAACGGCCGCCCAACGTTGCACCGTAGCTTATGATTTATCCTCCAGCATTTCTTTGAACCAAACTCGACAAATGTGATTAAAAGAATAGTTTGACATTTAAGGACGTGCTTTCCAGTGGTTGTGAGAAGACTGTTATCACTATCATTATCTGTCTATTAAATACAAACCTACAGCTAGCACTTAGCTAGCTTAGCTTCGCACAAAGACTGCAAGCAGGGGGAAGCAGCTAGCCTGGCTCCGTACAAAGGCAACAAAATGTGCTTTTTCCAATCTGTACAAAACTCTAAGGGTAATATCTATTAGCTACTGGTCTTAGCCATGAGTTAGTCCAGCATATAACCCATTTTCACATTTCAGTTTTTGTCCAGATTAAATGATTGAGATGCAACATGTTAATTTGTGAGTTTCAGAGGTGCTGGAAGGCACATTTTTTACCGCTGGACAGTGCCAGACTTGCTTTGCCCCTCTGTTTCCCTTGTCAATACTAAGCTAAGTGTATTTCCCAAAATGTCAAACTTTTGCTTTAAGATGGCAGCACGCTATCAGGACTTTCACAGTCTAACTAAAACAGTCATAAATTAGTGCGTGCTCCTCCCCTCCCAAACACAACAGTATTTGCCAGTATGTGAAGACTGAGAGACAGACTGACAGTGTAAAGCTTCATAATGCACATTCAATTCGGCGGCCTCTGTTAGGACCCTAAAGCAATGATCAGTTTACCAAGGCATCCTGAATGTGACCAGTGACAAGCAAAAACATTCGAACTGGTGTTTTTTTTTTTTTGTGTTTGTTTGAAAGCTCTCTTCAGCACAGTTGCTTCCTGCAACCACTACCTCCACCCTCTCCTCTCAGTTCTGCTCTGCTTTGATTCGCCTGTCATTACTTGTTAATAAAAGTAGAAAATAACAGTCCTGGCCCTGGCCATCTCTTTAATGACAAGCCCAGTTCTTCAGTGTGTCTGCCTGCGGGCTCGTGGTTCAGCTACAGCAGTCACCACACTTCAGCGCGCTGCACTTCATCCTTTCATCTTACACGGTGTTGATCAATGCCAGATCAGAGGGCAAACCACTTCATCTGCTGCCTGTCCACGTGTGAGTATATCTGAGGGGGTTTCTTCTCCTTTCCTCTGAGCATGTAATTGGCTATGCCTGGAGGCTAAAGGTCTTGTAATCACTATGTGTTCTTGTCTCCTCTCAGGAGATCGTGTGGTGAGGGGAAATAACCAGTTCCACAAATCGATCAGCGCATTGAGTGAAATGTAAACTTACAGAAAATGTACAAGCAGATATAGTCATTTTGAATAAATGTAGGCATGTGTCATTAAACAAATGGCAAATGTTTTGATAGGTATACATCAGCCCAGCATAAACACTTGGGAGCCCCTCAAAGTCGGGTAAAAAGGTGGAATGTGTGAAAAGGGGCGAGCTTCAAACACACAACACAGCAGTGATTAGTCCAAACCAGTATCTAAACTTGGCAGAAACCAATAATCTAATAAAGTGATATATACTGGGGTCTCATCATTGTCACATCACTCTCCAACAGGTTTTTTATTTCTCACTAGCTAAAAAGTAGCAGGCTACCAATATTTTTCAAAACATCTGAAATATGGTTCCCTACAGCGAACCGCCATGAGATACATACACATTTCTGCAGTGAGTATTGTGCAACAATTATTGGCATAAAGAAACTTAAAAAATTATCCTCCAAAAAATACTAAATAGCCTTGTAAATTTTAAATATTTATCCACTCTGTAAGTGTAAAAATGTGTAAAGCTGCAGCACTCTCAGAATGTTAATTTAAGGTTAAAGCTGCAAAGATTTAACAGTCTTAAAGTCTTTAGATAATTTGTTTCATGTAACAGTGAATGACCGAACTCTCAGAGTGTGACTAATTCTATTGTAGCTTTACTTCAGCAAAGCCCCGAACTTTCATTTATTTCTTACCCTTCAGTCAAAGTTAGATTTGTTCACTATTGTTTCTTCTGAAGTGGCACAATGTCTCAAAAACAATACATCAGAGGAAAGACACCAAGGCAACCCAGTGCCAAATGATAATGATAAATCACAAAGATCTGCACAAGAGATTTTTTAAGGATTAATTAATGAAAGGCTGTCGAAGCATTTAAAGCCGGCAATATAAGCCTTAACCTTTTGACGAGGTCTTATTTTTCTATGTAGCCTTTTTATTCATGTACCCGCTCGTTATCTGTCGAGTGATACAGCAAAAAAAGAACAGGTGACCTAGTCATCTGGAGACAACACCTCAAACTTGAGACGATACTCGAGCAAAGTTACTTCTTTTTTTTTTTTATAGTATATGTGCTTCAAGTTTTGAAACTAGGGTGTAGTCAAAGTTGTCATCCATTTAAATACATCTATAGTATATGCAAATATCTGTGTCATCCCTCTGCCCCAAATAAATTGGAAAAAGTGGGATAGCTCTGTCGTTTTAAGAAGTACAACTTGTTCTTTTGATTCGGGTTGCCCAAGTCAAGAAACGAATATATCAGGAGTGAAACTTTCTACCAGACGCGACACTTCAGCTCGGGGTTCATTGGACTGCCTTTTTGGCACTGGAAAGCTTCGGAGAATGCTTCGAAATTCTGGAGAGACCCAAGCACCCTGAAGACAAAAGGAAAACATTATTAGGGCGGTAAGAGCTAAAGCATGTTACAAATGCCAGAGGAGCACTGGTAAGTGTGAGTCCAGCTTCCAAGTCCTTAAATTTGGATCAGCGAATGGAGCTGCATGGGTTCCAGTACCTAACTGAGTTGTGCCATGGCACAGAAAACTACTTTCCCACCAGGAGTATCAGGCTTTATATTTACAGTGTGGTGAATCTTTAAATTTAATGAGGCAAAGTGCCAGCTGTGTCCCGCTGAGGTGTGTGTTCTGTGCTGAGACTGGAAGAAAGAGGAAAGGCGAGGCAGCTTTCGCATCCATCCACAGAGAGAGTAACAACAGCAGGAGGTCAATATGGCTTCTGAATTAAAGTGTAAATTAGTGATAGTTACTTTAGGAAAAGGCTATATCTATACCTATAATAACTGGAGTCATGTTTCTGGTCATCTGACAAATGTTAGTACAATATTCACTCAGCTTGTGTTTTGGTCTCTCCAAGTTATAATTAAAAACAGCTGCTGTGTGCTTTTCAAGCAAAAATAGTCATGTGAATCTTCGTTCATATAAAAATATGAACTATAGACTCTTTAAGTACCTGTTAAAATATATTCCTATTGGTTCTGATGTACTTATCTGAGCATCCCAAAGCTCCTTACCTGTATTCTAAAGGACTGTGTGAGTCAGTCTTGATGGACTGGCTGGCATATTCAGGCCGATAAGCACCACACCACACCTAAAAAAAAAAGATCCTATGATTACAGGGTAGTCTATTTTAACAGTGCTCATTAGGAGTTAAAGAAGGTCTCTGCAGACATTAAAAATACATTTTACAAACTACAAAATAAATTCACCTCAGCTCTAATTTCTGTATACAGCTCTTTGCAGCTAATAATTCTTCTAATTTTTCAGCTTTTATATGTGAAAGTTATTTTACTCCTGCACTAAGTGAGTTGTGATTGTGACTCTTGAAAAAGATTCATATTAGGTGTTTGACCTGTTTTGTTATAGATGACCGTTTTCTGCTTATGCTTTACATTCCCTGGCACCGAAATGGTCTTTACTTTGGCAGTTCTTCCCGTCCCCTATGTGCGTAGCTAAACGCAGATTTGTTCTGGGATTGCTTCAGCGTCTCACCCCCTGACCCCTCTCCCTTTGTCCCAGTGTTTACTTCTCAGCACCAAACATCAACTGAAAAATGCACCTCCTGAGCTCTGGCTTTCGACTCGAGATGGAGAAATCATCGTCTGCCCTCTGCCTGCTGAATGAATAGGTTCAGAAATAACACGTTCCCTTATTCTTCTTACTTACTTGGGCAAAGTTAAGAAAGAAAAGCTGCTTGTGATCCATGTCTAGACCAGGCAGACGAAGTTCTTCACCCTCCATCTCCACCCACTTTAGATAAGCCTGTAAACACACACACACACATACTTGAGGACAGATTTCATATGCAAAAAGAGATTATTATAAGCATTTTGGAGTTTGTCTTTGCTGCTGACATAGTAACATTTGTTTTTGTACTTCTGGAGCTAACAACCTTATATGCTTGCCGAACCCCTCCGTTGTCTGCTATGTTCTCCCCCAAAGTGCTGATTCCACTGACCTGCAGCCACACAGACGAAACTATCAATACACGCTGACATGAAAACATCCATTCTGGTCATTCTGGTCGCTTAATACGTGGTTTAAATTATCAAAGACTACGGCCAAGAGCAGACATGTAATTTCATGCATGCCACTGGGCGCTTACGTTTTGTCCACCTGCCAGCTTCCAGTTGAAGTTGCCATACTGTTGCACCATGCACTGCGACTGCTCTTTAAAATGCTCGGCTGAGTAATTACTCCACCAGTTTAGCATATTACCATCCTTGTCAAAATTACGACCTGCAGGGAAACAAAATAGATGAGGTAAATTACTGTTTGCCAAACAAACTGTTTGTCAATTGTTGGTTAAAGCAAACTTAAAATAAATTATCATCATACAATGACAGTGAGTAATGAACTGCGTTTATCAGTTTGGGCTTCCCAAAATATGTGCGATGAGTCACTTGTGTCTCACCGTTGTCATCAAATCCGTGTGTGATCTCATGTCCGATAACCATTCCTATTCCTCCAAAGTTGAGGGCCTGGTGCTGTTGTTTGCTGAAGAAGGGAGGCTGCAGGATTCCTGCTGGAAACACTGGGCAGACAAAAACAACAGCAGTGAAAACACATTAAGTACTGGCAAGGCACGAGGCAGGATAGACAGGATTACAGTGAGCAGAGTCTGTGTTACTATGAAAACAGTCTCTTATTGGTCACAGAGGCTCCCAGTGGCCTCGTTCAGTCTCTTACCTATCTGGTTTCTGTTGGGTGAGTAGAATGCGTTCACAACAGCAGCACCAATGATCCACCTGGGGAGTGATTGGTAAAGAGTCTAATAAGTCACAGAAGAGCACTAAACTGCATTTTCAGTTGAGGACACAATGCTGTATAAATCCAAGCAAGATGAGGACACAGAGCATCTTTTTCTTGTTACTATAAATCGGCCACAGGACATTCACTGCACCATTTTAGAAAATCTTTTTTGATTTGTTCTGGCTCAGCACAACCCTGTTCACTATGTTGGAAACAGAGAAAAGGAGCAAAAATGTATGACTCATTTAAAAGAGACGTTTCATGTCATGCACCGACTGAGTAGGCTACTTGCGTTTAACTTAGAAGGACAGCTTGTGCTGTCGGATATATTGACAACTTACAAGTCCGAGTCAACTGGTTCTCTGAGCTTCTTCAGACTCTTGTGCGCTTCAGACCTGAGATTCTCCAGGATGTTCTCAAAGTAGTGTTCTTCGCTAAAATTAAGCTGGAGAGAGAATCAGAGATCAGAGGCGAGTGCGTCTGTCAGCTATTTACAGACTCAGTTCTTACTTACATGAGCGTACTCCTGGTCAAGCTTTTGATTGGTTTCCTGCAGAATATGATCTGGGTAGCCAATATGCTCCTTTATTGCCATGGCCTGCACGAGATGCAGCACAATTAGCCTGACAGTAGCTTAACATCAAGAGAAAAGACAGCCTTACTTTCACAGCTCAGTTACTTGTCCGTTACCTTCTCTCTTGCCTTCTCCTTTGAGGGAGAATCCATCCAGCTTAACTCCTCCAGTGTTTCCACATACGCTTGCTGGATCTTACTGATGAGGTCACTGACCTGTGAACCAACTCACATAATTATCTAACATACGATACATTTTATGTTTAAATTAATTCCTAAAATTTAAAAAATAAAACTGAGATAAGATAAAATGTTTCTAAATGTAACACATCATGAAGCATATTTGATTAAGTTCTTGTAGTTTTTGGTTTGTATCATCATGGTTGAATCCAATTGTAAGTCAAGATAAAAGTGTCAGCTAAATAAATGCAATGTGATTTTGTTCATGGCTCATAATGAAGACCACTTGTACGTAAAATCCACACGTTGAAGAAAGTGAATTTGGAATTATCATAATTATAATGTCATCACCATTATAATGTGTCACAATTGGATGTGAAATGCTTTTCTTGGCTCTTTGTTACAAAAGTGCACTTCATGTCCAAGCATCACATATGAACATTATTCGAACTTTACTCTCTTGGTTTAGTGGCCAATAATGCATTTTAAGGCTTAAAAAGTGACACTTGGCCCGCTCTGGATCTTTTTTTTTTGCATATAATTTATTCCAAGAATTTCTAAAAGCAGTGGGACAGTTACATAAACTGTTATTGTGGCAGTAACTCATTTCCATGCTCTAAGAAAGATGATGTTTCTGGTCATGTTTACAGGCCAACAGGACTTACCATTTGTTTGCTTTCTCCAGGCAAAGGTCTCGCGCACATATAGAGCACCAACTGCATTCTCCATGCTACTCTGGACATAACGGACACATTCTCGCCACCAAGCATCCTCCACAGTCGTCCCATATAAGGCCTGACCATACAGACAGAGAACACAGTGTTTAGTTTCTTAACAGGCTCATGTTAATGTGTGCTGTTCTGTTACGTCCTGCTCGTCGCACCTTCCTGTAACGGGCTCTGGCTTCTTTGAAACGGCGACACAAGCTATTAACTCTGTCGATGATGAGCTGCCACGTGAGGTAGTTCTGCATAGTTCTGCAAACAAACATTGGTTTCGGTTAAAGTCTTAAGCTGAATTGCAGTTTCTTTGTCAGATGTGATTTTTCTGGACCTTTGCACTGACCTGACGCTGTGTCTGGAGAGCACGTCATTCATTTTCTCAAGGTAGGGAGAACTGTACACCACCACCTCCTCGTCTAGCTGCACCTCAATGGACACACTGGACAGTACGCCTTGAATAAACCGTGTCCAGTTAAAACTCCTGGAATGAAAAAGTGGGAGATGATTTTGTTTTAGTTTTACTAAATATGGTTAAAATAACAGAGGGTTAAATATGTTTTACCTGATTTTATATGGAAGTTCTCCAATCTACTTTTCTAATTGTGTCAAGAGAGTGGAAGAAATTCACAGTAATCACACCACAGCAGTCAGTGGAGCAGTTATATTTCTATAGAGTTTAAGATGATAATAATAGAATAAAATAAGCTACCTCCTTTAATTAAGCCAATCATATTACATTTTAGGAAAAGTTAAACGGCTGCTAGACATAGAATATAATTATGTTAATATGTTTGTTTTATGTTTTACTTTTTATTTCATTTGCATCTTGAAAACTGTCACACATCAACTGTCTTTTATTGTGTGATTTTGGAGGGCTTTCCACATACATTCAGCCGTGTTTTCTTCATTCACATTACTTGTATATAATGCAGTTGTTTTTTAGGTTTTTAGTTCCTATTGAATATTTTTTAATGCCAGTCCCTCTCTTAATAAAGGCTGGTGAACTGTGACAAAAACATAAACAATAATAGTCTCAGAGTGTGACATGTTTTAATATATTAGAAATATATTATAATATTGTTAATAAACCAAACTAAACAGAAAAGAACATTTACAAATTAATTGTAAGTTACAGCAACCCTCCACATATTGAGCCTTCAACTGAAGCAAGTCTTCCAAGTGGCACATTGAATTACATTTGTAAGAAGTAAACAATAATACATGAGGTGTCATTATGTACAAAAATAAGACCTCAAAGGCAAGTGGAAACATCCACATTCACTCATTTAGTTTCTCTACTCAGACTGTCAGACACAGTCATACAGTAGTTGTATTATTTCAACCAGTGTCCACTTTATGTTACACATGAGAAAGAAACCGCACTTACGTTAAAGCTGAAAGTGCTCTGTAGCTCTCCAATTGTCATCTTATTGTAGAGAACAGTGATATCTTGGCGCTCCTCTGCTGGTGAAGTGGCCTGTCCAGAGAGGAAGGAAGAAGCCTTCTATAAACTGATGCTTGGTTATGTATACTCTATACTCACATTTTGCTCAGCGAAGTCTCATTCATCATGCTCTTGACAGGCACAAACCAAAACAAAATTAAAAAAAAAAAAAAGGTTAAAAGCCTGGCTGATTCACACTAAACGTAGCTTGGTTCTCTCATCTTCTGGAAGCAGAGAGGAGGTGCTCATTTTTCATCTTGTCATTATTCATTTTCTTTAGCCCTCGTCCCACAATTCCATTTCCTGTTGTGGCACTCACATTGGCGATGTCTGTCTCCAGCTCCAGCACTTGCATCATTTCTTCCCACACACGGTCGTCATCCTGAGTCAGGTTCCTGTCCTCTCGGGTTATCTTCGCAATAGAAACCATGAAATGTAGGTAGGCCTCTCGAACCTGTGGCACAATGACAAGCTACAGATTTCGTTTCCACAACAAAACAAAGGTTGTCTCAGGACAATGGAGGCAAATTTAATTATATCTGTACAACTCAAAAAAATAAAAAATGACATTAGTAAAAGTTTAACTACAAAAAGCGAAGTCATCATTCCACCAAATAAGCCAAAACCCTAACTGTGGATTTTTGATTTGGGCAATTTATTCAGTAGGAAGCAGTTCAAATGCAGCTGTAAGTGTGATAATGTTTCTGCACAGATTTTTTAAAATTGATTTTTAACACCTCCAATAAAATCCCATACACCTCCATTGAACTGTGGTGGAGGCAGAGGAAGACATCTCAAAACACTGAAAAATAAAACCAAAATGATCTACATCATTAGATACCATGAGAGTAAGAAAGTCAGAAAATATGTTTTTTTTTGTGCGATTTTGGGTGAAGTGAACCTTTTTGTAGTTTCCGTCATTGAAGTAATAGTCTCTTGATGGCATTCCAAGTCCCGGCTGGTCAATCTAACGAAAATACAAGAATAGTAATTAAGCATGATTGCATGTCCATAATATTTTGTGTGTGTGTGTGTGTTTTTAACAGTATAATTATGAATATGGCTGGTAATACTTATATTAATCTTTTGATCATTAAATCCCACAAAAAGACCTGAACCAACAATGAACTGATCCTTTGACAAGTATTGTCTAAGTTTATTCCTCAAAAACAACAGTGTTGGTTAACATGTTCCTTCACCACCATGAACACAAGCACTGCAGTTTATATTCACGCAATCCCACACAGACAGCAAATGTGTATCAGTTCGTCCCCAACAAACATACTATTTACACATTCATGAGTAATGTTTGCTAAAAGCTACTACTATAGCTACTACAGCCACCACTGGAAATTATTAAATTAAATTAAACTACACGTTTGTAGATTTCAGTAGAAACAAATGGGTTTGAGGCTAAGTGCCACAGATAGGGAAGGGAGATTGTTTGTATTGTTGCATTTGGTCTTTTCAAGTGATTTGTTAACAGTACTAAAAATATAGAATAGCCTCATCTATAATGACTGTATAAAAACATTATGGCTGTGGTCTATTTTTTCTATTTGTGCTGTAATATCTTACATAAATGATATGGCGCTTAGAGTCCCGGTCGTCTGTCCACACGTACATGTCCAGCAGAACCTTCTTGTGGAAACGGGCGGTAAGTGTTGCAAGTGTGTCCTCAAGGCTCCACGCTTCCTCTGCAACAACAGGAACAAATTGACACTTAATTTAAACACAATTTGTCTGGCTGTAAAGAGCCATTAAGTGTAGTAGGCTGCTAAAATGAGGCTCCCTCTCTGTGTAAATCTGTGTGTGCAAATGCAGCTATGTGTGGTAAATTCTTTTCGAGCCACCGTCCATGATTACATTTAATTAAAGTGGCAAGAGCCAGGAGCTTGGGGAAGTGCAGAGTAGACTATTTAAAGCATCCTTCACAGTCCTGAGTGAGGACCTGCTCCTCTGCCCACTCATCACGCTCCCAAGCTCCACACCTGACTGCTCAGCTGAAGAACCCCTGCCGGCCTCTTGATCCCGCCAACAAAGCTCGTACTCAGCAATTCACTGAGTGCAAATATAGCTATACGGGCTTGGTGTGAGCACATGTATTTGAGTAGGAATGTGAGCACTTGTTTGTGTGGATGTGCTGCCATGCACACATTTGCATATTTGTACAAACAGCAGACATTAATCAGAGCATGGTTTGGGGATTTTTCTACCTGTAGTGGTGTTCCAGTCGTCTGAGGCCACAGGCCAGTCTCCAATACTGTCAATGAGCTTCAGAAGGGGCTGGGAGTCACGCTGCTCTATGAGGCCTGCAGGTGAAACACACACCTTATGAAATATGACAACACTGTCTCTCCTGTTCATTCAGTAAGACAAAATGCCTTCTTACCATGGAACATTAATTTTTCAACTTGGAAACTGCAGCTGACAAAAACACCACCAGAATTATAATTATAGGGTGGGTCTTCTAGAAATAAATGAACGTCCTTTTACAATCAAGCCCTCATCAAATAGGTTCACACAATGCTGATTAAGTCTGTCGCCAGCAGGTAAATCCCTCTGGATTTTGCACCAGAGTTTTTTATCTGGTGTCTGTCGTGACATTCCCGCTCTGGTAGTGATGCATTTTAAATCAAGTGGCAATGATTTGTTTGCCAGAGTGGAAAAGGTCTTGAACTCGTATGTGCGTATGTCTAAAATGGTGGGTCTGCAAGGCCTCTCTGGCTCTGCAGTTTGATAATATTAACATTATCATAGCATAGCTTTTTAGGCTTGGTTGATTACTGTCTTGTGGGCAGACCTGACAAAGCATGAATTCAGACCTTCTACAAGTCAGCATCATAATGAAGTTATTTTGGCATCCTTTTGATCCCTTTATTGTAATTTGGCCGCAGCAAAATCTGTTTATTTTGGGATCATACCGCTCTAGTAAGCCAGTTTAATTCAGCTGGCGTGCCATTATATATATACACTGAATATTTAGCATTGATTTTGACACACCAAATATGAAGCTGCCACTCACCAGAAACAGATGGAGAGGCATATATACTTGCATGTTGTGTTTAAATGTGAATAAACAGGGATCCCGTGGTCAAGCCCGCATGAGTAACACATGGTTTTTGTGCTGCTCTGTATGTCCTGTGCATGAGCATGAGTTGTGACAAAGCGTCGGTATTTGACGACCTGGGAATGAGAGCGGGTTGGTGGCCCATTTACAGAAGTAGGGCTGTGTATAACTGCCAGCGCACACAGAATGGACAGCTAGTGGATAGTGAATAGGTATTAGCTGAATCCTTTTCAGCTTTCAGCTTTCAAAAGTCCTTTAAAATATAATCTACAGCTACATTCACATGACAACTGGGCAGCTTCATCTGCTTAACAGGGTATCTTGCAACATTTGAATGTTTTTAGTTTCCTTAAAGAATAGACTAGTTCAAAAATCTTAAATATTTGTCTGCCCTGCTGTAGACAGCAGTATTAGTTATAAAATGTTCTTGTGGCTAATGGCAGGCTGATGGGAGATGTTACACACCTCCTGGCCAAGGAAGATCATCTAATCATCTAATAAGATCAACAGCATTATTTTTTGTCTTTCTTTAGAAGTAATACACACTTTTCAGACTGTGCAAAGAGAGCCTTACTCTCATTCATGCAGGAGCTGTAGAGGATTTTGGCCTTCCTGATGGCACTCCTGTCCAGTTCATTCTCCGTCTCGAGAACACCTGCAACAACAGAACACATTCAGACATTTCATCTCTGAATGAAACCCACGCGGAGCTCTGAATGTTGCAGCCCACTGACCACTGAAGAGTGAGCTGACCTTTGAGGACAATCTCCAGTTTGTCCCGCAGAATGTCAAAGACACTGTGATGGGAGCTCGTCTCCGGGATTACATGTCGCTCCAGCCAACCCCCGCAGGCGTACTGGTAGAAATTATCACAAGGCTTCACGGACTTATCCATGTTGTGCAAGAGCCAAGGGCGGCTTTCAAGGCACCACAGAGACGAGAAGGGGAGGAGAGGCAGAGGTTGGACGGCATGGTGAGGATCCACATGTGGTTTAAAAACAGTGTTTGGGGGGGTGGTTGACTTTGTTTGCAAAATGAAACAGCAGGAGAGCAAAGGAAAAACGGTTGCCCTCACCTGCAGTAACACAGTCCGCAGTTGTGCACACAGTGTTGAGGTTGGAGCGAAACAGCTGGCCTGAAAGAATCAGTGTCAACATTTATAAGAAAGCATGTGGACTATTTGACAAATTACACCCGGGCTGACACAAGGAGGGTGTTGTTGTGTGAAATACAGAGCTAATTCTAACTAGCTGAGATCCAGTCTCTGTGTTTGTGTGTGTGTGTGTGTTACGGGCAATGTCTATGTCAGCAGTGACTCTGTTCTGTCACTTTTGTGTGGCACTGCTGATCAGACAGTAAAGAGAATTACAGTATTACAGCGACTATCAGAGCTGCCCGCTCCAATATGACACATACCAACCCACTTATCCCATCATCTGTCCTGTGTTCAGTTTACAGGCTTAACACGACCACACTCACCTTCACCTGTTGAGCTCCTCGACATGCTTGTCCTGTTAGATTGTTCTGAATTGGTTGGAAGAAACAGATATTTCAGACATTAGACATAATCAGGACTACTTTATTCTAAATATTCTAACAATTAGTCTCATAAACTGGTAACATTTAAGTAAGAGAAAATGCAATTACATCTTATACAATGCTGAATTTGTGCTTGCAAAATCCACAAAAAAGTCAGGAAAAAAAAAGAAGCATGGAGTTGTAGTTGCAGTCCCCTACTTAAAGGTTAGGCCTGTGTGTGTGTAGTGTGGTATGTTTTTATTTATGAATAAACCCTTATTTTTTATTTTGTTGAGTAACAATAACCTTTAAACATCTCTAAAAAGGTGACACCTGACCATCAATATTGCATATATCATGTCATGATCACATCCGAGAGCTTTTCTAGGGTCAAGATGATTTCCTGTGTCAGTGACCAGCTTGCAGTCACACAAAACCAGAGAAGGGAGACACTTGTCATTACTGCTGCCTTCTGCAGTATCTAGATCTTACCACAGTGAGCCCGATAGAGCCGTTACCTTTCACAACCGACGTGTAGAGGACTACCAGCCCGGCCAAGGCGCAGCTGACCAACAGCAGCAGCACAGACAGACCGATTTCTGGAACAGTCCAACGGCGCTTTCCAGGTTTACTTGATTTCTCCATGATATCCATTTGGCTTTCGGATTTGCCCATATTCCTCCTGACTGCCAGCTCTGTGGGAAAGACACCGTTGGAGTGTGGGATGGTCCAGGCAGAGAGCTACCAGTGTGTGTGTGTGTTGTGTGTACATATGTGTGTGTGTGTGTGTGTGGGCTGTGCAGTGATCCATCAGTAAACTGTGCCAGCTGACCTGCAGTGAGTGAGCTTCAACTGCTGAACACCTACAACAACTTCACTGACAGGAGTTGTGAAACTGTTGGTCTCGCTGCATGAAAGCAGTTTGTCACTCTGCCTGTTTTTCTTTTCTAAAGTAATGTGAAACATTTAAGCCTGGCTCTCATTTTTAGATCCTTTCTGTGAGTACTTTCTGAGCTGGTTGAGTTCATAAAATTGGCCTTTTGGTCTTTCCTCTCTCACCCGATCATAATAGCCTTGGTAAAGTAGCTAGTGGGCCTACATTTATTTATTTATCATTAATGCTATCTTAATGTGAGTGGGAATCAAAAAGAAGTGGCAGATTTAATAGGAGAGTTTAATTTTGAGTCTGTCTACTTAGCTGCTAATTTATACCTTAAAACTGGCACCATACATCATTTGATGCCAACCTGGGGGGTCCAATGATAATGTTGAAGGGTCAAAAGAGGATTAAAGGGATAAGAAATCAAAATAATATTTATATGATACAAATATTTGTCTCTGACTTTTGTCATATGAACTACTGGATACTTTTTACTCTGCACTCATCTGAAAATCTTTCAAATACAATCTGATAAGACTCCACAATCTAATAAAAACAACTGTGGAACGCAGTGTTTGTGTTCTGAAAATATGCATTGCCTTTGATGCTTGAGGTAGATAAACATGAGTCTTGATCACCATCTTTATAGAGAGTGTGTCTAGAAGACAGAAAAGTTTCTGTTAACTGCTAGGAGACCTGTGCAGTGTGTCTATCATCTGCATTTGTACTTAAACTGTCAAACTGATTAGTTTACTATAATAATCTTCAGTCTCTCCAGAGCTCAGTCCACCTGTTTTCATGATCTGACCATATTCGACACATTTTGTTCAGTGTACGAGTTCATTAAGGACATTATTTCTCACTTTACCATTGAGCTCCATCTGGTGTTAATATAGTCCTGGACAGAGAGTCGTTGTGTATATTGAATGTGACATTTATACTGGAAACTATTTGGGAAGCCGTAAATTAACCATTAAACCAATTTTTACTTGTTGTTTGAAATATCTGCCCCCCCACACACACACGCTTACGTTACACACACACAACACACACAAGGCCTTAAGCCTTCTTCCAGAGAGCTAATTTCTATGCACAATAATTATGTATGTGTGAACACAATATTGCAAATGAGCATTTGTGCAGGGGACAAAACGCCAATCACCCGTGGCTTTCAGCGGCATTGCTTTGCATCTATTCACTCTGCAGCACCTGTTTCTCCATAACCAGCCCCATTGCCCTATCATTAGGCCTGACAGGGGACGGGCTGTAAATCAGAGGTTCACACTGCTGTGCCCCATTAGCCCTTCCTGATGAATACTCATGGGCACATATCTGGCACTACAGTGATGAAGAGCAGACAGGGGCTTGTTAGATCTGCACCAACATCCTCAGCATCCGACCGTACACAAGCCATCTCTGAGGCAAAATCCTGTTATACTGCATTAAAGGCAGGCCTCACTCTGTGGAAAACTATGTAATAATGTGCAGTCTGCTGTGTCAATACAAGATTTGCCGTCCAATAGGAAGTTACTTAGATCTTTAAATGTCCTCAGATAAACTGCATTTATGTTTTATTCCTCCCTGTTTTCAGGCTACAGGCAGAGTGTATCAGCTTAGTTGAATATCTATGGTAACACTTCTGATAGTATTTATAAGTGACCACAGAACCCAAGCATTTAACACAGGAAAATGTCTATATTGATCAAAAAGGTAAAAAAATAACATCTTAATATTTGAAGTTTTGGTGAAATGGCTTTACAAAAGGATTAATGGAATTAAATGAATAAAAAGGGCAAACTCCCTGGCCTTTGGTAAGTACCATTGGATTTATTAAGCATTAGAAACAGTAGAATTTGTATACAAGGTAAAACTACTCAGAAACTGGACTAAATGCATGTATGAGTGCAAAGCAGCTGTTGTTAAGACCTGAACTGAAATCATCAAGCAGGTTGTAAATAATCAGACCATGGAGCATGCCTGTCTCAATGTGATTTCGCGCCTGTCATCACAATGGCAGTCTGAGAAATAAAAACAATTATATGCCGATTTATTATTAATGCACTAATCCTACTGAGTCTTGTGCTCGGTTTAGTTCAAGGAGAACTAAAGCAGCAAATACAGAATACAAAGATTTACAGACTGAAATATAGTTTTAGTTAACAAAAATCAGCTACTGTTTCATAAGCACTATCCTTTGCTGCCTTTTTACCTGCTGATACTCTATGTTTAATTCTTTTATTTAGTAGTTTTTCAAACTATACATCTTTCTGTTCTGTGTAAAGCATTTGGTTGCTTGTTTTGAAACATGCAATGTAGATAAAGTGTAAAAAAAAATGTTAAACCCATTGCATGCATGCTGGTGGCCTTTCAGTAAATGAGTTAATGAGCTAATGTATTTATCTTTTCTAACACAAAATGAAAAAAAATACATGCGAAAGTAGTGAGGCTGATCGGATAACCTGAGAAATACTGTGAGGAAGTACGTACAATTCGACACAGTGGACAAATTGTGGATGAAGGTATGGCTGTTCACTGATATGGGTTGGGTACATATTATACTTGAAATTGTTTTAACTTGATTTTCTGAAGCAAAAATGAGACCTATTAGACATGGCAACCTATCAATGAATAAAGTATATTTTTTGCTTTAAAAAATATTGGTGAGAGCGGTGGGCTACTTTTTCCTGCCCTGATTAGTGTTTGTAGATAGCCCTGCAGATATCCACCAACCAGATGGTTTGGACAGCCTGAGAGACTACACCCAGGGCCAAAAAAATCCAAAAATAACTCACTGCTGTTCGTTGCTGTGAGTGCAAGGTAACAGTCAAACCCACAAGTGTATCATCATTTTTGTCAATGAAGACAGACAGCCGGCGACAGAACAAAAAGCTGCAGAGGCCATGAAAATGTGCATCTGTTCCTGCAGCTACACACAAGTCCACGTTCTCCAGCCACAGTGTGGCGCAGGCCTCTACAGATGATGCGAGGGCAGCATTAAAGCTATGTTACAACAATCAACATAAACAACCTAAGCAGACTAAGACAACTGTCACATGCTACAAAAATACAGTCAACCTCCAGTTGTCATACATGCATAAACAGAGATATTTTCAAAAGAATCTTGAGTAAACCAAAGACACTTTATTTAAACACGCTGACCAAAATATCTTTTAAAATGGATTTTAAAGGAATCAGATCTGAAAAAAAAAATTCTGTGCAGTCTGTGCAATATTTTTTTTTACAAATTCCAGTCTAACTCAGGGAAACGACATCTGTGGTTTATATAGCTTTTTTATTTCTACACATGTATGGATGCAGGTGAGGGAGAACCAAAGAACAGATTTATATAGAAAACGTAATGTCACTCTCAGTCATCAGTGAGTGGAGCATCAAAGTACAAAGCAACTGATCCAGTCTGTGACGCTGATCATTCAGCACTCTAAGTTTAGCTCGAGGATTTGGTGTTAAAAATGTGTTTGTGTTCATGTGCAAAACACCCCCAAAGTGACCGAGGAAACAACTTCAAATGACAAATTTCTTTCCGCAGCTCCTTTGACGTGAACAGGACAAGTTGTAAGTAACCACATGAAGCAAAATATTATAGTAGCCTGCTAGTGGCAGTGTAAATGAACAGGTCAGAGGTTCAGGGTGTCAAAAATAAAGATCCTTCCTCTGAAAGTGAGCCTGATTTGTACTAAATGTTTTCAAGGTCTCCTTATTTTAAGCACATTAAGATTACATGCGGCTGTGCTCAGTGACTGGTACAGTTCTTCTCTAAACTTAGTGTTCCAAACAAAACAAGGATTAACTCAGAGGTCACGCTGCCAACAATCTGTACGCTTTCTCTAATTCAGTTGTATTTGCTCAGCTACTGACCATGTACCTTAAAGTCTGTAAAAACAACTGCACCATTATTTTCTACATGTAAAAATGTCCATAAGCACTTTTACAAATCCGTCCTGGGACTGCTGAGAATCTGACCTGAGTGACTGCAGCTTCAGGTGGCTTTAACTTTAACCACCTCCACTTTGGTGCTTGACAGCGAACAGGAATCTGATGTAAAGGATCCAGAGGCTTACCTTTGTATGTGGACGGTAGAAGTGCCTAGCCGTTCCCCCACAGTGGGCTAATATCTCAAACACCCCTGCTGAGCATCCACTCAGAGCTGGTGTGTAGAGAAATGAGTCTGTGCTGCGGGTTGAAGGAGACGTTATCCGGTTCAGTGTGCTGCTCAGGGAATGAGTGAGGCAGCAGAGAGAGAGTGAGAGCAAGAGAGGGAGGGAGGGAGGGAGAGAAGGGTGAGGAGGCAGATGGGAGGTGATAGTACTGGATTGTTTTCGATTACAGTCCTGTGATAAGAAATAATGTGTGTGTTACGAGGGTTTGCTTTGGGTTATGCTGTGTGTTTGTGTGTCTGAGGGGTCAGCAGGATGTGTTTCGGTGAGCATCAATTTCTTTTTCTCACTGTGAAGTGTCCCCAGCTGCTGAGCCTCCGGAGAGGGCAGAAAAATCTGGAAAGCTTGCAGAGAGATAAGAAAAACATGTTCCTGAAGTGCTCTGCTGACAGATAATCTGGTTTCTGAACCTCTTTTTAGCAGTTTTTAGCATCCCTGCAGCCAGAAAGGTGTAGATTTATGCCCTCCAGTTATCATCAAAACAAACACCACGCATCACTGTTGCCCTTTTTAATTCCTCTCTCTTCTCCTGTCCAGGAAGGCTCATCTTCAGGGAGATCTCAGGCGCCCACGGCGTGCTCCGGCGGGGATCTGAACCCTAGCCTGGTGTCAGATTGAAATGGTATGGCTCCCAGGCTCATTATCAGCCTGATTAACCACACTAATTAGCTGATAATAAAAAAGATCGTGCGGGCCACGGGCCACATGTTCTTGGCTAACACTCGCAGACAGCCAGTTGCTCAGGTGCTGTTTGCTTGCCCAAGACGAGAGGAAACAAATTTACCGGATCAAACCCAAAATAGCACACTGTGCATATGAGATGTACTGATGCCTTTAAGATCCTTTTTATTACCCTTTGCTCCATTTAAATTTATAGAAGAGGGACCTCGAAGAAATGTTTCGTGAAAAGTGAAGAAGCTGGCAGTCATTTAACAACAACATGACAAGCACAGTGGGAGGTCGAGGTTTGCAACTGAGTTAATAATTTATTCATAGATTTTATTTAGCAGGGAGGATGCTTCTTCTCATGTAGTCACTGGGTTAAGTATTTTGCATGAAGTGCAATGTAATTTATTTCCATGATATCCTGAATCTTGCATTTGATGCCCAGGAACACTGACATTGGGAGGTTAATTACTTTTCTTTAAGGTTTATAATTAGAGTAAATATTCAAGTAGATACATGAAAGCAGCACTTTAAATTACCAAAAAATGCGACTGTCTGTTGGCTATTTCTAACATTTCATACGTACAATATCTTGAAAACACCATGCAGAAACCTACATTCAACAATTCAGCAATCGAGGAACAAGCCTTCTGCCTTAAAAGTATCATTATTTTGTGGGGTTTGATTATCCTGCAGCTAATAAAACAAGGTCCCACAAAAAATCTAAGTACTCTGCTAAAGCACGGCGGTATAGATTTTAATACAGAGTGCATCTTTTTCTTCACCCTTCATGATTCTGACTTTTTCATCTCATAAGGCACAGCCTATTGGTCACGTGTGAGCACTGTCTGACAGTGACTGGTGAGGGTCTACATGTTATTCCTGCGGGGAAGTGCGGAGATGTACGCCTTACTCGCGGAGAGCGGAAAAGGCCAAGAGAGAACATGTAATCAGGCGTGTTTCTTCTTTCTGTCCCTCTGAACTATTAAGTCATCCAGAGACTCATACATCTTGGCCATGTGACTGTTGCAAAAGAGCCATGAAATTAAAGTAAATGTTCTGCCTCTGAATGTCCCAAAAAGGGTGCTGCTTTATCTTAGTCCCTGTTTGCAGAAGAGCATCTGCTCTGACTAATGTGTTTCTACTCATCTGAGCTTTCACTCAGAGCAAATGAACATCAGTGCTTTTACAGGCTCAGATGCTTTCGGTTGAGCGTTTTCTTTCTTTCTCCTCTCTCTTCTCAGAACGATGCAGCACTGGTAAGATTGTCCTCACATTTCCTGGAGTCACAACCTTTTGCCTTTTGCCAACTGCGCCTGTGCCTCCTGCCCTGCGTCGCGGCGTAGTCGGCTAATGTGCTACCCATTTTGCCACTATCATTACCTTAACTTCACACAAGCTGTTTGCAAGCATCAAATCTTTACTTTGCTGTAGCCCCCTGGATATTGGATGATTGCATGCATTTTTAAACTTGGGTGCAGACGGTATCCTCGGTTTTGCAGGAGTAAGTCTAATTATGTTTAAGTAGGGAACCTAAAATTCGATTATCGGAGATTTATTTGCTGTAAGGCGGTGTATGTTTGTTCTCACACAGGCCATAAACAAATACTGGACTGTCTCGATGATTAGTGGAACTGAAAAACAAGCTTGAAAGCTTTTTAATTAGGCCATTGTTGATGAATGCTACTGTACGTATTTGATGGAGAAGGCTGCTCAACTTTGCTAAAAGCCTGTGGCGGAAAATGTAATGTGTGCTTGTAAACTCTCAGAGTAAGAAGAGGAGAGAAGGCTGCTGCTGTTTTAGGACGAGAGTTTATGTATTTTGGTTTAAAAAAAAAAAAGTCTCGCAACTAAAAATGATATCAAATTACAGGTTGCGTAGCATGGAGCAAAATGTTCTTGTCTTTCATTCCAACAAAAGACCTGGATGTGAAAATGTGCTTATTTGTGGCCAGATTAATTAAACAGCATTTAACATATGTTTTTTACGTTTCTACTGTTTTTGGTCTTGCCTGAAATCAGTCTTTTTTAGAGCTTGCAGCTTGACAATAGTAGTAATCACTGCTTTACATTCTCCTCTCCCTGTTAATTATGTCCCATGTTAAATGCTGCAGGATTAGGCAAACAGTCTGCATGAGCTTAACCAAAGCAGAATATTTGAGTTTTTAATTGCAATGCATAAAGATGTGCTGTTTTCAAGCAGGAGGTTTATTTATTGTGACTTTGTGATGAGGTGATACTATCTTACATTTGTCCCGTCTTACAAATACTAACAATGTCTTGGTCATATAAGGACGACAGCGGTAGCGACCGGATGAAATAGTGGCGTTACTTCTTGTTTGACACAGGTTGCTCCTGAGGCAGTCCGTCTGCCTGACATGACAGCGTTAGTTGTCCTTACACACTCTCTGTCAGCTTGCTGGCTTTTCAGTCAGATTCATTGTCTCGCTTCTGCCTGAAAAAAACAGAGGCCGTGATTAACTGGTGTGTTCCTCCTCTGTTGATTTACCGCATGTGTTTAATAGGCCTCAGAGAAGCACACAGGTCATTAAGCACAGCAGCGACATAAAAGCCCCGATATGAGGTCCAACTGCTGACTAACTCAGAGGAGCCGATCCTGAAGCAAAAACTTGTGGTCTCCATTCTTCATCTCATAAATCAGCGTCCATTAGATCACCGTTTCCAGGTGTAACACGTTGACGTACGGGCGACCACATCATGATTGCTGGGGTCGCTGTGGACATTCACACCGGCGTCTTCTGCTCCTCACTCTTACTCAAGCAAAACCAGAGCATGGCCGTGCATAACTCTATGTAAAAAAAGAGTGAGAAACAGGCCATTTAAAAAGAAAGAGTAATCCAATTATGCAGGGGCTACAGAGAAAATGTTAAGTGTGTATTAGTGTCAGTTTCTCTTTCTGGGAATGTTTGTTACGTCAATATGTGCTGCGCTTACTGCTCTCGGTTAACTTGATGCTGTTGGAACAATATAAAATTCACAATGCAGTGGGAGCATATCCAGCTTTTTAAAAAGTCTTTTCCCAGTCTGGTCTCCATTTGTGAATACTATCGGCAGCGTCCCAGGGACGCTAACAAGAACAAATCATTTTTTACTTAAATTATTTTGTCGAATAGATGTAAAACTGTACAGTAGTAATCTGAAAGTGCTAACAAAAGGGGGAGCGGAGAGAGCAGCATAACATCTTTTTTTCTATTATGGAACAGACTCTAAAAACTTTCTTGCAATAAAAATCATCTTTATATATAAAATATAAATGAGCGGTGAAATGTTACTCAGTACATTTACTCAAATTGGAGATACTAGGAGGTAGCTGATAACATTTGAAGCATTGTTGCAAATTAAATTTGCTTCACTTTGACCAACTGCAACAATAAAATGCTCTTCATACATAGGCATCAGTAATCATAAGAAGATTATGTAATGTAAAACTCAAAGGAGCATTGAGTACTTTTACTTTTGATACCTTAAGTACATTTTGATAATGTCACTTTTACCTGAGTAATATTTAAAATTATGGAATTACAGAGTAACAGAGTATTGTTATATAGTGACTTCTTTTACTTTAAGTGACAAATCTGAAATATTCTTCTACCACTGACAAACATTTTGCTTATCGAGAGCTGCTTGTGATGACAAAATCCATTTGGTTTGCTTTGAATCCAAACAGTATCCTGTTAAATCAACTACTCCACATGAATCAATCTCTAGGCTAAGTGACAACAAACCCCCCAGGATGTGGTCTTTTACTCTCCACCTGTCCCTCAGGTTGTAAAAACTAGGACAGCGATGTGGAAGGTCTAATCCTCCTTATCTTAATGGCATCCACCGCTATCGCCAGAGTGGTGGGGACAATCGACCCTTTCCCTTTCTTTATCAGCAAAACCCACTTCCCTCACCAATCCTGTTGGTAACCCCCCCCCACGCCGACTCCCAGGCTCCTCAGCTGTGCTTTTGTCCTCTGATATTACCTCATGTCATCATGCTGTCACAGTCTCACCTAACTAGTATTTATTTGGAGGTGCCTGCTTTCTGGAAAATATAAGAAGCTTGTTGCTGAAGTTGAAAAGGACAAATGGCCTGTGTTTTTCGACAGCACACACACACACCACACACAGGGTGGATGTGTACCTTGGCTCCGGGTTGTTTTCCTTTGCCCTCTCATATTCCCGGTGTGGATGACAGCCACTCTGCAACGAGGGAGTCAAGAGAGACTTTTCATATCGGATAAAAAAAAAGCAGAGATAGCAGCATGCAGAGGGCTATGTGGCATTACTGACTTTTCTTTTCAAAAGCCCTCACACGACCACAAACTCTGCCTTCCCTGGAGAATTGCTCAACCTAATTTACATGTAATAATACTGGTATACCTTCCTGTACTTGTAAAAGTCATGTCAAACTTTATTACAAATGTACAGTGAAGCTCAGTGTGCTGTTACTAAAACCATCCAGTTCAGCCTGAAAATAAAAGAAAATGATAAAAATACTGCTTTGTCTTATGATTCCCAGTTTGTTTCTCCGCTTGAAACTGGTGGTTGCTAGAAGCTGTAAGTGCACCTTTCATTGTCTAATAGAAAAACAAGCGTTGTGCTAATAATACAGACTATGGACAATAATTACTGATGATTTATGTCTTATTTGATCCAAAGCCCTAATTTGTTCTGATCTTACTGAACTGAACTATCAGCAGCAGTTAGATAATGCCGCGTCCTGCTCTGTGCAGTGTAATTTATCTTCATCTACTGAACACGAGGAAGCTAGGTAGTCTTTTTTATATCAGAAAATGAATTGCCACTTTTTAAAAACAATTTAAGAGGTTGTAAATGAAGCTCGTTGATTTCCCTCAGCAGACAGCCAGCAGAATTCACCTGCAGTCTGCCAAAACTCCATTTATTATTACATATGAGGTTTTATTTAAATAACAATAAATGACTCCAATATCGTTCAGAAAACTTCTCTGACTGGTATATATACTTAGAACAATTCACATAAATATACAGAAGACTTGAGAATCTCACCTGTATTTTCACATTATGTTGCCTGAAATAAATGGATGATCTCGTGCACTTAGTTCTTTGTCTTTCCTGTGGTTAGCTAATTCTGCACTTTGTTTTGTTGCCATGACCTGTAACTACACAGGACAGGACCCATGCATGAGAGTCAATTATAGATAATAAAATCGTATAATACATATTTAGTTTCTTATTATGAGTAATTGTGTCCTACAAGAACACAAAATCATGTTTGTGCTCATATCACTGGTTTAAAGTGGGAGGGATCATTTTGGAAAGCGGTGATGTCATGCAGGTCCATGCACCAATCAGAGTTTGGAAATATGTAAATAACAATCTGATGACAGTTGCAGAGTTGTTTGTGTTTGTTGTGAGGTCAATCAAATCTGATCCTAATGCACCTGCAGAGTCCAGATGAAGCAAATTATACTTTTAAGTGACCTTAAATAGTGTAGAATTCAGGAAATAAATTCCTAATAAAATAAATACATATGAATGTTTTTATTTAGTCATGGATATTTGAAAAGAAATACATACTTAGATTTTGAAAAAAGTTGCAATGGGCTTTAAATATTGTCTAAAAGGTGCTCCACATAAAGTTTAACTGTTAAAAAGGCATGTTCAGGGGAAAGAAAGTTCTCTTTAAGGCAGCACAATAAATTACAAAACCATTACTTTTATTCTTCATGGATCTTTACAGACTGTCATAATTTGTTCTCATAATGTCTAACTATAAATGGCTGATATTTGACTAATTATGATTCTCTGAATCACTTTTAGTAGATATAAAGAGATAGTAGGGTTACATAAATTACTAGGATAAAGATTATGCAGCTCTGTATGTAGGTTCGCAGACTGGGCATACTTTTCCTCTGTTTAAAATGTTTTGGTTTTTTTTCAAATGAGGATGCAATTTGCCTCCTAAATATAATATGTACAAGGCCATCATTACACAGGACAGGTCTCTGAAGCACTCCGAAACTTTTGCACAGTACACATGACAAGTCCCTTCTGAACATACCAAGACGAACAGAAAAAAAATGTGATGTGCTGCTGCTGGTTTTTCTGGGTTATGTGATTCATTTTCAAATAATTCAGCCACATTTCTCTTAAACATTCTGAACATAATGACATCAAAATAATTTTTCTCAGGTGATATTTTCTTGTTTAGCAGAAATTTGAGTAATTCCGCTTTTGTTTTGTTTTTGTTGTCAGTGTGTCGGTTATCTGTGCCTAATGAGCGATGAAACGTTCTGGCGGCAGGCAGTAATTGCTTTGGAGGAGCCCAGCAGTGGGGGTGTAATTAGAGAGACAGGGAGGAGTATATGACTTCATGACTGGCACCGTTTAATGATAATGGGGTGCAACTCCACACTACTGTGGTCAACTAATCATACTGGACTGGCCTGGACAGCTCTCAATGCAAACGAGCCGTGACTGGAATACTGAGCAGCAGCTCGCCCACGCAGTTCCACACCATTCGCTTCACGGGGGATCAGGCATATGATTATGGCTGTGACCTTGCACCACCTGCAACACTGTTATTACAGCCACCACGGATGGACGGGTTTAATGTAAATACACTAATGTCATCAAGCCACACAGCAGAGAATAAATATGCACAACTGCCACCGCTTTGACAAGTACAGTTTGTCCTTTAAGAGCGAAACAGTGGAGAGAAAATCAACATCTTGATCGCTCAATCAGCAAACATATACAGTATTTAACACAGGAAATCAGAAAGAAATTATTACTTTTACCTGCATGTGTCTGCATGTATACATCTGATCAAACATGTTCAAAACATTCAAAACAGCAGCAACATGTACAGAATGTGCATCACAGGCACTCCAATCAACAATCAAAAAGTTTGGATGAAGATAGCACATACAGAACTGTGTGTGTGACCTTCTTTTCTGTTCTTATTACTGGATCGTCTTTACAGAAATTGTGTGATGATGGGAGTTAGGACCCCTACAGTTAGGAACATTTAAAAATCTATAAAGATAAAAACAAATAAAAGTTTCCCCAAAAGTAGAAACTGTGATATTTTCTGATGAAACAATCTCAGACAAGTCAGAATACAATTTAGCTGTGTAAACGAAAAGAAATCTGTGCTACAGCTCTATGGATGTTAAAGTAAAATCTATATTTACAGTTATTATGTGTTAAGTTATTTATTTTGAGTTACATTTCTAACCTCTCTTACTTTTTACAGCTGCACTGGTCAATATTTTAAGCAGTGGATCGAAAGACTGTGTGTAAAGTTGAAAGAGTTGCTCGAATGATGAACCCACAGAGCCTTATCACCCGACACTGCTGTTCCCCTCAGCTCAACTGAGCACCTTTTATAGCTCATTGCTCAACTTTACTCTCTTTGTTTGGTCTCACAACCCTCATCCGCTGTTAAGAAACTGTTAAGAACTAACATTAGCTGGTGAACATAGTTAAGCATTTAGCTGGAGAGGACATTTCCAGTTGGTGGAGAACAAAGACGGAGCAAAAAGGAGAGTGAATATCGACCTTACAACAGTCAGGTCACCTGAAACATGACTCTAAATGAATGATTAAACCTGTTGGATGTATAAATAAGTGTTTGCTAATGTGGGACTACATAATACTGAAATTTGTTTCTCCGACCTTCAGTTTTGTAAATAAGGTTTGAAAAATATTGGAAACACCTCTCAGTATAATGCAGTCCAGTACAACATCAGTGCAAACTACTACTTCAATACTGAACATATAACTGAGTGAACACCTCTCCAACTGTGTCCGTCAAACCTGAACATTATTCTCTGTTGGGCTGGACTGCATTAGAATTTACAGGTGTGCCTAATAAAGTGGCCTCTGAGAGTAAAATTCAAAAGGCTGCACAGACAATGAATTTAGGGCCACTGATCTGCTGTCATTTAAAGGTTTAGAGGTAAAGGGCATTGGTGAACTCCTCATCTGACATTTCAAGATGTTCAAGTTTCAGCTCTTCCTCACATGACCTTCGTCCTCCTTCCTGACAAGGCGGTTGTCAGACGCTGAAGTGGATTTTAGCAGCTTTCTGGCAATGTTTTGTCTCCTGATAGGACACATTTGGAGTCACTCTCTAAATCCTGTAAAATTCCACGCAAGTGTGATTTTAGATATTCGTTCTCGAAAGTATCTCATAACTTGAACGTTAATGAGCTTCGATTGTGAAAACAGTGTAAAGTTGTTGTCGTTAACTAGATAACTCCTCATACTTTCAACTTTCGCTTTGCCTCATTATTTTGTCCTGGCTCTTCTTGCAGCCGTCCTCGTAGGAGTTTCCTCTTCAAACTGCCGGTGCCGAAATTTATTCCGTCTTTCTTTCTAATATGGTTTTCTTGGGAGTATTTTGTCCCTGCTCTCTTTGGAGCTGTAGGGGTACCTTTAAGGCTCAACTGGGCTTTGACATGTCTTCAGCAAACTATCTTATAATTCCCTTTTTTTCCCCCTGAGTTTTAGTGTGAATTACAGTATTTAGACTATTTGCATCAGTAAGGCAGATTTTAGATTTAGTTAGGCTCAGTCTTCAGTTCAGTTGAAAGATGCTTTATGGATTAATTTGACCTTATAAGATGAATAAACAATTATGTGAATAGACTCTTTTTTAACAAGTAATTGAGCGGGTGGTAACTGACATTTATTCAAGTCCTATACTAAAGGATGATTTTATCTCTCACCTGTATTTCAGAACAAATATATAATAGCCTATTCAGATTTTACTGCAAAAATGTATTATCATCTGATATAATGTGATGCATGATTATAATTGATGCTACACAACAATATATAAATTAATTAAATTTACTCCATCCTGACCAGCTGCAACACTTGAATGCTTATACCTTAATGTACTGATAATATAATAATAATAATAATAATAATAATAATAATAATAATAATAATAATAATAATAATAATAATAATAATTTAATTTAAACAAATAATGCAACATATTAATATAAGTGCATTAATTGGACAACTTTTTTTTCATTTATTAGTAACACAAAAATAAATAGACATAGAATGTTACACTATGTGCATCTGACAGCTTGTTTGAATGCAGGACCTTAGAACAGTAAAAAATGGGGTTGGCGATATTCTATATTTATGTTACGATCGATCAACAAATCTCATTAAGAGACCAAAAGCTACATGAGCTCTGTCCATGCGGCACTCCACAGTCCCAGGCCCTTTATCCCCCACTAAAACGTGAATCTTTAAAAACGAGGCCTAAAAAATATAGCTTTTTAGATGAGCTGCAAAGCTGGGTCCCTAATTACTCACACAGGAATAAATAGTTCATTTGCTGAGGACTATTTTCAACATCATATCTGGTGCATAGTAAGTTATCTCCAGTAACAGGAAGCTGTATGTATGTGGGACTAACTCGAATAAATTACTGTTACCATAATCATCATACATCATCGTGTTTTAATTTTTTCAGACCATACAGGAAGGTTTATGGTTCAGGGGTGTAGAGTATCAGCCTTTGGCTACACATGCAGTGCTTCAATTAAATGTTGTTTTTTGTGTTTTCACAGTACACATGTAGAACATCACCAGACTTTATGAAGTCTGACCTGGGTCATGTAATTTCTATTTTGACTTCAGTTAGGAAAACTTCCTCAACCTGTTATTAACTATTCTCTGTCATCGCCACTGACCTCCATCAACTGTGCTAATTAGATAAATAGCGCCCCCTGTTGTTTGAGCCAACGTCCTGTAAGTAACAACAACCGTGTATCTGTCACTTTAAGACAAACCTCGGCCAGCAGCAGTGCCTGATGGAATAGAATGTCCACAGCCAATCGGAGCATTGTTGTCAACGCGTCGTCATGGAGCTGGTGGAGTTTTAAATCACAAAGAGGCCAAAAACTTCCGCTGTTTGATTCGCTGTCAATTAGATAGTTTTAGATTAGATTAGTTTATATATTTTTTTTTAAAATGTCCTCCGCGGACCCACTGGACGCCCTAAGAGAGCGCAACAAAGATTTATTGACCCGGCTGAGGCAGCAGATGGAGAAACTGGAGCGGCTGAGCGGCTGCAGTCACGGCCGCAAGAGGGAGAGAGAGGCCGGGGCTGAGGAGGATAGCGACCCCGCCGAGGTCTGCACCCGGACCGACGGAGACCGCGGTCTGGCCCGGGCCGCCCTCGCTAAACCTACCGTGAGATTTGCAGGTAATAAATGTTTGTTTACATGAGAGAAGCCCGCAGATATTGGCCGAGATAGCTGACAGATAAGACGGTGATTGAGGCCATGCAAACCGTCAACCTTATCCTGATTTGTGCTATTTTTAAATCTCTTCAGTATTATTGAACGTTTGAATCCGATTCATACTAATGAAACCCTTTGCCACTATTTCAACTATTCATACTTATTCAATTGCTTGTTCATTAAGATTAAAAAAAGATAAATCTAGGTATACTTAGATATATCTTAATATAATCTAGGTATAATATTCTCTAGTTTTGCTCACAGTGAGTTTCATACTCAAGTTTAACTCTTTAAAAATACTGTAAAAACCACTAAATAAGCAACTAACTGTAAATATCTGTAAAAAGTAGTTAACTGAAGGTTCACTTATTAGCTTTTTCTGGAGGTATCAACTGTAGATTGAGTAATGCTTAGTTTATTGAGGATAGTTGTCTAATTAATTAATTGATAAATTAATATCATGAATGTGGTTGAAAGCTCCAGAAAAGGCTAGAAAGTGCACTTTGAGTTTCTTTATTCAAACTACACATTATTACTGACCTTTCACTGCCTTGTTATGTTGCACATGACATTTTAGTTGTTTTCTGTTGTTGTCACTTATATTTCAAGCTGTGCATGTGATAAATAAAAAACATCCTTTGATCAATAATGGAGAAATCTGTGCCTCCATGTTTCTCCATCAGATACGTGTGAGTGTCAAACAGGCATCCAGAGCACTATTTCAACACCAGCCATACACACAGGAGGAACTTCTGAACATACAATACCATCAGACCTTTTCAAAGATGGTAACGGACATCCTGGAGTCCACAGCAGGCTGCAGAATACGAGGCCAGCTGCCACCAAGTCCTGTCTCCCAGATCACATCAAAGAAAAGGTAGGAAAAAAGGACAGAGGACAGTCTACACAAGTTTTGCTCTTTCTTTTACCGTACAATGTTTTTTCAGGTAATCTTATTTATCTCATAAAGCAGCATTGTCCAAATGTGTCTCCAAGTCCAGTATATTTGTTGCTATCTAAAAATGTGTCCATATTAAACTTAAACTAAGCTGCTTTGGCTACTCAGACAAATAAAAATGGACATTTTGATGCTTTATTAGTTAATTTTGACAGATGAAACAACACAGTTAACATGCTGACTTGTTTTTTGTTGTAGAGGGAGGTGCAGTCTCGAGTCACATTTCAGTCTGATGAATGCGACGAGATGTCTGCCTCAGACAGGCATCATTTGCAGCCTTTACTTGGGTATGACTGGATAGCAGGTATGTTTAATCATAACTCTGTCTGCCTGTTTCTTTCTTATACACATAATCATTTAATAGAGCCTTAACATATGATGTCTGTTCTCTCTAAGGAGTCCTGGATGCTGACGACTCCTTGATAGAGCGCTCTGACGAGTTCTTCAAAGACTTGTGCATGTTTCGATCGCTCAATAAAGACATGTGTGTCCACAGCCACAGTCCAGAGTGAGTGCTTCAAATTTGATTGCACTGGCGACTGATTACCTGTGATTGATGATGGCTTCTTTAAATTACTATTAATCATCTCTCCCTGTAGATTTTTGGGGAAAAATCTTCCAGCCCTGCCACTGCTAGCAGACAAGGGCAGTCCAGATGCTAACATGGACACTCATCAATGTGAGAGGGGTTATTTATTTGAATAGGGTACTCTCATTTTTCTTTTCATGATCCCTGAAATAATCCTCCTCTCCTGTTGCTCAAATTTTGTTCAGGTACATTCTCTTACAGGATCAACAGCCGACTGTTCCCGGTCCCACTTCACTCTAACGAGTGCTGTCCGGTGTGCAAAAAGCACAAATCCTCCCACCCCCACACTGCTGCTGAACCAGCTCTTATCAGGTAATTATGATGTGCACTTTGACTGCCTTTTTATAGCCTCTTATGAACATCAGAGCACTTAACTGGCACCAACCAACATCACATTTTAATGTCATATATTTTGATTAACCCGCAAGCCAGTCAGGTGCTGAGACCTTTTATAATGTGTTATTTTATTACAGTCTGAAACAAGTGCTCCTGTTCCTGGCTTTACTTGTATGACTGTGAATGCTGCTGTCAGATAACATTATGTACAGTTGTAGTGTGTGTTCCTTTAAATGCACTGAGGTAAAATAAAAGGGCTGTGTGCCAAGGCAGTGGGTTCAGACAGCCTTAAGGATTCCTATGAGTCACCACTAGTTTACTTAGTTTAGTTTAATAAGAGTAATAATCTCATTTTTAAAAAAATATTATTAAAATTTTTCCCTTTTTGGGAATGACAAATGATAAGATTTAAAAAGATGAAATGATCAGCCCTTCTTAATGTAAAAACAAAGCGTGAGGTCGATGAGACAGAATTGTCTCTATGTCGTAAAGTAAGTCAATTTAGTGTCATGACAATGCTGAAAGAGGTCGGTCAGGGCTTACCAAAACCATAATATTCCTTTTTTCATGTTTAGTAGAGATGGATCCAAAAATCCATACTAGATTTTTGTCAAGTGAGAGATTCAAATAATTACTATTTACCACTGTTGCAGCATGTATATTGTCTTGTGTATCTTCTTTCTGTTTTATTTGTAAGGGTCAGCATCCCCCGTTCCTCCCTCTTGCCGTCTCACAAGTACAAAGCTCATCGGCGATGCAGTTTTGATCCCTCTGATAGTTTGGGGTTACCATCGGTGAGTACACGTTTGAGTTAGGGAGTCCACTTGCATGATAATTTATGTGCCATAGACATAGTCATCATTACATATTGTATTAACACCTGAAAGTTTACATTAACATAGAGAGTTTTATCTTTGTTCATTTGCATGGATCTCTCTGGACTTGTCCAGCACTGTCTCTCTGGCTGGTCGAACACAGGCCTGAGCATGCTACTGCCACCCAGCAGCCTCGATCTGCGGAGCAGTCTGGATATAAAGAGCTCCACCGGGTCACAGAGCAAAGAGCTGGAGGTAAGACACTGCATCTCTCTGCATCCACTGTGTCTCAGACTTAAATATTATAGACTTTTTCCACAGCACACATGTTGACTTGTCATGAAGGAAAAGTACAGGTGGAACTAATAACATTAAGGATGGCCTGGTAACATTAAGTATCCCAGTAAGAAATGAAAATAAACCAGCACAACACTTCAGTAAATTCAGTATTTAACACTATAGTTCCCTCAAGGCTTATCACAAAGCTCAATGACCTGGGTTTAAACACCACACGGTGCAAGTGGGTCCTTGATTTCATGACAGCTAGACCCCAGGTGGTGAGGGTCGTCTAACACACCTCACCCTCATCCTTAACATCAGAGCTCTTCAGCGCTGTGTTCTGAGCCCCCTGCTGTAGTCCTTGCACACACATGACTGTGAAACAACTTTTGACTCCAACAACATCCTCAAGTTTGCTTAGGACACAGCTGTGGTGGGACTTATCACAGATAACAATGAAAAGGCCTATCTGACCTCCACATCAGGGCACTCTCCATCAAGAGTGCCCTGATGTGGAACATCACTGCCTGGTACAGGAACGGTACCCAAAAAAACAACAACGCCCTCCAAAGGGTGGTTCATTTGGTTAGTCATTGGCAGTGCTCTACCCTGCCTAAAGGACATTTACATATGATAGACAGACAGACAGACAGACAGACAGATACGTTATTGATCTCCAAGAGAAATTCACATTTCCAGTAGCTTGAAAGGTGGAAACATAAGGGCATGCAAGTAAATACAGTAAAAATGCAAAAAGAAACTATAATAAAATAGAAGGTAAAAATACAATATAAAATAACAATATAAAATTACAAAAAAATATGATATGAAATTAAAAAAAAATATGAAATATGAAATAAGCATCTGGCAGTTCTTTTTTTTCAAAGGTGCAGTTGTGCAAAATGGCAGTGTGTGATATACAGTTGTGCAGCAGCAGCAGTCAGCTTGTACACACTTGAGTCCACATGTAGATTGTGTTATCGCTCTCCCCGAGAGGTGTTGTAGAGCCGTATGGCGTGGGGGAGGAACGATCTCCTCAGTCTGTCCGTGGAGCAGGACAGTGACAACAGTCTGTCACTGAAGCTGCTCCTCTGCCTGGAGATGGCGCTGTGCAGTGGATGATTAGGATTGTCCATGATGGACAGGAGCCTGTTCAGTTCAGCGTCCGTCGCTCTGCCACAGATGTCAGGCTGTCCAGCTCTGTGCCAATGACAGAGCCTGCCTTCCTCACCAGTTTGTCCAGGCGCGCTGCGCGTCCTTCTTCTTGAGGCTGCCCCCAACCAACTACTGCGTACACAGGAGGGCGCTCGCTACCACAGACTGGTAGAAGATCTGCAGCAGCTTCTTGTCAATGTCGCAAGGACGCCAGCCTGAGGAAGTACAGGCACGGCTCTGTCCTTTACTGCACAGAGAGCATCTGTGTTGGCAGGTGTACCCAGCTGTACCACTTCCACACAGTCCCCTTTGATGATGACCGGCCCTGGGTGTGCGGCCTGGGTCTCCTAAAGTCCACCACCATCTCCCTGGTCTTGGTGGTGTTGGGGAGCAGGTGGTTCGAGTCACACCATGTGACGAAGTCCTTGGATCAGTTCTCTGTACTCATCCTCCTGTCCACTCCTGATACAGCCCACGATGGCTGTGTCGTCCGCAAAACTTCTGTACATGGCAGAGCTCTGACTTGTACTGAAAGTTGGACGTGTACAGGGTGAACAGGACTGGAGAGAGCACAGTTCCCTGCGGTGCTCCTGTGCTGCTGGTCACAGTGTCGGACCTGCAGCAGTCCCCCAGCCTAACATACTGAGGTCTGCCAGTCAGGTAGTCTGTGATCCACGCCACCAGGTGTGATCCTAACTCCCATCTCTGTCAGTTTGTCCCTGAGGAGCAGTGGCTGGATGGTGTTAAGGAGAAGCTGGAGAAGTCCAAAAATGTAATCCTCACAGCACCACTGCCTCTGTCCAGGTGAGAGAGAGATCGGTGGAGCAAGAAGATGATGGCATCCTCCACTCCCGTCTTCTCCCGGTAAGCAAACTGCAGAGGGTCAAGAGCCTGTGGTGGGTCTGTGGCCTCAGGTGATGGAGCAGCAGCCGTTCCATGGTCTTCATCATTTGCGACGTCAGGGCAACCGGTCCGGTGAAGTCATTCAGCTCACCAGGGTGTGGTTTCTTAAGGGACTGGAATGATGCAGGATGTCTTCCACAGCTGGGGAACCCTCTCCCTGTCCCAAGCTCAGGTTGAATATGTGCTGAAAGGGGTGTCCCAGCTCCCTCGCACAGGCCTCCAGTAGTCGCGGTGATCTGGACCTGCAGCTTTGCTGGGGCGCAGCCTCTTCAGTTCTCCACAGACCTGAGCTGCTGTGGTGATCGTCGTGGGTGGTGTGTGGGAGGGGGGGAGGTGTCCTCTTCTTTGCTGGTGACGGCATGTGGGAGTAGGAGGGTGGGGGCTGCTGTGTTCAGAGGTGTGAATGGGTTGGGGTGATCAAACCTGTTAAAGAAGTGGTTTAGCTGGTTTGCCCTTCCCACATCCCCCTCAATGGGGGCACCTCTCTTGGAGCTGCAGCCAGTGATGGTCTTCATATGCACTGTAGGACCTAAGGATAAGGATCTAAACAACCCAAATAACAGCCTATGGCAATTTTTAAATATTTTATTATTCAAAGTTACTGCTATACTTAACATTATTATTTATTCATGATACTATTCTTTATTCTTCTTACCCTGTATGATTATGTGACAAATAAAGTTGAACTTGAATAATAGCAAGAACCCTGAAAGTGGCTTATCTAAATGGAATGCTGTTGTTATTAATATTACTGATTCTACCTGCGATTTTCCCTCTGTGATGTGTCAAAATGTCTGCTGTGAATGATTATAGAGTGATGTCTATCTCACATGTGACTGGGTATGTGGAAGAGATCTATGTTGAATCTTTCGAGGACATACATGACACAATTCTCAAATGATGTTTTTTGAAAATATTTTTCAGGATCTTACAGCGTTCAAAGTGTCCAGTAAGCAGATCTCAGATGTGCCTCGCTTGGCTCGTCACAACTTCCAGCACTTCTCTCCTCATAGAAAACGAGGAAGCATGTCTCACTCTCTGCACTGACAAACCATCAAGGTCTATTTTTATGCGATTATAGAATTTCCTGTGAGCCATCTGATTCGGCCAAAACATTTCCTTTTCTATGGTCATGATTTAAGTATCTGTGTTTTTTTCTGTTAGTGTTGTATTTCAATAATGCTTTTCTGTAATACCTCTGCTAAATGTGCGTGTTTCAGTATAAACCAAACAATAATCTAAACAGAAACATTGAGATAATTTATATAATAATGAGTTGGACAATGAAATGTTACATGGTAGGTTGTTTTCTGTCAATATATTTCTACATAATGTGATTTAAAAGCATGCTAGTTTAATGACATGGGAATAATTGACACAACAGAGTGGTATATTTCATCTTTGCAGGAGGTGCATTGTATTTGTTCTTCATTTGTTCTCTTCTGAAAGAACGGTTTGAACAGATTTAGACTCCACATGTGACTGTCAGTAGCCTAGTGGATGTGAAGCAACAGTTCATAATGTTACGCCACAGTGTACAGGAAAGACCTTTTTTCTTTTTTTTTTTGCTTGGGAGGTTTCATAACACGAAGGAGGTCATTATAAATCATATCCAGTGCTCAGACCCCAGGTCATGTTTGCTATTTCATCTGTTTGCTTTGACTCCCAGATTAATGCATACTTCTGTTTTTAACTTCCTTTGACACTTCTTTACTGTGGGGCTGAAAACTCTGTAGAAACAAAGTGAAGGCTGATGTACTGTACAGAGGCTGCAATTCACAGGAAACCACAACCACCTATACTTAATGTCAGATACTGTAGCAATGCCACCTATGACACTTTAGTTTTTCCAGTTTGTGATTGCACGCTAACATATTTGAAGAAGTTTGACAGGATATGCAGAAAGTGTAATTAGTTTGATCATTTTTGTTGTGATGCAAGTTGAACAGGAATATATCTTTTGATTTTTTTTGTTTGTTTGTTTATGTTGTCTTGTTGTGCAGTGAAGCTATAGCCCTCTGATGTTCTGTAAGGGCTTGTTTAAAGCAAGGCGTCACTCCTGTGCCAGTTATGTTGATCTTTATCTCAGAACAAAACACAAGCAAAGCACTGTGTTAGATGAGACTTTGTGATAATCCGTCTGATTTTTTTTTTTTTTTTTTTACCCTACGACAGTTGTCAGAAATTATGCTTCCGAAGCTCTAGTCTATCGTCATCATCATCAAAAATGATACATGTATTGTCACGTTCTGCTTTTTCATTGGACAGCTATTATGATGCAAAGACTTGAAACTACAGCTGAGAGATATTTGTCAGTAAACTAATCCAACACGCAGCAGCGAGGATGTGTTTTCAGGAAGACACCAAGTGAATGCTATTTATCAAAGGGAGATAAACTAGGTTCATCAGGTGATTTACTTCACTATGGTGATCAGAGTCAGCAGATAATGATCACACCAGTGTCTTCTCTGTATTTTAGTCCGCTTTCTTCAAATCATGAACACTACCAACCATTTTTCAGAGTGTGCTGGACTGTTCTGCTTTAAAATATGATGTATTTCTCTACCATCAGGAAGCTATGGGTTTCCATTTCACGCAGTATGGACAAAAAAAAAAGGATTTGAAACTTGCATGACACCAATAAGACATCACTACAAAGTCATGCCTGCTGTTACTGTTTTCAGCTGTATGTTAGATTGGTAATAGCACAGACAGAAATCTGCACGCACTAGGAATTGAAGAAAGTGACTTCAGCAAAAATAAAGCCAGACAGTATTTTCATACCTGCATGAGGCAAGTTTCAGGTCTATCATTTAGATTAGTATGCAGCTCTTTTGGAAAGTACTCAGCGGTTAGGAGCGGTGTACGAGGTCAGTGTGCCAAAATATGAAAGTAGGTTGCTGTAGTAAGAAACCCATTTAATAACTGATGATATGACATGAATAACTGCCTCATGATGACACGATAAAAGTAATTAGTAGTATAGTAGCAGTAGTATAACAGACAAAACACAACAGGAGTACAGTGGACAAAGGGGCTGCTACTGCTGAACTCATGCACCAGAGAAATGTGAAGAATGTGGGAGGGGGAACTTTATTGTGAAATGTCAACGGTCTCACATAGGAACAAACAAAGCCAAGCATAGGGGCATTAATCCGGGCACGATATCAGCATGTGCAGCGCTGAATAATGAGAAGACATGCGTTGTTGAAAGAAAAGTTGTCTAGAGGACAATATAATAAATAAACCATAAAGTTGTCTTTGCTTGACTTTATCCACAAGTGTAAAGTTGGAGAAGTTGGAGAGTGTCAGTGCCTCGCTCTGTCACGGAGAAGGGTGGATTGAAAGTAGCGGAAAGGTGGTTTCTGTAATCACAAACGTAGAACAACAGTACCTTTATTGTCTAAATAACAGCTATAATATCCCGACACAGCACCGAAACCCAGCAGCAAGAATGAGTTCTTCATGTAAATTATATAGATATAATGATTCAAATTCTGAAATAACGGAAAACAAACAACAACAAAAAGAAAAACACAATTGCTGTTAAGTGTCCAAAACTCTGTGCTGAATATTTCCAAGCAGTTTATATCAATTTATATCAATGACCTGAACCATCTGAAGAGCAGCACAGAAAACGAGCTCCCAGTTTAGTTTTTATACAGCCTTCATACTATGGTAGTAAGTTGGACTTTTCAGAGTAAAACCCATTGACCACACTTAGGTGATCTCTAGATTTCCATTTAACTAATAAATTATCTGCCAACTAAAACCAACTGGCTACAACAGTGATGATTTAGATATGTCCTGTTAAAGGTTAGTGAATACTTGTTCCAACAGGTAGTTAAATTCTATCACTTGTGAATTTCTGTTTTCTGTTGAAAAAAAAATAGTCACATTAACTCTTTGTTGATTCACTGCTGTAAAACAGCAAAACAAGAAAACCTCTAAGTGGGTGTTACTTCTCTTTTTTTTACAGCAGCGTATCCCTCCTCTTTTCAGCTGAAGGACAAACAAAGATGAATTGATAGTATTTCCATGGTATACATACTCTATACAATAGATATCATCATTAGAGTGTGTAGGGGAAGTTCACTCTTCAACCTCATGTCAACTCTGTCTCACGTCATGATTATGCACATCAGTTCAGCGAATGTAGATGAAAGCCTGCCTGCTCGTTTCCTTCCCCCAAACACTCAGCTCAGTTCAAGGAAATTGCTCCTGTTTGTACAGTCTGCCGGCCCGCCTTTTAAAAAAATGATCAGTACAGTACACACGCTGATAGCTGTATCCTCCACGGTCTACGGTGTGCTTTAAAGAGGCAATGAAGGACATACTTGTGCTGCTGTTTCTGCTGAGTGCCCAAACGATCAAGGTAAGCTTTGTGTCCGTCTGTGAGTCTGTCACGCAGGTTTGTGGTGTTTTTTTTTGCGGGGGAGGGCTGGACAGGTTTGGACATCAGCCAGTGCTGGAATGTGTTTGATGACCAACATCCTGCTTAAGTAGAATGTGATTTTTAACCATAGGATTTGCTTCAAGGGAGTATGTGGTTAAAAAATAAATAATGTGTAAAATGATTTTTGTGTCATAACTCTGAAAAGTAAATGTTTCGAATCCATCTAACTTTGTTACCTGTCATAGAGACAATTATGGGAGGATTACTTATTTCTTTCAAAACATTTGTTTAAACTCATTTTCTGTCTAAACACCTACTAGTTTTGTCCTAAGGATGACAAAGATACATTAAGGTAGAAAGTCTTACTGTAAACATTTAACACATAGCTATTGTGTGGCAGACCTGTGTGAATATTTGGTTTCAGTTCCTTGGCATCAGATGCAGTTTCAGAGTGAGTGTCTCCATGTGAAGAAACACGGTTACGAAATGATGTAGCAACCCTCTCTAATGTCTTCCAGTATCATGGGGCATTTCTGTTAAACACGGTGAGTTAGTTCAGGCATGCAGCCAGGAGAAAAAGGAAAAAACAGAAAGTCCCTATCGATTAAACTGCGGTAAATAATTCAAAGCTTCACAGAAGTTTATCTTAATTGTCACATCTAGCACTACCAGTAGTCAAACCACAACAGAAGTCTGTGCTGTTGAGCAGAGGGCTTCTAGTTTGCCGCCTCTGTTTCCTGTCATACGAGAAGAACGAGAAATGCCGCTGTCAGCATATTCTCCAAGTTTTGCTTGTCATTGGAGGGCACTGCGGTGAGAGAGACTTTCAGCTCCTCTGCACGGGACAGGTGTCAGCAGCCGTGAAGTGTGTCAGCGCTCTGTGGCTGTATCTTAAAATGTGTGTGCGTGAGAGAGAGGATGTATCTGAGCTACTGCGTGGATGCACAAGCACAGTGGCCAAAGCCTGAAGACTTTAGAGGGCCCCACAGAGAGCAGAGATACTGTAGAGGTGAAATGTACCACATACCACACCAGAACAATGGCTCCCTGTTTGATCATGTCTGCAGCATTACCAGAAAGGAAAAGGTGGGCGCAGGTGTGGGTGGTCTGGCACTACTTTAAGCTCAGGGAGAATAACTTTACTAGTCATTGGTCAACTTGTTAATTTGAATGACTAAATTGTTGATTTTAAAATTACAATGTCTACTGACTGGCTGACTAAGGCTTAGGCTTATGATTTAGCTCAGAGAAGGTGCGGTGCAAGGAAAGATGTCTGGCTGAAACAAAAGTGGGCTTCAAATATTTTCCACAGAAGTGATTTCAAAACTACTACCGCTACCCCTGAAGCTCACGCCCCTCAGCAGTCATTAATGCAGCCCATGTGTGTCAGAGGATTACAAGAAAAGACTTTTATGTCCGTGCCTATCTTCATCTCAACAGTCGGAGATGAGCCGCTCTCAAGTTTCGTCTCTCTTTCCCATAGGTCTGCTCTCAGCCCTATCAGGTGGGCTCAGATGGATCTTGTCTCAACTCAACAACAGACTACCTGTTAGATGGGTCTGACCTGTGCTGCAAGAAATGCCCCCCTGGTAAGTGCAGTCAAAGCGGAGACTGCAGTTTATGAAGTTTCTTCAATAACACACTGACTCACACCAATGCTCAGGCATACAGTGTACAGAAAGACAAAGCTGTCTCAGTGCAGAGTCAAAATTAAGGTCATTTGGTGACACAAGTTGAGTAACAGGTTGGTAAAAGCTTGGGCGTGGAGGTGTGAAAGAAGATGAATAGCACCTACTGTAGCTAAACACATTTATCAGCTTCCGTATTTTGCCTGCACCAATATATCAGCTTATATCATCTTATTTCAAACAGTATCGAAAATAAGCAGAAACGTGCAGTCAAGAGAAACTGCAGTACAGACATTACTAAATAACTGAAATAGATTCAAGGAATAATCTGTGCTGCCGATACACACACCACCAAAGTTAACTTAACAATACCACAATGTAAAAACAATCTGCATTCAGAACTTAAGTAAAAATATGTAAATATTAGCATTCAAATATTAAAATACACAAAAAGTAAGTATACTCATTATGCAGAATGACCATTTCAGAACAAAATATGTTATATCCCTGGATTCTAAGTAATTACTGACACATTAATGTATAAATTACTTAAATGTTGCAGCTGGTAAAGGTGAGGCTAATTTTAACTTTGAATCTGCAAAGTAAGTAGTGACTTAAAATGTTACAATTAAATTAATGTAGTGCAGTAAAAAGTACAATACTTTACTGAAAAAATGTAGAGGAGCAACAGTTGAGTAAAGTACTTCAAATACTTTCAAGTGTAGTACTTGAGTAAATTTACTGAAGAGCACTGACGAGTTTATTTATAACCATTACATGCCCAGTGCACATCCTGGTCATGACTCATATTTGCTAAGCCTCGTCCCGCGTTAGTTAGTTTCTATGCCCATCAAATTCAGGTCTTGAATGACACGTGGCAGATAAACCACTCAAAATACTAAGTAACTTGTGAATGCCTGCTACATTACAGACCGAGGAACTTAAAAGCAGCCCTTCGTTTCTTTCGAGCAACTTTAAATTATATCACAACCAACCCTCATTAGATTTGATCAGCTATATATCAACCTATAGTTAACTAGCTAATTAAGTTAGTTCATTAAGTTAGTTCCCCGAGCTGGTTGAAAGCGCTGTGTCTGACTGGAGACACCGTGGCTGACTCTTTTTTGTAACAAGCTGATCCATCCTTTAAAGGGGCCTTTAATATGCCCTTGATGGCTTCCTACATGACACTGTGCTACCACGTGGATGACGTGGAAAAAAGAAACAGAGTTGTTCTTGTATTGCACAGTAGAGCTAGTTAGTCCTAGTATCATATGTACTATATGTAAGATTATCATACATAGATTGCGTGAAAAATAGTATAGCTTAAATAGTAGCTCTGTTTGGCTGTTTAGCTTACATTCTTGTTCAAAATTTATGAACAGTAATTTTACTACAAATATTACAAAAGAAAAAGCTTTTAGGATGAGGACTTACCGCTGTGTCAGGATAATGGTGGTTGCTGGAATGTAAACTTCCCCAAATCTGATAAAGAAAAGTGCTAAAGGAAAATATGTCACATGCATATTCAATTTCTTCACATAGATTTGTTTAATTTTTAATAAAAAAATAACATTAAAATGGCCTGAGATACGTTGATTTTAATCAAAGCAAGCATTGAGTTATGGTCAAGGAAGCAACACATGAACGTGGTTGGAACCACAGACGTTTTGCTGTGCACAGTCTGGGAAGTTTACTCAATGACACTTCTTATCAAGAGCCTTTCTCTAAAATTAAATCTATGTGTCTGCATACTTGTTTTCCAAAGATACTGGTATAAAGTAAAGTCAGACAGGTTGCTTAGCTACAATAAGAAGGTTTCCTTGTGTAATAGCGCATTCATGTGGGTAAAAAGTGTTGTGTCACTTAATTCATAACCAATCAGAGACTCTGAGTGACTTCTGTGATTTGACTACTGACCAATCAGGAATATCCCAACCTATCAGGAACAGCGTAATATTATAACTTTAAAAACTGATCCCAGAAAGATGATGTTGTCTTGCATCCAAACCCTTCACATTCCAGATTTGTATTTGTATCTGCTCTCTGAAAAATAAACTATTTTGCATAAATAAAGTTCAGAGTTTCGTTCTTCTGTATCTTTGTGTCTGCATCCTACGAAACCTATTGGTGGTTACTTATTTAAAGTTACTGAGGCTCAACATGAAGAAAGAAATCCATAATGATAGTTTCCAGGACCAGCTACACAGTGAGGAAATAGTACACAATGGATATGCTAATTGTGAACTTTTTGTGTCCTAATGTAACCGGTAACTCGCTGAACTAATGTTATTAATTAATGATGCGTTAATGACCTTAGAGGCAGCGCTCATCAGTTGGTACTATCGGTGAGCTTGTGAGCCATCAATTGCTCTCTGTGTGCTATCTATGCTAACACTTGACGCCCACATTCCAGTTGGGGATTTCACAGCAAGTTATTTTTTTTATTGACTTCCTCTTCTATTAAGCAATCCAGATGAATGGTACAATTGTAGTTTATTTATCATGGTGGCTTACAACTCACGCTTTGCAACTTTGGGGTGTGGCCAGCGGTGCAGCATGCTTGAATGTTACAGTTCACAAAGAGCTGGAATGCATACATGCAGTCTGTTCACATTAGTGTAGACATGTTTTCAGTGTGAATTTTCCTCAGAAGCTATTTCATCATATCTGTCCTCCCCACACCTTCCCACTCTTCCTGTAAAGATAAGGGCTATAACAAACTGCTGATGTGCTTAAGCAATAATTTGATCTCATGTGCCTGCTAACCGCATCTCTCCCACTCAGCGTGGAGTTAATTGTCTTGCGTCCCACCTGCCTTCTATGCAGTGGGAGACAGTAGCAGCAGGTGTAAATGTGAATGCCCTTTAGCTGCAAAACTGCAAAGTCAAAATCTTTGATTTGAACTCTTATTGAAATTATAAAAATACTTATATTTAGTTAAGTATTCAATGACTGTGCATAACATTAATAATTTAATAAAAACCTACCCAGATATAAAATAATAAAAAGAAGATGTTTTTCAAAATACTTTAACCAGGAAAACCAAGTCGAACCAAGATAATAAGATGCCACTGTGATGTAAAATGTATCAGGAATAATGTGAAATGTATTTTTTTTTACCTGCTAGTGGACATTTTGTAATTACAATGTGAAGTGCTGTTATAATTGCATTTAAAGTGACTTACATCTGTATTCATTCATGCTTTTATCATAACAGGGCACCGACGGAAAAAAGAGTGCTCTGCTACTACTGAGACTGAGTGTGAACCATGTCCAAAAGGCCAATACATAGAGAGCTGGAACTACTCTCCCAACTGCTTCAGCTGTATAAAATGCAAAGATGGTTGGTGGCTGCACTGTAAACATCTGTGAAAAAATGCCCTTTGTTAAATATTGTTTTACTTTTCAACACATAACTGTCCCTGTAAGCAAAATGTTTTTTTCTGTCTGCAACCAGCCAAAGGTCTAGAGTACGGCCAGAACTGCTCCTCTACCAGTAGGTCCAAGTGTGTGTGCAAGCCTGGGATGTACTGCATCATTGGATTTGCTGACCCGCACTGCGAGGAATGTTCAAAGTACACCAAATGCAAAGCTGGTTATGGAGTGACTGTGCCAGGTAAAGCAGCTGCTATGTTTCATTTGTCACAACGTGTGTTTTTACCATACACGCCTTAAATATCTAACTAAATGGAAGGAGTCTCTGTCTGTCTGTCTGTCCTTCGATCATCTGGACAACTGTTCATCTGATCAACCTTACACTTGGCGGGTGTGTTACTGAGGACCCAAGGAAGTGCAGTGTCGAGTATGAAGTTGTTTGGATGAGCAGGTTGTCGAGAAAGCTGCAAGCAGCAAAACCGGAAGCAAAGCAATTGCCATGTTCCGAACGTGCATGTTTTGAATAGGCGCTGCACTTTAAAATTTAGGGCTAAACCCTGGTAAGGCCTTGTCTTCAAGAGGCTCCTTTATAAATATTGTAAATTGCATGCAGAAAAAGTGTTGCAAGGAGCAATTTGCACAAAGCGTTTCTTATCAACTATCAATCTACTAATGTTTTTATACCTATTGTGATAACTTTGAAATCAATCTAATCACAATATATCCATGGTAATACTGTCTCTAAGGTATATATCACCCACATATACAGTATATGTTGTATAATATTTAGTATGATCCACAGTACAACATGTTACATACAGTGTGTATGGTGCAGTTAAAGTGAAAGGTGATGTCTGAAATATTAGTAAATGGCAGCATGTTTGGATGTTTTTCTCAGGGACCGCAAACTCAAACGTCAGGTGTGAAAAGTGCGCCAGTGGGACATTCTCTGATACAGTCTCCTACAAGGACCCCTGTCAGCCTCATACAAAGTGAGTGCAGGATAGTCACATCTGTACACAGCTGTTTGGAGCTCAGACCTTTGACCTCTCTCTCTCTCTCCATTCCTCTCCAGCTGTCATGGGAAGGTTGTCAGACACGGCAACGCCTCCTCAAACGCTGTGTGTGAACCTGTTATATCCACCATTCACACTGAGACCATGCTCCCGACTACCAGTGCAATGATGAGCGCGTCCTCGGTGAGGTCAGACCTAAGCACTCCACTGGGACTGATAGACTCCACTCCGTCTACCAGCCATCCACCATCAGTTTCAGAGACAGTATTCAGCCATTCAACAAAGATCCTGCCACAAAGCCCAGTATCTGACAGTGTACTGGGTAATGAATTTGGTGTTTTTAATTAGTCATTATGAGACAACTGTGAGGTCTGGTTGGTCTCTAACCATCTCTCTGTCTTCCTGCCCCTGTGCTTTGTCTGTGTTTATCTCTCTGTTAGCTGTGATCACTGCAGTTGGCATTGGATTCATGCTTCTTTTCATATTCATCATTCTGCTTTGCCTCCGTAAGCTGATTTCGAAGAAAGGTAAATGTATCCTGGAAAAGAAAAAGTGCATTAATTATGTTCTTGTTTTGTGGAAAATCTGAGACTGTATCTGCATTATATTTATCTTCAACTTGCAATACAGAATAATAATCAATATTATTTGTCAGAATCACTATCAGGAAGTGTTTACCTCACATTTTCACAACCTTCACTGTTATCGCTTGTTCATTCTGCTTTTGGTTTTTTTTTTCAGATCCTGCAATGTTTCACCCCAAAGTAGATGCAAATGGAAATTGCGAGAGTGGTGATAAAGTGTGTCCTCTTTCTGATACCTTTTTGAATATAGCTGTGACCATACACAATACTCAATACTCATATATTTTCATATCTTTCTACTTCAGATGAATCAGGATTATTTAGGGGGAACCCAGATGACTACGACTTCATTCGCGGTAACTTCACCAGAACAACAACATCTGCTGGAGAAAGGGGAACACCGCAGTGACCTGAGTCTGAGTAACAACAACACTGAAACTTTGACCAGAACAGATGGCTGCAGCAGCTTCGAGTCCATCGGCTCTTTGCAATCCACCATGGCTTGTCAGGGTCCCCACTCTGCTCTGTCGGAGCCCATGACTTTACGTTCCAATGTGGAGCCTGTCACTCCCCAGCCTGGTGTTCCCGCACAGCCCTCTTCTCAGGCCTCCTCTCAGCCCTCTTCTCAGGCCTCCTGTCTGCCATCCTCTCTGCCGTCCTCTCAGCCCACCAGCCCCCAGATCGTCAGCCCCGTGACCACCAGCCCACACGTCAAAGTCAACATCACTTTCCATATAGGAAACGGATCCGTCGGATCACAAGCTGTCCTGCCCGCAGACATGATGCAGGTAGACTCGAAACTACGCTTTGGAGAGGAAGAGGAGTCTTTCAGCATCCCACAGCAAGAAGCCGGCAAACAGTTACTGATGTCAGTGCAGGAGAGCACAACCTATGTTGCGTGAGGAGTCCTGAATGACAGACTGATAAATCCATCTGTTTTTTCTTTGTGTCTTGGCACAACCTTGACAACACTCTGACATGTTTTTCTGAGGAAAACAAGACAAACATAAACCTTTTACACCTTCAAATGTTTACATACCAAAGTCATCGACTGCCGCTATATCTGTTTATATGTATATACAATGTGCTGTAAATAAAGATGAGAATATTGTATGTCCTTTTATTTGTTAAGATTTCCAAAAACATTACACTTGCATGTGTTTTATGTAGTTAGTGGTGGTATTTAGATTTTTTTTTTGTCTAAATAAGTATCCAAATTGTTAAAAGTACTCAATTTTAAGTCCTACATTTATAATTTCTTCTTAAAGGTATAGGTGTATAACCGAAATATACTCATTATCAAAAGTAAAAGTGCTAATTAGGCAGAAGAAATGTTCCTGTCAGTGTTATATTATGATTGTATTAAAGTACTACTACTGATGCATTTTGAATCCACATTTTAATGTTTTAAGTTGATTGTTGAGGTAGTTTTACTGCTTTGAGTGTACTTTTGGGTAGTTATATTTATAGAATAATAAAATAATGATGTGCAATGTAACTAAAGCCTAACAAAATTGCATCATAGAGTAAAATGTATAATATTTTATTTTGAAATGTACTGGAATCATAAAGTAGCATAATAAATGGAAATACTCAGGTAAAGTAGAAGTATGTACAATGTTCACCTATGATAGTTATTTAGTTATACACAATCCATGCTGCATATGTAATACTAAACAGGTGTCATATAGGTATATGGGGCTGCAAGTGAGGATTTTTTTTTTTTATCGATTAATATCTCCATCATTTTCTCAATTAACAGAGGAGTTATTTGGTCCATAAAATGTCAGGAAATGGTGAAAATATTGGTCACTATTTCCCAGATCCCAAGGTGACTTTCTCACGTCTTTTTTTGTCCACAAACCAAAGATAGTTCAGTTTACTGTCACAGAGAACGAAAGAAACTTCACATTTGAGAACCCCAAATCAGAGAATGTAGACAATTTTCTTAAGGAAAATGTCTCAGAACCATTGAGTGACTATCAAAATAGGTGGCAATTTATTTAATAGTGGACCAGTCATAGATTAATCAACTAACTGTGTATCTCTTGTCATGTATTTTGTTAAAGACAACATAAACAAGTGTAGACCAATAATAGCCTGTGATAAAGTTAGGGGACTCTCAAAGGTAGACAGATATACTAACCTGCCATTTTCCAATAATTATTATGATAGGGGAGCGTCCATTACTTGGATATATGAGTGATCACTTTGCTGTGGGAGAAATAGGATGTTGTCTGAGGATGCTGCTGACACCTGCTGGTTGAAGGTGGACACTGCAGCATCTGGGTTAAGATAAAGAAATCGTTTCAGTGAACACTGACAGTCCATTTTGATTGCAGACCCTATAGTTATTTTATTTATATTTAAACCATTTCCTAGACCTGGATCCAGTTGGTTTTATTTTAGGGCCTTTGTTTGTTGTAACCGAGGCAGCTAAGCAGCGATGCTAACCTGGAGAATGAGAGGAGAGAGGAAGTGTGAGCCACTCCATTAGTAGAGAGAGATAAAACTTTGTATAGCTAATTTATACGCCTCGTATTCTCTAAAAAAATCGATTGAAATATCACGATTAAATATGAATACACTTCTCTTAGTTTTTTTAAGGTGCTTATTGACGAGTTGTTGTTAAATTGTAAATATAATGTTTGATAACCCCCCCAGTCGCTGACTCCAGTTGGTAGCGTCTGTTGCCGTTGTGTGCTGCTCTTCTTCCTGAACCACAGTTGCACCGGAGCCGCTGAAGTCACCGCAGAGGCAGGTTAGTTGTGTCTTTTTTCTTCCTCTTTATCCATCATTTCGTCCATGAATTGTCATATTCAGAGACTTACACCAGCCACACGCCTCCTCCGAGTCCACCTTTTTTTTAATATGTATCTTATTAAATGAGTGTTTGGCCCCTTTTCGGTGTGTATGTGTGTGTCTTTCCCCCCTCTCTCATCCTCCCGCTGTGGTTTGTCGTGGTCCTGCTCGGTAGTGTTTACATCCAGCTTTACAAACGGCGTGTATGGCGACATGCAGCACAGATGTTAGCTCGACAGTTTGTGGTGAGGTGGTGATGATTAAGGCTCAGTCCTGTTGGACTCCTCTTCTCACCGGGGGATTTAAGAGGAAGCTGTTCCACACACTGGGAGGAAGACAGCAGATAATACCGCTGCAGGTGTTTCCCCTGTTTCCCCCGTCGGCTGGTGCAGACAGTTATCAGTGGAAATCAACAAATCCCTCACAGTGACAGGAGGGGGGCAAAGGGCTGCAGCAAGGTGGGGTTATGTTTTGATAAGAGCACCGGCATATTCAGGTGTTCCCTCAGGTAGGGAGGAAGCTGAGAAAGTGAAACTAAACTGCATCTGCTCTGATGTGAAAGCGACATTCAGTGGTTTAACTTTGATCTTATTGTTAGTAAAAGGCTCTGTCCGAGGTCAGAGATTGTGCTTAGGGTGATTTGACAAGACTTAGTGAGCAGTGTTTTCAAATAGGGCTACAGTTGACACACATTTTCATTATCTCTCTCTCAAGCAGTTAATTATCTGCTCTATTGAATGTCAGAAATTTGTGGGAAAATGTCCATCATGTTTTCCCAGAGCTCATTGTTACATCTTAAAATTAGCCGATTTGTTGAACTAACAGTACTAAACCTAAGGGTATGTGGAAAAAGAGTAAGATAACTAGCAAATATTCAAAATTGAGAAGCCGGGACCTGTGAATTGTTTGGCAGTTTTTCTTCAAAATGACTTAAATAATTGATTGTTTTTCAAAATAGTTGCAGATTGATTTTTCTGAGGGTCAATTAATCAGTTCAGTGTCAGCAGTGACAGCCCACTGAGATCACGTTCTTAAAATGGACTCTCGATGAATTGTCTTTTGTTAATATTTAACTAAAAGAATCTGCTTTGCTGTTAATTATTTCTTTGTTATAGATGTATTAGACTACTCATTAGGCATGTAAGAAAAGATTAGCAGCATCTTATTGTTGTTATTTGCTATATTTCAACAGAGACTATAAAGCTGGAATCCCAAGATTCCCAAAGATCTTCTCAGTCAACTCCCACATGGCACTGAGCCTCTCACTTGAAGATTAAACCAAGTATCCTCCGCTCCAGAGCATTGCCCTCTTAGATGCCGCTCAGTCTCCGTCTTTGCAAATGGCTTGCTGTCTGAAGGACGAGCTCCTCTGTTCCATCTGCCTCAGCATCTACCAGGATCCTGTCAGCTTTGGCTGCGAGCACTACTTCTGCAGAAAGTGCATCACCGAGCACTGGAGCAGGCAGGAGCCCCACGGAACGCGGGATTGCCCCGAGTGCCGGAGGACCTTCACCGACCCCCTCCTCTCGCCGAGTCTCAAGTTGTCCAACATTGTGGAGCGCTACTCTGCCTTCCCGCTGGACGCCATCCTCAACGCCCAGAGGAGCTCCTATCCCTGCAAGGACCACGAGAAGGTCAAGCTCTTCTGCCTCACCGAGAAAAGTCTGGTGTGCTTCTTCTGCGACGAGCCGGCGCTTCACGAGCAGCACCAAGTGACCACTATTGACGAGGCCTACGAGGAGATACAGGTCAGTTGTGGCACACACGCTCTGACAGCTCATTAGCAAGGATCAGGCTGACATTTTCTTAAAACCCATCAGCGCTCAGCCAGTTGCACTCACCCCATGAGAGCTGCCCAGGCACTTCAGCCTCAGTCCTCTGCAGCCCCAGAGCAGCTCCACTGAAGCAGCTTGGGGATTTTGTCCTTTGCTCATGAGTACTTTGGGTAGAGAAGAATGAATCTTACCTAATTTACTTTTCCCTCCCTGTTGCACAAATTACCTGGCTCATTTGCGAGTTCAGCTGGGAGTCATTGCCTCTGAAGTAAAGGGATTTTTTTAATATAAATAAATGTCAGCCTGTCTATATATATATATATATATATATATATATATATATATATATATATATATATATATATATATATATATATATATATATATTTCTGCAGTGGTAATTTAAAATTAGTGTCAAGCGTTTAATATGCATTTTTTTAAATTTAGAAGAAACTGAAGGGATTTTGACTCTGCAAGTAAGGAGGCATACACAAGCAGATGAAAAGTGTTTGTTGAAATTATTATTACTGTGTGTTTACACTGAGTCATATTTTCCACATTAACAGGACTGGTTCAGTGTTTGCTTTCCTGGATAATTCCATTCCCACAGAGCCAAAATCCAATAAGTGTGAAACAAATCTCCTAATCCTGTTCCTTCTTTGCTCCAGTATGCAAGGAAACACATTCCACTCCAACTTTATGAGGTCTATCTCATTTTTAAGTTTCCCGTCACCAATGTAAATATTCAGGTTGGCTCTATGTAACATAAAAACATTCAGTTTCCAGTTTTCTTGGCAGACAAAAAGGGGGAGGCTTCCTGATAAGAACCAGGCCAAAGTGTTGATGGTTCACACTCAGTTGTGCAGGTTTGAAGGGTTTACACTCTCCCTAATTGCAGCTCTGACCCACACTCAGGCCACATTGGATGTCACACTAACACAATCTTGACAGTTTTGGTGACTCATTACGTTGTCAGTTAAATGTTATGCTTTTCTTTGCCATATTGCCGCATTCTTGAAATGCTTCTGTAACTTTGAGCATTAACTATTGTCAAGAGTCCATCCTTGCTGCAGAGACTGTATCAATGAGATTGACTATTCATTATGCTGACTTCTTATACTCCCTGGAAGTGTATATTTGACACTGGCAAGCTCAGTGTGCGCTCCCTGCTCTGAATCAGTGAGCAGCTTTCAAGCAGACTGCAACTGAATTATAAACTCCATCTGATGGAGAAGAATAGTGAGACAAAACTGATGAATTTGCTTTTGTCCTTTTTTTTTTTTTTTAATTGGGGGGGGGTCATTCTAATTATCCATCCATTTTCTATACCTGCTTATCCTGACACAGGGGGTGCATTGGGCGAGAGGCGTAGAAAGACAGACAAACACTCACACCTAGGGGCCAGTTAACATAACCTGAATGTCTTTGGATTGTGGGAAGAAGCTGGAATATCCAGAGAGAACCCAGGGAGAACATGCAAACTCCACACAGAAGGGCCTGTGTCAACCGGGGATTGAACCCAGAACCCTCTTGCTGTGAGACAGTGCTAACCACTACACCACTGTGCCGCTCAGTCTAATTATCAGGAGGAAAAAAAATCCTTCATTTTTAAACTGAGTTATTACCAATTAACTCCATTGAGGTGGTTGTGGTGTGAGAATTAAGGATGAAAACATGAAAAAAGTACAATGAATTCAATTAATAGATTATGTAAAAACCATGGTGCGGCAGTTAGTGGTTAGTATAGAGCTACAGTGGTGCCCTTCTGTGTTCTGTGTTAAATGTAATTAACAGTGTTGTGAACATCAATGCTGTCCTTCTTCATTTCCAATCAGGCTCTGTGCTGGAAGCCTGAGAAAGGTCAAAACTGTGTAATCTTGGAGCAGAAGTAATTAGGCCCAGCACAAGATGTTTCTCTTTTCTTGGATACCAGCTTGTCCCTCAGCTCTTTTCAAGGCGGCGATCTGGCATTTTGTATTCTGGCAGGAGCTTTGGAGGCTTCCCAGATCTGCAATACTGAAAGAGAGTATGAGTACACAGAGGCCCCATCGGAAACAACCATGTCCCATGATGAGCTTGGCATACTCGCCTTTTTAAATCTGTATGTAGGGTGGTTTGTTACTTAATGTCCCATCCTTACGAGGCAAACACAAACATCAGAAGCAGGCAGCAGATGGTGTTACAATTATTTTCTGTCACTTTCGTTTGAGATCACAAAGTGAATTTTATTAGGGATGTGTCCTCTGTCACTGAACTTTATTCTCTGAATTAATTTGTTACAAGATAGCCCCTGTGAGTAAAACTCTGTGATATTAGTCAGCTTACAAGTTTCTCCTTCCAGTGAGCAGACAAGAGCTGTGTGTCAGATGGAAACAAATGTGTGAGAGCTGTGCCTGCAGGCACAAACTTCACTTTTAGCATGAGGCTCAACAATGCTTAACTAAAGTGCCAAAACAACATGGTGAGGATGTGTTAAAGTGCAGCAGCAATCAGCTCCAGTGTTTTGACTATCTGGGCCACAGGGGCACATGTTGTGCCAGCTTGATAGCCTCTTTAAAAACGAACCTTTAGAGTTTTTTAGGGTGGGAAAGTTTGTAGATGAGAGAAAAAGGATTTGGTAGGTCGAGAGCCAAAGCCGGCCTTTTTGTGCTGAATTGTTCGACACTTTGGCACGTGGGATTGGCTTAAACTCTTTCTGCTTGTGGGTCTCTATGTGTTGCTCTCCTCTGCCTCTGTTCGCGTGATGTAACTCATCATTCGCGTGGGTCTGCAGAACTGTGACTCCTGTGGGAAGAGTTCACAATGAGGGTGAGGAGATTGTGCACAGTCTGGCTTAAAATTGCCAGATATTTTGTGAAGAGTCATGATTTTGTTCTCAGGGAAAAAAAAAAACCCTGATGTCTGAGTAATAGTGGTTCACTATTAGTCTCCATTTTCCCAGCAGTGTTTGCTTTTGGGTTACATCATCTGCTCACCTCACCGCCCGCTAGAGGAGCAGGATGAGAGAGTTCTCCATCACCTTGTTGTTGTTAACCCATCCATCTTCAGATGGCTGAACGCTGACAATTAGTGTGTTTCATAATCAGAACTATACTGTGGATAGAATCTAATTTCAACATCACCAGCAGACGCTCAGGCATTTGAACCAAGCCCTGCTATGATGAAACACAGAATACAGATGGAACACAAAAACATAAAATGATGTTTGTCGCGACTCAGAACTGCAGTTCTTTTTTTTTTCTCAGGTCTTTCTTGCCAAGTAGACCTGGATCTCAATAAGCCTTGCTGAATAAGTAAACACTAACTTCAACAACACGTGTAATGAGCAGTTCGCAGCGTGTATGCGTCCATGGCTTATGTTTTACATAAGCTCTAACTCCTGCAACACATTTCATGCGCTTTTGATTCGATATTCTCAAACAGACTAGATAGATTCCCAAATGGGTTGAGATAAACATCACTCTTGTGTTATGTCATGCCACCACCGCCTTAACTCTGTGTTGAGTGTGTCACCAGTATCGACTGACGAGGGCAGCCTTTGGTTGGTCTGTGGCAGTCTGTAATCTCCTTAGCCTGGCATGTCACTCCGCTGACCTCAGGCCCTGAGTCTTGTTGCCGTGTTGAGAGCTTTGCCTCCCGGTGATTTGCATCTTTCCCCCCCTCCACCACCACCATAAACGCTCCTGCGGCCAAATCTGTGATGCACAAAGACAGCCAGCGCCTGGCTGTTGCAGGGTGACACACTCACATCTGGCAAACATTCACCCGATGCATAATTGCTTGCTTGCGCATATTTCTCAACATAAAGGGACATTAAGGTAGGATCGAGGAGGGATTTGTCTGCAGCGCTCTGCCATTTGCTTAAGGGAGTGGAGATTTCACAGAGAACTAATGCATTCTGATTAGGAGAGGTTTTATTCCACCAGTCAAATTGGATAGCATTAAACACCATTTAAATGTAAGGCACAAGAGCAGAAAGCACCCTTAATGCTAAATGATTTCAAACTTGCTTAACTAAAACATTAAACTGAGCCACAATCAGCTCCCAAAATCTCCAGATTCGTAATACACACAAATCAGCCTCGTCCTTTTAATCCTCTGTTATTTTGTTGTGGAATTCTGCTTTGAATACATTAAATGAGCTTTTAACCAGAAAGCCAGACATTCTTATCAACCGAGCCACATCCCTCACCCGTGTAAAGTGCGGGTTTTATGTTCTGGGAAATAGTGCCTTTATTTTAGGCAACATGGTTAATGTTGATGAGATTACAGCTCCCTCCCTCAGCCGTGCTACATTGGAGTGTTGGCGCCATCTTAAATAGAGGTTGGCTGGATCGCTGCAACCCTGATTGGAGCTGGACGAAGCTGTGCTCTCATTATCACACCACTGTGGCCTAAAGTTGGCAGTCAACTCCCGCAGAGGACAGAGTGGAAACCACAGCAGCCACCGTGCCATAATTGTGACGATGGAGACTGTCAGTGGGCTGTGGGCGACCACAGTAGTGTTGAGTGGCCAGATTGGCTCTTCCTGCTGTCTACTTGCCCCGGGGATGTGTTTACGCTCTACTTGACAGTAGTGTAAGACCAGATAAGAAGACTGCAGCCCCTGGTTATTCGTGCATATTTGGGGACTTAACTTTGTTCCAGAGACTATAGATACTGTAGATGGTATAACAGCTGTGCGGTGATGCTGTGAGTTTGTCTAAAACCCACAAAGCTGAGGAATTAAATGATTACTGTGGTGCTGATTCGCCCACTCAGACCTGTCACTCAAAGTGTCCGGATGCACCTGTATGCCGTCCGTGATTAATCCTTTCTTATATGTAGTTTTTTCTTCCTTATCTGACCACAAACACCAGGGTTAATCGTGAAAAGGCATTAGCATGTTTCTCGTCTGCCTCGCTGTAACACAGGGTGGTGTTTTGAAAAGGTGGAATGAGCATGCCAGCCTTTGAAGTGTTCCTCTGGTGGTTTAAAAACAGGGCTGTCTTTCAGTCTTCGACTGTCAGAGCCCAGCCGAGAGCTCTCTCTGAGCCTGCCATCACCACGCATGGCCGTGCTGCTGCAGTAATGAGTCAGGCAATTTCAAGGGCACCCACGGCTGCCATCTCCCCTGTGGCTCGCCTCAGTCTGCTCTCCTTTCCTCTAGCAGCTCCATCTCTGTTTTTTTGTTTTTTTCTTTCCTGTGCTGTCTCCTCTCTCGGTAATCTTCTCGTTTCAAAGGTATGTGCTTTATTAAATGCCACAGATCTTGTTTGGTAACCCATTCTTTTTGAGGAAGCTCGTTCCCACTCCTCCACCCTACTAAGTTCCCACCACCCATCCACCCCAAAAAACAAATGAGTCGGTCCAGCTCGGCGGTCAGTCAGGGTGGTGTGGCAGACAGGCTGCTTTCATGCGGAAATGGAGCCATGGGGAAAGACAGAACAGTCATGTTCCATTAGAGGAGTGCTGGCATAATATCCTCATCCAGAGAGAGGCAGTAGCTCGCACTGCACTTATTACTGATACCACTGATGACGCTTGAGGCAGGACAGAGTCCGGCTGTTTACTTCAGCCCATGCTGTTGCTAGATTAGCAGATAAAGAGCCGCATTGATTAGAAAAAGTAGAGCTGGTGCTACGTCCATCACACAGAACATTTTGTCTTGTTTAGATGATTACTTTGGCTAGCGCTTAAGTTAAGTGAGTCAGATGTCGGTACATCTGTTGTGCATTAGAAATGTTTATGTGGACCTTCTGTACAGAGGAGTCTGTTTTGCAATTTGCCATATGCTCTGCAGCCAGGTACAAAAAGAAAAACTAGCAAAGGTCTTATTTTAGTAAAGGACAGGAAATATGCAGGTGAAAGATGTTTTACAGCTATGTACTGTAGCTACAAAGAGACAAGAGCTTTTATGAAAGTATCTAAAGGCTGAGATTATCATTAAATCCATTTTATGAACCTTCTTAAGCTTAACGATCGCTTCCCAAAAGCATAGTTCCTTAAGATACGCTTATAAATTATTGTAGACTGACGAGTACCTCCCTGCCTGCTTGTATATAACTAAGTGCATCTTAAGAAGCCCTTGAACATGCAAGAGGAACCTCAAACTACATGTTTAACAAAAGATTTTTTTTTTATTATTATTTTCTAAATCTTTGCTTTATCATGCTCACTTAGTGTCTTCATGAAGTTTCTGACTGAAATTCCACTTTCCAGATTAGATTTAGATTTTTTTCAGTGGCCATATCTTCTCTTTACTTTTTTTCATGTTGCATATGTTGTGCTGCCACACGTGCTGTACACACACACACACACACACACACACACACACACACACACACATATACACACATATAGTAGGTATGGAGTCACAGACATCACAGAAGGCTGCATTAGGAAAGATCGGCACATGTAGAATGTCATCAACTTTTTATACACTTTTAACTGCCAGTTTACAAACTACAACTATCTAAACTAATGCACTTTAATACAAAAGAAATATATTTATGAATGTTATAACGTTCAGTTTCTGTTCTAGCAGCCGTAGAGATCATTGGTTTACTTGCAGTACAGCGCAGCCTCCTAAGCCACCTGAATGACCATAAAGTGGCATTAAAACTTCTTTAAAGGGGTTATTGCATTATCACTCTCATGGAGGTAGGATTTATTACAGGGCTGTATTAGTTTTACAAATTTACTGTGTAAACTGGCAACCAGGATTATATTTGCTTAGCAACATTATTAATTATACAACCTCAAAAATAGCCACTTCTGAAGAGGTATGTTCAGAAGAAGTGTGATTCGTTTTCTGCGGCAAAGCTCCCACATATGCCTCAGTTCCAGTGATTCATTAGAAATGAATGCATTATACCTGTTGTATGACATCAGTTGTTAGACATGTATCTGTCTGCCAGTGAAACCTGGAGTTCACAGGAGTGCTGTGGGTGCTGTAACTGGTCTGATAGGCCAGAGAGGGAGAGTCAGGATCACCAGAGAGGAGAGATTTACTGGCCATCTCAGAGATTGAAAGGGGAAGTGCTGTCCTTAAAGTTTTGCAGCTTAAAGTGAGGCTTAATGCTGCGCCCGGGCCTCACTAATGTGAGGCAGATCTGCAGGGCAGGAAGCCTGCACACCAGTGACACTGCTATAAAGATTTCATTAAATGGGGAAAAAAAAGAGACAAGGCGGTGAATGATGTTGTATAAATGGTTACTTTCTCCCCAATTCCCTCCGAGGTAGAAGAGCCTTTAAAAAGTGGTGAATATGAAATGAGTTTTGGGCAGAGACAATTTCAGATCTGTGTAAATTTAAAAAATCCATGAGTGGTGAGTGATCGCAGAGCAGCTATTATTCAGGCTTCTCTGCCATTTTCGTTTTGTCTGAGTCAGTGTGATATTTGGGTGGATGTGAGCTGCTGCGCCGCTGCAGCCATCTGAGTCTGAGCCCTGCGTTGCTTGATTAGCTGGGGAATTAAAACAGATTATAGGCCATTGTTCTCAGGGGTCTGGACAGGGCCGGACCGGGCTGTAATCTCTTGTAATGCCCTGTGTCCGTGATTTGCGGCAGATGATTTAATTAGACTTGCTGCTGATAGGAGTCTTCATTTATGGCTTCCAATCAGCGAGATCTGCACCCTTTTCTGAGCAAACCAGTCGTGGGAGGGAGAGAGAAAGAGGGAGCCTGAAGATGTTGTTCACCTGTGAAACTCCTCTTTTGTCCAGCTTTATTTGTAGCTGCAGTCCAGGTGCAGAGGGACAGGAGGTGGCTGATAGGCTGCTGCGTGCTGGGAAAGCTCTCACATGCTCAGTCTCAGCCTAGTTTTTAACTGTGCAGATCAGGGAAATGGTGTCAAATTAAACAACTGTTTGTTTTTTTGTTTGTTTTTTTTTTGCAAAACAATTGTGTAATTATCAGTCAAGAGGAAAAAAAGGCTTGTTGAATAATTAGTTTCAGGGATTCTCTGCGGAATGGAAAACACCCAATGAAAGTGCATACTACTTTATGCATGACTGCCCTGGTTTGGCCTGTATAATAATTGATAACCTTGTTAGCTGTTTTAAACATCATAACGCTGAAATTCTCTCCAGTGTAAGTTTCTCTGGCTAGGTACTCTCAGAGATTGTTTGTTTCCCATAATGCACTTAGCGTGGATCGAGGGTCAGGCTAATCAGTGGGGAGCCGCCAGCTGTATTGTCTGTCCTCACCCTGGTCGCTCTGCTCATCAACGCTCTCTCAGCCTGCACACTAACGGAGGTTTCCAGCCCAAGCATCTGTTTACAGTCTAGGCATTTAGCAGCAGCTCTTATCCGCTGTGACTTACAATAACCGCAGCTGTAAAACAAGTGAGCATTCGTCAAGCATTAAAAGTGTAAGCTGTCAGATAGTTTAGAGGCCTGTGAAAAGCGCTGCAGCCGTAATCAGGAAAATTCAAGAAAGATCATCCGTCTTATCGGCTGTCTTGTATATTAAAGTGACAGAAAACTCGACTTGAAATGATATCAAAAGCTCGTTTCACCTTTTCTGGCGCACGTCTCGGTGGTGGTATGAAAACAGGCGCCGTTTACAAGAGAGTCTGATTGTGTTTGGGAATGTTTGCTGGCTGACTCATCTCTCAGAAATTAAACAAGAAGCATCTATTTCTCCTCTTTTAGCCCTTTTGTCCACACAGTCAGCGCTTTTGACACGCTAAAACTGAGCCCCAAAAGTGATTAAATCTGAAAAATGTGCATTTTAACATGAGTGTGTATGACCCGCTATCAAATCCCAATCTCAGTAAGTTCTCCAACAAAAAAAAAAGTGTAAATGACAGCCAAGTCATGAGTTCAGCCGCATTACAGCACCGTATAGGTCATCTCAGAGAGCTGAGGTAGACTGAACAGAGGTGACCGAGCTGAGATTTAGCTGCTTTTCTATTGTTCGGCCGTTCACATGTGGCCAGAGATCTTCACAAAAACAACCGGAAAACACCAGAGCAAATGAACATCGGTTTCATACTTCCACAGTATTTTGCTATAAAATTAGCCGACTCAGTGTGGATATGGTTCCGGACAGGATATGTGGTGAAAGATGAGCATTTCCTCGAGAGGTCACATTGAGAGCCAAAATCTTGCTCCACTTTCTGGTTTAGCTTCTGCTCCGCTCAATTCTACAAGTCGCTTCAGAGGACTTGTGTATCTGTCTTTCTGTAAAACAACATAGTGGCTCAGATATTTGTAAGACTTACATTGGGCTGAGAATATGACCAGAAAGAAATCCACTGTGGTATATTGTGTTGTCTGGTTGAAGCAAATGAAAGAGATGCTGGCTTTAAAAGGGCATGGGTGTTAAGTTTACTGATTAATAATTTACTCTGTATTTTATTTTCTGTATTTTGTGTGCACAGCGCACCATACTCGTATGTGGCCTTGACTTCATTGTAACTGGGAGTAAAAACAGACAGATGGTGTGTTCCTCGGGACTTAGCTTCATCATATTCAGCATATAAAGTTTTGGAGGCTTGATGAAGACCTGTGTGGGTTGAAACTGGTCAGTGTTGTACAAACAACGCATGCATTGACTGCAAACAGATTTATTTTGTTCCTGCGCCATTTTTTGTTGTTGTTGTTGTTTTTGTTTTTGTTTTTTGTTTGTTTGTTTGTTTTCACAATGATCCAGGCTATAATATGTAGATTACTTGAAATCACAAGGGGGTTTAATAACATGCAGACTTGACTGAAGGCTATACTTAAAATTCATGGAACTGTACTGCCAGTGTCTGCAGAAACAGTCTGTTTTGTACAGTATGACTTGACGAAAGAGGCATACATCCCAAATATTTATTTGATGTCAAGAGACTGGGTGAAAGAGAAGCAGAAGCACACTTTATTTGGATAGAGCTGCCGGCGAGCTGTCGCAGTCACGCCTGCGTAGTGCATATACAACAGATACAACAGAATAGCTTCCAGACGCACTCATGGCGCAAGACGGAGTGCAGGCAAGCAAATCTGTTTGTTATCCGTGTTGTGTCCGTGTCCTGCTGGCTGACGTGCAACCACATCATGTTTTTTTTTTTTTTTTCTCACAATGTGACTTATGCGCCTGACACGTACTACATGGTTTTATGTTAACATGCTGACTATTAGAGGTCTCACTAATCCTAAGAAGCTTTTTCTAAAAGATGACACAAGCTTGTATTTGGTTGTGGGGAAAATCTGCTGGCATTCGAACGTATCCAAGGGGCATTTTCAGGCTGTGTTTACCCATCGTGACCACAGTTAAGTCACTGTGCAGCAGGAGAGAGATAATAGTGTTTACAGGAAATGTACGTCTTCAGAGGTGCGTTGTTATGGCCAAGTTAGAGTTTTGTTTCTGTGCGTTTGGTTTCTGTATAGCCAGGAGCTTCCAAATATGGCCGTGTATACCAATCTGGCAGCCGACCCTATTTCAGAAAAGGCTAGAGTCTCCAATTAACCAAACCTGCATGTGTTTGGACTGCAGGAGGAAAATTGAGTGCCCGGAAAAAAACCCACACAGAGTCCTGCGCAAAGCATCATTCTCAGGACACCGTTTCGTCCACATCCATGAAATTCTCCAGCACTCTCGTTTAAAGTTATCTTATCAAACTTTTTAGCAGTAATCCTTGCTGTCTCAATACTTCTGCAGTGTTTGCTCCTCTCTGTCCTGCTGTCCCTCTGGACTCGCATCTTCTGGGACATTTAACCCCTCAACAGAAAGCATGGTGTTTGGTTTTAAGCAGATTTACACACCAGCTTACAAATGAGGCAATGTGAAATTTTGAGGAGAATTGAGTGTAACAAAGCAGCAGTCTTACATCTTGCACCTCTTCTTCGTCTCACTTTTTTAAATTTTTTTTTATCCGCACATAAAAGCAAACAGACGGCGGTTTCCTTACTTACTAAACAGAAATTTGCAGTTCCAGTATCACACAAAAATGTAAAAATCTGAAAAGTTTGAGTTTGGTTGCTGGACAGTCAGGTGGAGTTTCCAAGTGTAGCAGCTGAAACCAGTTTCACTAATGATCCCTTTCTTTGGAACTAATTATAGATGTTTGTGATTCATGAGAGAAGCTTGTGGTTTGTTTGATATTTTTCTCTAATCTCACATGCCTAAAGGAAGTAATTTTTTTTTGGATGTTAATAGGTTTTTTTTCCTGTCATCTGTTGCCTGTTGAGATGATGCATAGCCCCCTCCAAGATTAGCGTCTTGCTCCCGATGGGGTTGATTGATGGCTCTTCAGGAGATGGGTTGAAACTGGCTGCTGTTGTGAGAGAATGCAGGAATTTCAGATCTCTCCCCCCCCCACCAAATAAAAAAAGCATTTAAACTACCTGTCTGTCAAATGCATTTATAGCGTATTTAAATAGGTATTTAGAAGCTAATTCTGCAGAAGAGGACGAGCTGCAGCAGCCTCGGGACTGATGTTGAGGCACACTCTGTCATAATGGTGACTCTTTACAGGCAGCAGGCCCGCTCTTATCACTCGACACTTCTCAGATTTCCACTCTCATGCCAAAGACAAACCCTGTGTTCCACTTAAACTGCTTGTCCTGCTCTGTGTAGTTTATCAAACTTAACATTGATAGCTCTTAGACCTGTTTGTCTTTCTTAAAACCATCCACCATCCACGCTTTGCTGCCTTGCTAATGACACACACTCTGTTCTCGCTACTCCCTCAGCTTAGTGTGCAGACCTTCCTCAGCAATTCAAACATCGTAAATCTTTTTCATTTTAAGGATAAAGATATTAAAACTGACATGCAGTATTGTGGGGTTTTTTTGTTTCTTTTTTTCCTTGGGTATTCATGTTTGGGATAGTACATTTGCATACTCTGTGCCCTTCCTCGCTCCAGGAAGTGGAGCAGCAGCCTCTGAGCATTCATCATTTACATGACGTGCCCTATATTCGGAGGACTGGAGGAGGCCGCCAGCATCGGCGCTTCCACTCCATCCCCACTGCTTTTACCAAACGTTTCTTGTAAAATAGAAGTTGTACATGCGGGGGGTCATTTGTGATGTGATGCTCAGAGCCAGTATCGGTCACAGCAGAACTGTTTCATCTGTCTAAAAATGGGCCCTCTGTAGATAGACGTCGTAGAAGGATATTTAAAGTTATATGTATATATATATATGCTCAGTTATAAGGCAGGATGATGCATTTACCTTTTTTATCTTTCAATGTTTAGGGAATTAAACAATTTAGTGACGCAGCTGTTAATTGTGGATAAAAGTGATTGTAGAAATGTCTGGTTGATTAGTCCAACAGTAAAAATCTTGACACAAAATTACGTTTTGATTGATTCATGTTTATGTCATATGAAAAAAAAGAGATTCCCTGGTTTCAGTTAATCCAAATGAAAAGAAAAGTTCACCTGAAAAATTTAATTGTTTAGTGACACAGGTGGCTCAGTCAGTAGAGCTCCAAAAAAAAAAAAAACTTTTTTGATTGTTTGAATTTTTTTCACTACTTTACAGACTTAAGCAAGTGATTCACTCATGGCTGCAGCTAACTCTTATTGTTGTTGAAGGTGGAAACAGAGTTTGACATTTTTGCTCGACATTCACCTTCAGCAAATTGTCATGAAGCAAGACCTCCATTGTAACTCAGCACAGAGTGGACCATCTCTCGTATTTTCTATCAGCCCAGAACTGAAAGTTCAGCAGCACCTCAGCCCGTCCTCTGTGGTAGATGCATACTTACCCACGCACTGCACAGTCTGTTCTTGTCTCAGCCTGCCTCTTTCTCACCGGGACAGATGTTGTAGGTGAATAGTGTCTCTCTGTCCTGCAGCTTTCTGAGCCAGTCCTGCGCAGTCAGCTCAGCTGGCCTCTGCCTGCTCTGCTGGCTGAGCTCAGGCTGCAGGGACGCACACATCCCCCCAGAGAGGCTGCAGGCTCTGCTGATGCTAGAGGAAACAAGGCTACAGGATGTAAGGCACAGCTTAAGCTCAATTTGATGTCTTGGAACAAATACGCCAGAGTTTGCAGCCTGAGACAGCATTTTTTTTTTTTGTTGTTGCTCTGCTTTTTGTTTCTTTCCACAACTTTTTGTTTTGGTTGCCTCCCGGGGGACCAGGGGCGGGCAGGCAGCCTTCACACCAGACAGACAGGTGAAACACTTTTATGATTTGGCCCACAGTTAAATAACTAAGCTCCTGTGATGACTGACGATTTGTATAACATATAAAGAAACATTTTGAAAGGCTATTTCTGCGTTTTTTTATCGCACTGAATGGTAGAACAATGCATCAGAGATGAGGGAGAGGAAAAAAGAAAATGTTTTGAAAATCTTACACTTGAGAACACAAAGCTCATGTCACAGCTAAGTATTTCTGTGGTTGTGACATTAGTGGTTGCTGTTTGCATGTGGAGGTCGGCTGTTAGCTCTTTCACCGCTGCCTGCCTCTGTCAGTGTCTTCAAGCTGCAGTCGCTCTGGCACTGAGCGCTGCGAGGACGGGACCACGCGCGGGCTAGTTGCTTGTCATCATGTTTCATCGGGACAGCCTGCTGATGAGACGGCCTGCGCAGCACAATATTAGTTTATATTGAGGATTTTCACTTACTCCCACAGTATCTTCTGTATCCCAATTAGAAAACTCAGCACTTTGTCGAATCCCTCTTACTTTTGGCAGGTTATTTAGTTTGGCTCTCTCCTCTGTTTACTAGTTTATTTTTCTGCAGGTCTGCTTGTGCCACTCTCAGCTGGATTTTAGCAGTGACACGTTCGCATTTCATCCTCCCCGTTTCCCTGTTTTACTAATTTATTATTTTCTTCCTTCAGCCAGAAATAACACAATTCCCACATGTGTGTGAGCAGGACTGAATATTTGGAAGTTATACACTCAATCTAGACCAAGAAAAAAAAAAACAAGGTGCCGTTTAGTTCATGTTCACGCTGGCTGACAAACAAAACAAGAACGGGAAGTCATGTGGACTGACACTTTACTCATTGATCAGATAGTGTTGGTGTCATCCTGTATCATCAGCACATGATCTTACGTGGGAAAGTCCAACAGCAAGTCACGCAGTTAATTTATATTCCCTGGTGTAGGACTTACAGGATACAAAGACGATATGATTATATTATATTATAACATACATAATGTAGATATTGAACAGGTAGAAACAGGGGCACCATTACAGAAAGGAAGGAGAGTTATTGTCACTCCATTTTTATTGAAGATCTACTAAACAAAAATAAGACACAAGATAAAAAAAAATAACACATTTGTCGTTACCTCTTTTCACTTTCTCATCTCATGTGGTGACCAGCACCATTGTCACCATGGTTACTAAATGCTCTTGCATATTAAAGAATGACTGTGCATCGCTTATCGCCTACAGATAGGGAGAACTCCTTCTTAATAGTTAAAGATTAGCAGATGGTTTTAAGAGTAATTCATGCTAAAATGAATGAATGAATGAAAACTACAGATCAAATTCGTGTGATTGGTTTGGTACAGAACAGACCAATCAGGGTAAATGCACCACAGTTTGATAGTGGAGTTACTGTGCGACCGGCCGACGGCCTCGAACTCGCAGTGCGTTGTTGCCCCTGTAACTCATATTTCATATTTCAGACTCAGCCCGTGTTAAATTAAAACAAGCCCATAAAGCTTACTGCCTGACTGTACCAGCCGCAGTGTGCGTTCAACGCTTTCTTATTGGCCAGCGTCCTGTTTTCCCAGCCCGTCTGCTACCTGACAGAATTACACCCTCAGCTCCATGAAGGTTATGCCAAACTGTCCCTGAATCACTCTCAGTACATTGAGTTATTATAGGCTCTGCTCACGTTCTCCATCTAATGACACACAGATGAAAGAGATCCAGCTGTAATTATTAGTCTGGGTCACGTATTGGCTCCACATTCTGTACGTCTTCCAGCGAGGAGACGAGCTCTGTTTTACTTAAATTTTTTTTCCCCCTTGTTATCAGTGCATGTGAGGAAAATCACCGGAAGCTAGTCTTGTCTGTGTGCGGGAGGAAGTTCTCCACCCTGTAGGCTTTTTATTATTCATGCTGTGACACTGCATGTTGTTTTGTTCGCCTCTTCTTCGGAGCTGGCAGTTTGAAGCCAGTGACGCTCTTTAAATCCTGAACGAGCTACTGGATGTGATCAAGCTGGCTGCTGTGAGGGAAGTTTGAGGAATTTTAAGTGCACAGTTTTTTTTTTTTCTTTTTTTTAGAACCATGCACCGATGATCTATTATTTAATTCATTTATCCACTTGTAAATTTCAAACCAGAGCTCTGCTAACATGACAGGAGAGGAAGAGGGAGAAGGCAGTGACAGCAGGATGAAAGGAGTTTCAGATTTATAATCCCCCAGCCGTGACCCCCAATTCCTGCATGTTGACGTCCCGGGGAAATGTCATGTCAGACTTGTGTTGGCCAGATGAGATGGACAGGAGGGGAGACGCCTCCACACACAGCACGAAAACGCACACGCACATCCATGTCAGAGTCTCTGCTGACACCACCATTCATTCACCTGCATTGTTCTGTTTTGTTTTTGTTTTGTCACATAATGATGGTTTGCTCGCTATCACACACACTCTTCCTCTAGAAACCAGTTAATCGTATCCGATTCAGGTGTAATTCTTGGCCTCACGGGTAGCAGTGGACACTTCAACTGTAGCTTTTCCTCTAGTTCTGCTCGAAATGTCATCACAGCAAACGTCCATCTGTAGGACACTCAAAAGGACGGTTTTTGCTTCCAGGAAGATTAAAAGGATTATGTAATTGTACGTTATGGAGGAGGTTTTAGGGCTGTGAAGTGCGCGAAGATGATTTCACCAAGGCTGATATATTTTTTTTTTCTTTCTGTTTCTAAAATGCGGCTTTGCCTGCTTAAATTCAGCTTAAGTACTCTGCACATTTTCCAGTGCATTTCCTTTTAGTCCTATTCGCTGACAGGAACAGGGTGTATTACATATACAGTTTGTTACACACTCTAGTGCAGAGAATGATGCAAAACTCCCAGACAATGTGAATCTCAAACTTCTGCCTATTAAATCACTTTTGCAGTTGATGTGGGGTTTTCAGGGATGTGTCAGCCCACGCTGATGCATCCATTTATTGACGCGGCGGCAGCAAGAGTTAAAAGTTGCCCTTGTCTGGCCGGTCAGCTAGACGATGTGCTGCAGGAGAGTAGAGGAGCATGTTTTCTCTGCCACTCTGTCAGTGTTGGTCTATCTCAGTGTGTGGGAGCGGCCTTTTGACCTGCAGCAGACAAGCGTGTAGCGTTGAGGCGGAAAGCCTGCTGTGGCTGCCGCACTCCTATCATTAGCATGGCGAGTCACGCTCCCCCACTGCACCAACCATTGTTTTCCACTGTTTCTGTCCTTGAGAAGAAACATGGTTCATCCTCAACGGCCCACATCAGCTCCTTTTTAATGTATCAACTAATAGTCAGGGTTAAGGGTTTTCTAATACATCACAAATGGATGCACAGTTTATTTTTTTCCTCTCTGCTGGCACCCTAACCTTTCCCTGATAGACTAGATGGTTAAGTTATTATGTATTTTTCCTGTCAGTGGCATTTATTTCAGCCCCAGTAGCTGAGTGATGGTTGTTTTCATTGCCCCGCTAAGCTGACAGTTCCATTTGGTGGATTTTCTGCTGCAGTCGGTGTTCAGGGGAGGTGACACTTTGTGGATCACAGAAAAGGTGACACACAGGTTACACGAGTAAAGAGACCAGCAGCAGCGGTGGCTTAACAGGGGGTTTGAGATTAATGAGGCTTGTGCTAGGGTGTTTCCTTTTGATTCATTTCATCATTTTCACCTGATTCAGAGAAAACGAAAATGATGCCATTATTATCGTCATGTGCACGACATGTTGTCATGTCTGAAACTTTTGATTAATGCAGAGTTTTGTTCACTAATTTGTTGTTTTGTGTAAAATTGAGTTTGTAATTTCCCAGTGTTTATTTTATAAAAGCATAAATCCAGACTCTTAAGAAGGTTACCGGAGTGCTTTTTTTTTAACCATCAAACAGACTGAGGCCAGCTCCATCCACATCAGTTCAACATGGGTCTTTTTTTTTTTTTTTTTAAACAAAAGTTCAGGTCCACTTGTTAGATAATGTTCACTGCAGAAATAGACTTAGAAGTTAGTACTTCCCCTCATTTTGTCGTTTTGTATAAAAGGAGGGTTGTGGTTCTCCATTAGAAGCTTGCAAAAATGTATTCGTATAAGAAATAATAAGATAAAATCAGGCCACAGTTTTTTTGTTTGTTCATTTTTTTGTTTTGTTTTTTGTGTGTGCTGGCATTTTGGTTCACAAGTCAGGTTACATTTTCTGACTTGCACCATGTTTTATTATTTATTTTTTCAGCTGGTCTGCCATTACCCTGGTGTCTTTTCATACAATGTGTTATAATAATGATGATGATGATGATGATGATGATAATGATGATAATGATAATAATGATATAATGAATAATAATGATAATAATAATAATTATTATTACTATTATTATTATTATTATTATTATTATAGTAATAGTAATAGTAATAATGGAGTATTCAATCATACCTACAAAAGTAACATCTTCAGATATAAATATCCTTTCATCCACTGCCATCATTAAGTTTTCATTTGTCCTTACTTTGGTTTACGACCAAGTACTTGCAGAATTAACGACATTAGCACTTAGTTAACATGCTAAAATCCCAAACTAGTCGGAGGGTGACTTTTACAGCTGCTAAACATCAGAGATTACGTTAGTAAGAAAAGCCACAGAGAGCCACTAATTCTGCTGTAACAAAACATTAAATTCCACTGTCTTTCACCCTCTTTTTATAACACGTAATGTGTCTCAATGAAAACTCAAACAAGGCTGCCGTATTACCTAAGAAGTCGCCGGTTTTCATTTTTACAAGAGCCATTGTGTCTCCCAGTAAGTTTTTTGAGTGAGACACAGAATTTCAAACTCTCTACATCTCCTTCCTAGTTACTTACTCAGTCGGAAAACATCTGCCAAGCCCTGATTAACAAAGTGCAGAGCTGTACCCTCAGTTCTTTGCACATTTGTATAAACAGTTCTCTACTTAAGGGAGGGCGTCTGCTGAACCACTTCTGTCCCTAAAACCTAAATCTGAGCGCACCGGTGTCGTTGGCACATGGGACCGGCACAAAAACTGTGCGCCGTTCGTGACAGCTGCCGTCCCAGCCAGCTCCCGCAGAGCCTCTTTCCTGCCACGGGGAGACTTGGAGGTGGCTGAGCGGTGCAGGTTCTGCCAGCGTCTGCCTGACTAGAGATGAGACCCAGTTTTCTCTGACACAGCCCAACATCTCCAGAGGTTTCGTTTTATCTCTTTCATATCTCCCCCTCCATCTGCCTTGCTTGTTTTGTAGCCGAGTCTTAAATCTTAGCTGCCGTGTGCCCGAGCAAAGAGAGCGAAATAATGCAATTTAGATAAATATAATAGAATTTAGACAGCATTTGACCAAAGAAGAAGTGGAGCGCTCAAATACTTTTCTTAATTGAATTAATCTGAATGAATGTATTCTTCTGTTCGGTTATGTTGACATCCAGTAACCAGCTGACGACCTGTTGTTTTGTTGTTGCAGAGGGAGATGAAGGAGCAGCTGGCCTCCCTGCAGGACAGTGAGAAGGGACACACTGAGGCCCTGCAGCTCCTGCAAAGGCAACTCACTGAGACCAAGGTACTCCAACATCTCTCCTTCTTTCAAAAAGCAAAAACAAAACAATTCTGTTGTTCTGTTGTACACGAGCAGCATTCATTCAGCTGCATACAGCTGCACTGGAAAGTGGTTTTCATTATCTTTATAGTTTATGAAAATGGCAGAAAATAGTGAAAGATGGCGGTCATAATTTCCCTCAACCGAAGGTGAAGTCATGCTTTTCCCCTCTAATGAAGCAAAAATATTCAGTTGACAAAGATATAAAACAGAAAGTCAGAAAATCTGGTGGAACCACAGATTATTTTCCATTTTTGCTGGATAAATGGCTCACAGTTCATTTAATCGACATATTGTTTTAACACTAAATGCCACTCGGATATAGAGCTGAAATACTTTATTAATTGATCAATTAGTGTTTATCATCAACTATTTTGATCGGTTAACTGTCATTTTTCAAGCAAAAATGCAGCTGCTTTTTTGTCTTATTTTATAGTAAACTGAATATCCTCTGTTAGGATTGTTTTTACTATTATCTTCACTGTTGATTAATCTCTTGTCTATTTTCTCAATTAATCATTTGGAAATAATAAATAATGAAATTAACAAAAATCATTTTACATTTTAATTTAAACGAATCATTAATGATTAATTGATATTAAAAAGAATTTCCCTTCACTAGACATTCACATAATTTATTAATAACTTATATTTAATAACTTAATATTTTACAGATAGTTATTGTGGTCATGATGGTTATGAAACTATCCATGTCTCAGTACAGATGACTATATGACCTTAATAAGCAAGTGAGACCAACAGCATGAAGATTGACTATTTCTATTAGTTTATAATAGTTATTCTTAATATCAGATCGGTTTTTTTTTCTGTTCATTTTTCTGTTTAAACACTACCACCCTTGTCCACAGGGACCACCAAAATCAACACAAAATGAAAAGTTCCGTTGAGCTGCTTTAACAAGTAATTAATTATACACCAACAAATGGCATCGGAATTCGTGTGACAGACCGTGTGGATATTTACATAAGCTAGACATCTTAAACATTCAGATGGAGAGGTCTTGTAAAAAATGAGCAGGAAATAAAGGACAAGTCTGTTTAACGTGTGAAGTCTTTCATTATCCGTCTTTCCTCACAAACTGATTTGGACTGACAGGCAAATTCCGACAGGTAAATTGGTTTATTGAGCGGCGGTTTAATCTCAACACCTTGTTTTAATCAGCGAACCGTGAGCATCCACTCAATATGTCACTCCCTCAGTCCCCCCACCACACACACACACACACACACACCCTCCCACACACACAAACAAGCACGTCTTTTCTCTCTCCTGTTGTGACATTGAAGCTATTGACCAGGGAAGGATCTCTGGCAGAGACGATGTCCCAGCCGTCAGCGTTATTTGTCATTTAGGGAGCCCATTCCTTTTTTTTTTTCCTTCTGTTTTTGTACCTGCTGTCCGATGTCACAGCATCACTCATCTTCCTGCCCAAGCTCTGCACTGCAGGACCCTCCGCTGCCAGACAGAGCCGGGCCCCGTCCATTTCAGCCCGTCTATCGACTCACTCTGACTGCTAGATGCAGGCCTTTCAGCCGCCCCCACTCCTCACTGGAAATGAGCCGATCTCATTAGATTTACATCCATTTGCACAGAGTGCTCTGCCTGGAAGAGAGCCACACTGTGACTTCATTGATCTCTGATGCATTTAGGTAGCTGACAATGAAATGTCTCTAGGGTTTTTCATCTTGTTAAATTTGAGGTTGCCTCAAATTATTTTTCCTCTTTGTTTTTCCCTTATTGTTGTTAAAGAACACTCCACCAGTTTGGCATTGCACTCCCATAACATTGTGGGACTCACAATGGTCAAATTGATGCAGCAGAACCAGGGATACCATGTAGTGTTTTATTACTTGCCAAAACCTGCCCACCTGCATTACCCACAGTACAACTTGATCTGAGATTCTGGTGTGCCATGCTAGTTGCGGCTAATGTAGCCTTGAGCTGCAAGCCTCAGGCGTAGACAAGGAGCAGGTTACAGAGGTCTGATGAGCTCTCTTCTTTTTAACCACAGATCTTGCCTCAAGTGATGTCACTTTATCATCTTTTTAAAATGATTTTGTGCAGCTCCTTTGAGAGCCACAAAATGCCTTTTACAATTTTTTTCAACATATGCATACATACTCTCCAAGACCCGTAAACAGACTTTGATGTGTAAATGCCGCGGAGTTTCCCTTCAATGTTGCATCTCACTTCTTGTTCTAAGATTGAGAAAGAATGCCTGCAGTGGCCCGGCTCTCATTTTCACTGAATGTGCCTGCCTTGCACTCCAATTTGAGTCCTTGGCTTGTGTGCATCTCCCCTTCTGAAGGATAGACATTGTGTCCTATTCACATGCCCACCGGGGATTCGCTTGATAATTACATGCCTTCCTGAAAGGTAGCCAGCCTCCTCAGTCTCCAAGGGCTGCTGACACCCTCTCTGTGCCATCACCACCTGCTGGGTACAAGCAGCAGAGACGTCACCGAGAGACTGATGGCTGGGCCGCTCCAGGTCTCCTCCTCCTCCTCCTCCTCCTCCTTACCATCAGCTTTCAATTTTTAACTAGGTAGGAGGGCTGAGATACAGCCCACCTTAATGTCATAGCTCTCATGCTTGCCGAGAAATAGTCATCCGAATTGGTTCCCACAGGCAGAATGAGAATACCTGCCCCCGGTCTCCGAAAGAACAGGAGGACCAGGCCTGCTGTGTAATTAAACATCACATCACAGTTCCTAAATCCAGCTCATCTTGAAAAGATCAGAGCATTGGTTGGAATTCCCGACACGGAAAATAACCAAGTTTCATCAGAAATTCTTGTTTAGATCAATTTCTCTGTGGTTCAGTAGTCATTCGTTTTCTCTTCTTCTGAGCGGCTCTTTGATGAGCAGACGCTTGGATTTATTTTGAATCCGTCTACCAACACAGCGTCGACTTTCAGAAAAATGATAACTGTTTAGAACGGACAAGGAAACTTTTAACAAAATTTCTGAATCAAGTCCAGCCTTCTCATCTTGAAACCTGCTCCTCTCTGGGCAGGTTTTTGCACGGTTTTTCACATCGCACCCTTTTGTTCCATCTCTCTGACACTCTCTATGACGCTAACGCTCAGATGATTCATTCTCTTTGATGTCCAGCTTCCCATTTTTTATGTAATGGCTTCTCTGCCCGTCTCGTAATGAGCCATCTTCACACACAGGTTGCCCCCCCCGCTCATCTTTTCGGGTTTTTTCTGTTTTGGTGCACTCCTCATTTGTTTCTCCATACTGAAACAGTTGAAGGTTGTACACGCACACACTGTTCTCAGAGAGCCACTTAAAATCAATACATGGCTGAATCAATGAATGGATGTTAATGTAATATTAACACAATTTAGAGCACTTGTAAGCCCTTGAATCACTGACCCTGTCTAATTAAGAGTCAGGCTGTTGTGACTAAAACACTCAACACACCCAGCTAGCTACGGTACAACTCTATTCCACAGTCCCATAATGGAAGGTATAAAATGTGTGATTTGTTTGGGTTTTTTTCTTACGTAAATGGCCCTTTGCCTTTTTTTTTTTTTTTTTTTTTTTTCAGTCCTCAGCCAAGAGTCTGCGTGCAACCATCGGCGATGCGTTCGAGCGTCTTCACCGCTTCCTGCGCGAGCGTCAGAAGAGCATGCTGGAGGAGCTGGAGATGGACACGGCCCGCAAGCTGGCCGACATCGAGCACAAGATCCAGCGCTACAGTCAGCAACTGCGCGACGTCAAGGAGGGCATCCAGATCCTGCAGGAGCGCCTCAACGAGTCGGGACGGCACGACTTCCTGGAGGGAGTAGCCGTCACATCTGAGAGGTGCTTCACCTGCCCTTAGTTTGCTAAAATCAGTCCCAGAATCATCACTGCAGTCCATTAAGAAAAGAAATGTGGTTTTAAACACATTTGATTCAAGATGGATATGGTTTTGTCAACTCTTTGAAGTCTCATAATAACACTTAAAGATTAAAGATTTGCCGGTTCTATTAATGGTGAAACCTCACAACACGCCATATGTGTGTTCTGCTCGTGCTAAACGTAAGATTACTTAAATTTTGGAGAAAGCACAGATTTGAGCAACAGCATCAGCTAATCCCTGAACAGATGGTGTATTAAGCCTGAAATAAACCAGCTGTAATGTTTAATCTGGGAGGGGTACTTGGGGACGATTTAATTGAACAGTTTAATATCTTAGAGCAGATTAATGCGGTTTAATATAGAGCTAGAGAGAGTGACAGAATCAAACAGTATGTTAGCTTTTACAAAATACCACAATATCTTTTAAATTGGAAGAATGCAATTTTTTGGGATGGTAGAGATTATATCATGTCTGTGAAGAGACTGTAAATGTAGATGTGATCAACATGCAAGTGTGATAAATGTGCATTTCCCAGTCACAAGAGATGAGATGGGCTCTGTATCAACTCCCAACACGTTTGAGTGCAGAAATGTAGCATCTGTAGTGTTAGATCTCAAAAATGGTCAAGTACCCGAAGCATGGTCAGATTCACTTGTTCTTTTATCTGATTTTCTTATCAAAATCAGGAAGTGTGGAAGTGTCGACTTTTTTTTTTTTTTTTTTTAAATGAAGCCAAATTTCTTGTATGACATCTTTGGTAAAGCAAATATCAATGGTAAAGCTTGATAGGATGGGAGGGAATAGCTAGTTATCACCAAATCTCTCTTGAGTTCAAGTGATGATGAGTCATCAGAAATACTTTAGTGTTTTACAGGAGAAGAAAACAGTTTTAAAAAGGTATTTTTAATCAAGGATACTCAAAAAAGCTATTTTCTTTAATATTTTTGGAAATAAATGAAGAGATTACTGAACATTTAGCACAGGGTCCCAGGAAATGTGTTTTTTATTTTCACTTTGGCAAAAGAAACTCCTTGATGATTTACAGGAAGACCCCATGAATGGTACTTACAGAAACACTGTAATATTGATTTATTTTTACTTACTTTTTACTTCTTGTCAGAAAATACACCACAAATAACCTGATATCTCTGCACAAATGTATACGGTTCCTTTTCTCAACAGAATGTACTGTTATTTTCAGGATTTCAATGTGATAAGCAGCCCACTCAGTGTCTTGCCTGAACTCTGGACTACATGTAGGAGTGTGCTGAGTGATTCATGTGGAGGTTCATATTGAATCATATTGTAATGGTGTTGGAGCTGAAGCCTGCTCTGCCACCCCCCCCCCTCTTTTTTCTCACTGATACATTCATCTCTGTTGCTGGAGATTTATGAAGCACTTTGTTAGCTGTTAAATGTCAATAATGCCACGTTTCAAAGACGCAGAGCAGAATAATAACTTGGAGCATCAACGTTGTGGGTTGAACAAGAGGCAGTATTATCTGAAAAAAGCAACAAATTGGATTTAGACTGTTATCGATCTGTTTTTCTGTTCCAGGATTAAGGGGAAGATACATGAGACCAATCTGACGTATGAAGACTTCCCAACATCCAAGTACATGGGGCCCTTACAGTACACAATATGGAAGTTGCTCTTCCAGGATATCTCACCAGGTATGTGAACAAGGCTTGAACACGGGATGTATGTAACTTAAACACGCTAGATAGTAAACCCACAGTGTCTCATCTAGTGCAAAGCACTGTAGGTGTAAGTAAGGAATGACAAATATGCTTGGTTTGCAGAGAGTTATATAAAGAGATCGATACCACTCTCATATCTGTTAGTTGAATATGAAACCACAGCCAGCAGCCGGTCATTTTAGCTTTACATATAGAGTGGAAACAGAAGGAAACATCTAGCCCTGCTCTGTCCAACATCATGAAGTTCACTTACTGTCAAGTTATATCTCTAAATCTGCTGTTTTTGTGGTTTTACCCAAAGTTATGTTCTGTTGTATTTCTTGGCCGGGTGTAATGACTTCAGTGTAAACCAACTAATCAACATTGATGTATCATTTACACTTTGGTTTTTGTGCGGCTCAAACAAACAAGATATAATGTACATTAGTAAGCCTTAGAGGTTTCTGGTTTGGGATATGTGTTACCTTTGAACAGGGCCCATACATGCATTTTCTCCCTCTTTAAACTAACATCCTCTGGCTGTGGACTTAAATTTAATGGACGGATGGGAAAGTGGTATCAATCTTGTATTCTAATTTTCGGCAAGAGAGAAAGTAAGCATATTTTCCAAAATGTCTGACTATCCATTTAAAAACAGGTTGATAATCAGATTTTCCTCCAGTAGCTAAATGTTTGACTCTGAAACAGGAACTAGCCCTGCCTCGCTGGGATGCTTTGAGTTTTTTTTTCCTCCCCGGATAAGGAATGGTAGTTGGACCTGGAGGGCCTCCATGCCTTTCTGTGTTGGACAGTGCCGAGAGGAGCTGTACTCCCTCTGCCCTGCAGCCATCACTCACTCACAGGAGATTATTTCAAATAATGTGCTGAGGAATTTTTTTTCTCCCTCAATCAATTCTCCCATTTCAGCCTGATGCCGGCTGAGGGGAGGCCAGGCAGTTTTTTGGCCTCCCCCGACTGGCTGCCAAATGGAACAATTGGTTACGATCCATCACCAGCGGTTGCCAGAGACGAAATAAAGACATTCCTCCCATCATCCCTCATGCCTCGCTGTCATTGATGGTTTAGTGGGAATAACTACCAGCAGGCACTGTGCTTTTTTTCCACCTCCTCTCATGGTGAGCAGGAAAAATGGTTTCTCCACTGCTCTGTGTATCCTTGCTGGTTTCTCTCTTTGACACAGAGAGGCACTCAGGTTATGAAAGTTTAATGACTTGATTGTAACAAACACTGGAGAAGGCATTGTCCTGTCCGCTGGCCGGGCGCCAGACGTTTCACCTCCATTTATCCCAGCTGATATAAATACAGAGGAACTGGGAAAATGCCTTTCCCACTCTTTCCTGAGCCAGCTTTATGTGGAGGAGTACAAATAGAACAAGGTGTTATTGTTCAGCCTGATATGGTTCCTAATAAGCAGACATGGGTGCAGATTCTCCCTCCCTAAAACCACATGACTGTACAGAGAAACAACGTCCTGCCGGCCTGGAGCCTGTGGAGCAAGCTGGAGCAGCTCCTCCCATCTCTGTAATTACTGCTTCACAGTATTGTTTGCATTCTTTGCATGGTCTAATATTGCACAAATTGAGCTACACCGTCAGACTGCGGACTGCACTTCACTTTGAAGACTCTAGTTTATGCATGAAGGTAAAAACAGATTCTGAAAAAAGTGTTATGGTGTACTTACAGTACTTACAGTCAGCTTGTTGCACAAATCCATGTTTCATTTTCCTGAAATAAGAGTCATGCAGCAGTTGGGTGCGGCGTATAATAACAAGCCATCAGTCATATTTTGCCATCGGGCACAGCTTTGATCACCTCCACCGACTCCAGCAGTGGTGATATACTGTACATACTGTAATGTCTCCACTAGGTTGTTGGCCTTAAGAGTCAGTTCACCCAAATTGCAAAATGCACATTTTCTTACTTACCTCTGGTGGTATCTTGGCATTGAGATCATTTTGGTTTTAGTTTTCCAGGTGTAGAGATATGTCTTCTGTCTAATATCAGAACGGTCAGAGGAAGGCAAAATACTAAAAACAAAACATGTAAAATGCAGCATTTCAATGCTTTGAGCACCACAAATGAAACTGAAATTATTCCATTGTGTTACTGTGACTCCACATTAACGGGTGGACTTGTAAGTGCTGCTGATGCAACCTCCACTTGGCCTGTCGGCTGTATGGCTTTTTAGGAGCCCAGAGGACAGCATAGCCAATTTTACTGGACAGAAATAGTTTACTGGATGTTCCTTGAGGAGTATAGAGGAAGAAAGCAGATTTAGTCATTGAATCATTGATTATTTCCCAGTGTAGTCTGTGTGGATTGTGGTGTATCTGTTCTGTGAATCAGACAAGTGATGGACATCAAGGCTTTCTGTATGGATTGCCCTTAGATTCCCCTTATATCTGAAACCAGAGACCTCCTGCTCAAAATGTCGAATCCTCAATATATATTTTCCAACCAGGCAGTGTCCAGTATTTTTAATCCGCTGCCTCTGATGAAATCTTTTCATCGGGAGCATTACAGACATCAATTCCTAACCTTGACCCAACCTCTCCTGTAAAGTGCCTGAGCAGCCTGGATGTTTTTACTTGCTGCCTCAGCATAACACTGCTCACATTGTATCTGCAACGAGGAAGAAAAACGAGGTGCCGAGAATGACACTGCAGTCCTCGCTTTTCCGTTTGGCCAGGCTGAGTCAAAACATGTTGATGTGTTTGTTTTGTTGGTTTGCTTTTTCCTCATTTAGTTATTATATCTGTTACCAGCCTGATTATCTAGGTTTTCTGTCTTTAGTGTTAAATTGCAAAAATAAATGCTGACTCGTTGTGTTAAAGCTGTCTCTTCCTCCATCTCCCTCTTCCCATCTTCTTCAGTGCCAGCGGCGTTGACCCTCGACCCCATCACAGCCCACCAAAGACTGATCCTCTCAGATGACTGTACCATAGTGGCCTACGGGAACCTCCATCCACAGCCTCTGCAGGACTCCCCACGCCGCTTTGACGTGGAGGTGTCCGTTTTGGGCGCAGAGGGCTTTGCATCGGGCGTCCATTACTGGGAGGTGATGGTATCGGAGAAGACCCAATGGATGATCGGAGTGGCCAATGAGACAGTCAGCCGCAAGGGCAGCATCCAGATCCAGCCCAGCCGCGGCTTCTACTGCATCGTCATGCACGACGGGAACCAGTACAGCGCCTGCACCGAACCCTGGACCCGCCTCAACGTGAAGAGCAAGCTGGAGAAGGTGGGGGTGTACCTGGACTACCCCAAAGGCCTGCTCATCTTCTACAATGCGGATGACATGTCCTGGCTCTACACCTACCGAGAGAAATTCCCCGCCAAGCTCTTCCCCTACTTTAGCCCGGGGCAGAGCCACGCCAACGGCAAGAACGTGCAGCCGCTGCGAATCAACACTGTACGCCTTTAAGAGCTGCGCACATCTGTGGTCGCGATTGTCCTGACAGATGAAACCATCATCGGTGAATTCACAGGACTTGTGTAGGTTTCAAAAGATGTTCAAGAAATCTGTTTTAAAAAAATGTTTAATAGGGTGTTTGAAATGTTAATTCCTTTCAGTTCAGTTAAGAATTGTGCTTGATGTTGCTCTTAAAACCTGCGCTGTTTTTTGTGACTTGAAACAACCGTACAATAATGGCCTGCACTTGAGCCTCATTCCACATCTTTAATTGAAAAGATGACACTAAGTGGAGACAGAGGGACCGCTGGGCTCCTCTGAGGTCTGTGGTAGTGATGGAGTAAAAGAAGAAAAAAAAGAAGAAGAAGTGATTTCCCTTTCTAAAGTGACTGTCCCAGGCCCACCTTGCACAGTCCCAGGGGGGCACTGCTCTCCTTATCAAGCTCCAGGCCTGTCAGACTTGACATCCCCTCTCTGTCCAGGCAAGCGGACACTGAAGACCGGTCACTCATCTTCTCTGTGCTGTACAGTTGGCTTAGCTTTGTGTGTGGAATGTAATTGACAGCACTCGGCTCCTTTTCTTTTTTTTCTTTTTTTATGGCTTTTGTTTGGCCAACAATCCATATTGAACTTGTCAAGTCTGTTTTACGTCTGTCTGAGACAAAGATCGTGGTTTCTCCTGCAGGTCACGTGCACATATGTGTGTTCAGTCTTTATCATTGCAAGGAAAGCTCTTGTTCTGTGTGCACCAGCGATTATTCATGTCACCAACAAATTAGATGGATTAAGAATTTGTTCGTAAGCTGCCCATCCCCGTCTACTGCCCGGTTCTACCCACTTGAGGTAGGAAAGGAGGTGGAGCTTGTCCAGAAATATGCTGCTATTGATGGAGAAGAACTTGCATGTATATAAATAGAGTATCAAGGGTTAAATGGAATAAGTCTGTCATCATGCTGGGTCATGTTTAAGTTTCTGCTCGTTCCCCTTCAGCAGACACTATCAGTGTTGAATACAACTACATTTCTGTCTCCAGTCATGGGGCATAACTTGAATGAGGATGAATTATTGCTCAAAAATGCTACAGAGACCAACTCTTCTTTTTCTTTTAGATCATATCATATTTATGGAAATGAAGTCAAGCTGTACGTTTTGGGAAATTGCAATTATCAAGGGAAATGGCGGTGGATGGACAGACTTTATCCCTGTGCGACTGGCATTCCCAAGGCTGCTGCTGTGTTACATAATGACAAAATCACTGATAAGTCCCCTGAGGCTCAACCATGTTTATTTCTTTGCCCCACGTGCCTCAAGTGCTCTTGTTTATCAGCAGTTGCATACAAGTCCTGCAGAATCAGCTCTAAGAGGCTCCAGTCGCTCAGCCAAGTCCAGCATACTGAGAGGTGTGTGTGTGTGTGTGTGCCTGTCTGCGGGTGAGTAGGTGGGCATGTGCGCAGGTATGTTTGTGTGACATGGTTCAGCTATAATTTTTAAATCCAGCTTTGGTTGTGCTTGTTAAAGCCCATCTGGCCGTCCATTCATACCCATGCAGAGGCCAAAAGTGATTATTACAAAATATTGTCAGGTAGAACTGAAAAGATTTTTCTTTGGTAAATCTACAGCAACAAAGAACAAACACATAAAAAAAGGCACCTCACCCTTCATTTTGCCACTGTACATCTTTGCATTTGTGTGTGTGTTGTCTGTGTTGTCCATTTTAAAAGAAAATTGGGGCAGTGCCCTTGTTTTTGTTTTGTAGGATGTGTTTCCGGTATTTGCAGTATGATGCAAACAAGGGTCAAATTGTGAGCATCTGCATATTATCGTCTGGGACCTGATTGAAGAAGCAGAAGTTGTCTGAATAAAACCTGGTATTTTTCACAGAAGCCCATTTTCTGGGATTTACTCAGCAAATATATCCAGATGAGTCACTAAACCTGCTTTGTGAAACAGGATTTATCTAATAAGAATAATTACCAGATTTAAACAATCAGGACAGTATTTGGTCACTTCTCTCTGACAGATACTCCATGAATTGTCTTCAAGAAGTAAATCCCCACCAGTGGTCTGTGCAGGTTAAAGCAAACGCTTAAATTTGACCCCAGTTTGCAGTGTTGCAGACGTCAGTGGGGTCTGCCTCATTAAAGACTTCCTGTTTGAATATTAAGAAGGAGATTATTGTGATATGGTGTCGGGTTACTGGTGGTGGTGGTGGTGATAACACTTAATAGTTAAAATGATTATGATGATAACTATGGCACTTTTAATGATTATAATGATGATTGTGTCTTGATGATGGCAGCTGTGCACCCATCATTGTGTGAACACACTCTAGTGTGCTTTTGCTGCTGGAGGTTTGTGGGAAGTGTTTTAATGTACAATAAATTACTGCTAAAATCAGCCAGTCTCTTTAACTTTGTCCCCATTCTGGATGTGCATCTACACAGCGCATTAATCCAATTTCTTCTCCCCTGATACAGATGCCGAGTTTTTACCTTTTTTACCTAATTTTAAGTCTTAACGCTCCTCCGTTTGGTAACATGAGATAGACATTGCTGTGGCACTAAGTCTGACTCCACAGTAAGCATGACTGAATGAATTAAACTGATGGCAACACTGATTTGTACTATATTTAATGTGGATGAGGTCACATCATGGCTGATGCCCAATCCAGATGATTGATGGGGCAGATATAATGTTTACCATGTTTACCACCAGATTTTAAGCTTTTGAATGCTGCAATTCTCTAATCAGTTAAAATTACAAAGTACAGATGATTCTGGTGGTCATAAACCAAAGTAATTGACAAATCAACACTTTGACCTACAGGTGGCTCAAGATGAGAAATCAGTGGGACTCCAGCAGGGACCATAAATGTCTGTACAGACCTTCATCCAGTAGTTGTTGAGATATTTCAGTCTGCAACTGTAGAGCTGCTCCATTAGCATGGCTGAAAACCATGAGAGGGGTGCTCACAACACAGCTCATAAAAATGTAACCTTTGACAAGAGCTCACAAGTGAACTTGCTTCACTTTAAATGGTCACCAGGTAAAATGGATGAGAACAGCTGCTGCAGAGGACACGTCTATTTGCTTTCATACTGACACTGATTTAATGTTTTAGTCTTTAGTCAGCGAGTGAACATGACCTGTCACGTTCATCTGAGAGCAAGAATATCAACATAGTTGAAATTGAAATGCTCAAAATGAAACATATCTGTGAGCCAGGCAAATCTTAGAAATGTGGGAGGGCTTTGCCTCTACCTGTCAATACTTGCTCCAGTTCACTTGATGTTTCATGCCAGGCATTTTAGTTGAGACGTGCCAAACTCTCAGCCCTGCTAAGCTATCCAGCAGGGATGTGGGAGGTTGTGTGCTCTTTTTATTACTGTTCCTCATTTGTGGAATAGGCTGAGGCCCAGGCGTGTGACACAGTAAATAAAAAAAGATGTCTGTATGGGTTCAGTGTTCCCTCACTGCGGGTGAGCATCAGCTTTCAATAGGTCTTCCTCATTTGCCATCTGTGACGAGTTTTAATGACCGGTTGCTAATCTGGAGGGAATATATTGCCACTCACACTGAAATTGTGATAGAAAGTAGAGATCTGAGTCATACACTGCATCAGTAACCCAGAAAAATTTGTTTTTTTTGTGTGTAACTCTGACACTTCCCCTGCTACTTTCTTCTTTCACACTCACAACACAGTTGAGTCTTGTTGCATCACGATTACAGCTGTTCCACAACAAACTGAGTGCCATCTATTCGCAGCAGACCCTCAGGACAAGTGGCTTCATATCCTCAGCTTTGATTTGGGGTACTTTTCCCCTCGCACTCCCGTGATAGAGGCATTTTTTATCCGAGGAGAAGGTGTCCGTCCTCTAATAGACGTTTTTACCCGAGGGGAAAGTGTCCATTTAGAAGTCACTGAGCTCTCCTTTGAGAGACCCGTATCTGATTCCGGTCTTATGTGGCCCTCCTGAGGCGAGAGTGTAAGGTTTTTAATCTTGTAAGCGATGGAAAAAGCCAAAATGAAGGTTCCCTCCCGCCATCACTTACAGTTAAAGAACAAGAGCTGCAGCCATAAAGCCGTCAGCATCGGGGCTGCAGCACAGAATCCTGGGCCCTGTACAAAGGCAGTCCTCCAAACCTTTGGATCTTGGAAATTAGTACTTTTTGTCCACCCTATCTTATGCCACTGGATGGCATTAACAGCTCTATCATCTATCTATCGATTAATTGATGGACAAAAAAAATAAATCACCACTTCTTTTGGTAACCAATAAAATCATTTAAGCAATTTATCAAGCAAAAATAGTAAGTATATTGTGATTTCAGTTCATCAAATGTAATGACTTTTCTGCTTTTCTCTCTTTTATATTACTGCAGTTAAGAGACATTTGGACCGTTGGTTGGACAAAACAAGCAACTCGAGGATGTCACTTTGAAGCTTGCGACTTGTGACATTTTAGACTGAACAGTGTCAAGTTGGCTGAAAATGAATGACAAAACTGATTAAGACTACAGATGCTCATTAGTTGCAGCCCCACACTCTCTTGTCTCCCCATGGTATATTCACGATGGTGGTGTTGTCAGAATACACTTCTTAATTTTATATACACTGAAAAACACAAAATTTATTCAGTCTCCTGAATCTCCTAATTTGTGGGACTCACCCTGTGCCAGAAAAAGAAATGGGTAACATGAAGGTGAATCAGGACTTATTTGACTGCAAGCAGTTAAATCCCTTGTGGGTGTTCTTTTAAAGCAATAAAATGAAACACTATTAGGAGGAAAATTATCTCAACTCTACCATCCAGCTTCTTGATATTTCTCACAGAGCAAAGTCCTGCACTGAATTCTAACAACTTCATGACTGAGAAAAATAAGACATTTCCTCTTAATGTCATCATGCCCTAATTAAAACACACATAAAAAAATCCTCAAAGACACTCGCATTAACCTTTTGTCAGCAGAACATATGGTGTTACAGTTATGAGGCAATCATTTGCCTCTGGATACATCAGGGCACGAATAGTACCTCCATCTGGCCTAAAATAGCATGAACGTGAATAGCAGGGGAACGCGGCCTTCTCATTCACTCTTCCCAAAGTCAGCGTGAGCCGTGATTTCAGTATGTGTCTGCACAAGCCTCTGCACTTTGAAATAGGGGGTGTGCAGGTCGTTCACACTGCCCTCAGGCTCCATCAAATATAATGACTCGTTTTGTTCCCTGAATCTCCTTCATGCCTCTCCTGTTACTTCCTTCAGCTCATCTATCAAACATTTCAGGAGCTTCAAGGTCTCGGGTGTCAGTCGCTGTGACTTGTTGTTGTACCGGAGTGCCCTCTGGTGTTGACATCTGCTCACCTTTGGGCCGGCTCTGCTTGTCACTTCAGGCCTGATGGCTGCAAATCTGTGCCTGCTTCTGAATACAAGGGAGGTGGCTGTCTGTATGTTTTGATTCTTTCATTTTCTCCCGTGACACAATAAATCTCTTTGTATTGTTTGTTGGAGAAGTAAGACTTTGATTCAGTGATTTTTTTAATTAATTCAATTATTTGCTTTATTTAGTTAAGTGAGGTGATTGATGCCCTTTGTGCCTGTCCGAAGGTAACAAAGGACCTACCAGCATCTCTAATACTCAATATCAATAATTAACATGTTATATTTTGTTTCTTTATTCCATTCAAAAACAGAAGAGGGAAAATGGTAAACTGTAGTTTAGCTCACTACCGTTAACTTGTTGGAGACTTTTCATTTCAGTGCAGAGACTCCAGGAAGTCACTGGCTGAATAAAGTGTAAAACACAATTTTTTGAAGGGATTGAACAACAGATATAATGTGTTTATTAGTTTGCTTTAGAAGAGCTGGTACACTGTATATTTTGTTACCTTTTGACAAAGCCAGGCTAGCAGTTGCCTCCGTTTTCAGTCTTTATGCTAAGCTAAGCTCCTCGGCTGCTGCCTGTAACTTTAGCTCTCGGCAAGAAAGTGAGTAACTGTATGTCTCAGAATGTCAACTTTTGCTTTGAGTAAAAGTACCAATTTAACAAAAAAATATACTGTTACAAGTAACAGTGCAGCATTCAAAATATTAATTACTTGTAAGTAAAATGACAGAAATAGTATTCAAAAAAAGTAAGGTAAATTATCAAATGTAAAATTTCCTATGACTAATGTATTATGTATTACAGTATTTGATCATTAAATGTATTAATTAAAACTGATGTACCACTGTGTGAGTAGCATTTTGTAGCTGGTCAAGGCATTAGACATCAAGGTAATTTAGTCTGGTGTTTTTCAACCTATTGCATGCTGATTTGTCCCCCCCAGAGGATCACAAGATTTTTAGGTGTCATGAGATGATTAGTCCCATCTTCACCCATCTGACACAGGGCCCCAACCAGGCTTTTATGTCACATGCTAGTTAATATTTCTTATGTCTTCTTGAGAACATCAGATGTTTTTTTATGGAAAAGCTTAAAAGTAACTGGTAACTACAGCTGTCAAAAACATGTTGTTGAGTAAAAAGCAGACCTTTACCATCTATAATAATCGGGTAAACTACAAGCACCCCAAAACTTTACTCAAGTGCAGCACTCATTTTCATCTCTGATGAGTAGTACAATCCTTTAAAACCAGCTGATTTAAGAACAGAGACAGAACTACAAAGAGGAAAAACAAAACCTGTGGCACACCCTCAAGTCACTCAGTATTTATTTATACATCGCTTTATGCAGGCTTTATGTGCAGCATAAGCACACTTCATATCACTACTTTCAAAACACTGTTTGCCCCTGGATTAGTCTTATTTAAACTCGCTCTTTAACCCATTGTGTAATGACAAATTGCAGCAGATCTTAAGGCTCTAAACAATAAAAGCAGACCTTCCAGACGTTTGTTTCAGTCAGGTTTAGTGTCTTTCTGCGGAGCACGCCTCAACCTGCCTCCTCAGCACCTTTCAGCAGTTTCAGAGATGCGTATTTACACTCCATTCAAACCAAGGTTGACAGGTAGACCTGCTGTCTGCACACATGCAGTATTAATCTGGTGATCCTGTTGCAAATAGTCTCCAATCAACGCTCATGTTTTGCTTCACCACAGTCTGGTTTTACACAAGCATTTCTTTGTGAGAGGCGGATGTGTTGCTGGCGTTTGCTGCAGACGAAACCAATAGTTTGATGCACAGCTCTAGCAGAGTCTCTATAGTCCTGATCAGAAGAATGTTCACACTGAGGTTTAAAGGCAGCACAAAGATGGAGAGCACACCCACGAACCCTATCATTACATTAACCCCTAGGCAGGGAAAACCCCTCTGTCGCCACCTACACTGACTCCTGAATTGTGAGTCCATGTGGTCCTCCGTGATAAATGTCAGAGGTGTACCTGTCCTCGTCCTTTCGTGCTCCTGTGCTCCCCTCTCTGTGGACAAACACTGGGGGGAGACGAGGACGAAGTCTCCATAGTGACGCGTCGACATCTGCACGCTGTTCCAGGAACACGCTCTGTGAACGGCGCAGCTGCTCTCTGTTTTCTCTGGGTCAACACACTGTGCTGCCTCTGATACCGACATCCCAGAGTTCACAGGCTTGGAGGGCGCAGGCGGTGTTGGAACGAGGTCTTGCCAGCAACTGTCGCTGCTGCTGTTAACTCCTTGTGTCCTCGCCAGCTGTGCAGGGGCCCGGCTTCGTTTGTGCAGGCCCTTGCTCGTGGTCAAGAGAAGCAGGAGGAGGGAGAAGAAGGCCATGCCCCAGCAGGGATCCCCGTTGTTGGACAATGGGCTGAACATGTAGGGCAAACATCTGATGAGGGAGTTTGTTGTGTGCACGCAGGCAGCAGCCCACACCTCCTCCAGCTTCCATCGGCACCTGACGTTGAGGGCGACGACGACCCACACCGACAGGCAGCAGAGGTAGCTGACAACATGAGACAGCCTCTTTTCCCTGTTGCTGTCCTCCTCCTTCTCTCCCACAGCTTCCTCCCCGACAGAACAAGGATGTCCGTCAGAGTCCGTCACCGTCTGACTCGCCGTCCCGTGAGCGACAGGAGGGTGAGGCCACAGCAGTCTGCTCACAGTCTCCACAGCAATCAGAGGTGTGGTCAGGAGCAGCACCACACCATATGTGTGGCTGAGAAAGAGCAGGAAGCGCAGGGCGAGGACATCACCTATCACGGCCAGCTCAGACAGCCAGGACTCAAAGATGCAAAGGAAACTCAGAAAAACTGGGGGGGGACAGAATAAAGATAACAGAGTGTCAGCGAATCAGGTGACAGGACTAAGAGATAATGGTGCTGATGCAAACATGAGCATATTGACTAAAAGAAAAAAAAAACAAGACAAAATAATGACAATTCTAGCAACTCTACATCTTGTATGACTGCACCTAATGACTATTTTCATTATCAGTGAATCAATGAATTACTTTCTCTATAAAATATCTTAAAATAGGGACAAACAGTGGCCACAATTTCCTTTAATCAAAAGTGACACCTTCAGATTACTTGTTTTGTTCAGGTAACACTCTGAAACCCAAAGATATTCAGTTTACTATCATACAAGATAAAAAAACAAATCCTCACATTTGAGATGTTGAAACCAGGAAATGTTTGGCTTTAAAAATAAGTTGTTGCTGTCATTTTGTTGCTGTTTCATTCAACTAATCAGCTAAATCAGCTCTAAAAAATCAGCTCTTAAATAACATGCTGTTTAAAATCCACTCAATAGAACATATTTGGAACATTACAGGTGGTGCTAATGAAGCTCTCAAGCTCATCTGACTGGAGGTGGCTGTACGTCAGACAGAAAAACAGCACACCTGGACATGCCCTTGATACTCACCTGTGACCAGGAAGTCGGTGAAAACCAGGAGGCAGCAGCAGCAGAAGCTCACAGGACTGTGGGAGGCAGCCAGTGAGGGCAGGAAGAGCACACTGCAGGCCAGTTTACATAAACACAACACTGCTGCTCCTTCCAACACACCATCCATGGCTGCAACAAAACAACACATACATATCGAAAAACTGGTTTTCTTTTTGCCTCAGGGTGAAGAGGTGAAGAGGAATTCCAGGCACTCTGCTGACAGTCAACCACCCCCCAACAATGATTTTAAATATTTGTAAAATGGTATGTTTTATATGATCTTTCCACTGTCAGTTTCTGCTGTGTCTGCAGATCAATATTTTCATGTGTACATTAGCACTGAACCCTGGACCGGACAAAAAAAATGAGGAAACTCAGGAATAAGTTCAACTATCCTCCACTGTCAACATGCATGCTATTTAAATTAATTTCAAGAAGGCTATTCTAGACCAACAAATGCCATAAAACTCCTCAGTAATGTGAACACAGATGCAAATTTCCAGTGATCTCTGTTTCTGTAACTTGACTGTAAGTGTCTCCACCTCCTTATCATAATACAGTACAATCAGACCAGTTCAAATGTCCAATATATCACATGATTAAAGCATGAACATTTCAAATTACATGCAGAAATATGAATCTAGATGAAGAAAAAAATGCTGTGAAGTTCATTAGTTCCTACCTGGACTCACAGGAGCCGTCAGAGCTGCATGTCAGTGTGAGCTTCAAATGTTTCATCCGTTCTTTTCAGACACCCCCCCACCACCACCACCTGTTGCTCCACCCCCAGGAGGATAATGCCCCTCCCCCCCTTGCCCCTCCCGCCTTTGGTCCCTGCACCTGGTCCGTGTGGAGGTGAGGAAACATGTGCGTCTCAGAGGGTGTGGCACTGTTTGCACAGACAAGAAAACCCGTCGGACAACTCACTAACAGTGAGAGATGCAAAGTGCATGTTTCACATGTCTGTGTGTGAGTGCGTGCGTGTGTTTGTGTATGTGTGAAAATAAAGTTATTGACATCCGTAAAGGATACACTGGAGAGCGGCTTCATTGTGACTGAAAATGTACAAACGTTCCTGTGTTACACCCACCTTGCTCAAACGTTGAAACGTTATTTCAAAGGTTACAGCAAATACACACATGCAGGGTGTTTCATAAAGCAGGATTAGACTGTCGACCGCAGAACTGTGGCGAAGATGATGCCATTTCTTGCCGATATTTACAACCTGTGCAAGAGTAGCTTACTTACAAGTTTAGCAATGCGATTCATTTATGCTTTTGGTTGCTTAATTTCAACCTCATAGTCTCTTAAATCATTGCCACACACCGTTTACGAGGATGAAGAGTGAAGAGAGCTTTTCCAGTTAATAGCTGTATGATGTTTGGACAGGTAGGATGGTCCTTACTTCACCAACAGAAATGAGTTGCATTGTACATTGTGTGTCTGGAAGGCTCTCATTACCTCTGCTCTCCGATTACATGTAAATATCTCTAATGTTTCAGATCGAGACGTTTTAACCTCAGCTGTTCCTCGTGATCAAATCACACTTGCAAAGACTGGTTTCAAATAAGATGCTTATTGCGAAGAACATACAAGTTAAAATCTTCCTTTTCAAAGACTTTAAATCAGCACACTCAGGGTGAGACCAGAAGGTTTTTCTTGACCTTGGAAACAGCAGTCGACAAAATGTGAGATCAGTGTGATTGCTGTTCTGGAGCTTGTGATTGTATCATATGATCTTCTTCAACAGGTGGAGTTTGACAAATTGTAATAAAGTCATAAGTGTTTCCATTTTGTCTGAGCCTTTTAATGACATCTTATCCACACTGACTAAAGGGTTCATTCTGGATGTGTGTGATATGATTGATGAAAAGCTTCAGAAGAGCCACTAAATGGACCCTTTTTTTTTGCTGCTTCCAAGGTCAAGAGTGAAATGTGAAACTCAATCTTAAAGTGAACACGAAGTCCCAAAAAACATTTGAACATCTACAAGTCTACGACACGCAGGCAAATTTCATCTTCTGAGGATCTGCAGTGATATGATGGAAACCTCCAGAACAGCTACTAAATGCACCAAACTAACTAACTGTGATGCAGCTCTCCCGGGTTTTAAAACAGTCCATTGAGGCATCATTGGAGACCAGCATAATCTGCTTTTTGTAAAGAGGAGGCTCGCACACAAGTTTATATGTCCTACTGATACAGCACAGAGAAGAGGTTCGCAAACCTAATTTTCTTATCAGGTTTTACAGACCTTTTTTTAACGTGTGAGGTTGTGCAACATATAGTCAAATAAAGCTCGTGGAAAGCAATTATTTGTCACCTTTTTTTGTTGACAAAACCAAGATTTGTTGTGGTTGTTCTTTTGAAGGCCTAAACAACTGCTTCGTCTGATCAAGCTGCGGCACAGAGGAGAGTTTCTTTAATCTGTCAGTGATAAACGATGTGAAAGTGAAGTGACAGTTTGGGCAGAACAGAGCACCTTTCATTACTGTCTAAGCAGGGGGAAGTGAACCACAGAAATATCTAATAAATACAATGCAACAAGGTGAGTGTAAACTGCTCGTCTTTAGTGTTAGCCTGAGTCACATCCATTAAGAGCATGTCTTTATTTCTCTCTTTACATTTCTGCTTTGTATCTCTAATTATTGGCAGTCACCACATTTGGATGCCTTTTCCATCCTCGGGCTGAGTCATGGCAAAGATATGAGTTGGTGTCCTGTGGAGTTTTGCATTTGCAATGAACATGTAAGCATATATTTGAATGTGTGTGTGTGTGTGTGCGTGTGTGTGTTACTTTGAGTGCAAAAATGCAGGTTAGAGAGCAGTGGCGTGTGCAGGCTTGAACAATGGCAGAACACGGCCTGATCAGAGAGGTAAAAACTGCACTTTAAACGCGACAGCAACAAGGACAGTCGTCATGCTGAAACTGGATAACATGGATTAAAAAAAATTATAATACACCCCGCATGACTAATGCAGCCTCCCCAATATGAAGGCTTTAGTGTTGTGTTTTAGAGATGTGTTGATTCAACTTTCTCATCATTTTGGAGGGTGCTGCTTGTGGTACTATGCAATTGTACAGCGCTTCCAATAAAAATTAGGCGGCAAACAAAAAAAATAACTTGAAAAAGATGCAGGAGGCATAGCAGAATGATGTAATGCCGTTTCTCCCTGCAGGTCTGAGCGTGAGAAACGATACAGTGAGGCCTTTCTGACATCCTGTCAATCGTCACTCATGTAAACGGGGTGGACAAAATCAAATCATAATTCACACCAAGGCCTCCAAAGTAACCACAACGCTGAATCAACGCCTCTCTTAGAAAAAAAAGAAGAAAAAAAAACTGTGCCAACCTAATTAATAAACTGGCAGCTTTGAATACAGAATCATCTCACAGTGCCTGAATAATACGATATGTTCGTAAAGCCTCTCTCTGGCTTATCACTCACATCTCCTCCACACATCTTCCCAGCCATGAGGCAGCTCTGAGCCTCTCTGGCTGTGGCAGCAGTGCCATCTCCTGCTGAGCTAAGCACAGAGCATATTAGCAGCCTGTCATGCTGCTTGCTGAGAGGATTACACTTCATATTTACTGTACATGACCGTCGTGACCCGTTTGGGATGGACATACAGACAGACGGACGGACAGCTTTTACACAGAGCTTGAAAAAAAAAAAAAGAAGAGATGCATGCATGCAACAAATAGTGTGAAAATAGTGTGTGTGTGTGTGTGTCAAAAGTGTGTGTGTGTGTGTGTGTGGTGGGGGGTCTCTCTAGTGTCAGGTAAAACAGTGTGTGTGTTTATTTGAGGTCATTACTATTAGTGATGACACGCGTTAGAGATAGTCAGCCTCACACATGCAGTAATAGATTATTTCCGCAGCTGTCACTGTGCAGGTAAATAACCATGTCCTCTTTTTTTTTCTTTTTTTTCTTTTTTTTACGAATGCATGCATGCAGATCACGGGCGAAAATTAGAAAATGGGTTGCACAAAAAAAAACAAACAAAAAAAAAAAGCCCCGTGCTCAGATCATTGACTGCGTTTCTATGGTCGGAGACGCCGAAGCTGCTCCTCGCCTGCAGCACCCAGAAGTGAACAGCAGGCGACCCGGAAGGTTTGAAGTCCGACTGAGAGCGAGCAGAAAGAAGAGGAGTCCAATCCTTTCTATTTAAAAAAAAAAAAAAAAAAAAAAAACCTCCTCTCTCTCTGGCTGCTTCAGGTACGTGTGTCTGCTTCATTTCTGCTCTTTCTACCTTTTTGTCCCCCCCTTTCTCTCAAACGCATCTCCCCGGTGTCGCTTTTCTATTTAAGTCATGCAAAAGTTGAGATTAAAAAAAAAGGAAAAAAGCAGCATTTTAGCAGCAGAGGTGATTTAAAAAAAAGGACAGCTCTCTCTCCTGCAGCCGTGCATAGAAAAGCTTGCATTGCATTATTCCCGTCGACATTTGGGATTTATGGCTGAGCGGCTGCAGAGGATTCAGCAGAGGATGATTGTTGTAGGAAGTGTCAGGCTCCTGTTTTTTTTTCTTTCTCTCTCTCTCTCTCTCTCTCTCTCTCTCTGCCTCCCCTCTTCGAGCCGGGCTATTCAAACCTGCAAATCAAAGTAAACAATCGTCCGTACGCTTTAATGCAAATATGCCTCATCCGAGACGCGGCGCAGCGGCGTTTAATGACACCCCGAGAAATCAGCTCCTTATAATATTCGGCTCTGCAGAATATGGCGTCCAGTGCTTATAAAAATAAGACGGGGCTGCCATTTTTGTTTTCCTTTTGTCTGAAATTTTTTAATAAACTGTCTGAGAATGTGGGAGAGGCGGCGGACGGACCGAGGCGCTGCGGAGGATCGTTTCTCTCCGGTGGCTCGTATTTAACCAGCTGATTTAAAAAAAAAAAAAAAAAAAAACAAAAAAAAAAAACACCAGCTTCTGCCTCTCTTGGATGGTTTTTGGAGGAAAGCAGGGTAGGTGCAAGGAAAATGGAGAAAAGTTAACCCTAAGTTTTGCTCTGTGTTTTTTTTTTTTTTTCTGTCTGCAGGTGATGTGACAGCTCTTAACGCAGGTCTTTTTCTTTCTCTTTTTTTAAGATGAAATACCGAGATTTAAAAATAGTTTTCAGTGTGTGAAAGGCGTGCTACCTGCACCCCACTGAGCATCTGCGGGTTATTCTAGCAGAGAGATCACAGATATAGATTCATCTGCTTATGTAATAATAATGACAGGTATGACAGATTTAACATCCCGTAGAGGTCTTATGTTACTCAAGCAGCACTCTGTGATCTCATTCATAAGGCGTTCACAAATGGCTCTATTAATGAATCAATGGTTTAACATGTCATAGATCAGTTACAAGATCTTAATAAGATATTTTTGGGTTGCCATGTTGTGTAAAATATCTCTGACTGGTATTTATCTTGGTAATAAGGCAGTTATATTCCATTGATAAATGCTCTGTTAGTAATCAATAACGAGTTTTTAATCTGTTACATTCTCCTGTATGCTTATAAGCAAATGGCTTTTGAGTCAAGTAAGTAGTAAAACCAGTTTTCAAGACATTTTTCAAGATCTCAAATGGCTGACATGATCTCCAAAGCACTGGTCAATTAATAAAACATTAATAAAGCCATTAGTTACACCTGCAACCCTTAATGATTAAACAATTAATTGATGTTATTATTAAAACTTTTGCAGAAAGGGAAACAAAATTTTGTTCACTGAGTCGATTCACAGAAAACCAATCTGCAACTAATCTGATAATAAATGAGAAATAATTTTGGTCATTTTTCAATCAAAAATCACATTGTTTCCCTCCAGCTTCTTACAGGAGACACTTGATGCTTTTCTTTGTCATATTATAGTAAAACGAAAACTGTTGAGTTTTAGTCTGTAGGTCAGAAAAAAACATAACTATATTTAACTAATGATCTATCGATGAAGAAAGTAATCTGCAGATTAATCCACAATGAAAATAACGTTATTAGCAGAGCACGTAATTAGCAGCCCTAAAGAGTAGGACATATTTTTACAAGATATTCAGCTCCTCGCTAATGCATCAGAAATACTGGATATAAAAGTATTTTCCCAAAATACTTAAAAAGCTATTATTTGTCACAAGACCTACATTTTTAAGCCCTACAGAAACTAAGCTACTTTTGTCCCAAAAAAACTAAAAGTGTTCTGACAAAAGTAAAACAGATAGTCCTAAAGCAACAGGTTTTACAGGTTGTGAAAATGTACCTAAGATACACACAGTGTGACTTTACAGCATTACACAGGAACTCAGAGTACCTCACTGCCATTAGATATTTTCTCCTTAAAGGGTATCATTTTAAAAAAGTGACACAAAGATGTCCAACCAGCCGTCAGACTCCTGAGCCTGCTCCCCTGAGGCACAAAGCCTCCAGGAAGTGAAACTGATCCCCACTGGCATCATTAGAGAAATATTTTGTGGGGTTTACTGTACGCTCGTACAGCACCCCTGGACGTATCGGTTTTGTTTCTCTTGGCTCGCGGACGTGGACTGTGTTATGCCTCTGCTAAGCCAAACAGACTTAGGAATGGTGAAGTGCGCCAAAGCACGCAATGCAAAATGTTTTTTAAAAAAAGGACTTCATACGAGGTTGAGAGGAGAATCTATGGAAAGAAAGTCCTCCCTGTTGTAAAAAATGAGAATGTTTCTGTCCATATGGCCAAACACAACAGCACCATCAAGAATTGGTGCAGTGAAATATGTCTTTAATTTTGCTGTTATGGTAACAGATGTAAAAAAGAAAACAGTAACTCTCACCTAAAAATCAGTGTGATTTCTGTGCAGCGTCCTCATTTTAATTCTTCCATGTTCAGTATATTAGGTTGGTTTACTGACCTGGCTGTGTCATTCAGGTCTTGCTGCGCTCTGGGGTGAAACTGTGCAACGTTTCTATTGTTTCAGACTCAGTCAGTCGGGGCCCCCATGCCTCAGGGAGGACAGATTAGCATCTTAACCACATTACTTTTGACATTTCTGTTTTGCCTGATAACCGTTTTGAAGGCTTCCCTAACTAGCTGTCGTAATCATGTGTGAGCCTATCTCTCAGGCAGCATGCCCAACAAGGAGCCCTGTGGTTGGAAGAAAAGCGTGTGCAGCATCACTCAAAAAAAAAAAAGAACAACACAATATATATATATATATATATATATATATATATATATAGTCCTGCTGGCTTCACTCACCACAGCAGTTCAGAAACATCCGCTCTACTGTCTCAGATGAATCACCGGCTCGGAGAAAGTGTCAAGACACAAGTTGTTGCACTTTTGGGAAAGGAGGAGAACAAATACAGAATGTCTTTGAAAGGACACGATCACAAGACGAGTTATCTCACTTTATGGCATCAAACGGTCAGCTGCTGCTTGGGCAGAGAGCTTCATAAATCGAAGGCGTCGCATGATGAGTAATAGCAGAGGAAGTTAGAAAACAAGTATTTTCCTCTGTACAAAATTCTGCTTATTTTTAAAAAAAATCCTCTTAGTATTTGCTTTTTTTTGTAAATTACAACTCTGAACATGAAAGATTAAAGAATACAAAAAGACACCACTCACCTGTTCGACCAGTCACGAGTAAACATTGCTTCATTTGAGGGCCCCCCGAGCAGAACAGCTTGGGAGTTGCTATGTACTGACCAGTACATCACTAATGGGGGGACAGAGAAGCTGCCCTCATCTTGTTTATGACTCTTGTGTCTTTTTTTCAGGATGGCTGAACCTCGCTTTAACAATGCCTATTTTTGGCCTCCACCTCCTGCTATGCCCGGCCAGGTGAGTGACTCTGGTATTCACACCAATTCATGCACGCTTTAACCCGAGGCAGTAAAGTCACTGTGTTGTACACTGTCAAAGTAAAGGCTCGTTGTTGGGGTTTTTTTGTTTGTTTTTTTTAAACAATTGTACTCACAGTTTGAAGAATGGTTTGACTGTTTGCACAAAAATGATGACGCTTCAGCCAACAGCTAAAGTCCGCAGACCAGCTCCTCTAAAACTCACAAATTTATTTATTCCACACAAAAGCAAAGTGTAAAAAGAATAATTAGCCTTTTTACTTTATTGTTATTCATGAATAAATTGTCATTTTTACACTTCCACTTTTTTTCTACAGTTCAAACAAGCAAGATATAATGTGTAAGGTTAGCGAGCCTTTTGAGGTGCTGGTCGGTGCCAAGCTAGCTGTTTCCCCCTGTTTCCAGTCTTTGTGCTGAGCTAAGCTAACAGGCTACTGGCTCTAGCTACATAGTGTACAGGCATGAAAGTGGTATCAGTCTTCTCATCTAAATCTCATCAGAACGTGAATAAGCACTTTTGCGAAAACATCAAACTGTTCATTTCATACAGTGGTTCCCAACCAAGAATTCATGACCCCCCAAAGGGTCCCAAAATAAATCTGTGAGCTCACCAGAGAAAAGGTTTTCTTTCTATATTTCTATACTTTTTGTGAAACACCGTTAATTCTGGCCTCTAAAAATCCTTTTGAGAAATCAAAAAGTTCATAACCTGTGGTGAAGGGTCAAAATTCAAACCTGCTTCAGGGGTCACAGGCCAAAAAAGTTGGGAACCACTGGTTCAGTACGGTCGTTAGCTGTTGATCCTCAGAGGAGTTTTGGGTACAATGTCACATATCCGCCATTAGAGGGAACCATCGCCTCATAAAGTGACGCTAACTGAACTGATGGCTGTTCTCTTGTCACAAACGTTGCTTCCCGGCTGTCAGCTGGATAACCTAGTCTTGATCAATAAAATCAAGGAGCAGCTGATGGCAGAGAAGATCAGGCAGCCGCATCTACCCGCTGCCACAGCCCCTTCCCAACAGCCCCTGCTGGCTCCCCCCAGCCAGGCGGACGGCGCCCAGCACGGGATGTCCAAAGCCCAGCAGATGCCGGTTCTGCACAGCCACAGCCCGTCTCAGCCTGACATCGCCCTGCACGCACGCCCCGCCTCCAGCTCCGTCACAGGTACCCCGACTCCTCACCTGCCTTACCAAGTCCTCTTTTTTTTTTACTGACATCATCCTGCAGCATCAGAGTTGGTTCAGCTTTCTCTCAGTATTTTTGTTTTGGTGCACCGCCTCTGACTGTCATTTTGGTCTCTGGAGACTCAGGTTGTCCTTTAACAGCTCTAAAAACATACTCAACTCTGCTACAGAAAACAATTCATAAGCTCCGTTTGCGTTCTCTAAATCCTGGTTAAATACAAGACCTGGTGTTGCCTGTTCATGATCAACCTTTGCTGCACGTCCCATTTCTCACTTCCTCATTTCTGTCATCTCTCTACTCTCAGCGGTTTAATGAAGACAACAAGCGCTGATGTATCTATTTTAAAAATGTGAATCATGTACATTTTTTTACCAGGTCGCATTTTGGGGGATGTCAATTTGAATCTGGATGATAAGGCAGCTATCAAAGCCAGAGGATTGTGGGAAGACTGGCATCTGCGTCAACTTATAGACCATCCCTCCAGGACGAATCACGTCTCAGGTGCCTGTTGCTGTAGTTCTGCAGACAGTGTGTGGGTTTCATTCATCATTAGCACTGCGAATAATGTTGGAAAATGTGGACTCCTCCGTGTTGTGTGTATGTAGGTAAAACAAAACAAACACTTTCTGGAAAATGACTTCACCGTTCACCAAATGTTCTAAAGCGATTCAGATAATAATAAATTATTCTGTATTATAAAATTATAAAAATTCTGTTTCCTGCTATACGGCTGCATTGAAATTGCATTGAAAGCAATATATTAAAATAAGAAAAAAGTATATTTTTGGGCGTAAGCAAATGTTTACTCATCTGAAGCTCTGTAGATACATTTACAGTGTATGTAGTGAATGTAAGCCCTCAGTGATGACTCATTGCAATCATGTCCTCGTTTTCACTTTGGCACTCATCAGGTGTGGCACTGGCATCCAGAACAGGCAACCTCAACACCTCAGAGATCATCACCCCCACCACTCCCACCTCAAGCAGCCACAGCCGGCTCGGCGGAGCACCCACGCCTCACCTCATCTCAGGGTTGGCCGGCTGCCACGGGATGGAGACTGGGAAAAACAACGGGGGCCTCGTGGGACTCCTCGGCCCTCCACCAAGGGAGGAACGAGGGCGCAAGAAGATCAAAGCGGAGAACGGCTCTTCTCTTTTGGTGGTGCCCTACCCAATCCTCGCCTCAGGCACTGACCAGTCCTGCGTCACCATCACTGCCAAAGAGGGAAAAACCTACAGGTTAGGAAGGACATATTTTAATGCCGCTTCTCTCCTTCAGTATTTTCACATTTCTTCTTAAATACTGACTGATGCATCAAGTTATAGTGCCTTGCAGTTCAGTAGATGCAGCAGGTTTCAGATCTCCCCCTCTCCTAAAAAATGAGGATATACAGTGAATTGCAGGACTTAATAATAACTTGTCCACCAGACTGTAAAATTGTCTTTGGTTCACCAGATATACTTAAAATATACTTAAAAACACAAAATAAAATATATTTGGTTGTCAAAGTTACCCATTCACACCTCCCAGATCTTAGAGTCCTCGAAATAAGGAAATAAAGGATGAGGACTGGCTGTTTGTGACTTTATCTCACAGTATACATTCAACTAAACAGTATACATATCACTTAGCTTCAACTGGGATTTCCATATCATTAGAAAGCCATGACAAGATATTTACCAGTCACTCACAGAAGTGCTACTTGTAAGAGAAACCCCAGAGTTCATTAGCATCTCTCAGTTCCTCTTAACTTCTTTTAGCTCATTGTTGTGGTTTTCCAGACCACAACTTTATCTGATTTGGTTGATGTTTTCAAAGACAACAAAAAAATTAAAAACCTACTGTACACCACCTGCTCAGCAAAGAATTTCCAAAGGAGTTGGTGGAGACCAAAAACAGAGCAAATATTTTTGTATTACATTTGGCAGGTGGCCACAAACACGACTCCAAATGAATCCTAATGTTGTCTGTAGCTGCTGGATGTGAGCTACTGTTGCCTAACATGTTCACCATATTGACTTAAAAGGTGATCGTATGTTAAAGTTATACTACTTTATTATTCTTAGAACCAGAACTGCCAGATGTTTTATTTCATATTTTTTATTTTATATTGTTATTTTATATTGTATTTTTTACCTCCTATTTTATTATAGTTTTTGCATTTTTACTGAAACTTGCATGCCCTTATGTTTCCACCTTTCAAGCTGCTGGAACTGTGAATTTCTCTTGGAGATTTATAAAGTATCTATCTATCTATATATCTATCTACTCTGTTGGTCAAAAACAACAGCTTTTGTAGGATTAAGTAAGCATACAGAAGGTATCAGCTGTTAGATATATAAATATCTAAAGTAAAAGTACTCACTATGCAATACATTGGAGAATAATGCAGCATATCATTATGAACTGACCATGAGTGTCACAACTGTACAGATTGTAAAGCCCTCCGAGGCAAACGATGTTTGTGATTTTGGGCTATAAATAAATAAATAAATATGAATTTGAATTTAAATGCAGAGTAACGAGTAACTATATAGATGCTATGTAAATGTAATTGAAAAACAATACAAGTTTAAAGCAACATAGTAACATAACCTGGAAATAGTCAGGTAGAAATACTTCAAGAAATACTTAAGTGCAGCACTTGAATAAATGTACTTTTTTCACCACTGACTGATGCAATGTATCCACAAAATAACACACTATTAAGTATATATGCTATAAATATTCTTTATAGGCATGCAGACTTAAATGACCAACCTTTATGTTTGAAATGTTGACTTTAATGGTAAAGTTTAATTGATAATGTTATTTTGTCTATCCTGAACACCTGTTCATTATTGTTGTGGCATCTCACTGGTTTTCAAGTGTTTGAACCTTGTTTCTCAAACTGTTTCAAACTTCTGAAAGTGAACAGACGTGCAAAGAGAAAGCAAACCTCTAAAACCTCATTCCTTGGAGGGTCCACAGGTCACACACTCAGTAAAATGCCGCTGAGAGGACAAATTTGCATTTCAGCAACATTCAAGGCTCCACGTGTTCTGTGTGTCCACTTGTCTATCAATGGGTCTTTTTTTAACGCATCTTTTCTGTCTGTGTCCTTGATGCAGGTGTAAAGTTTGTCCGCTGACCTTCTTCTCCAAGTCAGACATGCAGATCCACTCCAAGACGCACACAGAGGCAAAGGCTCACAAGTGTCCTCACTGCACCAAGTCCTTTGCGAACGCGTCATACCTGGCCCAGCACCTGCGCATACACCTGGGCGTCAAACCTTACCGCTGCTCCTACTGTGAGAAATGTTTTCGCCAGCTCTCCCACCTGCAGCAGCACACCAGGTCTGATCCCTGCAGTCATCACAGCGAGTGCATGACTGTCATTTTTGTGATTTTATTGTTACAGTATATTCTGTTGTGAAAAGTTTTAGTAGGATTTTAATACTCTTTTTTTTTTGTCATTTGAAGAAAAAAAAAACCTTTCCTACAGAGCCCAGCAGGTTTTGAGGGTAAAACTTCGTGTGCACAAGTAAATAGTTCCTTTGAATTAGTCATTTGTACCCTCAAATTACTTAATTCAGTCCACTTATATTAGAGGGTCGGTTCAACAAAATTACGAATTACATTTTTTCAAAGAGGTTTGATATCAAATATGAACATTTTACTGTTTCCTGTTATGACAAAATTGAAACCACAGACCACATCTTCTTTCACAAAATTAAAATGTATTTGGGGAAACGTGTTTGGTTGCAGTCGCACCATGTAATTGAACTTACTATTATTTGGTCAGTTCTTTATCCATAGAGAAAAAAGTACAGACTTTGCTCGCATGTTATGTTACATAATGTTTAAAAGTTCATACTCTCTCATACATTAACACATCCCCTTTAATGCACGTGATGGGGGACAAATTTTAAAGTCTTCACTTTGTGTAAACATATATTGAAAAGTAATTAAAGCTAATATGATTCTTCAGGGGTCTAATGTAGAGAAAAAAATGAGTATCTTCAAAGTTAGAAAAGTTGGAATTCCCTGTTTGTGTTTCCCTGTTGAGCTTCAGTGGAGGGACAGTAACAAGAAGAGGGAATATTCTTTGCTTTGGAAGACACTCACTCACCTTCTCTAAATCAGACTCCTGAGGCCTCATATGCTAAACTTCTAAAAATCATTTTTGCACTTTTTTAGGAATGATTACAGTCAGAAAAATCGTCTTGACAATCATATGGGCATATGTGTTAGGTTTTAGAACCAGGCAGGAGAGGAAGGTTCCCACATGCAGGACACGACTCACGGCAAGGATGGTGTTGAAGGTTTTAATAATAAACCAAAAGGTATCTCGAAAATTAAAGATCCAAAATCACATTAACAAAAAACTCACTCGTGGGTGGCAAAGATCATGAAGCGTGGACCATGAAACACTAGTAGACGACACAAACATGGACCATAAAACACGAAACGTGCAACATGAAGCAACAATCTGGCAACAAGACAAGGGAGCGCAAGGACTATATAACCACATGGGGTAATAGGAAACAGGTGAGCACAATCAGGACGGGGCAGACAATCAGACAGGCGGGAAACACAATAACAGGAAGTAAGGGGACCTGAAACATAAGGAAGAGTTGATTTCAAAATAAAACACACGCCAGAACAAGGAACCAGAAACACGACAGACATGAAAACCTGACAAGACAAGACATAACCTGACATAACAAAAAACACAAGGAACACAAGACACCAAGAAAACACAACAGGACACTGAGTGAACATAACAATATGACTACTGTTTAACTAGTAGTGACTTGAAAAACTGTGAACCTGCCCTTTAAAACAACAAAGGAAAAGAAAACAATGCTGTTAGCGCCACAAAGAAAATGGTAGAAACAATAGACCAAAACCTGCAAAACCTGGGCAAAATATGGGCGTTACTCAACTCTTTTTTTTTCTTTTTTCGTTGACTTTTTTGTCATTTGAATGAACTGACCCTTGTAAAATAGTTTCAACTGGTTGTAGCAGTAGAAACTGAAGTTTCAGGTTGTTGTTACAGTCTTTTCAGTTTGGGAGGAGCACAAGTGTTTTTGTGTAATAGTTAGTGTCTCCCTTCAACCCCTTCAGCATGTCATAGAGAAGACCCAGCCTGACTTGTTTGAAGAATTACGTTTACATTTACTCCATTTCTTCAGAATCCACACAGGTGATCGACCGTATAAATGCGCCCATCCAGGCTGTGAAAAAGCTTTTACTCAACTGTCTAATCTGCAGGTAAAAAAGTACCTTTTCCTGTTTTACCACCCTAATCCCCCACAGCTCAGATGGGAGGCAAACAACTGCTGTATGAAGGTGACTCACTTTGTATCTGTTCTGTCCCCCCTCCCCCCCCCTCGCTGAAGTCTCACCAGAGGCAGCACAACAAAGACAAGCCCTTCAAATGCTCCAACTGCTACCGTGCCTATTCAGACTCTGCCTCGCTGCAGATCCACCTGTCTGCACATGCCATCAAAAATGCCAAGGCCTACTGCTGCAGCATGTGCGGCAGGGCGTACACCTCGGTGAGTTCAGGTGAAATAGTCAAGTTCGACCTCACTGCGGCGGAGATGACTAAAAGCTTTCTTTTTGTCCCACAGGAGACGTACCTTATGAAGCACATGTCTAAACACACAATGGTGGAGCATGTGGTGTCCCATCACTCCCCTCAACACAGGACAGAGTCTCCCAGCATCCCTATACGAATCTCCCTCATCTGAGCTCCTCACGCGTCTCCCATCAGAGACATTTCCTGTGATATCTGCGCTCCTGGGAGGGACTTTGAACCCATAAATGGGCTCCAAAAACGTGCCAGATTGTACAAGTATCTTGTGAAGAGGTGCTCTCTTCATGAGCACATCCTCCTCTCCTTTCTTGCTGACCAGATAGTATTATCGGGGACATCCAAAGATGACTTCTCAGCACTTTCAGGGCCTGGAAATGACAGGCATAAAAATTTCTTTTTCTATGTGTTCACATAAAGAAAAACTTGCTCTGGGCAGCTACATGGAAAACCTTTTTAAACTTTTTGTGTCATAGCAGATAACATTGTCTTTTTTATATGGTCCTTTTACTTTTACTCAAGTATTTGCAAAAAAAAAAGCATCAAAACTAGTCTTCCATTAGCTGGATGGCCAAGTGAACATAAAGGTGAATGCTTATATAAAGTGTATTCATGTATATCGTGCCACTTTTTATGTCAGTGTTTGCAATGTTTCACCGATCATGTGGCCAAATCGCACACATAAATTATGTGTTTTATTACAATAATTGTCATCCTGTTGCCAGTATCACTCTGACCAGGACGAAGGACTCATAATTAGACAAATGGACATTTTCTTTTACATATTTTTTATAGTGTTATAAAATATGTTCATGGCTTTCTTTAAGTTTAATTTAGTCATGTTTAAAAACTGTCACCAAGTGTTTATAAAAAGAAAACCCTACAAATCACTCAAAAATTTAATGGAATTGATGCAATCAATGTGTGAGCTTCCACTTCTTTAGTACAAAATTACTTTACTGTAAGTAAAAAAAGTGAATCAAGTGCATTTTTGTAAAATTTAATCAAATCCTCCTTTAAATATTACAATTTATATGCATTTTGACAAACTCACCACAATTATAATATTGTGTTAATATTAGGTTCAATGTTGCACTCAGTCATTTTTTTGTTTGCTTTGTAATTTGATTGGGTGCACAGAGAAATCAATGTAGTGACAAAACTGAAGTGTTACACCACCACTCTGCAGCAGATGTGTTACTTTCCTGGAAAACATGAAGTGGGTTCTGGGTTTGCAGCCATAAAGTGTAACTGAAGCATCGCACTTGTTTGAATACTTGTTTTTGACATCATTTCATCAACGAACACATGCCATTTTATATGCATTTAAGCCTTAACTTTGTTACAACTCTAGGGTTCACGCTGTTGTGTTCTTTTACATTTGCCTTTTATGTCATAGCATGATATATACTGTAAATAAACTATATTAACTGTCAACCTGTTTTATAATAAATAATTCTATAAATACAATTTTTTGTTTGTTTGTTTTCCTGGCTGCGCAAGAACAAGTAAATAATAATAAGATCATTCTAGTCTGAATTGTGATCGGCATAAACACAAACAAACTGCAGACGCCAATACCATGGAAAACAGATAAAACACGTCCTGGTACATACATAAAAATATCTGTTTTAAAAAGCAACAATGAAAAGTACCTATAATCGATAATGTCGGGAGCTGCAAATTCAACAAACGACCTCTTTGTCACATTGGTAGCTGTTCTTATGGAAAAACCTCAATTCCTCACTGCTCACTACCCACTGAGCACCAAACGGCAGACAGATGCACTTAGCAACTAGCTGGTCTCTATGACTGCTGTAAATCAGCTGCTATTAACTAACAAGTTCACCATATCAGTACACAAGGTTAATGTGTGTTAAAAAAAAAAAAAAATCAATTGCAGATTTAACATTGAACACTTAGGGGCTCCATAATAATGGAGGAGAATGAGAATGCAAATTTATTTTACCTGATTGTTTTTTTAAAAAATACAATCTGAAAATTGGCTATTTGGGGTATTGTACTTTCTTCTTCAAACATGGCAGGCTAATTAGTGGTAATTACTGGTTACTCTGAAGAAGCTATGCAGTGACCCTGAACTGGTTGGCTGATGAGTGAAAATACACTTGCTTTAAGGTGAATGAACATTTGCAGTAATATAACAAAGAAAATGTGAGAAAACTGTAATACCCATTAAATCAACATGAAGATGGAGTCAAACTCACAGCATGAATTATTGTCTGTCCTATATTTGCATTTAGACTATAAAATATATCTCAAATACAAAAATCATTTCAACTAGAATTGAAACAGAAAAGACCAGTTTAGACCCTGCTTTCACTTATCACTATTAAACTGATGATGTAAATAATGACTCAGTCTAATAAATTATAATAGTATAATATAATGTAAAAGTATAATATATAGTAGTATAGTATAGTATAATATAGTATTTATATCACCTCCTCTTCTTGTGTTTTAATGTGATCAATGTCAGTCAGGGAGATCAGTACTTTTGCTTTTAATACTTACATTCAGTTGATAATACTTCTACATTTTTTAATGTAGTTTTTCTTACTTGTAAACTGAATTGTTGTTCACCTGCAGACTGATCATGCAGGGATTAAGGGAAAGCCTGGTTTATTTCGATAAGTCTGGCTCATTTAAGAGAGAGTCTCGCTCCATCATCCAAGGCTTATTTGAATCCCCGCTGAGTAACCATGGTAACTAATGCCGCAGAACTAGCCTGCAGCAGCTAAGCTAACTGTCGAGCTTAGTTTAGCTGTGTGTGTCAAAGAATGTCTGACGGGCTGAAACAGACTCCAGAAAGAAAGTTCCGCCTGGTAGAGTTCCACGCTCCCGCCACTCACGTCTTGTAAAAAGAAATTGAAAAACTCGTGAAAATCACGTCTCCCCACTTTCACTGTTTCCACAATCAATCAGTCAATGAAATCCTCAGTTATATGGCACAATTCACACATCAATTGCAACTAGGTATTGAAAATTTAATTAAATAAAAAAAGAACATGGTTGATTTAAAAAAATAAATCAGAGAGATCTGAGAAAAATATATATAATTTATAATAAATAATGAATTGAAAACGTTCCTAGGGCATAGCATCATCCCACTATGTGAATATAGAATGTGTGCCTAACATATGCTTACCTTAGTGTACAGAGGTAGACGTGTTATGTTATGTTAATTTCAACACAATATCAGTGACCTATTTTTGTAATGTTGCCTCCTCCATAATGAAAGTAAAAAGGAAAATTAATAAAAATGTGCTCATAAACTTTGCACTAAACTACACTTTGCATGTATTGTGCAATTTTAATAAATATGTATGACAAAGTTGTGTTGAATTTGTTTCATTAATTAATTCACTCGTGTAGTTCCAGCTGTGGACAGAAAACAAAGAACATTAAATACACTTCATGACCTTCTGCTTACATCCTTCTCCAGTTTCATTATCTCCAGCTTTCACCTTTTTTATTTGCAGCCTCTTGTATTTGCCGCCATGGTTGCCATGGAACCTATTATTATTATTATTATCATTATTATTATTATTATTATTATTATTATATTAATTCATGTTTAGTCTTGTTTTTTTTTTTTTTTGATACTTGTTTTTTTTTTTTATCTGCATTTGTAATCTGAGCATGTTGGTGAATTTAAACAGATGCAAAGATTTTAAAAAAACTTTGTTAGGAGCCACATGTACAAATATGCACAGAGCACACGGTGCTTTGCAGGATTATTTGACCATTTATTTTATTCCACTTTTATCTGGTGGCGATGTTATTGTCCTAAGACAACATAATGTAAGCTTTTCAGTTCAGCTAGCATTTAACTGCTGTAAATAAATTAATAATATAAATGTAACTCTGATGTTCACTGTCTGATAATTGATGGTTACATGATTTGGAGGATGAAATAAAAAAAAAACAGGAAGCAGGAATATAATGTGAATTGTAGTTGAGGAGCAAAAACTTTAAAAAAAAGTGGTATGATCTTTTAATTGGCAAACAATCAGAATCAGATTTATTGCCAAGCTGGTTTCACATACAAGAACTTGCTGTTTTGGTTCATAACAATTAACATAGAAAGTACAAAAGAATAGTCCACATAAGTTCAAAGAATATTTGCAATGTGGAAGATACAGCTTTATTAAAAATCCTTCGGGATTAATAAAGGTGTTTGTATTCGTATACAGAAAAAAAGAAATATTAATATGCTTACAGTAACTAAAAGCACCAGTAAGTATAGAAGTATTGTCAGCTAAATGCACTTAAAGCATCAAAAGTTAAAATACTTTTTCTACACACTGTAACACATTGCTGTAAATTGACGGTGGATTTTTAACAGTATCTTACTGGATTCAATAATAACTGTAAAATACTGTAAATATTCATCACTCGTATGTAAACTAACAGTTAATGCAGTAGATGACTGTAATTTATCAGCATACAACAGTATTTTTCTGTGAAGCTGTGGAAATATGTGCCATCATGTTTTCCAATCCAATCTGCTATCATTGTAGGCTGATATTTCCTGCTTTGATTTGGAAACTTTTTATTAATCCAGCTACTCATACTCCTGAGCTTGACTTTGTCCAGCACAACAATGTCCTGTTTCACTCCAGTGGACCTTTGTTTTGTCTGCATAACTGAACTTCATATTCAAGATAAGTTTCAGATAATGTTTTCAGATAATGTTTTCAGATAATGTTTAAGATAATGTAATATTTGGCGAAGCAAACGACATGCTAACCGCTAAACGACATGCTGTTATGCTAACCGCTAGCGTTAATGCTAACCTCTGATGCAGCACAGTCGTGGTAAAAAGTGATCGCTGGTTAAACTTGTCATACTAAATGAGCTGTAGAGCCACCATGCTTAGTGCTGCTCTTTCTTTATAGTTATTCATCCTGTGCACGTCACAGGACAAAACTCAAACATGCTGGCTAGGAACAGAAGTGCTGAAACTTCATACTGTGCTTGTATATTCATTTACTGTGGTGTTTTACTTTTCAGCTTTAAGGAGGAAAACAGACGCTGGGACTCGCTGGATGCCCCTGAAACCCCGATATTTTACATATTTTAAATATTTTAAATTTTACACGTTATGTTTTTGATCAATAAATAGCTGTGGGTATTATGGTTTGCGTTATGCTATGCCCTGTTGTTGCCTTGTTTCTGGTACCCCTTGTGTTTGTTTCCTGTCAGTTGTTTCTCTTCTCCTGTTTTGCTTACTTCCTGTTTTATTTTGTATTCCCTCATCTCTCCTCACTTGTCTGCCACTTAACTTCCTGTCCTTGTGTGTTTTCCCTGCCTCTGATTATTCTGCTCCTCCCTTATTAGTTTCACCTGTCCCCTTGTTAGTCTCCTCACCTGTTTCCACTTCCCTATTCCCCACAGTGTATAGATACCGGTCCTTTTACTTTGTTCCTTGTCGTGTCATCAGTGTCACCACACCTAGTGTGCTCCTGTGCTCCCGCCCGCCTTGATCCTGCCTTGTTCCTGCCTGTGTTCCCGTGTAAGCCAAATAAAGAGTAAGATAAGATAAGATAAGATAAGATAAGATCTTTTATTGATCCCATGGTGGCTCAAAACAAGTAAAAGAGACATTAAATAATAGACAGGAGGACAGGAGGCAGAGTAGATGTAAATGACTTTTCATTCCACTCATTTACTATACTGTTAATTCATATCTGCTACATATCCATATTCACCTTTGCTGTATCACCTCACCACTGCACATCTAACTGGGTGAGGCTGTGTATATAAATACTGTTTCTTTCTTTTTCTCTGTTATTATTATTATTATTTACTATGTATTGTACATACTGTTTTTGTGTCTTTGTGTGTTTTTTGTCTATTATTTAATGTCTCTTTTACTTGTTTTGAGCTGCTGTAACAGTGGAATTTCCCCACCGTGGGATCAATAAAAGATTTTATCTTATCTTATCCAACTGCCTCCATCTGACCCTTTAAGCTTTATACTGTTTCGATGTTCAACACTGATAAAGAACTGAGCAATGAAACCAACCGCTCCAGCCCTTGGAAATACAGCTGCCATTCACCATAACTACTCAGCTAAGATGGAAATTTCGTCTGAGAGCCTCAAAAGAAAAGACCCATTTCCTCCAGTAAAAAAAACAACCAACCAATCAATGGGGGGGATAAAATTATTTTTGACCATGGCTCCACAAAATCAGCTGGGCTGGCCATTCTGTTCTGTAACTCTCCTGGTAAATTGTGGCCTCTAAATCCAATAACAATGGTCAGTGGCTAATCTGTGTTTTGAATTTTGATGATCAGTATAGCATATTGTTAATAGCTCAAAACAAACTGTTACTTGCAGAGCTTTCTGATCATATTGAAAATCTAATTTTTAAAATTTAAAATTCGAGAATTACTGGATGGAAAATAGAAGGCAAGAGAGAAATTCAATCAAAACCTTATTGATTCAAAACCAACTATGTACAGATCCAACCTTGATTGCTAAGGAAATTACTTCTTTTTACAGTAAATTGTACTCATCTGCCTTTTCTGTAACTGATTCAGATTCTAATTCTTTTTTTTTTTTTTTCAACCATATCAAAGATCTTGTATAGATGAGGAGTTTGCAAAGTTATGTGAAGCTGATATTTCTATTTTTGAGCTGGACAAAGCTGTAGACAGCTTGTCTTTAAATAAATCTTCTGGCCTTACATCCCCAAACTGGGTAAAGACTCCAAAACTTTTACTTTAATCCCCAAACCGGATAATTATATATTGGATAATCTTAGACCTATCACATTATTGAACACTGATTATACAATCGTAACCCTTATGTCAATAGATTAAAAAGTAACCTAGACAAAATTATAAGTGACTCCCAATCTGGATTTATGAAAGAGAGATCTATTTACAACAACATCCATTTGGTGATTGATCTCCTTTATTACAATAATTTAATTGAAGATGATGGCTTTATTTTGTTTCTTGACTTTTATAAAGCCTTTGATTCAATTGAGCATCCCTTTATTTTTCAGTGCTTAAATCTTTTAGGCTTTGGGAATAAATTTCGAGCCACTATAGAGTCTCTTTATGATAATGCAAATAGCTCTATTTCGTTACCAGGAGGTACATCACCAAGATTTGCTATCAAACATGGGTCAAACAAGGCTGCCCTGTCTCTCCATTTCTCTTTATAATTGCCACAGAAATGCTTTTTATTTTTATTAAAAATTCAGACATTGCTCCTTTAAACGTTATTGGGATACCTGTTGTCATTAGCCAGCTTTCAGATGATACAACCATCTTTATGAAACACCTAACTGAGGTTTCCAAGATAATACAAGCGATTAATACATTTTCCAATGCCTTGGGGCTTAAATTTAATTTGAACAAATGTGAGTTAATGCCAATTCATCATAGTGATTTAACAGAAGCATACAACATTCCTATAAAATCAGTTATTAAATACTTAGTTACATACTTAGAATACATATATCTAAAAACCCAGAATACATATATCTAAAAACCCAGAAAGAGAAAATATGAATGTGTGGAGTGTAATAACTGAAAGAGAAAATATGAATGTGTGGAGTGTAATAACCGAATGTCAAACTAAACTTAACTCCTGGTTATTGAGAGACATCAGTTTACTGGGTCGAGTCTTTCTTACTAAGATGGAAAGCATATCGAGATGTATCTATCCGGCATATTCTTTGGCCTTCCCTAACAGGGCCATTAAGAAGGTCAACCAAATTCATTTTGATTATACCTGGAAGAAAAAGATACACTATATTAAGAGAACAGAGACAGAGGCCTGACCAAGGAATTTCTATTGATTTTGATTTTATCTGGAACACTGAAAATTAACTGATCCTTAACAAAAATAGCTTCTATTATCATATCCCCAGAGAAATCTTCAAGAAACTTGGAGGCATTGGGCTTTTATTAAGTTGTGATTTCAGTATTCAGAAACTTCCTGTTTCTCCCTGTTTCACCAGCAAGTCCTTTTATACTGGAAACTTTTGTACAATCATAATTTCACCCCACACAACACACCAATATGGAACAATAGATACATTACAATTAAAAACAAGTTGTTGTATAACAAGGACTGAATGGATAAAGGTATCTGGTCTTTAATTCATTTGGTTGACGATGATGGGTGTGCAATGACATATGAAAATTTTTGCCTTAAATATGATCTAGCTGTCAATTGTAATCACATCACTCCTAATTTTCCACATCTACTAGTTGGAAGCAGCGACTTTGAGAGTACTAATATTCCTAATAAAACAATTAGAAAGATATTTGATGGCATCGCACACCCTTTGTCTTTTCGAAACTCCATCAAACAAATCTTCTCCAAAGATATTATATATTCTTTGCCTTCTAAATACTTAAAATTTCCCATAAATCCAAAAGCAAAAGAAATCCATTTAAAAATTTAAAATGGTGTGTATCCAGTGAATTATTATGACAGAGATTTGGTTTTGAAACAAATAAATGTGTATTTTGTGATGACATTGAAACCTCTGATCATTTATTTTTTCAATCTATGTTCTCTGAAGCACTCTGGACTGATACACATGACTGGATGCACACAAAGATCCAACTCGAGCCCTTTTCTCAAACGGACATTATTTATGGTGTTGTTATAGTCAATTATGAATAGGACTTTCTGGTCAACAATGTACTAATCCTTGGAAAATTTTACATACTCAAATGTAAATATATGAAGGTGAAACCTAGATTTAAGGTGTTTCATAACAAGCTTCTTTCCTTCACCAAATCCCTTAACTTAATGAAAGGTAAATATGCAATATGAAAAATATGATCTACGACAAAAACCCTAGCTAACTTTTTATTTTATTCCATTGTATTTATTTCATGAAGACTTTATTTTCTTATCTTCTCATGTAGATATTCTCTTCTGTATTCTTCCTATGCACCTGCTCCTTTAAAATGTAAAAAGATGTATGCCATGTTGATTGTACATGACTTTGTTAAATAAAAAAAAATAAATAAATAAAATAAAACGGAAATGCGCTATAACTGTGACACAACTGGAGATATTCAGTCACTTTAGTTTGGTCTGAACACTGGTCTGAAATACAATCGTGGAACAAAGACATAGTACTGAAAACTACAGGCTTTGCGACAGCAGTGCTAAACCTGCCAAACCTGCTTGTTGGAACAGATTCAGCTGCTGTGAGCTGGTCAGACTCTTTTCACCATGATAAGCTGACTTTTGCCCTGCAAGAGTGGAAAATAAACACAACGACATAACGTGGGAGTAGAAGAGGAATAGTTGTAGTGCCGCGCCTTCTTATACAGACAAAGTTAGGACAAATGATTTTGTTTTGGGGGGGGGGGTATTACCTGTCTGATGATGAAGAACCACCAAGTATGTTTATGTATTTAGTTGTTGTTTGGATTCCTTAAGGGTGGAGCAGACAGAGATGAGAAAGAGAAGGGACTTTAAAGGCGTGTCCACGTCCCTCTCTGTGACTGTGGGTGAAATCCGAGCCGCGCACTGCCTCCTAATGATGGAGATGAATAATAATAATAATAGTAATAAAAAAAACAGATCCACGCTGACGCACAACGTTAAAAACCAGACAGCCGCACGCGTGTCTGTCTTGTTTTTTTGTGCGCGCATGGGCTGAGTCTCCACATTTTTACGCACACCTGCAGCACAGATTTGTGGACGCACAGTGAGTAACCCTGGATATTAACCCTTCACAAACCCCCTCCACCCCACCCGTTTTTTTCTCTCTCCCCTGGTTTGCATTCCTGGAGGAGACACGCGTGCACTTCCTTGTCTTCTTAGCGGCGTTCCTGCGTGGAGACATGGGGAAAGTGTTTGCGTGGATGCGCACGCAGGGTGGCGCACCATCGGCACCGTCAGGACAGCTCCGGGCCCTGCCGCGGTCCCTCGGCGTGTTGTGGAGCAGCGGTCCGCCTCCGGCCAGGTCCGACAGAGGATCACCTGTCCGATCCACCATACAGAGGAAACCGTGCGCGCCTCGCGGATCACCTGAATCCCCAGAGGTCGGAGCCACTCCCTGCCAACTGAGACTGCATGAGCTCAGAGGAGACGTTTCCACATAGAGACTCTTCCTCTGCGAACCTCACCGTGTGTCCACATCAAATGTCTGACCTGTGGATATCTTTGGACGTGGACAACTAAAGGGGCGACACACACACACACACACACACAGGTAATTTTAATGTCAGTTTTTGTATATTCGTGGGCTGAATTTGTTAAATGGACAGCATGTTTTTGGTTTGATCCTCTTTGACAACAATGACAACTTATTCGATTTTTTTTGGTTTGTTTGTTTTAATCTCATGCGTTTTTTATCTGACATTTATGAGACCATCAAGATTATTTAGTCAAAAATGAATGTAAGGGTTTGTTCAGACCTTTCCCAGTCTTCCGTAAACAGGTGGGATTGTATGTTAACGAACCTGTTTTTCAGCCAACGATTTGTTGCAGAGCTGAGAAAAAAAAATCCGTACCTGAGCCAACTGGCAATAAACCAAAAAAGAAACATTTAAAGTGGAGGACTGGAAGGATTTTTAGGTTTTTCTTATTCAAGTTTACCAAAATTCAAAACACACTGTCACTGGCTGATGCACAAGAGGAACGTGGATATGGAGAAGTATTAATATTGCATGTTATAAAAAATGTACCTCATCTTAAATTTAAAGTGCTCAGAGGTTGTTGACGTGATTCACCATCAAGGGAGTATTTTAGAGCTCCAGTCTAACGGAGAACAAAATGTGTCCATGACATGAAACTGTCAAAGCATCAAATATTCGTTTTCTTTCTTATTTATTCTTTGATCAGAAAGTTTCTGACTGGCAGTGTTTGGCTCAGTTCTCATCATGGAGCTTCAAAGCATAAAATTCTTAATGCAAAAGAGGCAAATTATCTAAATTTCCACTTGTGTGAACACAAAATACTGAACTTGCATAGTAATCCAAACAGCTCAGACCTCATTCATTGGTAATCAAACAATGTTGTATGTATGTATTTCTTCGTTTGATGGAGATAGTTATCATAATTTGGTCAATTTGAAATTTTTATTTATGTTTTGTTTTTTTTTTTAGTTTGGAAAAGTTCTTGTATGGCTGTTTGTGCAAAAAATAACATTTGACATTCAAGACATCTGATTTATGCTGTTAAATTGCTCAATCTCTGTAGGACAACCTGTTTAATGTAAAAAAAAAAAAAAGTATAATTTTGGAATATGTTACCAAAACTCTGGTATATCATATCAGCACCAATATCTAAAAATTTCAGTCGAGTCCTAATTTATGTGAGTAGACAAGTCAACTGTAGAGTTATTTTTGAAAGCGTGTAACACTTCCTCGTTTCCTGTTAGAGTTGCCACTTCTCCATGAAGCTGAAGGTGCCCTCACTTCCTTTGACAAGAGAGTTAATGAGCTGCTGAACTTGGATGCCAGCATTTTTCAACAATGGGGTATCTTAATCTGAAAAACAAACAAGCAAACAAAGAAAACCTTCAACATAAACTAATACAAACATGCAAACACACAAAAACATATCATTTTTACACTATTCTGCTATTTTTTCTTTACATTTTCAATCCAACTGTCATGACTTTATTCTTGCAGATACATTCACAAGACAAAGAGTGGTTTGAGATGCATGCTTTGCTTTCCTGTTGCACTCTGTGTTCTCTACGTCATTTCTCCATGTCTGAGGTGAGCATCAAAACAGGTCCGTATTGAATAATGAAGTTTATTAATGCAGGTGTACCCCACTAAAGTCCTGCAAAAAATCCCCATTTCAAGACAATGAAAACATTCAGTTTTTGTTGAAACAGTTTCAGAGAAGTGTTTCTATTATTTTTTGCACCAAATTATTGTCAATGAGGGTAGGCTCATTTTTAGCAAAAACTGAACATGAAGTGAGGGTTTATTGGCAATTCCAAACATGATATTATTCTAATTTGTTTCATTTATATTTGATATCAGAATTTTGATTGGCTTCCTACCTATGGACAAGTGCTCTTTGGAAAGTGGAAACATGCTGGTGCTGGACAACAGGGTGGATGCCACCCTTGATCTCAGGTAAGATCTTAAATTTTGTTAAGTTTTAGCTGCACATCATCACAACATACAGACTTTATTCGAGACAAAAAGGACAGAATCCTTGGATATTTCCTTTTTAATTGGTTCACCCAAACTTTTAGGTGTGTGTGTGTGTTTTCATTTCATTGTGTTTACTGATAGCTGATTTAGAGCATATACTTAACCAAAATCAGAATGAGCTTATGAGGGATAGGACAGTAATTTTATCCAGCAAAATTCCTTATTTTCTTTTTACCTGTTTGGATTGCAGCACAAAAAATATGGCTGATTAATGATTGTGACAAAACACAGCATGAAATGCCAATGTGCATATTCCTGTGGAGCTTTGAGTACTTAAATCAGTGTCTTTTGCTGTGAAAACAATCAGTCAGATGCGATCAGTCAGAACTATTTTGGTAATTGATTAATTGTTTTTAAGTCATTTCTACAGCAAAATCCTCTACTTTCAGCTTTTGCAGGTTGCATTTTTTTTATATTTTACAGTAAACTGAATATTTCCAGGTTTTGAAGTGTTGTTTAGGAACCATGGGGGGCTGTGATACTGAAATAGTCATTACTTTGTAACAGTATTGCTTTCAAGTAATTTTTTTTTTTTAAGTTTCTATTTTTAATTTTACTGTGAAAAAATGTTTTTTTTCTTTCAACATCTTTTTAAAACTTGTTTTCAGGCATTTCTGAAAACTGAATGTTCACTTTCAAAAGTCTTCGCACTGTTTGCATTACTGCCTTTTTTTTAGGAAAATGAAGCCCACTGATACGTTGCAGAATTTCTTAAAAAAAAAAAAATTAGAAAGAAAACTCGTAGTGAGCGGTATCATTTTACAAGAAAAAAATGGCATTTTGCTGGTTACAGACATTTATCAATACCTAGTTAATCACAACAGCTTTTTAAGTTTTCCTGTTCAGAGACAAATATTACGGTCCAGTGTAAGAGTCCAACCTGAGATGTGTATACTTGTTTTGGTTGCATTAGAGCGTTCTGGATGTGAGATTAACAACTCTTCAAAATCGCTGTGTTTATTCCTTTAGTAACATCGCAAACTAAAATGACCAAGTCCTCAAAAAACAACACATCCCAATACATGCGTTTTTAAACAGTCTTCTTCTTTTTCCAGGTCCAGAAGCGACGTGCTAACCTGCACTACTTGGAGAGCTCCCATCATCTGGGATGGGATGTTCGACCCTGATCTTTATGACGAGACACACAAGAAGGAAGGCTCCTCTGTGGCTCTAACAGTGTTTGCCGTGGGCAGGTTTGTGTTTGCATTAACACTTTTAACTGTTTGGATAAACTGTTGCACCTGAACGCATCGTGGCCTGCTAACTGAAATTTATGTTTCAGTGTGGTAACTTTTAAGATGTATAATTAAAACATTGCTCTTGTCTCTGTTTGCACCAAAGGTATCTGGACGCTTACCTCGAGGCCTTCCTGACCTCCTCAGAGCGATACTTCATGTTGGGCTTGCCCGTCACGTATTACATTTTTACAGATGTGCCAGAGAAGGTGCCAGGCATCAAGCTTGGTCCACAGCGAAACATTAAGGTTTTCAAAGTAGAGAGGCACTCCAGGTGGCAGGACATCTCTATGATGCGAATGAAGACAATATCAGATGTCATAGAGTCGGACATTCGCCACCACTTCACGCATGTCTTCTGCTTCGATGTGGACCAGGTGTTTGCTGGGAGATTTGGCTCGGAGGCTCTGGGCGACTCTGTGGCTCTGCTCCACGCCTACTATTACCGCCTTCCGAGGCAGCTGTTCACCTACGACCATAACCGAAACTCCAAGGCCTTCATGGTAACTGGGGATTTCTACTACCACGCCGCTGTCTTTGGAGGCACATGGAAGAGCGTAAAAGCCTTGACTGACGCCTGCTATCAGAGCATCATGGAGGATAAACGGAACAACGTGGAGGCCCTGTGGCACGATGAGAGCCACCTCAACAAGTACCTGTGGCTTCACAAACCGAGCAGGGTGCTCTCTCCGGAGTACTGCTGGGACACCAGTATAGGCTACAGGAGTGACATACAAGTCACCCGACTACTGTGGGCACCAAAACATTACAACAACATACTGCGCACCCCTTAAATTAAAGTGCAAAGTCACCCACTATATTTAATATTGGCATGAAAAGTGTCTTACAAACATTACGCTCTCAGGTTCTTGTGCTTTCTGGCTCTTTTTGGTCTCTCTGGGATTTATTTAGACAGGTGACAAATGGGTGAAAACAACTTTTACTGATCAATAGTCCTTTCAGGGAATTTCGTGTTCCTCAATTTTATGCAAAATGATTATGCAAATCATTGTCACTTCATTGTCACGATCTGTGTGAAAAGGTATAGATCTAAATATAATTTTTAAATGATATAGTTTAGAATATATAATGTACATTAATTTTTAAATAGTCGTCCGTCCATGCTGGTTGATGATAGTTACATTTATGTGTGTTTCAGTTTATCAGACTTCCCTTGTGCCCAATTCTTCCTTTTTTGGTGGCCAGTATTTACTGACAATAAAGTTGCAGAGGAATTAATAATGAATGTTAACAGGTTGTTTCCTATTAATTAGTCTTATGTCATAAGCCCGTCCTGCTTTCCCTACTCAGGAAAACAACTGTTTATGTATACCCTCAGTATTGCTGTCAAACTGTGTTTTTACTTTTATATTTTGCATGGATATGTAGTATCCAGGATGTGAATGAGTCTTTACCCTTAAGTGCTTGTAATGGGGGCTGCTGACATGACACAGTGAACCCTGCTAATAAAGAGATTGTTGTGTTTTCATAGTCTAACAATATCTAATGATAGAGCCGCTTTTCTCAATGAAGCTTTTAGTTCATTCAGAAATCTTGGCTCAATGCAGTAAAGACAAAAATACATCAGCTACATTTATCTCACATCTAGAGTTGAGACATTGGCTTCTTTTAGAGCCTCCTATCGTCTCGTCAGTGTCTGAAGAAGACAACATGAAAGCACTGGGGTCTTTCTTTGCTGAGATGGAGGACCTGATACTAAACTCGGTCGGCACAATTCATTTTCATGTCCCACGTTCAAGCTTTTGTAAAAGCCATTCATTTTATAAGAATTTAAATAAATTTTGAATTTTGTTTACAAATCATTTGAGCTTGATAGTGAAAGCAGAGGTTTTGTGTCCTTTGTTTATTGCAGTTATGATTACGGGGTTGTTGAGTTTTCACTTTGCTACGTTTGCAATTATTGTTCATTTGCTGGTTTCATCTTTCTTATTCTGTCCTTTTAGTTTCAAACATTTTGTTAACTGGTTTTGCCACTTTGTGCATTTATTTTTTATTAATTGTTCTGAAATGTATCTCTAAATAAGACTGATTTCAAGAATTGCACAATAATTACAATATCATTTTTTGAAAAACACTTTCAGATCGAAATACAATGTCCCAAGACACCTTGTCCCAGATATGTTAAATAAAATGCATTTACAAAAAGTTTCAAATGTGTTAGTGTGAAAATTACAATTCATTAACATTAACAGATCTTCTAATAGTACAGTAAGCTCTCAACAGAAGAATTAAAAATCTCATGTAATGGCTGCAGAGCTGTAGGCTCTAAATTAAAATAAACATTATATACTGTAATTTCACCATCAGAAGTTCTCCAGAGTGCTGTCCAAACAACTGACTTCCCTCGGTAAGTGTACACAACCCATACACGACTTATCCATCACAATCTAGTGTTATTCAGTATCTTTTTAGGTTTTACAGCTTAAGACAATATGAGAAACTGTTCTTGAAAGGTCAAATTTTAGCTGTGGTCAATGTGGAAAAATCAATTGAAAGGAAAAAGAAAGGCAAAAAAGGGAAATTCTTCTGTTATTTTGTTTATTTACTTAATTAACTTATAAATAAAATTGTTTGTGTGCATTGTATGTTGCAGAGCGACAGAAAATATCAACTACACGAACTGTCTGAGCTGCTGGGGGTGGCCAGGGGAGCCGAGCAGTCTGAGCGGCTCAGAGTGGAGGTCAGATTCAGGTAACCCATCTCCGCTGATCGAGACGAGAGCCCAGAGGTGAAACACTGAAGGGAAGAATTCACATCTGGCTGCTTACTCCGAGTATTGTCCAATAAGCCCTGAATTTCAGGCACTTCAGGCATCTTCACACTAGGGACGCAATCAAAGTTCAGAGTTTGCTGGTAGTTAATTTCGCAAGGAAAGAGGTTTCGCTGAAGTTCTGAATTGCGATCAGACCTACCTTGAAGTTTGCACAGGTGGAGATGTAAAAACTTGCATAGGATTACATATTTTCTTCAGTTCCTAATACAACAAAAAAAAATCAATATTATAGAATTTCATAAAATAATTTCATAAAATAAATTCTATAATAATCTCTGTGTGTTGTTGGACGCAGCTCAATGAACAGCAACTTGGGTCGATCGGTATTTGTCAGTCAAATTACTGAATGGATTACCATAAAATTTGATAAAGAAATGTACTGATGAAAGTTGTGGTCCCCAAGGATGAAAAATAATCATTTCAGTGACCCTGATGCTTGTTCGACACCTCAGTTAAAGACGAGATACATTTAAAGTTAATCAAATGACTTACTTTGAGATTAATGGTCATTTAGTACATTATCATGCTGACATGCTTATTAGTAGAGCTGAGCCTGAGGGTAAGTTAGGCAGGGATGAGATGTTTTACAAAGACCACAGTTTGATTTGACCAGATTTTAGAGCTTGTGAAGGGTGTGATTTTTAGCTGTGCTGTGTAGAATAACTATATTGGTTGGTCAGTGCAGAATATCTCATGTCATTGTGAGCATGTTTTTATGCTGGTGTTAGCATTAAGCTCAAAGTGCTGCTGTGACAAAGTACAGCTGCTAGCATGGTTCTAGACCTTTAGTCTGGTTAATCCAGAGTGGATTGTGGAGTCTGTTCTTGTTCTCTGCATGCAGACTACAGACTTTTAGCACTGTCCCTAGTTAGGATGGCAGCTGATCTGAAGTGGTTTCACAGAGGCCAAACGACAACAGTAACAACAGCAGCAACTCCAGATCACAGCCTGTGTACAAAGATGGACTTCACTGTGCCCGTTACCTCAGCAAAGTGAAGTGACTGCACGTTTTGCAGGCTGCGTTCCAGGACGGCTAGCTGGTCGGACATTTGGAGTATCTTGTTTCCCAGTTTATTGTTTTCCATCTCTAGGAAATCCACCCTAGACATCAAAGCAAACATCTGATAAACTTGCAGAAATTCAGTGAACAGCTCTAGAAACTACTTTTGCTGTTTTTTCCTCTGAACATGGTGTGTGTTTCCTCGTGCAGTTAATCTTCGGCTGACTGTGAAGGTTCAGTACCTGCATTTGGACAAAGAAGCTGTTAGATTACTGTCTTTCTTGTTGTGCTCTTCCTCATTTAGCTGCTGCAGCAGTCTTCTCCTTTCAACAAGTAGCTTGTCATTTTCCGCAGTAATACTTAGGGTAAGCTCTTTTTCCTGGAAAAGAGAAACAATTTGAATTTCTTCAAAACTTCAGTACAAGAACTGCACACTGACACTCCTTAACAAAGAACTGTAACCTTAGTCACTGATTAAAAAAAAAAAAAATCAATAATCCATTATTAACTGAGCAAACATGAGTATATGAATATAGGTATTATAAATATTGACATTACAATCCACTCTTGAATAATGATAAATTGAAAGTCAAACAAGATAAACCTCGCACATCCTGGTTTTGTTATGGTTTGCATTATGCCCTTGTATTTGCGTTATGCCTTGTATTCTGCCTTGTGTCTCTTGTGCCCCTTGTTTTATCCTGTCTTGTGTTCATTGTATTCCTTGTATCCTTCTCGTCTCTCGTTCCCTGTGTCCTGTGTCAGTTGTTTCTTGTTTCCCTGTCCGTCTCCCTCAGTGTGTTCTTTGTTCGTTCTTGTTCTTCGTCAGTTTTTTGTCTGGCTGGACGCACTTCCTGTTTTATTTTGTATTTCTTGCCTCCCCTCACTTGAGCACTTTACTTCCTGCCCTTTTGTTTCCCTCCCAATTAGTTTCACCTGCTCCTCGTTTGTCTCGTCACCTGTTTCCACTTCCTCATCACCCTCAGTGTATATATACCAGTTCTTTTCCTTTGTTATTTGTTGTGTTGTTGTGTAATCATCTGTCCTGTGCTCCTGTCCACCTGTTTGTCCTGCCTGTCTGTTCTTGAGTGAGCTAATAAAGAGTCATTCAATCTACTCTGCCTCCTGCCTTGTCTGCACTCTGCATCCAAACTTGCGTCTACAGGTTTCTTCTTTTCTTGTGTAAAGTAGGACAAAACTGCAGATTTACCTTTGCTAATGAATGAGAACACAAGGACAGCTCTCGCTCGAGATTTTTTATCTTCTCATCACGCCGTGTGGTTTCATCATCAAATTTCTGTTTGGCCCGACACAGTTTTGCCTTGTGCTTTTCCTTCATCTCGTGGTATTTGCTGTGAGAAGACATAACTTGTATAATAAATCTAAAACATAAAATGCTGATTTAACCGCTGCAAAAGAAGGCTACATGTTACGCCCTGTTTGTATTATCATTACGATGAAGATATTGCATTGTTCATTCCATCCAACTATTAATGGACAATGTCATATGTTGTCATAAGCTGTTAAAGTTTTCAATGTCCACTACGGAATAAAGAAAAATCTTTAGTGCTTGTTCATACACATTTTATTGGCTATACTGTGTTTTGTAGTTTCTGTCGACTTATTCAGCGGACAGCGACATGATGGGCCCGTTACCTCCGCTCTCTGTCGAGGCATTTAAGGGTTTCACAGATCTCCTTCTTGAGCATCTCGCACTCGCCTTGGGTGGCCAACAGAGTCTTCACTGCTTCTCGATAATCGGGACACTCCTGCTGTGCAAAGTATCAAAGTATGTCAGCTGAGACATGGATTAACTGTTTCAGTGTGCACAGTTTGTTATAAAGGTCACTCTGGTACATTCTCTCTGAGCTCAACACCTGGGCGGCAACAGATCCTGCCCTCACTGGTCAAGAATCGTACAATGAATGGAAGCCAGCTAGTCCTGATAAATGACCAATTTTCCAGCATATTTAAATATCAAAGAAATTACCTCACACAATTTGTTTTCCTTCTCCGGCAGTAGCTGTGGTTGTATCTGTCGCTCTTCATTTTCTTTGGTGCAGATGTTACATATAAGGTTACACAGGTCAGTTTGGGAATTATCCAGCTCCTGCTTAAGGGAACATATCTGAAAGAATTTTAACGAGTTTTGACATCATGTAACAGGATGCAAAAGCCATTGTAGTGAATTTCTCTTTAAAATAAACCAGAGTCTCTGTTAAATAGTTATTCCTTAATTCAATTATTGACTTCATCTTAAATAATCTGTTGACGTATTGAATCACTCACCTCCTCTTCCTTCTCTAAAAGGCCTCTTGACTCAGCACTGAGCTTATTTTGTAAGTCCCTGCAGATCCCTTTGCTCTGAATCAATTCAGCAGCCTTAGACTGGAAACACAGCAACATCAACAACTTTATTTCATGAATCCTGAGGGTAATATTTACTGATGCTGATTTCTTTTTTATTTTTCTGCTCTATTTGATTTGAATAAGAATCAGAATCAGAAAAAAACTTTATTTGTCCCCGAGGGGCACTTAAGAGAGCAAAGAGTGGCACATTAACTAATAAATACAAGAGATAAGAAAATACAATACAAGGTGGCAAGGCAAAGTCGTAGTAAGGTGCGATGTTGACCATGTAAATGACAAAAAGTATATAAAAAATACAAGCAGCAGAATATGTGCCGTGGCAGGCCTGCTGCTTGTGACAGTGCAATAGTTGCTGCAGAGGTAGTACGTTTAAAGTCATGGTAACCCTTGAGAGTTCAGGAGGAGAACAGCCTTGGGGACAAAGGTCGCTCTTGTTCTCTAACTCCTAACCCCGAACCCGATGGCAACTGCTCAAATGTTTGAAAAAGAGCGTGCGTAGAGTCCTTGAGAATGCGACCAACCAGGCCGCCTGCCTGCTGCTCTTACACGGTGCTCAGCTGGCGAGCAACAAGTCCAATAATCTTAGAACACACCTTCACAATATTGTGAAGGCATTTCCTGTCCTGTAGGGTGATGGAGTGATACCAGCAGCACATAGAGAAACACTGGTGATAACAAATGAAGGAGATGTTATCTTACCATTTAATGTGCAAATATCTGCGTAGTGAGACTTACCTTAGCTAACTCATTGGCCTGGTTGGCCTGAGCCTGCACAGTCTGGAGCTGCTGCTCAGTGTGCTGCTGCAGCTCCTGCAGGGCCACCTCCCTCTGCAGAGATACAACCTGGGTACAATGTATACCCAGCAACATCTGTTTGCAAACCTGTGTTCATTTATTAGCTACCTGCTTTGCCAAAATGCAAATGTGATTCAAATCAGTTGCTAACTTTGAGCCATCTATAATGTAGCTTTTGAACATGGGTCTACTATTCTGAATGACACGCAAACAAAAAAGCAATTTATTTCATGAGTTTACGGAGTGAGGCTTACTTCAGCAAGCTCTGTGGCCTGGTCAGCCTGAACCTGCACAGTCTGGAGCTGCTGCTGCTCCTGCAGGGCCGACTCCAGCCGCTCCACCTCCCTCTGCAGAGATACAACCTGAGAAAAATTATACACAGATCACAGTTAGGGCACAAATAGATGATGTAGTTAAAAGAGTGCAAAAAAGGAAGAAAACACAATGTTTACTTTATGTATTTCATGCATTATTTGAGGAGCGTTACAGTGTCTTTATTACTCCATACAAATCTGATGTTTTTGTCTGCCTCTATTTTTCGTCTCTTTATTTGAAGCTTCAATACACCTTAATGCATGCATCACATACGCTGCAATTTATTCTCTGATTCTGTTTTCAGTATACTTTATCACATTTTATTTTCAACATAGCCGACATAAAAAAGGTTTCCTTTTTAATTTCCGTGTTTCCACACAGGTTTTTTTCAAGTTCGGCATAAAACAGTGGAATGGAAACCCACCTACTGTCATCTGATCTTTGGAGTCCAAAAAGTGCATGACATACCCATCCAATATTTCAAAACTATACAAGACACGTTTCACTGTAAGCCAACAAATCCTCTGGTATTCTGCATTTAACCAGAGATTTTCTGTTATTTACACTGACTCACTGCTATTTCAGATGGCTTCTGATGGCTTAACCTTATGTACAGCATGATGCACTGGCAAGTTAAACTGCAAATTAAAATTATTTGTCACAGACTTTAACATCTGAGATAAACAGATATCAGCAGACTTTTTGGACTTGCAGTGTTTGTACTATTCATGATAACCTGCATTAGTTTGCGATCTGTTCATCTTCTTATGTACTCACGGTTTCCTCTTTTTCTAAAAGGCTTCTCCTCTGAGCAGTGAGCTCATCCTGTAAATGACTACAGGTCTGGTTGCTCTGTGCCAACTCTGCTGCTTGAGACTAAAAAAAAAAGAAAAAAAAAAAAGAAAAACAAGAAAAAGAGTTACATTCTGTCACAGTTAAAGGCTCATAGATTGCTTCAGCGATCTGTGCAGTGGGACTTACTTTGATTTGATTATACCTGTTTGATTTGGTGATAACAAATAAAGCAGGCTTTATTGTTTAACGTTACAACGTTATCATTTAATGTGCAAATATTTGCATAGTGGGACTTACCTTAGCTAACTCACTGGACTGGTTGGCCTGAGCCTGCACAGTCTGGAGCTGCTGCTCAGTGTGCTGCTGCAGCTCCTGCAGGGCCGACTCCAGCCGTGCCACCTCCCTCTGCAGAGATACAGCCTGGGTACAATGTATAAAAACACATATCAAATCTGTCCTTTACTGCATCAGTGTCTCTGTCCACATTTATGAGACATCTTAGAAGACCATCTTGAGTGTGTAGATCCCTGTATCACAAGCTTTGGTATGTAAAAGGGACGTTGTTTTGAGTTGTAAATGTAAATGTAAAAGTTGTAAATGTAAAGATCAATCAGATCTCTGCATCACAAACAACATTTGTTTGCAAACCTACTGTGCTCATTTATCCATGACATGCCACCTCCTTTGCCAAAAGGCAAATGTGATTTAAATCAGTACTTGACTCTGAACAAACTATACTGTTTCTGTTGAACAAATAGCTATTGCTCTGTGCGACCCAGAGCTAAAACTGAAATTTATTTAACACCTTTAAGCAGTAAGGCTTACTTCAGTGAGCTCTGTAGCCTGGTCGGCCTGAACCTTCACAGTGTGGAGCTGCTGCTCAGCCTGCTGCTCCTGCAGAGACACCACCTGAGGCAAACACACATGCAGTACAGAAGAGCCTTCACTCATTTTCATTTCGGATTAATCAGCTGATTTCTCAATTAATCACTTGGTCTATAACATATCAGGGAGTAGTGCAAGAATGCACATTATAATTTTTCATGGCACATGCTGACATAGTCAAATATCTTGTTTTGTCCAATCATTAGAGATTAGAAAAGAAACAAATGACATTTAAGAAGCTGGAAACAGTTCATTTTGGTAACATTTGTTTGAAAGAAGATGTATCAGTTATCAAAATCATTGCCAATTAATTTTCTGTCAGTTAACCAATCAACTAATTGTTCCAGCTCTACAGTACAGTAACATGATTACACTGATGTCTACCTCTGTATCTATGAAGGTGGCGCAGATTGTCCTCTATAAAAGACTAGCAAAAATGAAAATGAGGCATCTGACACTGCAGCTAACATTTACAGTGCACATTTAATTGTCACATATTATTTATACATGCTTCCATCCATTGCCCAAGAGAACCAGAAAACCATGTGGTAAACAGCAGTATAAGCTGGTCGGTACACATTGGTGTGGCTGTTATTAATAGTTTCTACACCACCCACTGCAGAATCCACACTGAATATTGGATTCTGTGGGAAATTAAAAGGAGTCTTAGCTAAAACAGAATTACTAGAAAAGTTTAGAAAAGCTGCCAGAGTAATACTCGTAAACAATATATCACTTAAGTGTAAATGTGCTGCACTACATACTTATCTGACACACTCTAAAAAGTAAGGATTTCTCTTTACTTTTTAATATGGTCGTACAGTCTGAAATAAGGTAAACTGGATTATCCGCCTCTGTCCTTCGTCTGCACCAATGTAGGCACAAATTAAGAATTTGTTACACCTCTCAAATAACTTATCATTTAATACAATGACTAACTAACTCAAACTGGGATTATGTGGTTCCCACCAGCACTGTAGACATAAGCTTAATCATTTATTTAAAGACAAGCATCTTTGCTTCAAACAATTGTGGAAAATCAATCTTGAGAAGTGTCATTTCGCCGTTCTAGAAGTATAGTGTTTCCTAATAAAGTACCTTATTCCAGTCAGTATCTTACCGTCTGCTGTAGAGAGCTTTTCTCAGCGTCCAGGGAGCGCACCCTGGTCCTCAAGGCTCTGATCTCAAGGTCGAGACGATCGTTCAACTCTTTGGCTTTTCGCAGTTCCACCATTTCTTTTGAAATAAAGCCAAATAATGCACCCGTTCGGTTATAAATAATACTTGTTAAAGGATTTTGTTGTTTTCATTCTCATTCTTGTCTCTGAAATGCTGGCCGAATTCAAGTATTGTAAGGTGATGCACACTGAAAATACAAACACTGAAAATTTAAGAGGAAATTTTGACACTTCATAGGTTTTTAGTGCCTTTTTTTATATGATTTAATAAAAAAAATGTAAATACTGTTGTAAAGAACGAATCTATGGTCATGAGGTGGCATCATGTCACATACAGAAAACTGTAAATTGTCTTACATTATACGATTGTAGCACAGATTCCTTTTCCTCCTTTTTACACTCAATATACATTCAAGTATAATTGACAATTCTTTGAGAACAGCTTAAAGAAAACATACAAAATAATAATGCTTACCATATTTCTTCAGTTTTTCTACTTCCTGTCTGAGCTGCTCCACCTCCTGCTGTGCTGCCTGCAGCTCGGGCTCTAAAAAATACAGATGTTAGAATAAGCACAGGTGACAGCAGAGTTTTTCTTGAATTTGGAGCAGCGCAAGTTAATGGAAACTTCAGTTTTAGTTCAGAGTCTGTGTGGATATTGAGTGATGGTAAAATCACTTGTGAATGCTAGTGATTTGCAATATTTATGAAGGATTTTTCTGAAGGTCTCTGATGTTTCCTTTTCCAACAGCAGTGCCCACCTTGATTTAATGATAAATGAAGAAAGGGCAGTTGGGGTTGGCAACATCAGGCTTGTGTATCATGATACTGACACTGTAACACTTGTAAGTGGCCGATTAATATCTCTCACCATAAGCTCTTTGGGTCATATGAGCAGACTCCAGCTCATCAGTCATACGGCGGATCTCACTGTGGGCCATGGCCAGCCGGCGGGAGCCCTCCTCCAGGTCCCGCTCCAGACGGGAACACTGCCTCTCCACACTGCTTGCCTGGCCCACCAAGTGCCTGGCTCCAGCCTGAAGAGAGAGGGGAAGAGGAGAAGAGCAACTGACCAGATGACAGAGGACTGGCATACTTTTAATGAATACAAACAATTATGAGTGCACGCAAGAACTGACAGGAGACCTTGAGCCATGCACTGGATCGAGATGCATCAGTGGTGTAGTGTCTTGCATTTCATCTGCCATGCAAAGTGCCCGCTGTTTTGGGGAAAAAACATGCAAAAAGATCCTTACATTCAAGCGTGCACCTTGAGATACATAAAATAAAGTGAGTCTGGCTGACAGTATTTTCCAAGGTGCAGTTTATAGTGTTTGTTAGTACGGGATGCAGTGACATTACTGTGGATGAAAGGACATACAGGAATGAAAGCATGTTTGCTCTGTGAAGCTTTGTGGAGTCCGAACAGTCTCTTCCACGGGCTCTGGCCATGACGTGCTGCCCCCTTGTGGGAAGCCTGTGGAAAATTTTCACAGAATGAGTCATTTGAGAACAGAGAAATGTATAAGACATGCCCCTCTGACGACTGAAAACATTTTAAATGTTTCAGAATGAGTCCATATGAATCTGAATCTGACTTTATGATAATATATTAGAGAGACGGAAACACCTGATGGAACTTGCACTTGAGAAAACTTAACAGGGGGAAGAAGAAATTATGTCAGAAATGTCTCTCTGGTGTTGGCTTTATTCTCACATATAATAATAATGAAAAGCTTGTGTATATTCCTAGCAATGCTGACAGCTTTGCATTTTTTATTCTCAAAGTATTTAAACATTTGCAAATTAAACTGTGAAGTACAACCCCTGTGTCTCACTTACAGAGCAACTTTCCCATCTCTCTAATGATCTTCCTCTAACCTGGTGCACACTGGTGTTCAGCACTTGGGCTTCAGTCCCCGGCAGGCTGGTCGTGTTTCCATCACCATCCATCATGTTGTGGGGAACCTCACTCGTCTCGAGTAAGGAGGCTCTCTCCACCAGGAGGTAGGCTACCTGCTCACTGGGGCTGCTGTGGATCAGCTCTGTGAGACCCTGCTGGTACAGCATTTTAGCCACCTCGTTTATCTGGGCATCTGTCGCAACAACAGAGAATGGCAAAAAGGCAGGATTTATAGTACTTCAGTATCTGAAAATATGTGCACTGAGGATGTCTGGGATCCCAAGAAGGCCGTCAATTTAAGTTAGCTGTGGCTGTAGAAGTACCACTAGCTCAAGATTACCACGGAAGCCTCAAAAAGGTGAGATTTATACTGGATCTGAAGTGTTTTCAAACAATATATTTCAGTTTGCTATGAGAAAATACTTTGAGGATGAAGATTAACTGGCTGTGTTTCCAAATCTAAATCTGATTTTACACACCACCTCAGTTAAGGAGCAGCGTACAGTCGATTCCCAGAGCTTTTCTTTGGAACCATCCAGGTCCTGAATGGGGCAAACTCTGAGAATGACTTGATGTTTTAGTTTCCATGTCTTCGCAAATTAGCAAAGGTAGGGCATCTACCATTGCTTGTGAAAAAACGTGTGCATGATAAGGTAAAAAGAGATACGTAGAAAGCCCTCAGTGTATAAGACAAAAGCAGCTGCAGTATATTATCAAAAAATGTGTAGTATGACTATCACTATCTGTTGGAAAATACCATACAACTAATCTAGGGGGATTAGATCAAGGATTTGGTCACTACCGATCCTGCTGTTGGATTATTCTAATGTGCAGCTGGTGTCCAGTTAACAATGTCCAACCTTGGAGGGATATTAGGCGTCTCAGCTGGTCCTTCAGCTCATCGTTTTCATCCTGTATCTCATGAGCCAGAACATCCTTGTGCTCTGTGAAGATTCGGATCTGCTCCAGGGACTTGCGTACCTTTCAGACAGACAGACAGACAGACAGACAGGCAGGCAGTGTCTCAGTCACCAGCAGGCACAGACCTTCTCTATTCTCATTGGCGGTTCATGCAAAGATAACTTACCTCTGCCATCTCTGCCAGGTGCTGTGAGCGCTGGGTGTCCAGGTCCCACGTCACGCTGCTCAGACAGCCTCGCGTGCGCTGCAGGGCTCGCCATAGCCGACACAGCCGGATCTCCTCGGGGGAGTCAGGATCAAGTCCCTCCTCGCTGAACCATGCGGCGATCTGCTCCAGCTCCTCCTAGAGAGATGGCACAGGAGAGGAATGGACACAGCGTTCAGTGACAAATCACCACCTCACCTGCTCACACGCTGACGTCTGAAGATGGCGAGATGTTTTACAGGAGAGGCTCCACGTGATGAGTGCTCCCCTGCTCTGAGCTGGAGTGAGACTGGAGACGCTTCCCTGGGCTGAGGCTGGGGTTGTTTGCACATTGTGGGGAGCAGCTGTGCCTGTTCGAAAACAGAGACAGCTGGCAATGCCAATATGCATATGCTGAGCTGCCTCCTCCACACTTTATCCTGTGTGTTAAGGTTAAACAGTCTGCAGATGAAGATCTTCCAAAAATGCAAACTACATCAGGATGGATTTTATAGATACCTACAACATGGTGCACCAATAAGAAACAGCAAACTACAGATTTCAGGGTAAACATCAGAGCAGGAACAAGATGATGATGCTGTTGTGTGATACAGATACAACAGACACAAAAGGGAGAAACTGTAGTTTAGGAGGTTAAATTGTTTCCAGCACCAACTTTGCAGCAGTAAAGTTTATCAAACATGTGGTGTGTATGATGTGTGTGTGACTGGTCTGAGGTTTTAGATAAAGTTCAGGGTTACAGCTCGTTGTTCAGTGAAACTAAACGCAGAGAGAGCAGAGTGTGTTTACCTCTGTTTGATCCATCTGTCCTGCGGAGGGAAAGCAGACTTCCTCACGTATCAGCCTTCATTTCTTTATGTCGCTTTGACGAAAAAAGTCCGGGACACCGAGACTCGACTCTCGTTAGTTTTGACACACACCGACGTAAACACCGCGCTCGTCTCTCCGTTGTTCTCCGGTTTTAACGGTACGTAACTAAAAAAGGGAAAGAAAAGCGGACCGCACTCAGCTTCACTTCACATAAACTTTGGAAAACTTTCTCGTCAAAAGCAGAGAGTGAAAACACACCGTGAGCTGCAGCTCAGTCTCACTGTCTGTGGTTTGGACAAGTGGTGCTGCGAGGTTTTATTTCTCCTTGTAAAACACTCACGGCTCCTACGCGTGGGTGGTGGGCCGTCCGTGGGTCAGTGAAGGGGTCTTGAGGGACCCTTAACAGCGTGGATAGTTTAAGTCCACCGGGAAACATCTGTAAAAACAAAATATTTTGTAAAATCCATTTCACACTTAATCTCTGACTATTGTATTTAATCTAATCGTGTATGTTATAGGTTGGAGTAAAATGAAGGTATATTCGGATCTGCTTGTGAGGTTGTGAGGTTGTTTTTAATTGAGTCCTACTTTAAGAGTAAACGTGAGTTATTTACTTTTTGTATTTCTATTTGTGATTTAGTCCTTTACTCCATTACAATAGAGAGAGACGTTGTATCCTTTTTAGTCAGCTAAATTTACTTTACAGTTGCAGTTAATTCACAGTTACTTTAAAGATTAAGATTTCACATCTAAAACTTGATGAGCATATAGCATAATATGAATTATTGTCAAAGATAAAACTAACTAACATATATGAAAGAGCAACAGTTAATTACTGGATCTCCAACAATAGTAAAATGATGTTTACAAATTATCAACATTCATAATAATCCATAATATCATTTACGATATCAGTCATAGTGGCCATTTTTTTTCTTGCATTGACAACCTTTACTTTTGATACTTTTGTCCTGTTTAAGGCTGGGCTTTTACTTTTAGTAAAAGTATTATTATTATTAAGTAGTTATTTTAACGTGTTTTTTTTTTTTATTTAAGTACCACTCAGAATATTTCCTTTTCCAGGGATTATTTTTTAATTAAACTTAATTATTTAGTAATTAAACTTACCGTGGTGGAGGGGTTTGAGTGCCCGAATGATCCTAGGAGCTATGATTGTCGGGGGCGTTACGTAAACAGGCAAACAGGTCCTAGGTGATGGGCCAGACTAAGAACAGTTCAGAAGCTCATCATGGATCAAAAACAACCAAGGACCGTTACGTGCCTTGGCGTTGGCGTTACCAGGGTCCCACCCTGGAGCCAGGCCTGGGTTGGGGCTTGCAGGCGAGCGCCTGGTGGCCGGGTCTTTGCCCACGGGACCCGACCAGGCTCAGACTGAAAAGACGACGTGGGCCTACTTTCCAGTAGGCTCACCACCCGCAGGAAGGTCCATGAGGGGCCGGTGCAATGTGGTTTGGGTAGCAGTCGTGGCTGGGGGTCCTCAACGACCCAGTCCTTGGACCAAAACTCTGGCAATAGGGACATGGAATATCACCTCGCTGGGGGGGAAGGAGCCTGAGCTTGTGCGAGAGTATGAGAGGTACTGGAGTTAGTTGGGCTCACCTCCACGCACAGCTTGGGCTCTGGAACCCAGCTCCTTGAGAGGGGCTGGACCCTCCACTACTCTGGAGTTGCCCAGGGTGAGCAGCGGTGATAGGTCTCTTGCTGTTTTTTGCTGTTTCCTTCTTGGAGTCCCTGGGAGGGGTACTTGATAGTGCTCCAACTGGGGACTCCATTGTTCTACTGGGGGACTTCAACGCTCATGTGGACAACGACAGTGATACCTGAGAGGGGCGTGATTGGGAGGAATAGGCCTCCCCGATCTGAACCCGAGCGTGTTCTGTTATTGGACTTGTGCTGTGCAAGTCACAGTTTGTCCATCCAATGTCCAATGAACACCATATTCGAGCATAAGTATGTCCATCAGTGCACGTGGCACCAGGACACCCTAGGCCGGAGGTCAGGTCGATGATCGACTTTGTTGTCTGTTTCATCTCTGATCTCCGGCCGTATGTCTTGGACACTCAGGGTAAAGAGAGGGGCTGAACTGTCAACTGATCACCACCTGGTGGTGAGTTGGATCCACTGCTGGCGGAGGAGGAAGTTTGATGACAGGACCTTGGCCAGATCCAAACGTATTGTGAGGGTCTGTTGGGAACGCGTCTGGCCGAGCCCTCTGTCAGGGAGGTCTTCAACTCCCACCTCCGGAAGAGCTTCTCACAGATTCCGAGGAGGCTGGAGGCTGGGGACATTGAGTCCGAGTGGACCATGTTGTTCTCTGTCTCCATTGTTGACGCGGCAGTTCGAAGCTGTCAAGGTCTCTGGTGCCTGTCCCATGCCTGTCCTGGCGGCAACCCCCGAACCCGGTGGTGGTGGTGGACACCGGAAGTAAGGGATGCCGTCAAGCTGAAGAAGGAGTCCTATCCTCTATCGGGCCATGTTGGCGTCAGTGGGACTCCCGACGCAGTTGACAGAGTACCGGCAGGCCAGCAAGTGCCAAGCCACAGCCCAGGGCGGCAAAAACTCGGGTCTGGGAGGAGTTCAGTGAGACCATGGAGGAGGATTATCGGTCGGCCTTGAAGAAATTCTGGCAAACCGTCCTCCGTGCCTCAGAAGGGGGAAGCAGTACAGTACTCTGCCAACACTGTTTACAGTGCAGGTGGGGAGCTGTTGACCTCAACTGGGGACATTGTCGGACAGGTGGAAGAAATACTTCGAGGATCTCCTCAATCCCACCGACACGCCTTCCAATGAGGAAGCGGAGGCTGGGGACTCTGAGGTGGACTCAAGTCCATCACCCAAGCCGAAGTCACTGAGATAGTTTGCAAGCTCCTCGGTGGCAAGGCATCGGGGGTGGATGAGATCCGCCTGGAGTACCTCAAGTCTCTCAATGTTGTGGGGCTGTCTTGGCTGACACGCCTCTGCAGCATTGCATGGAGGTCGGGGACAGTACCTCTGGAGTGGCAAACCGGGGTGGGGGACAGGACAGTGTGTTCCAACTACAGGGGGAACGCTTCTCAGCCTCCCCAGGAAGGTCTAGGCCAGGGTACTGGAGAGAGAGAATTTGGCCGATAGTTGAACCTCAGAATTCAGGAGGAACAATGAGGTTTTCATCCCAGTTGTGGAACACTGGACCAGCTCTATACCCTCCAAGCAGGGTGCTTGAGGGTTTATGCAAGTTTGCCCAACCAGTCCACATGTGCTTTGTGGATCTGGAGAAGGCAGTCGACTGTGTCCCTCGTGGTATTCTCCATGCAGTATGGGGTCCGAGGCCCTTAGCTAAGGGCTGTTCTGTCTCTGTACGACTGGAGCAGGAGCTTGGTTTGCAGTAAGTCAGACCTGTTCCCAGTGCATGTTGGACTCCGGCAGGGCTGCCCTTTGTCACCGGTCCTGTTCATAATCTTTATGGACAGAATTTCTAGGCGTAGCCAGGGGCCGGAGGGAGTCCAGGTTTGGGAACCACAGGATTTCATCTCTGCTTTTTGCAGATGATATTATCCTGTTGGTTTCATCAAACCAGGACCTTCAGCATGTACTGGGGCAGTTTGCAGCTGGGATGAGAATCAGCACCTCCAAATCCGAGGCCATGGTTCTTGACCGGAAAAGGGTGGCATGCCCTCTCCGGGTGGGTGGAGAAGTCCTGCCTCAAGTGGAAGAGTTCAAGTATCTCGGGGTCTTGTTCACGAGTGAGGGAAAGATGGAGCATGAGATTGACAGGCGGATTGGTGCAGCCTCTGCAGTTATGCGGTCGGTCTACCGGACCATCGTAGTGAAGATGGAGCTAAGTCGAAAGGCGAATCTCTCTATTTACAGGTCAGTCTATGCTCCTACTCTCACCTATGGTCATGAACTTTGGGTAATGACTGAGAGGACAAGATTGTGGATAAATGAAATGAGTTTCCTCTGTAGGGTTGCTGGGCGCTTAGAGAAAGGGTGAGAAACTCAGTCACTCGGGAGGAGCTGGAGCTCGGAGAGTAGAGTTGCTGCTCCTTCACATTGAGAGGAGTCAGCTGAGGTGGCTCAGGCATCTGTTTCGGATGCCCCCTGGACGCCTCCCTAGGGAAGGTGTTCCAGGCATGTCCCACCAGGGAGGAGGCCCCGGGAAGGGAAGACCCAGGACACGCTGGAGAGACTATGTCTCTCAGCTGGCCTGGGAACGCCTCGGAGTCCCCCCAGAAGAGCTGGAGGAAGTGTCTGGGGTGAGGGAAGTCTGGGCATCTCTGCTTCAGACTGCTGCCTCCGCGACCCGGTCTCTGGATAAGCGGAAGAAGATGGATGGATGAAATATTACTCAGAATTTAGTATGTTAATGCATCCTTGCTGCTGCCAATTGCTTACAAAGTTTGTTAGTTATACAAATGACAATATTGTAGGGTGAAAATAAACGTGTCTTTAACTGCAAACATTTACACCAAAACTGCTGTACTGATGATGTTTTCTGATATGTGTTGTGTATTTATTTGTGGGGCTTTTGTATTGTTTTCACTGTAGATATTGTCTTTTTGGTGAGAAACATTTCCTCTCCAGTAGGACAGTTAAGTTTATTTAAACTGTAACCAGTTAATGAACCAGGTTTTTTATACATATTTCTTTCAGAGGATTCAGTTTAAGATTAAGCACTGTTTGTGTTGTGTCTTGGGTGGTCTGAGATTTCCTGCACATATACAATGAGAAGTGGGCAGTAATCAGCCCCTTATTTCCGGCCTCTCAATCACTTCACTCTAGAAATACCACGGTGGTCTTCACGTCGAGCTGCACAGCTGGATGAACGGTACGAGTACATGTGCAGCACTGGCCCAAAACTGTGGCTTTAATAATACAGCCCAGCCCACACATCTAATAATGTTAGAGCTATGACAAACATGTTTCAGCTCCAGGATTCTGTTTGTCCTTCAGCAGAGTCCGAATGATGCATTTAGGCAAACACTACCTCACAATAACTGGCTCAGTTTTCAGTGCAGATTGAACATCAGCAGTACAACTTTTGAGAAAGTGTCCTGTGTTTATGCCAGTCCAGAGGAATGTTATTTTTGGTGTTGAGCTGGTGCAGACCACAGATTTCAGGGGGAGGGCAGGGAACATTTAGAGGAAATGGGTGTTGAGAACTCCTCCTATGTCTAACTCCACATTCCTCTTTTGTAACAATTCTCTCCAAGTTCTGGAGTAAAAACATCTGCAAGGACAGAGAGAGCACAGGGGAGAGGAGGACAGCGGCATCTGGGAAGAAATAAAAAAACAAAGGGTACAGACTTAAAGGCACTGACGCTGAAGGGTGAGGACTTCTTCAAAACATCTTGATGTTAGATTACACAGCAATGATATGTCTGGATTTCCTATTATTTTCTGACACATACAGCATAGTATAATGCAACCACTGTGTAACGAAGATGCAGGTCACACCCAGATAAGAACTAACAAAAGAGTCTTTAATGATGTTTGAACATTTTAGAAATGCTTTTCTCTTCTCTCACGGCGATATTCCCAATTCTAGTTTCTGAGGTCTTACTCTTACTTCTGTCTGTGCCAGGTATCCCAAACTGTTACGTAAACCAAATGTAATAGTATGTAATCAAACACATGCCTCTCTGAAATGTCCACAATCGAATGGCAACCAGGATTTCCCTCTATGGGCAGAGCTTGGTGGGAAAGACAAACATGTGCAGGACGAAGAATACCAACTCCTAAAAGTCCAAGTGCGCTGTATAGTTCAGGGTCAATCATTTAGAAGAAGGAAAAGTTTGCATCTTTCACTTTATTACAAATGGACTCAGTAGGACTGATTTGTGATGGCAGCAGTCTCTCCTTCTGTCCACGGAAACAAATGTACCAAATGCACAATTTTGATAATTTAGACTTAAAAACATGTTTAATTTGTCCATAGTGCCCTTTCTAACTGAGCATCTTATAATGTAGAAGAAAAACATCAGGCAACACTATATTCTTCTTTTGGGAACATTTCTTAATTAGTTTGTACTGTAACTAGGCTACAATATAAATTGTGTATTTTGACTCATTTTAGCATCTGTATCATGGGGAAGTGAAACAAATAGGAGCACGACTTTCTTAACAACACACCTTCCTCTTTTTTTCTTGTTTCCTCACAGATGTTTCTGATGGAAAAAGTCACTAAACTGATCTGAGTAGAGTGAGTCATTCATCACTCTTACTCAGAGTTTCTAAGACAAAAAAGTTTTTATTATTGGAACCTTAAGTGCAATGATAGATTGCAATCTTTCTTTTACTGTATGTGTAAAGATTGTTCCCAGATTCATAAAAGTACAGCACAGTGGAAGATAGGGTTTCAGACTACAAGTTTGTTTACAGCGGTTACAGGGAGGTGATATTCTGCTGTATTCCTCAGAGACTAGCCGGGCTCTGAAGCCAGAGAAATATCCCCGTTGTCTTGGGTTGATAAATGGGCAGAGATTGCCAGTGCAGATGTTGAGATGGATGATGAAAGTGGTCAGAGTTTCCTCGAGAGGCAGACAGAGAGCCCACTGTTTCGGGCCACTGCCTTAAGAAATGGTCTGGCCATTTTAAATGACACTGACAGTCCTTATGGCAGTGGCAAAACGTGTATTGTTTTGTTTTCTTTTTTTTTCACTACAGAGCTGTTTGGTAAAATGTGGATGCACCAATCTTAATAAAAACTGGATTTTACTTACTGTAAAGACATCATGCCGTATTCATAATAATATGACAGGGTTGTTTGTACACAGGATAGACTTTTCCCTCATCTCCAAGCAGCCATGGTCTTCCTGCTCATAACGCTCACCGTGCTGCATCTGGTCACCTTGGCCATGCTCCTCATCGCCACCTTGGAGAAGGTGAGACACATGTCAACTCATGTCTTAGTTTATGTTGTCTCTCTTCTTACAGTAAATGTCCCTGTTAATCCCTGTATGATGTGAAAAACATCTTGCTTTCTCCCCCCATTTCTTTCTTTCTGCAGTCCTGGTGGGTATGGACTGAAACAGAAATCACAGATCTCTGGTATAACTGCTTCCACGATAATGCCACAAATACCTGGCTGTGTGCCACTACCAATGAAAGCGGTAAGTTTTCCCAGTATTTGCTTACCTGCATTCATGTGCACACTGGTTTGTTTACTTACTCGTCATTTATACTAATCTCGTTCCATCCCATGTTTAACATGTGTTGCAATGGCAATAAAGAATCCTTGAATGCTTGAATAGTTTGCACTGTTGCCTGCGAGTCCGTGTCTTACGCTCTGTTTCCGATCTGCTCTCCCAGACTGGCTGCAGTCTGTCCAGGCCCTCATGGTCCTCTCTGTGGTCTTCTCCTCCATCTCCTTCCTGGTTTTTCTGGGTCAGCTGTTCACCATGTCCAAAGGAGGCCTCTTTTATTTCACGGGCCTTTGTCAGACTTTTGCAGGTATTTAAAGGTTTATTCTATGTGCCACATAAAGTGTTGTAAATGAAAATTAAAAAAATGACAGCACTTTATTTTTTCACTCTTACTATGACAGTTAAAGCTATTAATTTCCAGAGAATTTGACAACATAACCCCACTTCGAATTTCTTATTTAAATTAGTTAATTTTATATATAAATACAGCCAGATGACAGCTTCTATCTCTTTGCTATACACAATATTTATGATTCATGCATATATACTGTGCTCTTAATTCATAAATGGAGAAAGTTACATTTGGGGATTAAAGGGTAATGTTGGCTATATTTTATAGTTGTCTCATTATTAACATTTTGTATGAAACGCTCAAAACCAACAATGAATTGCACTGCATGTGTGGCTGATGTAGGTTATTCGCCTGGGCCACAGACTTTCATTGTTGTTCAAAAACACATCAGAGGATGACATGCCCCTTCTGCGTGTATGAATCTGCAGCTGAAAATAGTTGCCAACAAATGCACTATTTATTCTATTTGTGTCCAGCTACTCTAGAAAATTATGTTGAGTTTTCGAAAAATGTGCGGTCAATTTATAAAGATTTACATCTTCAGTAGGAACCAATGCGATTGAGCCTGAGTGCCACAGAAAGTGTAGGGTAATTGGAGAATTGAGAGGTGGACTAATACATTGTTAGCTTTGGTCTTTTTTGTTGACAAGAAGCAAAATGTAGAATAATATTTTTTTTTTTGATGAAATATTTCAAAAGGCATACATGAAACACATGATCGTGATGAGGTAGGAGAATTTGAACTAAAACTTTTTCACGTGTCCCTCTTGCAGGTCTCACGGCCTTTGCTGCATGCCTCATCTTCACCTTCCACAGAAAGGAGATCTTAAATGACCCCAGAGATCTGAGCAAAGGACGCTTCGGCTACTGTTTCATCCTGGCATGGCTGTGCGTCCCTCTGCTGTTGGTCAGTGGGGTCCTATATGTCCACCTGCGCAAGAGGCAGTGAACCAAAAAAAAAACAGAAAGGGTTGGAAAACCACTTACTGAAAGAGCGTGATTCATTCATTTCAATCACTTCCCAGTTCACAGTAAACACACGTGAGAAAATAAGGTGGCTGAGAATGAAATACCTCTTTAAATAATACAGATCTGTTTTCTTTCTTACTCAAGATCCACTCTACCATGATAAATCATATCTTAGACAATATCTGATCATGTTGGTATCTCTGTGAGTCACATTGTTCTCAGTCAAAAACAAAAAAACAAACAAAAGGTTATAAATCTTAGTTATGCTGAAAGATACAAAGCTTATATGTGTTATGGATGTGTTTCATCAAGCATTTTTGGATAGAAATATTATGAGTTCTTTACCTGTTGTGCTTAATGTATGTAGGTATAGTAGGACCAAACATATTTTTGTATTTTGTGTAGATTTGTTTTTACCTATTAAAAAACAATACATCAGTTGTTGTGGCAACATTACACACTTCTTTATTTAAAGGATTAAATCTCTGTGAGTGCATGTACAATCCTCTGACATAACACTGTGGTTGCGAAAGGGTGTGCCATCTTTGTCATTTAATCGCTCATTGTTTTGTGGCATTCGCTGTTTACTTTGTGGAAGTATGCTCGCACTGTTTTCTACATAGTGGTACCTGAAAGAGCTAGTCAACGAACGAACAGCAACGCTGGAATCAGGATACACAAACCTCTTTTCAAAAAGTGATTCCTAAGAAATAAAATAAGGAACTTGTTGTAATTGCACCTGACACCTTTGGATGGGAAGAAGGCAGATAAAGCGTTGCGTGTTACTCTTGGCCACAAACCTACCTGTCAGGCTGGACCAGTCCAAAAGGGAAACAGTGAGGTAAGTGAACAGCCTCCTAAATAAGGTACACATGGCAATATTATTCACCACACACATTCAGAAGGTGTATGCGTGAAACCAGAGTATCAAAAACTGCGGTGTGATTTAAATACAGCTGCTGTGAATGTCAAAGAGAGGGACAGTGAGATTGTGACTGTGTGTCGGAGCAGCTAAGTGATCTGTCAACTGCTCAGTATTTCTGGAATCTGTCACCAACAAGGAGTGGAGGGGTTAAAAGATGACATACGTGTCGGGGAGGAAGCACCCATGAGGAGCCACAGCTCCCGAGAGCTTAGAGCATTAGAGGTGAGACGTGCTGCCCAGGTGGTGAGTTGATTTTTGTGTATTCAAACAGATTTTTTTTTCTTTTTCAAAAGTTGGAACACACAGATCACTTCCACTCTTTTAGAAACTTTATTTTTTTTCTTATGTCAACATGAGCTGTGGGGAGAAGGCTGCTGCAGAACATAAAATGCACTCAGGACTGAACTTGTGAACCTTGAACAGATTTTATCTCAGTAGGGAGCGAGTGTAAAACATCAGGACTGCCAGCAGTATCATCTTTGTTCTGGGCAGCTTTCACCACCATGGATATATTGTGACTTTTCACCAGAGGAATGAATGAAATGATCGCTTTAACTAGATTGAAGGGTGACATGAGCTGGCCTGGGATGGTCTCGTTGTCACACAAGTGGAGTCAGTAGTGGGATCTTTGATAGGTAGCACTTATTCCCAGAGACGTGCCAGGCTGCCGCCATGTCAAACTCCCAAGAGCAGAGCCTCGATGAGAATACAGTGTTCCTGCCAGTGACTGAGTCCTCCCCAGAGTTTCTCTACTGTGAGAGGGAACGTCAGGCAGTGGAGATACTCCTGAGTGCAGGACCAGAGGCCTTCTACAGCTCCATCGGCACAGAGCGCTCAGGCTGCTTCCTGTCCTCCGAGGAGGTCAGCCAGATAACCGGCTGGGCTCAGGACTATCGCTTCAACCCGCAGCAGGTGCGAAGAGAAACAAATGGAGAGGAAGGTGGCTCAGAGATGGAGGACGTCTGTTCCACCTACTTCCCTTCCTACTCAGACACACCAACGCCGAACCTGGAGCTGGGCTGGCCCGAAAGAGGCCCCTGGGTGCCGAAGGGCAGCGTTACAGTCCACACCAGCCCTCCTGCTGAGGGAGAACCTCCTGTCAGAGAGATCATCAGACGGCACTTACAAAAGGCCAAACAAGTATGCGGCATAACATGTTTTTCATATGGGCAGAGGTGGATAAAAAGCTAAAAAGATATATAATAATTATAATAGTAATACAATAATAATTCAGTTTAAACTTAGTATTTTTGTCTTTATTCAGACATGTAGCAAACTGAACCAGCTACAACATTAAAAGTGTGCTTGGTTGAAAGAAAGTAATTTCACTTTACAGCATTTTACTGCTAACAGCAGCTCAGTGTTAGTTGTCTAAAGAGCCTATGAACTATTCTTCCCTTGCTGGATCAAGATAAATGATACCTTTATTTTCATCTCATGATCAGAGGAAAATAAGAAGCTAAGGACTTTCTGAATAGTCTTGTCAATTACAAGTGACATTTTGTGTTCTGTGCAGGTCATTGCCATTGTGACAGACAGACTGACAGATGGTGCAGTTGTTGGCGATTTACACAATGCTGCCTCTCGTGGTGTCCCTGTCTACATCATCCTGAATCAAAGGTCCATTCAAGAGAGCTTCATGCTTAACAGGCTCAGGCATCCAGTGAGTCAACTCTGACAAAGCACACACCTAGCACCTGTCCTCTTGTATGTGTGTGACATGGTGATGAATAAACCAGAGATTTTATTTTGCAAACTCCAGCCACACCAAATCAGCACATTATGTAATGGGATTCTTTCTGATGAATGTCACATAGGAAAGAAGGTGCATCATAGTTATTAAAAGATTGGTACGCAGAGTAAATCTTATAAACTGCAAGTATGTCTTTTTACTTTGGCACGTTTATGTTAGGAATGTAACAGGTGGTTACTTTTAGCGAAACTGGTTGCACAGCATTCAGTGCTGTCTGTGTTGTCTGTCAAGTGGTGGAAGTCCTCCCTGGTGTTGAAATATTAAAGAAAAAAAGAATGATCAGTGGATCTGAGATTAAATCAAAATGAGATTAAAATTACACTGGTATGCCAGCTATAACAGTTTGATTCACATCTTTAGCCATGCTAGCTTTGCGGTTCGATGGATGACAATGCGGTTTAGTCAATCCACCACTTTCAGACAGAAACAACTTGACAGCTATCTGATGGGATTCTGTGAAATATGGTACATGTAAAACAAACCCGAGTGACTTTGGTGGTCCTCTAACCAGCACATCAAAGCTTCCACATTTCCATTAAAATATAACATCTACAAAATATATTGGCGCCCAATTTGGTATAAACATTCATGGTTCCTGGATCATATACCCTGATGACTTTGGTTATCCCCTGATTTTTTATTCTAGTGCCACCATGAGGTTGATAGTAATGCTTCTGGATTATTAGATTGCTTGCCAGTAAATCTGGTTATGTGTTGAGCCAGTTTATGGGACATTATACCTGCCAGTCATCCGTATTTTATCACTGTCACTGTGGGCATGTAGTGTGCTGACCTTAGCATTTAGGTCAAACCACAGATGAGCCTAAGACCAGCCTCACAAAGTCTCTTGTTTACATATAAACGTTGTTTCTGATACATGATATTACATGCGATTACACGAATAGTTGACCGTTCACATTCCGTCACGGATAAACAATGATTTTCAGTGTAATTCAGTCTTGAGTTTCAACTTAAGCTTGTGATCTGGCAGAACATGCAGGTCCGTGTTCTCGGAGGGAAATCCTTCTGTTCAAGGGTGGGAAGAACGGTGGTCGGGGAAATGAAAGACAAGTTCCTTCTGGTGGATTTAGAGACAGTGATTCATGGCAGCTACAGGTGAGCGGTCACGTCTTTAAACTTATTCCTCTTTTCATGTAGCACGTACACTTGAGAGTGCCGTAACGGATGTCTTTGAACTCCGCAGCCTCACCTGGACAGACGCCCACCTGCACCGGCAGCTGATCACTGTTCTGAGCGGCGCGGTCGTCGACTCATTTGACAGGGAGTTCAGGATCCTTTTTGCTGCTTCGCTCCCCGTCTCAGACACGTGGAGGGTCGCAGGTACTCACATAGGCATGACTCATCAGCTGAAAGACTTCTCAAGTCTCACGTTTCAAAATCATTTCCCACTGGAGCCTGAGATTACCAGTCCTCCACCCCCACCTCCTGATTCCCTCCTAGACTGGGAGGCCATGGGGGTTGTCCAGAGAGAAGGGTACTTCCTGGACAGTCTTCCTTATCAACATGAGGAAATAGTGGCCATGGAGATGCCGCTGCAGAACAACATGGTGTTTGATAAAAACGCACCATTCATGGACAATTTTGCCAACAATGGGAACCAGTTTGTGGACAAGAGAAGGTACATGGATCATCTTTATTTGACCAGTCTCAGACACCATTAGCGAGTTTTTGAAGTTAACTTTGGATCAAGCATAGAGTATAGATATTTACAGATTTTACAGTAATGTAACTTTGCTGTATGCTGTACAATATTTTACTGTACCATAACTGACCTTCAATTGAAACTTATACAGAAATATTGAAACATGTTTTCTGTTTGTTATCATTCTTTAAGTCATTTACCCTAAGGAAGACAGCAGAGTTTTAATATATTGTGCAACAGGTTGTTTGCAGGACTTTACTGATTTACTGAGTCTCTTTCTGTATGTGACAGGCTTAGTGGAAACACCTCTCCAGTGACTAACAATGTGCCAGATAAATTCATGTTCAAGTGAGTCTTATTACAGCCAATTTTTACATCACACTATCATGAAAATTGGCTCTACATGTGATTCATTTTCTGCTAAAGTTTTACACAAATTTTTACTTAGTATCTTAATTATTTTCATAGCACTATGCAGCCCTCGCCAACAGACCTGACAAGTACAGAGAGTATGAGAAGGTAACAACACATTGCAAACACATTGCATACATATTTCGTTAAATATCATATATCATATCAAAAGTTTTTTTTCTCCTGCAGGGCGGAACACAAAATAGAGAAAGAAATCTGCAGGCAACTTTTCTTAGAGAAGAGCACCAACCTAGATGACAGGAAACCAGCAGGACTTGATGATAAAGCAACAGAGCCAGCACACAATATGATCGCACTTTCATCTAATAAGAGAAGAGAGCGCTCAAGTAGAGAGCCCATTTTGGAGGAAGAGAGCAGCCTTAATAAAACCAGCTCCAAGCTGGAGAATACACCATCTTCCAGAGTGAGTAACTGGCCCTCGCTGTCAAAACACTCAAGTTCATGTTGATACAAAAACTGAGAGGCATTTCTCACCCCACAGAAACCTTTAATCCTGAGGGTACCGCAGTCTGAGAGCTTCAGCTCTCTGAGTGACATTATGAAGAGGATTCAGCCTCAGAACAGCACTTCAGGACAGCAGAAGAAAGGATCTAACGCTGCTGTGTCAGAAATGAGCCGCTCCATGATGGATCTGAGCGTACACGGCACAGATAATGATGAGAAAGGAGTCCCTGTCCCGAGGTTTAAGGCCAGTGTAAGTGTCTGGACGTGCCGAATTTCTCTCTTTATATAGTTGGGAAGGAGGAGTAATTGAGGACGAGATACTTCTTACAAAAATAAGTTTACAGCTTACAGAGATTTTACTCTTTAATTCACTGAAGTAGGAGAAGCACTCATGTTCACTCAACTAAAAATAGTGTGCTATAGTAATCAAACAACCCCAAACCAACATATTTACTCACTAACCTCTGCAGGCTGTTCTGGTTTTATTTGTTTGGATTTGAGAAACCCATCTCTGCCCTCCCTCCTAAACACTGGAGGTAAATGGAATTTAGCTTGTGGTGCTCACAGGAAAAGTATTGACAAATTTAATTTAATAAATCAAAAGCAATATCTATTTTAAGAAAATAAAATGTATCTTAGATCATCTTATGTATACCCATATGAATACCCATATGCTTAATCCATATGTGTAAGTGCCAAAAGTATTACTTCTACAGCCGTGATTTCCAACTCTTTTGGCTTGCGAGCCCTTAAAATGAGGTGGCATCGCCCTCTGATCATTGCTTTGGCCTGGTTCAACCAAAATCAAATATTCTTTGTCAGATTTTTTCCATTTGAAAGGGTTGATATTAAAAGCCCAATCTTGCACCACAGAAATATATATTTTCTGTATAAGCATTTTAATGATATTTTGACTCCTCCCCTTTATCTTGGGACCCCCAGGTTAGGAAACATTGTCCTACAGAGACAACCTTTTAATCAAATCATTACATTCTCAATACTCTAACCATTCAGGAGTAATTAAATGTTTTAGGTGGCCCAAATGTGCAAATAAACAGCCAATACCTCATACTTACTCATACTCATACTGTTTCTGTCAATCTCTGTTTCCTTGGCAGTGCTTTGACCCGGGTCATATGACGCCTGCTTTTGCCCTGATGAAGAAGAGGAATGATGAACTGAAATCAACATTGTACAGAACTCCCAAATCCTTTCTGCCCAGAGACAGGCCGCGCAGCTCCAGTTATACTCTCAACTGGAGAAGGTCACTTGCAGAGAAGGAAGGAGAACAGGATTGAGGAAATACATGAGCAATTTGTTGTGTCATGACATCCTCTGTCACTGAGGAACGGCAGCTGCCAGCGGTGGATGGTTATGACCTCTGCAGTGTTAATTACCCAAACTAAGCTCTGAACAGGCTGCGACTCTGAAAATAAAACCCCTGGTAAAATGTAGGATGTATGTGATGGTTCAATCTGTTGATTGGCTGTCCCACTGAACATTTTGATTAAAACTTTCACTGTGTACAGTGTGTGTGATGCACTGCTTTACTTCAGAATAAAGATAATAAATAATGTGATAAATAAAAGTGTTAATGGTGCTCACAACAAATGTTATCAACTACTCTAACCACTGGGTGGCACTGTTGTTTTGTACTTCTACTTCACATTTGTCAGACAGTTTTAGTTACTTTACATATTACGATTTCTCAAACCCTTCCTGTTTAGTGAAAACTCCATATTTGGTGATTTAGATATATGAGTTAAGAAACCTCTGTACCCCCACCTCTGTAAATGAATTTATTATTTAAAACCTGGAATTAGCTAGAAAACACAGCATTACAAAGCCGAAAAGCTCCAGTTTTTCTCATTTAAGGTAAACTTTTTAGAGATACATGATTCTAACAGGATAGTGATACTACAAATATATGATGATTCTGTAGACCATCATGCATTACTGTAGATTAAACTGCCTAGCAGTATATAAAGTCGTTAAAATGATCACAGCCAACAGCAAAGTACATTTTAGTTTTAATACTTTAAGTAAAGTTTGTTGATAAATACATACATTATTCAAGTACACCAACAGAGCTTTTCACAGTATTTGTGCCTGACGTAGTGGAGAAAACTCTACTTTAAACTTTATAACATAGAGAAAATGTGCAAGGGCTGTTGTGAAAAGATCTAAATTAATTGAATTAAATTAAGTAATATGTCCAAATTAATATAGTAAATCTCTTTAAAGTGGTTTGAATGGCTGCTTGGAACCAGACCTGAGTAATTTAACTGCAGGAGAGAGACAGATTAGTAGAAATTGTAAAGCAGTGGAAAGTTAAAGGATTGCTGGGAAGAAACAACAGGGGAGGTGAAAGGTGAACATTTTTCTTGTGAAAACAGAACAAGGATATGAGCAATCAGATACAATAATTTATTTATAATTTCTTTTCTGCATTTGGTCAAGAATACATCTTTTTTCCTCTTTGTCTGTGTCAGGATGTTATTTTTAGTTTTTTCCTCTTTCAAGTTTTTCTTCAATTATCTTCCTATTTCTTTCAGATCTTTTGTATTGTCCAGGATAAAACTGTATAAATGTGTCAAGATGAATGAAACAAGTGACAAGCAATGTAATGTAAAGACCTGCAATACTTTAATCCCTGTATATTAGTTTTTAACAGTGTGGATTTATCTTATATTAAACCCCTTCAAGGCCTTTGTTCCTCTCTCTTTTTTGTTCCTCATTTATTTAAACTTTTTGGTCATTTGCATGTTATTTGTTTTATTTTAACATATAAACAAACCATTTGAAACGACTAAACAACATGTTGTTACTCGTTCAGTCCAGTAGGCGGCGGCAGGCAGCTCTCGCGTTGTTCTGCAGGCCGCCATTAAACGTAAAGAAGAAACCCGGAAGCACATGGTGACCAGTGTGGAAATGTGTTAAACTCCAAGCAGCTGGATGTTTACAGATTTCTTTTGTTTTTAATCGCCTCATTTAAGCGCTGTTTGTGTTTAATTGTTTCGAGAAGAAGAAAGTTTCATTTTCACCATGGTCCGAGCAAAAAGGTGAGTTTCTCTAAAGTCAGCTAAACTCTGCACCAATACTGGTTTGTTGTGGTCGTTTACAGTTAGATGGACAAGTGCGTAAACCTTTATTAATTACTGTACAGTTTACCATTTGGAGTCTAATAAGTCCTGACCCTCACATCCACCAGGACCTATAAGAACCCAGAGATGTAAACATCCTGTGAATGTGTTAGAGAGATTTGAGCTCATGCCTGTGTGTCCTTTCTTTCACTGCTCAGCTCAAAGCGGATACAAAGGCCTAAAAAGACGGAGCAGTATGATGAAGATGACCCTGACGCCTACAGGAACATGCCTGTCCCCGATAAGGTCAGAGGTCGATGTTTGTTGAACTATTATTGATGGCACTGATAGAAAAGCTCATTACATCCTGTGTGTGTGCTGGTTTATAAAACTTGGGAAAATATGTTTGAAATGTGAGTTAAGTCCTGAGAAAGCAACTAATAACAGAGGTTCAACATACTTGAGAGCTGAAGACATAAGTTTGTGTTATACTGTGTGTATCCAACAGATCAGAACCAGAATCTGCTCTGTTGACATGTAAAACACATATTAATATACAGTATACATGCATTTTTTAACCATTGTGGTTTTTACATTTTCATCATTTTAATGAACTACTCATCATGTCAGTTTAATCATGATTATGCATGCGTTGCATGTACGTGCATTGCAATGTTTCTGGCAATTGTGTTTAGTGATGTAGCAGCTTGCATCCCAAGAAAAAGTTTTCTTGGGATCTTATCTTATCTTATCTTGATAAGGAATTTTACTCCAATTTTTCCAGTTACCAGAACAATTGAGCAAAGAAGCCAAAAAAGTACCATCTTGCAATTTTTCTGCTGTTGAATTCTCCCCCCCCAAAAAAAAATATCTATAATATATATGTTATAATTTATAATATATTACAAATATTAGAAATATTAGAAATATAATATATGAATATTAGTGGATACCTGTTACATTGAAAATGTACTAATTTCACTCACAGAGCTGGAAAGTATTGCCACGTTCAAAAAAAAAAATCTAGGCCTGTAAACATTAAAAAGCTTTAATTATTTAAAACATTATTTAATTATTAGAAGACCACTGTGTATCAGTTGCATGCTGCTCTTTTAGGGGATATTTTGTCATTACATTATGGATAGTATTAACTTAAAGGTATAACGAGGAGGATTTGTTGTAGCTGTCTATAAACACAAAATTTAAAGTTGGTCCCTCCTCCCCAGCTCAATACACACACTTCCAGTGGTGTCACAAGCTTGCAATCTGATAACCAGTCGCTGCGTGTTTAGAAAGTTCTGCACTTCACAGCCTGCGTGCTGTTATTGGCTGGAGGCTACACACCAGTGCTCAAAGATGGACGCCCAGAAACGTCCTGAACAGAGCAAAAGAAGAAAATCGAGGCAGAGGGTCTCCTCAGATACAGACACTGCCACACACTTCTAGTGGATCATAAGAGATGATTGAGAGGAGTTATTTTTGTCTATACATGATTTTTTTCTGAAAATCTTATTATATCTTTTAATGCACATCAGGTGCAACTTCTTTGTGTTTTGCAACTGTGGCTACAATTCCAGTTTTTCATCAATACTTAAATATCAATACCATGACGATGTTTTGACTGTTGGTTCTTTTAAACAGTATCAGATCTAAACTAAAATAATATTAGATAGAAATGTTAGATCTAACTAAAGTCATACACAAATGTACTAAAAGGGCAAAGGGATAAGCTTATTAGTTACAGTGGTTACGCTGGAGTACTAAAACTCGAAGTTACAGACAGTTGGGTAGCGAAAGAGCCCCATTTAAACATACATTGATCAAGCTTGTTAAATAGAGACCTGCCCTACCTACATGCTCTCATAAACAGCCAATTGAGCCATTATTGTAGCCCTGCTGGTCAGATGTTGAAGAAAAAAACAACAATCAGTAGTAATGTCGAAATGAAGGTCTGTTAAAGTTAAAAAAGATATTTGCACTACTTCTCTCCAATACTGTTACTTTCATATAAAAACCACAATATGATAATATCTAGTTTCATATTGCAAAAATGATATGAGCCATGAATGAGTGATTCATTTCCCAGCTGTGCATCTAACAAAGCTGCTTTCAACCACCAAACTGTCACCAGATCAACTCTGCTTTGGTCTTGTGGTCGTCATTTTCAACAGTCAGATTAAAACACGTCTCCTCTCCTTCTCTTCAGAAATCGTCACAGTACACAAAGGACAAAATTGATCAGTTTCACGATGAGAAGATCGCAGTAAGTTTACCTCATTAGTAGTTCAGTGGTAAATGTTCAGTGTTGTTTTTATGTTTTCTTAACCTTTTTTTTTTTTCCCCACAGAAACTTCTCGCCAGTGGTGTTCAGATGGAGAGCGACCCGGAGGAACTGGATGACGAGGTGATGGGTTAGGGTGTTTATTTGAATTTTCCTAAAGAAAATAAATGTTACTGTTTAAGGACAAGTTCAAGCTTGTCTGAATTTCACAGGAGGAAGTGATGGCCTTGGATGACTCTGAGGAAGAGGAAGAGGAGGAGGTAGAGGATGAGGATGAGGAGGAAGAGGGGACGGACATGGAGAGTGATCTGGAGGAGAAGAAAGAAGAAGGTAAACATAAAATCATCTGTTAATGTCCCAGACTTAGTTTACTGTACGTAAACTAGTACGTTTAACTCAAAGTTTGTCATCCTCCTCAGATCTTCCCAATGAAATGGCGTGGGGCACCAAGAAGAAGATGTTCTACGACTCCGACTATGTGACCATCAGTAAGCGTCATTAATCTCCAGATGTGTTATTGAGGCAGTTCGTTATAACTTTATGGCCTGTGTTGGTAATGTTTGCTTTTAATTGTGTTATTACAGAAGGGAAATCACAAGACGAGTTGGAAGCTGAGGAACAAGAAGAGGAAGAGGAGGCCAAAAATATTCAAAAACGTTTGGCTGCAAATCTGAGCGAGGAGGATTATGATTTAAACTTTTTTCAGGTATATTTTTACTGTAAATCTACCGTACGGTTGCAGTTAATTCCATTGTAAAAAGGTGGGTTTTTCTTGTTTGTTTTGTTCACATTGGTTGTTTTTTTTTTTTTGGCGTCTGCCTAAATGAAGGAATTTGCTGTGGAGGAGAAGGATGAAAAGAAAACTGGGGAAAAGGAGGAGCGGATTGTGAAAGACCTGAAGCAGATGTCTCAGAAGGAAAAAATGAAACTTCTGAAGAAGGAGTCGCCAGAGCTGCTTGAACTCATTCAGGACTTCAAGGCAAAGGTAACACACAACACACAGACACACATGTAAAATAACATCCAATAAGGTCAAAGGTACTTGCCTGGTTACCACACACACCAACGTGTAATGGCTGTGAATCATTTTTGTGATTTTTGTACGCAGATAACTGAACTGAAGGATGAGCTGCAGCCCCTCGTACAGATGATCAAGGACGGAAAGATCCCTCCAGGAAAGGTGAGAGCATTAGGCTTAATATCCAGCTGTGAATTTGTCACCATGTGATGAATTTAAATAAGGCGCCTATAATCTATATTTTTATTAGAACAATGTATTAAATGAGAAAAAAAGAAAGAGGTCTCTCATAGTGATGGTCCCTACAGAGAATTATCACCCTAATCTACAGCTCTCCCTCTGCTTTGCTCAGCACATTATTAAGCTGTACGATCTGCAACTTTACTGTTCCGGTTCACTCTCATAGCATTGTTACCGGCTTATCATCTTTTTTTCTGAGGAGCTTTAAAAACCCACTGCCACTACCTGTTCAATACAAAACAGCAGACAGACACAGTGACTAGCTGGTGAACAAAGAGGAGCATTAGGCAGCTGAAGAATAGTTGGGGGAGAAATGTGATATTTGGTGCTTGTGGTGTGGATCTGTGTTGAAAGGTCCAAGGAAACATTAAGAACATCATGTAGATATGCAAATCATGTGAATATGAATCATTTTCATTCTGTTTTCCAAAGGGTGCCGACTACCTCAAGACTAAACAACAACTGTATCTCAAGTGAGTGGTAATTTGGTTATAATTAAATAATGCATAAATCACGTCGCAGGGCTTCACCGAGTGACTAATGATCCTCTTCTGCCACAGTTACTGCACAAACATCAGTTTCTACTTGGTGCTGAAAGCCAAACGGATCCCGGCCCATAACCATCCTGTGATTGAAAGGCTGCTCACCTACAGAAATGTGAGTCCACACATTGACATTAACACAGTCACAGTTGCTATCAGTCAATAATGCTGCAAGTATACTCTTATTTTGTCAGTTTTGTTACTGCTTATTATTATTGGGCTGGGACATCACAATGTCTGTGTTGTGATATGGGGGATCATGAAATGCCTACTTTACACAGACATCTTTAGTTACAACACCCCATCCACTGACTCTTTAATATCTTCCTGCAGCTCATCAACGAACTAGGTTCAGTAGACACTCGGCTCGCACCACAGTTTCGCAAGCTGCTAGCTGGTGAGGAGAAGGATGAGGCCACCAGCAGAAAAGCACAGGGCAAGAAGACCAAAGTCTCCAGTAAGAAGGAAAAGGTGAGATTTTTGTGTTTTACCTCTGTTCACAGGCCTGAAAGACATCTTCAATTTCAATATGTTACTGCTATTTGATATGTTACTTAATGAGGGCACATCCTTTACAGGATTCTGAAGAAACTATGCCTGACGCTGAGGAAGGCTCGGACTCCGACCTGGATGAGGAGGCAGCTTTGCGTTTCTACAGAGACATGGAGGAACGCGCGAAATTGAAGAGGAAGAGCAAAAAACCTGAGGCTGAAGAGTAAGCATGGTTTGAATCTTCAACTGGCAGCTGGGACTAAATCCACAGGCAGGAATCTGATAAATTGTCACTTTGTTACAGGTTGGAGGAGAATGATAATGACGAGGAGCTGGATCCAGAAGCGAAGAGAGGAATCACTTACCAGGTACAGAGTTACAGCCACACACACAGAAATATTAGTATTTACCGTTTCTTGTTCAGGCTGCTCAGTATTTATCATTAACACAACACTTTTAGATCAGATGAAGAAAGGTATCTGCCAACACTTTCGATGTTGGGAGGGAACGATTCCTCCCAGTGATTTGTTGGGTATAAATGAAAGATATCCAAAGATAAGATCAAACTTTATTTATCCCGAGGTAAATTGTTGACCAGGGAGGTCTCATTTTTTTATGCTGGAGTTAAAACCCTGATTTGATATGAATTGATCTTATATATTCATACTTAGTCTTACAGCAGCATAGGCCTTCTGTGTAGGTGGACTATGTTGTTTGGGAAGACAAAGCTCAAACAAGGTATAATGTATACTGTATACATATAATATGTGTGACATATTGTATCAATCTATGTAGTACGAGTATGGATTAGAGTTAATGTAAATTTTCTGATGTTTGCAATGCACTCGGAAGATACAAGTACATTACAGGAAGCAAAATTTCAAGATACATTTAAAAAAAAATGTTTTAACCCTAACATCCGCTTCATGTTGACTTTAGAAGTTCTTCTAATTGTGTGCCTCTACCAATTCAACAGATGGCCAAGAACAAGGGGCTCACACCAAAGAGGAAGAAAATTGACCGTAATCCCAGAGTCAAGCACAGAGAGAAGTTCAGACGGGCCAAAATCCGCAGAAAGGGCCAGGTTTGTATTCCACACACCGACAAGACCATTTTTTTTACTCTGTTAAAGTGCGTCATAAAGCTGCCGTTTGGAGTGCTTGTAGATCAACACTGAGTGTTCATATTCACCAGGTCCGCGAGGTTCGTCGGGAGGAGACGAGATACAGCGGAGAGTGGTCTGGTATTCGTGCCGGTGTCAAGAAGAGCGTCAAACTTAAGTAACCAAAAGGAAATCCAAAATATGCTTCCAAGTGTAACAATGGGATTGAAAACATACCAGTGGACTGTACTTGTGAATGTTTATTATAGGCGAGCCTTGTAGTAAAGTGTATCATTGAATTACTCAACTGTCATTGTTGTAGAAAAGACATCAAAATGTTTTCCTGTTCCTGTAGATAATTGCACAACAAGAATAAACATTTTATAAACGTTCAATAATTTGTATATTGTCCCTGTACAGAGACAGCATTATAAGCTTAGAGGCTGAGCTTTACAGTTTAAAAGACAAGGGAAGGCATGATGTGTTTATAGGTACAGTTATTACTAGGGTTATACAACCATACAACATATCGGATATACAATTACGTATCAGCAGTATAGGCAAGAATGAATTAAAGCCAAACTTAGGATCAGGCAAGAGCACAGCCACAACAACTTAAAGCTGCGTCACAGACTCAGACGTGCAGCATCGATGATTTCTGTCAGCCGCTTTGTTGAGTTATGAACTTGCTGTGTGCTGAAGTCAGGTTGCTCACTATCCTCTCCTCTATCTCCACCTCATTTTTCTCATCCTCCTCTGTGAGGATCAGCTCAGCCTGAGTCTCGGGGGTCACCACCACCACATAGCCCCGTCTAGAGTCCAGCACGTTGGCCACTACCGCCTGGTGCCTGTAGGTGTCCAGAGCCCGTCGAGCTTTGTCCAGCAGGATGGTCGCATCTGTTTCCAGTTTAAAAGATATGACAAATGCCTGAGGTGCCCAGTCCTTCACCAGAGGGGACAGTATCTTGGGGACCATGTTCATGCTAAGCTGAAGGGGAGAAATGAAGAAAAGTCTCATTAATAACGCAACCACGGGTCTACAACGATGCCAGCAGAACTTTAAGGCTTAAACGCTAACGCGCTCACAATGACAGTGCTAACATGCTGATGCTAGGCTGGTCTGTTTACCAAGTTCACCATCTCAGCTTAACAGGTTAGCGTGTGCTAATTAGCACAATGTACAGCTGGGGCTGATGGGGATTTAGTTTTGTTTATGACTAAACATCTCCAAAAGTATCAGAGAAACACTATAAAGGACTCTTCAGTATGTGTAGTTCAAATCTTTTCATAGGACTAGGATACCTTTGATATTAAAAAAAAACCCAATAATAATCACAATTATCCAAATCCCACCACAAGGATTGATTGAGAGTGGAATTCAGGATCAAAATGCAATCAAACTTTTAAACAGATCAAATGGTATATTTGTGTTATGCATGTACAATGAATATACATACATTTATTATACAGTTAGATAAATGAGGTATTAGGCTACCTATCAAGACTATCAGTGCAATAAATAAAAAATTCAGGATTTTGTCTCCATAAAATAATTCCCGTAATAGTTGGCAATACCCCCCCCACAAAAAAAAAAAAAACTTCAATTTATATAAAGTGATTAATCAAAGTTAAAATGACATAGTCAAAAGTGATTTCTAACAATTACATCCTTTAATGCATGTCCATCCCTCATGCTGTGATAATGCCAGAGGTCAGTCTAGGTCTCAAAATAAAAACACTTAAATTAAATTAAATTATCCCACCCTGACTGTTCTACCTGTTTTTTCTTTACATACCTAGAAGCCTACATTGTGATATGTCGTCCCATTTAGAGCAATGGTAATTCTGATTTGGCAATCTTGAAAGTTTGTATCTAGATCAGGATGATCCAATTCAGTGCTGCTTTGAAAAACTGGCACAAAACTAAGATGCTTTACAATCCATCATATAGTTTGCTAACACATTTCAGACCAAAGTGGTGGACTGACTCACTGACCCACAGAAAATATAACCAAAAAAGAAAAAATAAATCTAGTATGAGCAGCTGCATTTACTAGAATTTAAATTTCACTTCACTCACTTGAAGAGGCCCATTGGAAGACTGGATTTTGTGCTCAGGCATCTCAGAGGCTGGGATATAGAAATCAGACACAGCTGCAGCCAAGTAAAACATGGCCTTGGATCCTGAGTGCAGAATAAAAACATTTCAGGATGAATTATTAACAATATGCTTGATAAGAGCCCCAACTTCAGCCAGTAAACTGATTTTAATCTGTACCTATTGTGCTGAGTGCCTGTGCTGCTGCTTTGAGTAGATGCAGATACTCTGACAGTGTGCTGAACTCGATGGGCAGAAGAAGTCTACCCTCTTTCACTTCCTGGTATCGTTTCAGCACTTTGGCAATGTTCGGAAGCACCTGCTGATTCACCACAACTTCACCATGGCTACAGTCTCCACTTGTGAACTTTAGTGCATCCAGCATGTTCATGGTTGAGAACATACGAGTGTAGGGGTACAGGGAGCGATGCCTGTGTAGGAAGATGACCGCATAGCCCGAGTCTATGAAATACTCTGCTGAGGAGGCTCCTCGTCTGCCGCTGCTGAAGTTATCGAGGAAGCGAACGGTGCGGGACTCGAGGGGGACTTTGGTGCCTCCTGACGTGATGAGCACCACCCTGCGACTTTCTGCGGCATGCTGTTTGGCAAAAGCAGCCATCTTCTCCTTGACCTCCTCGACATGGGAGGGAACAGCAAAGTCTTCCGCTAACTTCCCATCGATGGAAGATATTCTGGGTTCAGCCATCACCTGTTGAGCGAGACGAAAGAGGATTCGGTGTAGCAGCAGTGTGATGGACAACGACAGAACATTAAAAGTATTTAACCTGTTAAACCAGTTGTGTTTTGCGGGTCTTCAGGGAGCTTTTAAAAGTTTCAGAAAATAATGAGGAATATATAGCTTTCAGCCAAATAAAACATCACGTTGGATCCTGAGTGCAACAAAAATATCTGAGGACACTTTATGAGCGATATGCTCAGCTCAGGCTTGGAGACCACAGAAAAGAAAGTGTGAGAAATAAACTGGGAGCTTGGACAGATGTGAGAATTTACCAGACAATAAGTGTCTAATATGGGTTGTACTATGAGAAGTGTAGGATCCAGTGATATTGGGACAAAGAATCTGGATATTTAGTGGCGCTCACCTTTTTGGAAGAGCAATAGGAAATTACTGGAGCTCTGCTTTAATCAAGCCAACCAAGCCACAATGACATAGTGCAGATATCAACATCTCTGCATATAATAACATAAGAGACAGCTAAAACAAATGCATCCTAATACAACAATTGTGACAAATAAGAAAATGTTCAGTTAACTGTTTTAGAGAGATGTTTATTCAAAGTTATGCTCATGTTAAAGGCTGTAAATGGTGGTGCTGTTTGTTTGACTGACCCACCCCATCCTATTTATATTAGACTCAATACAATATGTACAAAACAACAAAAGCAAAAGCAGAACACCCTGCATCCTCCAAAACGGCCATAAAGTAAATCACAGTATGTAACAGCATCATCCTGGATCTCACTAATCCTGACAGATGGTACATTAATAAAAGAAACCTCATTACAAAGCTGAACCTTTAACTGAATGAATAACCTTGACCTTCGCCCTTCGCATAATAAAGTGACCTAAACGACAGTCTCTTTAGATAATTTAGCCCCAAATGTTCAGTATCATGACAGGTGAGTCCTCCACCACGCTACATTACCTGCTCTTTCACAATAAGACGCCACTGTAAATATTAAAAAAGACCCTGAAGGAAACAAAAATACAACTCTTATTTTTATTACATTACTTACAGACAAAATTGCGAAATGTCCTACTTTAGTTTCCAAGCGTCTCCTGTCAGTCAAGAGCAGCTTCCCCCACAACAACTTCTGCACTTCCTGAACCCAGTGAACTGAATTCTTTGGTCTTTAGAAATGCACAAGAAAAACCGTCGGCGCCCCCTGCGGCCGTGAACGGTACTGCCACCATCACCACCACCAAGCGTCAGCATGTCTGAGTCAGGTGAAATCAGGTTGGAGCAGCAGTGCGTCAGTCATTTTCTCACTTTCATATGAGGTGTCAGACTTTTGTGAGCATAAGCATCATCGGTGGCGCTTAAAGGCCCTAAGGGAGCGGGAGGGGAAATCTCTCAAACAGGGGGATCTTTCAGAGAGATTTCCCCTGATCGTCTCAGCAAGTGTCACGAAGAAACATCTTCAAGGGTTTGATGAGGATCTCCAGTCTCAAAAGGTTATCAGATCTTCCTTTTTAATCTCCTCCGACTGTTTGATGTTTGTAAGTGGTTCTAATTTCTGGTCAGTTTTTTACAGTTGTTTGAAACACCAAAATAAACTCAGTGCAGTTTCTTCTGTCGTTTTCCTATTTTCCAAAAACCTCATAAAAAGTGGGAAATAACTAAATGACAACATGGCCTATTATTATAGATCCTATACTGATTTAATACAAATAACTATAGGTCTTATTGTTTCACTTCAAATCTGACATCTCGCTCTTGGCCTATTTGTTATTTTTTGTCATTTAATATGTTGACAAGTCTTTTTAATTACTTTATAAATGTATAAGGCTTTAAAACAAATGGCAGAGACTGCAGGTAAGGGTTAAATTATTTTCTTATAATTTAATAGGAAAAAAATGTATGTTACTTTACTGAATGTAAACTTATGGAGAGAAATTATGAGCTTGTTTGAAAAACCTGTGCAGAGGCTTATCAGAAATTCAGTGGTTTAAATAACTTTCCAACTGATTTTGACCCTTTCACCTCATACTGTCTCAGATAATCAGCGTTAGTGATGTTTGAATAGAAACTCCTGATTCTGTGTTTCAGCCTTGAACAGTGGTTCGGGTTCAGTCATTATTTAAAATGATTTATGAACAGCAGTCCTGGTGATCAACCTACAAGAGGCGCTGTTGCCCTGTTGATCGCAACACTTCGGCATGGCTGCTTTCATTGATACTTTGTTAACTGCGTTGATTGATTTTCTTGATATGTATGTTCACATTTATGAAAACAGAGTGGCCACTTTTTCACTGAGACACTACCAGCAATACAGATCAATGAAAGGTTGATTCAGGTTTTAATGGATTCCTGTGAGTCAGAGGCACTCAGGCTGTTTGTAATTAGAAATGGAAAATATGCATAAAATCTAAATATGTCAAAAGTCAGTATAACAGAAAGAAATTACAATCAGGTTATAGAATATTTTAAATCAAACACATAGATAATAGAGGCACATACAGTATAAACAAAATTTTAGTTTACGATTAATTTGTATAATGATTGATGACTTTGCAAAGAACTGTGTGGGTTTTTATATGGAACATTTTTTTCAGGCGCTTTTTTTTCCACTAGAAATGCTGATGCTGACATTTCTCTGATTGCCAGGCCTACGCATTGAAGCCTGAAACCTTTGCATAGACTAAAAGAACCTATACAGTTATTAATGTAAGCATACGGTCATCTTTTAAAACCTCAATAATAACATGTTGTCATTAAACAATTGAGTTAGATGAAGCATTGCTGATAATAACTTTTTAATAATAACATACATGATAGTAATGATAAAACATGTTATAAATACTATAACTCAAATGTACCACATTTAAACCTCCAGCTATATTATAGAAGGTAAGACAAGAAAATTAACACATGGCTAACATGAACTTAAGAGACCACAGAGCACCAGGCTGCAGATACCACTGAGGACACTGAGGTCATGTCCTTGGTAATTTGACTATGGGAATTTAGAAGTTTAGTCAGACATGCTGTGATTTTAAAGATGAATACAAATCCACTATATTTAAATGGTACTATTTTCTGCCAAAAATAGAATGAATAGATAAGTTCAGTATTTGACCACTATCATTTTTAAACAGCATTTAAACCACAGTAGAGGACATTCTGGGATAAATACTACTTTACTACATTTAAAGTGAATGAATAAATAATTAAGTTTAGAGACTCAATTTCATCAGTGATCTGCAGCTAAAATCGAGCAATAAACTCTTCTGTAGCAGCCCATATATTCTGTCTCTAGTGGAGTTAAAGCCAGTAATACTTCCATTGCTTAAAGACGGCTTTAATACAAAATTAAAATAGGGGCAGTAACTCCTGGTGGCACACCAATGAACCTATGTGCTGTAAATTTATACACTTTTCTATTAATTATTTTATATTTCTCAAACTTCATATTCCCAAAAGATGCATATTTTTATTATAGTATAGAAATGTGTTATATGTTTTCTGTGATCTTTATTTTTTCTTGCTTGTACCACTTTAAGATAAGGTACCCTTTATAAATAGTTTCTAAGTTTTGACTGATGGCTTTATTGTCTGAATCATTAATTAAATCAGTTATTACCCATTAATAAGAACAAATATTAGGTTGTCCAGTTGTAAAAAAAAATTCTTGTTGGCTTGTAGTCTTTTTTGGCTCAAATGGACAACTTAAACTTCCACATTTTATTAACAAGGTATTAACATTTGAATTTAATGGAAACTAAGTATTTATTAACAGATTGCAATGATGTATAATGGCAGTATTACCAAACAGACAAGATACACACCAGTAAAATGCATTTTTCATAATCTGGCAACCCAAAACTTATCGATATTAATGGCTTTTAAATGATCTATAAAGCAGTAGTAAATGATATATCACCATTTAATAACACCATAAATCACAATGTATAATCATTTGTACAAAGGTGACATTTCAGACTGTCTTCTACTTTTTTCCTGCTATATTCTGTGATCCCTCAGTTCTTTATTTATCCGGATGTCGGACTATATTCACTTACAAACACTGCTCGCTGAATAAAGCCGATTTTTTTTTTTTTTCAATCAATCGCTTGACGCGCGAGCTCACGCGTGGGCTTCAACCGCGCGCTAGTTTCTGTGGCGGCAGGAGTGGTGAGTGAAAGAGAGAGAGAGAAAAAAACCCAGAGCTTCGTGTGCGTATGTGAAAGTAGTTCCGGGCACTTAAGCCAAACCAGGGGAGAGAGAGAGAGAGAGGGAGAGTCCCGGATGTTGGCTCGGCCACCGAGAGAAAGGCGGAGAGAAGCCGAGGAGGGACGCCACGGCACGGCGGGCACACCGGCGACAGCGACGACTGCGGCGGCTGTTTCTGCACCCGGACGACGGCGTCAGGAGAGCGCGGGACAACCCCGGGGAGCCGAAGGAGAGGAGGCGGACGGACGGACGGAAGGACGGACCGGGAGAGGGGGGTAGTTTACTCTGAAAACTACCGTCAGGATTTACAGACGGGGAGCACCAGCAGCGGCAGCTCTCTCGCAGCAGAGTAAGTGAGCTACGCGGGCATGGAAGTTGAACCGAGGCCCACGAAATGGACGACTTTAGCCGCAGTGAAGTTGGGATTGAGCCCGGTTAACAGGCCCCTGACACACGACTTAACACTCGCCTTATTTGGGGAGGGAACGGGGTGGCGGGGCAGCTTTTTCTCCGGTCCTTCAACGTTAATACAGCCCTGGTTGTGTGTGTTGTTTTTTATTTCTTTCGCCGTATAACTCTCCTAAGTTGACAGCTCTCTCTCCCCCCTCCGCTCCCTCCCTCCGTTAGCCTGCTAGCGCCGCCGAGCAACCGGTGACAACTGACGGGGCAACTTTGACAGCCAGCTAGCCAGTTTTTGGGGGTAGCCAGCTAACTTTAGCCGAGCCGTGCTCTCTCCCGGGCCGGGACTAGGTGTGCTCCCACACCGGGGAGGATAAAAAAACACTAACCCCAGCCTGGAAACAGCCATGGTTAGCTAGCTGTGAGAGACGTTGTGAGTCCTGCATGAAGTGTGTGTGTCTGTGTGTGTGTGGAGGCAGTGTCATTTGGCTTTCCTGCGTGCTCTGATGGTATTTGACTCACAGCTGTTGCAGTGTGTTTTGTCGTCTGTCAATCGTCTGTTTTTTTTTTTTTTTTGCAAGCGTACTAATAAATGCCTCCCTGCAAAATCTGGGGAAACTAGTCGACCTCCTGCGTGGTGGAGGCGCAGGTTTGTCATGTGTCTGGACAATCAACAAGTGCAAAGCATGTTTCAGGTTCATTTTTTGAGCGACTGAGTTGGATCTCGGGTCTGTCTCTGGTTGCCCCTGGCGGTTTCAATATCTCTTTTGCGGATCGCCCCGAGGTGGCAGAAATGGTGTTGCAGCTAAATATGTGGCCATTTCTCGTGTGCATGCTTTGATGTTTCACCACGCTGCTGTGGCGATCGCACAGGAGGGACGCTTATTAGTCATTGCCACGACTTAAAACTAAACAGCAGTGGCATTTGCGTGCAGCTGTACACAAAACGGTGCCCTTGCTTCTTCCTGACGGCCTTTATTAGAGGATGGATGGCTGAACCCTTAATTTGCCCCACTGTCAACTTGTGCAAGTTTTATCAATGAAGTCACGTTGTTATTTTAATGACTGAGGTGCAATGGGAGTGCACATTATCATGGATCATCATACACTCCCGTGCTTTGGTTTATTCTGTCGTAAAGCCAGGGCAAAGAGGTTGAATTTATGACTAAAACAAAACATCACAACCCCCCCACACACACCCTTGAACATCCCAATCCTGCCAGACCTTCTGCTTCAACTAACAAAATGCCCATAGCATTAGTCAGCACCCACAATCAAAGGTCAGACCTGGTTTGCTTCTTAATCACCCATCCTTTAAATAGCAGGCCCAAAGCGAGCTGTCTGGATCCAGGCTATCTGTGCATGTGGCTTTAGAGGACACATGGTGTTAAGTTTTTATGTCACCCCTGCAAGAGTGGTTTCATCTCTTATATTCTAGAAATGCGTGTAAACATTTGTTTCATTCTGTGAATTGTCCTGCTGCTGCACTTCCTGTTGCTCTCTGAGGTTTTCAAGAAAGAGGCTCCATGTGCAGGTTATGTTAATTGGCATTTTATTGCTATATCCCAGCCTCGGCCTTACACCATAAGACATCCCAGCTCCTTCACGAAAAATACATTTATCCTTGAAGGTGCCCATGAAATTTGGCAGTTTTCTTTGTTAAGGAATGAGTGTCGTTTTTACGAGCAGTAACTTATGTCAGTTGAAACAACCATGTGAAACACAGCAGCCGAATAATTGGCATAGACAGCGGAAGTGACATTTTGCTGTTGTTTGCTCTTAAAGAATAGCTCTAGAGTGCAACCGAAGCATGCTTCTGACAGATTCCATGCAGAAATATGAATCACGGCACACACGATGTAAAATTTGTTCCTCAGAGCGCTACAGTAGCATCCATCAAACTCTGTTAGTTTAGCAGCAGTATGGTTATTCGGTTTTGCTCATGACTGAATATCTTGTGCACACTCACACTTAAAGCCTCTGGTTTATGCAAGTTTTTGTGATTTATAAGCTTTCTTTGTAATATATGACCTCTTGTCTGTTATTTGCTATTGTAGCTCAAATTCACATTGTGCAATTGGTGACTTTTCATTGATCTCCATTTATTTATTTATTAAAAAAAAAAAAAACCGTAAAGGTTGTGATGAATAGTCTAAATTGTTGTGCAGGAAGTACAGAGAACATTGCGTGTGTTTATTCTCAGTTACCATTAAACAACTGTGAATGGGAGGATGCGATTGGGAGGGAAGGATAGCTTCTCTTTAATGGTGGTTTCAGCCTGCAGTAGTCTTTGTTAAGTCTATTGCCTAATGGTTAAAAAAAAAACATGACACCTGCCTCTTCAAGGTCTTTGTGTGTGTGTGTGTGTGTGTGGGGCGCCGGTAGCACATTAATCTATCATCTCTGAAGAAAAATGACTTTGTCATCACCTGTAAAAGACGAGGAATATAGAGTAACTATGTGTAAACAAATATTGACATTTCATCATTGTGTCACAGATAATGTTCAGCTCAGGGGTGCTGGTGTATAATTTAACAGATTAATGACATGATATGGGGCCAATTTGGATAGATGTCAAGGGTCAAAAAGTCAGTACGGTCGTGTGTATTTAGAGCAGGTTTTTACTTTTTGAATACAAGCTCCTCAATTGGAATTCAGGATGTGGCCCTGTGCCTAGCCCCGTCTCACTGAGAGGCTTTTTAATTTCTCCCCTTGTTGAAGTGATTATTCAAATGGCCATCCGTGAGATGCAGTTATCAGACTCCTGGTGGTAGTTGAGCCTGTGGCAACATGAATGCCCATCACACCCCCATCCCCTTCCCTTCCTCACCACCCTGTGTAGTTGGACAGCACCCAACAGGTACCCTCTGTTGCAACCCCTATTAGACTGCCACATCTTACCCCTCAGGCTGAAAACCTATTGTGTTGCGCGATTGGCAGATGGCAATTTATTCATGAGGATGGCTGATATTTTTTTTGGCATGGTGTAGTGGTGATGCTGTTGGTCAAAGGCCCATGTTTAGTTGTTTTTTTTTTTTTTTTAAAGATTGCTTATTTTTGGTCCGCATCCAAAGTGGGCTTGTTTCAGTTCTGCTCTGCTCTGAAATGTGAAGTTATTCTAGGTTGGAGTTTTTCTGTCTCCTTATTTCATTGCCCATCATCTTGTCCTTTTTATAGAGCGTTTTTCACCTTGGATTGAACAGAAAAGGACCCCCCCCCCCCAAGGATCTTCCTTTCCTTTTCAACAGCTGTTTACTCTCATGGAGGCTGGCCCATTCTGTCATTGCAGCTCAGGCCAAATGACTGGGCATTTTTGTTTAAAAAAATTTCCCCCCCGTGCTATGCTTCTTCCACCCAGTGCGAAGTTTAGCTCTCATGGAAGCCGAGGTGGTGAGAAGGGACCGTCTCGGTCTTCATTAGCAACGCCGTGCATCACTAGAATGCAGATGAGCTATGAAGCCATTCATCTGCTGGAAATGCCTCCCTGATTCCAATTTGAATCTTGTTTGCAGTCACATTGTGTGAGCCCACTTCTCCATGTTAAAGAAGTCTCTTTATGTGAGAGATCAGAGGGGGATAATTGCACTTAAGTGAACCTCATTTAGTGCTGGCCAGAGCAATTACTGTAACTGCAGTTCTAGGCATTTTTTGGGGGGCCTAAAGCAGCTGTCATTGAGTTTCTGTAGCTGAGATATCAAATGGTGAATAGAATGACATTGGCATAGCATCATGGGAATGGCAGATCCTTGGATGGATTTTAATTAGTTTATGCAGGTTTTTTTCACAGTTCCTTTTTCTTTTTTTCATCTGGAGAAATGCGTAATTAAAAATGACAATTAGAAATGCATTATTTTAGTAATGATTGAAAATAAATTATTCTCAAGGTGCTGTAAGGTGAAAAAAGCCAGCACTCTTTCTTCAGGCAACTCCCCTCCCCCCCGAGCTTGAGGGAGATGTTTTATCATTAATGTTATTCAGGAGCCAAATTTTGAGTTTTGCTCAGCTGGGTGCTTTAATCTATTTTTGCTGTAAATTAATGAATTTTTAAAGAGCCCCTCGCTGGATACGGGTGGATGTGGGAATGCAGCTCTGGTTCAGTTTTCAAACGAGCCTCCACTCCACCGTCACCCTCCCCCCTCTGCCAACCCCCCTCCACCACCCACCCTCCTCACGGGATGGAGAGAGCGAATTTACTGAAGCACCACACTTTCATTTTTTATTCATCTGGCAATACACTGCCTAGTTCTCCTCATCCCACCTCCTCCCAGTCTATTGAGTTGAATCTGTCAGCGAACTAGTCTTAGTGTGCTTCAATTCACATTCCGGCTTGGAGTAGGATGTGGACATGAATCAGTGAGGGAAGTATGTGATGTTTAATCCAGCTGGTGCGTTGCCTAATATTATCGGCACATTTGCTCGGGTACATGTTTTATCTGAAAGTGTTTAGCCATTTATTTCCCCAGTCTGACTAATCAAGGCCCTTCTCTCTACAGGGGAACTACTGTAACTACCCATACTAAAGCTTGCTGGGTAAGTTTCTGGAGTGTAGGGAAAAAGGGTTGGGTGTATGTGAGGCGGCGGGAGGGGACGGGGGGGTATTGGCGGCTCATGTAGTGCATGGTGGTTTCTGTGACTCATTCCAGCCTTGTGGTAGCAAAAACACTAATAAATTTTGCGGCAAGTCTATTATGAATGTTCAGTTTGATCTTATCTTCAAGTCTAGGAACTTGTATGAGGTACATAACCAGAAGTGTTGGTATAAAAATAGACGATGCAACCCCCCCCCCCCCCCACCACCATTAAACAGTGGTTAATGTGGTACTTGATGATGTGTAGAAGTAACAGACATTTTTGGAGTAACTGCAACGTATAGATCTGCGTTATGTGAGATTTTACTTATTTGGGTGCCATTGAATAAGCAAGTCCTAAATGAATAAGACTGGCTTGACTTTTAATGCCTTGAAGGATTTAATAATTCATCATATTATGTGCTTTGTCCTTGAGTTTTGATAGGCCCTCAGTATCAGCATATTTCTCTTAAGCTTTTTTTGTTCTTTGCTCAGTAGAGGCAATTGATATGCTTATATGATTCACAGTCTTTGGAGACTTTTGAGCTGTGTGCAGGAAGAGAACCTCGCTAAGCTGACACAGCTTAAGTAATAAGAACGGGGCTTTCATCATAGCATTCAGTATCTGTTTTAATCATTACAGTGGCTCCTGTGGCAGTTACAAAATTCACCTCCAGGTAAAACGGCCGAATACCCAGAGATGGTGTTTGTCTGTCTGTCAGTTTTGAATGGGGAAAATTTGAAACCAAAAGCGGCAGCGCCAACGACGGGCGAAACAATGCAGCTCTGTCTGCAGATCAGCGGCTACAGAGCTGTTATTTATGACAGCTCCTGTGGCTGCTAAAATAAAGTTGAGAAATTGCAATTTGATAGCATTATGTTCCCAAATGTTACCTTCAGCTCCCCTCTGTGGGCTGCATGCATGTCACGGTAATTTAGAGGCGACACCGTGGCAATGACAAGTGTAGAATCAGCCAAAAAAACAGACGAGATTGAAAATGATAATCTCACTGCTGTGTGAGGCGGTGACTGGTGCATGTGTATGAGTGTAGATAAACACTGGATGTTGTGTACAGTTCTCCATAACTTTAGCAATACTGACCGTTGATACAAAGAGATAAGAGGGTTGTCTTGTCAGCTGCAAATCTATAGCCAAAGAGTGTTCCCAAAGTTAATGAAGTTGACTGACTTTAAGTCACTTGATCTTGAAAATGGTCAGCCATGTTTGGTGGGATAATCTCTAATGTTAAAGGTGTTTTACTAGTTTACTGCAGACTTATTAGTATCCATAGTGGAAGAGTGTAGTGCAAATTGCAATCATGTCGACTCTCATTGGTTTATTGGCCTATTGCTGTGTGTGCGTTCACTGTCCAGCAGCGAAGTGAACACAGAAAAGTGTCTCATGTTTGAGCATCAGTCTGCACAGCCAGAGAGGAAAGTCAGAGAGGGTTGGGTTTAATTAAGTCCATAGTTTTAAGCTTGCTTAGTAAGGTTAAAAAGTCAAGTCTGGAGGATGCAGTTTGCTGCTGCATCACGTTCTGCTGACAGTAAACCGGTGGGAGACTAATTGTTTATTGTGAAATAGTCACTTGATCAGACCTGAAAGCTGCACATCTTCATTTGTTTTTCTTCAGACATTGTTAACGTGGGCTGGTCCAGAAATAGCTTGATGTAGAAGTTGGAGACTGTGTGTGATGTGGTGTGTGTGAAGCTCATGATCTGTAGGGGCGAGTGCCAAGTTGTGCAGATGTGGTGTTAGCTGGGAAAGAGCTGTGGTGAATCTGTTAGACCCGATGATTCAACGCTTTTTTTTTTCCCCTCATACTTCTTTCTTATGCCTCGTTGTCCTCTGCTTGCTCAGCAGAATCGAATGTCAGAAAGTCTTGGCTACCGTCATTTGTCACCTTTTTTTATTTTTCTTTGCTGTGTGAAGCCTGATGCATTAGTCTTAGATGTAGTACTTGGAGTCTCCATCTGTGATTCAGAAAACCCCTAACAGAAGCCAAGGATTCTCTCTGTGGAGCTGGAGGAAATGTTGATCTGTGTGGACCAGGGAACCCACACAACCGATGACTTGCTCTTGCCCCATCATTCCCGCCCCATCCCTCTTTCGTCCTCTCACACGTATTCTGCCTCTTCATTATGGCTTCCTCACTTCTTTTCTTTATCTCTCTCTGCGCCACACTCTCCTGTGCTCCTCAGCTTAGCAAACAACATGTCTGTGGAGAATTCAGAAGAATGCATCTTGTTACTCAGATGAGTCATACTTCCTCTGGCCTGCATGCCTCTCCCTCAGGGTGGATGAATGAGAGGGCGGAGAGGTTAGCCGGAGGAGGGGCTCAGCAGGCAGAGGGGACGTGGCCTGTGCCAGTTGCTCAACGTAATTAAGAGAGTATTGGTGTGTTGGTCACAGGGTCCGAGATGTGTGCGCCGGCTCAAAAATGAGGTCTCTTCCTAGGTGGCTGTGGGACTGGTGGCTTTGACCAGGCTGAGTCACCGCCTTCAAAAAGCAACTTGTTTGGAAATCTCAGGCCCAGCTCTGACCCCACAAGTCAGCCATTCTGCCAAGGTGCCGTGGCCTTGGCAGTAAAGCTCAGGGACCTCGGCTCTGGAGAGGAGCGAAACTGCACCTGCAATGTGAGAAATGAGTCTGCATCACCGAGTGAGCGTTATATGGTGGGATAAAAAGACTGTAGAGGAGTTTGCATGCAGTCATTAGGCGTAAATGTTCCTCAGGAGGCCTGATTAAAATATAAGTGCGTGTGTGTAAATGTGTGATACAGATAAGTGTGTAACTCCCAGTCTTCTGGCTTTTATTCACATTTGCTGAATATCACATTGTACCACAAAATGCATAGCATTGTAAGTAAACTTCATTATCTTTTCTAACGCTGATGAAATGGTATCAGTATACCATTAGGCCTCTCTCAGCTCTCTCTCTCTCTCCCATACCTGTTCTGCTTGGTCCCCTGCCAAAATCTATGACTCACAGGAGACTGAGTGACCTACTTTTTCTACTGTCTTCGAGGAGTGCCAGAAGATCTTTTTTTTATTTTATTTGGAAGACAATACTGTGGGTAAATATAAGTCAATTAAAATGCACTTAATGCACCCATTTTTGGATTTAAGCACCTAAAGGCTGTGTCAGCATGGCAGCCACCTCAGAGGATTCCCTTCATTATCACAAGGAAAGAAGATACATAGTAAACAGTTGATATCTCATTAGAAGCAAACCGAGTTTTAAGGCCACACTGGCTCTCATCAAGCTAATTTAAAAATATAACTCATTTAAGTGCTTTCATAATCCTGCAGTATTTGTGTACTTTTATATTGCACATTCCCAGTTTATCCAGGTTGTCAGAGATTATGGTTTCTACATGTAGACAAAGCATTTATCTACATGAATTAGTGAAAGTCGCCTCAAGGCCTAGTCAGTTTGTTTTAGTAATGATAGAGTTTTGGCTGTATTGTAAAGGAAAAGTTTGAACAGTTGCTCTTGAATATTATATGGATTAAGATGGGAGATAAAAAAGTTTGGGTATTGAAGCACTCTTCCAAATGCCTGGTTTACAGTTTGCCTACCTCTAAAAAGAAAACAAGGATGGGATCAAAGGCTATGGGATCGCTCAGATGGTTTGATGGATTTAGTTGGTTTTTGATTGGAAAAAGATGCTGCTTTGCAGCGGATGGAATTTCCACTTTAATCGCTAATTGCCGTTTTTTGGTCGTGTTGTCTCTCATTGAAGCAGAAACAAGCTGTGCAGTTGAATGCGGTGTCTTGGCTGCTCTTTTCCCTTCTACAAGGCTTGGCTGCTTTGATATGTCAGTTTTGTTTTAGTCTGCCGCCTTCGTCTTGACACGATTGGCCCTGCTTGCTCCGACCTCCTGGAAACCCCCCGGCATGCCCGCCCCAGGGTGTGTGTTCAGTCATTTATTCGGCTTCCTCTAAAAGACTGCCATGCCTTCACTTCCCTTCTAGTTTCCCTCCTCTTATTAAGATGCAGAAGGCAGCGTTTGGTCTGAAAGGCTTAGTACTGGGGGGGGTTACTGGTGGGTACGGTGGGGGGTTAGGGAGGGTCTGTGAGCATGGGGACGTTAATGACTTAATGTGCACTGTACAGCCCAGCCACACTCCAGCTAAGTTCTGCAGGCAGCTCGCACTGCTCTGATTTCTGTCTTTGTGTGTGAGTCCAGTCAAAGAAAGTCAAAATGATGCTCTGACAAAAGTGACTATAATTGGAGAGGAACAAATTATTAAGTCTTTGGTTAATACTGATTGCTGCTTGGGTTTATGCCTGATAATCCCTATTTAGTCATCCGAAATGACTGCCTTTTTGAAACCCTTTTTTTTTCTTGTCTATTCTAGAAATGAATTTTGTCATGTTTTTTGCTTCATTTTAAGAGGTCCCAGTGGTGAACCACTTTGACCACCACTCTGGCATGTTGATTTCCCTTTTTGTTTAATCAAACATTTTGCTCTCAGTTAAATCTGCCTGGTGGCCGTTTATGAAGCCCGAAGCATGACATTTCTCAGTCCAGTGGCATGCCTATACACTATACTATCTGTCTGCTACAAAAGCATGTCCTTGTATTTACCGATTGTGTGGTTTGTTAGAATATGGCTGCTGAACCAAGATGCAGCGCTACATATCAAAACTGATGCTACTAGTGCTAGTCCATTTTTTTCTACTACTGCGTCCAGCACAGCCAAAAAAACATAAGATGCCACAAGATGGTGCATATGTGTTTTTTTTTTTTTTCCTGTTACAGTACATGCAAATAAATTATAAGGCTGGAATAAGCTGCAGCAGTGTATTGTTATTTCAAATAGAGGTTGCACAGGGTGCTGCACAATGAACACAAAGTGACAAGCATCCCATTGAATTTCACAAACAGAACTGTTAATCATTTAATAAGACTTAAAGGGATATTTTGAAGTGGGGTTGTGTGAGGTACTTGTCCACAGTCCGTGTATTACTTTCAGTAGATGGTGACTGGTGCAAGCCCAGTTTGAAGAGCCAGCCAGAGTACTGACACTGAAGCTAAGCAGTGTACTGCAAAAGTGTATTTAGCCATCTGAAAAAAGGACCACCTAAAAAAATTCAATATCAGTTTAAGTGTACGCTATATCAAGAATATTTTCACCCCTTCTTTTGGCACTACAGCTTCTCAACTGTAGAACACCTGTCTTGTTCAGTCTCTATGATTTTCTTTTTATGTCAGAATTTGGAGACATATTTGAAGACAGCACCATAGTCCTGATGTCAGTAGTTTTCCATTATAAGCTTCTTTTTAGGTAGCTGGAGCTTTTTGCTGTTCCACAATTATTGTAGTGTTTGAAACATACCGTACTCCAGGTTTTGTCCAGAAATTATAGGCAAAGTAGAGCAGAATACCTCTCACATGGCAGAGATGTACGCTCAATTGCCAGTTCATTATGTACACCTACCTAAAAGTAACACACTCTAATACAACATTACTGCAGTAAATCCTAACTTCATAAGGATTATAATGTTTTTATTGAAACTGTTTTAAGACAGGTGGAACTTCAGTGGAGGCTGCTGTTGAACTGTACTGTGTATCTGAATATAATCAAGTCATTTTATTTTTCTCACCTTTTCCTCATATTTTCAGCCACATTGCAGCAGTTTCCTGTTCGTCCAAATGCGTGAAATACTATGAATTAATAAAGACATCCTCAACACCTAAAACAGCTAGACTTAAAATACACAAAAATGCCAACAAAACCATAAAGACTTGTTTCAAGAGTGTAAGGGGTTAATCTCCCTAAAAATTCACGTCGAGCTTATTGATTTAAGAAACATCTAGAAAATGGATCAAGGGTTAATTAATTCTACAGAGGTAACAATATTTGAACTATAATTCTCAAGTCATACGGAAAAAAAACATGTATAACTAAAAAAAAAAATAGACTTTTTATTTTTTCAACCATTTCAGAAATGAGGAAAAGACATTACAGCTTATAAATTGAGTTTGAGGGATTCACGTGTTTGGTTGCAGGCTATGTGTTGTGGTGACGTCAGCAACACCCCGACCACCTCCGTCACCACCTCTTTACTTGGGGACATTTCATCCGCTGCAAAAAAAACTTTCAGAGTTAAACAGTGAATTGCCATTTCTGACAGTAGCTGTGAACATATTTTGAGGTAATTTATTTTTGCACAACAGGTAGTGGTTTCACAGTTATCTCATCCTACAGTCAACAAATTTTGTCTTTTTGTATATAGATTAGTTTCTGTTATTATCACTTTATCTATTTATTATATCTTCATATATAGTATGCTAGCAGTAAAGATTTTTTTTATTGTATATAAATGTATCTATTCTTACCTTCGTGATGTAACTTTCTGAGAAAATGGATCTGAAAGTCTTGAATCAAAAATAATGTTCAAGTTCTCATTTTTAATTTCTCTTTATTTTGTTTGTCTGCTTAGTAAGCTGCCATCTACTTATGAGTCATAGTGGCCTGAGTAGGATTTTCCTTGTCGATATGATGCAATAAATTTATTTCATACTGCAAAAACAGACTGGTCATATCAGCGGAATGTGTTTGTTGATTTATAGTTGAAGAAAAAACAATCTATTCAAACAGTTTATAATTTTCTGACCTTTATACTCCATAGTTTTACAGGTCATGGAGGCTTGGTGCTATTTTGTGAGAGGTCTGTGGTCAGTGGGGAACAATACAGGTCAGGTCAGGAGCTTGTACGACACAGTGACTCATACCGAGACGGCGCATGATGCACCACTTTCACACCAGGAGTCATCCTGAACAAAAGTACCTAATTTGAAAGGGACCAAAAACGAAATGTGCTGTCTTCCCCTACTTTTTTGCGGTTTTAAAATCATTTTTTTTTCCAGTCAAGTATATGACACTTAGTCATTGCTGACATACTCATAGTTCATTTTACAGTTGTGCCAGAGCATGTGGAAGTATCAGAATGTGTTTGTCTTCACATTTGCATGGTAGAATATGACTGTGCCAAACTACATTAAAAATGAAGATAATATAAAACAGCTGTCTTACTCCAACTTATCAAATAAAAATAAAAAAATAAGAGAAATGACCCATTGATTATTGTTTCTAAGAGGTTTTTACAGTTGTACCCCACACGTGCTAGTCATCAACGTTGTACATCGTAGTTCATAAAGGTTAGAGAGATGATAGAAAATCTTTTGGACCTCTGTTCTGTGTGATGGCACTCTTCAATCTACTATGTAGACTAGTGTCCTCCTCAAGGTCCAAGACCACAATGTTTTATGAGCTTTATGTTTCTGTCCTGTGCACATGATCTATTTTTAGTTTGAGATGATTGTGGAAAAAATTTCAAAATCACCATATGAAGTTAACCAAATGTTTACCCATTGTGTTCAAGTATTTTATTGAATTACATGATCATTTAACCATTATCCTGCAAATACATAATCTGTCAGTTTTTTAATGGGTAGCAGAAGTATCAATTATCAATTAAGTATCAATTAGTTGACTTTATAGACTAAAATTGCAGGAAAACACTTTCCCAGAGCAAAACAAGTTCTCTATCATTAAGCTCTAACGCCAGGACAGATATAGTTAAATCTTAAGTTATCTCATGATATTTGGTAATAATACAATTCTAAAGAAACATGGTAGTTTCTATATTTGAATTATCACTCATAAGAAGCTGTCTCAGAAATTGACAGCAGTAAAATGCAGTTTGGAGGCCACGACGTGTGTTTAACAAAAAGATGGTCATCTGTCTTAGGTGTGTGATTCCTTCAGTGCGAACAGAGGATAGAAATAGAGTAACGTAACTCGTGGTCTCATCCTTCTCAGCTGAGCAGGCTTAATTGGTAATTCGCAGGGAGGGGAGGAATGTGCTGGAAGGTAGACTACTGTTTTTCAATTTATTTTCTGCATATAGATATATTTAAACCGAATACTGTGTAGTGTAAATTCTTTCTGGAGTATCTTTGGGTTTGTTTGTGTACGTTTGTGTGAGTGTGTATGCATGCGTATGGCCTGTTTAAAAAGCCTGCATTTGTTTGCTGGCTGTGTCTGGGGCCCAAGGTGGAGCTCTTTCTGTCAGATGAGTGAAGCTCTGCAGAGGCAGCCACTGGGAGTTCTGTTTCATCTCCTCTCATACTGCTCTGGAGCAGACATGCAAATCCGCTGTAATGAGCGCAGCCTGTGTGGTGGAGGTGGAGGTGGTGGCGGCGGTGTTAGTGGTAAAGGGGGGGTGGTGAGGAGAGGGAGGATGAACTCAAGAATTTAAAGTGGAGAATGGGAAGGTGGAGGAAAAAGGTTAGACACCGACAGCCGCGCCACATAGCAGAGCAGGAGAATTTAAGGGGTTTAGGAGAGGGTTATGTCAGGAGCGTTGGAAGTGACAGGAAGTCTTCCCTCTCAAATCAAACATTCATTAGCCTGCTGCTACTGCTCTCTTCCCTTCGCTGTTGAAACATCGAGGTAAAGATGCAAATGGCGCCACGTTAATTAGCCTTATCTTTTACACCAGCAAGATGTGGTGTGAAAACAAAACAAAAAAAAAGAGTGTACCATCATCATCACTGTTAGCAAATGTAATGAGGCTTTTTTTTTCTAAATGGATTTTGCTGAAGGTTTAGCATCCTGAAACGCTGGTTATTGATTTAATTTGAGGACTGTGAAATGTTTGAGTTTTACAATTTACCACAAAGAGGTAACATGTTCATTTATCACAGCAACAAAAACATCTTGAGAGACAGCATCTTTGTGATAAGAAAGATCACCCCAGTAGTTTCAAGATGCAATCGCACCATTGAAGAAAATCCTTCAAACAAGTTGATTCAGTTTTCCCTCCGTTGAATCTTTAACCGTCCATAAACTGCATGTGAGATCTAATGATTTATTAATGTGGGTAAATAAGGTGCTGCAGGTGCTTTGACTGACATGCAGCAGGAATATTTCACCTGCCATCCACAGTCAGTGGAGTGTGTCATAAACCCCATTAGTCTTCCGGGCCGTCCAATAGCTGTGCAAATGTGATTTTATTCACTCATAAAGAATTAAATCCCCAGTCAATGTTGGGATTCTTTGGCTTCTCTCTCCATCCAATAATGTAAAGCACTCAAGACTTTTGATGAGCTCTGCAGATCGATAGGAGGTTAACAGCCACTTCACATAAGCTGGGACAGACAATGTGTCATGGGGTCTTTAACTATTCAGGGGACATAGTAGTGGGGCTTTTTCCCTCTCCAAATAGACACAGACACAACTATAAGCTCCAGGGTCTAAAAGTCAGGAAATAACTCAAGAAATAAAAGATCCTTTGGTGCGTTTTTGAACACATTTCAAGAACCATGAAGATTAGGCAAATTAGACTGATAATGGATTAAAAAGCTTTGTCTGAGATGACAACAGAAGGTGGTCATGTTTTTTCCTTGTAATGCACTCTTGTGTGACATATGTTGGAAAGGAGTTGTGCAGAGGTGGAAAGAGAAAATACCAGAGAGACCAGACATCCATTTTCAAAATAAAGACGCTCTACCGAGTGCTTTTTAGGTTATTTTTCTCACATAGTTACATTAAAACACTTGGCAAATAAAGGTTTGGCTTTATTTCTCTGACTTTCTCTTATTTACCTTTTTACTCTTTCCTTATTTTACCTTTTTTAACTGCAGCTACATGATAATTGATCATTAACATTAAAAGTAATTTCTCTTCTTAGTCCTGATATTCATGGAAATTATAGCCAACATTTATCGCTGTTTGAATGAGTGCTGTACACAGTTGCTGTAGTCTGAGGCTAGTGCTTGACTGGAAAAGCACATCCAGAACTGGAAACTGTCCATGCTGGACCACTAGAAAGGAGCACTTTGGGAGCAGAGACTTGGGGGAACTCAGGAAGTGGAGCTTGGTTTTTGCAGTTGATATGCAGGTAAACTACTTGAGTCCTTCAAAAGGTCACTGCGGCTAATATGCAGGTTAATATCTGTCAAACTTCCGGCTGCTGCAGCGATTAGTCTATTAATCAATGAGTTAGAGCTTTTCTTTGCGACATATGATTTGTTAACTGAAGATTTTTGTTTTTTTGGACTGTCTGCTGGACAAATAAAATATTTTCAAGATGAAACCTTGGACTACGGGAAATCATATTGGAAAATTTTCACAATATTCTGACATTTTAGAGAACAAATGATTGACCAAGATAATGAAAATAATTGTTAGCCAATAAATTAACAAATGGCAAACTGGACAATAAACCTATGAAATTGCTAATGAAGCTTTTTTTTTTTTTTTATAAAACATATTTGATACTAAGTGACGTGAAGTAAAAATAAGCTATTTCACAAGTTTGGAGTGAGCTGTTGACCCATCACGGTCAATACTATGGTGGAGAGCAAAATAAAATGTCAGCTGCCCACACAGCTTCTTTACCTTCCTCCTCTAAAATTAGAGTTCCCCATTGGAAAAGCCACATCCAATTTCACAATAGTAGTACAGTATCTCCTTCAGTGCCTTCCCTATCTGGCAACGCTCTCAGATTGCTGCCTGGCTGCTTCTTCACACTGAAGGGAATAATGACGTTCAAGGACCTCCATAGTGTTGCATGTTACACCCCAATGCATTTGATTTGAGCAGTCCTCTGATGCGGTGCGTTCACGTGCTGGTGGGAAAGTCGGGAGCTGAACAGCAACACAAGACGCTCCTGAATTCACATCTCCTTCAGTATGTTCACGTTTGATTATGAGTGTATGAATTTAATCTATTTAATTCATGGCACATCGTATCCCATCCCTTAGTAGTCAGATTATAAGACATTTTTACAAAACATAATAATAAATTAGTTAAAAGTACACCACCTCCCTGTTTAAATCTATTAGATCTACAACAATTAGTTGATTAGTCAATAAGCTGATCAACAGAAATATGAATCTGTTCTGCTGTTCCGGCAACTGTTCTGATAATTGATTAATCATTTATAAGTACTTTTTGGTGGTTGCAGCTTCTCATATGATGATTTATTGCATTCTAATATTTGAATACCATAAAAAAAATTTTTTTTGGTAACAAGGCTTTTGGACTGTGGGAAATTATGAGGGTTTTTTATTTTATTTATTTTATTTTTTTTATTGAGGTTTATATAATTGAGACAATTACCATAGGGTTAAGCGATAATGAAAATAATTGTTCATCATCACTATACTTTCCCACTTTCCTTATTTGATATTTTATATTCTAACAAATAGCTATTCATTAGTGATTTTGTCATTACAAAAAAGTATAAATGTATAAAAAATCCACGTTTGTTAACATCCTAAACAATTTGTCTGCATATGTAGATCAAAGATAGTTTTGAAAACCAGACCGAAAGGACTCCATAAAGGATGTATATTTTAAGGCTATATATTATTGTGATGGAAACACATAGGCATTAAATTAGTCTTAGAGTTTTTGCTTTGTCTTGGTTACTCTGCTGTATCAGACACACATGTTGTTAGCTGATTTGTGAAATGTGCTCAAATAATGCCGGTAGCAAATCCTTCATTTGCTTAAAAGCCTTTCTTCAGAGGCACCAGCGGCTGAGTGCCACTAATTTTGAGTTGCCATTCAATCCAAGTCTTGTCAGTTAAGTAGTGGAAGCCAAAAACTTTTGACTCAAAGCCTGACTCACGTGTCTGCTGTTTATAATGGTAAATCCTATGGTTTTGTGATGACCTATTGTGGCTCTTGTAAGGCAGTAACCACACACTGATGAATCCTTTTCCTTTTTTTTTTTTTTTTTTTTTTTTGCTAGGAGGTATTTTGACTGCGGAGCTTAAACCAACAATGACTGTGACTACCTTTGCCCCCCCTCATGCACACCCAGATAAATAGCAACATTGTCTCCAGGAAACCGAAGTAATTGAAATTTCTGGAACGGAGCAGGGTGAAGAGAACAGGTATAGACACCAACAGCTGTCTGTTCCACGTGAAAACAAATTCCTAGTCTGTCATTCGGCGCTGCAGACAGTCTCCTGTTTTACTCCGCCGCTCTCTCCTTAATCAGCAGTAGACGAAAACCAAGCTGCCCCTAAATTACCATGGAAGTCATCTGGAGAATGCCCAAGGAATTTATTAGCTTGTATAAACACAGACAATTCCTGGTGACGCAAGACAGCACTGGTTGAATTCAACAGCTGATTGGGGTGCTTTCATACTGTATTCTGCCACACTGCTGAATTAGACTGTTTCTGTTGTAAATGTTCCGAACGGATGATTGAGCCATAGTTGACTTGGCTTTGTGTTTCTGCGTACATGTAGGCTGTTGATGTGTGTGTGATTGAGTGTTGACGCCAAAGACCTGCCACCAGGAGTAAAGCAGAAATGGAGCACCAAGAAAAATACGAAGCTATTGACCTGCGACATCTAATCCCTCTAATATGCGCTGTGTTGTTGTGCAACTTCCGATGCAGGTTGCATTATCACTCAGGGGAAAGGGCACAGATTTATGGCAGGTAACTGCCCCACAGCAGTACGCCCAGAAAACCTTGATCATATTTTGCTGCCATTTCCTGCGAGGCGTTTGCACTGAGCAGACTCGTACAACACACACTTACATTTGTCACGTACGTGTGTTTATGTGTTACATGTTAAAAGCCATGTCTCAGTGAGAGTGGGAGAGCACACATGCTGCGTGCTATCAGTGGGCTGTGTTATTATCTGCAGGTACAGTATGACTCCAGCAGCATTTTAAAGAGCCTGTACGGAGGCGCAGTAAACCAGTGAAATGGGACATGAGGAGTCAAAGAGCAGCGCTTCAACAGCTTAATGATGTAGAGGCATCCAACTCTGTCAGGCAGTAAACTCTTTAATATGCTGTTAATTATTTCTGAGAGATTGAATATTGATTAAAAAGCAAAATGGTTTTAATTATAACTCCAGCTCTAGCGTCATCCTAAATGAAGACGATTTTAGGCTATACGTGAGAGGAACATCTAACAAATCTACCAAACCTCAAGCTATTTCAACTCCGTTTGAATTTTGTTCTCACTTTGTTCTCACTTTGTACTTTTCTGTGTTTGAAAGCGAATGCAGCGTAACTGCGTGTTACAGCTCCTTCTCTCGGCTTCAGCTTCAGAGCTGCCAATGCTGATCCACTGTCTAAATTTGAAATTCATGACCTGATTCCTGCTCTATGTAGCATTCTTAGAACATGCATTGCCCACCCAGGTAATTCCTTTAAATCACGCTTGGGTAATTCTAGCACGGTTTTGTTTTTATAACGTCTGTTTTGCACTCGAAAATGAGGCTTGCACACTGTTGTTTCTAAAAGGGGTGACATGGGCACATTTAACCATGCCACATTCATTTATATTTTGAGTTGAATAAAAGGACAAAATAGTTGTCCTTACTGAAACTGTACTGTTTTCTCACTGTTTTCTTGTATATTTATATATAATGACTTCCACAGTGAATTGATTGCCAAAATAGTTGCCAGTTAATTTTCTGTCAATGACTAAATTAGTACTAAATAACTACAAAACTGTAAATTGCACTCCTGGGCGGACTGATGCTTTCTTGGCCTTTCTGTGGTCAATGGAAAGCTTCTGTATCTTACGCAGACGGACTCGAGCTCACCTAACCCTGCTGCCCGCCTCAGACGCTGGCTCGATATGTAATATCGACGTCGACCTGGATCTGACGAATGCAGATGAGGACAGACCCTCAAGACTGCCACCAACACGTTTGGCCTGCCAGTGCCTTAAGTGGTCTATTTGTGATTCAGCAGAAGGATCTTGTGACTGCCAGGCTTGCATGGAGTCAACCTCCCAGGGGGAGTGTGTTAATGCGGGCCCCCAGGCCGTGGGACCGGGGTAATTGGGTTCGCATGGTCGGTGTCAGGGCACCCCTGCCACCTCCAAAACAAAGGCCACCTCCCAGGCAAGCTGTTAGGGACAGAGACACCCCCCACCCCTCCTGATCACTGCTCTGATTCAGTGGAAAGGCTTATTAAACTACTTGAATGTTGTGTGTGATTTTTTTATTTTGTGTTGACCTGCAGATTGCACAATGAGCTGAGGGCCTTGAGCTTGTGTGTGTGTGTGCTCCCTTCATCTGCTTAGATCTATCTCTGTCCCTTTGTCTGTACTGTATGTACACTGTACATCCAGCCCACCAAACGCACATTAACATGGAAAGTGGCTGACCACTGAGAGCATCTCTCTAATACATTTAATACATAACATTGCCTCATCTATTCACATTTCTCTCTGGGTTTGGCTGTGTCTATTCAGGGGTCACAAACCCTGTTGCTCGCTTTGTGGTCTCTCCAGAAAGCCTGAAGCGGCTCAGTTGATCCACAGCCAACTCCCAGATCTTCCACTACTCTGATCCTCTGTCCCTCTGCCCGGTCTGCCTGCCTGTCTTTCTGTGCGTACGCAGCAGCTGGATGCTCTTTCTCTTTACCACATACTTAGAAGACCTCCCTTTGTTTGGCGCTGACTAATAAGACAAAGGTGTCTCTCTTGCCTTTTTAAGGTTCAGTGAGTTTAAAGGAACTCTGGGTTTAGCTTTGCTTTGTTGACAACTCTCTCTCCTCTGCGTTTAACTGCCCCACAGCCACAGTTGCGCTCCCGATTGATTGGCAGAATAATTATGGACTTGATTTGTTCAACCACAGGCAAAGTGGGATTGAGGGAGTAGGGGAGCAGAAAGAGCATGTATACCATTTTTCTTTTTTTTTTTCTTTCTTTTTTTTTTTTTTTTTGTTAAGAGCGCAGCAGAGAGGTCTGCTCTCCTGCATCTTAAAAACAACTTTAACACAACATGGCCCACTAATAACACCGACACATAGATTGCACTGTAAAACACAGACACTCCCGCACTCTGTGTGAGCAGCGAGGAGGCCCCAGTCGGCGCTCGGCTCGGCTGCAGGCTGCAATAAGCTGAACAATGTGCTCAGCCGCGTGAGTGGTGAAGCGATAATTGACACATCCTAAAAACGCAAGTAAGGACTGGGTTATTAATGCTTTCTACCTGGGGGTGGTTTCAGCTGAACCATTAAGTCTTTAATTGAGAAGGAAGACTGACATTAAAAGCCGTTGCCTTGGCATTGCTGTTACCTACTTGTTGTTTTTTAATGAAGACAAGGCTTAGGGTAGTCCGCTGCATGATTATGGTGCTCACGTGCAATCACAATACTCGGCAGTGCTATTTTCGTTTGACAGATCTCAAAAATAACTCCCTAAGTCCTTTGCCTCCAGCGCTGGAAAAAGTGAGGAGTCTCCCTTTTAACTGAAGGGCAGGTGAGCAGAGTTCCCACCCCTCCCTGTTTATCCCCTTTTGCGATCGCTAGGAAAACAAGGTCTTCTCCCACACTGGATATAAAGCTGTTGATATGGAAGGTATGACCCGGGTTTCGGTCGAGAGTAAAGATGCCAAAGGCTTGTTACCAGGTTACATCACTGTTGTTGTTGTGAGTGCATGTGCCAAATCTTCAGGCATAACAGAGGGAGCACGCTTAGCGATTCCCCTCCCTTTTGCCAAGTTACCATCACACTACAGGAAGATTCTTGTCATAATAAGCTCTCTCTCTCTTGCCACACACACCAAAGTCTGGGCAGCATTTAACAATCAGTGGTGTAAATATTTATTGTGGTCTGTTTGAATACTGGTGACATTGTTTTTAATGCAGAATTCATCATGTCTATAGTTGTGAGGTAGCATATATGGCAGTGCAGCCATCACAGGCCTTAATGGTCGTGTCTGTGTAGCTGCTGCTGGAGTGTTACCCGTGATGGATGCATGACTGCAGTAAAAGGGGATTAATCGCGGAAATTGCAGATAAGTGCAGGAGAGCACTGGTCTGGTACCTATCAACAGTCTTGTGTCTGCAAGTGGGAGGGAGAATGTGAGCTGAATAGCCTACTCTTTTCTCAGAGAGGAAATGATGACAGTAATGCACAGGCATTTGAAGGGAAGTTGTTCTAGGTAGGCAGCTAGGTGTTCTAGGAAGAAAATAAATTAGGCTAGCTGTGGTGGAGTCTTACGTAAGTATACAAGTGCATCGTTGTCTATTTGCATGCACGTATGTGTCATTTCAAAGACACTTTAGGTGAAACCGCAAACAGAAAATGGCAAATCACAACCCACGTAGGAAATTGGGCTAGAAATACTAGTACCTTTTATTAAGTGTTCTGTACACTTTCCATAAAGTTGGTAAAAGCAGCTGTACATTGTGCTGCTGTATTCATAATATATTGGTACCAGCTTATCCATGATTAATAGCAAGAGAGCAAACCACTTTTTAAAAAATGTATGGCAGAAGTATTTACAATGATATATTGCTAACACTCACAGATGTGTGTGTGGTGAGTTGAATGTCTGAATGAATTTGTATTGGTAAAGAAATGTATGTACATTAATGATTGGTATAAAAAAATCCTATAAATGAGAATAATTTAATTAAAAGCAAAGTCATATTGAACAGAGTGTGATCTGACCAATATCGCGACCAAAAATGATTGTGTGATAATTGCACAGTTTAAGTTATCTGTGACCTCTAAAACTCTCTACATTAAAGCTATAATATTTGTGAAAACCTTTCTTTAAGGTTGTATTTAAGTCTGTTAAACCCTTCACATAAAGTCCCACGCACAGCATTTGATATTCACGCAGGTTCAACCAGCATTTGACCATTATAAACAGACATGTGGTCCTAGGAGAATGCTTAGTAGCTGCTGTTCACGCACATTGTCAGTGACTGCAGTTCCTAAATGTCCCTGCTCACTGATGTAATGTTGCTGCAGTGGAGTTGGGTTATTTTTACGCAGATTGCACATGATGGACATTGCAGACCATCAGGGATTTTACTCAGGCAATCTCTCAAAGGAACAGAGCGGCATTTTGGGAAATGCGCCTGCTTTATAGTGCCGACCAACCACTCATTGTTGCATGTACATTTTCTTAATGACATTTTTTTATGATAAATACATTTGAAATAAATACAGTTTTTATTACTGTAATTTTGAGTGATTAGGTTAAACTTTGGTTCTAGCTGGCTAGTCAACACCCAAATAACCGTATTTCTGAAAATGTTGAAGTATTCCTTTAACATCACAGGATTTCTGTAGTCTGTTCAGCTTTAAGAGAGTTAGACGTTCACTTTTTATTCATGTTTAAGCGCGTTTCAATTTAAGAAAAGGAGGGATTGTGTCTGAGAGCACAAGTAGCCACTAATATCTGTTGAGGAGAGAAACCTTTGTGTTGTCTTCAGTGGTTGCTGTAGTGAGTGCAGGCACAGTAACAAATGCCCCTTTTCACAGGTCTTCAGGCTTTGAGACTGAACAGCGTCAGACCTGCATAAAATGCTGGTTATGAGCAGGGTCATGGAACCATGTCAAATAAGCCATGTTGACTCATTCACACCAATGACAAACATTGATTTTATTCCATCTTGTACCCACTTTAACACCAAAGTAAGCATCGTGTCTGATTTTTGTCCTTTCTGTCTTTGTTAAGAGGTTGGTTACACTGCTTTCATCCTTGCATATTCTGGCTCTGTGCACACTCAGCTTACAGGTAAACTGATACGTACTCGCACACAGTACAAATTAATTTCGTCAGGTTTAATGACCTTACATTATTAAACAGAAATGGCAGATGAAAACGTTAAGTGTGCATGCTGTCTGTTTTGGTTAGGCTTCTTATCCCTGGCTAACATTTCCTGTGGGGTGTCTTGTCATGTCTTTAAATACTGCTCCCTATTGGGAAAGCGCTGCAACCTGATTTTTGTTTATGTGCTTTTCTCTTGACTGAGAAGACTTGGACTGTAATTCAAATAGTAAAACCATTTTTATTCACCTTTTTGTTTTGCCCACTTCCCCTCAGTGTGCTTCCTCTACTTCTGCTTCAGTCAGTAGTTCCCTCTGCAGTGAGTGTCGTGCCTAAAACAGAAAAGGGGTGTTAGTTTCATTCATTAGAGTTGCATGTGACCAGACTGAAGTGAGCTCATTGTAGTACATTGTCTATTTTTTTTGGGTAGTTGAGCTCAAGTATTGAAACGTGTGGTTTGAAATAGATACTTTTCAGTACGTATTTGAAATATGAGGCACTGTAGCTCAAAGAATTGATTGAATTCACATTGATTTTGATGTCCCAGAACTCAGAACACAACAGAACATATAAGACATCAGCAGAATTTGTCAGTGCTCTCAACTATTTGCCCCATAACATCATTTTAATAAAAGCAAAATTGTGCATGCTTATGAAGATGGATTACCTGCCTCAGCAGGTGTCAGGTCTTTGCAAGGTTATTTTCATATAGCACTATGGAACACAGGAATATCACAATCAGCACTTTAAAACAAGCCACTGTGTTTCTTTGGAAAATGCTCAGCAGTATTTTAGTGTAATGTTGCAATGTTCTCTTGGGACAGGCCTTGCAAAATAGTTCAGCCCATAAAGGCTGTAGTACTTTTGTGAAACTGGTCAGTGGTGGTGGTGTTCAAATGTTCAAATAAAGCTAAAAAACTTTAACCGGGGCACAGATGGAAATCAAATCATAGAAATAGTATTTGTAGCACAGAAGTGATTGTTGTTGTGTTTTGTTTAGTTTTTTATGACTTTGAGGGACTGATGAGCAGCTCAATTGGATTTACTTCCCACTTTGCTATAAGCACAGACATATTCTGGGCCTCACTCGCTACAAGAGGACCCGGTCTACTATGTGAACACTTTGGCAGCAGAAAACCAGGAAAAATTCTGTTATAGGGGAACATAAAATCAGGCTGAAAATCAGTTTAAATAGATCTATTCTATTTAACCGAAATCAGTGGAAGTCAGTGAAAAAGTGGAAACACTTAACCTTAAATCTTTTGTAATAAATGTTAACTATGTTGCATTTATCATAAAGCATCAGACTGTAATCATGCAGATGACACACATTCGGTGCTTATCTTTGATTGAATTAGCACTTAGCGCTCTCAGTGAAACCAAGTACTTCAGATTGGTCGTAGAAGGGTAAAAAGGCTTCAGAGCACTGCTTTTTCACATAGTTTTATTGAAGCAGGCTGATTTAGTCTGCGCAAATTGCAAGCTGCACCTGTGTACTATATTTAGACTGTTGACTGTGTTTGATTACTGCTGGACAATAGATTATTCACAGCCAAATAGCAGATGCAATGAAATAATAATTAAAATGTTGAACAATGTAATTATTACCGTCAGGTTCTTTTGTCCTTAGCAAGTTGTAAAACCGGTAACGTCCTATCCCCAACTGTAGGGAAAGTAAATGATATGCTTTCCTTAAAGCAGCATTTACACCGAGGTGGAATTAGCTGGCAGCAATATCTAGTGTTACTGTTACTGCCAAGAAAAAAAGTTACTCACCCCATTAATCACAAAATACAAGATTCCTTGTGGATGCTATATATATAATTTCACTATTTACCAATCCGGATAACATGGTTGGAGTTCATCGTATTTAATCACACATTACATAGAATATTTAAAGAATATTTTACACTCAAGTAGTTAAAATGTTAAGATGTTACAATGAGATGCGCTTTATTTACATGTGAGAAATGTGAACCACAGCGTCTCAGTATGAGAACTTTGTTGTGATAGGACTAATAATTGATTGTTGGTGTCCAAAAAGTTTAAACATTTTCTGGACACAGGCCCCTAATTCCAACATTGAAAAGGAAGGGAGGTCTCAGATGAGATTCCCCGAGCCTATCTATAGTGCTCAGATCATGATCGGGCCAAAAAACCTTGATGGAACATACCCAGTGGTTGTTTGACCACATAAAGGGCGCCTTAATCAAGGTATACCAATCCCTTTAAAGACAGAAACAGACCGCCGTTTATAAATAAATTAGAAATAAGTAGGCTTTTATTGCCATTATATAAAATGAAGAAGACAGTTAAGTGCCATTCATTGCAGCAATATGAAACTTGAAATATTAATTTCATCCTGGGCTGTGTGTTGTTAAGGGTGCTAAAATTTTTAGGTGTTTGTTAAGTACAGACATCAATTTTGCAACAGCAGAGAAGGGGAACATTGCCGATCTTATGACGCAGTTGCTGACTTGCACCTCAGTACGTACTTGCCTAACATGATGAAGTTGACGTAATTCGCTATGTTGTGTTGAGTAATCCCTGGTTGTTACTCAGCTTGTTGCCTCATTGGAGCCTGTTGAATAGAAGAGGGCCTGGCACATGTATAATAACCATGCTGTCAGTTTGATTGAGCCACTTCAGACCTAGTAGCTGAGACACAAAACACAATCACTGATTTGCTGTCAGTGCTCTGTTGGCAGCAGGAACGTTGATAAGTCCTGTCAAGAACTTGGTAAATTAAGATGTTTTCAAAAAACCCTTTCAATTTCTCATTCAGAACTAAATCTGCCATTAATCCCTGGAGGATAAAGAAACTTTGAGTGTTGAATAGAGAATGAATTTGACCATCCATTTCTCCCTCTCAGCCCTCGAAAATATTCTCAGTGCTCCGTTCTAAAAACAAATTGAGAGAGAGAGAGAGAGAGATTTCTTTTTGGCGGTGACAGTGATGGAACCCCATTTTCCCAGAGTCAGATCAAAGTTGCTCTGCGTGTGTGTGGGATTCCTGGTCTGTTCCTTTGGCCTCGCAATCGCATTGCCCAAACTCTCAGACCTCTTTCGACACAGACGCCGTTGCCACTTTCTGCTCTCTGCCCGGCCCGATGCCAGCATCGAAGTGCCCATCACACCCTCCCCCTACTGCTTCACCTCCCTGTGGCTTTGCTTCTCATCTTTCCCGCCTCCTCACTACTCCCTCTTCCTACCCCCAGACCCGTCAGTGAACATACTCAGACGCTTCTCCCCGAGGCGGCAGCAGGCTGGGGCTTGTCCCTGCTCTGACTGTCCCGCAGCCTGGCAGGGTAATGAAGACAGCAGGGGGCCGCCTCACTGCCTGCCTGTGTTGCGCTTCATCATTCCTGCCACAGCCCAAGGTTCTCTAATTAAGACATTGACTTGGCCCCGCAGATTATGTAGCAGCTGGATCATTAGCGTAGAGGGTCAAATTGCCATGTAGCGGGCGGAGCGCCTTTCATCAACCCCTGACTCTGTCGGCTCACCTCGGGCGGCCACCAGAAGGCTCGGCCTGCTTCTTCCTCCCTGCTACCCCCCATTTCACACTGAGCGTTTGGTGTCAATGGAAACATTTACATCAAACCCGCCAAGACTGAACACGGATGCTTACACTGAGCTGCCATCAGATACACCTAACTTAAATCTAATGCAATCCAGTATACTCAGATGAGCGAGGATTTAAATCCTCGGTCGCTTTGTTTGCTTTAAGTCTGCAGCGCAGTTAAATTGTAATGTAGAGCTGAAACTAATCATTATTTTTATTTATTCATCAGTTAATCCTTTAGACTTTGAAATGTTGAACGGTTGTGGAATGATGCCCACCAGAGAGCCCGAGGTGAGCGCTTCAGATGTCTTGTCCACCCAGCAGAATGTCTAAAGATAAAACAGAGAAAAGCTGTAGATCCTTAGTTTAGTTAGGTATTCTTGCTTGAAGAATGATTGAAACAATTAATTGAGTATCAAAATAGTTGTCATTTGATTTTCTCTTAATTAATTGTTTTAACCATGTTGCATAGCATCATGTTTAAAGCTGTCGGGGTTGACAAAATATTTGCAACACCCAAAACAAGGGTGCAATCACATTCTGTATCAGTAGAGCAAAAAAACAAAACAAACAAACAAAAAAAACATGGCCTCAATAAGCAAAAACAAGGAGCATATATTTTTGTAACGGCTGTATATTGTTTCATTCATTCCCTTTGCCTCTGTGTTGCAAACAGGGTATGTAATGTCTTGTTGTATTCATTGCAGTGCAGTTTCAAATGAGTTTTTCACAAAGTTTTTGAGTTTTTTTTTTTTTTTAAGTTTAAAGCCAAACTGGAACATGTATGAAAAGCACAGATATGCTCAATCGTGCATAACAATGACTGAAATCACCTGAGACCAATTCAACATTTACAGTGCAACATATTTCAGAATGGGAGCTGCCCAGTGAGGTGGATAGAGCTTACACACTGATAATGCAGCTATGCCCTTTGAGTGGTGCTGCATATATTCAGATGGATAATAACATAAAAATAAATATTCAAAACCAAATTTGTTTTATATTTCAGTAGTCTGCCATTCAAAGGGGAAAATTACTGTCATTAGAAGTGCGTGAGTCACCTTTATTTCAGTTACAGGGTGGAGATATGTTGGGTATGATTTGTTTGTCTTTTCTGGGATGAGGAACTGTTCTCCACCATTAGTCTGACTCACCTGCTGGGTGTCAGTCTGCAAGTCTGCTCATATATCAGTCCGCTCATGACTGCAAAGGTTGGGAGAGCTACCTTAAAGCCTTTTGGTGTTTTCATCAAGGCCTCCATCCCATGAACAAAGATGCTGCATGTGTAAATGAAGGATGAGCACAGTGAAAAGTGAATAACTCTTTTTCCAAGTCGACAGATTAAAGTGAAACTCAAACCCAAAACCTATCCTTGAGTATCAAAAGAAGCTGTGAGCATTTGTTGAGCTCTTCCCATTCATTCAATCAGATTTCAAAGGTGACAAGTATGTACAGTGGGAGTAAAGTATCAAACCATGCATAAAAACTGCCCAAACCACCCTTGCAGCATAATTTGCTTATTTGTAGTTCACCTTCATTCTCAGTATGTCCTAAACATTCACCATTTGTCCAAGAAATGCTGCTTTCATGCCCCTCTCAAAGCATCGAAGCTCTGTCGGAAGTAGCATATTTGTCCATAGTTTGGTGAAAACATGACAGTTTGACATTTACCGATTATAGAGATGGGCAGTACAGGAATGGATTATGCTCTAGGAGTGGTTTTAAAAATGTATTGACCCTTTTCCTTAAAAACTTAATTACTGACATGAATTCAAGGTGACCACAGCTGTTCTCCATCAAAGCCACCTTTCAAGCCTAAAGTGGAAAGCTTTTGATACTCAAAGGATAAAGGATTTAAGGTGGAGTACAACTTAAAAAAATAGAACTGTAAATGCATTTTTTTTTCTCAGGAAAAAAAACTTTGCAGTACCTTACGAAACCCAACACTGATTATAAGGGAAGATTTAAGACCAATGCTCCCCTCCATTAATGATCTCCCACCCGACTGGATTTGGTTTTTCCCTCCTCAGAGTTTTGTGTGTGGATGTATGAAAAATGCCTTCATCTGGCACTGCCTGTCTACACTGATAGCAGATATTGAATTGGCTGCTGGGCAGTAGCTAACACCCGCTGTGAGAGATCAATTGAAAAGGACAACCGCAAACTGCTTGTGACCAACTGCTGCCAAAGAAGTTTGTCCAATTTAAGAATTTCTTACGATTCCTGCTGCATCTCGGATCGACAGCAGAGGCCCATAAAATTGTTTGTTTTTTTTAATTCCTTGCTATCTTTCTGACTCACTAACGATTTCAGATATTCCATGTAAACTATCTACTCATAGATTAGATCTTTTCAAATGACACCCTCTGTGGAGAAGTATGTTTTGATAAAGACAACGATTATAAGCATGAAAAAGAACAATCCAATCTAAAGTCAGTTTCATTTGAGTTATACAGAGCACAAAGGTTTACGATTAATCTCAAAGCGTTTGAACCACAGTTCAATAATAACTGAGTAGAATTCCACATTGTAAGTACTGTTTTTGAAAGATACGGTATTTGACCTATTGAGTGCCGTCAAGACTGTATTTATTCCCAGCCTGACAGCCTGAGAGCACGCTCAAACTAACACAGGCTCACACACACAAAAAAAACACACACTTGTGCGAGCATGCTTAGTCAAGAGAAAAATCCCACAACTTGGTGAGGATTCCTTTCTCATTCTCCCGCCTGTTCTTTTTTTTCCCCCCTCAGCCAGATTGCAGTGTCATCCTACTCATGTTTTTTCCCCCACAGATGCCCGTGTTCACCTGCGTTTGTAACTTTAGGCCTTTTCTACTCACCCCCTCTATTTTAAGACATGGAGGGCAGCGTGCCGAGAGGGACGGAGAGAGAGAGGCTGGGCTGAGGCGGGCTACGCTCTGCACAGCATAGCCGACACGCACAGGGCCGAGGACAGTTTGCAAGACGACACTGGCTGGCTTGTTTACGGCAGAGGCTCCGTCTGGGGGAGGAAGGGAAGGAGGCAGGCAGGCTGGCAGGCAGGGAAAAAAGGAGAGGGGGTTTACTACCCTCAAGAGAGTCGGAATTCCTCCTGAGCCATTCCCCCATTTGGCTGGCAGTTGTGAAAACAATTGCCTGGCATTTACTCTCTCTCTGTGCAGATGGAGTCCCAGCTATGAGTCAGCTTTGAGAGCAGCAAGTGGTGGAGAAAGTGGTGGGCTTGTGATCTCCTGCACAGCGAATATAAGCATACTTTACAGAGATGCTTAGTTTTTATGTTGGGCATACTGTTCAAAGCTGCTTCCTTGCTTACATTTCTTTTTCGTTTTCTGCAGTATTGCTGATATACATATATATTATCTCCAATGTCTAGTAGCTTCTTGTAAAAAAGAAAAGTTGACTAATAAAGGCATTTTGTTTTTTTCTTTTTTCTCCAGAGTTGACCTACAGAGGACGTTATGCTGATGTCTTGAACTGAGGGAGATTCCACTCTCAATCTGTCACTCAACTCTGTTTGTTATTCCACGCCTGGTCCACTCTCCATCAGTCACCGAGTCACCAACAGCAACCACCTCCACCTGTTCCCCTCCCCCCCTCCTGCCCAGCCTGCCGTCACCATGACGTCGGAGCTGGAGAGCAGCCTGACCTCCATGGATTGGCTTCCTCAGCTGACCATGCAGGCGGCCATCCGCAAGGCGGACGCCCAGAATGCCCACGGACCAGGCATGGGCAAGAAGGGTACCCTACTGGATCCTAACACCACATTGGACCAGGAAGAGGTGCAGCAGCACAAGGACGGCAAGCCGCCCTACAGCTATGCCAGCCTCATCACATTTGCCATCAACAGCTCGCCAAAGAAGAAGATGACACTGAGTGAGATCTACCAGTGGATCTGTGATAACTTTCCCTACTACAGGGAGGCTGGCAGTGGCTGGAAGGTGAGAAAAGAACATCTGGCCTTTATTATAAGCTGATGCAGCGGACGTAAATGTTTATTACCATCATGATGACGATGAGAGTTACATTCTGGTCATGGCATGGCTCCTCACTTAAACAGACACTCTGATCTTAATGCTTTTGAAATGAAACTTCTTTCGGTTTTTGCAACAGCAGATATAGAGTCAGTTGTATCAGTTTAGTCACCATTTGGAATTCTTCTTTGACTTCAGATTTTGTAATAAGTTACAGACAGCATTAGTAGAAGAGTTGAAATTGTGATTCCTCATTTTAAATCATTGTTTTGTGGTCATTGGGCATCTTAAACAAAGTGAGATGCCATTGGTAATCACCATTGTCACTTCTGAGAAAGCTTAGAGAGAAACTATGAGTGCGCCAAATCACACTAAGTGCCTTATTCCACTGAATGAAAAATGGTGCAGCCCTAAGAGAACCATATGAAGTGTAAAACCTTGGATTAATATTCAGAGAAGTGGCCCCTATCTGTGCGAACACAGACTAAATAGCCCATTCATGGGTGGTATTATTCATTGCAGATGCCTTGATAGGAGAAGGCCATTATGCAGAAGGAGAGAGCCAGTGCTGTGTCATCATCTCAAGGAGCCCATGATATACCGAGATGAAGCTATGCTGATTGCCTTTTAAAGGGCCCAGATGGAAATTGATATTAGAATGAGTTTTCCAATCAGTCGACGTTTATTGGAAATAGAATCTTAGGCACTGCTTTATTGCAGTCAGACAAGATGTATGAAGCCCATTTCCTGGGGCGACAAGATCTGGCGTGTGTACAGGCTGCAAGGAGGTGTGTGTGTGTGTATGTGCGTATGTGTGTGTAGGTGAGGGAAAATGAGAAAGCATGTGTTATTGTAAATGGATTGATTTTTAGCTGTTGTGGCAAGGCCTTTTGTAAGGAAATGAATTGTTTAATTTGCAACCTCTGTTTTCTCTTTTACCTTCATTGTGCCTTATTCAGTCGTCAGCGTCATATAGCAGCATAAATACTCCTGAACAAAATCTTAAGACCAGGGGAAAAATTACAAGAATTCACATTTTGCACTGCTGGATCGTAAGAAGGTTGTAAGTAGAGCTTCAAAATGCAAAAAGAAGAAACAGAAATAAGATGAAGAGACAAAAAATAGAGAGTAGGCAATTTATTGAAAACTACATTTAAACTCAAAAAGGCTGTTCATCAGCTGATCAAAAGTTTGAGACCATAGCCTTAAAAAGATTAAATCTGCACAAAAATCTGGCTTTCATGTCATTTTCATTCAGGCCCAAAACCCCAAAACAGAACTGAAAATGTCAAAAAAGGACTCAGTAGTGAGTAGCCCCACTGTTCTTGTTGATTAGGTGATTAGGCATGCTTGATGCGAGTGTTTCCAGGAGGCTAGTGGGAACGTTGCTCCATGTGGTGAAGATGGCTTCACGAAGGGCATCCATGGTCTGGAACTGACACCTTTTTTGTAAACTTCCCTTGCCATCCATCCCCAAACGTTCTCAGTGGGATTTAGATCAGGGGAACACGCAGGATGATCCAAAAGATTGACGTTGTTCTCCTGGAAGAAGTCCTTTGTCAGGCGGGTGTTGTGAACTGCAGCGTTGTCCTGTTGAAAGACCCGGTCATTACCGCACAGACGAGGGCCTTTGAAGACGTTTTTTGTTCTTTAAGCCCTTTTCTTGCAGATGCCATCTTATGGTTATTGGGCTGCAGTCAGCATTCAGTTACGGCTTTAATTTGGGTCAAGGATTGGCCTGTGTCTTCAGACAGCCCGCCTGATCCTCCAGCTCAGAGCAGGTGAAATTCTTTTGGATCTACCACTTGACTTTTTTGTCCCATAACCCTCAGGATCTTTTAAGAAATTTAAAGTGACTTACTGCGTCCAACCTCAGCAGTAATGGCACGTTGTGAGAGGCCTTGCTTGTGCAGCTCAACAATCCTTCCACGTTCAAAGACAGAAAGCCTTTTTGCCTTTTTGCCTTTGCCATCAGGAGGTCATGACAGTGTGAATGTCTGAATGAAAATGACATGAAAGCCAGATTTTTGTGCAGATTTAGACTTTTTAAGGATATGGTCTTAAACTTTTGATCAGCTGATGCTACAGCTACAGTTTTCAATAAATTGCCTACTCTCTATTTTTTGTCTCTTGCTCGTGTTTCTTCTTTTTGCATTATGAAGCACTACTTACAACCTTCTTAGGATCCAGCAGTGCAAAATGTGAATTCTTGTAATTCTTGGTCTTACGATTTCGTTCAGGAGTGTATATGCTGTCAGTCTGCATTGCTCAGCTCTGTATTTTACATACCGCCTACCTTCTTTGGCATTGAATTTAACCATTCATTTCACACTGTCTGTTTTCTGCAGTTTCCCCAATATCTAGTTCTGTATTAAGGGTGTCAGCAAATCTGGTTGCACTCATTTCTCTGTGGTTATCTATTTAGGTACTTTGAACTGTTAGTATTCCCTCTAGTCCAGAGAGCAGGTCTGGTCTGAGTAAATTATCATTTAGGTGGGTTGAAGCGGACTTGGTGAGGTCTTGCGCACATCCACAGACTTTATTGCTTGGAAATACGAGGGTGTGACTGATGAGCCAAACTAAAATAACTGTGGATAAGACACAACAGTTAGTTGACGCTTTTATCCAAAGCACTTGAATGCACTTTTTATACATTTTAGAGTGGGTGGCCTCAGTGGGAATCAAACAGGCTCTGCTGGCAGGACTGAAGCTTTGCTCTGCTGACTGAGTTACAGTCCCACTGTAGTTACAGCAGAAAGGAGTACATAATATCAATTCACTAAAGCTTGGCTAGTGTGTGTGATTGTTCATGGGTTTGGTTCTTTTGTTATCAAGTGCAGCTTTTATCATGAGAACAGGTGCTGATTTCAGGATTCCCATGGTCAGGGATGCTATTGTTATCGAATAATACAAATAAAATAATCAATAGCATTTAAGAAAAATATTTTTTAAAAATTGATTAAAAAAATCACAGGACCTATTTTGAAAACATGACATATTTACTGTAGCTAAAATGAAGGTCATCTGCTTTTTTTTCTAAGTGCAGGTTTCCCTGTAACTTCAATTATTTTGATAGTTTACCAGTGAACGGGTTCGGTCCTCTTTGGGATTAACTGACCAAGGCAAAATTCCAATATTGGACATCAACATGCAGTTTCAAGCAGTGTGAGGTTATGATTTATGGTTATGTTTTCTTCAAGTTCACAACATCATACAGTCAAGCAAAACACAGGGTTTATTTTATTTTTTATGGTGAGTTATACGTTTTAGTTCACAGCAAATGCATTTTCAGTGTCAATGCATTTGTAAAGGTTGCATCATATGCAATATTACAGGAGTGCTGTTGTGTAAATGTATCAAGTGGTTCAAGGATTCAAGGATTCAAGGATTCAAGGATTTTTTATTGTTTTTTATTGTCATTCCAACACAAGTCAAACATGGGATGGAACGAGATACTACCCTGGTCCCGGTGCAAATAGCCCATATAGAATAAGTATAAAAGATAAAAAAAAAGTATAATATTACAAAATAAAATAAACAAGATAGAAAAGCAAAAATGAGGTAGTGCAAAATAACACAAAGGTGCAGAAACACAATACTAGGATAATCCACTTAATATCAATACTGCTTCTCAGTGAGTCCTGAGTACATAATGCAGAGTACTCAGTATGTTTATTCCTTAATTACTTTTGTCAAGGCTCTTGTGTTCATCAATTCAGTGGACTGACAGGCCTTGGATGACGGAACAATTGATTAGTTTTTTTTTTTGTGATTTCTATCATTACATTGTTGTTGTTTTGTATCCATAGAGATGAAGGTAACAGAAGTATACATTATTGAAATGAAGAGGGTTTCTTTTCAGTGTCAGATGTCATGTAGATTTGACGTAACTGGAATGATGTCTTGGCTATAAGAGCAAGTTTTAGAATTAGTCAGCGTTGGTGGAGATTGACGCTCTTCAAGCACTTTCTAGTTTAGTAAAGGCTTGCACAGATCAACAGAATCTGGCCTAAATGTGGGCTGCAACTGTAGAAATACCCCTCACTTGTAAAAGTGTGAAAAACCACATCACTCTAACCAGGATGCTGTACAGCACAGGAAACACAGAAAAAGCGGTTTGAAGATGTTCTCATAGGCTAGAGCCTGCGTCATAATCTTTTTCTCAGTTCTTGTTAATAGGGTGTTTTCCCTGCAATAGTTTTTTTTTTCTGATAATCTAAACAAGTGTAAAAATGTGTATAGATTATGTATAAAATCTTTTCATTGCATAAGACATTTGAATGAAATCCAATAGTGCTGTTTCCATGCCTCGGGCATTTGAATGAGCCCCAGTAGCCTTAGGTTTGTTCTTAATGTTTTTGTGCTTGGAGAATTTTCACAACCCATCACACAAATGATATTTTCATCTAAGCCGGTGCAAAAGCCAGTGAGAAGTTCCACTCCTAATCACCAGGAGGTCACTCAGAGCTTGTGCTGGTTTTCTCTTTTTGTTTCTTTTTTTTTTTCCTGGCATTAGAGACATGTCTTTGGAAAAGTAGCATGTACACATAATTAAAATAGCCTGTAATATTCATACGGTAGTAACATTTCCCCACACTGTGACGATTAATATGATATGAATCCCCCTATAGTGTGACTGAGTATGCATGGTTGTGTGTGTGTAATTAGTTGGAAGCAAGCATGCCTGGGTGGGGTGAATGTAGGTCGGATGTAGTCATCTCTCCTCTGTTCCCCTGGAGATGTCAGTCGCAGGAATTTGGGACTCCGCGCACGCATGCGTCTGTTCTGTATGATAATGTGAGCTGTACCGGCGAGATGAGACCAGGCTAATCTGGGCACCAGCAACTCATTTAGTCATCTCAATAGAACTCCATTAGCCTGCGCTTTTAAGAAATATCAATAAGTGCTGTCAATAAAAACAGATAATTCATCAAGGTCAAAAAATGTGAACGCTGCCTTCGAGAGTGCAGAATATGTGCTTGGCATCTATGAGCAAGCCATTAGATGGTGCTTTTCTTAACACCCTCTCCAGCTCTCTGAGGTATTCATATTTTGCAGGTTCGTCTAAACAGCCTTTTGTACGATTCAGCTTGTATACTGTAGCCTCCATGTCCTTCTGTTCCTTGCGTGGCAGGCATGGCTTTTTGAAGAGCTGCCAGATTCCTTAAGGTTATTTCACATACTAAGATCCCTACCCGCATATTTCCAAGAAGAGTATAGGCTTTTGCTCACAGTACTTTTTTCTATACTGTGTTCTGTTTCTGTGTTCCTGGTGTTTCTGCGTCTTCTTGGTCGTAATTCATATCCGTTGCTCAGTCCCTTACACTTTAAATCCATTACAGGCAATGTAAGATGGCCCAGATGACTCCTCTGAGATTAAAAGGTAAATAGGAACAGACCTCTCACACTTAAAGGTCAGAGGAACATGTCTTTCTCCCCGTCATGTCAGCATTTAGCAGAGATGAGACTCTTAATACTTCAAACAGACTCAGTATTTAAAAACCCCTAAGAGCATGCATGTTGGAATTTTTTTGGACCTTTTTGAAGAAAATATTTTGAAATATGGTTTCTTTGTAATATTAGAAATCAAAGAATGCAACAGGAGCTGAATTCAGTTTTTAAATCTGTTGTCACGGCTTCTCAAATCCACTCTGTCTCTTCACGGATGCTGTCTCGCGTGTCATGAATGGTGAATCATCATTTTCTCACTTTCGCTACGGCTGTTTGTGGGGCAATTTTTGCTTAAATGATTTGCAAGATGCGTAGCTTCAAGACACTTGAAGAGGACAGCTGCAGGGGAAGGGTATTCCCTTACTCTCATTAGCAGAAGACCAGTGGAACGGTCTGCACATTTTGTTTTTTTAAGAAGCCAACATCTCTAATGGATCCTGGAGTGACTGGGAACAGAAAATGTGTATGTATATATACCTCTTAAGAGCGGTCATATTAAGAACAGACAAGCAAGAGACGGGAAATACAATGAGAACATATTTTAAGATTATATATCTTAAAATGTACATATGAATTATATTATAATATTTGCAAATAAATACATTTGCAAATAAATAAATTGAACCAAATGTAGAACAACATTTAAGCTCTCAAGTGTTGCTACAATAAAACCTTCATACTCAATGAGCTAATTTAAGTAAGCAGATCTCCTAGTTGATCTGAATGGATGTCTTAACTGTATGCAGGCCTTCTCCCAGCTCCACCCCTGATCAGGCCGTCAGAAAATATGAGACTCTGTGCTTCCTCAGCTCAGCCAAAGACAGAGCGACAGTGTGTGATTTCTCTCCTGCTATATTTTCTATTTTTAAAAAAAATGGTCAGGAGCAGTATTGAATAGAGACTCCACATACGCTCTTAAATGTTGACCTCCACGCTCAACTCAAACCTTCTCCCGGCTCCTTGTAGGCTCACTTCAGGCAAAGTGTGTAAATTCCCCTCTGCATTTCTTCCAGGTGAAGAATGCCAAAGAAAATCTGGAGCAATTCTCAACCAGTTTAAAAATGCTTGAAATGTTTGCTCTTGAACTTTAACTGTTCAGGAGATTGTTGCTACTGGCATGATTTTTTTTTTTCCCTCATCTCCTCCACACCTGTGTACGGGAGAGAAAATTAGCTGGTAGAGAATGTGGGCTACCGCTGATTGCCTAACAAACATTGAGTCTCCCGATGCATTTTCACCGAGGTCCATAGCTCTTACATGATCTTGTTAACAGGGAAATATAACTTTGGTCTGTAAATCATCCAGTGTGCAGAGATGGAGCACAGAGCTGCCTTCTGCAGGAGCCCTGGACCTTGCTTTGATCTCATTATAAAATGCAAATACACAGTACCCTAAACAGATCAAAGGTTCAACTTCCCATTGGATCTGAGGCTTAATAATAGCAGCCTGGAGCAGTTTTCTATTTTTTAAGAAGCGATTTGGGTAGCTTCTGGTCCTCCAGGACATTATTTACTCTGGAGATAATGTTCCTGCTTCTGACTGGTGACTAGCCACAGCTCAGAAAATCCTTGCTCCTGTTGCTTATTTGAATAAGATTGGTCAGGTATGAGAACATGCGCCTCCTGCCCCTATCTCCCACCTCAAGCTCAGGTTTGCAGGGCCTGAAATATGAAAGTGTAAAATTGCTTCAGTGCTAGACTCTCTGATACCTTCATCGACTTTCTTAGCCTATATCATCATTACACCGTAAAGCAAGCATTTAAATTTTAAGCACTTTGCTGATGCTGAATTTTATAGGCGCACTGATACATATTTAGAGCACTACTCTGTTCCTTTTGTGAGCTATGCACCCACCCTGAGTCCAAAATGATCCTTTTCATAGAGTTAATAAATTTCTCTTTTTCAGTCCAGTCTCATGTGAACCTTGGCTGAGACGCAGTCTCTTGAATGATGAGGTGATTTTTAGCACATTTGTCTCATCCTGGATTCCTTCTTAATGGTAGAGACAGCAAAAGTGGCTGTGTGCTGGCCCAGCACTGACTTTGTCAGGTGGTGGGAGGGGTAGTGATTCACTCGGCAGCCAGTTTGATCCTGCTGTGAGGCGGGTTCCCGTGTCAGGAAGCTCCAGCCTGGCCACCCGCCCACCAGCCTCACCTTGCACCCGCCTACTGGCGCCCCACCGCTCACGCTCTGGCCCTTAGAGTGGGCGGGGAGAGCAGGCTGGCAGGCCTTGGCACGGATACATTTTGGCAGGAGCTGCTGTCCCCACACTCCGCTGAGTGAAGTGCTGACTGCAGTGCAGAACATAAAAGGCCTGAGGCTTCTATCGCTTCCTCTTGTGGCCCGCAGGCCTGTGTAGAGATGTTGGCTTCAATTTTACTTGAAACTGTAGCTGTCTTTTTGACAGTCATGGCCATAGCCTCATAGTTCGTCCCCTATTTTTATTTCTATACATATATATCTTTGTGTGTGTATGTGTGTGTGTATATGTGTGTGTCTTTAACCCTAAACAGCTCCATCCCATCTGCTCTTTTTCTCAGAGATGTGACAGAGCAGCCAGTTGTAAAAACGGTTGACAATGGTCATCAATTGATCCAGTGAACTTCCTCTTCTGAGATAATGAGATCTGTTGAAGTCGATACCTGACTCACACACCACTTACGCCGCGCTTTTTCTTTTTCTTTTTAAGAATCATTTATAATGCAGATAACAGTGGACAATGATGGGCTGTTGATCCCTGCACACACTCTTAGCCACAGCCTCAGGCCTTTGAAAAAAATATTAATCAGTTTGTATTGTTGAGGCATGCTCTTCAGTTGCTAATTATGGAGAAATATGAGAGGCCAGGGCTGCAGGATCAGGTCTAGCTGGTAGCTAGTTTTCCTCTTGTCCCCTGGTTAGTCAGGGCCCTGTTTGAAAGAGGTTTGTATATAACCATAGAATAGACTGAAGTTTTTAGCTGACTGGCATTAGTAAGGCACCTAAGGCTCGTTTAATAACTGGGAAACTGGGGAAGGGCTCAGGATCTGTATTTGTATTGTTTTCCAGAACTGTCTATTTATGTGGTGACTGAGATCATCACCTCCAGTAGGCCTTGCCCTTGCTTTGTCACAGATCTGTAGCCTAAAGCGCAACTGGGCAAGAAAATCAACCCCGGTGTCATAGTTAAAGTTATGAACTGCAAGGAATTTGAAGCACATTTCAGAACAACTCATAACTGGAAAAATCATTAGCTAGTTCTCAGATTCTTCAGAGGGGGAGATGAAGGGCCATGGGGAGCTTCTCAGAAGCTCTTTAGTCATCGTTCTGTGGCTCAAAACATTTAGACAAAAATAGAGCTTTGCTTTGCCTGTATTTTAACTTAGTTTTCCCAGTGAGTGGCCTTTTGGCCTCTATCATTTTTCTACTTGGTTGACTGTCGCCTTTGCGTAACTGAATGTACAGATGTAAGAGCTTAATATTGCTGCGAATTTCTGTGAGTATTTCCACCTCATCAGTGATTTTCTGAAAAGTAATAAGAATTTTTAATTGGGAGTTGTCAGCCTTTTTTTTTTTTTTTTTAAATACTGATGACCAGCCAGATCGCAGCTATATTCACATGTAGATATGAAATTTGATATTTGGATGATTTTATTTTTTATGTTTGGGACAGCTATTTGCTCTAGGATGATGAACATTTCAGTCATCGTCCATTTTATAACATGATAATGCCTCTCTGTTGTGCTAAAACAAAACAAGACAAGACAAAACAACAATGCAATCGGTGAAGTTTGGGCTGTAGAAATATTAAACTCTGCCTTATACCTGCACACCTTTAGAAGCAGACTGTCTTTTTAAAAAGTGTATTCTCAATACCAGCTGCTGTTCTTTGTAAATTTGCTTAACTTAAGCTAACTGCACGCAGCCTACATCCATCCGGATGTATTAGTTCAGTGATTGGTTTGGGTAAAATCAAATCCTCCCCTCCAGGAAACTGCTAATAAGAAGGGAGTTTCTGACTGAATAATGGGGTAGCACCATAATGGTCTTTCAGTCTGAATATCAGGCTTCCCTTGTTTACATTGCGATCACAGATGGTGCCTTTTAACATAGCCTCTCTTACATGCACTGATTTTTGCCCTGACATGGAGGCAGAGAAAGGAGAGAGTTATACTGATGAATTCTGCTTGCTATAAATAGAGCGTGGTCCTCTGAATCCGCCTTTAACACTGAATCTGCCCTGTTAAATTCATCTAAGCTGGGTTAGTGTGGCCACTGCTGCCTCTCTGTGTTTAAAATGTAATTTTCACAACTGTTTAAAGTAAACACGGTGTGATTTAATTTTAATAAATATCTTTTAGCTTGAGTGATTGATTTTTTTTTTTTTTTTAGTATTTATTATTTCTCCTGGTCTTTTTTTTTTTTTTAAATGTAATTAATAATATTCATAATTAAGGTAGCCCGCTCTCCCTGAAGAACGGTTGCCTCCTGTGAAGCGTGCAGCTAATTTATCTGCCAGCACTGTGGTGTACACGCAGCGTTTCCTTTTTGGAAATGAAAGGAAAAGAGGCTGCAGGACTAATTAGCAGTGGCTGGAGAAGGATCTTTTTAAAAGTCTACAGCAACCTGGGACTGCTGATAGGGTCAAAGGTCTGTAGCTCGACTGAGGTGAGCCCTCCACTGAATATCCACTTAGAGCGACTGGGAGCTCAACCCAGCTGCCTTACATCCAGATTGTAGGTCGCTCACATCTGACAGGAGTTTTACTGGCCTCCCTGATTGCCATGTTGATAAAATCTGCATGACAAGTAATTATCTCAGGGATACGTCTGGCTGATGTTGTTCCATTTCATCTTTGTTTCCACCCTCTCTTATTCTCTGGCAATTATTTAACCCCCATCACCTTCTGTGTTGGCCTCCCGCAGCTAATGGCTTCACTCTGCTCTTCACAATCCCTCCTTTTTTTGGGCAGGGAATGAAAGGCGAGCAGCCATGTGTCTGTAGACGACTCTGCTGCTGCCTGGCATTAAATGCTGCTTATTGATAAAGATGTCACAGTGGCAGATGATATGTAGGAAAGGGGACTTTTTTTTGTCCTCTGCCTTGTCAGTGAAGCGGGATGGCTGCCTCGTATCCCAGAGAGATATTTGATCATCCTGCTGCTGCGTCCTCAGTGGGGTCAGCGGTCTGTGAGAAGGGGGGACAGTGACACAGCTGTGGCAGCTGAGTGGAACCAGTGATGGATGACATGCCAGAATGGGCCATGCTGCCTTCCCAGGCGCCTGCGTTGACAGGCCCGGCTCTCGCCTCTCACATTCAGCATCAGTAGGGCTAATCGTGGGTCATGCTGGCCACAGATGTGACACGTGAATATCGCTCCTGTAATTGCTCATTTGTCAACGTCACATTCCCAAAGAGCAGGTCTCCGCAGCCTCATTATTGAATGAAAACTTGCTGTGATGGACAAACATAAAAAAGAAATGAATGAAATTAAATTGCAGTGGAGGGCAATGAAAGCATTTCACACTTTCTCATGCAGATTTTCTACAAGGAAGGTTCTCATGGGATACAAGCATCTGTGGTGTTCAAAGCGTCTATAATCAATAGGTTTTAAATTTGGATTTGGATCACATGATTGGTTGTATTTGAAATGGGTTGCTCAGAAAATATCACACTGTGCTATGGAGCTGTATTGTGTCTTTAAGCTCATCATTTTTGCTCTTCATCACCCAACTTCACTGTTTTGGTTCACTCTCACCGCTCTCATGACGCCATTTTCAGCCACAGCAGGAAGCTCTTTACAGTTGATAGGCTCCTACCCAGCACCAAGCAGCTGACAGATAAAATGAACAAGACTCAGGTGAACATAATGGAGCATTTAGCAGCTAAACATCCATATATTTTACAAAGACTTGGTAGAAACCAAAACAGAGCTAAAAGAAGCATGAATATTGAACTTAAATAAACATGGCACATCAACTTCAAAGATAATAAAATGTCAGTGTCGTGTTTGCAGCTTGTTTCCACTGCCACCAAATGGCCCAAAAAACAAATAGCTATTCTATATTTAATTGATAGACAGCATCGTAGCAAAACGATATTTTGCTAAGGGCCACTTACAGACAGTATTTGTAGGGCTAAATATGACAACGAGCTTGTGGTGAAAGCTACGTTCTGTGTTACTACAAATGTGCTGGCTCCTTTCTAGTAGTATGTAAATTGTTTTGCGAGCGTGTGTTCGTGTGTGCTCGCGGTGATTATAATCCAAGCCCTGGCTGTAAGCCCTTCAGCCTGTGATCCACCAGCCGCAAGGCCACAGCCTCTCCCCACCAGTTAATTGCATCTGAATTAGTCCATTAATGTGACCGTGTGGAGGGATGAAGGGGTGCACGGAGGTGTCTGGCCTCTTTTGACCACTGCAATGTATTATTAATGGGTCAGCAAGTCTGGCAGCTCTGCATTAACTTGCCTAATGGACTGTAGGGTGGGTCTGTGATTCCCTTTCAGAAGGAAATCAAATCTAATACATATTACAGAAAAAAAAGCTTCTCTTAGGCCTTTTTCAGAGTTTGTTAGTGAGAGCATAGCAGTGATTTAAAATGAGCCATTGCTTCTTGCCGTTCCTTTGTGGATTTGCTCCCCGCTGACAGGTTACTGCAGGGAGTCCAAGGTTGCACTGAGTCATCACCCTGTGTCTGTCATGCACACGTACCGTAATGTACTTTGCTAATGAAAGGCTAAGTATCAAATCAGATTAATACAGATGATTGTAAATGGCTTACTTCTTCCCTCCCTCTGCTTGTGTACTAGTCTTCAGGCCGAGTGCATTCAAGAGCCTGGAAGTGACTGTAGTAAACATTAAGAGTGAGTTGCATGGCAAGAGCGCAGCCAAATGAGAATGTAAAGCTCTTTATCTAACTGATCTTCATCTTTTGCTGCTGAACACCCAGGCTCTTCACGGCGGGACGCACACCTCAGTCACTTTTGAAATAGACTCAACAATACCAGTCACCAGAACCAGCGTGGCATAGAACAGGTCATTTCCCTCTGTATGATAGAGCTTCTTAAATAATATCAAAGTTAATGGAATAATTCAGTTTTATCTATCTGCACAAAAATAACTGGTAGTGTATAGCTACAGTCACTGTTTGTTTCTCAGCAGTCAGCAGTCAAAATAATATGACTATGCAAAGATAGGAAGGTTAAGGAGTACATGCGACTGTTTTATTTATTTGCAGTCTGGTGGTAACGTGCATATTGAGCAGCTGCATAAACTCTATAATGTTTGTGTAGACATGCAGGAAAAATAAAAGGTCAAAATGCCTCAGTTTTTCATCTGCTCAATATAATGTGCTTTCAGTAGGACTTGTTCTGTTTTGCATTTTGTCTTCCAAACATCACATTTTACAGTTTTGATATTCAGATGTAAAATTTGCTCTTCTTTACTTTAGCCTACGAAGAAAAGAATATACATTGTAGCAGCACACGAAATGCTCTCTGTGCCGTTAATTTGTCTAACTCTTAAGTGGACAGTTGGCACTACCCCGTCACCATTAGTAGCTGCAGTCAGTTCTTCATTGTTAGTGGGCACTGTAGTCAGCAGGCTGCTGTGAGCCATTGTCAGAGGATGGCATCAGAGGCTCTTCTTCTGGCTGATAATTAAGTGGCGTACTGACAAACGGCTTTCATCAGATCCCTCATGTGGAACTGAGAGCATGCGAAGGCTTTCAGGGAGGATAAACCAGAGGACGTCACTTTGCCTCCAATCTTTCATGGCCTTGTGCTGCCTCTGCAGTGGAGGAGGATGGGAGAGAAAAAGCGCCCTGTGTAGCACAGGAGAAAAGTGCGAGCCCACGTCACTCAGAGAACCAGACTCAATTTACAGCGCCATGCAAGGCAAGAAGGCTCTCTTGGCTGATATTGTCAGTCTGCACTGTACCAGTTTCCCAGTTTGTCTCGGGTGGCCAAACACACAGTATATGCTGCGTCTTTTTTCCCCATTTGAGAATCTGTCAATTATTTTTGTTTCCTCAGGGCTGATGGAACTTGTGATGACTTAAGGCGCTCAGTGCATGGGAGTAGATCGACTCACAGAGTTTGAGCCGGAGCGCGCTTTTACGTCAGGAACATAAAATGTCCCATCACTGCAACCTCCCAGCACCCCAGTTGTCCCCCATAACATCAAGAGGCGGAATCAATGCTGTTTGCAGACTTCTTGCTTTTAGATTTTATAAGCTGCATCAACATTTACTGTGTGCATTTGCCAAACTGTTACAGAAAGCTGTTAAAAGGATCATTTAGATAAGTGACATCATGACTTACCAGCAATTACCAGACATAGACAACTACAAAGCAGTTACCATTAAATATAATTCCACATTTGAATGTATTTAATGATCAGAGTAATGAAAAGGTCATTTTGAGGTTTACAGGAATGTAGCTGCTATTGCTAAATGTGAGCCTCGGTAGGTTGGTCTGCTTTTCTAGATGTAGATAAATTCTTTCACATTAAGTTCAAGCAAAATGTTGATTTAAAATGTTTACAGTGTGCACAGTTAAGCCCTTTAAGTCACCTGATCACCTTGATCTTTTAAAATTCTCCTAAAAATGTGTGTATTTGAACACAAAACAAGTTATTTATTTAAGATGTCTAATTTCAGCTGTTCATAGTAGTCTACAGTGACCCTTCCAGAAAAGTACTAACAGACGTGCCCCCTCCCCCCTCCAGACTAACACTGGGCTGATTCTTGATTTTCTACAGTTGATATTCCGCACTTTTACTTTTATTTTCCTGGCTGGATTTTAGTCTCGCCATGTCTCAACCTCTTCCTTCCAGTCTAATCTACTCTATTGTATTGACTGGTTTCCTGTTCAGCAGTGTTATCTATCACTCAATCCTGCCAATTTCCAGAGAGGTCGGTGCCCATCATCATTTCTCTACAATTCTTCTTGGTTCATTGCCAATGACAACCCTGTCGAAGGTCAGACATGTTTTGAAATAATCCACTTAATGGACTAATGCTACACTTCTGCACGCTGCACTGTGCCGCGGTGCTGCAACACCAGGGGTTGCACAAAAGCGCTCCGACTGTGTGCAGTTTGGCTCTGAGCGAGAGAGTGAGACAGAGTGGGAGAGACACAAATATCGGCAAAAGAGAAATAGAGACAAAGACGGATAGCTCTCTGAAGGACTGTGATCAAATGGGCCTCATATGAGTGGCTCAGGGCTTTTGTTGTAGAGTGACCTGCCATTCAGTGTTGCATTAAGTGAATTTTTCCCCCACAGCTTTTCAAATCTGCAGTGACTGCCTCCCAATTTATAAGAGGAATGCTCGAATTTCAAACGCAGCATTCAAGCCAGGGCTGTAACCTCGAGTGCACCTAGAAAATAATGCAGAAGTTTTTTTTTTTTGTTTTTTTTTTCCTTGAATTTCTGCAGGTCCGTTCCAAGTTTGGCCTTACAGCAACAAAGCAGGTAGGGAAGGGAATGTGGGTGCATGTGCCTGAGTGAGATTGAGTTCAGAACATTTATATTGGAGCTTTTGGTCTCTAACCCCACTGCTTCTGTTGAAAAGGGAACATCCTTGGTGCAGCATTCATAAACTTCTTATATGCCACTAGAGAACGATGGGGTTTTTGTTTTGGCTCAGCCTATTGTCTGAACTCTATGGGATGCAGTATCCCTGGATTACCCTCAGCAAAATTACTTGGCAGATAAAGTTGGATTGCTTTGCTTACTTGCCAGGTAAGCTCCAAGTCTACTTTTACTATATGTTTGCAGACCTCTTGGGTTAATGTGTATCAGGCTGTGGTTAATATGTAGATGGCTTGTTCTAATATGAATTGCTGTAGTTATCAGACATGGTCTAGTGTCACTGTAGACATCATTAGCTTGCTGGTGTTTATCTAGAATAAAGGTCTCTCCTTACACATCTCTTCGAGGTGGCTTCCTTTCACTGACTGAGCACATTTTGTACCTGCAGCCTCCCCTGTCCATCCTCTTTACCTTTCCTGCAGTTTGGACGTATGGAGTTGGCCTCTGGAAGTGACACACCTGTGGAGGCTGATGCAAACCAGTGACCTCAGTTGTCATCTCAGTTAGCTCCCCCGTAGAGAGGCAGGGGAACTTTGACTCTTTCATTTTTTTTTTATCACTTCCTTGTTTTTCTTTTCATTAATTGTTTTTTTTTAATAGTTTTTTTTTAATTTATTTATTTTAAATCATCAATAATTAAGTCAGTGGCTGAGTATTGCAACATTCTGAAAGGTTTTTCTTTTTTGTTGTTGTTGCTGCTGCTGTCACAGTTCTCACTTCTCCTGATAACATGTTCTTTTTGAATCCTCACATGTAATCGCTTATCAAGCTAATTTCTTTCTTGCATGTATTGCCCTCATTATATTAGCCTTCCAGTGAAAAATGGGTTTAATTTAGCCCAATGCTCACTGTTGGGAGGGGGGAAATACAATTTCCCCATAGTGTCATCTCCTTCTGCAGAAGTGGCTGTTGAGTTTTAATTACTATAATACCTCAGTGTGCCACACCAGATGACCTGGGTCTATATAGCAAAAGTTGGCGATCATTTAGATTGTTCCAGTCGGCTTGTTTTCTTTTGTCTTTGCATCGTGGACATGGAGGTAGAGCTTTCCTTGCACGGAATAACAGGTGATTAAATTTATGACAGATTTCACCTTGGCATGTATTTTTCTGCGGCAGACAAGCAAACTGTTCATGTTTTATTAAAACTACATACAAGTGAGTAAGGATCAGAGACTTAGGAGTTTAAAAACTAGCATGCCAACACATTACTACTAGATGCCATGGGAGGCAGATCAAATGCCTTTGAAGATGGTTAAAAAAAATCAAGTTGAAAATCGTTATAGTTGACTTCATTGGTATTTGAGTGCGGGCTTTGGGTCTCTTGGTAGCTTTGCTATGTGTGAGAGAGCTTTGCGGAGCGTGTTAGCAGACTTCTGGAGTCTGACAGTATGGTGGTTTGGGGGAGGGGTCGCTGTACTCAATAAGGCTTAAATACTGTTAAATAGAATTATATATGTCTTTACTAAGTGCTTAATGTAATTGTCTTTGTCATCAAAACCCAGGAAAATCTACTTACCAGTCACTTGCAGCCTTTAAGGCCAGTTTGTCTTGTGATTTTCCTGCACATGTTGTGAACGTGTGTGGTGAAACAGAAGGTGATGGTGGTTTTAAGTGTTTAAAGTGGTCAAAGTGAAGCATACAGCATGCTTTTGTCACCACACAGGGGCTTTTATTTAGTCAAGTCAGAAGAGCCACGTTCTGATGGCCTTAAGGTCACAGCTCTTCTCATGGCTAACAGGATTAAATCATCCAGTGATTGTACCTGGATGAACTTACCTTTCTGTACCTGTTTATGTGTGTCCAATAAAACATTTTTTTAAAAGTGGTGTCTTGCAGAGTGAATGCTGTGGCATCCCACATGCCTTCCCACACCCACTACAAATAGACACCGAAGGTGCTACATTCCATGGCCTCGGTGCAGATCCCCGAGGCTGAGGAGTATGTTCTGTGTTGGTGGGTATGTCACAGGGTCCATATAAAATAACAAAGGCCTAAAAATACAGTAATCTACCTGTGCGTGTGTTACTGTACCTCTCCTGATTCACATCCTGTTTCTTTTATTGTGGGCTTGCTTGCTGTATTCAGTTCCTACCTCTCTAGTCTGTCACTTCTTTCTTTTTCTTTCTTTCTTTCTTTCTTTCTTTCTTTCTTTCTTTCTTTCCTCAGTTTCTGTCCTTTCTTTATGTCTGTCTTCCTTTTTGTCTGTCTTTCTGTCCTTAAGCCTGTCTCTTGGGTGGGTATTGGCAAAATTATTTTCAATAAATTTGTCAGTCCGAGAGAGATCTATTGCGGTTGACAGTTCTCAAGTCAGAATTATCCCAATAGATTAAATACTTGACAGTATTATGTATATAATATATTCTCTGTAGAGGTAAATTACTGAAGGAATGTTTGACTCCATGACATAAACATGATCTCAGTCTGCTATTATGAATACTCTTATCAGAGACATCATAACATATTGTTGTGTTTTGTTGGGCTGCAGTGATTATTTCTGTAGATGACTCATTCAGATTCTGTTCAAAGATATTCAGTTAATTACACCAATATATGATATTAACTTAAAGTCTTTTGGTTGCCAAAGAATAATTGGAGTTTTTGCATTTAAGAAATGACATTAACCAATTTATCTAATCGATTAATCAACTAGTTATTTCAGGTTTAATGTTCTGATAGCTAACACAGTATTATTATTTTCTTGGCCCTTTGCTCTTAGAGTTGTGTAGATTTCAGTGATTATGATTCCAGTTGTAATTCTTATTATTGATTATAAATGGCATGTTATTGAATAAAAACACAAAGCTAAATATTTTTACGTTTTGATTTCTTTTATTCTCAACAGAATATGCTCCTAAAAGTCATTTGTCTTGTCAGGTGTTTCACCAACATGTTTTTTGTTTTTCTTTTGTGAAAAGGTCAAACAAAAAAATCAAATATTATGACACTATGACTGGGACGTCAGAAATGTTTCATTCCTCTAGCATGCAGCAGGAAATTTGTCATGTTTGACGGACTTCCTCCCTTGCAGGAAATAAATTTCCCACAGTGATTAAATTTCACTGCTGTCTACTGTGAAATCTCTCTCTCCCTCTTTCTCTTTAGCGATATCTGCGGTCCCCCATATTGTAAAAGCTATACATGTTCATTAACACATTCCCAGCCCAAAGGTCTTTCCGTCGGTCCGCCTCTCTCTCTTTGTCTGTCCACTGTTGTTTCATTCCATCACCCACTCAGTGACCGTTTCTTAACCCTCCCTCTTAACATTCGTTCATCCAAAAACTCTTATTTCTGTATTTTTTTAACAGATCTGAGACATCTATCTCAGCAGTGGATCAAGTCTTTCATATCTCTCCATCATTCAGTCTTGCTGACAGGTCAATTAGAGGTTGAGGTCCTATCCTCCAAGCAGTGGTACTCGCAAGAATGTTTGCTATGGTTTGTCTGATTTGTCATTCTCCCCTTTTCTGTACAGACACTCCATACAAGATATTAGATGTGGCAACACAGGCCTGCATAATATTTTTGCATAGCTATTTTTTTCACTCTAAAAGCCCTGTGGTACATTCTGTCTTCCATTTCATAGTTAATATGAAAAGACATGTTGATTTCATACAAAATGGGATAAACTTAAAACGGCACAAGTACTGTGATTGGGTGTGCAATGTCACCTAAACTAACCTTGTTTTTACTTTGAGCTTGAAACTGTGCATTAGATTTTCCCCACATACCTGTTTATCTTTTATTGGAAATGTGAGTTGATCTCAGGAATCATTTTGACTTGGAATATTTGCCTTTTATGAGCAGCTCCTGTTGCAGAGGTCATACTACAGTAATGTTTAACCACTGGTTCCTGACACCGTCCATCGCCGCCTGTTTTCCCACACACCGCAGTGCTAGGGAGAACACTTTGATCACAGACGGCAAATCCGGCAGCATTTAAGTTCCTCTCCATTTGGAGTTTAATCTTAACACTTTAAGTGCACCTCTAGGTCATCTCAGACTCTTGCTCGTTCTCAGGAATGTTTCAAGTAAACTCACAACTGGACTACTGCCTTCTGTTGCTATTTGTTAGTTGTGGGAAATGTATGAGTGGGCTGTGTGTTGGTTGGTTAGAGCCCCCGCACACTTTATTTTTTCCTTTTTTTTTTTTTTTTTTTAAAGCTTTGTCTAGAGGCATAAAGTTGCAGGAAGATTGTACAAATGTGGGAAGGCCAGGAACCTACGGGGGCATTGATTTATTCACGTTGGACCACAGTGTGACTCTTCCTCTCCCTGGGTTTCTGGTGTTCGTCCCTATGTCATAACCGGTATGTGTGCATACGTGTGTCTGTCCCAGCATGCCGAGTTCGCTCCCTTGGGTCCCTGACCGCGTGCACAGGGCGCCTCCTCCTCCCCAGCTGTGAGGAGCAGGGCTCTGACATGGCCTGTCCCTTTAGCTCACTCTGAACGTTTGACACGCCAAGCGCAGAGGTCAGCCTGACCTACTTTCCCCTGGCGGCCCTTCTGCTGAGCTGCAGCGCTCCTCAGCAGGGGGGGCAGCGAGGGCGGAGCTGCTTACGCCTCCACTGCTGTCCTGGTGTGTTAAATCACCGCCATTTGTTAGGAGACACGTTCCTCTGTGTGTGCGTGTGTGTGTGTGTTTTAAGTGTGTAGGAGGCATCCCACACGCGCACAAGCACACACACACACACACACACACAGGCTTGTGCTGAGGTTGGATATGAAGTGCTCTGTGGGGGTTGCAGGTAGATGCTGGGCAGCACTTGGGCAGGACCCCTGCAGTGAGCTCTGTCTGACTCACTTTGTGTACCACCATTCACACCCTCTGACCTCCTCCACCTACTTCACTTTCCTCCATACTGTAGATCCACTTAAACCAACTTATAGTCCACTATCTTAACATGAATACTTTGTAACCACACAGACGTTGATGGTAAATCTAAGGAGCTGCTGCTCAAACGCTGACATATTGTTTATATGCGCAGCGGTAATTGGCCTTAATTTTTCATCAGCCCATTGTCGTCTTGCTCTCTCCTTTCTCTCCTACTCAGCAAATACACTGTGATCCATCAAATGCAGCGACTGTCGCTGTCATTGCGTTTTCCTCCTCTGCCTCTGCTGCTGGAATATTTTTAAAATCTCCTTTTGTTCTGGTTCATCTCGTTGCCTACAAATGACCCACAGCCTGCTAATTTCACACCAGAAACGTGTCTTAAGCGGTAAAGAGGGTTTGTCTGACACAGTATGGGACATTGCGGGCACAGGACCTGTCAGGAGAAGAGGAGTGCAGGCAGGCAGGGTGGGTTCATTAAAAAGTAAACTTCTAATGTAGCGGCAGGCCTTTGCTGTTCGACTGTATCAATGATTTAGGCTCAGCAGAAGGCCCTTAATGGATAGAGCCACCTCTCTGTGCAAGTTCAGCCGCTTCTGTCCGCCTGGTATCAAGTGGCACACACATTCAGACCCACACACATACAGACTATGAAGGAAAAAATGTTTTTAAGTACTTAAGTGTGTATGGTATTGTACTGCTTGCATCACACACCCTCTCTGCTCAGACACTCCCCCTGTCGGACACGTCTCAGGGTCTCAAAGTGGTGCTGGCTGCCTAAATGGAGAGCCTCGTATCTGTTTGTCACCATCCACTATGCATGATCACATCCTGTGTTCGCATTGTTTTATTCATCTGAACTAATGTCGAACTGTGACGAGGCACAGGACAGAGTGAGGCTGAAAAGGACGAGGCCTGCTTAATGGTGTTGTCACTGCAGCCTGTGTAAAGCAGGCAGGATCCCTTCTCGTGCTTATGTGCCCTCAAAACCAGGGTCAACCAGCAAGCCCCTCTCTCCTACGGCCACTGGATCACTGTTACTTTGTCTGGATACATGTGTTAAGTCGATTTGACTCTTCAGATCTGATTCAACAGATTATCTTTTTGTGGTTGGATTACATTCAGACCACAGAGAGTTTTGATTGCAGCGCAAGCCTGAGCGCTTCAGTGTCTAGTTCAGAAGATCCGATAGCAGGGTGACAGAAATATATTGTGGCTTGAGAGCTTTCCATAAGTGTATTCTGGTGTGTAACGGAGGCTGTGCTGGTTGATAATGTTTTGTATGCCCATGGTACACTTAAATAAGAGAAACTAGAACTGAAACTATCAGTCAATTAATCAATTGGTCAGTTGGCAGAAAAGTCACTAATTGGTCATTGATCAGTCTTTGCAGTTAGCAAATATGAAGATGAATGTGGGGATTTTCTACTTTTCCCTGTTTTATTTCATTTTAAATGAAATGATTTTGAGGTTCAGATAAAGCAAGAAATGTAATACTTTTTTTGACATGACAGACTAAACAATTAATCAGTGAATAGAAAAATTAATTATGAAAGTAACAGTTAGTAAGAGACTGCTTTTTTTTACATTTCAGAATCTTCTGTATTTTATAGATATTTTCTCTATAACAGTTTTGAGTATTTTGATTCCTTGTAAATATAATGTGTAGGCGTAGGGCAGCCCGCTGGTATATGACTTGTTAGAGTCTATATGTCTTACCCTGTTTATTGTATTTTGTGCTGTTGTCTCTGTCTGCAAGGATTCAGTTTCCTTAGTTTAGGTATTTGCATGATACTCCACCATAAATCAAACACTTGGCAGCCTTGCGGTCTTCAAATGCAGATGTTAAACTTTTGTATTTCAGAAACAACAGCAGCAATTATGGTTATCTTGAATTTGTTGTATTGGATTACAGTGGTGTTGAGACAAAATGTGTCAAAATGTCCTACAGCATAATCCACTTTGCTGCTGTCCATTCTCATATTTAATATGTTGTAAACACACAAATATTTGACAAAAGAAGGTTTACACTGCTTCAAGTAGAGTTTTACAGTTTCAGGGAAGGTGATACAGCGACTGGGAGGAGCTTCTTGTTGTGGATTGTGATTAAGTTAAGGGGTTAGATTGGACATGTCTCTTCCACCCTGAGAGGCTTTTACCCCAGGGGACTTACAGTAAATGTATTCAACCTTGATAGGAGTAAGTGTGAGATGTCATTAAGATTTTGAAGTTCAACCCTGTCTAACAAGCTACAGTACAACTGCTTAGGACAATAATAAGAAATAAAACTTAAGTAAAGTACTATTACCGGTTGTTAATGTGCGAAACTTGATTTTTATCACCCGGCTCAGTCTTGACTGACTGACTCTTTAACATGAATTCTGGCAGAAGTGCGGACTGCAGCCATCTTTCAGGCCTATGGGGATGATAGTTTGATGCTGAAAAGATAGGCTTTGGGTCGAGTTTCACTTTCAAAAAATATTTTCTTCTGGCAAAAAGAACAGAATTATTTTGACTATAGCGCCCGTCTCCCCCTGCTGCTTTTCTGTTGGAGAACAGTGTTAGACTTCCTCTGGATTGCACTGGCATTTCAGAGTGATTTAACCAGCGAGATTGACAGCATTACAACGAGGCTGTCATTATCATCCCTCCTGTGGTATAATTGCCCATACTGTTGAACAAGCAGCTCCCATCTTTTGCACTTGGGGGTCTCACACTCTCTCTCTCTCTCTCTCTCTCTCTCTCTCTCTCTCTCTCTCTCTCTCTCTTCTCTCTCTCTCTGTTTCTCTCTCTCTCTCTCTCTCTCTCTCTCTCTCTCTCTGTACCTCTCTCTACTCATCTCCCGCATCCGTTAAACTCATCAGAGAATCCTACAGCTTTTCAGTGTGGCCATCTGTCAATACCCCTCCATAAAGTGGAGTGGAGAAACATGTGCATCCATTGGCCTCTTGTAAGCCCTCAGCTGGCCTGCCTCCAGCTGGTTCTGAGGGCCTCGCTGTAGCTGGTTAACCTGGGCCTGGAGCATCGCTCTTCAGCCCTTGTGGCTACTTCAGCCCACCTCGCCTTCCCAATCAGGCATCTGGATGAACCTCCCCTCTTCACCGCTGTGGAGTAGCTTGTAACACTGTAATGAGTTAACTTTCAGAATGATCTACATAATTTATTTCCTGCCCCCACAGGAGCTTGCTGGAGCATTAATTAATATCAGGCCCTGGTATCAGCAGCCATCCCAGTGTGGGATTCCTTCTGGCTCCTATTTTTGGCACCCGTGGAATTCGATATATTTGTGCAAATCAGAAAGCAGTTTGTTGGACATTGATGAAAAGTATCGCTTTCTGGTGGCTTTGTATGCGGATCAAGCTCCTGTGTAGAGTGAGGCGTGGACCCAGTTTGTTGGCCAGATCTCACGGCACTGAAATGAGCCGGCCTCGATGACAGGAGCCGTGGCTGTGACTGAACTGAAATGATACATGCCAACAAGTTGTATACCCTTGTCGCCTCTGCTGACAGTGATGTTCACCACACTCAAGCACTACAGACTTGTTTGTGTCATCTGATTTCTTTGATATGTATTAACTCACCTGACCCCCTTTGTCTCTCTCTGTCTCTGTTTTCCCCCCACAGAACTCAATACGGCACAATCTGTCATTGAACAAGTGTTTTCTCAAAGTGCCTCGCTCCAAAGATGACCCAGGAAAGGTGAGACTTTTAAACATGAATTTGATTATAAACAGAAAGAAATGCATGTAATTATGATGAATACAAATAGACGAATATGTTTAGTTTCTCTGCTGGCAGACTTCACTGTCACAACATTTTTTTTGGTGCGTATCATGCTATCTCTGGTAGAAAAATGCTATGTTTGAATGGCTGCCAGGACTCTGACAGTCTGGAAATGCATGGCATGCTCGTAATCTATTATGAACCTCCCACCCCCACAGAATTGCATTTCAAATGTAAGGAGAGGCCAGTTTTTTGGACCAGCACAGGCAGCAGATGTGGGTGAAGGCAAAAAAAAAGTCCATAGACTGGTGGAGATGGGGCCACAACAGGGTAGAAGTCAGGTCATTTCCAGATTTCAGCATCGCTGAAGTATTTACTCATGGTGCTGAAACAAAAAAAGAATTGACCTCATTTGCTCTGTTCTCAGCTCCCTATCTCCCATTTTTCCTTCTCTGAAAATGATGTATAGTCCAACATGTTAATTTGACATTTGAATCTCAGTAGGACCACCTACAGTTGCTTTTTCAGCCCGATTTACTTCACAATCTCTAGCGACATCAACCTGATAAATAGTGTCCCCTTGTCCACTGCGCAGTTCATGAAAAAGGAGCCTATGGGCCAACATTTAGTAAGACTGTGTGCATAGGTGTAACCATATGTAGCCTAACCCAGATTTCATCCCGTCACTGTCACTGTCAGGCATACATACAACAACATATGCTTAGGCAACCACACAAATAATTACACACTAGCACGCACGTACACACCGACACATGCATGAAGAGCTACGCCTAGCTGTGTAGAGGATGGGGACTGAATGCTAATTTCATGTTTTGCTGTAATCCTCTGATATTGACACTCCTGGGAGCTGCTCCACTAAATACAAAATAATCTATTGCTGTATGGATCCCATTCCAAATGCATGGCCAACATGCTCGCATCCTTAATGTTTAATTTGGAATTTTCCTCACTCCCTTCCCCCCCGAAGACAACTTCAAAGAGGCGCTAGCCGCTCTTGATATGTTGCATCAATATTGTAATGTGGCAGGAATATGAGAACTGCTGGTTGGATGAGATAGGAGAGTCATGTCGCTCTCTGCCTGTCTCTCTCTCTCTCTCTGAGATGGTGTAAGAGATGACAGTTTGTATTGTACACACACACACCACCCTGTCTGCCTCGGAGGTAGAATTGCAGCCTGTGAAGGCTACCGTTAATAATCTTTATTTTAATTGGTCCTGTGTCTCTGCCTGGAGTTTCCAGGATGACAGGTGTACTTGTTGTATTTGTCCTTCCTATATTTACACACAAAAGGGGAACTAGATGACACAATTTATGTTGATGTATGAAAATGGGCTGCGTCATCTATGGGAAGAGAGCACATCTGTTATCAGGTTTTGTTTTTTGTTTTTAAATCTTTAATTCTTTACAGCAGCCTTTGTGTAATGGCTGCAGAAGATATCGTGGCTTTGCTATGCTGTTGCCCCAGACTCCGTGGACACACTTCACTTGGCATTGCTACAGTATATTGCAGTGTATTTGTGAATAATTTAATGACTCTTTATATGTTTTTCTTTTTTCCTGCCAACTCTCATGGGGTGAGTGTAGGAAAATGTAGAAACTCCCTTCCCATGAGGGATAACTTAATGTGTTCTTCCCCCTCTAATTAAAAGGAACGCCACCAAGCCTGGCTTTGTCTCTCTGACTCCTAATTTTGAAACATCTGCATCTGTAGCCCAGCAATTAACCCCTGCATCTGAACACAGAGATGGTTCACATGTGGAGACACTTTTTCTCACCTTTTGCATGCATTCTTCAGTAAATCTTCTTGCAGAAAACATGGGTTGTTTAATGAGGTTTCGGCTGCATTTTACTATAGCCTACATCAATATGAGATGTTTCTTCATCTTTGATTGTGCTGTGAATTATTTGTCCCTCTAAGGAAAATGTTAATTGACCCCAAAGCCTTGCACATATTAAAACTTATAATTTAACCCCCTGACGGATATAGGCCAACCCTGGCTTTTCATTTCTACAATTGCAGCAGCGGTGCATGTGAGCTGAGAAAATAACAGATTTGCTGGCTTTAACAAGAACAGGCCATTGTGTATGCAGTGGTTATTATATAGATACTGAAGATACAGCTTGTTCTATGGCCTCTCCTGTTGTTCAGAGAATTTCTAATGGAAATAACAATTATTCTCTCTGCTAAGAAAGTAATTTTAAAGGTCCTGATCTCACTTTCTCCCGACAATTGAGATTTTATCAGGGGCCACATGAAATATTAAAAATAAATTCAGAACATGCAGGGCCGTAGGGTAAAAATCTGTACTGTAAGCTGCGTTCCTTCGGTTTCGAGGAGGAACACCATTGAAAAATAAATTAAATGGGGCCGAATGCAAAGATAAATAATGCAGCCTGGTTGTGGAATTGCTAGCTGCCGCCCCAGAGCCAGCCCCAACTGTTCTCTCCTTGATTAGCCTTACTCAGACCTCAGAAGAAAGCAGCACGGCAGGGCTAAGGCTGCCTCGATTCCTGGGCTGAGACTGTGGAGCCTTCATCCTTGGCAACAGCACTCTGACTCAGTACCTGAGGCTGAGGAAGTACAGCTTCAGGAAAGGCTTAGCATTTCACCACCACCAGCTGCCCTCACCAGCCTCTCATTGAGGAGCAGCCGCAGAGGAGGAAAAGCCAAACCTTTTCTACTAACAAAGCCCACCCACACGCCGCACAAACTCACAGCTATCAACTCAAATAAAAGCTTGGGCTGATAGGACAGACTTTGCCTGTGCTTTGCCTTTGACAGTCTCTGATTTTTAAATAATGTTGTACCAAAGCAGGCTGAAGTTGCCAGTAAAAGATCTGCTGCTTGTGCCCTGTCATGTCAGAGAGGAAATGTCTCAGTCCAGTGCAAACATCCTAGAGATGAAAAAGCAATCTGTTGTGTTTTATCAGCCTGCTGGTCTTTCTTCTGTCTGCAGGGCTCTTACTGGGCCATCGACACCAATCCAAAGGAGGACGCCTTGCCCACACGGCCAAAGAAGAGGCCGCGATCTGGAGAGCGGGTGAGTGTGACGAGAAACTGTGTTTTCCCAAGAAAACACATTTTTCTACATATGCTGTTCCTCTGCTAAAGCTTCTCCATGTTCTACTTGGTTCAGCATTTATCTGTGCCTCTACTTCTGTCTGTTTTCTTTTTCTTTTGCCCTCCTTTCTCTCCCACTTTCTCCGACTCTTTCTCTACCACACGCACATACACGCACTTTTACACACACACACACACACACACATACACACTCGCACACACACACACACTCACACTCGCACTCACTCAGTAGGAGTTCATATCCAGACTTTATATAACTGCCTCTCCATGCTGCTTCGCTAGCCTGTCATGAAGTGGGGTCCTTATTAATAAACTATGCCCCAGGCAGCCATTACATACATTACATTCTGCACTCACTTTTTTTTAACAAACATCAATTAATGCAGAGCTGTGCGCGCCGGCTATTCTGAGCGGGAGCTTTTGTCTTTAATTATGGATGAGTTTCATCCAGCACTACGTACAGCTGTAGAGGGCTTTAGTGAGCTGCTCAGATTGACCTGGCCCTGGGGCATCCCGACACAGCGGGCTCTTGTCTCCTCCTTCCCCACAATGTGGCTGACCAGAGGCTACAAGGAGAAGAGGATCCTGTCAGGCTGGCAAGGCAGACTCATGCGCACATGCTAACACACGCCATTGTCTCTACCACACATACACACGCACAAGCATAGAGACTACATACAACTTAACATGCCGTTCATGTAGTTGCCCTACAGCATCAGCATACTATCACATTCATTCAACAAACCGTGTCTCTTTGCTGGTGTGAGATTTTATATGAAACAAATGTAATTGTACAGGAAAGGTACATTGCTTCTAATATGCAGCTCTGCTGACAGCTTCAGCTGCAGCTCTCCTGATGCAGTTCTGTTCATTTGAGCATGACACAAAAGAACGCACCAAGTGAGAAGTGTGTTTTCTGTAGGACACATGCGCTGTGCTTACCCTCCCTCCCCCCATACACTGTCTGCCTACAAGGCATTCCATTAAGAGTCTCAGACATTGAAATTGAGAGTTTGTGAAATCTCATTTATGTTTATCATGAATTAAAAATGGTATTGTTGGCAGCCAATCCTCTTACAGTAAGCAGTTTTGGGAGACAGGCATGGCAGAGTTATCTCTCACAACAGTGTGCCTATACGGCAAGATGAGGGCATACGGGTCTGTGTGTGTGTGTGTGTGTGTGTGTGTGTGTGTGTGTGTTCTGTTTACTGTATGTGTGTTTGGGCGGGAGGTGAGGGTGGGGATGGGGGTTGTCGCCATCTTCTCAGAAAGCACAGTTCAAATATGACCTAAATAAAGATATTGTCTCTGTCACATGACAATAGTTCTGCTTTATCTTTTTGTACTATGCAGTCAGATATGTATTTGGCCTGTGCAGAATAATTGTCACAAACATAATCCAAGTCTTTTATTGCAACCTGCAGTGGATCTCATGTGTTTTAATAATTGGATAGTGTTGAATTTTTTTTGTCTGCCTCCACACCCCACCCCCAACCCTCACAGGCTTCTACGCCGTACAGCCTGGAGTCGGAGTCTTTGGGGATGGAGTGTATGATCCCTGGAAGTGCCTCTCCAACGCTGGCAATCAACACTGTGACTAACAAGGTACTACAACCAGCCATCCAGCCTCCAGCTCCAACACACACCTGGCTACACGGCTGCACCCTGACCCCACCCACTTCTCCAACCACCTACAGCACTATTCCCCACAGAGAGAGGAGCACTCTAGTGGAGGGGAGACACACACAAACACATACACACAAGCACACACTCGTATGCCTAAAGCTTCTCTGCAATGCAACCCACACCAAAATACACAACTATCTGCACTGCAGCACCTTTTTCCTTTTCAACAACAGGCAGCAGACTCTTCTTATCTTCAGCACGGAAATATGATGCTCACACTGATACTTAGCGCTCTGCAACCTGATAGACCTTGCACAGTCTCGTGCAGACTTGCAATAGGATACACCACACGCTGCATGGGGTTTCTGTGTTCACACCTGTAGTGAGGTTGACACCGTGTTTCTCCACCTATGACCACATCACTCCTCCACACTACAGGTGACCACCCCAGCTCCTGGTTCTGTCTGCTCTCTCCAGCTTCTTTTCTTTCTTTTTTTTTTAATATGTGTAAAAGCTTGGAAACACTTGTACATCACAGAACAAAGCTACAGGGACTGCTAGCTGTTAGCTCTGAGTGTGCCGCTCACTCTGAAATTTAAATAGGCTTTTTAACCTTAAGCTCTCATCCTCTGAGCCCAGTGGGGGCAGCTCTCAGGTGTACTTTTAAAAAGCCTACAAGAGTGGCTTATTCATTTGCTGCAAGCATTACCAAAAAAAAAAAAACGTTTAATGTGAACAGGGGGGTGTTCATAGGAAAGAGGAGTTAGTGTGTGTGTGTGACAGTGTGTTCTGAAGTCTTAGCATATGTCGGTGTGTGTTATAACTTGCGTATACATGTATGTAGGTTATGTTACAGAGTGTTTCAGCTTGTTTTGACGAGCGTGTCAGCGACGAGTAACTTGGGGCTGCTTCTATGGAGAACATGCCATTTTTCATGTTGCTGCAGCAGACAGATTCATGGGCCTAAATGTTGGAGAAAGATGACCCTTTTCCCTCTCTGATTGCTACAAACAAGCACTCGCTGCAGCACTGGTATCCACCGGCAGTGACAGCATAATGAGGCCCTAATGTAAAGAGCTGGCAATTAAGATTCTGGACTCCTGCCATAAAATACCTCCAGTCAAATAACTCAGGAGAGCAACAAGCAGAAAACATTAAAACAGCTCAAAACTTGACTACTGTGCGATTCCAGGAGGTGATGAAAAGAAGTTTTGATTTGTCTGTTTTTGTTCGCTTGATTGTGACAGAAACTGTTGCAGCGGTAAAGTGAACAGAAGACAAAGTGTAATAGCAACACATCTGAGGCCCTAACTCCTCGGAGAGAGCTTGTTTCTCACTGTCTTACACTGTAAACACACGACAGGCCACGCCTCTTTCGGTGCAGTGTGCCAAGCCACAGGAATTCCCTCTCTCTGTTTTTCTCTCTCTCCCTTTCTATTCCAGTCTCTCTCCTTCATTCCCGCCTTCTCACATAGACCAATGGAAGACGCTGGCAGGGCGACTACTGAACCAGCAAGAATCTCCTTCTCCCTCCTGTCGAACATTCCTCACAAGATCGTCCTCACACACACCCCCCCCTCATTTTCTTGTGCCTCTCTCACAGAGTGTCAGATTTTTCTTTTCCCTCCCCAAAGGTTGTGTTCTGAGATGGCCCTAAACATTGCTGTGAATGTGATGAAACTCAGGCACAGAAGTGTGATGATGAAGGGAAAGAGGGGATTGTTAGAAGCATGTTTGCTGATGAATCGTCTGTCTTTTTTTTTCTCTCTCTCTCTCGCTCATCCCTTCCTCCTCTCTTCCTCTGCCTCTGCCTGTCTGTTCAATCCTGCATGCAGGGATTGTGCTGAACACTAGCTGGCATTGTTGGAGACACCTGGGCCAATCTTGCTTTGATTTCATAATCCATGTCTCATGCTCCAGATTAGGCCCCCATGTAAAAGACACCTCTGGCTTTTTACTTAATTCACTGCTAAGAATAGAACTCTGACTCGCTTGCCTGCTAGCTAACACTGTACACAGTATTTACTGTGCAGCCGCTCTTGCCTGTATGAGCATGCCTGCTTCTGTCTATGTGTTTTTGTATGCGCGTGTGTGTTATCCTACCTTTAGTGCATATCTGAAGCTGAAGAAAGGGGCACACGTGTGTCATGTGTTTGTGCGTGCTTCTGCGTATGTGGGTGAGATGCGACTGGGTGTTCGTCTGTGACGGTGCGTGCTTGAGTGGGCGTCCTCACTCGAGGGACTCTAGGGTCTGCGTAAACCACAGAGCAGTGAGGTTTAGAAATCATCACACTTTATGGGTGAGTAGAGTAAAAATAGATTGCGGTGAGAGACTTAAGGCTAAAAGCCTATTTTATGACTTCATTACACATAACATTTATATTTCTGTGGCACGCTGTTTTTGATTAGCATTGTAGGGCTGATTTTGTAGACGTGTTTAAGCCTTCAGTCTTAGCTGCTCATTGAGTTCCCCTTCACGCTAATGAACACTGGTGCCAAGCCCACACTGAGTGGAGGAAGGCTAGAGTTGCCTAATGAGCTTCTCTTACTACCCCCCTATTCTCCTCTCGCTCAGCCTCACCCTGCTTCCTTCTACAGTGCTGGATTCAGCGTTTGCACTCTTTTTTTTAAATCGCAGTATTTCAAGCTCTATTGTACCAGCTCGGGAGCCAAGCTCCATATTAAAAGCTTAATACGAATGGACACTCTCACTCTGCATCTATGGGTCCTGGATGCGTACCAGCATGTTAGTCAGCTGGCCAATCAGTCAGAGCAGAGAAGGCAGTCGGGGCCGCCTGGGTTTCCTTGCCTCCTTGTGGCCTCTGTGGTAGCCTCAGCAGAAAGACAAGAGGCTTCAGTCCACTGCTGCTGAGAGGCAGGGTGCTGGGCAGGGCCAGGCCAATCTGCCTGCCTGAAGGCTGCTGCCACTGCTCTCTCATTGTGCTGAGCACAGAGCCCACTCTGTTCCACTCACAGTGATGAGCAGAAGCCACCATGCTGCACTCAGTCATGGACGGACATGCACACACACATGCATGCGCGCACACACACACACACCGAACTTCGAATGTCAGGCCCTCTTCCACTGCAACACCATCAGTGCATTACTGCCATTCCTTTCTCACAATACAAAACTCAACACATGGGCTATTCTCTGTGGGTATCATTAATTTCATTATCTGGATCGTTCTTCTTGCTATTGTCTTAATTGTCTGACGGCGCACTTTATTTGGGAAGGGTGGGAGGACTAAACCTTGTTAGACAATAATTAAGATTGTCGTCCTGAAGTGGTTCGGCTAGTTTCGCTGCTATATTGAAAGGTCAGTGTCTCTGCTGCACTGAAATCCTTTGTTAGCTGTCCCAAACGGATTTGCGCTCGGTGAGCAGATGTGGCTGACATCGCCAATAGTGTGACCTTTCGTGATGGGAATGTCTCAGCTGTCTCCAGACCCCTTTACACGTTCAGCTGGAACCCCTTAGTGACTGTGGTGGGTGCTCGGTAGCACCCTGCGTCTCTCAATAAAGTGAAAAGAAAAGTACTCTGGTATTATGACATGTCATTGCATGCAGCACACACACACATGCTCAGGCTTTACATTTTCATACCAAATTACATTGTTTAACTGTAGACCAACATTACCTTTCATACCCATTATCTCAGAGGAATGCTGACACGCTCTACCGTCAGCAGTAGTGGAGATGACATTGGTAACCTTAGAGTGTGTCTGTGTGTGTGAGGGCTGGAATAAGCTAATGTACATTTATGTGTTTTCAGGTGGCGTTGTACAACACAGACCAGGAGGGGAGCGATAGTCCAAGAAGCAGCCTTAACAACAGCCTGTCTGATCAGAGTCTGGCCTCTGTCAATCTCAACAGTGTGGGCAGTGTGCACAGCTATACACCGGTAAGGACCGCTTGCCATGGGGATGCAACTCGACAGCAATGGGGTATATTTCAGAGGTCTTCATTCATTCATGAAATTCTCCACAATATCTGAAATTACTTTGTGCAAAACCTGCCTGAATCCGACATGACTCAGTAAATTTTCAACAAAAGAGACCAAGGTGGGTTGCCTGGTGATCTTGGGGGTTGAGGCATGACTGTGAACCACACTGTCCGTGTTTTGAGTCTGGCTGGGGACATTTGTCTCACGCCATTTACCCTCTCTCTCTTTGTTGTTTTATCGTCATCTCCACTGTATGCTACGTGAAAATGCATGCCATGCCCCAAAAATAAATCCAGTCTCCAGTCTGAAAATATCCACACATGATGAGCTCTGATCCAAAATATGGATCAACCCGAATACGCTCAAATGGAAAGAGACTGCCACCGGCGGCAGCATGATGCGCCACTAATTAACAAGCAGACCCACTCGAGAAAGAGTAGCGATTCATATTAGTTTTTCAGCTTGTGTCAAAAAACACATTTATCCTATAATCATTAAGATGCAAGCGTCATGCGATCAGGGTCAGTTCACTTGGATCCATTCAGGTTTTAGACATACTGACAAAAAGACTTCCTGAACCATTGAGATTTTAGAGAATTTGGACCGGGTCCCGTAGTGGATCCATGAAGGCTTCTGGTTTATTTGCACCAATCAATCTACACTTTGCTCCGGTATAAACACAGAACAAATACGTAGCATTTTGATTCCCAAAATTTCAAATACAGAGTCGTTGCTGTTCCTTAAACAGTGAGTAGGATCCTGATAATTCTGGTTGTCAATGCTGCAGCACATGAAAGTCTCTTCATTGGATATTTATAACAAGACATTTATATAAATGTAGTGTAATGGATGATTTTATTTTTGTACAAAGCGCTAAGACCAAGTGATAAATTCTTATTGCATTCACATTTTTCAAGCTGTGGGGAGCCACAGTCACTAAATGAATGAAAATGAAACACCGCCAGACTTAGAAAGTGTACTGTATCCCATATTTCATCTGATCTGAGAGCCCCAGGAGGCTCTCTTCAGAGGAGCCAGCCGTAGACAGCAATAGACCGAGGTTCAGGGTGGACATGCGCTAGAGTACAACATCAGGAAGGGGGTTAAGGGAAACAGAGAAAAATGTGCACGCTCCTGGAAGCCAGACAAAGAGAAGCGCTTCTTCTGATGTCCTCCCACCAGAGATGCCCCCTCTTTGGTGTGGTCCTCCCGCATCCTAGAGTGCTCCCTGCTCCAGGCTCTGGGCATCGATCGGCTCAGCCTGATGGATGTGCTCTCTTTCTCTCTCTCCTCTCTCTCTCTCTCTTTCACTCTCTTTCACACAGCCAAAGCAGCGGCTCACAGTAAACACTCTGGCTTTATTATCACCTCTCCACTCTTACCCAAGCCAGACTGTGAGCCGTGCACTTCAGCAGCCTGCCCACATCTTGGAAGAGATGTGGGCAGGAAGATGTTATGATCAAAAATTGGACGTGACCTCTCTTGTAACGCTTGCTCACAGTGGACACAAGTCAGGTCCTGCTTTGTGAAATAGCGATGGTTTTGCATCACTGCCCTTGCTGTGATGAATCTCATAGACAAACTCTTTGCTGGAGGGAACACTGCTTGCTGTCTCACACCCAGGGGCAGTGCATAACATTGACTGCCCACACAAATACATGGATAAAATGGCTGCTTATTTGTACAAGGTATTGCTATTGATTTTGTTTTAAATACATTTTGCTTGGCCACCTGAGTATTGGGTTTGTGTCCATTCGAGTTGGTCTCCTAATGTAATGTGAGCCAAAGCAGCAAGCGGCGGCGCTGACCTAGATTGTTGCCATTTACGTAATTGTTTTTTACAGGTTGTGTGACTTACTCCTCCTCAGACATGAGACGTTTTCTAGGTGGCTCCTCAGAAGAATCGAACCGTTGCCATGTTTGACCTGTGTGTTTGCCGTGTACATTCACATAAACCACCAGTTTGCATTAAATATTCTAGAGGTTTTCTGTTTTCTGTTTTTGCGGCTCCAAGACCAGATGAGCATGGCGAGTATCTTTCGAAAAGTATGTATGTGTATTGATGTGTATGTTGGAGCATTGTAGTGCTCTCCTCTTAGCAACAGTAGTCCCTGTAGTCTGTGGTGCAGGTGTAGCAGAGCCGTAGCCAGAGTGTTGCACAAAATCTTTCACAGATTAAACATTAAAAACCTTTTTTTCATACTTTTTTTAATATATATATACTTTTTCTTTTTTTAAAAAAAATAAATCTATACTTTCTTCATGCCTCCCTCTCCCCCAGGTAACCAGTCACCCAGAGCCAGTGTCCCAGTCGATGAGCCTACAGCAGCCCCCCCAGTCCCAGTACAACATGCCGGACAGGGATAAGCAGCTCCTGTTCTCTGAATTCGAAGATCTCAGTGCCTCCTTCCGCAGCCTTTACAAGTCTGTTTTTGAGCAGTCCTTCAACCAACAAGGTGAGTGGCCTCGCGGGAGCATCAAGTGGAAAACTAATAGAGAGCCTAAGCTTCATTTATCAAGGAACGGGATGATTCTCAGAACAATTTTCCTAATGTGGGTTTGTTCTTAACAGCTGGGGCTATAGAGAGTCTTTAGACACTAATTATGTTTACTGAGAATTGAGCAGGTATTCAACAGGCTCACTAGCCTGTAGTGCAAATCTATACTGTATATAGAATAGAATAGTGTTTTCATGGTGTTTTGCCAGAGCAATGTGCAAAAGGCCTCATTTGTTATTCAAAAGCAGTCTCAGAATTCACATCTTTAAATATTTAATTAGAGGATGCAAAGAGATGTTACTGCATTTCTTTAATGGTTAATTCAGAATTAATACACCACCCTTCCTGCTGTATGTTTTTCAAATGACATGAAAGTTCTCTGCGTCTTGTCTTGTTTGAAATGTTTGCCCGCACAGGCTGTGTTTTATCAGAGGAGTGGAAGAAGTTACAGGCAGCCCAAGTCCTCAGTAAATCTTTTGGATTTGAGGTTCATTTGTCATAATGATGGGGAGTTCGTATGATATAATACATAGTGGTGGATAGAGCACAGCTTTCCAAAAGCCTATGAGTCCCTGCAGAACAAAATGCATTTTTGCTTGTAATCTGATTGACCGATAAACAAAGAGCACTTGACAAGCGGGTTATGAGCAAAGTAGACGGAGCTTTCTGTGTATAACCTACTTTCACAAATCAAATGCATTTCATGCTAATGTTTTCAAAGAGTTCCTTGCCTTTAATCTATCATCTATGTTTCATTAGTTGAAAGTTGTTACCTTTTTTATGCGCATAAAAGTGAAATCTCTTAGTCAGACAAGCTCTAGCAATTAAAAAGCGTAAATAATCGAGCTAGAGGATTTCACACTCTGCCGCTGTAGACAGTGAGCTAATTCACTGGCTTTGATAATAGGTAATGAGCTCGCATTATTATTCTGGTGCCGCGTTAATTGCTTTCTGTATTTCCCTGGTTGGACAATGGGCTTTCTGTGCCGATAAGAGATGCACCTTTGTCACCCCTGCAGTGAGTGTTACGTGCCGATTGTGGAGGTGCAGGCCTAGAGTCAGCTCTAAAAGCACTCCAGTGAAATAGGTTTACTGTGCCAAAGCTGTGAAGGACAGGGCCTCTTAAGACCACTCCCTGCCACTCAGATGATTGCAGTCGGGTGTGCAGATGTTCATGCTCCAGTCATGTCTGTTAAAGGGCTGTGCAGCAGCACAATGAATTTGTCAAAGACAATCCAGAGCCGCATAGCCAGAGAGGAGAGGCGACGGCAGCTCTGGCTCCTGAACCTCAGACACACAACTAATGCTGAGTCATTCCCTGATGCAACAAAATGGCAGCTGGTCTGTCTCAAGTGTAGAACTACTTAAACACAAGGGGCCCACATCCCATTATTGTAAGATGTTAAGATACATACCTTGAGTAGTTGTTTTTACACGCGAAGACTCTGGCTCTCTTTGTGTTTGTGCTAAATTGTGTTATACTAACACAACTCAGTCTGAAACCCTGTGACTGACTTTTTGAATAAGTTGTTCAAAACAACTAATGATATTTTCATCACCAGTTAATTTGTCAATTATTTTTAGATTCAAGGATATCAAAGGTGACATCTGCAAATTTCTTTTTCTGTTATAACAAACTCTCCAAATATGTTTAATTTATAATTGTAAGAAATGGAGAAAAGAAGAAAATCTTTACAGTTGAGAGGTTGGAACATGCAAGTGTTGCTGTTTTTGCTTGATAAATAATAAGTTGATCCACAGAGAACTAATCTGCAACCAATCTGATGATCGATTAATCATTTGAGATGTTTTTCAAGCAAAAAATGCCAAACTGTTTGCTTGTTCCAGCATCTTCGGTGTGAGGAACTGTCTGATTTTTGCTCTTTATGTCCTTGTAAATTTTGGAGTTTTTGACAAACACAAAACAGGGTGTTTAAAATGTCGCTTTGAACTCTGGAAAAAATAATCTGCAAATAAATCCATAATGATAAATGTATAGCATCAGTATCAGTTATAGTAATTATTATTTGCATATTTTTTTTTCTCTATTGACAAATCTGTCATCATTGACTCTTGTAATCTTTGTGTGTTGTTGTGTTTTGCCTCCCAGGTCTGATGGTATGCCCATCAGATTCCTCCCAGCAGACCCACACCTCCTGCTCCTATCAGCACTCCCCCAGTGGCACCATTAGCACTCAGAACAGCCTGTCAAACAACCAACCCAACAACCACCCCAATAGCCACTCTGCCAACAGTGGCCAGGTGCCCCTGTCCCATCCTGCCCAAGCCCACCCTGGCCACGGCTCACCCCACGCACAGCACCTCCCGCAACACGGCGGCGCCCACAACCAACACAGCCAACACGCCCAGCACAGCCAACACAGCACAGCACCTCAGCACCCGCAGCACCCCCAGCACGCTGCGCACTCCCAGCATGGGCAGCACCCACCGCAGCACCCGTCCCACGGCCAGCACCCACAGCAACACACGCCGCACCCCTCCCAACACACGCAGCACAGCCAGCACCCTTCTCAACACGGACAGCAGCATCAGAGCCTCTCCCACCAGCCTCATCCTACCCAGCAACAGATGGCCTGCAACACAGGTAAGACCCTGTGTCTGTCATTGTCTCCCTTTGAAGCAGCGTCGCTGTGTCGTTTCCTCCTCATCCTGTTCATCACACAGACACGTCAACGAGAGCAAGCATTCACAGCTGAATATGTTTTTTTTTTTTTTAGTCATAGAGCATTGAGAAATTGTTATAGTTGCTAAACACTAAATCATCCCCTGATTTATCATCTGCGCTGTGGTGAGAACAAAGCAATGCTGCATTCAGCGACTTCAGCAGCTTTTACAGAGTCGACTGGCTCCTCCTAGTGGCCACAGTGCAGCACCTAACCGTTTAAAAGCCTGATAAACTGTTTTATTTGGTGTTGCCTTCTCATTCATTTAGCAACACAGGACTGCCTGCGCAGCTCTGAAAATGTGACTACAATGAAAGTGCATTATCTGGCCTTATTATGTAATCTGCAATAAATAGCAATCACAGCAGCAATTATTGTGCAGTTGTCCGTAAATTATGCAATTAGGACAAAATCTGTATCTGTCCCAGGAGTGAACTTGGTATTGGAACCAAAATGACCTGTATCCTTCAAGTCTCTTATCTTGTAATGTTACAGATAGTATCCTGTGTGTGTGTTGCAGGTTTACTCTCTGACTGGTACCCAAATCTGGATGCACTGAAAGAAAGCTGTCGTATTGCTAGCAGCTATAACTGGGCTGATGTCGACCTTTCACCTTACCAAGGTGCGGTTTGGACACTACAAATAGACCTTATTGCATTTACAAATATGAAACAAATCATAATGTTATCATGTATTTGATTTATTTGACCGAGATGAGGATTTTTCTAGATTGCAGGAGGAACAGACATCTAAAGCCAGAAGCTGATAGTACAGTACTGCCCCAGCTTTTGATTGAGTGCTGAAGTGTTGACACTGTGGAGTTGATTACGAGTTTAATTAAACTGAGCTCTTCAATTAAATAACACTGCCTTCAAGTTTAATTACCAAAACACCGAGCTCAGCAGGTCAGTTTATCCAATTATAGTCTAGGATTGCAAGGTAGGATGTTTTTTAAATATCACCCACTGAAGGTTACTGACATAATGAATATATATTGCAACCAAAGTTTTTTGCTTCATGTTTGTAAATTAGTTTCTCATTTACTAAATTTATAATCTTTGGGCTGTCGGCTGGTGCAGTTTCATGCATTTCATTGCCACAGAGGCATTTTAGATCAGACAAACACCGTCACTAGCTCTGGTTGTAACTCTGGTTGTCCTGTCTATAAATTTGTGTTTTATGTCTCCAAGGATTAAGAGAGAGTATGAGACAAGCGGAGTTGAACAATTGGTCCCTGGAACCCACCCAGATCGCAGACCTCTGCTCATCCATCAACCAGTTTTTTGCCCGCACCGGCGTAATCCAGCCACAAGGGGCGGTGCAGCCCCCTGTTTGTCATGGCTCCATGCACCCCAACAAACCCAGCCAGCACCTCAACACAGGTTAAACACCCGCTCCTTAACCCCACAACCTTATTTATATCACACTTGATTGTGTTTAGTAAAGGGGTGGTGAATAGTTTTTGGTTAAACACCGGCTCCCTTTTCTTGATTTTATTTGCTTTCTTTTTAGAGGCCTGAAGAGATAAAAATGAATCAGTAAACCACAAGGGAAAAAACTAAAAATGAGAGGATTGTCTGAAAAAATAAATATGCCCCCTGATGTGACTCAGCTTAGCTCACTGGTGCTTTTACTCACAGGTTTAGACTTTACAAAGGTTACTTACCATTTAAGGAGAATTACATTGGTACTTTGAGGATAGGAGCCACTGAAAACATTTCAGACATTGAATTTGTCAGACTGATAAGTGTCCAGACATCTAAATAAAAGTATAGATGATCATTTTTCACCTGCATATCTTAGGTATAATTTAAGATAGTTCAGAGATCCTTTGCTCCTGTAAAAGTACAAGACAAATAATACTCCTAAAACTAGTTTTGTTTAGATAAATGATTTGAAGTGCATTGGGTTCATTACCTATTTTAATTAAAACTTGAAATAATTTTCCTGTCTTCAGGAAATCTCTACATGGACACCAGACAGAGCATGTCCATGATGGGTCCTCCAGGATATCCCCACATGCCCCCCATGAGCAGCGCAGGGCCCACAATGACAGGTGACATGACGCCACAGAGACAAACATTATTCAGATAATCACTCATAGCCATTATAAAACCTCATTTTAACTGTTTATCAATGTTTGATGTTTCTGCTCCAGGACACCATGCACAGATGAACCAGCAGCACATGATACCTACCAGAAACTTCCAGATGCATCGCATGCCAGCTGATGACATCCAGGATGATTTTGATTGGGACTCCATTGTCTAGCCCCTAGACCTCCTTTTGCAAACAAAAGGGAGCGAGGAGAGGAGGTGGAAGCCAGGCTGAGCTGAAAAGCAGCAGGAGGCGGAGGAGGTGGAGGAGGCCACTGTGGGTGGGATACAGAAGAACATTTGACAAGCTTTGGAGAAAGACAGACTTGGAGAAAGAGTCCTGACATTTTTACAAAAAGCAAAACATAACTAGAAAATGTTACTTTGAAGACAATCATATTTAGTCGGACATGTTAAAGTGATTGCTTATGTACTTGTCTAGAGACAAGTAGAACACATTCACATCTAAACCACATGCTCCTCAGCTCCTCAGCCAGCCCTCTCCCCGTCCCTAGCCAACAGCCTTCCAAATTCCGAACCCCTCTCCCCCCCCCCAAGACCCTCTGCTCCGTAACTGTTATGTGATTTGAGCGACGTGTTCAGCTTGTAATTCTTCTCGTGTTGACATTGGCCTCAGCTGCCTCTTGGATGAGTTTATCTCTCTCTTTTTTTTAAAAAAAAATATTTTGTTTTACTTTCTGTTTTTAAGAAACACAGGCCGTCTCTGTGAGTAATGTGATGGTGCTCGTTGGTCACTTTTGGGAGAAAGTGGGCCCCCCACTGTGGCTGAATTGGTGGTAACGTTAGGTTTACAATAACTGAGGTTTTGAACAGGGTGTTAAATGTTTAAGCAGGCTTGATATTAAACAAACCAAGAGAAAAAAATAAGAGAGAGAGGGAGATCACAGAGATAATTGTGATCCGTTTTCGCAGCCAACCAATGTAATCAGGCTCACTGCATCAGTTATGGGAGTCCTTTTTTTTTCTCTGTCTCAAGCACTTCAAGATGAGTGAATATGATGAGTGTGAGAAGAAGGTGAAAGCAGAGAAGTCAGACATTTTTTTGTCGTTTTTAATTCATTCAACCCAAAGTAACCTGAGGTTTAGGTTCTCTGTGTGCATCATGTCGGTTAATAATTGCTTTACCAATCAGAAGCTGTTGTGACCTTAAATACAAATTCACATTTAAAAGCTACTTCTAATGGTGAAGTTCATCAGCTTTTGATGAGAAGCCTATTGATCATTAAGCAAGCCCTCATTATTCTGAAACAATGAAATAATTTGCTGTAGTCTGACTGATATGTTCATGAGGCAAATATTATCAGTTGATCCTAGCTTATCACCAATATTTCATTATTGGTTGTTTGCATGTCATTGCGTTTCTGTGTGACAGTTGCAGATAGGGCTCAGGAAGTGATTTTCTCCCAGGAAAGCACTAACTCAAGCTCTCAAAATACCAAAGATTTGCGTCGTTTATAGTCACTCAGATCGATCTAAGAAACTGAGAAACCATGAGCAGACAAAATAGCACAGAATTTCCTCCATGTCCATTCAAACAATCTATGGGCATATTCTGTATGTTGGCCACTAAATAACAGTTGCAGTAAAGAAATGTCAGATATTTTTTAGATAATTTAGAGACTATTTCTCTTAGTTTGTCAGCCAGTTAGCTTACCAAACTGTCCCGCTCAGCACATAATATGATGATGAGAAACTCGTTGTATTATAAACAAATATCGGCTGATATGTCATTATCTCATCTTTAAAACTTTCAAATATCAGTATTGGTATCTGCCTCAGTAATCCAATATCAGTTGGGCTCTAGTTTGCAAACAATTTGTGTTTAAATGTACTGTTCAAGTCAGTGGGGTTTGATTTTATTAAAGGTATAGTCCAGCATTTTGGAAAATATGCTCATTCACTCTGTTGTTGAGAGTTAGAGGAGAGGGTGGTGTGACAGCCGGGAAACGGTTAGCTTAGCTTAGCTTGGTTCTGTCTGGATGTAACAAAATCAGCTTACCTGCTGAAGTTCACAAATTATAATTTTGTTTCATTTGTTTACCTTGAAACAATAACTGAAGTATAAAAACAACAATTTGTGGGATTTTTTTTATTAGACTATGTCTGCAGTGACTTCCTTGTGAGTTTTAGAGCTGTTGATAGGCTGGTTTTGTTACAGTTGAGCAGAGCCAGGCTGTCCGTTTCCCCCAGTTCCTAGGCTTCATAGTTACCATACAGACGTGATGGTGGTATTGATTCTTTCATCTAATTAATCGTATGAGCATATTTTCAAAGGCGGCCAAACTATTCATGTAAAAAACTATACCATAAATGGTAAATGAGGATGATATTATTATAATAATAATAAATAATTATGGTAACAGGTAAAACATAAAGAGGCTTTATGCAGTTCTAAGAGAAATGGTTTCAAGCCTCACTGACTTAAAACATCAAGAGGAGACTGATAAAATGTATTAAAATAAAAATAAGAACAGAATCTGGTGTGAAAGCTTCTTAAATGTCCTCATACTTTGACTGATTAATGATCAATAGGATGTGCATCAGATTTTTCGAACTTTCTATTTGAAAAGGGGGGAAAAAAGACGTTTACTGTACATTTCTTTGAACTGTAGAATGACTTGCAGCCAAATCCATGCCTTTTTCCACCTTTCCTATGTGAAAGTGAGTTTTTAGTTTAGTGCTACACTCTGTTTGTTGTCACGTCTGGCATTTAAATTATGGAGATATGATTCTTTCTTTTTTTTTTTAGCTGCCCAATGTTTGTTTTGTTGTGATAGTTGGATAGCGTAAGATTTTGCTATTATACAATCATAACAGAATGAGAAATGTGACTCATGATACAGAACATGCAGTGTGTGTGTGCGTGGTTGAACATATGGTGTGTGCGTGCGAGTGAGTGTGTTTTGGTTTAATTGTAATTTTAGGGCTATGATTGATTGCTGCAATCATCTCTATGCTATCTATGAGCACAAAAGCAGATGCACACAGTGATTAAAGACTAGATCGGAGACTTTTTTTTTTTTTTTTTTGTGGGAAGGGGTTTCTCAAGCACAGAACAGGGAGATCAGCGGTTCTGGAAACCTGTCCTCTGTGTCCTGTAACAAGTGGCTCCTCAATCAGACAGGTGCTGAACTTTAGAGACACTATGTTTAAAAAAAATGAAAAAGAAAGAAAAGGAAAAAAAAGAGCCCTTTGCACACTTACACCTTTTGTTGATCGTAAACGTTTTTAAGATGCGAAGCACCTCCTGGATTTCAAAAGCTACTCACATACTCATTCTGTCATTTTTTTTCATTCGCTCACAGTTGGACTGTAAGACCCTAAGAGATAATTAAGAGGCATTGTCCACAGTTGACAGCGAACAGGATCTTTTCTCCTCTCACAACCCTGCTGAACTGTGTGTGGTGCTTTGCATCTATGACACCGCGTGTCCTTGTTTAAAGGAAACGTCCGACATCATGGGAAATGCGCTTATTTGCTCTCTTGTTAAGAAGATCGTTACCACTCATGTCTGCACGGTAAATATGAAGCTACAGCCAGCCAATGCCAGCGGTCAGCTTAGCATAAAGACTGGAAACAGCTAGCTTGGCTCTGTCAAAAGATAACAAAATCTACCTGCCAGCATCTTCTCTATCTTGTACATCACATCGTAACTCAATTGTTTATCCGTACAAAAACCTTACTGTAAAAGAAAATTTATTGTTTTTACTTTGGGTTATGTGCTGGACACTTCCTGGTGATATAGCATGTTATTTAGCAAGCTTTAAAGGTGCTGACAGGTGGATTTTGTTTGCAAGAAAGAGAATCAGTGTATTTCCCCAAACGTTCAACTATTCCTTTAAGATAATTTAGCAACTAAGGACTCCAGAGGTCACTGTAGTTTTGATTTCATATTTGGACGACAATCATGGATTCTTTTTTATGATGTTGCATAATGTCTTTGTTGTTGTGAGAAAAGGCACTTTCAGGTCTCACACAGTTGTTTTATTGGATATTATGGAAGCATATGTTTCTACATTTGAACACACAGGTTATTTGAAACTAGAACCAGCCCGGTTTTATACTGTAGATCTTCTGTTAAACTGTCCAGAGCTGCACTGTGCAGATGAAGTCAAGTAATCTTCTTTCAACTGATGATACTGCCATTCATTTTTACATTTTCAGCTAAGAGTTTTGTGTTTTCTTTGCCTGCCAATCATACCTGCCCACTCCTGCTTTGTCGTGTCTGTCTTTGTATATCAAATGTCCACTGTATGTGGAGCATTGCCTTGCCTTGCCTGTGGATCTCTATGATGAGTTTTTTTAAAGATTTCGTTAAACTGCCAGAATTTCTTAATTAGCGCTCAGACAGAATACTTAGTCAGTTGAGTGACCCAAATCATAAATCTTTTTGGTGAGTGTGGGCCAAAGGACTGCAACTGAAGACGGCAGTGAAAGACAGCATCAGTGTGTTTTCATTAGGGCACTATGGACCTACAATAGAGAAACATCCTGTGAGTCCTTGGTTGGTGTGAAGGCAACGTGCGTTTAGGGTCTTCCAGGTGAAGACTGTGAACACACAAGCTCCTATTCGAGCACAGCAGCCAGTGGGAAAACAGCAGATCTGAGCTAACGGATGTGGCTAAAAAAAAAAAAAAAAAAAAAAAGGGAAAAAGGTGAAGACAATGACTGGATCACAATCACAATTTTACATTACGTCTGGGTGTGTGTGTGTGTGTGTGTGTGTGTGTGTGTGTGTGTGTGTGTGTGTGTGAGTGAGTGAGTGAGAGAGTGCATGTGCACATCTGTGTGTATTTGTGTGCTCGCTTGTGTGAGTTTAACTTCGTTTTTCAGTTTTTCAAAGACAATTTAAGTTTTTAAATTCCGCTGGACATGTACCTGCCAGAGAGATTACTATTAGTGGGGGAAAAAGATGAAAAGATAAAAAGATTTAAAAAAATAAAATAAAATAAAAAAGCCTTGTTACAATGTGGGAGAGAACTGCCAATAAGTACTGCTGATTGGGGCCTATTTTATTCAGTGCTGATGTGTTGTTGTGCTTGTACATATATGTCTTTTCAATCATCCCTTTTTTCCTCTTGGGGGTGGGGTATCAAGGCAGGGGGTGGGTCTTATTCACAAAAGAGAGGAGGTAAAAGAATAGAGTATTTTGTTATTGTCCAATCAGAGGGTGACAGTATGTATATATCTATATTGTATATATGTGATGAAAATGCGTTGGCTTTTTGTGTGACACTACCTTTTACCTGTACTATGGTTCTACATTCAGTGTTTCAGTGTTGATAATATATATTTGGTTTGTGTTTTATTTTTCTGTTTTTTTGATTTTGTCTTTGTCATTTCTTGTATTTTTTTTCTCCTATTTGTCCTTTTTTGTTTATTGCACGGTTTATTACTTTTGTTGTCCAATGAGGTGACACAGCTACTCTTTGTATTCGTTTAGTGCTGTAAGATAACTCAAGTGTTATTAGAATTGTCGATACCACCGCCCACCCCACCCCCTTCCCCAATATGCATGAATGGCACTTAAAGAAATAAAATATGGTAACTTCACTGTGGATTAATGTGCTGCTTGAGCTTTGTTCCTGAAGGCTTCCATCAATATTACACATGAGGATGATATTACAGTTGCACATCATTATCAGATGTAGGAGTTGTCCAAAACCAGAAAATGGAGGTGGCTTATCTTTACAGTTTCATTATACTTAAATATCTGTCATATTATGAGCACCTCTAAATAACACCTGCAGAAAATCTCTAGATCTCTCTCTAGAAAATCTCATATAGTAAATATTAACAAGCAACATGAAACCTAAACACACAAAATAGATGAAGACTGATAAATATATGATATGCACAAACTTATAAATATGTACTTGCATACAAATTCAGACAGGTAGTCTTTATTGTGTGACTAAAATAAAGCTTCTGCCTCTTCAAACCAAACTCACATCTGCTTTTTACCCATAAAATATTTGGATCCTCTTTGTTTTGAAGTAGCTAATGTTTTCCAGATTATGTATGAGAACAGAAAGCTTTTTTTTTTTAGGCTGTAAGATACAGCCTTAATTAAACCACAATTAAAGTTTAGAAGTAGGACAGCTGATAAACAGCTAACATTACTGTCCGCAATATTAAATAGACTCATGCCTACCACTTTGGAGACTTCTTACCAAACCATGTGATGGTACCCCCCAGTACAACTGCCAGCGTGTAGACCAGACTGGAGATCCCAACAACTTTGCTTGGAATAAATGCAGGTGTTGAAAATGCTTTCTGAACTGATACATTTTTGGAGAAGAGTAGTGTTATTTTAAGCTCTATTCCAGTGAGACTGATGTAAATAAGCAACTGCAGTATTCTTTATGTCATGTATTTTTACAGAGGTTCATAGGCTACCTTTCTTTAGTCGTTTCAAGAAAGCAGTCAAACTTTTGGACTTGATCCTGGATAAGGACCGCCTGGTGTGTAGTCCTGCAGAAGGATTCTATGTGATCTCACAGTAGGTTTCTCTTTTTGCCCACCCAGGCTTTGAAGCACCCTCCCAATATTTCCATATGGTGTGTCACTTCAAAACATGAGTGCGCTCTGACGCCTTACACATGTGCTTGACCCGTGTAGGATATTCCCTTCACTGTATGGGGCACCAGTCTGACGGACATCATGTTCAGAGCTTCCTTTTTGCTGCTGCTGACCCTGGTCCTAAATGTTCAGCTATGCTCATCAGCACCAATACGTAAGCCATGCATTCTTTCTAAACTCCTGATATGATAATTATTTATTTTAATTATTTGAAAGGAATCCCTTACTGGTCCTAGCTTATGATATGAAAAATTATTACAGATCTACTTTAAAGTACAGATGTAAAATGCAGTGAAACAATATCTCAGTGCTACATATTATTGCAGCCATTTGAATCCTTATTTATATAGTTTCTCAGCTGTAATTATTACAACTGCATATTTAGTCATTCATGATTACATGAATATCAGAACACACTGAACGTACATTACAGAAATGCATATTTGTGTTGTTTAATATGGCAAACCTGTGTTTGGTGTTACATAATAGGTAGATTATGAGTCAACAGAATCTAAGACAGGAAAAGGCAAATGTTGCTTTAGGTATTTTCTAGCTATGAATAATAAAACATTCATTCAGCTAAGAAACTGGCCTCGCTCACCCACGTAACTCAAGAATAAAACCCCCGTTCCGGAATGCGTGGTTGTGATTTGCAACCAAACTTATCTCATATTACTTTCATGGCATGTCCAATGCTCTTGTTAGCATGCTATCCTGAGACATTTGAACTAAACTTGGATCACTACACATCCTCTGGTGTTTGTATCAGGTCACTGGAGATCTTCTTGACTGTTATATAATCCACCACCGTTACATTTGGTGCCTTTGTCACAGCACTTTTGTGTAATTGTGGGGTTTATTTTTTGAAAAATGACTACACTTAACAGATTTTAAGTAAATATGAGTTCCTTTGTCGACTAACTCAGAGGACATATTAATTGTTGATGCATTGGATAATCAGTTTCAGTTGTTGCTGAATCACTAACTTTCATTGCAGCTGCCAAGTCCCCTGTCTTTGCTGAAGAACCAGGTCCAGAGAAACTCATTCCAGCTGTTGTAGAGGAAGCACCATCTTCAGAGGAATCAACTGCCAAAGAAGATGTTCCGGTTATTGCAGAAGAATCAGAAGCAGTTGTAATTGGAGATGAGGTCTCTGATGATGCTGATAAAGCTGAATCTCAAGAACCAGCTCCTCAGGAGCCTTTGGCTGCAGCTCCACAAGAATCCTCAGAAGAGGAAACTGTCCTTGTGGAAGCTGCGTTTGCAGAGGGGTCCCCAGATGAAAAAACAGAAGAAGTCCCCCTAGCTGTTGCTGTAGAGACTGAGTCTCCAGAACAGAATATTTTGGAAGATCCAGCAACTCCAGAAGAACTGATTCCAGTCATTCCTTTAGAAGCTTCAGAAGATGAAGCTTCAGAGGGAAATGTAGCAGAAGAAGCTGCTCCAGAAGAATCTTTACTTACTGTCCCTGATGACAGTACTGCAGTAGTAGAAGAAGAACCTCTTCCTGTAACACCACAAGAAGAGGAATTGGTTGTCCTCATCCCTGCAGAACTTGAGATAGAGGAGGCAGGTCAAGAGGAACATGCTGCAGAGGAAACAGCGCCAGAAGAACCTGCTGTTGTTGTTATTGTGGAACCTACTATCGAGGTACCAGCTCCAGAAGACCCAATTCTGATTATTCCCCTGGAAGACCAAGAAGAGGATGCGCCAGAGGACATCACAGAAGAGGAAGAAGAAGAAGTTGTCCAATCAGATCCTCTCCCAGAGAAAGCAGCCCAGGAAGAGGATACAGCTCCTCGGGAGAGTGAAGCAGGTGACAGCGATGGAGAAATACTTGTCACATCTGTCACTGAGACTCCATCTGAGAGTGAGACCCTGGAGACAGCATTGGATAAAGGTGAAGAAGTCCCAGCAGCTGCAACAGAGGCTCATGTTGCAACCATTGAAGCTGTCACAGCTCCTGGTCCAGCTGTCACTGATGCAGAGGCAGAAATCATTCCTGCTTCTGTGGAAGATGGAAATGGCACCAGCACTGAATCATATGGTGAAGATTTAAACACTGCACTTACACTGATAGAGGACAGACCTGTGGGTAAGAATCTAATCAATACTTCACTACCACATAAATGTTGTCTTCTATAGTAGATCTACTAACCTGGAAAATTTAAATGATCCTTGTGTTTTATTAAGACATTCCTGTAGGTTATTATTACCAATTACAATAAAATTCAGAAAATGAGCAGGAAAAAGCCTCAACTAATCCCTGGGGCACACACAGTGTTGTGAGGACATGTTCGTGTCTGCTCAAGAGCTCACAGTGAGAGAAGTTAAATATCACTGCATGCAGCAATTATGGGTGTTGATTTCACTAATGACAGTTTTGGGTCTCCCAGCTCTGGTGAACAGAGGAACAGTGCTCGGTGCAGCATTTTTCACACTGATGTCTTTTATCATTATTGGATTTATCTGGACTACTGTGTCTAAGAAACTGCGCTGAATGCAAGTGAGTACAACAATGTGACCAGATCTAATGAATTATAAAAAGTGGTTTATTATTCAAATCACTTTTTACAGCATGGTCAGTAACACTTAAATAACAGCTGTTTCTTTGTTTTAGGATACTGAGGATCAACTGACAAATGGAATAACTATCTGATGATATATGGAGCGACTGAGGGACTGAGCTGCATTGCATCTTTGCTTATTAGAAGTCCACTGAATTAAATTATCAAGCTTCTTGGAGGTTTGGACAGCCAGATAGCAACTATGATAATGGAAATCAGTGGTGGAAGAGGTGTTAAGATCTTCTACTTCAGTAAGAGCACTCAATGACTCAATGTAAAAACACTCTACAAGTGAAAGTCTTATTCGTATTTTACTGAAGAAGAAATATGAAAGCATCATCAGCAAAATATACTTACCAAGATTCATTCAGCAGCAAAATGGTCCCTGTTGCAGTAATGCATAAGCAAAATTTTGGTTAGATTAAAGGTGCCCTGTGGGGTTTTCTTGTCAAGAAACAAATGTTTTGTTAAGATTCAGAATCCATTGTGTATACTGTAACAAGGACTAACAAGCATATCCAGTGCATTTCATTCATAAAAACATTTGCAAAGTTTATTTTATGAATATTTTTTAAATCCTCTTTCCATGTTTACATGCTAGCAGTCATATTCTTTGTTGACTTTGCTGGCACATTTCTAATCTTCTTTGTGTTACTGCCACCAGTGGTGGGAATATGTATCAAGTTGTCTGTATCCTCTTGCACAAACAAACAACAAAATGTGGCCCTGCTCATAAAAGCATTTCTCCACTATTTGTGGTCAAAAGCTCTACCTTGTGAGTGTACCTTTAATCTATGCCGATGCATCATATTATACAGGTTGATCTTAGGTTTTATATGTAAAACTGTAATCTGCTGAGTTGCTATAGATGTCATATACTGTACATGCAGTGGAGGAAGTAGTATATTGTATATACTACAATACTGTAGTATACACAGTATTGTAGTATATAGGAAATATTCAAGCAAGGTACAAGACATTGCACTTTAGTACATTTTCCATCTCTGGTCTTAAAATGGTATTTTGGCCAATGAAAGCAGTGGGATGGCTATTCTAGGTAGACTATTAACTACTTCAGACGGTGATAACACTAGAGTAAATGGTATAGCAGTGGTTTATGATAAAAGTGAGCATGTTATCAACTTAACTAAAGAGAGTATTCATGATCTATAACATGTAATGTGTATTTGACACAAGTATTTATGAATGTTCTGATTCATCTGAGTGATCATATTTTGATATTGAAACTTGTGGAGAATGAGAACTTTGATGCACTTGTAACTTTACTTGTTGAGTTTATGCACTGTGGACCATTAAAGTAATGATCAGTGAAGGTATAGTGTTTTTTTTCCCTATGGTTTGATTGATCCTTATGGTTTGATAAAACATTGTACAGGTTTTAATCACAAAATATTTCTGTAAGTACAATCTACATTTCTACTGGCCTTCACACAAACTGTTCAGTCCACCACATGCATGAAAGTGCACACACCTCCTGCATGCAGTGTAAAAGCCAGGAAGGCCTATCACTTTTCCTATACTGTCATGCAGTATGAGACAGAGGGCCCTCCTATCAATCACACTTTGGCATGCTGCAGTACCAGCTATATGTCCAGCTATATGGCTCACCCTGCACACAGTAAATATTTTTAGGATGGTGAAAAGGACATGGTGTTCCAAATGAAAGCTTGAAACTGGTGGTGTTCTGTATTAAAACTGCACCAAAGTGCAGTAAACATGTCCCATTTCAACTGCTGCACATTTTTATTTGCACTTGTTTTAAAGAGGACATATGAAATAAATGCAGATTTACAAGAGGTGGAGTAAAAACTCTAACAGAACAATTCATTTTTAGGAAGCAGCAGGTATTATGGTCTTTCCATACTTCAGAAACCTGTGTAAAGTTTCTATAGAGTCCTGCCTCACACCCAGCGTGCTGTTACTGGGTCTATACATAGTTTTTTTTAGTAGGACAATCCTACTTGCTGTACCTTTAAGCTTTTATTTATTCAGGAGGTGTCCATGAGCTAAGAACAAATTACATATATACACAATCACAAGACACAAGAAGTCACACAGAGCAGTCATCACATGCTGATTAAAACAAACAAATTAAAACAATCACAAATATTATTTCAAGTATCACTGTCAGGCTTAATACAAGAAGCCTATTTCATTTTGAACATACAGTATATTTCGGGTGTGCACTGGCTCTGATGTGTACTGACAGCCATCCAGGGTTTTTTTTTGCCTACATACATTTTGTATACGATACGAGGAAGATTTTTCTGTATATATATGGATGAAATGTCTTTGACATGGATGCCAGATGATCGTTGTGGTTCTATAGCACCTGAAGGTTTCATTTACTATTTATATGAAATTTCATGCACATGATACTCTATCTAGATCGTCATATGCATCAACTAACAATTACATAAGAAATCAAGCATTTTCACTTCATTCAGTTCTTTTCAGTTATTAAATCTGCAAGTAGTTCTGAACAAACAAGGACTTGTTCACATTCTTTTGTTTGATCTGAATATTTCTGTTATTCATGTTTAAAAGTTCACATCTTTTCAAGCCTGTTCATTTATATGAATACTTAAATAACTTCCTGCCCAAACTGATGTGGTGATTTATGAACAAAAAATACTGCCCTCCTTACATGCAAATATGTATTAAATATTTATCTGAAGGTAATATGGAGATTCTGTCATCACATTTAGACAAATCAAGTGGATGTCTTTCAAAGTTGCAGTCTACAGTTTGGTACAAAATTCCCTTTACTACTTACTATCCATCCAGGGGAATTTTTTTTACCATGAAGACTGTAACTTTGGAAGATACCTTCTTGAGTTGTCTAACTCAGACAGCTGAAGCCTCATATTAGCTTCAGATAAACTTTGGAATACATTTTTACACAAGGCTGACTGTGGATTCCCCCCCATCACTTTCATTAAAAGTGCATTAAGAAGAATCTTCTATCAGCTAGTATGCACAGGAGGCTTGTTTAGATCAAACAAAATCAGTTTCAAAGTATTTTTGGACACCTGGCTATTGTGTTTTACAGATTTGAAAAAATTTTAAGCTATTCTTTAAGGAACCCAGCATGATTTGTTCAAAAAACTATTAGCTGATGGACATCCTCATATGGGAGACGAAGAGTTACGGCTCTAAAAAGCAGCAGGAGGTGTTACAGCTGTCAGCCTGATGGACATGCAGAGGTCATGAGAGTGGAGGCCAGGGGTGGAGGAATTTGGTATTCATTGAGCAGTAAGGGGTGAATGCTTGTGAAAAGCATGACAGGAATCAGCACATCTGAGAGATGCTTTAAGCACTGAGGTTACTGACATTAAAGAAGCAGATGAGGTGCATGATGAGTCCACAGTTTGGTCCCTCTCATGTGATAGCATTACTGAAGCATTTGGGATGTGACAAATAAAACACAAACAGGAGATTTCATCAATACAAGAACGCTGGCTGAGTGTCCTCAGGGGAACTGAATGCTAGACTTGCAGGGTAAGGACTTCCCGAATGTGTGTCCTGATGTGGCATGAAGTCACGCCTTAAGAACGCGTAACACACATCCTTTCATAATTATTAACAGGAAGAACAGTGTTAACTTTTACTCCTGTACAGTTTAAGTGAGGCGGCGCAGCTAAAATAGACACAGAGACACTTAGTTACAAGATTGCCACCTCGCAGAGAAGGCTTGAAGTTTTGCACCAGAAACAATGTACAATCAAATACATACAGATTACACATCTACGCACAACTGTTACAACTTTCTTCATCGGTCGTGCTGCTCTGACAACTGCACAGCCATGGCATGAATTATTTGTGCGTCCGTCCTGTTCTAACTAGACACAGTACACAAATCTCCAGACTTGAACTTGAGGAGGACACAACCTGTTTATGGTGGCACAGCAGCCTCTAGTGGTCAAAGGTGTTACCTGTAAATGCTGCTCACAGTCGTGATTACCCAGCATGACCTTTGAGAGCCAATATGACTGTGTGTGTGAGGAAGTGATGTTACAACATATCCCAACAGGAACTGTATGCTACTTAGCTTTATTCAGGTTTCAACACCTGCAGAGAACACAGGCTACACACACACACACACACACACCTGAGGACATGCGGACACCTGAGAAGTAGCCTTATACCTGCCATTATTATAGAGACGAAACAGAAAGTGTAGATCCTGTGTAGTCTGACTTGTTTTCATGTTCCATGTAATTTGAGGAATTAGAATAATTTCTCGGTCTATTGGAACCGTGTTGGACAATGTGACAATTTACACCGTGAGAAGCTATACAGTTACTGTTTGTATCATGGCGGATATTTTAACATCTCTGGTCATGTGGGGGCCCTGAGGACAATTTGCAGGACTGTTTTTTGACATTGCTGGACTTTTATATCATTTATGAATCAATGAGATGAAGGACTTTAGTCTGTCAGGTATTTAATGAACTAAAACATGAATTCCTGTCTCATTATTTTACCCATTGACAGGTCTGCATGAGATATATATCAATAGTAAGCTGTACATTTGTGACACTGTGACAGATTGCCTGTCCTGTTCTCATAATTCCAAAAAGAAGAAATCTACTTTTAGTCAAGGCACACTATTTTGCTGACCTTCATGACCTTTTAAAGACTTTTGTTCCAAAAGGATGTAAACGCTCAGTTGTCAGTTTATTCAGTACAGCTGGCCAAAACTAATGCAGTCTAATACAGAGGTCCTGTACTAAATCTTGTCTTCATGGAGGAATTATGTTCAGTGCATTACACTGATGGTATCACTTTGTCTACAGTATTCATATCAAATGAGTGTGGTTTAAATAATAGAGATGCCTCTGTGTACGAAGAAGTGCAGTACAACAGCACCACAAACCGCATCCTTTACAAAATGATCATACTGCTAAATTAACACCTCCTTAAAACAGCTTTGACAAAAAAAAAAAAAAAAACTGAGCATCACACAAGTTAGTGCATGCCGTGTGTGAGCCCACTGCTTAAAATCGTGAGTCATATCTCAAAACATCTGCTTGCAAAATAGTTATTTCTGAGAAGACAGATCATCTTTCCCCTTTGCAAACTGGAAGCGTGGACGCTGACACACTCGATCAACAGTCTGCTGCCTTTTAATGTGTTTTAATTATATCATTCTATACTTTGATTGGTTCTAATGCTCCCTGGAAAGCAAGTGGATTATCCTTGGGGGAAATAAACGTATACATACATAATTACATAATGTGTACGCAGCATCTTTCGGATTGCCCACTCGTTTCTTGTGAACTCACATAAGTTGCTGACTTTTAGTTAGCAGCCGGCAGGTGCCACAGTGTATTAAATAATAAGATGGGGGAGGAGAACAGCACACAGACAGCTAACAACAGAGCAAAGCATTTCTTTTAAAAAAATAATCTATGATAGTTTAGGGCATTTTTACCACTAAATAACACCTTGCAGCCTGCATTTTGCCTGCTTTTATTGTGTTTTTAGCTATTCATGGCTGCACAGATGGCTGCAGCCCACAGGCCCATTATGCTCACAGATGAATCTGAGCAAGGTACTTAATTGGCTTCATGTCAGGCTGCAGTGAGGACTGGACCCGAGGAGACCAGGGAGCCTTGGACTCTACAAAAAAAAAAAACCTCCTCCTCGCTTGCAGGCCGGCTTGAGCATTACTGTCCCATCTCTCCCTCTCTCTCTCTCTCTCTCTGTGTGTGTGTGTGTGTGTGCACGGGTCTGACAGGCTGCCTCTCCCAACTACACTCCACCACGATCCGAGTTACAGAAGAGGCTTTCGACTCAAGCCTCCATCCGCCATTTTCAGCAGATTGAAAGCAGGTAGAGCACAATAAAAAAAAAAAAATCCCAAGTCCCCACGGTGTGATCCGGCAGGTAAGTGCGCGTGTGAGCAGCCTGAAACCCAAAAGAAAAAAAAAAAACCCAAACAAACAAAAGCAGACAGGCGACGTTTAGGGAGAAGGAGGAGGAGAGGGGAGGGAAGAAGAGAGAGAGAGAGAGAGAGGCTGGCCAGCCAGCATCAGGGAAGAATAAGGAAAGAGGACGGTTTTCCTACAAGGGTAACAATAAGCTGCATCCTCCAAGGGCGCTGTGGGGTTTGCACATCCGTTCATTTTATTCTGTCTGTGCCAACTTTTTCTTTTTTTTTTTTTTTTTTTTTTTGGCGCGTGTGTGTGTGTGTCTGATGAACGGAGGCGCTTTGAAAATCCGCTTTTACGCACACGCACGCAGCGCACACCCATCCAGAGTCAAAGCTCTCTCCATTTGTTGCTTGAACTTCAGCGAGGAGGGATTTAAAAATGTCTGATCACAACTCCAGCAGCACCAGCGGATGATAGTAAGAGGAGAGGAGGAGAAGGGTGAGGGTGGGGGGAGATGCAATGAGAAGAATGAACCTAAATGAACTGGGCAGTGGGGGGGAAAAAAAGAAAAGAAAAAAGTTCATGCATTTTGTTTGTCCTCCTCCTTTATCTGTGGAGGGCGTTTGAAAGAAAATCTCGGGCGCCACAGATCTGTAGACAGTCAGCTTTATTGTCCTGCCTTTATCATTTATCTCGTCTTGGAGATAATGTAACAGCATCTTTAACACAGGAGAGGGTCGTTTGTGTCAAGCAAAAGATGTGCTTCTGTTGTGTGGGATTTCTTTTTTCTTTTTTTTTTTGTTAATGAATTCAGTGTGAGCTCAGCCCCATAACACACATTGGGTCAGCTCTTTGTGCTCCTGAACAATTGGCTTTTTCTGCCAGTTGGGACCCCCCCCCCAAAAAAAGCAAGTTACTGAAGTGCAGCAAGTCTTCAGGATTTAAACATCAGTGTTTCCGCAAAGTTGATCCAATCGATCGGTCGAACATGTGGAAATGCTTCGACTACTTTCGTGATCGATTAGTTGTTTTGGAGGATTCGATGCTTTTTTGCCTTTTATGCCCCACAGACGATGGAACATTCCTTCAATTGCATCCATTTTTTAAAAGCTGAATGAATAAGTGACATCTTTGCGTACTGCAAAATCAAGACGTTTCACACCTCATCCTGTAAACACACAGCAAGCATTTGGGCAAAAAAATCTAAAATCTTTGCTGCTACTGAAGATTTGAAGTTCCTCTCAGCCTGTCATGATGCGCTGCTCATCTCATCTCCAGGGTTAACTGAAAAAAAAAGCTATTTGAAGACACCACAATATGTCTTCTGACATTTCATAGTACAAGCAAAACTTTTTTAAGCATTAATTGTGAAAATCATTTGCAAACTAATGCAAAAGTCCTAAAAATCAGCTAGTGTGAAGTCATAGGCTGCACTTCTTCTTTGCTGTAATAACTGAAGGGGCTTCAGACTGGTTTTTCTCGTAGGCTAATTAGGGAGAGGGAAATATCTTCAGCATGCCGTCTACTTTGCATGTCACAACCTTTCTGAAGTCCATGCAGTTGCACAGACACAGCACTCTATTTTCATGAACTTGAGCAGTCAGGAGCAATATGAAAATAAGTCCTGGAGAATTTCATTTTTAATTTGGTGTCATGTTTCACTTTTATGCAAAAAAAAACTTCCCTCGAGGCTTTAATGGAAAGTTGTATTATACAGGCGACGTGTTGCCCTCACTTTGACAGCATCCATTCATGTGCTGCTGCCCTTTTAATCTCTTATTTTGTTCTATATTTACAGTCCATGTGTGTTAAGACTTGTTGCCCACTTCCTTGTGGAAACCTACCTGAGCAGGTATAATATCCACTTTGTTCTGTCTGTAAAATAAAGGTATTATTCACTGATATTCAACATGTCTTGCATGATTATATTTGACAATTTCGAGTTTTCTTTTAACACCTTTTGATAACACAATGTAATTTTTCACATACTGCAGATCATGGCTATTACTGGAGGGACGGTGGAAACTCTAGATGAAATTCCACCTCATGTGTGGAGGGGTTTGCCTGACTGTTTGAGTCTGGGACCTTCTGCTATCAATAAGAGCCGCATCGGTAAGTACATAAGTCTGTGCTGTTCAGACAACTTTAACAGCGTCTTACAAAACCATCAACATGCTGAATCCCTCGTGCATTTCACGGATGTACAACCTTTGGAAAAGACTTTCAGCAGCCGATGATGGTGGGTCACATTGAGGTCAGGTTGGGGAATGGAGAGCTTCAGTTAACTTTTAACACATCTGGAGATGATCTAACAGTGTAAACAAAAGCTAATTTAAATGTTGGTTTTGTCAAAAGGCTTTCAGTATTATCCACCACCTCAGTGACACTTAAATTTCTCTTAAAGCCTGGTAAAGAGCCGTGCTGACTCAGGGCAGCTATAATACAATGAAGAAGAATATGCAGAAGTAAAGAATAAATCATTTCACAAATAAGCAAACACACACATTTACCACGATGATTAATATTACTCAAAGGTAATATTTTAACAGACTTAACAATATTATTATTAATCATACAGTCACATTGAATTAATCTGTTTTTTTAACATCAAAAGCTTAACAGTCCAAGATATATATAGATACTGAGCATGTTGATCTCCTCTCAGACAGAAAGTATGCTGTCTTGGAACACAGTCACCTACTTATCTCTTCTGTGAAACTGGTAGATTCAGCCTACCACACCTAGATAGATTTGTTCTGTACACAGGGTTAGGCTAATTATGTAAATCCTGAAGATCCCAAAGAGGATACCCAAACACTGTCCATAAAGTGAAAGAAATGACAACATGTTTAGTGTTTTGAAAGACATTAAAGACAAACCTCATGTAACAGGCGTAAGATATTTCTCCTTGTCGTTATTTTCAGGTGTCTGGGCCACCCGTGTCATTCCTAAAGGCAAAAGGTTCGGCCCGTTTGTTGGAGAGAAGAAAAAAAGGTCCCAGGTGACAAGTAATGTTTACATGTGGGAGGTACGTTACAGGCTGCTCTGTTGGCTTCTTTCCCAAAAACACTCACCTCCACCTTTTTGTGGTAGTCACTTTCATTGCTAAAACAAGCCCAACTACATTCGGTATCAAACGCAGCACCTACAGTTCAAAAGAATTTCTGTGTACCTATAACGTTTGTTACTTGTGAAAGTTGTATGAACTGCTGTATAGGAGGAAAATGGGAAAAGCCTTTGTTGTTGCTGATTATGTTTCAGCTCCCACTTGGGCAAAGGTGACTCCATTTAGTGTTCCTGTCTAGGTTCAAGGTGTGTGTGTGTGTGTGTGTGTGTGTTTTCACAATGTTATCTTTGTACCTGTAGGTTTATTTCCCAGCAAGGGGCTGGATGTGTGTTGACGCCACAGACCCCATGAAGGGGAACTGGCTGAGATATGTGAACTGGGCACGCTCCAGTGAAGAGCAGAATCTTTTCCCTCTGGAGATCAACAGGGCCATTTACTATAAAGTGTTGAGGGTAGGTCAAACACTCATTCATACAGCCTATGGGTACCACGACCGTCACACGTGGACTGAAATGGAGTGAGTCAGTGAATGAATGAAAAATCCTCCAATGTCCACTAATCCACTAATGTTTTTATGATCTAAGAAATACAATTAGATCAGCATTTATAAGTACAAGGTTTTTTAAAAATGCATGTGGTATTTCACCAAATGTGTTTCAAACCCCCCCCCCCCGCAAAAAAAAAAACCCATCAGAAACACTTCTCCAAAGCTAATCAACACTCCAAAATTACAGCCTCAGTAAGAAACAGATTCAATGTTAAATTAACACCTCTAAGACAGTGCCAGTCAAAACTAAACATCAGTATCAGAATTAGCTGTATTGGTCAAGTGTGTGTACATGTACAAGGAATTTAACACTGGTTAGATAGACAAAACAGCTAAGAAGGACAACAAAGCTGACAAAATAAAGGTAAAAAAAAATAAATAAATTGAACTATTACATACAGAAAAATATAGAAAAAGTACATGTGTGAATATAGATATATATAAATAGCTCTACTAGTGCAACATAAATAAAATGTTGACACACAAGTCCTTTGCAGGATTTGTAATTAGAACAGAAAGTTGGTTCTAATTACAAATCCTGCAAAGAAAATAAATACTGAACGGATGTACATGGAGTGGATGACTTACCCATTGTAATCACCTTAGATTGTATAGCTGAACTTAATAATGTAGCCAGGGAATTACATAATAATTATGATGCATAATGCATAATGCATGATGCACCTCATAAACCATGACACATTTCTCTTCCCTACATATTACATTACCTGCTCTCTAATTACTCAAAGTATTGATATTAAGTATTTATGAAGTGATATTATTCAAGCAAATTGCTGATGTTACTTCTTGGTAGTGGGTCATTTTGTCTGCAGCACTTTTATATTAATGATAATAATAAACTATATTTGTATGCCACTTTTCAAAACAAAGTTACAAAAAGCTTTACATGGCTAAGACAGGATTAAAACATTACAGGATTGAGGGAAATTAAATCAGACACTTAAAGCAAACAAAAAATAAAAATGATTAAAATACCCTGCAATAAACATAAGAACACAACATATATACATTTCAAAGATACGTTGAAAATTAAATAAAGATGTAGTACCTTGAGTGAAAGGCTTTATAAAGATAGGTTTTGAGAAGTCATGATGTATTTTCATGCAAGAATCCTGATTCAAGAATTTATTGTCATGAAAGCAACAATTATATTGAGCAAGCGCTGGTAAAGAAATTCTGAAGTCTGAAGTTGTAAAACAATGCTCAGAAATATCAAGAAAAAAATCCCCACAAGCCAAAAAATATATATAAAATGAAAAATAAGTACTAAAGTAATAAAATAAAATGGAGACCTCAAAACAAATTATGCAACTAAAATAAATGATATATAACTAAACAGAGATATACAATGAATACAGGTCACACTGTTGGCAGCGGATGTGGAAATTACACTGATGCCCATAAAGTTGGAATAAAATATTTTTTACCTCTTCTCATGAAATGATTGTGACAATGTGATTTATTCTTGATATATCAAGTGTATCTTATCAAAACTTTATTATTCAGTCTCTTTCAAACATATTACAGTGACACTTGATCTATCAAGAATAAATCACATTGTCACAATCAATTTCATGAGAAGAGGTAAAAAATATTTCATTCCAACTTTATGGGCAACAGTGTAATACGGTGCAGGGGGTGCAGGGGGTGCAAAATAGTATATTGTTGTTGTGCTTTTTTTTTTTTTTTTTTTACATGTAAATCCTCTCAATACTCCTTCCACCACCACCAGTTAAATGAAGTCCTTTAAGATTCATGCACATCTAAAACAAGGAAGCTGAATGGAGTAAATGTAAAAGCTGCAATAAATGTGCCATCCACACACTTCCAGCACTGAAGCATATATACTGCAGACTATGGTGAAAACACTGTCAACCTCCACCCACCCACCCCACCTCACCCACCCCACCTCACCATAAGATAGATAAGATGCACAGTGGCCCAAATGTCCCCCCCCCCCCCTCTCCACACACACACAGAGCCTCTCAGCAAGCCGGGCTGTGATTGGCTGCCGGCCTCATCTCTCATTGTTGCAGCCTATCGGGCCGGGAGAGGAGCTGCTGGTGTGGTACACGGTGGAAGACAACCCCGAGATAACAGCTGCACTGGAGGAAGAAAGAGCCAGCAGCCTGAGCAGGAAAAACTCTCCCAGGGCGAAGCGAGGTGAGGCCTTACTTGCTTAAAACACCCACCCAACGAAGATGACGGCGGTTTTCCATCGAGCCAAATCCGGAAGGGTCTCGGTGGTGAGAGGGGAGGGGGGGGGTCGGCGTCTCTCCGGAGCCCGAAGAAGTTGTTGAAACGGGGGCGAGCTAGGAGAGGCTAGTGGGAGCTAACGGCTGCGATGTGCGGGGCTTTTCTCCACTTTCGCAGCCGACCTAAAACTCGTCTTTGTGGTCGGACGAGGCGTCGGATGAGGCCCGGTTCGCCTCGAAACGCGCTGTCTGGGTTTTAAAGGGGCTTCCGAGCAACTTTTTCGAGGCTTTTCCCCTCCTCTGGGTCCTGCCGCTGTCGAGGATGTGACCTTCCCTGAGTTCCCAAAGCATGAAAGCCATCCATCGGCGACTTGATGGTGGCCTAGCGGGGTTAGCTAACTTAGCCAGCTTCCATATCCGACCGCAGGCTAGCCAGGGCGTTTTAGTTTTTAGGTTTTTTATTTTGTGGGGGGAGATAGGGGTATCAACCTTAAATATAGATGTTATATCTGTCCGGGAGTGTGTGAAATTATCCCGCATGTACGTCGTTTCGGGTCCTGAATAACCAGTTCACCGAGTTGTCAGACTCTGTTGTCGGCGTGCTAACATGAGGCTACACGGCTAGGTCTGAAAGGCAGCGACATCCCGGTGTACGGGAGCAGATGGAGAGCTGCACGAAGCAAAAGACCATTTAAAACTAATCATTTCGATGTGATGTGAACGCTGCAGCACGTATTATTATAATATGGCCCCGTGGTGCTGTGGCCTGGGTCGATGGCGTTGACATTTGTGGTGACATCAAAACAAAACCCACATAAGCTAAAGTGACAGAAACCATTATAGGAACTGAGAAAACATTAAAGTGAGCTGTGTATCAGCGAGTTAATGTGTCTGCTACATGTCATAGTTGCATTTGGCAATGAACTTTGGACATGGTGTTTCCATGTTCTAGACCATGTGGTGTAATTCAATGAAAGACCATGAAGAAAAGGGGAAAATTGGTGAAAGTCATGGTTGGTAAAGAAATCCTGCAGAAATATACCATAATGATACAAGAACACAACAGCCCGGTGTGGATAATGTGTCCATTTGATACTCTGCATCTATTTTTGATGTATTTAAATTAACATGTAACACTCAAAAGGTCAGATCCACTTAGACTCCTGTGAAATATGTTAAAAAAAACACAATATAAGGGCTGTGCGCAACATGATCTGAGTTTTAATCTTTGAGACATACTCAATAGTACAGGCTTCTTGTTAAAGGTGTTTTTTGTCAAATCTTGTTATATCCTGTTTAATTTTCGATGTAACCCTACAAACCGTATCATTCTTCAGTATTGCAGTTCAGAGACTTTTGGCAGCTCTGTACTGTGCTGCAAAGTCGGCTTTCCTGAAGTTAGCCTACCTATCCTGCAAGGTAATATCCAGCACCGGGCCTGCTTACCTAACCGATGATGTAAATAATGACAGAAAAGCCCAGGGCTCTTAAATGCTAGTGCAGCTAAATTTTGAAAACGTTTGGTGGTTGTTTTGCTGCTGTAGATTTAGCAGAATGCCTCTGACCGTGGTGGTCAGATGACTGACCTGCAGCATGTGTTTCTCTGGCATGAATTAGGCTTTGTAGGTCAGGTCAGGTGACCTTGTTGACACACTCCAATGCTGAGGAGGTGCTCGCGAAGCCTCTTGAGTCAGACATGGCTTAGAAATTCAAGGCTGCCATGTTGATGATGGGCAGAGATACATTTAATATTATTTATCAATAGTCTTCTTTAAATCACTGATGCATGCATTCCATAACTGTAAACGCAATGAGGCTGCGAGGTCAACTCAAGGGGTGTCCCTTTTAAATTTCAGAACAGCCACTTGTAAATTTTCTTGCTGTGTATTTAAATAGTATTACATGGGCTGCTGATACAGATGATTTAATGAAGTAATTTCAGAATATGAGGTGAAATTGTAATTGATTGGCATAGTTTGTAATGGGTCTGATTAATTGCACATAAATAATACTATCTTTCATCTTGATCTCTTTTTAAGTTGCATTAACTTTTTTTGTAATAGATAACAAAAGCCTGCTATCTGGCCAAAAATATGTGACTATTGAGAAACGACAATGCTAAAATGAACATATTCAACATATTACAAATTTCTTCTTCTTCTTATTGTTATTCTTATTTTTGAGGAAGATTCTGCTCCTGAAATAATTGGCCACAAAATGCTTAGATATACCAGTACATGTTTTCTATACTTTTCACAGTTTTAAACCAGTGTTTGCTTATGATCAGTCCCGATGCAAAGTGATTTTTGTGTATTTGTACTTGCAGCCAGAAGAAAGCTCCTGGAGAGAGCCAGACAGGCTGGTTTGGGTGGATTCAAGAAAGTGAGTGTAATTGAACCTACTGTCAAGGACATGTGGGATGGGGAAGACGGTGAGTTGAATTATTGTTATTTATAATCAGCATAGTTAGATTTCTTTTCATCTACTCTTTTATTGAACATGTCTTGGGTAGTTGTTTAACTTTTAATGGTGTTAACTTTTTATTGAAATACCTGAAATGGTTGAAACCTGACACTCCTGATAAATTGTTTCTAGGTCTGAAGGAGGAGGATGAGAGGCCATCAACCTTAGGGCCCTCACAGGAACTCCAGGAAACCCATCCCATGGCAAGCACTGACCATAGAGATGTGGAGGACGTGTCATCAGTGATGACAGACAGGGGAAATGGAGATGAGGAGGAGGAGGAAGATGAAGAGGAGGATGCTGATGATTTGGAGGAATCCAGTGAAGTACTGCAGCAAACTGCTCAGCATTCACCTGTGGCTAATTCCATGCAAAATAAGCAGCATGGCCCATTGCTGACCCGTGGTGAGAGAAGCCATACAGATTCACAGGGAAAGTTGGAGTCATCCTCTCTTGCAGGGCAAGAACCAGAGGTTGATCCTGATCTTGACCTTGATCCCGACCCAGACGGTGACCTTGAGGGTGATCCCCATGGAGAGTCGTTTCCTTGTCAGCACTGTGAGCGCCACTTTTCCACCAGGCAGGGTCTGGAACGTCACAATCATATTCATGCCATCACTAACCAGCAAACGCAACTGTTCAAGTGCCGGTACTGCAGTAAATCCTTTGGCTCACAGGTAGGCCGGCGGCGGCATGAGAGAAGGCATGAGAGTGGGCCTAAGAAAAGGTCTAGCTCTCTGGCTGGGACTGCCAGTTTACTCAGTCCTGGGGTGCACACTGACGGTTCAAGTCCCGACTGCACCAGCCCAAGTAGTCACTATATAGCCATAGGGTCTCAGTTTACTGGAGTACCTCTGCACAACTCTGAGGTGCAGAGGAAGGACTTTGGGCCTCATGCTGACCGCCCCTTTATTTTAGATGAAAACGGGGAGTCTAAGGAACTCCACCCCTGCAAGTACTGTAACAAAGCATTTGGCACTCACACTAACATGCGCCGACACCAACGCAGAATACATGAGCGACATTTGTTACCAAAGGGTGTTCGTAGGAAAGGCATGCTGCTGCAAGAGGCATCAGTGCAGCAGAAACAGCAGCAACAGCCTGACGAGTCCCCCAGCACCAGCCCTCCGCCCGTCTACGTGCCCAGTGCGGACACTGAAGATGAGGTGGACAGGGACGATTATGCCGTTGACATATCCAAAAACATCTCAGAAAATTTGAGCTTTTACATTGATGGCAAGATTGTGTCCACCAGTTCTGTGAGCAGCTGTGAGGTGATAGAGGTGGACTCCAGATCTGCAGCTCTGTTCGGTCTGGACACGGTCATCATCAGCCCGAATCAGATCAATCAGGCACTAAAGGTAGAGGGTAGAGCGAAGCAAGTTTCCAACGTTGGCCAGCCAGCAGCAAAAAGAAGAACATCCACACCCCCGCTGGTTCCTAGTCTTAAAGTGGAGACGGAGACCGCATCTTTCACAGCCTCTTCATCATCCTCATCATCGTCTACATCCTCTACGTCCTCCTCATCTAACTTGTTGGTGGGAGGGCTGTTCCAGCAAGCTTCAGATTCATCAGCATTTCAGCGGGAGAAAACCGTTTATCTCTCACCAAAGCTCAAGCAGCTCCTTCAGACACAGGACGTTCAGAAATCAACGATTACTCTGATAACAGAAAGCCATAGACTGGCCTCCCCACTGTCCGTTACGTCACTGCCAGGGGCCTCGGGCAGGTTTAAAAGAAGAACGGCATCTCCCCCGTCATCTCCACAGCTCAGCCCTGTATGTAAAACGGAGAGCTGTAAGGCAGAGGTGGTGAGCTCATACACCCTCAAGGTGCCAAAGCTGGAAAGCCACAGTGTGTCACCTCCTGGGAGCCTACTGGACAAGGAAGATGGAGACGTCCCTGGAAATAACACACACGGCCAAACGTCTTCTAGTAGTGGTGGAAATTCTTGTAATCAGCAGCCCTTGGATCTGTCAAGCTCTGTCAGTAGGAGGAATGACGGCTTAAACAAGATACTTGGGGATTCAGCTCTTGATTTAAGCTTTCATCGTAAGAGCACTGTCGAGTCTGAATTAAAGGGAAGTCCAGCACCGCAGCCACTGATAAAAAAGAGAAAGCCGAACACCAGCATGCTTGAGAAGGTGCTTATGAATGAGTATGTAGGTCTACCTTTGCCAGGAGACGAGGGGCTTAGTTGTTTTCATTCTCGGTCTCCAAATGTTGCATCAGAATCTGCCCACCCCTCCCCGCCTTCTTTGACCCCTGTCACCATGAACCCCTCATCACCGGGCACTTCCAGTATGACATCTCCAACACCCCCTCCCCCTGTTCTACCTACCATACCCTCTCCGCCAACTTTGCCTAGCTCTCCCCTTTCTCCGCCTTCAGACTCCTCTTCACTGAGACCTCTTCCTGTTCTCTCACCAAAAATGTCTCCAAGACCAGTTGAACACAAGCCCCCCTCTGACTTAGAGGAGATGTTGTCAGCTGAAGACAACAAAGATGAGGATGAGAACCACAACCTGGAGCCACTGGATTCCCCGAATACTCCATTTAAAGATCCCCCTAATATTTCAGCGACGTCAAGCCCTCCGGAGCAGACAACAGTAGATCTGCCTAATACAGAAGAAAATGTTTCTCTGACTACAGCTGGCAACAGTCTGCTAAATGGCAAAATTAACCAGAACCATGACTCGGTAACAGAGAAATCTCTCGCCGCTCTCTCATCCCAGCCAGAATCCCCATCTTCCTCGACTTCTCCTCCCCCCGAATCTCATGATCTATCCCCAACACTGGTTTCACTATCCCCCCTTCAGATCAAGGTAAAAGAAGAGCCTCAGCAATGCGAAGATGAGCTGTCATTTATGAATCATGCACCTCAGGATGGTGTTGACTCATCACCTCGGCCTGCTGCGACTGATAAAACCTCTGAGGCAGAGGAAGCCGACTTAACGTACTGCAAGACTTTTGTGTGTAATGTCTGTGAGGAGCCGTTCAGCTCCATCAAGGAGCTCACTGGACACATTGCAGAGCATGCTACCGATTGGCCCTTCAAGTGTGAATTCTGCGTGCAGCTGTTCGGGGATGTCCCAGCCCTGCTGGCTCACCGGACAACGCTGCACGGAGTGGGCAGGATCTTCGTGTGCTCGGTTTGTTCCAAGGAGTTTGCATTTCTCTGTAACCTTCAGCAGCACCAAAAGGATCTCCATCCAAACGAGACATGTTCACACACCACTGTAGAGAGTGGTAAGCTTAGACCACAAAACTACACCGATCCATCCAGAGCCAAAGAGGAGAGCAGTCCCTCAACACCAGCTCCAGAAACGACTGATGATGCTGCTCCACGTAGCGATGCTGATTTAGCGAAAGAAGAGCCCGATGTTAATGGTAATCACATGGAGGACAGGGCAGAGGACCCCAATGAGGAGTTGTACACTACAATAAAGATCATGGCCTCAGAAGGAGGGAAGCCTAAAGCCCCAGATGTCCGACTTGGCATTAATCAACACTACCCCAGCTATAAACCACCGCCTTTCCCTTATCATAGCCGTTCCCATGCTGGGTCTGTGGCCTCGGCTACTAACTTCACCACCCACAACATACCACAAACCTTCAGCACTGCCATTCGCTGCACCAAGTGTGGCAACAGTTTTGACAACATGCCCGAACTGCACAAGCACATTTTGGCCTGTGCCAATGCTAGCGATAAGAAGCGTTACACTCCCAAGAAAAACCCCATCCCCCTCAAGCAAATAGTGAAGAGTCCGAACGGGGTCGTGTCGCCCACAGCAGCCACTGCAGGCCACAGTGCTTTCCGTAGAATGGGACAGCCAAAGAGACTTAACTTTAACCAAGATACTGGTAAAACAAAAATGAGCGCCCTCAGTAAGAAGAAAAACCAGCTGGTCCAGAAGGCAATTTCGCAGAAGAATAAAACTGCCACGATTGCAAAGAAGGCTAATGTTAAAGTCGAAGAAGAGCAGGCCTCTAATGTGTGTCCCCACTGCAGCCGGGAGTTTACTTACCCTGCAAGCCTCAATAAACATATGGTAGTCAGCTGTCCCAAGAAGCCTGTTGTTAAAAAGGGCAAGAAAGGTCTGGCAGAGGTGAAAAAAGAGACAGCGTCTGGGGCAGATAAAACCCTGAATCTTAGAAAGAAAGCTTCAGACTGTGAAATACCGCAGACAGAGCTGGGGGCAAAATCGAAAGCCCTGGGCAAGACCAGAGCTCGTAGCTCTGGTGCAGGAGACCTCGAACCCCCACACACAAGCAGAGGAAAAACTGCTGCTACGCTGGGCCGACTAAAGAGGCCTGCCTCGTTCCCAGCACCAGCTTCAGCTAGTAAAAAAACTAAGAAGGGCAAAGTTCGGTCTCTACCTCCCACCCCATCTGCCCCGGACACTCCCAGTGACACTGCACAACAGCGGCCAGCCATGAGAATGCAGCGTATGGGCAAAGAGGCAGCACCCAAGAGATTAGCAGAGGCCAAATCACCACCACAACAACAACAGCTGAAGAAAGAAGAACGGTTCTCCCTTCGAACAAGGGACAGAGTAGGTGGTCCAGTCACCAGGAGCTTACAGATGGCCAACACGGCTCCTGCTGAGGTGAAAACTGATGAACCACCAATTCAAGAGCTAAAAGAGACTCAGGTGAGACGCTGCCCCTATTTTGTCTTGTCTGTTTTCATTTGGCCTAGAGAGATAATTCAAGCAGGTGTTTCAGTATTACTGCATATACCAGCTGATGGGTGACAAGAATTTGCAACACAGAGTTGGCAACTTAATTTTTAAAACTCACTTTCTGTCTTGGTCAGAATTCTTTTATAACAATTAAGGTCCTTGATTTTTGTTGCTGGTTACAGACAAACTGAAGCACTGAGAGACTTACTTTTACTTCTTAAGCTAAACTGAACAGTTAAAAAGTGTCTGTGTAAAAACTTGAATATTTGCTGATGTATCGTTGTCAGATTTATTAAAAAGCTCTGAAATATTGATAATAATCCAGTTTAGGTCAGACTATAGTCATCCCATTTACAAAAAAATGCTTTTGAAGATGGAATTTTATATTCATTATCAACTACAAACAAACAAAGCACAAATACTCATGTGCCATGTGTCTATAATTGAAGGGGTACCTTTTTTTCTCCTGTGATATAACTATATATATATAGATAAACCGAAAGATATTCAATGACAACGAAAAGCATCATATTCAAAAATGAAAACAAATTAATCAACTAATCGTTGCAGCTCTTCACAGTTCTGTGTTGCTCACCTTTTCGTTTGTCTCTGTGTTTGCAGGAGGTGCTGATGAAGTGAGCCATGTGGACATTGTTGAGCTCTTCCTGGGAACACGGTGCTCAACTCTCAGGCAACGCTCTGGACTAATCAAGGCACTGATAGCACCGAGGCTGACCTTTTTTTGTGGTGGGCTTATTCACTCAAAAAAAAAAAACAGTGATGTCTGCTTATCTCAACTGCCTTTGCTGGATTTAAGGAGGGAACTCTCTCTATCTTCCATCTGTGTTACGAACTGAACTGAGCCTCGATTTTAGCCAGCCTTGCAAAAAAACAAAAAAGGAAAAAGAAACTGTAAATGACAATGAGATAATATATACAAAACGAGTCATTACTTGACCCAAAACAGTAACATTAGGGCTCCGTTATGTTGGGAAGCTGATATATTGCAAATGGCAATCACGTATCAGTTAGGGTTAGGGAAACTTGTTTATTCTTTCGTTCCATATTTTCCCCATTTGGTTGTTTAGATTTTTGGATGTTTCCAGAGTCTCTTAATGCATGTGCTGAATAGAGTATAAACTAGATTAAGCCAATTTCCAATGTCTCTCCCAACAGGCACCTCCTTCAGTTTATACATGATTTGCAAAGTATGTATGTTTGATTTCAATTTCTGTAGTCATTATAGTGTAGAATATATCTTATTGGCATATTTTTGTTTGGGAAACAAAAATGAAAATGGCAGTCGTTTACTGCAACAATTGGTCCTCAGGAACACTGTATATGTGTGTGGTAAGTATGTGTATGGTTATGGTTGGATGCGCCGACTGACAGCTAGTCCTTTTGATCTAAGTCTCAAGTATGTCTCCATGTTTTTACCTGCTTTCTCAGACTCTCTTGTTTATCGGATGTCAGCAGGTAATTCCAGTTTATGATAATGATGGGAGTTATGTTGTAGTCTCCTTTTTAAATAATGTCAGTCTCTAAAAGAATTTGTGATATCACTCATTGCCCAGTGTTCTTACAGCACTTTAAAATAAACTGCCAAAATTTCTAGCTGGATCAGTAGGATTGGCTTAATTAAACCGTGAATAATGGAATGTCTTCAGGTCTGTTGCACTTTTCAGACGCTGTTAAATCTTTGTGCAAATCTTTGTCTAATTTGAACTACAGCTTTTACAGCCTTTCTACCAACAAAATTGGTCGTCTCCGTTAAGCAATTTGACACCTATAACTGACACATGAACCAACTTTTAAATGCCAAAATGCATGATAACGACTTAAACCCTCAAGAAAGTTGAATGCAGCAGTGTTTTGTATATTTCTGTCCGATGTACATGGACGTGTGAAAAGTTGCTTCATGTGTCGTTTATCTACCAAGAGCCATGCCCCAGCCGTCTTTTGTTTCTGTGAGTTGATTTATTTGGTAAGACTTTACCAATGAAAAGCTTCTTGTTTTCAGTTTATAGTCCCCCACTTTCTCACTCTTGACCATATCCAGTTGTACCACAGAGATAGCAGGCAGCGCTTAAATGCTTGTAGCATGTTACGGGGAAGTAAATTGAACAGTATGATTTGAAGCTAATTTATATTTCCACAAGAAATCTTCATGTTTTGCCTTTCAGCATCAAGATTATGTATTTAAGGATGAACAAAGACAAAAATCCCGAATGACCTCAAGTAAAACATTGCTGTAATTGACATAATAAAAAAAGGTTTTTCAATTTGTGTTACGCCTTTGTTTTTGCTTGCGGGGTTCCTGATTATACCTATCTCTGCAATATATGGGTATAAACAGAAAGAGAAAGGGGTCGAAGTGGTCTCCCAACACTGATCCAGGTCAATGTACTATTTAATAATCATTTCCACTTGCTACATCTCTCTCCTCACCAGGAAAAAAACGTTTTAAGACTTGTGATTTAATGTGCAGTGCATTTCTACATTATTGTTTACTGGTTATGTAAACATCAAAAATTACTTTGTGGATGTAGGGACAACAAGTGATTAACTGCACTCATAAGTGACTCTGAATGCTTGCAGACTATTTTATTCAGACATTTTTTCTTTATATATAATAGATGTCCCTGCCATTGTGACCGTAATAAGTTTTCCAGATTACATTTGCTGATTGCCTTCTCCACTTACAGCCTGTCAGGGACATGCTGGATAAAGATGCTGGAAAAAGGAATTTTAGCCTCCATTTTATTTGAATTTGATGGAAGGTAATACTTAACATAAATCAGATTTGAAGTTGCTGCCTTTGCTCTGCAGGTCAGTGAGCTGCTACCGAGGGGGTCGTGGCCATCGTCAGCTTGCTAGTTGTGGCGAGATCTGTATCTATTTTGGGAGCGGTGTGCTTGTCAGGGAGGTTGATATGTGAGTCATACAGACCCTTAAATTCTTACCTCTGCTGTGTCGCTTTGCTTTGTGTAGCACAACATGGAAAAGGGAGCAAATTGTGCAAGGATAGTTCCCAACTGATATATTTTTTAAAACAAGAGCTTTGTATGGTATAAAAGGAGCATTTTTTTAAAAATTGAATCAATAATCAAATCATGTATACGCTGAATAGCTCACCTATGTCAACTATAAAGTGTTCTGTAAATTAAGTCATTGCTATATTTTTATTTATTGGATCAGCACTACATTGTAGTGTCTTACACCTTGGTCTTGATTTTCTTATTGGTCACTGCTGTGCATCTCGTATATTACAGTCATAAATCATCGTGGGACTAATGTTACAAAGGCAGTGAAAAAAAAACTCTTAATACTTAAATCTGCTTCATGTTGGTATCACCACAGCAACCGCATAAAAAACATGCAGAAATATAGCAACATAAAAATCTCACAAAACCAGAAAAAAATTCACACTCATTTTTATTTATAGAATAATATATCTCAGGAAAAGTATTGAAAGCGAATATATTAGTTATGAAGTACACACTTCTTCCTAACTCTCAGGTATAATAAACTTATGACTTTGAAGATATTTTTTATTTGAAATAAATCCAAACCTTCTGAACTGATTAATATTCATGATATCCACCATACCTTTAAAAATAAACCTTTTCCTTCACAAAATAAAGTTAATAATATCACTGTTTCTGGAAACATAACGCCGTATAAAACATAAAAAAAGGTTTATTCACCAAATCATTTCAGAAACACTGATGGTGCGTTAGTCGCCAGAAACACCTTTCAAGGTCTCATCTGGCCTATATGCATCTGCTGAGATTATTTTTGTCCAGACCACATCCATCACTTTCACGTGCATTAATGAGCTATCAAGCCCACCGGACGGACGGTGTGTGTCAGAAACGTGCCTCAAGCGCTGGAAACCAGCTCAAATAACCTGGGATCCTCACATAACACATGGGCTTATCATGTTGATGGATAGGGTTATGAATTAAATGCAATCTGTATGTTGGATTTGATCCACAGGCTGGATTTTTCTTTATTCAGTGGGATGGGGAGATGTGTTTATTTGCCCCAGTGCCATGACGGTATAGTTTATGGCTGGATGTAGTTTATGGGTGTTGAGGTGTGTGTGAGTGTGTATGTAGGGGTGGGCGATTGGAAGAGTGCTGCACCATACTCATGCTGTCAGGGTGAAATATCACTGCACTCTCTCTTGATTGCTGTGTACGGTGCTTCAGCCCTATTCATAAAACTGCAATTCCATGCAGCTCTGTGCTTGGCTTGTCGAAATAAGGTACGATACACCAGAGGGGCAGATTTAAGACGCAGAGGAGTACCCAAACTGCTGTAAGGGCTTGGCACTCAATTACCGCATGCAGAAGGTTCAGGGCGCGCACCCATTCGTGAAAAAAGACTCAATTTAGGTCTGGTATGTGTTTAACCAAAGCAAATATAATTAAATATTTCACTACACAACTTGATATCAGTTGTGTTGCTGTATTTTTAGGATGGAGGAGGACCTTTTTTTTTTTTTTTTTTTTTTTTGTTGGTTTGACATTTTTCAGATAAACTGGATAATACAACTGGAAACAACAAGTAGAGAAAATTGTAGATTTCAGTTGCCCTCTCTAGTTGAAAGTTTCAAGCTTGTTTTACCTCAAATGATAAGACATAGTGTTGGGAATCTTTGGATTTGAACAGTTCTGGCAATTGATTCCTCTATTGATTCCATAAAGTTTGTGGAAAATGTAAGTTAAACTTGGTTGCCATTCTTAAATAATCATTCAATGATAGTCTGTTTTTCTTTTTCATTCTTTTTTTCATTTACTGTCTTTGTTACACTGACAACCTTCGTAATAACAACTCGGTAACTGTCTAAAGGCCAATTAATTTACAGTTTAGGGAGCTGTAGCCCATGTGGGGGTTGACAATGAGAAAAAATGGAGAACGTTGCATAATTGCAACCAGACCAAATAAGAAATACACAAAACTCAAACCCTGGTCTAGATTAGCTAATTTAAAAACTACCTAAAATAAACAGTTTCATTCTGTTCAAATCAGTGGAGACGCTATCACAGATTCTTTTGTTTGTGTAATATCATTTTGAATATTATTGAAACATTTGTGCGTGAGTGTGTTTTCTAGGGTTATTTGTGTTTGTGTGAGAGCTTGAACACTATGTGACAGGACTGAATGAGCTTTTCAGTTGGTTAGTTAGAAATAAGGAATTTATTTTTATGTAATAACTTGAATACATGTTATAAGCCATGTAACAGATTTTTTGAGTCAATGGGTTTTGTCTTTTTTGTTTCTCTTTTCTGGATTATTCAGGCTATAACTCATGAATGAGGAGTCTGTCCTTGTAAATTATCTAACAAAGCATTTGCCAAATTAAGATGATTGTTATTAACAATCACACAATTGATGTTATTAACCTGCTAGTTAAGCAACTCAACAATGGCTGTATAAGTAAACTGAGAATAATTAAGGGCTCATGATTTAATAAGACAACTGAATCAAAGGACAAAGACATGCATGTGTTAAACTCGTATGACTACCATAGGCAGAGACTGATAATGGAAGATATACTGTAAGAAATTTTAATTTCTTAGTGGTTCCTTTTGGAATCTGAATTTTGATACCAGTTCTCGATGCCCAACCCAAGTCAGAAATCTGATCTGTCGAACCAAACCTGTAACCACACCCAACAGTGATGTCACCAGGTGTTGAAGTACACCTGTACATCACTGCAGAGAGGCGTAAACCACTGGAGCTTAGCAAACTTTCAGGGGTGTTAGGTCACTCTTTAATCTAAATAAAGTATTTAAATTGGGTTTTCTAAACAACAGTCTATAGTTATGCTAGCAGCTCTATTTTGAGCTAAATGCTAACACCAGTATGCTATTATGTTCATATCTGAATTACTTTGAGGCGACAGGATATTTAGTACAATATTAATAATGTTCTGATATGTGCAAACTGCAGCTCCAGTGAATGAATGGATGGATGGAGTAAAAATTTAATCATCGCGTTGATAAAACAGTGAAATATTCCTGTCACGAAGTCCTGATGTCTTCAATTTGCTTATTTTTTCCAGTTGATGGTCCAAAACTCAAAGATACAAAAATATACACTTTTGGCTGAAAAATATTTAAATTATCTGATTGATGAACTGATTTATCAAAATTCATGCCAACTAATTTTCTGTATCTCAACTAATCGATTATTCGACTAGTGCCAACACTGTTGGATAGCAGCCTGTGAGATGCGTTGGGAAGGAATGACAGCTGCTTCTACATGGCAGTATACAGCCTCTGCTCATTCTTCCTGTTCAAAGAGAATAACATTAAAGCTGATGAAGATGGAGCTGAGATTTATTCTGCTGGGCATTAGTCTCACACTTTAAACTGAAGATGCGTCGGGAGTCTTCTCATTGTTTGTGAAATGCCAGCGTTCAGTTCAAACTCAACATTCTGCACATTTTAGTCATGTTTGTACACGACAACACACTGTTTGTTGCCGCGTCTGCCTTTGTGATTTCAACCGAGTAGCTACTTAACCTGCTCTTAAGCAAACATACTTAACGTTACAGCTGTTTGCTTTTGTGCTTTCATCGCTCTGCATGGCTTTAATGTCTCGCCATTATCTTTTCACCTGCAGAACCACCTGCTTTTGTCAGCCCTCCTAGCCGAGTCTTCCTCCCGGCTCCCACTGTAGCCCATTGAGCGCCCTGCCATTTCCTTTCAAAACAGGAGGATGTGATGCGAGGATGTGAGTGCTGCGGTCAGGCCCCCGGTGTGCTCGCCTCTCAGAGCGCTGGTGTCAGAGATGGCTCCGTGACAATGGGCTTCCTGGCAAAGTTTTTCTCTCCCTGCTCGAAGGGAAATCGGCTGTTTAACGCAGGCTTACGCGCTGCGGAGGGGTTAGACGGTGCAGAGACGACCTGAGTGTGATGTGTTGGAGTAACTGTGTCAGGTCTGTGTTGGAGGTCTCCATGCCAACGGTGGCACAATACAATGGCTAAAATATATCTAACTGTGCCTCCAAGGCCTGAGAGGGTATTTTAAGATCTCCCAACATGTGCTCATTTGATCTCATGGCTTAGTTAATTTTTTATCACAACACCTTTATGCACCTTTTTTTTGCTGCATTGTGTGGAGGGTGTTTTCAGTGTTTCCAGTGAATCTCTTTTTTCACCAGAGCTGTTGCACTATATAGGAAGGCACGCTGGAGTTTATGAGAGTTATTTTTCAGTCGAGTGTGAGCTAATTTTTATTTTATACGCAGCAGTTTTCTACAACTCCTTTTCAAGATGAAGCCTCTGGAAACCACCAGCTGTACCAGCCCTACTTTTCACTTTTTACACAACCCTTCCACTTTCTCATCCTCCTCCTTTTTTTTCCCCCTCAGCACCGGGGGAAGATGAAGCACTCGAGTTTGCTAGAATCTGTTTCTCAGCAGCGGCCCAGGCTTTAAGATGGATCAAGGGGATTTGCATGGGGTGGGGTGGAGAAAGTAAGAGATGTGAGACGGAGAACAGGAGAGCAGGAGAGAGAGAGAGTGAGAGAGAGAGAGAGAGAGATGTTACTGCTTAGGCACAGCAAATGGGGGTTGTAGAGAGGGGAGGGGGGAGAGGGAGGAGAGAAAAGGGGACATAGTCACTCAGATCAGAAAACAACAGTCCCGTCCTGTGCCCAGAGGACAGACGTCGCTGTCTACTCGCATAGAGAGTGAGGGGGAGGAGGAGGAGGGAGGTAGGGAGGGAGGAAGGTTTGACTTTTACCTGACGAAGAAGCCACGCTCACCCATCGTCTCTCCTCTTCTTTTGCTCTTCCCTTCAACCCAGCCTGTCTGGAGCCGCAGAGGACTGTCAGCCTGTACAGACGAAGCACGAGATCAGAGCGCTGGCAGAGCAACTGTGCCTACAGCTCCGCTACCTGCTCCACCACCCTGTATTACTCTCCCTCACACATGCAAACCAAAATGCTCCCACAGACACACATTCAGAGAACTTTCTCTCTGGTGCGCATACACCACTGACAAGCAGGCAGGCAGGCACACCCCCTCCCATTATCAGTGCGGGGTGCAGTTCTGCTCACATCGGTGTGAGCAGCAAGGGGCTGTATTTCGCTCCAGCAGCAGCAGCAGCAGCAGCGGCAGCAGAAGAGCGGGACCAGAGGAGAGCAGTCATCACCAGAGATCACACACACCAGCTTCTAAACCTGAAGGCAAGCCCCCCGCCCCCTTCCTTCTTCTCCCTCTTCTTTTTCCACACTCCTCTTTTTCCATCTTGATGTGACGCAGTGTGGCTGACCTTCCCTCATCCCCCTCCTCCTCTCTTTCTCCTCAGCGTGTGCCAGCGGGACAGCCATGGAGGACACCCTCACCTGCAGCCATGCCACCTTCTCCCAGGTGTGTTTGGACGCCAGGGACAGCTCATGCAAGCCAGTGAGTAGCCACAATTACCACCCCCTCCCCACCCACCACCATCACCACCACCACCTCCTGACAACTCATTAGCCAGCTGCATGTCCTACATGTCAGCGTAACTGATCTCCACCCTCAGCATTTCTTCCCCGATCCCATCTTCAGTCTTATTGCCGTTTTAATTTGACTAATGCAACAGACCACTCTTTGAGGTGAAAAAAAGATTATAGTATCATAGCTAAAATCTTCTTGGACTGCTGCTGTGACAAAGCATAGAGTTTTCGGGGGAAAAAAAAGAAAAAGAAAAACTGGGTTATTTTGGGAAGGATGTTGGAGATGTGCGTGCTTATGTAAAAGGGCAAGAAGAAATAATGGTTTCAAGGCTTTCGTTTCACATGGTAAATGGATTGTTATGTTTTGGTTAGTGCAGCAAGTTGCTGAGTAGCAGCTTGGATGCATCAACTTGTATTTTACAGAGGCGGGTATAAAAACATCTCCTCCAGACAATGTTTAGGTTGAACTTGGGCTGTGGCTCTGACAGATAGAGGGATGCATTTCAGCAAAAAAGGGAGCACTTTATAGGGACTTGAGTACGGAAAGATAAATGAAAAGGCTGTTTTGTAGTTTAGTTGTTGTATTGTTAACAGAACACTTTGATTGAAGTCTGACATAAGAGTGGCAGCTGTGGAGCCAACAACACACACTCTTGCTGAAATACATTTATAATGCAGGTGCACGGTATTAGTGAGGTTGAGTTTGACAGGCTGAGACACGATCAGAGATGCTCTCAGACTGATAGCTAAATTATTGAAAATTGAATCTATCAAGATTTTCATGGGTGCAGAAACATTCAAGACAACCTTGGAGCGTGGCAAGCGATGCATACATATGTGATATCTTATTATGTAATGCACATGGTCAGAATACATATTTCCCCTGGGAGGAAAAAAAAGGGAGATTGACTTGTCTCTAGAATGAAAGTGTCCGCTGCATCCTCCCTCATCTGGCCTGTTACTCGACGCCTTTGATGCCTCCACTCGGCCGTAAATGCAAAGTGATTCTTCACACAGTGTTATGATGGATAATGAGGAGAGCCCAGGGCAGATACCAAAATAAAACCGCCTTTGGAGATGTAGCCCATACATTTGACATTTGCCACATCAGTTATACATGCCTGTGCATTCCTTCACTACCACCTGGAGAAAAAAAGATGTGTTTGAGTGGAGTTTCAAAGCAAGTGTCATTAACAACAACCCTGCTAAGGCAGCACTTTGCTGAGGATGGCACCGTACGTCAGTCATTTTTCTGAGCTGGAAAATCCAAGCATCTCTATGCGTCTTTTCTTAATAAGCCGTGCTGCAGGATTTTATCTGTTGGGATTTTATTTGAGAAGATAAACATGAAAATCCGGCGCAGTGGAATGTTGTTGTCTTCGCCCCCTCTTTGCACAAGAGCACCCTTTTATAAATAATGCACTTTGTTTAAATGTATCTGTGGGCTTAATGCTGTGTTGATGAGAGCATATTACTGTTAAAGGGGTTGCAAGGCCCAGATGAATATTGTGCTTCAGACAGGCGGAAGGATTGAAATATCTTTGCTAAATAATTGGTTTTGGACATCTGCTTATCTGCTGTGTGTCTCTGCTTTCATGTTTTTCTGGTGAACACAGAGAGCGACCCTCTCTGGATTTACGTGCAAATAATGTGCACAAAAAGACAAAAAGTCAAACATATAAGCACTCAAGTATATGCTATTTGCTCATCTGAGTCCAGGCATTTTTTTACAGTCCTGCAGTGCATATGTGACTAGGTCATTTTATCTGGAGGGCATCTCAGTATAAAAGGGAGGTAAAACAAGAAGAGGGTGTGGCAGCGCCGAAGAGTCGTATCACATCATGGCTGACAGCTGAGCCAGTCAAGCCTTCAAAATAAAAATGTGAAAGTTTTAGAAATCTAATAATAAATCTCAGAATACACAGGGGGATAATTTGATAGTGAAGTATAAAGAGAGACTCCCGCTGTACACTTGTACACATGTACACTATATACACAGTTGTCGTACACATAGCTAAAAGTAATGCAGACTAATCAACATTACTGCAATAAATCCTTCCTTTATGATGGTTTGTTGGTATGTTTCCTTTTTTACTGAAACTGTTTTATTGATGCAACTGCGTGGTTGCAGTTAGTGATGCTTTTAAATGATATTGCATTACACTGAGATCTGCGTCTGTTATTTCATCCTAAGATAAATAACCGATACACCTGTCTGCATAATACAATGTGGCACCACAATCTACATCCTCCAAAATACTTAGAAAATGCAATAAAAAGCAGAGAACATTCAGAACAATTACACATTATTTTTAAAAGCGAAACATATTTTATCCCCGCTTACTTCCTTGCTCATTAATTCTCTCACAACCCCCTCAGATTTATCTTATGACCCTCAGGTTGGGTACCGCTGGTGTATGGTGGTTACTGATGAAAGAAAACTTTAAAAAAGTGAATTAATAATTGATATTAAGTTTCATAGTTTCTGTTATTCCTTTTCATACAGGTGACTAACAAATTTCTAAAAGTGCTGTATGCGTTTTCATTCAGACCACTGTGTCTGTTTGTTTGTTTTATCATGAAAGGCTTCATGAAAGTGTCGACGCGAAGATGTGTACACACTCTCCGCCTCATGCAAATTCTGTTTGATTGTTCCACAATGAATGGGTTAGTTGTCAGAGGGGATGCACAACCAAGGGGGGCAAATCTAACAGATATGCAAATCACAGTTCCAGTAAGGCTGCTGTTGTGTTTTGATGTATTGGGTTGGAATCGGTTTTGTGTTGACTTTTTGTTTTGTTTGTTCAGAAAAAAGAATTACACAAAAACAGAATATTAAGTTGTGATGAGGAGAAGAGCTGTTAGTACAAAAGCGTAGAAGTATCTTAAAATTATAGACATGTTCTGTAATTTACAGGCCCTCTGAGGTGAAACATCCTTCTCCCTTAGTGCAGAGCAAGAGAAGAGTGAACTGCTTAGTCTAATACTTACATGAACAACATATATTAAGCAAAACTGTAGCAAGAGTGTGCTCTTGTCCTCACCATATTTTTTCATTAGTGCGTTTTTGCTATGATTCTAATTTCGCCTCGGGAAAAATCAAGTGAAACTGCTGTTTCTGGGAACTGCATGCATTATTCACCACATCTTGACTCTCTTTGTGTTGCTTCCTCACTGATGGTTGAATTTCTTCCTCTTTATCATTGCTTTTAATTTTACCAACATTTCACCCTACCTTTTGCCCTTAAACTGCTTGTTCACAGCTACATGAAAAAAACCCTCATGTGCTATATCACTGTGTTTGCACAAAATCCCTGCAAGCTCAGGCCCCTGCTCCTTCTCGCCCAAATGGCAACACCCTGACAGTGCAGCGGTTTCAGTCACCTTTCTGCTCCACTGGACCAAAGTGAGGTGAGGATGGGCACGGTGTAAGGTTGTCTGTCGTGTTGTCCAGCAGGTCCACAGGGGCCTATAACTCTGGATATCTTCATTCTCCCTCGTGCGGAGAGTCATCCTCATGTCTCTGCTCAGGGAGGTCAATGTGCTGGCTTATGGACAATGTTCTCATCCCTATTAGACACCCGGGCCTCCAGCCATAGGACCTAATAGTAATATAATTCAGCGAGAGAAAGGCTCTTGAAAGTGCTTCTTTAATTGAGTCATTTTCAGTGCAGGTGTGTACAGAAACTAATACCATAAGCTCTAACGGAATTTTTGCCAGATGTAATAAACTTTCCTCTTCCTCCACTTGTTAAAAGTCCAATCATATTTATTAAATATGCAAATGATACCTGTGGCCACTGCTGAATTGGCCTACATCCCTCACGCTGGCTTATATATTCTCACTTACATTATTGATCCCTGGGTATCCCCAGCAGCACTGAAAATCACTCCTTCAGAGTAGATACAGGCCTAATTTAGAACCCCTTAAAGAACCCCAGGAGAGCCGAGGATGACGGACATTGTGCGTCAGTCACTACATCTCTCAGCAACAGCTTCGGGCCAGTCAGACCAATCAAATAATTCTACATAAGCTGCTGTAAACAGCTGGTTTCAGTTTAAGTTAAATGATTTGTTTGGCTAATAAATGTATGAGCTGTGTTTAATGTGTAGCAGTGTGCTAAAATTTATTGAGTCATTACCTTTGTTAAGCTGCATACGCTCCTGTAGTTCTTCATGACAGGGGATCACATGTATCTTTATTAGCACACTTTCCCTCAGGATGATCAATAAGCCGATGGGAGTTCACTGACCACATTAGTTTAGTGTTTTCTCTCAGAATCAGCGTGTTTGCTCTTTACGGCAGATCAACATCTCCCCCTTGACTGACAGGCAGCTCCTCACTGACCGGAGGTACTGTGTTTAAGAGATGCTGCTGAGCTTCATGAACTCCAGAGCAGTTACTAAGACAGATGCTTAGAGTGGTGTGATGCAACATGTGCTGCAGGACGGAGCTTCTAACAGCTTTATGTGAGTGAGTTTTATGTGAGGAAGGCAGCAACTCCCATGAACGGATTGCATCATCCTTCCTTTATGATGCATTTTACATTCTTACATTTAATAAATCCTTCACTTTTCAACAATCTTTTCTGTCATTAAATCAGTTAGTGGAGATAGAGAGGAAACATGGGTAGGGGTGGGGGGTAATCAATCAGGTTATGAGGTGTAATATTTACCCATGTTCACCATCTTAGTTTAATGTGCCAGTGTGCTAACAGAGGGCAAGACCCATTCAGTAGCTGTGCTGGAGCTTTATCGCATGATCTTCCTCAGCAGATAGGGTTTTCTCTGTTTATAGAGATGTTTTTGTCAAGTACAGCTTCCAAGGCGGAGAAAAAACTTACAATATATATTTTTATGTTGTATATCTCCGAACAGAAAACCTAATGCTTCACTTTCTTTCACAAAACTAATTTCGACCTGACGGTGGCTGCATCCCTCCCTGTCCCACAAAAAAGGCAATTTGTGGCTGCAGCACACCAGCAAACTCAGTGTACTTTATTGTATCTCCTGGATTTATTGAAGACGAAGAGCTTTGCTGTTTCTCAGGCATTTCACACGTTGCCGCATTGTTTCAGAGGATTGTAGTAATTTTTCGCACTCTGAGCTGTTTCTTTCTCTATCTTTTCTGTGACACACACACACACACACACACACACACTCATGGAAAAGTGAGGTTGTTGCAAAAATTTAAGTGGATGCACATAAGCTGAATACTGTGCGCTCGGCGAACACATCTCCTGGATTTAAGAGTCACTCATCTCCGCCACTTTTAAGCAGCTGAATGTGTCACTGCTCAATTTGCAGCGTGCACGCCGAGCTGCCAGGAGAGAGTTTAAGGTATGAACAACAGCAGCTTTTGTCAGGGGGAGGGGGAATCTGTGGAGGTTGTGCAATTGTGTGAAGGTGCGATCTAAATTTGAGTGAATATTCAACTTCCTACCAGAGTAATGAATTCACACACCTCGAGAGCAGCGTCTACTGTGCCATTCACGTCCCTGCTGTGTTTTCTGCGTCATTGAACCCTCCGCCTGAGTGTCTGCTGACTCTGCATATCTGCCTCAGCGTGCCCAGGACTGCTGGCCTCTTTTTTCCCTCTCTGCCCGCAATAAAACCCACTTCAGTTACTCCGTTCAGCCCTCTGCAGACACACGCTGAAGCTGCTTCCCAAAACACAGCTGTTCATCTTACAATACATCGCAGAGCAGACGGCGACACAAGAGAGGTAGAGAGGGACACTGGGACAAGATAACAGTCAACGCGCAAACTGAAAACTTGCGGAGGATGAATTTGAAAAAAAACAAAGAATTTTCCTAGTCTGATCTGCAAATCTGTCACCTTGCTGCAGCTAACAAAGTACCTGAGCTGGAATATGTTTTAGCCTTGTTATACAGCTCAATGTGGCCATAAATACTATCCTATTCCATCAGACACCCCGCTTCTCATCACTCTCTGCACTACAGCACTGTGATGCAGAAAGCAATCCTGAGGAGAATCTGGCATGCTCGGAGTCTGTATAAATTTGCATCAGTAGTTAGAGCAGGCGCTCCTGTGGTGATGAAATATAGCCTATTCTCCCGGGTGCTTCTCTTTAACATGCAGGGCACGCCGTGCACGGATTGGAGTGACAGTGCACACTGCGTGTACATCAGTGTTGCAATGAGGGAACGAGAGTTTCGGTTGGATCGACTTCCTGCGTGTGACCAGAAAATATTAACAACTACAGAAGACTTTATTTTTAGTTAAACATTTGTTTCCAAAAAAAAATGCCTCTATTTAGAAATATATACCTTGAGTATTTGTGGTTGTTAAAGGTTATATCTATAAATTATATCTAAGGCATAGCAACACACTTCTCTCTAAAGTGCATAAAGTTCAGTGATGTTTTGACAGTGTGAGAGCTAATGAGCAAAGCTATGTTTGAACCTACGCACTGTAAATCAGATATGCTTGTGCATGTGCCTTGCTACCAATTTATACCACAAAGAGAGGAATATTCTTAATGCCAAGGGTTTCTTAAGATGTGTACAGAGCGTGGATGTCAGAGGAGCTGAATTTAATTCAAGGTGCTAGATCAGAGGAGCGCTGGATCCGCCAGAGCTCGTGATAAACCACGCTTCATAAGAACAGGCTCATTGTGGAACACACTGAAGAGGCCCCATCCTTGTGTAGGAAAGAGTTTACAAGGTTGCAAAATGAGTGCGTGTCACAACAGATGACTGTTCTTTATGTCCACATGTGAGCCAACCAGCCAGCCACCACAGTGATATTGGGGCTCAGTGCCTGCTTTGTGCTCATGCCGCTTGGTAATACATCTTAAAGCGGGTATAGAGCCACTACTTTGTCATATTACATTACATTAGCTGCTAGTTTTGTTTGAGGATTTGTTGCTGACACCAAACTCTGAGACAGCACTGAGGTCCCACGTCAAACACTTAATGCTCTTATAAATGTCTCTGCTGAATTCTACAGTACGTTAATCTGCGGCGCTGTGAGGATGCTTCTTGCGGCTCGGACTGATGCAAAGCACTTCAAACGACCGCTGCGAAAGACAGAACGTACACAATATTACTACAGTTCCCCTCCTGACACGTAGCAGCACCTGTTGGGCTCAGCATCACTGTGCTACGGTCTCCACCTTTGCCCTTTTAGCAACCAGGGTAAAAACACTCTCCACTTACCAAATCTAAACACACATTTTAGTTTAATAATAGATATCTCGCTCATTACCAGGAATATGAAGTACAGTACAGAGCCCTCACTGCAAAAATTAAGAAAAAATATTGCCAGCAGAGTAAGTTACACAGTGGCCTGAAAAAATAAGGTAAACATTTCATGGAAAAGGACTTTAATGTTTAAGTAATTAGAATCTCAGCTGGCAATTAGCATCTTGGTACTTGAGTTTTTTTTTTTTTTTGTTTGTTTGTTTTTTTTCACAGGCTGCAAGCTATTAACCGAGATCCCTGTTTCTAAACTACAAAAAAACTACAGCTGACAGTTCATGCTGACTCTTTGATTTACACACTTTTCACTTTAATTTAGAGTTTGACCTCAGTGAGCCAATTGTATCGTTGGCATTGAAATCTGTCACTTCAGTTTCCAGATGCCGTGACCCATCTGCACCTTGAGTCTTCTTCTCTTATTAGTGCTAGATGACAACATGACATGATGAAAATGTTGTCATGGTGATAAAGCAATATGACAGATTAATTGTAATAGCTGTAGCCCAAGTCGACAGAGGAATTGCATAGGCTATAAACTGCACATAGGACGTTGAGCTTCCTTGACTTAATGAATGGTATAGATATATAAATGAATAAACGAATCAATGATCAATCACTACATAAAGGCACCATTTTAGTTGCGAGGAACTCCTCCAACTCAATTAAGAGCAAAGACAAACAGCGGTCTTGAGTTTAAATAAACCAGTGAGGATTTGACAGATGGAAAAATGAAAGAAAGCCCACAAGACTGAACTTTTCAATAGCTCAGGTTGCTCCACTGATTTAGTTAGCACAAAGTCATATTTTGTCTCCCCCCTCGTGTGTGAGTTGTACCAAACGTGGACAGAGCTGAGACCAGAGACCTTGAACACAGACTACAGATCAGAGGCTCCTTCCCGCTTCACCACTGCAGAAGACCAGCAATTATGTCAAGTGGTTTTTGCATCATGACTCTGATGTCATCCCAGTCCAAGCTGTCCTCCACAGGCGTGCACTTGGAGAGGCATGCTCGGCATCATTAAACAGCGCTCAGCTCTCTCCTCTCCGGCGCAGTCTGGAGTGTTTGATGTGAGAGGGAAGTGAGAAAGCCCACGAAATGTGGCTGCAACCGTTTTTCTCTGCACAGGAGTGTCTAACTTGCTACTATGTTGAGCTGACGTGCCTTTGAACTCGCAGAGTTGTTTACCTGCAGAGAAACATTTTGAATGAATGATAGTGGTAATACCTGTGGCCTGAACTCTGAGTGGCTCATCTGCTATTAGAAACCTGCTCTCAAAATTAAATTTTAAGTGTCAGAGTGGCTGATAATGATAATGGATTCTGAACCATCACCCCATATTACAGCAAATTTGAAGTTCAGCTATTAAATCCCCATCTGTCTCATTTCAAGTTTGTGAGTTGCATGCTACCTGCCATTGTGTTCTGGTACAAAGATACACTCTGACCCACTTTAATCCGCCCTGAAAGACAGGCGCAGGCACTTGCTCACAAACAGTCCTAATTGGCTCCAGCCTTGTCACCGGTGCCGCCTGTAGCCCCGGTTCTCGAAAGGCGCTCCAGCGTGCAGCCTCTGGATTTTGAAATGTCATGTTTGAGCTCACACAGGTCTTCTCTAACAAGCAGTGTTTACTCCGATTCTGTGAAAAGACGAGAGGATCCTTATTTCCCCTCCTTATTTCAGCTGATGCAGTGAGATCTTGTCAGTTGTATCTTCAAAGTTCCTCCTTAAGCTAGTTTTTTCTGCTTTGGTTTTGCTGCAGCTATTAGCGATGCACCTTTTTTTTTCCTGGGTCGATTGTGTGGTGCATCTTTCATATTGCTGAGAATAATCAGCCAAATGTTGACATTGTTGCGTTGTGTTAAGATATCTGCAGCACAGCTACAACAAACTAGCAGAAACTTTTGCAGCTATCTGCAAAACAAGAGGCGAAGTTCAGATTGAGGATTATTGTGGAAAATGTCTCAGTTTCTCCAGCAGTAGTCTTAAAAGAACAAGATGCGAATGCAGTGACATGTTTTATTTAAAGAAACCTTTTGTCTTGCTCCGCTGCTGACGCTGTCACTAATGCTGTTTTTCCCCACCTACACGCATTACCCACAGCTCATGCAAGGCATTCACGCCCGTGTTTATCAAAGTGATTTGGGGGAAATATTTGAAGTTGCTGACTGATGTAGGCGTAGATGAGGTAGTTTGCAGTAAAATGGGTACACCAATGGAAAAAAGAATGGAAAGACAGTGACTCCTAGAGTGCTCCGAACAACAACAAAGGGTTGTAATGTATTTTTCCTTCTTTAAATTATATACGGCTGTTAAAGGATTTCACCGCTCTCTGTGATGCTTTTACCTGCTCCCGCTCTGTAATTGAATTAAGCGGCTGTAAAAGATCATGGATGCTCACATTAATTAATCTTTAACCTTGAGAATCGATATAACTCATTCAAACTTTCTGTCTTCTGAACTCTGACCTTTGGTGAAAAGCAGACAGTTACCTGTCCTTTTTGCCAGTACATGCACCATTACACCTGATATAAAGGAGCGCTGCCTCTTATCTGTAAATTAATCACCTCTGTGTGTGTCTTGGAGGATTTTTAGTGAGAGTCACAATCCTCTCAGAGTGGTTTCATTAGGTGTTGAAGAGGAGGCCTCAGGCAGATTATCAAAGGGCCATCGGAGGCTTTTATGCTCAGCCGATGGTTCAGCAGCCCCTCTGAGATTTGTTTTTCTAAAGTCTTTGACTCAAAGGAAGAAAGAGAAAACCTGGATTGCTCTGTGCTGATCTCTTGTACTTCTCACTAGGTGGCACACTGATCAAAGTTATGCAAAATCAGCGGAGGGCACTTTAGCCTGTCTCTCTCTGGACTGTAAAACACATTTTAATTATAAATCACTAACAGGTTTTTGGAGGGATCAGAAACAATCTTTTTCTTGTGATAAATCTTGCCATCCTTTGGAGATAATTAGTTGTCATATTGGTGAAAGATAAGTATGAATGAGACAGGGTTCCGTCATTGTCTATAGTCAATTACTTAACACAATTTGCCCTTTTAAAGGTGTCCTCTGACTGACTTATCGGAGGCAGCGGTGGGTGTTTTGAAGGGTCCACTTTGCTTGTGACTACTCAGGCCGCTGTCAGTGAGACGGCTAAGAGAGCTACATTTTCATTTCATGTAGTTGCAGCATGTATGAAAGCTACCAGGTGGTGGCAATGTTGCTGTGGGCAAAATGCGATCCCTCCTGCAATTTCTGCCTCCCCACTGGAGCTTCATGCTGTAATGCAGAGCTGGCTGAGGCGGCGAGATGCAGCTCTCTCCTTCCCAGTTGGTCTTAAAGGCTTCAACCTCAGCTGACTATCTTTCTTGAAAGGGTCAAAGGGAAACGTAATCGCACATTGGTGCTCCGTGTTACATCCAAATAATGGAAAAAGACTTTATTAAAACTGGAGATGAGGAGTTTGACAGATGTGGCTTTTTGTAGGGCAGCATATTTAATGAAATATGCTATTGAGTTGCATTATGGGAAATGCAGAGTTCAACATTTTTGGAGCAGGACCCACACTTTGGACTAAAGGTCAGGATATCCCCAGCCTCGGCTGCCTCAGTTATGAAAACTCATTTAATTTGCCTGTGAGAAGTCCCACAGTCTAATTGAAGCACGTCTCTAAATCGCCTCTTTACTGCAACAACATACAATGACATTAGACATTAACGTTGCATCAAACCTTTTGGCAACACTTTGGGCATTTCAACATAACCAGACATATGTGAGGCCCATAAAGAAGTGGTTCTCAAAAATTTAAGTGTAGAGCAACTTGACTGCTTCTCACAGAGCCCTGACCTAAACGGCCAACCTTTGGGAGCAATTAAAATGAGCCGGGCCTTATCCACCATTACACCATCAGTGTCCGAGCTCACAGTCCCTCTTGTGGCTGAATGAGGGGAGAATCTCTGCAGCCAGTCCCTGAAATCTTATGAAAAGCTTTTACAGAAGAAACCATAACATTTTAGAGAGATTCATCATCCGTCAGTGCTTTTGTTAATTGCCACCAAGCTACTGCCAGGAATTTCAACAAGCTACAGATGACAAAGTGTCCTGTGGTGGTCTGAGAACATTTTGTACTTAAATGGTCAGAGTTGTTCCCCTGAGTTGTTGTAATTCTCATGTAGGTCTGTCTCAGAGTTAATTACTGCATGTTCACGTGTTAACAGTCTTGAAACAACTAGTTTAATTGAACCTTCGATTTGGTGGACAAAAATAGGGTCGGGATGTGTGAGAAAATTATATAAAAACGTGCAGGAGGAAGGACTCTTCTCATTCTATTATAAATTTTTGATTTGGTGTTTCCTGGTGAAACTGCGATGTGAGAGATCTGCAGGGAGACAAAAGTTTTCCTGCCCTGAAGGCTTCATTGTGAAGACGCTTTCCTCCAGGCTCCCCTCAAGGTCTTCGCTGTCTTACCTTTAACAGCGTTCACTTGTTAAATAAACTGAATTGCAGACATAATAATTAAGAACATGCTTGAGGGGAATTGAGGTAATTCAATTTGAAGCAACACATTTTTCCAAAATTCCCAAATATTAATTACTTCATGGCTTTAAATTAATCTAGGTTTGAATTAAAATAGTTTTTATTTTGAATGATAAACTGTACCTAACATGGAAACATATTGTGGTTTTATTCGTGGTATTTGTTTTAGGGTGTTTTCTAACATTCAACCAACAAAAACTGATGAAAATAAATATTTCAATATTATTGGGAGAACCATTTCAAAAATATGATGTATTTAACAATTTAAGTACACAAATTATATTTTATGAATTGTTGACATGCCATTTAAAAAACTTACTTTGCAGTTGCAGATAAGACAGTGTGTTCCTTAATACTACATGTTCCCTCATACAATATCAAACAGCACATGTGCAGCTCTTTATAACTGAAACACGGATGGATGTTTCCTGTACACTGATAATGATTTATGTGTCACGTTAACTGATGCAGAGGAATGTGTTCTTCGTGTCAGTGGCGTTGCTCCAGGGATTTCAATGTCAGTCTGTCCACCTCTCTGGTCCCAACTGAAATACCTCAACAACTCCAACATGGATTGCCATTAAATTCTGTACAGACATTTATGTTCCCTTCAGGATGATTTGTTGTCATCCTGATGATCCTTTTCATATGGCACCAACATCAAGTCAAAACTTTATTTGTTCAGTGTTGTTGTTTATGTTCAAATACCTGTAAAAACGAATGCCATTCCCATCAGCCTCGGCTGTTCTTCTAAATGTTAGCATGCTAACACTCAGATGGTCAACATAGTAAACATTACAACTACAAGACAGACATGTTGGCAATGTCATTGTAAGCATGTCCAACACTCAAAACACTGCTGAGCCCAAGAAAGCTGCTGAGTCTTTGTCTTGTTATAAGATTATATTCCAGTTTTACTTTTGACTTTTTTGATCTTATTACTATATTTGAGACAACTGAGCTAAGTTCATGACACTCCTGATAGTTTCGCACATACTGTATATAATTCATAGTTCACTGGCCACCAGTTAAATGATGCTTGCTTGCATGCAGTGAAGCAGGATGTGAAGTATGTACAGTAGACTTGTGAGATATTTCTCTCTGGGACTGGCTGAATTGATTTAAGTGTCTAGATGCAGATCTGATCTGATCAGATACAGTTTAGTATCTAAACAAGCCAAAACATGCTTATTGCGCTGTGGGAACTGTGGAAATGAGAATGAAATGCTCGACTCGAGGGATTCTCTTGCTCGTTGTGGACGAAGAAGAGACGCCTGGCACTCTGCCTCAGCTCCTGTTTGCCTGATTGTTTTGGGCAGATTCTCTGATTTCTCAGAGCTTCAGTTCTGGGGGAACACAGCGGCGGCACAAAGAAACCCAGAACCAATGTAGCCGGCTTCCCACAGAGGTCAATCTCCTAAATCCACTGTCACAATTATGCGCTCTGTGTTCACATATTCCCTGCTTTGCCTGTAAAGGCAGACAAAGCTCTGAGCACACAAAAGCCTCCATCTGCTCGGCATCAGAAATTAGGGGACACTAGCCAGAGGAAAAGGATCAAATGGCTGTTGAGGAAGTGCGGAAGCGCGACACTGTAGAAAAATGTATCTGCCATTTATGGAATGTGTGTGTGCCAGACATAAAGATAAAGAGATTTGTGGAGCATGCTGTAACATACTTGCAACGCATCAGTCCACATTTCAGAGATCCCGACATGAGATGTTCTCTCAGTATTCCTCAGGGGAAAGTGTCCAGTTTCTCAGGAGAATGGCAAACGCACCAACTATTCGGGTGAATTGGACCCCACTGCAGACAGCGATGCAGAACAATGAAGCAGACAACAAAATTACAGTCTTGTGTTGATTCTGTCAGATACAGAGAGGGATTCAGTTATTTCTATGCAAAGCAAACTTTTCTGAGCTATAACTGATCTGTCCAGATCCTAGCATTTAAACGAAAATGCACTTAGCTTTACAGTGGCATGTTTTCTAAAGCCTCTAAATGAACATTCACTAGCCTCCATCCTCAGTGTGTGAGATGATGTTACACCCCTGGTTTGGGTTCAATACAGGCTTTTGTCCCCCAACAAGATTGTGTTTTGTATTTATCTTTCATTGGTGCAATTGAAATGTAGCTGAGCTCTGGGATTCTCACAGACTCCCTCCATCCTTTCATCCGACTCCGGGTCTTTTTTGCTCAAAGAGTGAAGTTTCTGGAGCTTCCTCAAACTGCCTTGGCAGAGGCTCATTGGCTACTGTGACTCTGCAGCCGTTGGCCCTCAAAGTGAGCAGATCCAAGAGAGTCATTTTAATATTTTCCTCATCACAATTCCTGGCCGGACATCTGACTGAAGCCATTTGAATATATTTTACAGTATTCCACACATCTGCATTAAAACTCTGCCTTGATCATATTTCGGGTGAATTGACAAATTAACAACCATCATACCACAGAAACAACAAATATTGGAACAAATATTTTTCCTGAAGGAGGACTTGCATTTCATATGCACATTACAGTCTTCTTTCACAAGGACTGTGCAGGCTGACAAAACACCAGCATGCCTCATTAGAGTTCATTGTTGATGTTGTTTTGATCCTGTGGGCGGCTACAAAGATTGTAATGAGCTGTCCACATCTCACAGTCACTGGCAGCACCTGCGTGTGGGAGGGCACTTCACAAAAAATACAATATCCCTCTGATTTCAATGATTGTACCTCTTATATTTTACATCAGAAATACAGATGTGATGGTGGGGGGGGGGTTCCAGGATACAGTATGTGACATGCGGGAAATTAATTAAAATGATTTTTTACACCTATACATTGGACTGTATATTCTTCTCTGAATACACTGAGCACTTTCTTATTTTTAGTAACGTAACTTTATATGTCATGCTGTGACAAGCTGAGATAGCCGGTTGGAAGTGCTAATGTGGGACTTTCACACAGTATCTTATTTATGCCAGTTGGCCATGAAGACAATTGTAAAGCTGTTGATGTGTTCATATTTTTTAGTGTTTTACAGGCATACATAGATTTATTTTAATAACACACCAAAATATTTCAATTTCTTAAATGTTTCTGCTGTATTTGTGTGGAATAACAGCCTTAAACTATAATAATATTTTTAGCATTCATCACAAACCATTTGCTAAGTTTTACTTCTCCTGGATTTACAGTTGAATGGCATCTTTATACTTTGTTAAATCAGACTTGCAAATGAGTACACGTTGGGTCTGCAAAACTTAACCAAAATTAACCTGGACTCCAGAATGCGAGCGAAAATAGCTCTCTCAATCATCTCAATTATTTTTTGTCTCATCAAGATTCCTCCACTGACGTCTTCGCTGTATTATTAAAATGCTCGAGTTCACAAACGGTCAGCTTCAGTGAGCCATTTTGAATTCTTGCACTCTGACTGATGTGAAAACATGGTCTGACATTTCATTGCATATTCTCAGCGGAGGACAGGTGTGTACTGTCATCTTCATGCCGCTGCCTCGCCTGGTTTTGTCCAACCAGAAGAATACTGAACGTGTGGCTGGAGGTAGGGACATTGTACACCTTCACCTGCTGAAACGCTGTCAAACATTTATCAGCAGCGTTTCAGCATTTCGTTGCAATTTCACAAGTGAGGAGCAATCACGTATTACAACAAATTGAATATTCAGCGTGATGTGTGTCGTTGTCTGTCAGATCCTGCAACCAGGAGCTGTGGCATTTTGATTGTGATGTGGCGTGTTGACATATTTGGGGTGGCCAAAGTAACATTGCTTTATAGAAAGCCACCAGTCTTCTCCATCATGTATCACAGTGTGTGACAGAGTGTATTGAATAAAAATTGAAAGCAGAGCAGAGAGGAGAAGGTGTGTCTGTTCTCCCGAGTTTTGACAGCATGTCATTTTCAGCAGCAGCGTGACATTACCCAACGTTTTTGGCCATTTTTGGACCACAGAGGTACACCTTGTAAATGTTGAATGTGAAATTAGAATCCAATCGTCAGCCTCTGTCATAAACATTTTATTTTCACCCACCTTGCGCTGATTTGATGTATGCTGCGTTGCCTGCAGGGCTGCTGTGCGCTCGTAAACATGCCTCTTTCCGCCATCCTGCCGCAGTTCAAGAGAAGGCTGGAAGGTGTGTGGCCATAAATCTTTGATTATTCTGCTCAAAAGTCGACCTTGGCTGTTGTCAGTGAGTCACACGTCGCCTCGGTTGCTCTGTCACTTTCGCCCCAAACTTTCCTTTCAGCCTGCACGTCGGTGTGTGTGTTGTTCGTGCAAAAAAAGGAGAAAGTGATTCTTGACAACTGTCCTGCCCTGCTCCACACATGCTCTCTCTGTTGTGACTAATGTTGACAATTGGTCAATTGACGGAAAGTAGATTAACAGTGGTTTTCATAACAAGCAAATATGCCACATATAATCATATTATATTATATTTTCTGGTTTCAGTGGCAAATTGGATTTGCTGTTTTCCTCTTTTTTTATGTCATAAATTTAACAGATTTTGTTTTGTTGCTGTTGGTTGGAGAAAAGAAGGAATTTCAAGTCTCTGCTCTTTCCGTACATTGCATAGCCTAAACAATTAAAACTTAATATACAATTCTGCCTTTTGTTTCCCCTTGAGTCATTTTACTATTGGAAAAAATTTAGTCCACACTGTCTGACTGTCAGTGTCATATAAATTCATGTATCAACCAAAATGCAGTTTCAATCTTCTGCTGCATTATGAACCACCTCTTAGGTCGTCTGGGACAGGTCTGATTTTTGTCCTGAGCCAAAACATAGAGAAACTTTTTATGAACCATATATCTGGAACAACTAGAAAACTGCAGGTTTGCTGCCGCTCTCAGTTCTTTTAAATTGAGGCAGAAGACTGTTCTGCCGCTGCCTTTTATTAAATCAAATAGTTATTCGTTCCTTACACTGCACTGTAACTTTTTTTCTTTTGACGTTTGATTCCTGTCTTACTCAATTTGAACTTGTTTGTATTTGGTATTCTCTTGCCCCTTTCATGGTTATTTTTGATTTGCTTGCCTCTTAATAAATTAAGGAATGACTTTTTAAAATTGTATTTCAGTATTCTTTTTTGGTGTATTTCTTTTGCACTCAGTGCTTCAGTGCTTTTGGTGTGCTGTGGGAAGCACTTTGAATTGCCTTGTTGCTGAATTGTGCAATATAAATAAACTTGCCTTGCCTTGCACTGAAGCTATTTGATGTTTACACTGAGTGAAATATTCAAGACCAGGCCCTGTGTTTGATGTCTGCACCCTGCCATCCAGTGGAAATAGTCCAGCTGTCCTGTGTATCGTTTTATATTAATCTTAAAATTTAACCGGCCATATTCAGTATCTTCAGGATCATTAATAAGTGCAATAACATTACCACCAGGCGATGTTGTGTTTTATCTTATGACTACATGTATTTGCTGCTCATCACATTTATTATTTTTATGTCCTTGCAATAGTGAGTATGTGAACAGTGTGTTTCCCATGTATAAATAAAGGTTTCTATGAGTCGATGACGTGCAAACATGTGCAACCCCTTTCCGTGCTTGGTGGTGTTGTGTCTTCTTGTGTTAAGTCATTTCTGGGCCTCTGCCTTGCTGCTGCTTGTTTTGAATTGCAAAAAGAATCCAAAGATCCAAAGTTACTGTATTTTTATTCCAAGTGTGCGGAGCCGTTCTGACAAAATGCTCTTTTATTGCCGTGCTGGCTCGTTTTGAAACTTGTATGCTTCAGTGAAATGTTTCAGTATTGATCAGACATTTATACATTACACAGGCCCTGACCAAAGAGCTTAATAGAGACTTCCAGACTCTAGGAAACAAAGACATTTCTGAACCTTGTATTGCGTTGATGTAGCCTCTGACTGAACAAAGTAGACATTATTACTAAGACTGTCTCCATAAAAAATGGATTATAGAATGGGTTGGATGTGAGTTTCTATTAGGATTTAGCCTAATGATGCCCCTCTTGTCCAAAAGAGGGATTATTCTGAAGAGGAGAACAATACTAAGTGTTCAGCTATGGCCGTGGATGAAGGAAATCACACAAGTCTGATCCACACAATCCCACTAGAGAGAGAAGAATCTAACTTTGGACCTCCTTGGCCTACATGGCAGGAGAGGAAAGCCTAGATTGAGCGTGTGTGTTCGTGTGGGTTTTTCCTTTTCGCCGACCAAACTCTCTTTTGCCTCCTTTGCAGCGGTCCAGTCTCTCAACAGCCTGAATGACCAGATTGCTCAGTTCATGGTGACCAGACCTTGTAACCTGGCTGACGAGGACGAGGCCTTCATCCCGGGAGAGAGGGACACCTTGAGGAAGTCCATGACCCTGATGAGGCACCTGCTCATGGATGCTCAGGTACGGCCTCTACTGCCCTCTCAGCAAGGCCAAAGGTCACTCAGTGCATGCTTGTCCCTCTGCTCAAGATCATTTTTAGAAAGAAAGTACAAACAGCGTCCAGCCGAGAGGAGGGATACTACTAACGATGTGGCTGGGATAGATAACCAATTACTGGTAGAGAGCGGCGTGTTCCAGATGCACACAGCAGGAGAAGTCACTAAATATTACAAGAAGAATATTTCCCAATTATCTCTACCTCAGACGCACTGTACAGGTTTTAGCACAAATTTGTTTACAAGGAGGTTTACAGAAGAAATGGTGTCTCACACAGACAGCTTGCTGATTGCTCAGCGTGGTCTGCTGGTGGCTCAACAGGCATCAACTTGTTACTATGTCAGGCTTTAGCCAACAGACTGAATAAATGAGTTTTTATTATGTCATGCCTACAACTATGCCCAGTTCATATAGGCTAAAAAGACACCATAGATAATAAACACTACTATAAAAAGCCAGAAGGTAGAAAACCATCTTCCAAAAACTTTCGCAAATCGTCAGACTGGCATTGTCTACTACAAGATTCATAAATCGGATCTTATGTAAATGATCAACTGCAATCACTTTGTAAACATCTACGAGGACCTAAAAGTTGATTGGTCAAATGAGCGTATTGCTGCCACCATGATTAAAGAAAACAAAAAAATGAAAAAATATCATATTTGTTAAAAAGCTCTCTCTAGTTTAGTTAGTTAGTTAAGAGTTTAGTTTAGTTAGTTAAGAACTTAGTTTAATTAAGATTTTAATTAGATCCTTGCCACATTAGAACAAGATATTTTTTTTTTGCTTTAATATCATATTTTATTTCATCATTGCTACATTGCTAGCAAATTACTCTGATTTGCTACAACACATTGCTTTATCTCTGTTATATCAAGAAACTCTCCTGCTATTATTCAAAATTAATATATCTATTGAAGTAAGAAATCTTCTCATTTAAATAACAACTTATAACTTATAACAACTTATTTTCTTATAACAACAAACATCCACATGTTAAAATGAGAAAAATATCCAGCCAGTGTCTAAATTTGGTTCGTTTTAGAATCAGTTATAATCTCAAACATTTCCTTAACTTATTTCAAAGAAAATCTTCAAGAGGTTGACAAATTTTAAGCCAAACAACCAAAAAAGTGATTTATACACAATTTAAGCTGACAAATAATATTTACAAAAACTGAAAATTTTAGGGGTAGAGGAGGACCTTGGTGTTTTCTAAGAATCTGGTGACGCAAAAACTGCAGTTTTTCAATGTTTGAATCAACTGTTCACCACGTAGTTTACCATGATGTGATTGTACCTCTCACTCTGTCATACCTGCATGGCCAGCAGAGATGTCCTAACATTTCCCCTTGTCCCTCTGTATATCTGTGGGACAGTCTCAAGGGTAAAAAAAAAAAAAAAAGCAAAAAAAAAAAAAAGTAATAAAATCTTTTCCTTTTTCTTCTCTGCTTTAGATGAGATGATGATTTATCCTTTTTAGTGTTACTACCATTTGTCCCTTTATTTATAATGCTTTACATTTTGATGAATGTCTGATGAATCTTGACAAAGTGATGCATTTGGGTCATCTATTAAGCAACATCATGATGGATACCGGGTCCCCCCCGCCATTCTCCTGGAGATATTTTCTCCGACACACTGTCATTGATTAAAGGGAAGGTAATTAAGCGAAAGGCCATTGCTTTCACCTCAGGACAGTGGTATGCAAGTGAAAGATTGTTAGCCCGCAGTCAGTTTTTTCTGTTAGTCAGGAATATAGCATCGGGAGGTGATGGATGAGTGGGAACCTCGGCCACGGATGGAGTGCAGATTATCTCCCCAAGAAGTCGTACTTGAAAGAAGAAAAAAAAAGTTTGTCAGTTCGATGTTAAGTGAAGCGCTCAGACACCAGTCAGCATGACAGATCTCTCTGCCCGTTGGCCTTTTTTGTGTCAGATGGTACACTCACAACCTTTTCATGTTCTGCAGTTTTTTCCTCGAAGGAGCCTCTCTCGGCTTGTTGCTCTGAACTGTCAAGAGGACAAAACAGATCAGCGGGGGGTTATTGACACGTGACTGACAGCTGCTATGGCGATAAGTTTGTTTACTGTTTACCGAGGCTACATCCTATTCCGAAAAAGAGATTACTTGTCCCAAACTAGAACTCTCTTTTAAGGTTGTGTTCTGATGGATCCGGTCTTGTGTTGAAGACTGTTCCTCACCTTGAATTTTTTCTCCTGTATTGTCCTTCTACTCAGCTGGGATCAAGTTTTGGGTCCACTCATGGTTAGGTGTTGCAGATATAATTGTTTGCGGTAAGGCGAGGGTAAGTTTGAGGTTACGAATCAGAGAAAATGACAGTTGGCACCGGCAAAAGTAGTATTTTTGTATTCACTGAACTACGATGCTAAGAAATCTTTTATCCCACCTTTAATCTCTCCTCACCCTCCTCACACAGTGTGAAAAACATTTAGGTGGCAGGCTCCTCATTTTTAACCAGTGCTGACTGCCTGTTGAAATGACCAGCATCACAGCCAGCAGGTCATATCAGATGTAGCTAATTAACTTTCATTCCTTAACAATTAAATTGAAACATTTGGCTGTTGTCTGGGTGTTTGCACAACTGATTGGCCCGGAGTCTCAGTCTTGGTTCACTGTTAAAAAATGCTAAATGAAATGGGTAAGTCAAAGTGAAAACAACAACCACAGCAACTCAGTACTGCAGACGATAGGCCTGCTCTTAACCTGATGTGATGAACTCTATCCAGCCATGCGACTGGTCACAGTTGTGCATTAGCACAACTTTCAGTCACTGCATTGAGTGTGCACCACAGAGACATGTACAGGAACAACGAACAGCTCAATTGAAAGGTCAAGAGAAGGAGAAAAGGTGGAGCTATGCAGAGACCATTGAAAGGAGAAAATCCCTGGAGGAAAGTGCAGCTAAATGCTGCAAAATTACACAATGGTTAGTGTTAACAGAAAATACATGCTGCACAACATAAGAGTTAAGAGCATAAGAGCTTCAGCACTTAGTCATGCTCTGTAGGAAAGAGGATGGGTATACATAACATTTATATAACATTGAAAATAAGACACTGTTTTCTGTCAGGTGAAAGTACCTCCAGTTGCTCAAAGCAACCAAAGCTTCATGATGATCAACAGAAGTCCAGTCCGAGGTCTGAGGAAATGCAGCTCTTGAAACTGGAGACTGTTCCAACTATTTTAGAAGCTTTTTTGTGTAGTAATAAAACTAAAATACATATTCCTGGCATATACAATAAACAAATTCAACAAAACGGCTACACTATGTGTGGTATGTTTTGATGTGTGGAGGTTGGCATGGATTGGATGTGGAAAAGAGATTTAAGATAATTTAAGAAATTTAAGAAATTATCTTAAATCTCCATTAAACCTTCTGCATATGGTGTCAATATTTTAAATAGATCAACCTGATAGTTTTGAATCAGGACCTCTGGTATGCAAACAAATAACACTGTGAAAAAAGTGTGCAAAAGTAAGGAGGCTACACCTGTCACTTTAATATGTCAATGCACAATTTCCAGTGTCTGCTTCTCATGTCATTTGCAGGTTTTAGCTATAGGTTGTAAACATAAATGAGTCTCTAAAAACTGTTTCTGTATACCCAAGAAGAATGACAGCAACAGCTGTTCATTTCCCAGTATCCTTCTGCCACTCAGAAATTACTTTTAGTCATATTTGCTAAAAGTGCCACTTAGTCCTCACAGTGGTGCATGACCAATCAAATCTGATGGAGCTTCTCCTGAGCTAACTCAGAGCAGACGTAATGGTGGATAAACAGCAACTGAACAACCAAGCAGCGAGCAAACAACAGTATACACAAAAGATAAGTAAACAGAATAAGTGCAATGAAGAAAACCGAGTTAATAAGACCAAGCGATGCTGTGGAGGGGCTTTAGAGGCGAGCTGAAGCGCACCGTTGTAAAAAGGGAAAGAGACCTGGAATGTATACTCACTTTTCACTTTTCAAAATAAGAGCACTTTCTCTTATTGCTGGGGCTTTAATCAGAGCATTGTCACATCATAAAACTGATGTATTTTTAACAGTGGTCTATACTTAGATAGAAACAGAAAAATGTTGCCCTGCTTTTATGGGCGTCAGATCATGTATCGTACTGGAAGGCAGCGAGAAACAACGCAACATATTTTGTTGCTTCAAGGACTTGATGTTTCTGCCTTCTCACACAACAAAATGCTGAAAGCTAAACCTAATAACATATGATACATGGATTGGATTCAGCTCGAATAACCTGTTCTGATAGTGGATTGAGATTCGACTCTCCAACACTAGACTCTGTACTTAATTCACCTTCTCTGAGCAGCAAGATTGAGCTTTCCGGGTCTCTATCATCACTCAGGCTATAATAGACAGGAAAAATAATTGTGGCCAGATTATGCATCAGATTTCGTTGTTCTCCAAGTCTGAGGTCAAAGTCAAGTGTGATCTCATCCCACGTAGAGGAGCTCGGCTCATCCAGGGGTTTTTGCATTCACGGAGAGTAGTGCGCCCGCTGTCAGATGGAATATGAAATTAGTCCAGCCCTCCTTCTCTTCTACTCTTTTAATGTCTGGTCTCCCTTTTTTAAAGTGCCTGCTATTCTCTGTGCAGTTCAGGGAAGACAACTTACAGATGCTCTGTACAGCCTCTAGTGCTGCCAGTAATGTGGTGAGACTTTTACTGCTGATCTGAGAGAATAAAGAAAAGAGCTCCACAAAGCACACTGTTGGTCAAGAAGCCTTGATGTTTTTTTATATTATTGGTATGTATATCTTTTGAAAACCTTCTCTGACACTAAATGTTTTAGTTTGCAGAAGTGAAGGAAAAAAACATCATCAGATGAAATTCAGCATTAAAATTTCAGGTCCAAGGCTACTAAAAAGGCAGAAAATTAATTTAGAAGGGATTTGAATAGTTTCTCTTTGAATGCTGTCCCAGAATTGATTGCCTCATTTGTCACTTGCACAGATGAATTATTTATGTCCCCGTTGCTGTGCTGGGGTGACTAATCAAATGCATTTCAGTGGGTGTGGAAGCTGTGAATTGATGTAGTGGAACGTTGCACTGCATTAGCCGTTTTGGTCGAGGAGTCAGCGGGGCTACAATGACGGCCTGATGATGGCATGACAGAGGAGACATTGCTCACCATAATTCTATAAAAACGCCCTCAAATAACAGTCTATTTGTTGAAAGGCGAAGTCCTATTCTCACCCTGGGGGAGTGGATCAGTTTAGAGCAAATACTCAGCCTTGCAGGTCACTAACCACAAACAGAACAGCACCTCAGAAACATGGTCTGTGAAAGTCTGTACAAACAGAAGTATTTTACCCCAGTGCCTCAGTGCAGAGATGCCTAGACTTCCCTCACCCCAGACACTTCCTCCAGCTCTTCCGGGGGGACTTCCCGAGGCGTTCCCAGGCCAGCCAAGAGATATAGTCTCCAGCATTTCCTGGGTCTTCCCCAGGGGCCTCCTCCCTCACGGTGGGACATGCCTGGAACACCTCCCTAGGGAGGCGTTCAGGGGGCATCCGGAACGAATGCCCAAGCCACCTCAGCTGACTCCTCTCGATGCAAAGGAGCAGCGGCTCTACTCTCGAGCGCCTCCCGAGTGACTGAGCCTCTCACCCTATCTCTAAGGGAGCGCCCAGCCACCCTACAGAGGAAACTCATTTCGGCCGCTTGTATCCAGCGATCTTGTCCTTTCGGTCATTACCCAAAGTTCATCAAGGGAGAGTGGGAGTGTAGATTGACTGGCGGTAAATAGAGAGCTTCGCCTTTCGACTTAGCTTCCTTCTTCACCACGACAGTCCGGTACACTGACCGCATAATTGCGGAGGCTGCACCAATCTGCGTGTCAATCTCACGCTCAATCTTTCCCTCACTTGTGAACAAGTCCCTGAGATACTTGAACTCCTCCACTTGAGGCAGGATCTCTCCACCAACCCAGAGAGGGCAAGCCACCCTTTTCCGGTCGAGAACCATGGCCTTGGACTTTGGAGGTGCTGATTCTCATCCCAGCTGCTTCACACATCGGCTGCAAACTGCCCCAGTACATGCTGAAGGTCCTGGCTTGATGAAGCCAACAGGACATCATCATCTGCAAAAAGCAGAGATGAAATCCTGTGGTTCCCAAACTGGACTCCCTCCGGCCCAACATGCACTGGGAACAGGTCTGACTTACTCCCAGCAATGCAGAACCAAGCTCCTGCTCCAGTCGTACAGAGACCGAACAGCCCTTAGCAAAGGGCCCCCCTTTGGACCCCATACTCGCAGAGCACCCCCCACAGAATACCACGAGGGTAACACAGGTCGAATGCCTTCTCCAGATCCACAAAGCACGTGTGGACAGGTTGGGCAAACTCGCATAAACCAGTCCACCACAGAGTCCTCAGCCTCCGCTTCCTCAGTGGAAGGCAAGTGGCGGTGGGATTGAGGAGATCCTCAAAGTATTTCAGAGAACATGGTCCACTCAGGCTCAGTGTCCCCAGCCTCCCTCAGAATCTGGGAGAAGTTCTACCAGAGGTGGGAGTTGAAGGCCAGACGTTCCCAACAGACCCTCACAATATGTTTGGGTCTGCCAGGTCTGTCCAACTTTCTCCTCCTGCCAGCGGATCCAACTCACCACCAGTGGTGATCAGTTGAAAGCTCAGCCCCTCTCTTCACCCGAGTGTCCAAGACATATGGCCGGAGATCTGATCAAACGACAACAAAGTCACCTAGGCCGGAGATCATCATCCGATCTCCGTGACTAGCACAGAAGTCCAATAACAGAACACCACTCGGGTTCAGATCGGGGAGGCCATTCCTCCCAATCACGCCCCTACAGGTATCACTGTCGCTACCCACGTGAGGTGTTGAAGTCCCCCAGTAGAACAATGGAGTCCCCAGTCGGAGCACTATCAAGTACCCCTACCCAGGGACTCCGAGCAGGCCAGGTACTCTGTACTGCTGTTCGGCCCGTAGGCACAAACAACAGCAAGAGACCTATCCCAGACCCGAAGGCGCAGGGAAGCGACCCTCTCGATCACCGGGGTGAACTCCAACACATGGCAGCTGAGCTGGGGAGCTCACCCTGGGCAACTCCAGAGTAGTGGAGGGTCCAGCCCCTCTCAAGCTGGGAGCTGGGTTCCAGAGCCCAAGCCCAAGCTGTGCGTGGAGGTGAGCCCGACTATCTCTAGCCGGTACCTCTCAACCTCCCGCACAAGCTCAGGCTCCTTCCCCCCCAGCGAGGTGACATTTCATGGCCCTATGGCTAGAGTTTTGGTCCAAGGATTGGGTTGCATCGAGGCCCCCAGCCACGACTGCCACCCAAACCACATAGCGCTGGCCCTCATGGACCTTCCTGTGGGTGGTGAGCCTACTGTAAGGCGGGCCCATGTCGCCACTTCAGACTGAGCCAGCTTGCAGGCACTTGCCTGCATGAGCCCCAACCCCAAGCCTGGGTCCAGGGTGGGCTTGTGAACTGCTCTTAGTCTGGCCCGTCACCTAGGAACCTGTTTGCCATGGGAGACCCTACCAGGGGCGTAATGCCCCTCGACAACATAGCTCCTAGGATCATTCAGGGCACACAAACCCCTCCACCATTGGTAAGGTGGCGGTTCAAGGAGGGGGATGTTACCATAGATCAGATAAAATTAATTAAAAAAGTAATTATGGTATTTATGCTACATTTTGTGAAAGGAACATTCTGCTGTTCCTCCCATATTTATCAGTTTTTTCCCTAAGACGGTTTAAATCAAGTGAAAACCTGACTAGCTTTGCTAACAGCATAGATCAAGGGAAGGCAATGATGGTCTGTTGACGTGTTCACCAACTTGGTGCAAACTGGAATATCTCAACTACTATTGGATTAATTGCCCTTAAATTCATGATCCACACTGGATAAATCCTCATACTTTTGGTGATCCCTTGACTTTTCTTTTAGCATCACCACCAGGTCATCCATACAGATATTCCCATTCCCCAGCTGTGATGATCCCTCAGCAATGTATTGCAAAAAGTTGATGCTGCACTCCAAAATGGCACCTATTCACTTGAATGAAAACTACTTGCTGAGTGCATAAGCCAAAAAAGTTTTCTGGCATCCTGGTTTGCTTGCTAAGCTCTTCATAGCTCAACTTAAGAAGTAACAATTTAATTTTGTTTGCAATTCTTGGTGTTTTGTGAGTTTTCTGCACGTCTCATCGAAGGGGAAAATGCTTTTAGGGCCACAGGCAATTTTTTGATGCAGTACTAAATGTTGCCACTGTATCGGTGCCAATTTTGAACTATGATGGTGACTATGGTAAACATTAGACCAGCATGTTTACAGTGTCATTTTCAGCGCATTACTATGTTGATGTTAGCATTCAGACCAATCCTCCACTGTGTCTTTGAACAGCCTCATAGAGCTGTTAGCATGACTTTAAACTGAGTCTTGTTATGATCTTTCACTGAAAATCTCCATTCCCCACAGTTTAAGTCAAGTGAAAACCTACCTTGTTTATTTATATTAAGAATTATAATTTATACAGCACACTTCATACTCAGCATTGCAATGTGCACTTCAACTGAGAGTTTATCTTTTGCTTCTGCTTTGCAGCCTCACAGTCTGGGAGAGGCGTAATCTTTACATAGAGTCACTGGGTTCAAAAGAAAGCTTAGCAACACATGAGGAGAAATGAAACTGAAAAGTTTCATATGAGCCAGAAATCATAGATGATTGTGGTGGAGCAACACGCTGCCAGTTTAGTCATTTCAATTACAATTTTGGCAGATCCACCTTAATTCATTATTGACCACAGAGGAATTAAAGGAGCAATATGAGCCTGAGTCCAAAGTAAAATAGATTGAGGGGGGGGGGATTAATGATCCAGTGAAGTTTGAGTTGTCCTGCAGTTGTTAGCAAGAAAATGGATCAGTAAAGGGTTGGTACATGATGAACTAATAAGCTATTTGACACAAAGAGATGGAGAAAGAGAAACAGCGAATGAGATATAGTCAGGGAAAAATAGGACAAAGGTGGTCCAGGGATTGAGGCAAAAATGTAGCCCCGTCCAGAAACTGATCCATGATTTCTGTTATTTCTATTCAGCCATTTTGGGTCTCAGTGCCTGAAGGAAAGGTAGGTTATCTTTTCTGAGATCCTCTGTCTTTGTTCTGTAAGTATCTCTGGGTGTTTGAACACAAAGGAAACGTCATTACGTGAATGTGTTGGATGAAACCACAGCTTTCATCTCACACCTCATCTTGTGATTTTTTTCTTTCCTTCTTACCCTATTGTATGGAAATCGGTCCACTCCTAATCCTTTGTATCTATTCCAATGTTACATTCTGTCTGTTAGGGAGCGAGCTGAAGTAGGCTGGACTTCAAAGAGCTGGGGTTGCTCTTTTTTAACCACTGCAGTTTCAGCCGGTAGTGGTCTCTCAACATTTTCCACATTGCAACCCACTCAGAAACACCAGGGGAACAAAAAAGATTAATGAGCACACATAAAAATGACCGTATTGGAGCTGACTGTGGAGAGGATTTTAAAACACATCTGTCACAGCTGATGTTTCGGTAAACCTGAGTGCAGGGATAAAATGACAGTGTAGATTTATATTTCCTGATATGGCATGACAGATTAAATTGTTTTTCAAATGCCACGAGGCAAAAGTATTCGTTGTTGTGTTGTTCCCAGACTCACATTATTATGCGTGTGGCGTAATCTCTCATCCAATCAGACGAATGCTATTTTTGTAAATAAAGGAGGTATTGCTCGGTGGATCAAACTTTCACTGTGGATATTTTTAAGACGACAATATGGCCTCCGTCAGATGAAATGATGCATGCCAGATTGTGAGATCATCCTTCAGCCTCTCCAGAAACCATCTGTTGATGTGGTTCAGGATGTTTAAGTCTGGCGTGTTCAAGGGCGCGCATGTTTCTATGGAAACCCCGAGCGCTGTCACAAAGCTGATCTGGATCACTACACGCATCTTTCTGCAGATCAAAGGTGTTCACCTCAATTTCAGTGGGAGTTTTGGGTGATATGAAAGGGCCCCTCTCCCCGTCAATCTTCTCTTGAATGACAGACAGTGTTTGTACTCCTTGCAGCCCTTTTGTTGTGGGGTTGTTTGTGTCTGGCTGATGTGGATAAGTGTCTAGGATTGGTTTGCTTACGCAGGAGTCTAAGAGTCGACGCAGAGGCGGCTGCTCGTCCTCCTGTGACTTTGTCTGTCAACCGCAGAAAGCTTAAACTTCCTAGAGAAATTTTCACGCCAGATATATGAGCCCACCTTCCAGTTTGTTCAGTTTTGACTCATTCGGAGGAAAGAAAGCGCAAACTGATCTATTAGTCCATTATTTTGCATTCAGCCTTAGGTGAGCATCCTTGTGGTGCCACTGTTGGAGTCGCCTCCACAGGACTGAGACCTGAATAATTCATGGCAAAACATCAGCCTCTGTGTACACAGCAGACATGAGCGGGGACATTAATGTAACGTGGAGCGACATTGGTATGCCTTTTGTTTCCCTTATCTCAACTTCTTCCACATGTCAGCTCAGCCTCCTAAACACAGTTATTCTCTGCCGTCCACCTCGTCTTGTTTACTTTCAAACCTTCTTGCACAACCCCTCATCAAAGGCAGAATTTCTGCAGAGGCGAAAAGAGTGTGGAATCAAAGATGGGATACTTGTTATCAAAGCCATTGAGTTCCCTGTTGACCTTAGACGAGATTTAAATGCTCCCTGCCTCCACAGCTTGTGGGGTGGTGCAGGAAATATAAATGACTCTCCCTTCTATCTGATTCCCTGCCAGAAGCAATCGCTCTGAGGAGCCGGGCCAGGCAGGCATCTGGCCCAGAGCTGCTTCACGCACCTTCTTTTCTTTTTTAACCAACACATACACTTCCAGGTTTTACAATTTGACCGTTTCACTTGGCCAGCTGATAATTTGACTATTTTGGCACTCTGCTGGTTCTCATATTTTTTTTATTTTTGAAAACTTTTTCTATCGGGGGTACCAGTGAAATGCTGCCAAACTTTGTTTCATGATGCACCTTTATGCAGTTTGTAGTTGTGATTCAGTTGCTTCAGTGTATTGATTCATTTGTAATTCATAATTATGTATTAAATATCTGATTAATGTTTAGAGTTAATCAAGATTTTGATATGATTTTAACTATTAATTATTTAGCCAGATGTGTATCTATAGTCTGCACTCCTCTAGTATTCCCTTCAACATCCCGTTAAGTGACTGATTTCACAAAAAATTGCAATTCATGTTTTTGCACAACATACAGTGCTGAAATTTTATTTGCTCATATTGTATTTTTGAGGAAGTGTAAAAGACATTTGGGCAATATGAGTCATAAAAAGGTAGTTCGAAGCAGTAATTAAAACTAACAATAGGGGCAATTTTAGTTTTTTGGGGGTTTTTTATGATTCCCAGTAGGACCCTGACATGTTTGAGTTATTAAAGTTATTAAAAAAACACAGATGCTATTGTCTTAACACTGGAAGACATGTTCATTAAAATGTAAACAGTTTTAAGAGTATGAGACTAAATTATATTTTTTGTCTTCTTTAGTGTTTAATCTTCTTATTCTTGCTCTTGTAGTGCAACTGATATGTAGTGATGATTATAAAACAACATACAGTAATTCCACATATCATCATTCCACATCACATGGATCGTGAAGCTTGCTCCCTTTGATAGTAATCATGTAAATCATACAGTGTTCATGGTCTCCCACCACACAATCTAGTAATCTGGTCATGTAATCTGGAGTAATGCAATTAAACAAAGAGGTTATCTGGCTGTAATCCCACGATATAAATCAGGATCAGGAGATTCAGGGTGTTACGCTGTAGACCACCAGTCCCCAGTGCTGGTGCTCAGGATTAGCCCCTCTACCCGTCATTAAACTTCTCTCATCAGTCTGTTCACAGTGATTCACTGTTCTGCTGCCCTGTGAAGAGTACGCCACCAGGTGGTCAGTACAAAAACACAGCCAGTGAGATTAGGTCAAACGGCTAAAATCCTTCAGACAGGACCAAGCTTTACTTTTGTTTGTTATAATTATTACAGTTTTAAATGTTTTTCATTGAGTCATTATGCAAAGTGTTTCTAAAGTATTTCTCTGTAGCAGTGAGGTTACTAGAAAGGCGTATATTATGTATACTACTATATATTATATTATGATTTCCTCCTTTTGGCTTGTGATTAGGTAGCTATTCACGATCATAACATTTCCCTGGAGTGTAAATTACATTTTTTAAGATGAAAATACAAGAAAACAAGTTTTCCTTTTAATTTTTTGTTGTGACTTGGAAAATGTATTAACATGGTGAAAAAACATTTTCATCTCGCTATGACTAACAAGTTTACTGTTTGTAATATTATGTTAATATCTAATGGGAACAGCCACACACCTTTTTAATATTGTACATGTGCATGTTATACGGACACAATATGAATGGTGCATGCTCTTCTGGATACAACCTGATTTGCTTGTATTTTCTTTTATGTGTTTCAAGTGCTGACTGTGTACAGTAGACAACAAACAATCATCTTAATAAGACATTTAGTTTGGAGATTTTATGGTAATGAGTTGTCAGTATTGTGAAACAGGGCAAGTGAGGCAGATTGCTTACAACAGCATTAGGAAAATGACATTTGATTTGAGCAAATGCTCAAGAAAAGATTTTTCCTTCAGGTACACAATGAATTCAGTGCTACATCTGTCAGCAGCAAAAGCCTATAGATAATCATATACGTTTCCCCTAAGCTGAGAGACCCTACAGTAACACATTTAATGCTTAGATCTGTGGGGACTCTCCTACGGTCGCTCATATTTAGTTTATTTAAATTTGTTTACTTTGAGCTCTGGAGGCACGATACTGTACATATCATGCTTCACTCGACCCTAATTCACACGATTTGCACTCAATTTGCCATATTCATGTCACATATTAACACCCTCTACTTCATCTCGTCACCTCCTGGGGAGAAGAGGGAATGCTAAATGCATAAAGAGGCCGCAAATATTAAAATGGGAAGATTTACTGAGCGAGCATGGCAAAGTGTAAATGCAGTAAATAGGATCAGAAATGTCAAACACAAATGCTTATAATGAAAACCCAATTTCAGTGTGTTTCCATAAGCCTATTATTAAAATCGAAGCAGTTGCTTTGATTGTGTTGTGTACGTCTTCTTGTGTAATAAATCATGTTCTTAATGTGCTGTTCTGTCCTTTCTCTACCTTATTAATATTCATGAGTATGATTACGACTGTTCTCCTCAACTCCCGCTCTGAATGTTTTTACGCTTTCCTGTGGTTCTTCATGTATGAATTTGTTAGTGTGTGTGTGGTGCCGGCTGGTTGCAGTTGCTGTGCTTGGATGCTCCACTTATTGCAGTTTGACTGCTTCAGTGAGAACATGTTTCCAGGGATCTCAGCTGAAAGCCTATCAGCATGCATAATCATGCATTGTGTAATATTGCGGTTGCCAGATTACTGAATCTTAAATTTTTTTTACAATTCCCTGGAGAGCAATTCTGCTCTGTCATAAATCTTTGGGATTTTTTTGGAGAGCAGATGGTATTTTAATGAACTCCACAGCAGATATTTTAATGTGATGCTTGTCCTCTTGCAACCCTGACATAAACTGCCAGGCAGGTGCTTTTGAAAAGAGCTGTAATTGTTATTCTTTGGAGGCAAGGTGAGATTTAATATTTGTTAGGCATTGTAAATCATCCACAGAGTCGCATTCAAGGCCTAAATTCACTTAATTTTATCATTTAAAGATGAATGAAGATGTCACTAACAACATTAGTATCTACCCTATAAGTAATGTTTCCTTGTCTGTGTGGCAGCAAACAATGACATTCAAAAAGATTCTATGCAAATGTCTTTATTTTGAGATGCCAGGAAGCAACTTAATGTACTGTGAAAGTCGTCATTTCACATCAGAAGTTTAACATATTCCTTGTTTGATTCAGTTTTAAAGTCATTTTTCAGACAGGACATTTACATTTTTATTCAAATGTTTCTATGTTTCCAAAAACCATCCGAGGTTCCTGCAAAATGAAGCTCAGCAGGTTTCCAGTTTGTTCATATAATAACTTCAATTCTGCCAGTTTATTGTGTGAAGTAGCATACTAAGGCCGTGTCTGATTTGGAGCATAACTGTTTTGAAAATGGCGCTGGAACAACATGAGAGCTGTTGCCCTAAATGGCTAAAATACCTTCAACCCACTTTCTCTTTTTGTTCTCTAGTTTTTTTAGTGGTATAGTTTCTTTCAGTTTAACATAAACTTTGTCAAAAATTCAAATCCTGGAATTGTAACAGCAAGGTTACTGCATGAGTAGACTTTACAAGTGAATACTCATTTTTGTAGGTTTTATATAAGCGGCAGATGTTTGTCATTGAGTGTAATGTATTGACAAAAGATCATAACAGTTTCAGGGCTGCCCCCTAAAGATTACATTTAAATAGTATACTAATACTAATTTAAAAACTGTAAACATGCACTTAGACAAAACATATTGTTTCCCAAGAGATTGCCCATGTTTGATTTGGACTGAATTTTATTGGATGCCCTTACAGATATTCATGGCCCCCAGAGGATGAATTCTAATGGCTTTGGTGATCCTCTGACTTTCCATAAGTGTTTGTGTGACACTTCCATCAGTCTCATCTACACCTTGTTTTTTGTTCTAATTTGCACAGCTGACATACTAACATGCTCAATTAAAATGTGAACAAGGGACACATTATACCTGCTAAACATCAGCATGCTCATACCATCATTATGTGCACGTTAAAATGCTGACGTTGGTATTTATCTCAAAGCGCAACCTCAGAGAGCTGCTCTAGTCTTGTTATTGACATTATGATGAGATATTTTTATTGAACATATAAGCAAAACAAGTGATAGTTTTTCATTTGTTTTCCTACAATATCCGCCTGACATAATGTTTCTAGTCCTGTTGAGGTAATCAAACCACTTTGTTCAGGTCAGGGAAGATCATGGGCTAAATATTTAAAAAGCTGACACTGACTGGAAGCACAAGGCATGACATGATATTTTTATTTAAACAAAAACATTGCAATTTCCTAACCTCAGCCTTTTGCTGACCTAACCTCTTTCAAAGTGTTTTAATAGCCAGAACTTAGCCACATAAGGGACTCCAGACGCTAAACCTCATCTCTGTTGCACTTTGTACACACACTATTCACACGGACTACCCTTCCTGCAGTCTGTGTGGGACAATAAGGTAACGCTTGGACTGGAAAACACATCCCAAGTGAACATAATCCAGGCAGCAATAACATTTCTTTCAAAATGTATTTTCTTTCAAAAACAATTTAGCAGTATACTGTAGTAGGTGTATAGCAGAAAAGAATTATGTAAGGCATAAAATATTACAGTGCAGCAGAAAATGGGCAAATTTTTATGGAAATAACAGGGAACAACCACATCAACCTCAACTCAGCAATTCTATGAATATTATACAGGTTTTGCAAATATGTAGTAGGTGACATTTTACACTGCAATATACTTTAATGCATGATCCATTGTAGTGTTTAGATCATAAGTGACATTAGAGTCAGTTTATACATTTCAGCAGGGTAAAGGGTGGAGAACATTTTGCATATTTATCCAAAGTGATGCAATTGCAAGCCGCGGGTGAACCAACCGCGCTCTTCACCGACTCTCCAGTCACTCTACCTCATCTTTATGGTCCATGTTTGGGAAGTGGACTCTTCGGGGAGCAGCAGGCCGACCATTACACTTTCAAAGGCTTGTGTAATGAAAGGTGTTTTTTAGGTCTTGAAGAATTGCAGTCCAACATGATTGTTTTCCTCTGTAAACAAACGGCCTTTGATTGTGGCTTTAAGCTACGGTGATCAACAAATACCCATTTTGTCCTCCGTCCTGCTTCACTCCCTCTATGCTTCATCTGACTGTGCGTTTCTTTCCATTTTCTTCTTCTCCCGGTGACAGCACCACAAAGAAAAGCTGCAAGATTGCAGACATTTTTACCCGTTTGCACACACAAAGCACTCGCACAAAGTCGTATTAGATGCACAAAAAAATTACAACTGAAACCCTTTAAACACCAAAGACAGTAAACACACAGGGGCATGTCTGCAAGGAGTATGCTTGGGTACATACTCTGGAGCATATTTCATCTATTCAGCATGAATGTAATGATGACTGTAAATGATACTATGGTAATTAGTTTGCCCACATGCAGAATTTTTAGAAACAGAGAGGAACATTACATTGTTTTGCTTTCCATGGATCTTAGTATTAATGCTCTGTTATAATCCCTTACAAGAGCTCAACTCCCTGAGCCAGACAAGTTTTGGATTCAGACAAACTAATTTAGCATGCAGATTAATGCAATTCCCTGCTGTTACTACTGCAGGAGCCAGCTTTATTAAACACATTTAAATCACATACATTTACACTTAGAATAAGTTGGATCCATTAAATTAAAGACATATTACAAAAGTATCTCATCAGCACAGTTTGTCTCTCTAAACACATTTGCATCAGTGCTTTGCCCTTTTGTGTGAAAGCATATGTAAAGCAGCTGTACCCTCTAACTGTAGGCACAGTCTAAAACAGGTTTTCCATCTGGAAAATGATCCTCCTTTTCCTTCAGTTATATTCAGGGATGAGTCAGCCATATTGCTCTAATTAAAATAATCAAAGTCCTACTGTCAGGTTGGCACTTCTGCAGCACTGTTGTGACTTGCGATTAATTGCTTTTGCATTTTAATGTTTGAGCTATCTCAGTGTGTGCATATGTATGTGAATACAGGTGTGTGTGTGTGTGTGTGTGTGTGTGTGTGTGTGTTTTGGGAGGGAGGTGCATATATGTGCATGAAAGGCTTTCCATGCAGAACAGTATGCTAAGCCTGGAATACTGAGAGAGTTTGTGCCGGTCTGGTCGTCAGTGTTCCTTTTACCGACTCTCTGCTGCACGCTTGAATGTCTTTCAATTTAGTCCTTCTGATAACTCGGCTCTCTCTCGCAGAGATAAATGTTGAAATATAATAAACGACTTCGCAACTTCACATGTTTTGGCTCCAACCATGTCTTTCTCGCACTGTCTCTGTGCCCTTCCATTTCTCTGCCTTATTTATCTTTCTCTCCGCTTCCCTTGTTGCTCATTTTTCAACATGTTCCAACAAGTTTCATATCTTGTAGTATTAGCTTTAGCAAATAAAGAAAGTAATTCCCAGTACAGAATGACTTGTGGGTCTTGGGAACAATTTTGAATTCTCTTGGTGCCACAGGACTGTTATTGTATCTTGAACAATGAAACAAGAATTTCTCTCTTATATTATCATTTTTAAAGATACTTTGTTCTTTTTTGTCCTCTTGAGCAAAACTTTTGCGCTTAAAGACATAACAAAGACAGTAATTGGATGAGATTAGTATTTTTCTGCTTGCAATATGCATTCTTGATAAGAAGCGGGCTGAGGATGTCACTTGGAAGTGAAGAAACTGATGTGCAGTGTCTTGGCGTGCATACAGAGTAGCTGTATGGGGACAGTGATATAGCGGGGATGGAATGATTATTGTCTCTAGTGTTACTATTCAGTGGAACTGTCCTCTGGAGTGGGACCACATGATAGTGAGAAGAATCTCTTAATCAATAGGCCCCCGCAGATGTGCCTTTACACACACACAACAAGAGGATAAGCTCCTTATCAATACACAGTGCCGAAACAGCTCTCCAGTCAGATATGGATTAATCTGTCCTCAGTACTGCACAGCACCTAAACCTGTCAGTCGTTTGCCTGCAGTGCTACAGTATACCTGGGAGTGGTCTTATTTGGTGCAGAAAATGCCTGTTTGGTCTCAGCTAAAATGCGGAGTGCTCCTACTGCAGACTGCAGTGTATATGGCCTGCATTGGCATCTGTTACTGTATGATGCTCACTAGCTTTGGTCACCTGAAGGAGTAGTTTGACATTTCGGTAAACACACATTTGATGATAAAATCAATACCGCTCTGATGTCTGTGCGGTTAACATAAACAGTGAGATATGATGTGTTTATTTGTGAGCTTCAGAGGTGCTGGTAGCAGATGGATTTTTATCATTTTTGGAGATATCCAGGCTCGCTGTTTCCCTCTGTGTCCAGTATTTAAAGTGCTAAGCTAAGCTACCAGGACGCTGGCTGTTTTTCATTTATCAAACAGACACAAGACCAGTATCAATCTTCTTATCTAACTTCCAGCAAGAAAGCAAATAAGCATATTTCCCAAAACAAGCATCTCCCAAATTTTCTCTCATATTCACAGAAAAAGCCAGGCGGCAGCCCGGCCCCTTCATCTCTTCATCCAAGGCTTGCTCAGTTGTCTTGGGAGGTGTACTCTAACCTGCTCTCAGCAGTCTGCCATGATTAGCCAATAAATAACTAAACCTATTTCATAAATCAACAGGGAGAGCTCTGTCAGGGTGATTTCCACAGCAGTTGCCCTCTGAAAATCACTCTACTGCTTTGAGAAAAGAAAGAGAGAGAGATAGATGGAGGAAGGTTTGTCAATGAATGAGGTTCTCTATGTGTTGTAGAGAATGTTTTACTTTGAGAGATATCCTCCCGTAGCATTACCCAGAGACAGCTCCTTTGCTCTGTTGAACAGCTGGTCAATAGTTATACTTTTTTTTTTTTTCCCAGGATCAGGACTGTGATAAAGCTGCCACTAGCTACTCCAATGGTTCCATGTTAGCTGGATTCATTTAAATGACACTTTAATTATGTTGATGATTATAAAACTGTCAGCTATCTTTTTCATCTCCCCCGTGAGGTATAGGCACATCTTTCATTCACTCAACATCACCGTGTAATTGCGGCTCCTGTAGAAGAGAGCGGGGAACGATGACAGGGGTGAGGAACTCAATTAGACAGCAGCAAAGTAGCTCGGTGTGTAACGCAACGTGCAAAACATGCACCTTTTGTATTGACATGCCGACTCCGCCTGTGATCTTACCACTGTCAGCTGTCATTTGAAACGACTGCAGCATTCAGCTCTGCATGTATACATGTTCCAGTCTGAAGGCATAAACATGACTGGGGCAGAGTGGGATTGAGCAGACATAATGGGTTAAGGCCTGGCAATGGATTCTGGGGACCACTGGGAGAAGAAGCAATGACAGAAAACAGCCAGCAGGGAGCAGAAGGGAGCTCGAGGGGAAATGAGGCAAGCAGCAAAATGGGTCTCTGTGGAGGGGAGGCTTGTGAAACTGGAGGAGTGTCATGTTTTGCGGTTTTATTCTCCATCATCAAACTCATATATTTCCCATCCCACAGGTCTCGAAGTTCATCACAGCCAAACCCCTTTCCAACCTCCCACATCACCCCTGCATCTCTCCCTCAGATTCCCCCAGAGTCCTGCAGACAAGCCTTTATCTTGATACTCATCAAGGCCTCTGGCACCGCGTCTCATCCGCAACGCTGTCGACCGTTATCTCAAAGTGGAGAGGCTGTCAAACTGTTTATTATTGCCAGACTATCACAGATGGGAGAAGGACATGGCTGCAAGGCGTTGGAGTGGAACTTGGGGAGGACTTTGGGTGACAGACGTGCTGAGTTTGACCACAGATAATAGGTGCTTCTCTCCAGGTCTTATCTCAGCCTCTGTAGGCCAGCTTAAGGGTTACGAGTTTAGCCAGCATTCAAGCTGCAGAGGAGGAATGAGGCTTTTTTCTGTTCAGTAACCTGTTGATAGCACCCCGCTGAAAGTTTCAATGAGCTTTCACTGATTAAAGACCACAGTGAATATCATGGTGTTAGAAGCTGACTGGACTGTAGACAGGTGTCTTTAATATCTGGACTTAAAAGGATGACAAGAACTGCTTGTGTTTAAGTGTCTTGTTTCAGATGGTATCACTTAACATTTTTTAAAGGCAGTTCCGTTCACTCTAAATATTTAGGGAAGGTTCACATAAGTGATAATAAATTAAACACAAAGGACAAGGCTCAAAAGTAATCCTTTTTACTCTTTGCACTTACCTTTAGGGAGGAGTAATAGACAAGTAAGAGTCACCAAAAAAGTTTACAGCAGATCATTCCAGCTGTATGCAGTTAGAATACTGAATGTTACAGTTCACAGTGTAACTACTGTACACAGGCCCTTAGAAATTTTTAATGATTGTTGTTTTGTTCTGGATGACTCTCCTCAGTTAATTGTCTTGTTTTGCATTAACCGATGTTTGGCCACATATGCACGTCAGAAATGAGCGGAGGCAGGTACTGTGCAGTGGAATTTGTAGACCCCTTTCACTGAAAACAGCTGCCTGATGTGACCAAAGAATACACTGATGAGAGTGGTGGCAGTAGACCCAAAATAATAATTTAGAGGATGCCCATTTGAGCTGAGGAGATGCAGAGTGAGGTAATAATTCTCTGTGGTTTCATCACTGTGAGCAACAAATGTCACTTTGCACGCAATCATGTGATTCTTGGTTCTGTCAAACTATGTACTGATTATAGCTGCTTTAATTTGAGCTGATGAAAATGCCCATTCTGTCAATTTTCCACATTGTGAACAATAAACCTCCTCACTCACAAACTAACTAACTAACTAAGAAACTAACTAGAAAACGAGTTAGAAAGAGATAAAAAGGGACAGAGAGAGAGAGAGAGAGAGAGAGAGAGAGAGAGAGAGAGAGAGAGAGAGAGAGAGCACAGACAAAGAGAAAGAATTGAGTTTCCGCTCTCTGCTATTCACTGTTTACTCCATCAATGACCCTCTGTCCATGGGTGTCACTGCTTGGGGCTAAAGGCTTTCTTTCCCCATCACTTGCACGGACATAAATACCCCAATTTTTTCTCCAACTGTGACATTTGTATTCGTGAAATGCGAACGCGCATCCTGTGTGAACATTCAAAGCAGTGAACTGCATGCGAGACTCAGCTTTCTATAGTTTTTCGCTCTTCTTTGCAGTTCACTCTCTGTCAAATAGTTCATGCTTGGTGATCTCTTTCTACATTAAATCAGGAAACAAAAGACTCAACCATCATGTGTACAAATGCGCTGGTGTCGACTTATTGCTGTGGGAAAGTGCATCTGGATTCAATCCGTCTAACAAAGGCCAATTTTGTCTGAAGTGTCTTGTTTGTCACAAATGTTGGCAAAAGAAAGAGACAGAGGGAGTAGCGGCACAGAAAACACTGGTTTTAATTTGTAACTTTGATAAGGAAACTCCAACTCGAGCTATCCCTGTCATCCTTTTCAAGCAACACCTTTCCTTTGTTTTTGTACTCACAAACACACACCACACTGACAAAAGTAAAATCCAAATGCAGTGCCAATTAACCTGCCTACAAGTAAAGAATCACAACTCCTGTACTCTTTGATGTTGGCAGACAGTTTTCTGTGTACCAAGACAGATTTCCAGAATAAAATGTCCTGAAGCCTGCCATTTTGTTTCTGTCTTCAGCAGCAGAACGTTTTGACATACAGAGATTTGGAAAATTCAGCCGCTCTCCTTGAAGCTTTAGATTCAGTGCAGCTCTACTGCATATGGAGGCTGAGACATCATTTCTAAAGTATCTATCTGGAGTGTATAAACAACCAAAGTGTTTAGCAGGATGCTGTAATGAAGCCCTCCAGAGATTATTGTTGTCTGTTGAAGGGGCCTCATTCCTAGTGGAGGAATTTTTGTCATTCTCAGTGCCAATTAAGGAAAGAAGCCTGTTATTACTTGACCGTGGAATGAACCCCAAATATTTCAATTTCAGATCTGCCCAAATCATAAATGAGTAGGTTTCATTTGAAAATCAAATTAAAAGTATTTATTGTGCAAGAGCCATTACAGAAAAAAATAACCAATGTAGACATGCAAAGCTTCACGATTGCTGTCTGAATAAACAGTATAGAATCTGATTTGGCATTCGTAGCGTATCCACCATATCTTGTGATTTTGCACTTTAATTTAACCAATTTATCAAGTGTTAATCATTGTACAGTGTTTGCCAATGATTTTAACTTCTCCTTTGAAAGCATATTTTATATTATTACAACTGTGTTTTACTTTATTGACATTCATTTATTGGTTTCTACACCAGCTTTCACTTATGGGTGCCCATACAATACACTTTTAGCTGCTTATAATGACATTATAGTGTTATACATCATTTTGAAATTGTTATATAGTATCTGTAAATGTTATAGGGGTGGCAGTGGGAGGGATGCAAGGAGGTTCTTGTTTTTTTACTTTTTCTTGGGAGTACAGTTGCGACATTATGGCATCAGTAACATGTAGCCAACCATGAAGCTCATAAATTTCAGCTTCAGTTCCAGGAGACAGCCCACCGCTTGAGATGTCACTGTACTTTTAGACCCTGCAGTTTGTGCTCATGGGAGTTTCTCTTCAATCCACCTCCGAACACAAGTGTGTTCCCTGACTCACTGATGGATCTTCCTGCTCTCACATCATCACCCAGGTGGAAATTATTCTATGAAACATGGTAGCTGATTTCTTCATGGCTCAAGGGTGCATATTACCCAGACGCATAACCCAATTTTTAAAAAATGTTTTTCTTCAAGTTTTCAATTCCACACTTCCTCCAGCTCCTCCTGTTCACACATAAAACTATCCAATACTCACACACCCTGACAGGAACTATAGCTTTCTTTTTGTCATCGTATTTGATGGACATTACTAAGTCTAAGTAGAGTGGAGTGGATATTTTCCCCAGGCCTCTGATAAGACCTTTATAAATAGTTGAGCGGGGCATTATATCACTTTGCTATTGGGAAAAAATGGAAAGCATTCCAGTGTGCAGAGGATTAGTCGATATTCAATTAACCGAGGCAGACAGTCATGGTGACTGTTTATCAATACCTCTTTTTAACTGCACACCCTCGGCACACTTAATTAAACTTCCCATTAATAGCATCAAACAAGTGAGCAAACTAACAGCACAAACACTTGGCCAAGTTCGGAAAATCCGGCAGCAAAAAAAAATCCAAATCCATAGAGGCACTGACGGGAGAAGTGGTTATTTAAGGGAGTCAACCAAGTCTCTGAACTGGTCTAAGGCCTCTGCTACGGTCATGCTGTACATGCTTTCAGCCCAGTTGTGGAGACAGAGGAGGACTTTGTGTGTTTTGGACACGCCTCAATTATGCATCCTCAAAGTATTTGTCTGGTTATTGATGTGTATCTGGGACATGTCCCGACCCTTGACCCTAAAATCATTCATTTCCCCCGCATTCCACAGTTGAGCATATGAAAGCCCTGCCTGACATTGCTCAAAGCCGACCGTGGCTGCGGTTTTTCAAATGAAGGAAGACTGATCTGTCACGTTGTTTAAGAAAACCAGTTGTGTTGGAATAACGGGGCCCCTCTGTGTAAAGTAAGATGTAAAAATGACCCCTATCCCTGCTCTGTGCTACAAGCCATGCTGCGTTTGTCCTTTGCAAACCAGCTACAAATCAAGGCCAGCACACTAAACGGGGACAGTGATGACTGTCTAGACGGTGATAATGATCTGTGAACATGGGCGAACATGTGATGTGATCAAACATGGCAGTGCTGGTGTAGAAGTGCTCTCCGGTAACTGTGATAATTGTCCTGTTTACCTTTCATTGGTTGTAAGTTGAACAACAGAGATGATGATGGACATTACAGACAGATTTGATAAAGAGAGACCAGAGACAGAGAGAGGACGGAGAAGGAAGGAGAACCAAACAGAGGCATGCAACAAGAGAAGCACTGTTATGACACTGTGCATGTCCCAGTGGCACACGAGAGGACATTGTCTTTCATCCAACTAATGATTTATAGCTATGCAAAACGGCTCGAATGACGGCCATGCTGGTCAGTCCACTCCTGTGGTCCAGATGCAAATGACTGGTGAATGAATTGTGGATTGGCATGAAATCCTGCACACATATTCATGGCCTCCAGAGGATGAATCTCGCACACTTTGGTGATTCCCTAAATTTTCATGCATCAGTAGGTTGACATTTTTTACCTTTATTTCTCATGTATTTCCATGAAAGCTGTTACAGAACACAATGAATTGTCTGGGAAATCAACTCTCTTTCTTGTGGACAAACTTCATTTTATTTTATACTACTCTAGCAAGGACATTGTCATGAAGTAAATTCCTCCTGGAAATACAACAGAGAAATAATTTATGGATATGTTACTGGTTAAATAAATTCATTAAATACCTGACAAATCAAGTCTTCTATTGCAAAAAAAGCCACCAGGAAAAGTGGTCGTGCTCACTGATGTGCAACATAGACGTGCAACAATAACGATCAACCAAGTTTTATAATATAACCATTGCATACATACAACCATACAATACAACCATAATATAAGTGATAGCTATGTCAGTATCAATCTCTACCAGGAGACTAATCTCCTCAGTCTCACTTATATATCATGCAACCTTAATACAATATATTCTGCAGGGAGCACAGGAGCTGATAAGTTGAGGATGTTATATTCACATTAATGGGTCCCTGTCTGATAGTAAAAGACGTGTTTTGATCTGTAGCGCCATCACTGTACGGACTCGATCACAAAGCAGGGTGAGATGAACAAACTATCAGCGTAACCAACAAGTTGAGTGTCTGATTCGGTCGTCTGTCTCGCACACTTGCAGTCCCATCTTTGTTTGTCTCTCACGACCATTGTGTGAATACCAATGAGCATTGAGCCGTTATCACCAGAGCTTCGGATGACAGCATCTGAGTGATGTATCACTCATCTGCCTCAGTTCCTTGCCAGCGACAGGATGTATTTTCTTACTTGGGAAATGAAATGTCAAATGCAGATTCAAAGTTGTGATGGCTCAGCAATATCCGTGATTGTTTCAAGTTAAGATGAACGGTCTACCCCCCGTCTCTAACCTTTTTGTGCGTGCGATTGAATTTTACAGCTGTACAGATAAGAATTGATGGCGGTGGTGTTTGTTTGCTGGGCCCACGGATAAGCTGAAAATATAATCCGTCCAACTGTTTTTGATCAAAGAAATAAAGCTCCGCTATGTTCTCGCCACAGCTCAATTGTAATTCTCCGGGCCTCTCCTCTTTGTGTTTAGCCCATTAGAGGGCTGTGCCTCTGTCCTCTGCAAAGTTTGCTCTCAGAGTTGAAATGTTTTCCCCTTGGGCGCCTTGAGCCAGCCCCCTTCCCCTTCCACCAATGTGGGGGTGAGCTTTCCCAGGACAAAGGGATGAATATATAATGGAATGAAAAAAGAGGGGGTGGTAGAGACAAAAAGACAGCGGGTGTGTGAGTGAGAGGGAGGAAGGGAAAGTGGGAGCAGGAGGGAAAAGATATAGAGGGCTTGACAAGTGCTTGTCAAAGGGTTCAATACTGCTGCCAGGATCTGAGTGCAGGGACACGGAGAGAAGAAGAAGTAAAAAGACACAATCTGTACTTTTCCTTTATTACAGAGCCGATTGCCAACTCATTACAGACTCCATAGGGTGTGGGATACACAACACACTCTGTAGTTAGAGAGTTGCTGGAGAGCAGCTCAGTCCAACTGCGTCCCCCCCTCTCCCCTGGTCCTCCGGCACATGGTACAATCCATTTAAAAGGCTGCATGTCATCTCAGTGTGTGCTGGGTCCTCTCTGAGAGCAGCTGCTCACAGCACATTCTCCTCGGCGGGAGCACTCACTTTCCCCACCGCCTGCTGAGCTGCATCTCTTTTTCTCTTCTGTCTTTTTTTTTCTCTGTCTCTGTTCTCTTTGCGTTCTCTCTTCCTCTTTCTTTCTCCCGCGCTCACTCTCTGTTTCTCCTTTGCCCTGCGTACACACACACACATGCTTTCTCTGACTGTGTAGTGCTTAGCCACACAGACGTTGTTCTTTATGCAGTAACAGGTAGACATCATCCCTGTGCTGCTCAGTGGAGAACAGAAGAGAGACCCCAGTGTTTTTTTTTTGTTTTTTTGTTTTTTTTCCTTTTATGTACGAAGTAAACTGTGAGAGAAGAATCACAGGTGGACAAGGAGGAGAAGAGGGGCTCAAGAGGAGGAAGAGAAAAGGGTCTTTGCTTCACCCCCTCTAATCCTCCGCTTGACATCATGCTGCTCTGTGTGGATTTGGTCCTCAGGGGAAAATCCTTAAAATGATGGAAGACAACAAACAGCTGGCACAGAGGATTGATGGGGCCATCCAGTCTGCCAGTCAGGAAGTGACCAACCTCCGCTCCGAGCTCTCTGCCACCAGCCGCAGACTGGCAGAGCTGGGTGCCAGCAGCCCCCCTGCCTTGGAGAACCACCACCAGCACAATCACCACGATGACAGCCTCCACTACCGGGGTGAGTGCCACAGCATGTGCATGTATGCGAACGCATGTGAAAGCACGCACACTCACGCCTGATCCCCTGCCCCTGTGTGTGTGAGAGCAAGAACATGAACATGTGTGAGTGTTTTGAAATCAACAGCGGGAAGTATTCAGGGAATGTGCAGTGGGGCGACTAATATCATTCCACCGCTCCTCCTCTGACTTATTTTTCCCCAAACTCCACACCACAATGACAGTGGAAAAGGCAGCATATTGAAGGGAAAGAGAACAAGAGACAGACCGAGTGTTGTTATTAGACGGGAGGGGTTGGGGTTAGAGAGCGTGGGCCAGAGCCGGTCTGGGTTTAGTTTCCCAGGCAGCAGCTGGTCTCCTCTGGGGCTGCGCTCCCTCCAGCTCTGGCTCCTTCTCTGCTCTCTCCCCGAGTCTGGCAAGGAGTCTCAAACTGAGCTTTAGGCCCAGGAACTGCACTGTATGCCAACATCTCTGACGGGGGCTGGCGACACCATGGCACCATCACTTAGCTGGGAGAGAGATGTGATGAATGAGGAATGAGCTTTAAACTGAAGTTTTCATGGGACTGCTCATTCTGGCTTCATTCTCTAAAAGGTTCTGGCATCATGTCATGAAATCACAAGCTTTCTAATATATTTTTTTTTTACTGTAAGTAATTACCTTAGAGAGTATGAATGATAGATACAGTTTTATATTTAGTTGTCACATGCCTAAATACGCTTGCTTGCAATTTTCATCTTTATTGCTATTTTATGTTTACTTCAGCTTGTGTAAGACGACGGCCTGTGTCTAATTAAACCTTCTTACGACAGATTCTGGTAAGCTTTACTTTTATATGGCTGACATCTTGGATTCATTAATGATGAGTTTTATTTTTTAATGATTGGAACAAGAGTGTAAGGGGAAAGTCCCTGTGATTTTGCTCGCCTGTTGCCCTGATGTGTTAAGTGAACAGCGAATACCACTTTTCATGAACAGATCAATTTATTGAGCCACTAATTAGCCACAACAAACCCAAAGCTTATAACAGAATATAGGATGACAGGAAGGATTAATCTTCTCATCGCCTGCATGTACAGAAAGTTTGGCTTGCTGAAATGGTGAAAAAAGGCCACTGAGGAACTGTCCTTTTAAAAAAGCTTCAGCCTCGGGGTGTCTGTGTTCTGCATTTGACTTGGAAACATTCAGAAATGTGAGAGTTACTGAGATCATACACTGCCAAGCAGCTTGTTGTCAGTGTCCATTAAGTGGCTCCCTGTGTTGGGCATATGTAGCCCAGCAGCAGGTGATTCCTCGTATCTGCTGCTGGCGCTAAAGGCTGAAAGCTGATCTGTGTGAAATGGTTTTGGAGCGTTGGTGTACTTGTTTCTATCTACGCCTTCAGCGTGTGAATCACGCCTATTGGGCTTATCCAGCATTTCCTCAGAGCCTTTGGTTGTGCACGTTCTCAGGAATTAATGCAACGCATCTTCAAGATGCAATTTGGAAATTTTACACACGATGATTAGTTGTATAAGCTCTTTTGTGCTCAGTGCATTATGGGAAATGTGGGATACAGTGATTTTTGCGTATTACATACAAATGCCTTTACTGCTTTGGTTTTAGACATTCTTCTTCTAATTGTGTCTTGTAATTCCCCCAACTTTGTGAAAGTGAAACAATAAATTGCTGTGGTGCCCCTTTGAACACATGAACAGCTGGCACAAGTGACATCCATGAGTGTTTCGTTATGTTCATATTGTGCAAATTGAAAGCTCTCATGAAAGATATTTGACCATTTGAGTATCAGCCGGGGTTAATTTGGACCTCATCTCCAGCCATTTTATCAAAAATGCAATGGTTGTTGGGGGTGTGCTGTTTTCGGTACAGTGAGATAACGAAATACAATACAAGAAGTTTGAGTTTGAGTAACAGATTAATGTGTTTGAAGGCTCATCAGACATCCAAACACTGAACAGCAGTTTATAATATCATGAAGAGGCACTCATTTAATCTTTTGTTGTGAGATTCGCAAAATAAACAGTGGAAATATGCTGTTTACATTACACAGTAGTCTACTGGGAATATGCACTTGTATGTATGCTGTAGTTTAAATGTGAGGCAGGTTCAACATGTTCGCTGCATGACCCTGCATCAACGGAGTGGCCTCATTCAAATGGGGAGTAGTGTTTATTCCCCCGCAGGGCTGAAGTTTGTCCAAAAAAAAAAAAAAAAAAAGCAGTTCTGGTCTTTATTGTTGGAATAATTTAGCTGCAGCGAGTTATCTGTTGTGTCCATCCTGCTTGCTCTCTGCCTCTGTTTCGTTCCAGTAGTGCGAACAGGCAGCCTGACATTCCCACATTCCTGAATGCCAGGGCAGTGATGTCATACTTCCTGTTCCCAGAGGCCAGGCCAGCAGTCAGGTGACCGATCAAACTAAACACAGCCACACGGTCCTCCACCACCCTCCTTTCCTTCAAACGACCACGGCAGAGCTAACACTCACCTCACCGGCATAAAGAGAGATGAGACCTGAGAACCGCTTAGCTTAAGGATGTTTTTTTAAGATTCAGAATTTAAGATGATTCGCCTGAGAGATCTCTCGGGTTAGGCAGTTTGGTGTGTGATGAGCCGGCGTCAGCGTCCAGTGGCTTAGGGAGATTAAATGTTCTTTAGGTGTATATCCCTCTCAAGGCCAGGCTGTTTGTTAGTCCATTTGTTGGCTCTGCCCTGTGCAGGATCAAAGCAGCCGCACAGACAAGGTTCTTTAATATGCATGAACTGACTTTCTGTAACTATATTATTCTGTGGCAAAATGTCAGAATTTTTGCTGTTTCCCTGTGGAACTTCAATAACATCTGACAGATGTCCAATAAGGCTATAAACACAGCACTTGAGCCTGCTGTTCCTGTTGGCCTTGGGTTCTACCCTTCTTACAGAACTAATCGCAAGAAGCAAAAGATTAAATCACCTGAAACTTTCAGTTTCTACACCCTTCATTTTGCTTTTCTGCATTTTGTGCAATAATTTTAAGCATATCTCTATTTACAAGAGACTGCTTTTCTTTATCTTATCTTCGCTTTAGAGTACAGTAGAGTCAATGGAAAGGTTTTTGGCTCCTTTTATTCAAGCCATTGACAGTAATATATTCATTGCTAAGGTGATGACACCCCTTTATTATTGGCCCTCCCTCTTAATCCATCACGCTGATGTCAAGGCCTTGTTTAACATTCCTAAACAACGCTGATGTTTCATCACCAATCGACTGCACTGCTGCCATACCTAATGTCCATCAGACTTGTGAGGAAAGGAAAACACATATCCAGCTTGCGCTCAATTCATCACTGGGAACAGAGGCTGTATGAAAATATTTTGTCCTCCAAAATCAATATGAGCTAACCTTATGGGATATTACATTATTTATACTCTCGGTAGATCGGTGCCCTGAAGTCGGCCGGTGAGAAAGTGCTCATCGCGCACTCATGGGAGTCTGCCAATACTAATCCATAAACCTAAACCTTCTAAAACACAACCATAAGGCAGCTGTCGGTGACTCATACAGACGGAGTATGGGTGACACTGGGAACAATGTGCTTAACACAATGGGAGAAAGCAGGAACGTGTGTTCATGTACGAATTTACTCATTTTCACCAGTTCCTAGAGCATTACAGCTGGTCACGGTCAAAATAACATAAGGGGCTGAAGGTTAGGGCCATAGCTTTACATGGTGAGAGGAGTTATTTTGCATGTTCAGGGTTGTGGATGTAAAAGTAATTTCTGGCATAGACGATGTTGGCTTGCAGTTCCAGGAGCTGGATGGGGATGAATTTCTCCAGGGTTAACAAAAGATGAGCAAACTGTTTTTTTTTTAACAATCTGGTTCATTGATAGAAAGCTAAAGAGAGAGAACATAAAAAAAAAAAAAAAAAAAAACTAGTGAGAAGTCATCTACAACCTTTTGGCGAGAGCTTCACAGAGCGCTGCCAGTACAGTGGTTGGAAGCTAAAGATTATGCTTTGTAGAAATCTGATGAAACATTTAGCAGTTTAAATCTTTCTCGGATTTGGGGTCAATTTTGGGTGAATTTGGCAACAGAGGCCTCTGAATTTGCAGCAGTTCTCATTCCTGCCTGTAAATGGCTTCTTCTCCATAGTGGCAGAGGCTCATTTTTATTTTAGTATTAATAGCCACCCACCATACCACAGAATGAAACAGGATTCCTGGTTTGTTTCTAAGAATTTAAACAATTAACACTGATGGCCATTATGGCATTGTCAGATTACTTAAGAGACTCCAATGTTTCTACAGTATCATGCGTTGGCGTCAGCCATAGAATATTAAAGGGTTTTTATTATACTCAGGATGAAGATTGCCTTGATTTTTTTCTGTTTGTTTGCAATAATCATGGTCCTTGACTCCAAAGAGCATTATTTGCCGAGTGTGACAAAACAAACCAACAAGAAAAGAACCCTTTTACCTTTGTTTATAGAGAGAAATCCATTTGTATCCTCTTTATGTTCCTTCAGTATGTTGAGAAAGACTGAAAATATCCTTTAAATTAACCTTTCAAATGTGAATTTAGATACTTCTAGAACCAACTTTGCAACCTCACTATAGGTGCTATTGGGACATGGCAGTGTACTTGTATTCATGGAGGAAGGCGCAGTAACACAGCTGTACAGTGTGCTGTAAAACAGTGTTGATTAAGTATTCTCCTAAAAGACCCACTGATTATCTTTTTCTCCGTAGAGGAGAAGCTGTACTGACTCTAATGCTCTCTGCAGCAGAGTAATTGTGGGGAAGAATCCTCTCCCCATCTGGCCCGAGTTTGTCAGAGGCCCCGGGTCTCTCATTACTTCATCGTGCACATGAGCAGGGCTGGGAACAGTGCGCCAAACTACAGGGGCAAAATCCCACCCACCCCAGCTCTTTCTCTTTCTCTCTCTGTAACGCTCTCCAGAGACCACCCGCCTTCCTGTTCGCTGTCCACATGCAGAGAAAGTATGCAATGCGCTCTAACCTTCCCCCTGTATCTATCACCACCCAAAATCCCCCCCCCCTTCATATTCCCTGCCTGGCCTCCCTCTGCCACGCCCTGTCTGTGGTCAATGCAGCGTGAGAGGAACTGTGTCTAAACAATAGCCAGAGAGCGGCAGCCCCTCACTCCCACATTTCTCTCTCTCTCTTCCTCTTCCTCACTAGACTTCCTCCAGTAAAAGAACTAATCATGGCATGGCGAGGACCCCTGGGATCCAAAAAAAGAGCCGGAGGGGCGAGGGTACATCCTTTCCAAACGCTCTTACATTTGGAAAGGATGTCGACATACAGTGAAGTTTCTTAAGACAGGAGCAGTGATGTGACAGTTCCTCATTATCCTCTTAAATGATGGTAAACTAATGTCCCACAGTGCTCACTTTCAAATTAGGAATTTATGACATTTTTATTGCATTACTTTCTTGGAACGCAAGCTGAGAGTAAATATACAGAACATTTAATGATTATATTTAGTGTATAGCTAGATTGATAAGCCATGGAAAGCTGAAAAAAGCAACAAAAGCAAGCTGAAAACAACCAAAAGATATATGGCAGATGTAGTATAGTAAGGATTTCACAAACACTGCTAAATGGCTTGCAGCCTTAAGTAATATTACCCAGCATTATCACACTGTTTGCAATTTAGTTACTTCATTGCTAAGATCCTTTTTCGGTGTTTAATTCATTTTCTCCTTCATGTTTTGTCAATTTCTGTTGAGTGTATCTGCACTTAATAGCTGAACAGAGCATAGAAGTACTTACTGGCACATTGGCAGCCTTTGTTCTACAGTGGTTGGTAATGTCTTTAAATAAATAATGACTCTGTGGTTATTTGTTTTGCTTTGTAATGGAATGCAAGCTCCAGTAATGAACTGACAGAGCCGCGGAGGCTGTCAGTGGGAGCAGAAGCCCCCGCGGACTTTGACTTGTGAAAGAGTTTCCACTCCTGAATTTGGCTGCCGAGAGGGGCAGGGAGGACAGCTGGGCGGCACATATCCACTTTCATGTCCATACAGGGGCAGAGGAAGCTGGCCTGCATTGTTTCAATCACTCTGAAATCTCTCCAAGTTTGTGGTTCACCAGGAGGGCATTGTGGCATGCTGCTGACTTCGTGTTGCGGCACTCGTTAAGGGTCAGAGTTGACAGATGACAGCTGACCCCTGCGTGTCTTAGGTCCATTAGCAGAGGTGACAGAAGTGCCGCCCTGGATGCCAGCTGGTGATGGCACTCCTTCGGTTTGGGTGGCAGATGGCCGCAGTGCCATCACCATGCGGCCCCTGATGTAAGCTGCCACCTCGGAGAGAATGAGCATGCAAAAAAGGCAGGCAGGCAGGTATACATACAGGCAGGCAGTGGAGCAGAACCAGGAGGAGAGAGCTGCAAGAAAGATTCCAACTCTAAGACAGCATACATCTCGAACAGACATTCCTCTGCGCTTAAATTTTCCAGGGGAGCTTTATCTGAATGAAACTTCACAGAGCAAGTCAATGAAAGCCAAATCAAGGAGAACTGAGGAGTACTTTAACCGTCACACCAAGCATTGAATTGCTTTCCAGTATGACACTCAGCCTCTGAGATGATATTATTCCTATCAGTGAGACTGATATGTCTCCGTATGCTAATTAGATTAATGAAAGCCAAAGTGCTTGTTTAACTGTTTCCTTCCCACTGGCTCGGAACAGTCTTTGTTTCCTAAATGATTTTTGATGAAGACAGCGTTTAATATGGATTTCCTATGTCTAGTTCATGGCTTGGGTTAAGGGCACATTATGAGTTTGGCTTTTATTGGCTGGGGAGTAGAGGGAGGAATTGACTAATGAGGATATTTCTCACAGTTACTCATCTTACATTTCTTTTCTCCCCCATTTCCTTCACACTGGCCCCTCATCATAACTTTGCATGCAGCAAAGTACTTGATTGTTTTTTCCATCAGAAAAGAAAATGGACTGAAGGAAATAAGACCATAAGAACATTTCTCTGGTGGGTATCTTGCATTTATCACCATATGTCAGAGCAAAGAGTTCACGTTATGGATTGGGTATATAAGTATTGCTTCCTGCTTGTGTTTTATGGACCTACTGGATATTTCATGTGCATCTGGAGAGAGTCGGACTGAAGGTGCATGATGCAACTTAAGAGGATTTCCTTGACTCTGGCTAAGGTAGTACAAGACACAGTGAGCTGGGAGGGAGTTATGTTGAGGTCTGATGATTGCACAGGGTGCCTGACACAGCAGACTCTTATGTGATGGAGGATATATGTCTTCTCAAATGACGCACACTGGACTCATGAGCGAAAAAGATTTGCTGTACGTCTGCGCTGAGACAAAAAATGAGCTCTGACAGAGTGTTTAGTATAATTTTCCCAAGTGGGGTGTTTCAAGGGTGTTGTGGTGCCCGCTTCGCAACAGGAGGAGGTGCAGATAATGATCAGATTTTAAGAACCCAACTCCCCCGATCTCCCCCATGCCTCCACTCTACATATCTAACCCTTCTTTTTCACCTTAAATCATTCAAATCCCCGTTGAGTCCAAACTTCAAACAATTGCAAGTCGCTGAAAGAGAGGAAGAGACAGACAGTGAGGCAGAGAAAGCCTGGTTGCCTTCACAACAGTCTCAGCTCATCCTATTAAAATGCCTCATTGCTTTAGCAGCAGAGACTTTTTATTGCTGCTGGTGCATATTGTTGCCTTGGCTGCAGTTTAAATCCATTCCCAGAAGAGAATGGACTAGCATGAAGGAAAATGAGTTTTGAGGAAGTGCAGAGTAGCCCCCCCCCGCCGTATTCAGAGGACGCAAAGCGTAGCATTCCAGCAGAGCAGAGGATAAACAGAGCACTTTGCTTCTTCTTCGAATCATCTGGTTCACACAGACCTCTTACAAGATTGATGGGCCGAAGACATCCTCAACATCGACTTTGACTTTGGGACAATATTGTGCACCTTTTAACACCCACACAATCCATTTATGGCAAATACTGCATTGCACCCTCATGTCATGGTCCCACACAGAGTTTAACAACTGTATCTATCATTTAATGCAGACAAAACATTAAGGTGTTTTTCAGGATATACTGAAAGACTTAAAGTCAAACTTTTCAAGGTTTTCTGCCGACATCAATTTATTATTGAAACCAAACACAGCATACAAGTATAAGATATATATATATATGTATATATATATATATATATATATATATATATATATATATATATATATATATATATATATATATATATATATATATATATATATATATATATATTATACTTTATTGGTACACTTACTACACTTATTGTAAGTTGCTTTGGATGAAAGTGTCAGCAAATTGAATGTAAAGTAAGATTCACTGATTAGTGACTTAAAACGATGAGCAACAGTTTTTATAAGTGATTAATTACTTTCTAGCTTCTTTAAATGTAAATATTTAGTGTTTCTTTTAGTCTTCTATGATAGTTAACTGAAGAGCTTTGGGTTGTGGACTGATGGTCAATATCAACTTGGGCCTTTACGAAATTGCGATTGGTGTTTTTCACTTTCATTTTCTGACATTTTTTAGTGCAATTAAGTGATCCAGAAAAAAAATCAGACTGATATTGAAAATGCGGTGTATACTGTGTGGCTGCATTTAGTATCGTAGTTGACTTTGTGTGTTTCTCTCAACTTGTCTTCAGTACATCTTCACACTGCCTCTCTCAGAAAACAGATGGCTCTCAGTGCGACACATCTGACTGTTTACTTTCTGATGGCATTCCACAGAGCACCGCTGCTCAGGTTATTTCCAATTACTCTAAAATGAATCAATTCAGTGTTTGAATTTATCATTAGGGAGAACACGGATTTCACAAATGAGATTACATACTCCTGACAAAGCATGCCATTAAAGTTTGAAGGGATGTGACTAAACTTTATCAGGTTCCGTCTCTCTGAATTAAAGCTACTTGTTGCAAACACATTATCGACCAAAACCAGGAACATCCTGACTCTTCTTTATTTTTTTCATTTCACTCCTTTTTCTTTCCCTGTTATTTGTGAGATTCACTTTAGTATGTTCTCTTATAGGTAAAAACACTTCACCAGTTATTATAAAACAGCACATTACATTTTAATGTTTCTGTTGATGCATCATCGTCATCTCCCCGGACCCCTGAAATGTTGACATGAAGCATGTAAGTGGGCTCCATCCCTGAATTATTTTTGGTTTGCAGCCTGGAGGCATTAGTGTTGAAAGCATGCCCCATGTTTTCTCCAGCTGAGGAGGTTCTACACAAATATTTATCAGGTCGCCAATTACTGTACCCTGTGTGCTCAGGCATATATACACACAAACACACTGTGGCTCTGTTGAGAAGGCCACGTATATGCATTTCTGTAAATTTGTTTTTTGTTTGCAGTACGTGTCTGACATTTTTTTTTTTACCTTAAACCATATGCACTGCACTAATATCCCAGGAGACAAGACATTTTCTCTCAAAGCTCACGTGAATCGTTTGTGCTTTCCTACTGTGGAAGAGCAAAGAGCCATCTTTATCACTAGGCCTCTTAAAGTTGCTCACAGCTAGCAGGCAGTCAGATCAATGGCCAGAGAGATTGCTTTCTTTTTCTAGAAAGCATCTATTTCCAACCTCAATTTTCCACATAAAAGGATCTGATTACCTACCACATGTTAATCCCCAATATGCTCAGATTAATTACTGTCATTGAGCCGTTTCAGGATACATCTGCATCCTCAATGAAGACAAACACACCAAAAATAAACCTGCTATTTAAGCTCATGGAGCTATGATTCCCAGTTGACTATACATCTATGGATAGGCTACTAAATGAAATCGCCATGGGCCATTTGATCCGGAATTATGCAAATTGCAATGAAAAATAAGAATGAAACAATCAGCAGTTTCTATTCTATTCAGCATTTCTTTCTAGCTTTACAGTATTTTGCTCTCATTATGACTAATAGAGTAAACCAATAATATGGAGAGCTCCGTTAATATTCCCAGCAGGCCACTGCTGAGTTAGACTCATCATTTGTATCCACATTATTTCAGTTTTCATGCATAGCAATAAGACAAATTAATCTGTATGGCTCCACGCTGCAGTGATTCACTTTATTGATTGAATGTCACATTCTCATCTGATGGGTCACTCTCATATTGGATGTTTTGATTAAAAAGTTTCATTCTGTTTCATTACAGAAATGTATGTTTCATTTGTGTTTGTTATCAGAATATCAACAGCTTGTCTTTGGTGCATCTGCAGTAAGGACAGACTTTACAAATAGGTATTTGTACGCCATGTCATAATTATGCTGTTTTTGCCAAGAATCTTTGGTCACTAGTGGTAGTTGGCCTTGTGCACTGATTACTGTCCTTTCCTCTTGATATCACTGGTTTATGTGTCACCAGCTGATTGCTATTTTTCACCACTCGCAGCATCATATCTTCAGACTGCGTCATGTGTGATTTAATGTCTGATCTGTGTCTTGGCTTTAACAAATTTTTAGGTATATTTCTTTATGTCTTGCCATTTTTACCTTCAAAAGATGTTTCAGTATTGCAGATCTGGACTTGTAGTTTCTGGTTTGGGCTCTAAATATGCTGGACCCTACACCACCCATAATGCCACTTGACTACATTATGGGACAGACCTTCTCTGCTTGGTAAATATCTAAATGTACGTAAAGCAGGATTAACTCGCTGGGCAAAGAAGACAACTGCCCTACTGACATGGAGGTTGCTCTGTTGAGGGCCTTTAGGCAACTCTGCATTTATACCTGATGTTACGAAAACTCTCATTGATAGGGACCCACAGCTCATTCTCCCCTTTTGCGTCTCCTTAGCAGGTTTGGTAGTGCACCTATGTCTTTCAATCTCATGCCCCAAGTTTGTAACATATGCCCTCCAAGCCGAAGCTGAGATAACCCTTGTGACGTCACCAAGGTTGTTTTCCCAGACTTGGCAATGCCTCCACAGCCGTAGAGGACATTGTGAAACAGTTATCACAGGCTGTGTAATACTATTTGTGACTCCTTTTACATGTATAATTTGTGGAATGCCCCTTTAACCGCTATTATCCTAATACTTTTCTCTCCTTTGTCGCCTGGTATTATTACTGCAGCCACTCTCTGGTATTGGCCCTCTCATCGCGGAAGATGACAGCTCAGACGGCTGGATATAAGTGATGGAATCATCCGTTCTGGCTGTGGAACAATGAGTTCCATTCAACATTGCCGCCATTGCTTGAAGAAGTGTGGTGTTTCTGGAGGGGGGTTTCAGATTCAGGGGTTTCCCACAGACTCCTCTAATTGACCACGGCAAGAGACTCAGCTCCTCTCTGTCCAGGAATGTGCTTCCAAACCTCCAAGTATGCCTCTGTTCCATCCCTGCCGAAAACCAAATTTAGGTGCACCAGAGACACTAATGAGAGTGAAACTGAAGCAGTTTATTTCATGCTAATACACAGTTGCACCTTCAAATGTGTCTGCTGTGGAGGGATAGAAGGCACCTGCCATACCTGTGTGTGTTACTTAGTCAAGTTTACCTGTGGGTCTGGGCTAAAGGAGACACTGGTGCTGTGTTCCATATTTTCGTGGCTATTGTGTGTCAGCGGCGACGGGCTCTATTACTTTCCCTTTATGAGGTTAATGTGTGCCGTCGGGCTGCAGAACGACCGCTACTCTGTCAAAAGACTGGTCCGAATGAAAAGAGCCGGGTGTGTGTAATTTACTGTCCACAGTGCGGTCCTAAAGCAAGAACTAGAAAAGATGAGGTGAGGAGAGGCAAGGGGATAAATATTAGAGGTTATGAGAGAAGAGAGGAGAGAGGAGGAGTTTCACACCGAGCTCCATTAATAGACCCTGTGTGCTGCTGAATTGATTTTGAGGTCAGTCCATAAAGCACATTGCCTCAGCACTGTACTAACAGTGGCATCATTATGGTGTTATTAGTACAGAGGGGGAGAACCGGCAGAAAGGGGAGGCTGGCAGGGCTGTGGGAGTAATTTACAGGTGTGTTAAACACAACTGCTGCTCGAGAAAGAGAGGAAAGAGCCATGGTGGTGGTTAGACTGCTTCTGTCACGCTGCCGTTAGCCAATTAGCATTCAGAGGGTACCTAAACAGCATGAATCTCTTTGTTGTCTTTTTCACGTGTTAATGTCCCGCACGCTCTCTTTGCTGTCAAGAGTCCCAAGCAGAAAGGCATACATGGAGGACTACACAAAATACGCCATCCCAAGCAACAGCACTAAATTGAAATTAAGCAAAAGCACAGAAATATTCAAACTAAAACGTATTTAAAGTAAAAGTATTGAGTACTTTTACATGTGCACTATGGTACCTATCAGTGTTATGACATTGTTATTGTTGTAGTAGTATTGTTGTCATTTTTTTAAACACTGACAGGTGTGCAGAGCTTGAATGTTGTGGTTGACTGACGTGAAGCAAATGTTTGCAGCTATATATTTTGGGGTATTTAACATATAACATAATTGTGTGTTTTTTATGTATGATCTCAAACCAAGTAAGTCTCAAGTAATTATAGCTGTGAAGTACTGTGGGATAGAGGTATATAGTAGCAAAAAAAGGAAATATTTATAGTAAATGAGCCTAGATTCCACCACTTCTCACCAGGTGTCAAACACACAGTTGTCAAAAGCACACCTCTGCAGTGTAAATCCATCCTTGTGAAGGAGAGACAGGCAGACAAAAGAGGTGTTATGTCACCACCTCACACTTCATGGTTACAGTATGACTATACTGGTTGAGTAAAATAACTGAAATGAGTAAGAATTCAGTAAAAACAAGCTACAAACAGTAAATCTCAGCATCTCTACCAGCAGGACCAATGGGGCCCTCTACAGGCTCTCTGATTGGTGAATCGGCCTCACAGGCTGCTCCATCTGGACTCAATTAGAGGTCCTGGTATTCACTGTTGATCTCAAGTGACCATTAATTCCTGTTAATCAATGCAGCTTTTCCTTATTAGTCACGTTTTGACCTTTCAACAAGTTAACACAGGCCCAGCAGGGATTTAAATGGGTTCTCCTCACACCGCGCTGCCTTTATGAATAAATGAAAAGGTAAGCGAGTACCTGGAGCAGGAGAGCTGTACAGTAATTATTAAGGCTGGTTGCACTTCACAGACCTACAGTACTATGTAGGTGATTACGAGGCTTTGTCTGAAACGGAAGTGATCACAAGGTGCTCTTGTGAAAGGAAAATAGTCTCTTTGTCGTGCACTCCTGCTCCCTTAAGCTGTTGTCGTGGAATAATCGCTCCTATTTTTATTTTCCCCCAGCACCGCTTCACAGTCATGGGGTGGGGTGGGATGGGGTGGGAATGGGATGGGAAGGTGGGGTGGGGGGGTTGAGTCAGAAAATACTCAGGGCTGAGTCAGAAAATACTCAGAAATTACAGCTAATTTCTGAGAGGTTTATGGTTACATGGTTTGCAGCGTGTTTTGCAAGAGGGAATGTGGGAATTTGAATCGCTCCAGATATGTCATCCATCTCATACAGATAAACTGTTAGGACAGCTTAAGCAGGACCACATACACAACTCCCCCTGTGACAGGAGTCCAGCCCTTTGTACCCCAACATCTGAGTGTTTTGTTTTGTTGTTCTGCGTGCTAACAGAAAGGCGAAACGTTGACAAGCGAGCCTTTTGTCAGCGTCTGTGCATTTATGGATGTTTTGATGTCTCTGCATTGTTTTCATTCGGCGCTGAAGGCACTTCCACAATTCTCATTCTTCAATTCTGAGTTCATGAGCACGCTCCTCTTTAATTTCCCTTGTCTTTGTGCTCACTATAACTTAAACTGTAACATGTGTCCAAACTGATACATAATCGCTCACAGGCACAGATGCTATCCTCTCTAGATCTGCTGATGGGAGAATATCTTTGGCTGTATTTCCTTCCGTAACACAGAGAGTGCGCGAGAGACAAAGAAAGAGACAAATAAAGGAGGGAAGGTACACAGAGTATGACTAAAAAAAAATAGAAAGAAAGATGACGTCGAACAGACAAGATGATATGAAAGGGTAAAACTGAGACTTTCCGCAGACCAATGAGCTGTGATGTGAAGAGCAGCAGAGCACAGTAAGAGACAGGTAATGAGTGTGTGGTAATACACCTCCAGACCTTAATTGGTTTGAATGAGCAGGCTGGAGAGGCTCTTCCATCAGGCCGTGGATGAACAGACTGTCAGGTGACAAGCCATGGAGAGAGGACTAATTGGTTCTCTCCTCCAGACACGGCTCCTGTCGTTCCTCTTGGAGCTGACAAAAACCGTGGTTACGTGGTCGGCTGAGTGGGTTGCTACAAACATAAAGCCTCACTGTTGAGATCTCTACCTGCTTGTTTAGAAAATGCGCTTGCATTCATAAAACAGGCATAACTGAGCTCTATGCATGCTCAAACTTATTTTTCAGGATTTGAAGATATTTATATTTGTGAATTACACAAAGCTACATTTATGTGTGCTCGCTGCTGAAAGTGCACAGTTGACACAGTGTTAAAAAATAATTAAAGAAGTTGAAGTGGCAGTTGATGCACAGTGGCTGATAGAAGTTGACCTGGCAGTTGAAATGGAAGGGCTTAGAGAGGTTTAAGTGTCAGCTGAAGTGTGAGTGAAGAGGAAGCAACAAGTCCTCTAAACAAATGACAAAAAGCGTTGTTTGCCCCCATCAAACCATTACGAATCATTACGTGACAACACAGTGTTTAAGGTTTGGTTTGTTTTAGACACAATAAATAACATGGTTAGGTTTAGAGAAAAATCACACTTTGGATTAGTGTTAGGGAACGGTCATATTGACTGTCAACTGGAGATACAGGAATGAACAGCGGTCTCTCTCGGTCATCTGAGGGTTTACCGACCCATCCACCAACCTCCATTTCCTCCCCACGTGGACTTAATCGCTGTACAGCAACATCACCTGACCGCCTTGTTGGCTTATTCATGATTTCTACCGCTGCTAGAGGGATGGCTGCCGACACTTGCTGAAACAACGGATGCTGGCAGAGATGTCAAGCAAAGTGCAGGTGAGTTGGAAGTTTTAGGTGAAGCTGTGTGTCAGCTGTGAAAGGAACAAATTGTGCATGAACAATTCAAGTTTTGGGCTGATGATTTTTTTTGTTGTCCAAAGACGAAGGCACTGAAAGGAGTGGAAATGTCAGATCAGAAGAAAGCGTTGAATGCAGCTGAAATGCCAGGCAGTAGTGTGCAAGTAGCAAAAGCAGTTGAATTGTCATTTTAAAATACGTTTAAGGAAGTTGGTGCATTTCCAGAAAAAATGTGCAGAAAAATAATAATATATACATAAATATGAGAAGACGATAACAATTATATTTTCAAAGTGTGTACTGTAAACACACAGACATACAGTATCTCTCACAGTGTTTACAGAATCTGCGCACTTGTACAGTGCTGGTTAAGTACTCTCAGGGGGGCAGCATATTGACGTCATTTGATTTCTCTGGTAGGGACGTGAGCTAATGAAGTGGCTGTTAAAATGCAGACTGTGACTACGAGAGTGTCTCATTTTCATGTCCAAATGTGCTCTCAGTATTAGAGGAAGCGGAGACATTGTTGCTACCGTACTCTGTGTTCCAAGTGGAGTTGATGCAATCCTATAATACCAACGATATCAAAGGATTACACTAAGATTGTCTCAGGCTTTACATATGTCTCTGTGTCACTATCAGGTATTAACTTTATAATGCAGTCTACTTTGGCTGTCTGATTACGCAGATGGAGGGTGAAGGTCTCGGCTTAGGAATGACTATAGCCAGCAGTGTGTCAGTGTCGTTGGCCTGTAGAGGAACGTCCCATCTGCCATACTGGGATTGCTGGTAGAGCAGGATCAGAGGGTGGGCAAAACCACTGCAGGGGTGGCACAGGGTAGGAAAGAGGGTAGATGGGGGATGGGAATGATGGGAGGGCGTGGACTGATCCCCATGGTAATCTGTGTCCCATCCCTCATCTCATCTGGGATCCTCAGAGCAGTAAGCTGATGCTGCAGCCACAGCGAGAAGGTACTGAAACATAGAATGCGAAGGAGGAGTGACAGATATGGATTTTTCCTTCATGTTGAGGGCTGAGAAGATGTTGCGGCCCAGCTGTATACCGTGGGAACTGCATGGACCAGACGTGACTGAAGGTAGAGCGGCGATCCATTAGTTTCCACACTGGGGTCAGAAATGCAGCGAAGCTCGACATGCACCAGCTGCTGTCCACCTCTGACCTCTATGAGCGTCATGCAGCTGCAGTGCAGTAACTTTTGATTTATGAGCGTTTCTCCCTGCAGCCTTGTAATGAGATAGGCACGGATATGCACATACTATGCTATCATTTAACCTTGTGATCAGCAATATGTTGACATCTGATACCGAAGGCCTCGTTTCCATTCTACGGGACAATGCCTGTGTGTGTATGTGTGTGTGTTTGTGCATGGGCGAATGCACATGATTTGATGATACATTTCAAATTAATTAAGTTTGTGTCACGGGGGGGAACACAAGCACATCATGAAACAGGAAGTGGATGAGTGTGAATCATTATGCGGCGCTGCGCCGTGTACTGATACAGCCGTCTGACACAATAAATGAGGAGACTTCGGCTCCTTTTTTGTGCCTTCTTATTTCTGTGGATCCAGCAGCTTCTTGATAATTCAATCCAGCCATTTGCCACATTTATTTGCATCCTGTCAGCTCTATTGCCCTTTTATAATGAGCTTGCTAAATCTGTGTAAATATTATTGTTTTAATACGTTTGGTGGCTTTGCCATTTCCTGACATTCTTAAGCACAAAATTGGCCTGTTTAGCTCGAGTCCTGCTGATCCAACAGCAGCCAGCTGCTCTGACATTTCTAGGCCAGGACCAGGTATGGAGATGAAGGATGGTTAATTTAAGAAAAGCTAACCACCCACTGACTTCGTTATTTCAGAGCACTTAGCTGTTGGAGAGACTCGCTTGAGGAGCTGAAGCAGAACCAGCTTTATCTTTTTTAAATGACAAGTGATCTGTAGATGTGGCTATATATTGCATGTATAATGTCTTGCCTTGCCTCTTTTGTCTTATCATTCTGTGATAAAACAAGAGCACCTGGACTACATAAAGGACTTCAGACTTCATCTAAGAGGCTTCATCATGTCCTCTGAAAGATTGAGTTATATTATATTCTTGTACTTCCTGTCCTTTTGCCAAACTTTCAAACAACTTACATATACTAGTGTACTGACTGTTTATCTTAGGATTTGTATAAAGACATCTTGCCGAGAGATTAATGTAGCTATTATATTTTAATTAGTATATTTTCCCTAGCGGTCATGTATTTGTTTGGTCTTTGTTTCAGGCAAGACGGCCTGCCTCCACTATTAAACACAGCAGGAAACACTATCTGCCATGACATATTTTGCGCAGTAACACAAAAGTGTTATTTCTTGGCCAGCTTGGTATGAAACCATTCCAAGTAAAAAGCAGATAGGAAAGCAGAATTAATATTTCAAAAGAATTGATGCAGGGGGTGTTGCAAAAATACAACAGTAAAAGAGCAAATGTGTAATCTTGAGAGCTTCACTTTAGAGATCATTGCAGCAGTTGCTTGTGCAGTGTAAACCAAGCTGGCCGATTGTTTGTGGTGACTGTGAGGTTTCTGAACCAGATTTATGTATGAAGACTGACATCAATCATCACATCTGTGGCTTCCCCAGGACCCTGCTCATCAGCTACATTAATCATGCCTTATTATTCAGAGGCTCTACTTTCTCTGAAGATCCTCTAAAATTTTCTTTGGAGAGGATTAAAGTTTAAGCCAAAGGTTGCCAGCACAACTGTTTCTTAGCAACCCTGGTAGGACGGAATGCCAAGGAGCAACAATGGATGCTCAGCTCTCGCCACTGGCTTGTTTTGAGGTTGTTTTCAGGAAATTCAAGAGAGGAAACTTCAACATTTTGTTTGGTTGGGGCACAGTTTACATTAAAGTGTGACCTTTTGAACGAGCATCAGTGAAACAGTATCCAGTGAAATTAACTCTGACTTAAACTTGTCATAACAGAGGGTCATAGTTTGGGGTTACGCTAACAAGGAGCTGAAACTATCTATCAATTTCTTACAATCACTTAAGTTGTTTAATTAAGTAGAAATACCAAACACTCAAGATTATCAGATGTGAGGATTTGCTCCTTTTCTATTTTTTTTCTGCCACTACACATCAAACATCTTTGGTTTCATCAGACAAAACAAGACATTCAGAGATTCGCTTTAGCAATCAATCAATGGATTAAGAAAAATAAAATAATGAACTAAAAAAAAATAATATAATGAAAAAATAATAAAAAATAATAATAATAATAAAAATAATGAAAATAATTGTTAGTTGCAGCTCCAAAAAAAACAACTGCACTCTTTTAAAGATGTGCTCTGAACCTCTAGATATAGAGGTTCAGAGCAGAGCAGGTAATAGAAGGAAATAACATTGCTGTTTCTTGTTTATTGATAAATACTTCTAAACAAACTACCATCATATTTATATTTACTTTTCTCAAGGCGAAACTTATTAAAGCCCATCTGAAGGCTTCAACTACAGTAAACATGCTGGAGTTTCAGATATGCTGCTCCAGCCACCTGGAATAATTTGCAATAAGGGCTGTAGCACTAAGGACACCAAGAATATCTCCTCCTCAGTATTGTCTTTGGACATTTAGGGGCTTGGGTGACCAGAAGACAAGGTTACGTTACACAATTACGCATAAATTAGTAATTTTGATTTAGATATTTTTAGAAAAAATATTCTTAAATGTCGCCATGCCAAATAATATGTTAACATAAAGGGGTTTTGTATGTTCTCCACACACTGAATTTCATCCTGGCTTTGGCACAGATTAGATTACTGTGTGGAGAGATGCAATTTAGAGAAAATGTAATGCTTAATGTATAAGATATGAAGAAACGAAGTTAGAGCAAAGTTATAAAGAGGGTTTTTTGTGGCTAGCCTAACATTTCTTGGACTCATAACCTTCAGTATTTAAAGTCCAAGCTATGACTTAGTTTGCAAAAGACCTTAAAGCTTTGTCTTCAGTTAGTTTTAGTGAGCTCTCTGAGAACATGATTAACCTTAACTAACTTTTATCTTACTTTTAGTGGCAATCAACTTTTTCCCCACAACTTTTAATGCACTTGTTTTCTCTTTGTGTGTGCATAAGCGAATGTAACTTTTTGTGATGATTTTATTTTTCAAATTTTAAGCATGGTATATTTTTAAAAGGGAGCGTTAATGAAGTTGTGAATTAAATCTGGGAATACTTATGGAGCTGGAGGGTAAAATGTTATCACAACCAACAGGATTAATGGCCGAAACTCCAAAATACAGCTCACACTGTAACAAAACTTGAATTATCCTTAAACAGAAATACATTTAACTTGTGATAAGACAGGAGCAGCACTGACCCATAAAATTACATTTCATATTTTTCAGTGAGATATAAATGACGCTATTTCCTTTAGGCACCTCAGACACATTTTCCTGTCTGTGAATTCTAAAGTAATCTTCTGCTCCATACAAGAGTAAGCATACTTTCCCCCAGACAAATCTCACACAGTAACTTTCATGGCAAATTGATCTCCGGTGTTGAAATAGCAGCTTTCCGCAGCTCTTCAAAGTGAAAAACTGGTTATTGCAAGAGGTTGGCCAGATGCTCAGGAGTGTCTTGGGAGGTCTGTCTACAGAAATATGGTGCAAGTAGGAAACAAAATGGTGCCTGAAGAATCTGAGCTGAGTGTGCGTTAATTAACCAGGCAACACTGTGGAGGAAGAGGGAGCCGGTGAAGGTCTCCAGTCAATCCTGCGCTCTCCCGAGAGACTGTACCGCCTCGGGGAGAGACAGGAACAGAAACCTCTTGTTGTTTCAGTGTTTCGGATTTGACAACAATGACTCTGCCATGCTGATGCTCTGCAGCAGTCTCATTGAGCAGTGGCTGGTGTCATAATGATTTGCGGAAAACAGAAATGAGGGTTTATAGATCTAGTTTTGAAAAATGTCATTTCTTTCTGTCATAGGTTTTCTCATTTTCTTTCTGCTCTTACTGTTTTACTATGTTTAAGTGTTCCTGACTTCTCCCGGCTCTCTGTTACATGCTGCCCTGCAGGGCGCCAGCAGCATGCATCTCAGAGCCTCTCTGCTCTTATTACTGCAGATACTCTCCTGGGAAGAATTCTCAGTGGATCGAACGAATGGTGATCAGTGACGCAGAACCAACCGGGGGGAGGTGGCAGAGGGGCATTAAAGACGGAGGGAGAAACAGCAGCAGAAAGAGATTGAGAGAGAGAGAGAGAGAGAGAGAGAATATCTATCACTGCAGGAGTTACAGTACAGCGAGACGAGAGCAATCTTAATAATCATGAGGAAAAAAAATCCTAAGAGGGAAAGAACTAGATGAGTTAAGGGATTTGGGGGTTTTAAAACTTTGAGAAGAGGTTGATTGATGAAGGAGGAGGCAGGAGGAGAGGGCAGCGAGGGAGAGGATGGGCTGTTGGACACTCTGCACATTTGTAGTGTTGGCGACGACATACGAAAAAGCAGGGTGGACAAGGAGTGTGCACACACACCGACATATGGAGAAAAAGTGCCTGCGTCGCTCTCAGCAGCTTCTACTCCCATAGCTAATGAGATGCCATCAATCACTCAGCGGACCACTAAGTCAGTGGGCTATTGTCTGCACTTTTTGATACATGGTATCACTCAAAGGGTTAGCTGCCTGGACAGGTTGAGGAGCTTCTTGGACTGGTGCCTATTTACCCCGCTTCCTAATTATCATTACATTGCAGCAGGAAGGCATGAAAACAAACAGAGTGAGGATGAAATAAGCACTGTCTGTGAAACAGGATTCTACTATGACAGAAGGGTCGTGATAACACCACAATTACTCTTTTCTTTAACCAAATTCTCCACATTTTATAAATGTTGAATAATAAAAATGTGTTTTTTTCTCCCCCAAAAATGGATTTATCTGGTTTTTAAACAGAAATCTTCAACACGAGCTTGCATCACACCGTTGTCCTGACAGCTGCCGGGGAAGTTGTGCTGTCTTCCACTGAGACAGAGTTTCATCAGACAAGAGTACTTTCAACTTGGACATAAAAGTTTCACATTAGACTACTTCAGTTTTCTCCATAATTTCATCTCTCACGAATGACCCATGGCGAGTCTGTAAATTGCTTTCCTCCTCGCATTCCAACACCACCGGTGAAAGTTCGCCTCATTTTCCTGACTGGCCTTTCTCCCTAATGAGATTTCTCTTATTTTCTTATTTCTATTATATTTGCAAACACGAAACCAGCGTTCCCTTTTGCTAGATGCCATTTAATCCCACTGACGATGTGACAAACACTTTGGAACAAGACACACACGTTTCACAGTATTACTGAGTACTTAAGTGTAAGGAAGCAAGAAGGAATTAAATTTTGCTTACTGTACTTATCAAAAGCTTACAGGTATTTCTGAAAATAAAACTGAATCAAGCACTGTAAAATTTAATGATAAGATACTCAGGAATTTGACTGCTAGTTTTTTTTTTTTTTTTTTTTAAATCTGTTTACTGTGCCAGTCTGTTGAGTGAGTGGAGAAAAAGTTGTCAGAAAGCCAACAGAGACAGGACTTCTAAAAAAAAAAAGATCAATACAGAGGGACATGTATTCCTGCTGGTATTGTTGTAGCTACATTAAAACCTATTCAGATCTGAAGCACAGTTACACGATGCAGGAAAAAAACAAACATTGGATCGCTCAGCTACAGTAAATGACAGGACGACATTTAGACAACCACACCACAGGTGTTTTCACCTTTTCTGGCTAATTAGACTCTGTTCGGTTTGAAGGTAGACATGGCTATGCTGGGAATTACATATGGCCCTTTTCCACTAGTACCCACTACAAAGCTCGGCTCGACTCGACTTTACGCCTCCCTTTGTACACGTTTCCATTACGTGTTAGTGCCTGGTACCAGGTACTTTCAGTAGTATTCCCTACACGGCCGGGGTCCCAAGCGAGCTGAGTCGAGCCAAAAATGTGACGTTGGCAGACGACAGGCAGGCCACTGATTGGCCAGGGCTTGACGTCACTAGATGCGTCGGGAGAGCGCCATTTTTAAAACATAATAACAACAACGAACACAATCAGAGATGGCTGCACAGAAATCAACCCCGCGGAGCAACAACGAGCAGTGCAGACATTTCTTTGTCTGGTGGCCTCCATTGCTCCATAGTCATTTCGTGTTTGTGTCGCATAACAAATGATGTCGCTGGAGTTTCGGCCGCGTTGCCACGACGACCCCACCCACGCTGAGGTGGTACTCTATTGTAATGGAAAACGACAGAAACTGAAACTGAGTCGAGTCGTAATGGCGAGGCGAGGCGAGGCGAGGCGAGGCAAGCCGAGTAGGTACTAGTGGAAAAGGACCAAAGCTGTCCACCCTAACAAGTGCAGTCATACAAACATAGTCGGGAAGATGTCAGTCAAACACGAGCTGTAGATGCCCACACACACTGTAGATTTAGCATAGGTCTGCAGGGCCCTTAAGATCACATAAAAAAGGAACCCTTGGCTGGTGACACATAGGTGCAGTTAGGCTGTGGGAGTGTTAACCTAGCACAGTCCATGATTAAATTATTTTGGAACTGCCTAGCTGTTCTTCAATAAGCACTCGCGCTGATATAAAAGCATATATTATTTTGGAAATTCAGTAGTGCAGTGAATTGGCCTCAATATGAAATCCCAATATGAAGTCTTCTCTTATCAGTTACTAACCAAGCTTTCATGGTTAGGGTGTTTGTATATTTCCAAGAAAGCCATTGTGAAATACTGTAGCATTGCCATTCCACATTTTCTTCCATAAATTAGTTGCAGCCACCATTATGAACAAGCTACTTCAGTCTGCGTTTTTCAAGTTAGGATAATTGCATAAAAGCAGGACATCTGCTGTCTAAAACAAAGTGGGAGAAAATGAGGACATTACTTATTTCAATAAACTCTATGAACCTGAATAGAGGTCACATTTATAAATAACTTAATGTTAATACTGTATCTGCAGGTATGAAAAATCCTCAGTAATTGGTAGATGTGTGTAGCGCAGTATGCGAGGAAGATGGACCCAGTTTGTGGTGTGTGTATGACATGTACATGAAGCACTATGGTTAAGTTAAAACTTAGCCAAGATGCTAATTAGCACCTCCACTGGCATCCCACTAATTACAGTCTCATGTAGGCTGAAGCACTGAGAGGAGAGGATGATTGGATTTCAGATGTGGACGCTCAGCTACACAGGAACTCGTCTCTTTGCTGCTCTCTGATGCGGTGGGAGAGGAGTAAGTGGTCAACTCCCTTCTCCAGATTGGGCCCGCGCTGAGACATTAGTCATTCTGAGCGGTGCATACTGCTGAGCGAAAAGCTGATTCAGGTTCTTATAGAACTGTAAGGTATTGCAAGAAGAAGGCAATGACCTTAAAGACTTTAGCATCTATTGTAACACGAGCTGCGCATAGAAGTCACCGCGTGGATAGCTTACTGGGTCATTTTTCATTTACTGAATTTTTCACCATTTCTTTAAAACTCGCCACCACAATGGGTAATTCATCACCTTACCAGAGGAGTGTAATTCTGTGTGATATATTTCTTCCTCCAAGGATAACGTAGTGACTTAACTATTTGTATTTCTCGTACTAACACGTCCCTCCTCTGTCAAAACTTATTACGTAATTCAAGTGTAGTAATATGAGTAATGACCTGCAGGGATTGCACTGCGTGTGATGGATAATCTCAGTGTTTCTATAACTTCCTTCTTCTTTGGCCAGGTCCAGTTCATTACAGTGCTAAACCTGCTGCTAACGACAGAATGAGTGAAGAAGCAACCCATTTCAAAGCCAACATGACAAACTATCATAGTAAACAAAAGTAATGTATTTTCTCCATGCATTGATTATCGCTATACAGTTTGTTTGTCATTAAACCGCGCAGATCAGATTTCAGACTCGGGACACTGTTGTCAGGACACCATCCAAAGTGCATCACTCAGATATGAGAAGTAGGGATTTTAACATTTTTGGCGGCCTCTGTGGACAAAGACAGTGGCGTTTTAGGTTACATGTTCGCTTCCTTCCCCGCTGCAAAGAGACTGCTTCACTGGGAGGAGAGCAGGGGGCAGATCTAGAAACAAATCTTAAGTTAGCAGATGAAGCAACGCACATTCAGCCAGAAAGGTGGTAGGCATTGAGATTAACTAGTAGTAACTAATAGAAATAGCCAGTCTTCTCTCACTGTTGGTTTAATTTGCATGTAGGACATATTGAGGCATTAGTATGACACTGAGACTTTTTTCATAACCAGTTAACAAATCAAAAGAGTGCTTTTAATTAATCAAAATATACATTCTAACCTGGCCTAACCTGGTTCTCTCTGTTGCTTTCTGTCATACTAGCGAAGTCTTACTAAAGGATTGGAGAGCAGAGAAGGCCAGAATACCACCAGGAAACCTTAATCTCACTGAATGCACTTTGTGGAGATCACCGTACTTTGGGTTGTTGTTCAGTTTAGTTGAACGCTGGCAACAATGTGGACAGCTAATAGCTCGCAGCCGCTCTCTCTCCATAAGAAATATTTCTCATTGCTCAGTGCAATGTTGAATTTGTACTTTAAGTGTGAAATCCCTGTTACGCTAAATTCTTAAATTCTTTACCCTCTAGTGAAACACTTAAGGATCCTCAATGTGAGTTAAATCGCTATAAACATCCATTGATTCCCTTGACAGTCAAGGTACTTAACATAAAGATGAACATGTTGTTGACTTCAGTGGGTGTGCAAGACGTCTTTAGTACCACTTGAGAAAGAGCTTGGGCGCTGGAGATGAGTGGATTGCTCTGTTTTTGGTGTGGCCCTGTGTGTGTGTTTTGCATAAGCTTATGAACTTATTATTTTTGTAGTTTTGGCATGCTGTATATTTATTTACATGCCTTTTTAGAATTGGGGATAATCTACAGTGAAATAAAGACAAGACCAGAGACAAGCCTCCCCTCGGGAAAAATCAAGTATGCTGCATCTGAATCAGACATTCATGTATTTATTACCCCTGCTGGTATGGAAAGACAGGCTGGAGAGTTTTAACACCAAAAAAACACCATTTAATTAATTTTATGAATTTTAATTTAAGGGGGGGGTATTTAAGATTGCACACCTGCTGATAAATTTGTTTATCATAAATGTATTTCTTCCTCTCCTCCTCGCAGACTCATTGTGTGCCTGCCAGTTTGAAGATCATTACAGCAGGAACAAATTTGTACTAATAGCTCTCCACTTTGTTGTTGCTTCCAAGAAGAGCACTTGTGGCTTTTTATTTCCTTCATATTATGCTTGATGCCAGGAGCACAGCATGGCTTTTGTGTTCTCCGTGCTTCCCTCCTGCAATTAGAAACTGTAATAGACAGTAGTGGCAACTCTAGCAGGCAAGCGCTATTTATAATAAGAGCAAGATATGTCACACTGCAACGGCATCTTTTAAAATCAATAAAACATGTTGCCATCTGATTTGACTGTTGTGTTTGCCCCAGCAGAGATACAGTTGCTAGGTCTGAGTTAAGCTTTGCTGTATTGAGTTGTTGTACATTGCAGATGATATTCAATTCTGTTTGAAGGCAGTGTGCTCGCTGGTGGAGCTGACGGTGAGTGTTCCCACGCAGGTAAGTCCCATTCTTCCATCGGTAGCTGGCTTGTCTAGGCCAGGTGAACATGGTAGTCTTAGTTCTATTATTCACACCTTTACCTAGCTCAGCATTTCAAGCTATGCCTCACATGCTAATATATCTATTATACTGTAGCAGCTGCAATAGAAAATCGCTGTGCTCTGTGTGTTACGCCCACTGCTGACTCCGAGGGCTGCGTTACTGTGTTGTATTATTCGGCTTGATGAGTGGCGATGGCTTCCCCCGGTGAAGGGGCTCTGCTCTCCCACTGGAGCCCTTTAATCTTTCATTATGGTGATGTTTTTGGGATAGTTACTCCTCTCTTACTCTCTAAATCTTCTTTACCTCACAAACAAACTATTCAGCTACCTTTTGGTTGTAAAGGCTGGAGTGGAAAAATGTGGGTCAGTTTAAAAGGCAAAATCTCCCCAACCATTTGCAACCAATCCTCCCCCTGTAGCTGTCTTTAGAAGAGAGGCAGATGATGGCCAGTCCGTCCTCTGTCCCAGTCCTGCTGTCCAGAGAGAGGAGGGTCCCTCTTGGATCCTGCAGAGGCAGCTGGGATGGGTGTGGCACGGCTGGCATGTGTGAAAAGAGCGTTAATCAATTCCCAGGCCTGTAAGGGCATAGAGGTCAGGAAAACGTCTCACATTCTCCAATCGTCCCCCACACGCTCGGACAATATTAAAGAGCTGAGCCAGGCATGCTGCTGCCACCGTCGCAGCTTTTACCAAAGGCAGGAAAGGCGTTGGCACAAGGAGCTGGAGGAATTTGTGTTGTGTGTGTGCGTGTGTGTGTCAGTGCTGGATTTCTTCCAGGCAGATTTTTCTGCTTAATCTTCACTTTAAATCCACCCTCATCTAGCTTTCCTGGTCCAGCAAAGCCTTTCTGGGTTCTGGCAGGGCAGACGATGCCCTGCAATGACCAGCTGTGACCTACAGTATCAACCAGATGAGCCATAAAGTCTGTGTGTGTGTGTGTGTGTGTGTGTGTGTGTGTGTGCACGCTTGTGTGCAAAAGCTCACGTGTGTATGTGAGGGTTTGTGATCAAGAGAGCGATTTTTATGTATATCTCATTTGTGTCTCATTCTTGCATATCATCATCATACTTGGGCATAAATTGAGCTGGCAGAATAATCTTAATCTTTTTCTTTAGCTTATTTCCTTTCATCTCCCATCCAACACCATGGTGCAGTCTTCTCTGGATATGCATTTGGAAATATGCTCCATATAAAATCCTCTGTCATAAAGGTGCCTTGTATTCACTGTAACAGCTTCTCTGTCTCGTGTACTTGTTGGGCTGTGTCTGAGGACAACGCCAAAGCAGAAGATATGAATTTGTTGCCCACCGCTGAGACAGACACATGTCAGACTCTTGTTAATCCAAATGAACCTTGAGCTCAGTATGGTGCTCTTTGAGGAGGCTGTTGGATTAACTAGCCTAGTATGCAGACAGTCAATGATCCTCCAGGATTATCGGAACATTTATTTTCTCGGCCATAACGGATAACACATTTTTCGGTGTTGGCCACAATGAAAATGATTACAGATGCTTGATGGACTGTCCTATATCGGTCCTATGCCTAAATCCATAAGGTAGCCAGCATGAAGGATGATGTGATTTTTTTTTTTAATGGTTGTACACAGATTGCTTATGTTAAGCTCTAGTCCCTCGCTATTCCAGTTTGGCAGCTCAGCCCCTCTCTGATTATTCATCAGCCAGCGCAGATCATCATACCAGTCATATGGGATGACGTATAACTACATCACCCCATAGTGACTCCAAGGTTAGGCATCATCCCATAACCTTGTTTTCCTGATGGTATTGTTATGAATAATCAACTGAGGTAGTTTCTGCTCTCTTGAGCCCTTCAGCTGTTTTGGTTTCAGCACAACATTGCTCAGTTTAATCACAGCACCGAGCGGTGCAATGCTGATGCTGTTTTGAGCAGGTGTGGCATGTGATACTGAATTAGCGATTCAAATGATACTCATTCAAAAGTGCCCCTGTCTACTTATATTGAATACTGAGTAAAAATTCATAGCAGCACTCACAAATGTCCTCCTCTCCATTGACAGTCGAGTGTGTAGTTTTGTACTATACAATCGTGCCTTGTTCCTCTGACAAAATTTAATTAACAATTTAATTGCATTGCCCATAGGACTATGTGGTATGGATAAAAGCCTCTATCATATACATAATTGTATATCAAGAAGAGTAGGGGAGCCTCTGTTATCTGTTTTTTTTTTTCTTATCCTTAATTTCAGCTACCCTTTGCAATATAGTTAACAGTTACATAAATACATAGAAGTGTCCCAAAACTTTCACTTGTGCTATTGTTCATAAAGGTGCACTTTGACTTATCCAGTTCTGTTTTTGTACCAGGGTTTTATTAATGTGTACATCAATGATGCACATTACGAGGTCCATTAAGATATTAAGGGGAGGCTGTTCCAGTCTTTTAAAGTCAAGAGAAAGCTTAAAAGAAAATGTTAATAACTCCAGGAACAGCCTTATGAAACATAGATTGTACCTCATCTGTGCCAAAGGATTTGCCAAATGAATAAATCTAAATGTAAATACGGTTCAGCCGCCCTCACCACCCCAAAACTTTTTTTACAATCTTTCTGGAGAAAATGATGAGAATGTCTGTCTTTTTCTAAAAACAGTTATCTTCATAATTGGCGATTTATTAAATGCCCTCACATTGATGCAAAAATCCACAGATGCCATAAAACTGTACTACCACAATGGCATACTGCTTCCTGAAATATTAAAGAGATGGGGATGGGAGCGCTGTACATCATCACACAATATATTTCCCCATTGGCAAACCCTAAGTCCTTTAATGAAAATAAGCTCCTAAGTTCTGTGAGTGCCCCTCAGCGTACTCCACCTCTCTACATGTTGCTTTTTAAAGTCCTTCCTCCATTATGTCCTTTCACTCAGAAATCATTAGAGCGAGAGAGATGCAATAAAAACACAGAGTACTGAGCTGAACAACACCAGGCATAACACCGGTAACCTTGGACACTCATCTTCCTCAAGCAATTCCTCCTCATTGATGTAATGGATGTGTCCCTGAGGGGGCTTTTTTTTTTTTCTTTCGCGTTTCCTTAGGGCAGGCTGCTGTTGTGCTCTTAAAGGCAGCACACAGACAGCATCCAGAGGCTATGGATCACAGCAGCCTTGGAGCAGCCTTTCAGGCCTAATGTTTTGTGAGCTCCGGGAGTATTGATTCGCTGTGTCACATATGATTATAAACACGGATTAATAGACAGTAAGTTTTCAGCTCCAGGCAAAGTAAAATGTTAGAGGAATGACATTTTGCTGCAGTGCTTTGGCTCCATGTTTGGGTTGTATAATAGAAATGTGACAGGCCGACCTTCGATATATAGCTTATAGTTTCACTTTCAATCTGTCCCTGAGGAGAAATTTATCTGTTGCTTTTCCTATGGTGTAGAGTGTGTTGAATACAAAGTCAACTTTCCCCCAAAGTGTTTCACTGCTGTTGTTAAATAATTATTTGACGCGTTTACTGCCCATGTTTATGGAGGCTTCAATTTGTCATTTTCTGCTTTTACACAATATTTTGGTTGCAGGTTTTTCTTTTTATTTTATGTCTAGCTCCGTCATAAAGGAGATTTATTACCAATTCATTGTTTCCATCTGTGTCAAAGACTTTAAATGATACCTACCAGTGGAGATGCGCAGCGCTGTGGGAGTACCTTGTCAGCACTCTCTACGCCGGGATTTAAGTGAGCCCTATGTGTCTGTGCCTGATAATACCAGAAGCGACCTTTGAGCTTTGGGGTGGGGGATGAGCAGCCTCCCTTGTGAAATATTCAGACGCTAAATATCTCAAGCGAACTCAGTCCCGTTGTCTTACATAACCAGGCGAGGTTTTCTGGCTCCGTCTTGTGCCAAAGGTTAGAAACCCAAAAGGCATCACATCAGTTAGGCTTGTTAATTCATTCTCTGTCGACACTGCTGGGAAAAATCCATTTAGACAGTGTTTCAAATTCTTCTCACATTATGTTGTGTCAATTTATATGCATGAGAGGAAATAATAGAAATTTGAACACTATGGTTATTGTCATCCCAATAGGGAATAATTACTGTGCACCAAGAAAATGGTTAAATTCTTCAAGGCTTTACATTTTTGGATTAAGACATTTCCCTCGTAAAACAGCTGAACTCCTTTTTCGGTCCCAGTGTTACTTGAGCTTTTACCACCATTTCTTTGTTCTGGTACTTTTATTTTTATCACCCGTCTCCACTGATTACATAAAATAAGCATTTAACATTAAAAAAAAAAAAAAAAAAAAAAACTATCTGTTTCTGAAGCTTTGCATTTCTGTATTTTAATCTGCACCACAACCCTGAGTCAACACTCTAGCTCTCCTCTCCTTGAAAAAAAATCTTTCAGTGGTTGAGAATACATGGAAACAATGAACACTACGGTGACATTTTGTTTGGTAGGGACTACTGATGTGCTAATCACCACTCAAAGCTAGCACACTCTTTTAACCACAATCATGGACTCCTAATTACAGCATGTTTTCAGCCATTGTAAATTATTATAAGTAGTACCTATACACGTTTGTCTCATATTAACCTGTGTTACTGCGCTCAGAGCTGCTTTTTCAGGGTGTTGTGACTCCACAGTAGCGTGGTGATGTTCCTTTCCGGTGCAATGACTGATACAGGAATGAATGTGTCTGCTGCCTGCATGACGGACCGAATGCCAGTGTAATTAAAGGTTGGCTGAGGGTGGGCAATAATGAGCTGTCTGCACACCAATGATAGTCACCTCCTGTTTCTGCTTGAATACCCACGCTGGGTGTTTGTCTCCTCCTTCCATCATGTCCCATACATGTCGTCTGCAGCCCTCGGCCAGGAAGGGAAGTTGTGTCAGATGTTTGAATAGCCTCTCTGACTTCCTACCACACCCAGGGGTGCTTCTGCAGCCTCACACTCTCAGTATATTCTCATTAATAACTAATGGTTGTTTTCCCCCGTGATGCAGTCAGGGCTGTGTGTTTTCCCCTGCTGCTTGCAAGGACGTCTCTTTAATTTGTTAAAGATTTATAATGATACTTGCCAGTCCTACTGAAATACAAATGCTGTTTTTTTTGAATATGGATATGCTCTGTAAGTGATATATCTTTGACAAAATAACACCAACTAAATGGGAGAAATTTACATTTAATAATTTCCATCTTACCAAATCCCCCCTGTCTGTTTGTTTACCAGTAGGTGTGTCATTGGGAATCCATCTCTGTAGACAGAAATTATATTTGCATATAGTCAATCAAAATATTCTTTTAAATAATATTTTGGTGGTGCTGTTACCATACTTTTATGAGCATGGATATTACAGTGATTGATATCCAGGCTAAATAAAAAACTAAAATTACTAAGAGCAACTTTAACAGTGCATCTTTATATCCCATTTCACAATATAAGGCTAACCTTTAGAGGCCTTACAGTCAAACATGTAAATAAAGATCAAAATGGACAACCAGTAGAAGAACCAGTAAACCCAGAGAGGTGTTTACACTTATATTTGCCTGATTGGACTTCTTATTAAGCAGTGCTCACACCACAAAGTGACATTTGTTTGTCCTTCCTAAACAGGTGTGGGCTCGAAGCTTGGTGACATGATGACTTCTCGCGGGGCTAATGATGAACTATAGTAGCTAACTCGCTTGCTAACCACTCTAGTGGGGCTAGTGCTATTCAGTCCAAATCGCTCCCAGAGCTTTTCTCTCCACCATTCTGTTTATTTCCCCATGGTTTTTTGTCCACTGTTGCATGCCATTTTGTTCAGTAAAAAGTAAAAAAAAGAAAGAAAAAAAATTTTTTCAAGCTAATGAGTTTTCTTACAGTCGGTTAGTAAACTCTATTTGCTTGGTTGCTAACAGGACAGTAACTTCACACAGTTTATTTAAAAGGTATATTTGTACCATCAGCTCCTGTCTCATCTCTTTCAGCAAACCATCTTTATTTTTTCTGGAACAGTCTCTACTCCAACAGAGGAGATTAAATAAAAGTGGATGGTGCAACACAGCTAACGAGTTACGATAGCTCTCTGTCCTCTCAAAGGTCAGGACTGTCAAGACGGCTTGCTATTGGTCAGTCGCAGATTTGCGTGTTAGAGTTCACCAAAGTTGAACTCTATACTGAGCAGTCATGCAGATGAAGTTTGCCTTCGTGAGTGGATCCTCCTGTCATCAGGTCAGGACTGTGAGTGCAGACTGTGCCTGATCTCTCTGAACCCTCGGGTTTGAACAGTCGCACTTTTATCATTCTTATTGATTTGGGAAATTTGGTTACCTCATGTCATTTAATTATAGCTCCACCCAACATTACCAACCTACAGCAGAAGTCTAAATAGACCTGTTTCACAGCAGACACTTGACTTGAAGCAAGAAAAGCACAGGTGTAATTTATCAAATTAATCAAATTATGTCTCAGTAAGAACAATATAAGGACCTCCCGTTAGTGGAATGCAGCCGTCATTAATGTTATCAAATACGCCCATGCTTTTCCTGCTCTGGCATGTCAAAATGTTTGCTATGAAGAAGGTGTAGTGAAGTAGGTCTTTATTTTTGTGGTGGAGTTATCCATCATTTGAGACAATATAGATAGAGAAATACAAAGTGACCTCCCTTATTTTTAAGGTAGTCCATTTTTGATGGATATTCCCATCTGACAGAATGAGACACATCAATTTAAAGTGCATTTATTTTACTGGTAGCCCGTCCTGAGAGAGCAGCTCACAATATCAGACTACTGGCACAACTGTCAGTCAAACACCGTGAACAGCTTGCCTGTAGAGGCTCCTGGGCTAAAGGGAAATTTCAGGGATGTTTGCAACCTTGCAGATTGTTTTCTCGGTGGTGGAGATCACAGTTATTAGCCTGTTGTTTCTGCTCCTGTTCTGCTGGGCTTGGTCAGTTAGGTTATAGATAGACCAAGCACACACACACACACAGCTTGGCCTCATCATTTCTGTAACCTTAAAAGCTTGCAGCAGAGGTTCAACCAGGCAGAAATGAGGTGGCAGATATACTGCCCTCTCCTCAGGATATACTTCTCAAGAGCACATTCACATACTTTACAGTTCTACCACAGACACAATGACAGGGTGTTTCCCCCTTGAAATACAATGGACCCCGGCTAATCAAAAACCCCTCGGGAATGGGAGGTCTTTTAAACCGCTGCAAAGTTCAGATGAAGAAGTATGTTGAAGTGAAGCGTGTTCATTATGTGAGGCACGCACACGGAGAAGGCACACATATTCAAATACATTACAGTAATGAAGACATTGTTCACTTTGTCATTTGACAGACTGCTCATTTAAGAGTGATGACATCTTTCACAAATTGCTCCCCAAATCTGGTTGTCACAGCTGAGAATTTATGTATTGACATCTTTATTTTTAAGTGTACAAAGTGCAGACACCTTCAACTAAGTGCTGGAATTCATTGTCTGTGAATTTCCCCCACAGCCAACAACAGCTTTCATCCTCTCTCTCTCTCTCTCTCTCTCTCTATTGTTTTTGTGCTAAGTAAAGCAGCCTTAGAGTGGCCTAGCATGAGATTGTCCGCTGTCCAATCTCCATATTAAAGACAGTGGAAAAGGTCAGCGTAACAGCACCTAAACAGTTATCGACAGGTCAGGAGGATAGAGGAGGAGATAAGGGAGGGGAAGGTCAGTGATCTAGATAAATACCATACGGTAATGAAATTGAAACTGTCAAAATATGCAGATTAGGCGAGATGCTCAGACTATCGTTGAGGTAGAGTGGTTGTGCAGATGGTGCTGCTCATGAATGCACCTGAGGGTTGACGCCAACTGCTGTACTAATGGACGGGGTTCACGGTTGAACCAGAAGACACATTTGATTTAAACGCCACATTTGCACGTCTACATGTGGGGCTGTCACGCCTTCACTGGGCATGAAATCCATCATTTAAAGCCTCAGAAGAATGTATAAGATCGGCAGAATTACTTTCAGTTTGAACATTTCAGATCAATAGCAGGACACAAAGCCTACTGCAAGAGGGAATCATTTCCGTTGTAACGCTATGGTATCCGCTCTACAAAACTGCTCCCTGGTACAGCAAGGATATTACATTTTTGATAGCATTTCATGCTTTACACATGGAGAGGAAACAGTTAGGAAAAAAAGCAGTGGGGGGAAAAGCAGTGGACAGGGGGGCCTTGATGATTTATAAGCGGAATCCATCGCTCCATTTTCTTCTTCAACTCTGCATAGAAATTATTAAGTGGGAGGGGAGAAAATGTTGAGTAGATAAGCTCTGGTCACTGGTGCTCACAGAAGTCGAATAGTAGTTTAGTGTATAGTGTATAGCTGAGCATAAAAATGGGTCAGAGAAATAAATTGGAATCTTAAATGGATGGCTTTTATTTGAGGATAGAAGAGATGATGAAACAACTGATCAAAATAAGGCAAAAAGGAGTGAAAAAAAAGTCAGTCAAGCCTTGTAAAATAAGGGAACAAGCATGCATCATTACTAATACAGTGCATGTGTTATTGTTGCATTAAAATGCAGATCACAGCTGCAGTGATTTGTAAGAGAGATTCATATTTGCAACTTGTCTGACGGCTCAGGAGTGTGTGCTGAACTGACATCATGTCAGAATGAATCACCTAATTTAACAGGCCTGCCACAGCTACACGGCTGTCCACGCACACAGCGTTGACCCAACATATTAGACAACCAGGCTGTGTGAATATGAATAAGAGGTTCTGATGAAAGACTTTCGATTTATCTGATGCTGTAAAATTAAATTTACTGTTAATTTATGTCCCCTGCAGATCCATCAGTGCATCACAGGCAGAAGACAGTGGTGACAGACATGTGCTACCCAACGGAGATATCCAGCCTGATGGACTTTGGCACTCCAGACTGCTCGCTAGGCAAAGGTACGGTGTTGCTCTAAAAAATACAAGGTGTTGCCTTGGTGACAGCAGGAAGTGTTTACGGTGATTTATCCTGGCAGTTAAAAGACACAAAGCTGTCAGCATGACTGGGAGGTTAACACTGGAGCAAAGGCCTGTGCAGACTAAGAGTGTGAGAACAATCAGATAACAGCTCTTGGTTCCTGGCCACAAGGGCCTTACAGTTCACTGCAGGCTTTGATTTATCGCAGCTAAATAGCATGTTTTGTCACCCAATACAGAGCGGAGAGGCACTGGCATGAGACTGTGAGAATTGATTGACTTCTTGTCAGAAAAAATCATTTTACGTTGCAAATTGCTTTAATCTGAATGGAGCTTCAGTGAAGTGTATTGCACTAGAGTTGTATTGTAATGTGCAATTATTGCATTGCAGCAAGGGCACTTATTTTCTCCAATCACTGTCATCAGCTTGAGAAATAAAATGTTTTATAGAGATGCCTGTGTGGCTCAGGATAATAGTTTCGCTCAATCTCTTGTGTGAAACTGACCAGCCTGTAATAATGCTCACCATAAAAGGTATTGATCATAAAGTCTATTGATCGCATGTATGCTGTTGCTTAATCTATAAGTCTTGTGTCCATTTCTTTTCCTCATCATAATGACTGCTATTATTCTCTATTGTTCTCACTTTGAAAACGGAGAGTTTGCGCCATAATTGTAATTCCAGTCTTTTCACCGAATCTCGCCCCTTGAAACTGGCGGAGCGTGCTCAGTGGCCAATAGACAAACTCATGTCATTTCCATCCACAATGGGCAGTGACAGCGGTGACCTCAGTCACTCATTCTCCTTTTTCTCCCAGCGACCATCATTGCAGTCTCCCTCCTCCACCTCTTTTTTTCACCTCCTCTTCCCTCTCAAGGCTAGCTAATATTTTAATGCTGCTCCATCCCGGCTCTCTATCAACACTTCCCAGCGCTGATAATGCAGACTGACAGGTCAACCGTGTGCAGCTGAGAGAAGGGAGAGCTATACTGTAGAGGTGAGCGGAAGGTTGAAAAAGAAGGCTTTTAGGATTTCTTCTGGCTTTAATGTGAGCAAAGCAAATGAATGACATAGTGATACAGGGAGTTAAGCCAAAGAATAAGGACAGTAAGGAGTGGAAAATTTCAAACTGAAGAACTGTCAGGATAAAAGCAGTGGTGTGAATAAGAGTCTGTATAGCTGAGAGGCAAGCTACGGCATGACCTTGGAATTATAAAGTGCTACATATGATAAGAATTTTCTTATTTATATAAAAAGCTCTTCAGACAAGTGAAAAGCAGCTAGATTCAGACAGGTGCACATTTGAATCTAAGTGGATATAATTAGCATCTATGTAAAAGTTCTGGCTATATGAGATATTATAGCCGTGATACAACAGTGGCCGGCAGTGCAGAAAAACATGCAATTATTGCATGTTTTATTAATGCGATATATGCATTACCCTTTAATGAGGTGTTAATTGTCTCCACTATGGAATAGTTATCATTTCAATCTGTTGCTTCAGCCCTCTGATCAGTCAGAGAGAAATGAGCCTGGCAGTAATCCTTGAGGTGTCAGCATGTGATTGACAGATCCATTGCCTCATGTGACAAGTATCTGGTTAGAGCACATTTGATCTTTGGATGGAGCTTAAACACCGAGCGTCAACCCCTGACAGGCAGGACAAATGGCGTGCTTGCTCTGAACTGCTGTCACGTCTTTGAATGCAAGAGGCTTTAACTTGTCTTTCTCACGCACACAAACTCACACACACAAATTGCACTCAAACTTGTGCTTTGGTATGCTAGTTATGTTACAAAAGTACTCATAAACCAAAAATTCCATTATAAGTTGATATCCAGCCGGGCTCTGCAGAGTGAATTAATTCAACCCTATCTGTTTTCCTAATATCACCTGCCTGCCTTAGGGTTTCGGGGGCCTTAAGAGGCCTGTCAGGCAAAGTGGACCAGCCTTAACCTTTTTTACTCTAAAACTGTGTCCACACACGTCACAGTTCCCATCTGACATGATGCAAACTGTCCCTACTCAGCACCAGTCCACACAAGAATCCCCGGAGGGTTAAGATAGCGCGGGAGAGCTCTTATTAATAATCCAATCTGAGTGTGTAGAGCTAAGGCAGTTTGGTTAGAAGCGTGAACCTCATATCCCTTCACCGCTGTCATGATCCATTTTCTGAGGCGTTTGTATTGAAGTTTACACTTGCAGCATTTTTATTCAGAGTTTACATTCCTGCCTCCTCTGGCCAAAACACACATTCACATTCAGGAAGTGAGTAATGTAAACTCATGTAGGCTACAAAGGCATTGTGGGCTCAAAGAGAGCACAGAGCATACATACAGAGGGGTGTATTGTTCTCTGTTCAGGCAGTGAGGGTAATTGTGCACACTGTCCTCTGCTAGCCCTCGGCCATCAGGTGGAGCGAGAGCTCCACTGAATCACCTGATTCATTACCTGAGGCCTGAGGTGCAGTTTGGATTCCCCTCCCCCTCCTCCTCGTTGATACACTGGGGGGGAAAAGATGAAAAGCAGGAGTGGGTGTGGGGTGAAAGTTGCCCTAGCTGCCACAGGGCGTGTCACTAAACAGGTACAGAGAAAGTGGGAGAGAAAGAGAGACACATAAGGAGGAAAGAAAGGAAAGAAAAGAAGCAGGAAATGCTAGTGAAAGGCTCTCGGGGTGACTTCCTAGTAACCTGTCTGGGTGGAGCCTCAGTGAGCAGGGCTGGGAGCGGCCACCTGAGGTGGTGCATTGTGCATGTTGGTTTGAATGGTGGTGTGCATTGGCCCGTACGTATAGGTGTGTGTGTGTTTTCTTTTTTTTTTCACCTGCTATGAGAGCTCACACCACAGTTGACAGTGGAGCCGAGTGGAGCCTGTGCCGAGGAGGACATGAGGTCTGAGAAGGAGGAGGGGAAGGCCGGTGAGTGACAGATAGAGAAGGAGATAAGGAGAAGGAGAAGGAGGGGAAGGAAAAGACGCTGCTTGTGTGTGTTGGAGGAATAGTGTAGGCCATAAAAGTAACTTGAGTGAGCGGCATGTGAACAGGTTCAAATTCACATGTGCGTATGTGTGTGATTGCCAGCATTGATTATGTAGGAGAAATTTGAGTGTCAAGACCAAAATGCTTAATTACTGAGATTCCTCAGTTTATAATGAAAATAATTGGTGATACATATGCAGTGGTGGGAAGTACATTAATTCAAGTAGTGTGCTTAAGTACAATTTTAAGGTACTTGTTATTTGCATTTTTTGTTCTATTTTACAACTTTACCACATTATGGAGGGAAATCTTGTATGTTTTACTAAATAACATGATCAGTTTATGAAATTTAATACATTTTTATAGATTAAACAGTATGTGAGGTAGGGCTGCAGATAAGAAGTCTATTTATTATCAGTTAATCCATGTGTTTTTCAATTTTGGTCTATAAAGTCAGCAAATAGTGAAAAATGCCTAGTTCCTAGAGCCCAGGCTTAAGAAAACCAGAAATCATATGAGAGGCTAGAACCAGATAACAAAAGGTCACAAAAACATACAACTTTCTGGTATCAGAGTAGCTTCCAATTAGGTTTCTGATGATCAACTGATTGTTTCACTAATTTAGTTAAAATGTTAAGTCGTCAAAATTAGTCCAACCTTACCCATCTGCAGCATTTAAATGCAGAATAATATTAATAATACAATAATATCCTATGCAGTATACAGTAATTTAACACTTTCTAAATAATGTGTATTTTTTTACTTATAAAGCATGAATACAGAGTTTTGTACATAAACATTTACATATTTTACATATACTTAAAATTTTACAATACATTTACTTTTTTAAAAAAGTAGTATTTGTACACAGCATGGTGTCATTATTACTTATTACATATATATGTATATGATATATATGTTTACAACAGTATACTGTAATCTTACTGAGTGTTTCATCAAATATTTGGCATAGCCTTCACTGTAAATGTTGATTTACTTTAATCCATTCCATATCCCAGTGGTGTTTATTATTTTACTTAAGATAAGATCTACATACTGACCTGGATATGACATGTTTATATGGATAACATGGTAAGCTGTTAATCTTCTATAAGCACTATATATGAATGGAGGTATATGATCAAATATAGTTCAGTATTACAGACTTTAGTAGCTCAGGAGACAGACTAAAGCTGCATAATCTGAGAAAAACAACATTGTGGGACAATAATACACAATTGTATGTGCACTGGCTCTTGTGTTTGGATTCATGTGGGAACCAAACATATTATCCAGTATGTGAATGTGCACTATGCTGAGTTCAGACTGCACAATATTTTTGTGTGTTAAAATGGACACTGTATTAAATGAAGTGATTAGAGAGTCATAAATTCTTTCTGTGACTTGAACGACAGACATGACAGGCTACATATTGTTGCCTGACCGATCACAGCTTGCTGCTTTTTATGATATGCATGATGTCATCAGGAACAAGAATATAAACAAACAGTGGTATTCAAAGTGTCATGTATGATACTGACAGTGTAGTGTTTGGAAAAGCCAAAAAAATAAGGGATGTTTCACAGGTACATCTTAAAGCCCCATCAACTTCATACCTTTTTGCTTCGCCATGTATGTGGTTAAAGAGCTGTCTCTGATTTTTACTGATTTGTGTTCCCAAAGCCCCACATCTGCCAGATCAGCTACTATCAGATTGATATTGTGTAGTCTGAACCCAACGTTATGGTTGATTGAAGATAAGGAGAAGCTACAGCTATTTGAAGTCTATTGACTCCCATTGGAGGAACCTTTGTCTTTGAGAAGTTGTCTTTGTCTTTCTATAAATCTTATCTTTGCTTGAATGGTGTTTTGATGTTTTTTTGGTGTGTATATCTGCACATTCATATGCACTGATGTGTGTCATGGGTGGTTTATGAATGAATTGAGATGAGGTTGATCCCGCTCTATTTTGCATGACTCCCACTGCAGCTGATGTACTCTGTACCCTGAGGTCACCTATCAACATCGCGGGAGATAATGAGTTCGACAGATTGCGCTGCAACAGACAGATGGTGCCGTCACTTTAAGCCTCACACTCACATTTTTGTTGTAAAGTCCTTCACCGAGACAATAAGAGACAACATGTGGTACATCTCCATCATTTGTTTTGCTGTTTTTTAGTACCATTTCTCTTCAGTCTCTGTGTGAGCTATAGCTACTCGGAGCTAATCAAGAACCATTATGACTTTCATCATCCCTACAAGTGTGAGACTGAGAATATTAATGAGCTGAGAAAAGGTATCTGTTGCCATATTTCACAAGATTTAAAAACCTCGCTGAAGCTTTTAAAGTTTTTTTAGGAGCTGCAGTAGCAGATCCAGCTGCAAATAGGCGGCTCTTGCAGATATTGGGATTATGCTGCCATGCCCCGGGACAAAAGGGAGGTCATGTATCAAATCACGTAGATTTCCAGTTCTCCACAGACCAGATCTTGCTGTTTCTGACAGATGTTTAATCCCCACTACAGATTCGCAACAGAGACAATAGGCCCTGTGGCATTTTGTTCCTCAGTGGCTTATACAATTTTGTTGACATTAGTTGCTACCTTTTGCTGATTACTCCAACAACCAGTTCCAGTATTCAGCCGTATGGACCTGACACATTATCCTAATTCATTAAAGTTGTAGTAGTAGACATGCTTGGAAATATGCATACTGTGCTTTCTTGCAAAAAATTAGATGAGAAGATTGATACAGCTCTCATGTTTGTACAGTAATAATGAAGCTACAGCCAGCACCTCTCAAGCTCACTAATTAACTCTTTGAAGCGGAGGCTTCAGCAAGTCAGTTCTCTTGATCAAGAAATGGTCTAGCACATACCCTTCCTAAAGATACCACAACTTCACATTTCCACACTGTGATTTTTGTATGGATTTAACAAGTAATGTGCTCATCAATGAGCTTTAGAGGTGCTAGCAGTCAGGCTACATATTTACCGTACAGTTATGAGAAATCCTCTTGAAAAAGCATATTTCCCAAAATGTTGAACTATTTCTTTAAACCAACCGCAGTATCAAATATCAACCTCACACCTTCCTGCTCAGAGAAGTGTCTCTGTTCAGGTAACATGATTTCATAAAGGGTGTCATACATAAATTCAACACTTCAGCACAGGTAACAATAAGTGTGCAGGGCTTCAGTGCTTAGAACTTAGTGGGGGACAGTGAAATGTTGAGTCCATATTTGAGTGAAACAGCTAGAGCACATTGATTCGCTGCTCAGACAAGTCACCTGCAGTACAAGAAGTTGAGGAAACGAAAGGGTGGAGCACTCAAGACCCATCATGATTGCCTGACTTGAAACCTCCAAAGCTCATAAATACAACAATTACTGTACAAAATCACCTCATTATCATGACTTTGTTGACATAAATCAAAGGACTCTCTGTTTCCTTTTCAGAGCCGCCATGTCAGCCAGGTTAATTTGCTTAAACACTGGCTAATTCAATTGATGTCAACCAAAACCCATGTGCAGTGAATGATACCAGTGTCAAGTGACAGTGAGGGTATGTTTTGCAAAATGCATCTCTTGACAGCAGTATTAGAAATCTAAATAGCCCTGTCCAAGTTCGCAGTGCTCTTCCAGTGGCACGTCCTTGGCAGTGTGCCTAATCTGCAGATAATAAACGTGTGAATCAATTACAGCTATCTGCACTTGGCATCCTTGCACTGACCTCAGTTGTAATGTAAAACCCACAGGCAATTAATTAATGGAATCTGCTCCCAATAGATACTGAATACTCGCACAGATATACTGTACACCGGTATCTGTCCACACACAGATACTCATGCACAGACAAAAAAGTACAAACAACATGCAGGACACACACACTCCAACCATATTAACATTTTTTCTAGAGGAAAAAAAATGATAAAATGATCAACATATATATTCACATTTTATAAATGTAGAGTGAATTACCATTAAGTGGTGAATACTCTGGTCAGGTAGGTTTGAGAGCCAGCAACATGCATTATTTATGCCCGTATGTATTATAGAGAGGCAGAGTAAAACCCAGAGTAGGAAATCGACCTGACCCTCACATGCAGGGCCTTTTCAGGATGCGGAAAACACAGCGCTTGGAGTCTCAGCACGTCGAGGCATCAGCAATTAGGTTCCATGTTCTTTTTGATCTCCTGGTATTACTGCTATTTGCAGCTTAAGCATGTCAAATCTGAAACTATGCAGCCCACACAGGTCTATACAACCTCTGTTCTATTACGGCACAAGTTCGTGCTGCGACTATAGTACAAATTAACAATAAAGATGCTAAATATAGCCCTGCAGATGATTTATTTTTAAAGAAAGCCCCTAATCACTGCAGCCTACCTCTGCCACCCACCCACCCGACCACCTTGTGATTTGAGACTCAGCAGGGAGCCGCTGACAGAATGAATGCGTATGTTTGTGGAGCTTCTCGGTCTCAGTCTTTTCTTTTCTCTCTCTTTCCCTCCTTCCTGTCTTTCTGTCAGGTTTCGAGTTTGGTGCTGATTTGATGTGATTCTTTCATAAATCCTTAAAGGGAATTTGCACGGCCTCTTTGTCTCAAGCTGTAAACAGAGAGCTCTGGGACGTGTCTTTTAGGGCCAACTCCAAGCAGACGTTTTTACAATGCGAGAATCTTGTGAGAAAACCAGTCATTTTCCTTTGTTAGCTTGGGTCCCTTATTCTCAAGACTGCAGCGTCTACAGGCCTGCCGTACTGGGCACAGCAGCGCTTTGAGCTAAATGCTAATATGCTGATGTTAAGCAGGTAGAGCAGGTCGCCCACTCATCACAGGCGGTTCGATCCCCACCTCCTCCTGCCCACATGTCGGAGCGTCCTTGGGCAAGAGACTCAAATTGGCGATGGTTGGCCAGCACGTGGTAGCCCACTACCATGGGTGTGTGAGTGTGTGTGTGACTGGGTGAATAAGCAGCAAAAACCTTATAAAGAGCGTTGGATAAAGGGACTACGTCATTAGGGATCATCAAAGTCAACAGGATTCATTCTCTTGGCACCGTGGATAGCTGTACAATCCTTCAGTGTTTAGATACTCTATTCTGGACCAAAGTGGTGGACCAGACATTGCCACCCTTTGAGCCATGCTGCTAGATAAAAGCAAAAGATACGGTCTGAGACATAAGAATGTACCTTAAATTACATGTTTTCCCTTGACAAGTGCTATCCATACTATATTAGGCGTATTATCTCCTGTGCAGCGTATTTCTCTTGAGACAGACAGAGTGTCATTTGAGGAAGTACTCTAAAGCAACACAGATTATTAATAAGATGAGGCTTATCGCACACTTGTCATCGATACATAACATGCAGGGTTTATTTCAGTCCATCCACGCCATATTTTACCTGCCTGCCTGTCGTGGCTACAGTGTTACCTGTCTGATGAGTTTAATCAAGAGCTGGAGCAGACTGCTTGCTGTCTTCTCCCAGAGCAATCTCAACTGATCTTTATACTGTAATTAGTGCAGGCCAGAGCTCAGCAGACACATGCTCCCCTCATAACGCAGTGCAGAAATAGCCAGCTGTGAGGCGCACGCACACACACACACAAACACACGTGCACACGCACGCCCACGTAAACAAAAATCAAGTAATCCAGCAGCAACAGGGGAAGACACTTCACTGCACGGACTAATATAATGATGAGTATATGCTCATAACTGATTAGATAATATTATATGATGCCAAAGCTGCTGTTTTCCTCCTGGTGTTCATCCTCCAAACTGCACTGTAGTGTCCTGCGGTGGTGGCTTTTCATCTCTGTATCATCCACCCAATTTCATAAAAGCTTATCTGTATTTGATGAATTGGAAAAAAAATGTTAACCTCAATTAGTTTTATCACTTAATTAGTTAATAGGCATTTAACCCATCAGGTAAAAGTGGGAGAGACGTACAGATGTAATCAAACTTTCTTAGTCTGTGGCTGTTGCTTGTAGATATTTGATCAAGATGCTGTTTAACAATAAGTGATTTTATAAATGAATTGACTGTATGAATAAGATTTAGAGTGCTTTTTTGCAGTTGTGTTTGTGGGGTTTTTTTGTTTGCTTTTTTTGTCCAGACAACATCTTTATTTCTGGTTTTACTGAGCAGGTCTCTCTGCTCTGAAAATGCTCTGCTCACAATTTGATGTCATGAACAGCCGTGTTCCAGAAGAAATTAGTCACTAAGCTATGAGAGTTGGGAACACATGACTTAATGTGTCATTGATGTAAACACAAGCAGGGCCTAATTTTGTCCGGTGGTCATCATATCATTTAGTTCACAAGTGGTTACGTGGAGATGTGGTGCTAGCTCGCCTCCCCTCAGGGAGGCTGACAGTTTGAGTCAACACAGTCAACTGCATTGCAGGTACACGCTTACGTAATGTTCTCTAGTTTGCAGGAAGCCTCTGAGCAGGACGCTGTCCTGGGAAACAAGTTTTTGATGTTTTTCTTGGTTCATTCTAGGTAAAGTTTATCAATACAAAGCGCTTATGAAAGAGGAGCTTATTAGGGGGGCTTTGATGAAGTGTTTTGAAGACTTTCCTTGTTTTAAAATGACTTGGCTCCTATCAGCGAGTCCCAGAAAAGCTTTTGTATTGTTATGTTTTTCACATCCCCAGTGAACATTTGTCATATTGCTCATAATTTTGTTAAAAGAAAACTTTGATATAGGTGTCCTTGTGTTTACTGAATTATTTGCTGCATAGTCATTTGTGTGAAAAGTACGCCATTAAATGACGCTGCTTTGATGTCCTGCTGTATTAGCCGCACCCCCTGCAATGCCACAGCAGCAAATCTCTCAGCGCTTTCTGTAGAAAGCCATTACTGTTTTCATCCTTTAGCTGCAATTCCCCTGAACAACCCCCTCACATACACACAGCACCTCTCCACACCTTATAGATAGCATATTATAGCTGTGCACTAATACCACAGGAGCCAACAGGGCAGCAGAAGAAGAAGAAAACAGTGAAACAAAACTCCTTCAGGCTCGATTTCCAAAGTATTGTAGAAACTGTTGATGAAAGACCAATTCCAATGCTGTAATGTATTTAAACATGCTTTCTGATTATTATAACATTCAATACCCATAGAGGAAGACCTGTCTGTGTTTAGCTGATTATATGGAAGCTCTTGAAGATCCTTTACTACGTTGTCTTCTGCACAAGGCAGCGGACTGACAGAAGTTTTCATATCTTGAGCTGTGACTTGCTGACATGTGTGCTTCAGCTGAAGCTAAAGCTGATAAACCAGCCCGAGCAGCCCTCCTGTACTACCTTGACTTGCCTCCTGTCACTCAGCCGCAGTTTATGTAAATGGGTAAGACATATAGTCGTTCACAAGGTCAGCGCTGCTGCAAGAAAAATGAGACATGTTATGAAAAGACTATTTTTTGAGAGAGTTAAAGCACCTGCTTTGAAAAGGCCATGCTTTGATCATTTGTAAGGTCTTCATTTTTATGCTCTTGACTCTTCCGGTGTCCAACAAGACAGTATTATGATTTCCTTCTCACTGGAGTCTTCTACAAAAAAGTATTGCTTTACGAGGGCAGTTATGACAATGCAGTATGTCTAAATACAGTAGTAAAGATGTAAAATAGTGTATGACCTTGTTATCCAAGTATCACTTACTGTACCTGAGAGATTGGAGGAGTGAGGGAGACAGCAGCGTCGCCTCTGGCTTTGTCTTGGACAGAAATAGCTGAGCGGAACCACTGTACTAACTAAAATTACACAGATTTGAATTGTCAGGGAGACTGAGGTGGAAAAGTGACAGCCATGCACATCGTAACTCCTCGGGGGCAGAGCAGTTGGCTGCTGTCGCTGCGGAGATTTCTGACACCCTTCTCAATCGTACTATATTATTTTCATGGTTTTGTTTTCAAATAGAGTATGCTTCATTGCATCAGTGTTTTCCATTGTGTTTTAAAAGAAACTGGAGTGAGGTTAAATGGCAAGTTCATCCAAATTACAGAAGCAACATAGTTTGTCACATACCCTGCAGAGGTGTCTGACCATGCAGATGATATATTTAAGATATGTGTTTCTGAGATTTCTGCTGTTGCAGCACTCAGAGCAATAGAAATATATATTTGAACAATTCAACAGCAACATCTCTGTCTGTGAACAATGTCCCAGTTATTCTGGAAAATACACAGACCAACATGTCAACAGTTTTCAGTGGAGCTACTCCCTGTAAAATCTGTCCCAGTGAGGCCTGTGGACCATCCAGAGTGACAGGGACATTGTTTATGGATAGAGATGTTGCTGTCACAGCTGAAACACTATATTAATATAAACAATAAATGATTTTCTTAAATAATAATTTAAATCATTTTTCAAGCAAATATTCCAAAATATTTCCTTTGTCTCCCAAATGGGGATTTTACTGCTTTTCTCTGTTTTATGAAATTAATTGTAAACTGTGAATATTTGGTTTTTAGACTGTTGGTTAGACAAAATGAGATCATTTAAGACGTCACCTGGAACTCAAGGAAAATGTGATGGATATTTTTAATAAATGTCTCTCCATAAAAAATCTCCAGCCCTGTGAATAAAACTCAAAACTATCTGCATAGATAGCAGGAGGTTGGTAAGAAAACATGATATATAAACAAAGACTTATCATTGGGTTGTTTGGGTGAACTGACACTTTATGCCTTGAATGCTGAATTGATATGACATTGAAGGCATCACAGTCAAAAAAACTTACAACACTCTAAATGTAAGAAGCACTGTCCTGTGGTCCAGTTTAGCCAAACCTATGAAGGCAGGCTTTCCAAGAGTTTGTCAGTTCACTCGCCGTAAAATTGCCTGATGGGAAAGTGATTGTTTGATGATGAGAGTCCAATTTGGATACACTAAAAGCGTAGTTAGTCTTAAACTGCTCTTGAAATAAAATTGGGTTTTTTGCAACAAGCGCAGTAACTTCAGATTTAACTTCTCATCCAGCCTCAATATTCCAACACAGCTCACTTTAAGCATCTTTGATCAGTCATGTATATAAATAGGTCCACTTTAATCCTGCATACGGTTCATAGGAGACTAGTTCAGGTCTTTGACCACCAATCCGCAAATTTCCAGCCCCCACTTCACCTTTCCCAGCAGAGAGCGATGCCTCTGCTTTCTTTCAAACCTAATCATGAGCCAACAGCTTCTACTCATCCCTCCCTGGTTGTGTGTGTGTGTGTGTGTGTCTGTGTCTGTGTGTGTGTGTGTTGCTGGCTTGTGACAGCTCTGCTATGTGAGGGGAAAAAGGACAGGGACTGATGGCCTGGACCTGACTGGCTTTGATGGACACTCTAATGGGAGGCTTGGATGAGAAGTTAATTGAATGGGCCACTGGTGAATACAAGGAAGAAGAGTGGGCTTCTCTTTTTCAGTAGGAGGACTCTAATAGCTTGGCCAAGTTCGCTGCACAACCACTAAAGGGTCAGAGCTGAGAGAGCCCACATGATAACAGCATACAGACTGTGGTGTATGGTTTATATGACACCTGACATTTAATAGCTTTTTAAAGTTCATGAAACAGTGTATGTGGAGGTAAATAATCTATAGGTAGATAGTTTGTTTCTATCAGACCCTGTTATGCAGCTTTAAATCAACTGAGTGTGCAGCGAAGCAGCTTTTCTGTGTTATTTCTTAGATGCGAAATGGGCACATATTTTCTTTGCCTCGATTTCACCCTCAATTTGAGGGAAGAAACCTGAAAGAAGCAAATATGTGTCAGCGCATTTGTGTATGCTACAGCCTGTGAGTGCATGTTTGTGGGATAGTTTATACTATTAGATCAGTGAATTAATGCAAAGTCAGATTTTGGAGAATTGTGTCCCTGATTTGTCTGTAAATTAAACACGTCTCTTGAAATCCAGTGTAAATACATTTTAAGAAACACTTATTGCACATTTTTTATTAAATTATAGTAGACTGAATATATCACACAAGACAATGTCATATGTGTGATGATATATAAGACTAAGCTACTTATAAAAGCTTCTGTGTAAAAAAGAAAAAAAATTCAAATCGGTTTGTTTGAGAATGAAGTAACTAAGAATAAATCACATCACAGCAAGCTGATCATTTAAATTGTGCATTTAGAGTCAGAGATTAAGATGTGAATACAGCAAAGCACCTGAAACATGCGCACTCCTGTCCACTGGCATTGAACGCAGCAGCAGCTGGGTTCCCTGCGACAAATATAGGAGAGCCTTTAGGTAAACAGATGAATAAGCGGATTTAGGCTGCAAGAAGACCGTGAAAGATTGCCCTCACAGGGAAACAAACTCTTTTTGTCACATGCAGCACAGAGCTGCCTGGTGCGTTTCCATAGTCCTGAGTCGACAGAGACCGATGGACTGTCCCTTCCTCTCTTATCGGAGCTGCTGCAGCCCCACAATGTCGGGCTGCAGGCCTTCAGAGACCTTCTCTCATTTCTTTCTGAATCACACACATATACATGCATACACTGCAAGCACACTTGCTCTTGAACTTTGCATAGTTTACACAGAGTCTTTAAGGGGGATCTGCATAAAATTAAGGGCACACTTTTCTTCTTTACTTGTTATATTTGTCAGCTGTACAAGCAGCCTGGCCCAAAGGATGGAAAACTGTCGGTCAGTCAGCCCACCACTTTGGTCCAGACTGAGATATCTTATGAACTGTCAAATTTATTGCCATGAAATCTTGTGCAGACACTCATAGCCCCCAGAGGATGATGTCTACTGTTTTTGGGTTTGACTTTTCCTGGCTGCTGCTTTTGCCAAAAAAAATTATAAAAATTATTTTTATGCCAAAAAAAAACTGTTATACAGAATTTAATAATAATTACTTTAATACCATATGAACTATAAATAACTTTTTGATTTAAATATTTTCATGCAATAACCTCAACTAGGAATGCGAATGAGATGAGAATTATCTACAGTATTAAAACCAAAGAAATAAAAAAAGAATGAATATATTTCTCATACTTTCATACACAACCTGAACCAGTTCTCTCTACAGCAAAGCATTTACTGTCATTTGCAAATAATTTCTTTATGATGTAATAACAATTCTGACACAAGCAAACAAGAACAAACACTCTTTGTCTTGTTACTTTTTATATGATCAACTAACTATTAGTTTCATTATTGATATATCTTTTGACTATGTTTTCAATGAACTGATTCATTTTTGTGTTTATAAAATGCCAGAAAGATTTCAAATGTTCAGATTTTTGCATGATATTTGAGGAATCATAAAGGTTTTTGCTGTTGCATTACAGATTTATCACGTCTACAGATTTTACATTATGGTTAAATGTTTTGGCTGCCTGTGTGTGTCATTTGTCTCTGCTCTGATGAAAAGTGTGCATCCATCTGTAACAGACCTTCTACTCTTATGATTCAAAAATAAATCACCATGACATATTGTTCCTCTGTTGCTTGTATGCGTTCCCTTCACTGGACTAATATTGAACCTGTGAAAGACCTCCTCTAATCTGTTTTATCCCCTCTGCCCTCCTGCTCTCATCCACCGGCTCCTGTCTATTAGTTCACCCCTCAGCTCACCGTGTCTCCTCCTTAGTTTCCTGCTCCTGTTTGCTCGCCTGCTCCAACCCTCCCGAGGGTTGGGAGGTGTTTCACAGTGGATGGAAAACACAGCACCGCAGAGCACGGCTCAAGCGTGTGCTGTTGATATTTTATTAACTCTTATCAGACTGCTGTCTCTCACTTACCCACTTCCCTTGCCGGAGTCTGTCACTCAGCATTTATCTGAATTTTCTTGAACACCTGCGGCCACAGCTGAAGGGGAGCAGTGAGTCTTGATTTGAGCTTATATTTTATCATTTGCCGCATAATCGCACCTTCTCTCTTTAATTTCAGATGTTTTACACTGCTTAATTTACTGCTGCTTCCACGTTTTCTTTTCTATCTCCACTTCATCATGTCTTTTCTCTCCATTTTCCTCATTTCTCCTTTTTCTTGTTTTCTACTCTCCTGCGGCCTTCACTCTGCTTCTTCTTATTCTCTCCTCTATCTGTCTCTCACTCTGATTCCATACCTCCCCCACTCAGTTCTGCACTCTCAGTTCCCTCATTCCTCTTCTGCATACTCTAAATTCCCCAATTCTCTCCTTCTCTCTTCTTTCTCCCTCAGTGTTGTTGCGTGAGGAGGTGGCCCAGCTTCAAGAGGAGGTCCACCTGCTCAGGCAAATGAAGGACGTGTTGAGTAAGGACCTGGAGGACACCCAGGGAGGCTGCTCTGCCAACCTGCTCTCAGCGACCGAGCTCCGTGTGCAGCTGGGTGAAAAGGAGCAAGAGCTGGACCGTGCCAAGGAGGCCTTACAAGGTCAGGAGCCAACGCAGGCGCCTTGTCGTCTCACCTAATCCACCAGAGTCCCTTCAGCCAAACAGCCACCTCGAATGTACAGCAAATACAGCCGTCCGAGCTTTTAGTCAGACATTTCACCCCAGCATGAACATGTATAATGTATCAGTTAATATCAGTCTAGTTTCTGTCTCATGTTAAACATTTCCCACAAGGGATTGCAAGATACCGCTCTAGATGAAACATTAAAAGTAGACATCTTCCAGTAAAGTACAAAATCAGCTAAATCAGATGAAAGGAATTAGTTATAGCATTATATTTACATCTATATACTGTCAAAACACACTTTTATGTGCAAATTTTCAAATACATTCTACGCCGAATAGTAAAAGAAAGATAAAAAAAAATGCTACAAGCCAAAAGTTCATCTGATAAATTACACATTTCTTCATCTCCCCTTTCTCTGGCTACCTTAAATGTTTCCCATTGACTTCTATTAATTCCCACAATTATATGTGTGAATGTGTCCACTGTGTCTGCTCCCTCCGCATGTCCTTCTCTTTGGTTTTTCTGTATTTAGCGAGCATTGAGATGTCCCCAAACAATATCAGACACATTGCTTTGAAATATTTTGTTCTAACTAGACCAGCATATGTGGATTTAGTTTGACAGAAAGTTGTAAAATTGTAACAAATTTTATAGTAATGTATTTATGTTTTTCCCCAGTTGGTTTTCTGAGTGGATGTGAAGAGCCAACTCGGTCTTTGTGCTTCATTGTTTAAAAAATCAATTCAGTTCTCGTCTTACAAGACAGTGTTTTGTGCTTTCAAAGTAAAAAGCACAATAGAAAACAAAACAAGGCTTCCTTTCAGATCTATTACAATCCATTACAAACCAGCTTTTCTTCTTCCAGACTTACGTAACTTCAGTTTAAACAGTGAGTAGTAAAATACCAATGGCTTATGTAGACACAGAAAGATATTTACCTCTAAGCTGAATTAAATAAAACATAATTCTCTGTTCTATATTCATACTTCATTCTGGAAGTACGCAGTCATAGTTTAGTTTTAAAAAGACGATAATATGATACGATAAAATGAAAATCATTTTCACGGTCCACCTCTGACCTGCAAAAATAACCCAATATATATGTCCAGAGGATGTGCACATCAATGGCAAAAAAATCCTGATATACCATGTTAAGATGTTATTTGTGTGAGGGTAGACAAGAGCTAGCAAATGCATTATGTGCATGTGTTTCGACATTTTTCAATGGGTGTTGCCTCTGATGAGCAGCCAAGTAGACTCCAGGTTCACCTCATTTTCATTAGCAGCCATCAATCATTGCACAGAGGCTTCACTCTGAAATATTAATGAGTTTTTGAGGTAGACTGGAATGCCGCGCTGATTATGTAGTATTGAATTTGTTTTCATTTCCTGAAAAAAAAAACACATCCAACCATTGTGCAACTCACTCAACAGTTCCCATCGTTGGGGAGGAGTTAAAATAAAATCAGTGCTATATTAAGGATGATGGTCTGCAACAAAAAGAGGAGGGGGGGTGAAAAGGCAATTGTGGATTTAATTTATTTTAGTACAACTGCTTTGCATGTTGCTCTGCCCTGAGAGTCACGGGTGGTAAACTGTATGCTCATAAACTGTGTTGTGTAACAGCTGCGAAACAAGTTTGAATGTCAAGTGCAAAATATGAAGGAGCCTGAACATTGACAGGACAAGTGATGCATACGTGAAAAGTACAGGTTTTGCAAAGGGCCCCACCAGTTGCATCACGGCTGATGAGCTGTCTCCGCTAAGAGAATGAAGTTGACATAGATCTGATCCAAACGTTCCTCTCGGGGATGAGCCAACATAGCCTCCACACGACGGCCGAAACATTTCCATTTGTGAATGGAAAAGCGCCACTGTGCCACTTATCTTTTGAGATGATTACATCATTTTCTCTGGGGGGAAAAAAAAAATGAAACACCAGCTGCAGTCCCTCATTAACAGAAGACACAGTGTCCCCTAGTGGCTCCCTGCTGCAGTTGCAAAGCTTTGTTTCTGGTTTCGAGGCAGCCAGACCTCACTGACGTATTGTGTTTGTTTTGTTCAGTTTGACAGTACAAACAGGCTGTAAAAATTCTTCTTGTTTTGCACACTTGTTTCATGCTGCTCAGTGTGGGAATGTGTTTGTTTGTGTGTTGCAGCCATGAAAGCTGACCGTAAGCGTCTAAAAGTGGAGAAGGCAGACTTGGTGAGCCAGATGCAGCAGCTGTACACAACACTGGAGAGCAGAGAGGAGCAGCTGCGAGAATTCATACGCAACTACGATCAACACCGAAAGGTAATGGCCCAGCTGACTGATCAGGCGTAGCTTATTGTAAATATGTGTTTATTGGCATGTCTGAGGTCACTTAGAAACTGTGTCTCCATCACAGAGTTTTGCCACCAGAGAATACTGAAAATGTTTATAAGCAGTAGAAAAATGCTTTATAACTCACTGTAATATAGTTATAAGCAGGCAAGAATTTATTAATGCATTTGTCAACAACTATAACTCCTGCAGACACTCATATAAACATCTATAAATAAATTATTGTTAACAAATATTGTATATTGATAAACACGTAAAATGTCTTTATGTCTGTGCACAAACACATTATATTGTGTTATAAACTCTTCAATTAATGTTTATATGCTGCTCATTAAATGTTAATTAGTAGGGCATTAACTATATGGATATATATGTTCACAATCAAGGGACACTTTTCATTAATATATGAGTGAATTTGTGTGATGCTGGGATAAAAAACTCTACTGGTCCCTCAAGCTACAACCTGAAATTTAGAGCCAGTAAAACTGAAATGGTTTGTCACTGAAATCTCTTGTGTCAAGTTTTGAAATAGATTATAACACAGAATGCAGCTCTGAAATGCTTCTTGACTCAGACGCGGACCTCAAAGTGAGCTTGGCAGGGATTAACCGTGTCTTTGTGTGTGCGCTCTTCAGGAGAGCGAGGATGCAGTGAAAGCCCTGGCAAAGGAGAAGGACATGCTGGAGAGGGAGAAGTGGGACCTGAGGAGGCAGACCAAAGAAGCCACGGAACAGGCCAACATCCTGCGTACTCAGATGGACATGAAGGAGAACAGGGTCAAAGAACTGGAGGCCGAGCTCACCATGGTGAGTCAGCCTGCTTGCACGCACACAGTTGCAACATTGCTGTATTAACTAAGTGCAGTGGTGCCGCCTTAGCACTCTTACCTGGTATTTATGGCGTAAATGCAAACAAGGTGTGGGTTTGCAATCCTGTCACTGTATTCATATCAGTTCAAACAGATGCAGTAAGCTGCTCTGCTACATATCCTCATCCCTTCCCTTTCTCAAAGCATTAATTCTTCCTCCGGGCTGAGGAAGAAATTCATGCCTTTTTTTGTGTTGCTCTGTCGGTCCCTTGGAGGTACAGTTGTCAGTCTGTGTGTCATTAATCTCTCTCCTCCCTCGGCAAGTCACAACCACCCACAGCTCCTCACATCAAGCTGCATCACAGATCAGATTTGTTGGTAAATCAGTGCCGGAGCGGCATCACTGTCAAGCAACCAAGCCACTAAATATATTTCTACCTTCCTCTTCCTCTCTTCTCCTATCTATTTAAAATCGTGTTGTTTCTACCTGTTTCCTCCACCACCAAATGAATGTCCACTGGTTGCCTTTTAAAAGGCTTCCAAAAACAAAATTCCAGTGGAAAATATTCAATATGTAACGTTAAGCACAAAAATTGAGAATTTAAGTGAAATTTGTGTTAATGTTTTAACAAAAAAAACATTCACAGCAACATTCACAAACACAAACATTATTCAGTGGGGAGTAACTGTGCTTGTTGGGAACTATTTTCAGCAGCGGATTAATACACACTTCTAGTTCTAGTATTTAGTATTTACAGAGACAGGGATTGATCATAAATAAGCTACAGTGACCATTATGAAGGCATATGTGGCCCAGTGCAACAGTGTGAGTCAGTGATGTGTTTTTAATCATTTTTGGACAAATATGGAGACCAGATGAATAAGACAATACTGCAAAAATACATTTTTGCAGTAACATATTCATGTACAAAGGCAATTTAAAGTGTTTTATATAATGCATAACAGAGTAAGACATAAAGAATGAGAATGCAAAACGGTTTATCTTAAAATTGAAATTAAAAACATAAAAACGTGTGTTTCTCAGGCGAAGCAGTCTCTGGCCACTCTGACAAAGGACGTACCAAAACGCCACTCACTGGCCATGCCGACAGAGCCCGTGGTGAACGGCAGTCAGGAGTGGGTGATGCAGGCCGACCTGCCGCTCACCGCCGCCATCCGTCAGAGCCAACAGACCCTCTACCACGGACACACCACGGACAGACAAGGTAGGCTCTCTCTGGTCGCTCTGAGTCTCTGTGCTGCTTGGTGTTGCTCTTACAGACTCGACATACTAACAGAGGGTTTCCTGGAAGTTTCTCATACTAACTGTGGGACTTTTTTCGATGTGTGTGAATATATGCGTGTGTGGCCCATCCAGCTGTGGTCAGGATCAGCCCCTGCCACTCTCGCCAGCCCTCTGTCATCTCTGACGCCTCCGCAGCTGACGGAGACCGCTCGTCCACGCCCAGTGACATCAACTCACCTCGTCACCGGACCCACTCCCTCTGCAATGTAAGAGCTGCCTGGCCCCCTCGACCAAGTAATCACACCTCCACACTTCTCTATAAGTACCTCCCTGCTCTTTGTCCTCACCTGTGTGTGCCTGTCCCTCTGTTCTGTGGGCCTGCTGGGTGTAAGCCTGCCTGCTTAGTGGTGGTGATGTCGTTTTGCATTTAACTCACATTAAAGTAGTCGTTTGTCATTTTGAGAAATACGTGTATTCACTTTCTCGCTGTAAGTTAGATGAGAAGATTATGGAGTTTATATGCTCTGGTACCTAACCTCCAGTGTATCCACTTATTGGTGTTTTTTTTTTTTACACTTTGGTTTTTGCACCTATTAAAGAAATGATATATAACGTGTAAATCTGCGAGCTCAAGATCAGGGACAGGGCCAGAGGTGTGGCCAGGGATGACACTAGTCCTTTATGGTGTGTCTCTAGACTCTCTTAGAGTTTGGGTGTCTCCTGTGTGAGTGGGATGGAGGTCTTTTTGCTTTTGTTTGCTTTGTGTGTCCATGGGTCTATTTTCTCATAATCTGTCTGTTGATATAGGCTATATACAAATAACAGGTATTTGTTGATATCATTTCCTTTCACAGTATTTAAAGTTGTTTTCTTTACACTGAGTCAACAATGAAACTATAAACATGGTACACTTTGTTATTGCCAAGAACCCAGGGTTTAATCTGCTCCAATTTGGCCCCTGTTTTAGGAGTGCTACTAGGTGGATTTTGTCACCTTTTGACAGACCCTGACTAGCTGTTTCCAGTCTTTATGCTAAACTAAGCTGACCAACCAGAAGTAGCTTCACATTAGACTTGAGAGCACCAAGCTTCCCATGTAACTCGCAGCAAAAGAGTGAATGAGTGTATGTCCCCGGATGTCAAACTACTGCTTTAACTCAACTGTGTGAGAAGACAAACTCAAGCTTCCTGTCTCTTCTGTTCAGTCCATGGAGGACCTGGAGGACCAGAAGCGTAAGAAGAAGAAGGAGAAGATGACTCTGGGATCGCTGTCACGGGTGTTCGCTCGGGGCAAGCAGCGCAAATCACTGGACCCCGGCCTGTTTGATGGTACAGCCACCCCTGATTATTACATAGAGGAGGATGCCGACTGGTGATACTGAGAGTGTGAACGTGTGTGTGTGTGTGTGTGTGTGTGCTTAATTTGTGTGGATATCCACCTGGCTTTAACTGTGTGTAAAGGTGTGTAAAGAGTGTTTTGTGTGTGGGTTGGCCTGGATGGGGGGAGTGGGTGGGTTACATTTTAAAGGAAAAGCCTAAAAGAGACTGCTATCCCCATAAATGTACAGTATATTACCCTTAAATTGTATGTTTGTAAATTAGAAATATATTTATAGATGTACATGTATGCATATGTATATATGTTTACATGCATATAAATATATACATGGGGTTATTATTATGTGTAGACATGTTTATGCTGTATTATCTTCCAAATGTCTTAATGTTTTATGTTTTTTATAACTGGAGACTTGAAGGACTGCTGTTCATATGTAAATAGGAGTTATTGTGAAACTAGTGTTTTTACTGTAAATGTCACTTGGCTTTTGTTACTTTACAGTTGCTTTTATCATGCTTTGCAACATTGATTTCTTCTTATTCCCAGTCTTACGTGGCCCGTTTCTTATCATGGAATAGGAGATATTACCTGATTGGCTTAGAAAGATTGATCTCTTGGGGTTTAATTGGCCAAATTCTGTTGTTTCAAACTGCTTGCTGATGTGAAAAATAATACTTTGTTGGAGAGGTTTTTTGCTGGTTACAGGATTGTCATCGTGCTCTTCTTATAAATGCTGGTTTGCAGTATTTGCTGATGAAACATATCAAAATGTAGGCAGCAGGCCTCTTCATCCGTTTTATGCTATAAATGATATTCTCAGTGACTGTAATCAACAACTGACCAGCAAAGGTTTTAGAGTCGGTCTTCCTTAAAAAATTTAATTGCACAGACCTGAATACACAGAGAGAAAATGAGCAGCAACGCATATTCAGGCACACCTCTCATCTGCTGTGCAACCATGTGCAAGTGCCAAAGGTTAAACACTCATCTTTAGAAAATCTGCGTGTCATTCTGTCACTGTTAGCGCTAGCCTCATAACATTGTTTATGTCTGACTCATTTCTTACTGAGAGCTATCTAACATGTGCCAAAATGTGAAGAAGGAATGTGCATTAAACATGTGCATGATCCCTCTGTGTTGCTTTGATTAGATGTCCATTCATTGCCAATCAAAATTAATAATCTCCACAATCCTGTGTTTCTCCTGTGTTGCCTTTCCCCTTTTACAGAGTTATCTTTCCTTGCATTATGAATGCACGGTCCCTTTTACTTCATTTTATTTTTATTTTTTGCTGTTTTTGTTTTGCTTTGTGTAGAATCCCTCCTCATTTCTTGCAAATGTGGCTCTAATTATTCTATGTTAAAATGCTTTGTAATTTAGAAGATGTTCCATAAAAGATTAAATCTATTGAAGTATTTTATTTAAACAAAAACGAGAGAAAAAGACAAATAACAGTTAACTTCAAATATTTATCTGCTGCAGCTGTTGCAGCCAGATGTTGAGGAGGTTTTAGCATTTTCAAAATGAATTATAATTGAAATGAAATCTTATTTTAAAAATAAAACTAGTAACTGAACACATCCTATGTGGCAGTTTTCTGTTCCATGAGTAATCTTGTTCTTGTGTCCCAGTCTAACGTGTCTCTCCCTCTCCTCCTGCCATTTCTAATGGCAACTCTCTCCTGCCAGTGAGTAACTCCTCATCTGTGATTACCAGCTGTCTGTTTCTGCACTCTGGGGATTATTCATATCACTCAGGTCCATTGGAGAAATCCAAGTTTGTGTCATTTTTTTGTGGAGGCTCTTTTTAAAAGATGATGGACTTTGCATGCACCATTTTTGTCAGCATGTGGGGACGAATCAGGTAAACACACAAGAGTTCATCCTGGATTCGTCGGTTCAGTATGAATCAGTGTTTCCCTGTTGTTGAGATAGGTGGTTAATGGGCAGGAGCATGACGTTGTATGAATAATCCCTGTGTCTCTAATACATTATCCTAATGGTCTTAAGTCCCCTCATAATCATCAGTTACTTACTGAAATATTTAACAACTTTACTAAATATGAGACTGTAGTCTTAGAACTGACTGAACTACTACATTCGTGTGAAAGAAATTAATGGAATCTTCTGGACACCATTTTTAGATACACTCAACCATGCAGTCATTTAGATTTTTCACGGACAGTTCAGTTCATCCAAAGACACAGGAAGTGTAGCTTCAATCAATTATTCTGGCTCCATCTAGTGGCCATGTAGTGTGATTTCAAAACACTTTATGTCAAAATTGGACATCAAAAGTACTTTTCATTCAGATAAATTTGAACTGACTGATATTAGTCAGTTAGTAACACACGAAAAGCTTCAGATTCTGATATTTTAGCATAGCGTCCAATGTGTTGCAGCGTACCCTTACACACTGATGCAGAGGGGTATTTTTGATGCAAATACCCTCTGATTTTGATGTTAATCTGTCTCCAGATTGGTCATTGTTTTGATTTCCATATCCCTCTGACCCTGAACCCCTCCCGTATGCCACACCATAACTTTCCTGACCAATCCAGACTCTGACAGCCTCACACAGCAGAGCCTGTCTGACGGAGAGGAGCAGCTGGACCGCCTCCAGCAGGCAGAGCTTACTCGAAACACATGCATGTCACTGTGGAGGGCAGGTGCAGTCCAGGCCTGGCTGGAAGTTGTCATGGGAATGCCCATGTACATCCGAGCTTGCTCGGAAAACGTCAAAAGTGGCAAGGTACTTTGGCACGAGTGGTTCTATTACAGTTTGCTTTGTGTGTGACAGTGGGGTACAATATTTTTCAGATGTTGATTTAGATGTTGGTCTTGTTTGATAAAAACTAGATTTCTGTTTTTTAGGTGCTGCTAGGACTGACAGATGAGGATTTAGAGCTGGGTCTGGGTATCACTAACCCCATTCATCGCCGGAAACTAAGGCTTGCCATTGAGGATTACAGGAGAGCTGAAGGTGACCATGGGTAAGCAGCAGCTAACAAAACACAGACTTCGTACTTTTCAAAGTTTGATATTACTTATCAGCAGTGGAAGGTAACTAAGCACATTTACTCAAGTATTATAATTTAGTATACTTAAATTGCATGCTCCCTTACATATATACAATATCATATACAATAGTATAACAGGAGGATTATGTGGGGGGAGTACTTTGACTTTTGACACTGAAAGTACATTTTGCAAGACTTTAACTTGTAATTAAGATTTTTTTACAGTCTGGTTTTGCTACTTTTACTCAAGTGAAGGTCTCTAATCATCCTCTAGACTATCAAAAGCGTCCGAGATGGAGCACCACTGGGTTGCGACGTCATGGCTGAGTGATGTGGGGTTGCCTCAATACTCCCAGACCTTCCAGACTCATTTAGTGGACGGTCGAGTGCTAAACTCTCTGAGCCGCAGAGACCTGGAGAGATTCCTCAACATCACCGACCAGTACCACCAGACCAGTCTGCTCCTGGCAATCCAGCTCTTGCAGATGCTCAATTTTGATAAAGAGGTGAGATTACGTGTCAGAATTTATATGAGAAGATAATGAAAAGGTATCAATTATGAGTCTTTTCAGCATCACTGCATAAAGTTTTACCCGACCACGCTATATTATTATCCCCCACAGCTCGAGGCACATAGAAGTCCTTGGTGCTGCATTATCTCAACAAGCCCTCATCCTTCCCTGACCTCTCTCTGTGTTTTCATCATCCCCCACCACATTAAGTGCTTGCGCAGTTATCTACGTGCTGTGTTTTTGCAGGCCCTGCAGGCACGGCGGGCAAAATGTGAGCATCAAGACCGCGATCCCATTGTTTGGACATGTCACAGAGTAATGAAGTGGATCAGAGACATAGACCTCAAGGTGAGTGGGAGGTTAGTGACGGTCTTCCCATTTGCTTGGGAGACCTTTAAGGCAGATTGCAACCAGATACCACCTATTAGTCTTTAGGACTCAAAAATAATAATAGCTTTGTCGCTTTGACGCCTCGTCACTGCTGAAAGCATACAGAAGAAAAACACTGGTGTGTACACAGACATATAAGAAAATACCATACAGGTGTTTTCATGTGTTTTACCAGTCTTCGTTTTTAATGCTTTCTGTTACCATGTAGCTCTGAAGCTAAAACACAATTTCTGCGTAATGCAAATATATCTGACTTTGGTTCCTGACATTCAATAAGACTGTAGATAAAGTTTGAAATCATTTTTACTCTGTTGCCTGTGTGTTATTTACTTCAGGAGTATGCAGACAATCTTCAGGGTAAAGGGATTCACGGAGCTGTGATGGCTCTGGACCCGTCCTTTGACACAGATGCCATGGCCAAAGCTTTGGGGATCCCCAGCAACAAACACATGCTGCATCGGCACCTGTACGAGGAGATGAAATCACTCGCCCTCCCTCACAGGTAGGTCAAAAGCGCTTTGACTTTCCTTCTCCTCTCTAGTCTTAAAGCAATAAGTATGACCGTGTTCTTGTAAATTCCTTGTTTTCACAGCAGTACAGAGCAGAGCGGTGAGGGCATCGGTTCCTCTTCACCCGTGGCTGTGAACCGCTTCGCTGAGGAGAGGGTGTCTATGAGAAGATCAGCCAAGGTATCACTTCATTTAACACTCACATCATAATATAAGAACATTTCATTTTGAATTAAGAAATAGTAGTGGTTGGCTAGTTATGGACATTGTGGTTTTTATCCAAGATCACCAAACTTGACGCAGTTAATTTCTAAAACATTTTCCTTTCCATATATTCATGTGTGTAAAGGTATATAATGTATATGTACCGTCAAATAAAGGCTAAACCGACTAAAGAAGTATATGTACAGTATATATACAGTAAATATCTTTCTTTAGTTATGTGGTAGTTAACTCTCACATTTATTTTGTTTCAAATTCACATACAACAAATGCAGGCAAAAGGCCAGCTGCAGAACACCTTCCTGCAAAATTATTTTAATGACAACAGGTTGCCTGTAGTAAAGCCAGTCATTTCTCATTTATGAGAGAATGCTCCTTCCTTAATGTGATGTATATGATACAGGGAGTAATGAGTCAAAAGGGTTAAATGTGATGCTAAATACTGAGAGAAAGCTGAATTCAGTGGAAGGTTCAGAAGGGTTAAGTTGTTCAGAAAATCTGTTGAATTGGCCATTGCAGCATGATGTTAAAAATAAGTCTTGTGAAATAGGTGTACATTGCTGTATTACATTTCACTGTAACTTAGCCATTTAATTGGTGTCACTAAATGTACAAAACCTGTATAAGTCCACCCAGTGAGGACTCCTGCAAAAGTTTTTTATTTTTATTTTGGACATTAATGCCAGCAGATAATTTAATACAACCAGAGAAGGTCAATGTTTTGTTTTGGATTCAAAGTCTGAAAGGAAACGACATGTGCTGTTTAAATGTTTCCAGAGTCCACTGAGGTTACGTGCCAACAACGACTCTGTGGAGCGAGGTCTGGGCTTTCACGGCAGCTGTGGCTCTCTGCCCAGAGAGGCCAGAGTTCAAGCTGTTCCCAGGGCAAAAGGCAGCCCGATGCACACCTACAAGAGTGTCGAAATCACCAATGTCTGAACCAGCCTCAACCATCGACATTGCTCACGTTGTTACTATTGTTTACATTGTTCTTGTATTATAGTTGTTTACTACTGGAATGACCAACAATCAGCATCGCTGGACTTTTAAGAGGAAGTTGTCTGAAAAAGGTTTTTACCGCCTACTTAAATATTAAAACATATTATTTTGGCCAATATAAAAATAACACATACGCTAAACAGAGACCTGATAAAGCTGTTGTAAATGTAATGAAGAGGAAGATTTTACTGACTCAGTGTTGTTCTCCTTTGATGCCTTATAAGAAATAGGTCTCATAGCACTGTTGTTTACTGCTCCTCTCTTTCAGCTGTTTCTAACATGCCAGTTCATTTTTTCACTGTTGCACATGTAAGTAAATTAATAATTCCGCTTGAGGATAGGACTCATTCTAGAGATACATATCGGCTCATAACCTTCTGAGGAGACCTGAACTGTGTCACATCATTATTACTGTAACAGATAGCTGACAACATAGAAGTTTCAGACATGTGGTGAAGTTACATTTGTCACCAAAATGATGAAGACCTTCTGCACGTTCAAGCACACAAGACAATCTTTAAAATGGATTCTGTACTTTTAAAAACTGATGAACTCCATCGTCGCATTAGTGTTTTGTAATATATTTATTAATTACAGTTTTGGTTTGGTTTTCAGTTCACTGTAAATGTTGATGAAAATGTCATTAACAAAAATCATCATCCAGTATAGATACAGCATACAGTTGAATGTTGGGTTGTGAAAGTGATAATGTGTAAATTACAAGCAAATGGACTCCACATGTTTGTACTGTATAAGGCACTGAAAAAAAGGCAATACTGTTACTTATATTATGAACTCAATGGAAAGAATGTAATGGTATATTTTGTACAGTTAAATCCTGTTTTATAACTTGCAGTTGTATAAAGTTTGCTGTTCCTGAGCATGAAACCACACATGTAAAACGTGACAGGGCCACGGCGTGTGCAGCCAAGAACCTGAGGTTAATCCAATTAGTAGAAAACAGGTTTTTCTGCCACTTTCTGGGCGTCTCCTCCAGTCACCAAAAGCGAAGATTTCTCAGCGGGAAGAGTAGGCCAGTTCAAACCTGTATGGAAACAGAAGGGATGGACTAAAATGGTGTTTGTGTTAATATGACATTTAGCTGTCACAGCTTCTTATGTATATCAACATTAAAGGTGAAATTATCGTCAACTGCCATATACAGTACAGTTCTGTTATTTTTCAAGACAAATGCAAAATCTCTGTTAAAACATTAACCAAGGATGGAAACACTTCATCCCATGAAGTAATGATATGTGTATTTTGATGTACAATGGTGTGCAAAAATAAAAAGTGAAAAAAAAAAAAACTGCCTATCTCGTGAGCACGTGAAACTTTCTCAAAACGAGATCATTTCCTGGTGCGCAGTAGATACTTTTGTGTGCTCACCAGAAAGTTTCTCGTGAGCACAAGAAAATTTTGTGTGCTCCAGAGAAAGTTTACATTTTACCTTCAGCACTGCAATGAGTTAATGGAGGGATCATTTACTTTATCATCTTTTATTGGCTGATGATACTGTCAGGTATATTTCCTGTTTTCAGGAATGTGAATATCCAGCTCTGCCATTGTTTTCTTTAGACGACACTGAAGTTAGCTTCAAATTCAGTTAATAATATCATAGTTAATAATAATTAAATTAAATGAATACACTGACTGACTGTCCATTGATTGTCTGTTTTTTTGTACCTCTTATTGACGTGACATCATTTTGTGCATTTTAGGTCAAACATTAACTTCTATCTGATATCTGAGGCCCACTATTAGTTTTGTATAACCTTTATTCAAATCAGAAGCTTTTGGAACTCCAGTGTCATTCTCTTTGGTAAAATGAGCTTAATGGTCTTTTGCCAGCTCTTGAAACTGAAACTAGCCCACCTGAAATTTTATCTCGTGCTCACGAGATACGTTGACAGTTTTTTTTTTTTGTTTTTTGCTTTTCTTTTTTTTGTCCCCTTTAGGGGCTCCATAATTTCATAGACCAAACTAACAAATCAAGAAACTAATCCTCAGACTAATTAACAATGAAAATTATAAAAGCCCATTTAAGGCAAAATGGTGGGAAATAGATGATACCATTAGTCATTATAATGAGAAAGATCTCGAAATAATGACCAAGTATATAAAAATAAACTCATTTTTTAGACATAAACTTATTATTGCAAGAAAGTCTCTCACTATTTTGATATAATAAGTACTTAGTTTGAGATACCAAGTCAGTATTTAGATTTTTGTTCCATCACAAGTCTCCAGAGTAATAACCTAGAGAGAGATTTTACATAAATGAAAGATGGAAGTGAAATTCACTGAGCGTTTTACTACTAACTCGCGTAGTCGTCCACATAAATTATGATCATTAATGTTAGATGTCATTATTTCGTTTCATTTTCTTTCACTTTACCTCTTCCTGGGCGTGTCCTTGTCCCACTAACGTGTCCTCAGAGGAAAGTTTACCTGAGCAGCGCTAGGACCGAGCGGAGAGCAGGGCGCGCACACACACACACACACTTTACAACCAGGACACAGGAGTTTTCACTGCGACCGGAGCCTGAATAAAGTTCCTGTCAGCTGCAAACAGTGAGCGCGGGCTGTGCGATTTCAAAGGAGAAAGAAAGAAAGAAAGAAATCACAGAAAGCTCAGTCGGACGGGGGAGTCTATGTCCTCTTTTTTCTTTGTCCCCTGTGATCTTCCTGAACACACCTGCGTGATTCAGGTGACTCACCGATGAAGAGGGAAGTCTCTGCGCACTGAGCGGCGGTAAGGTAAGGCCTCCTCCTGCAGACCACCTGCACCTACACCACAGTCAGGATAATCAGATGAGTTTGGAAATGTGTCTGTGTGCGTGTGTGAGGTGTTTAAATCGGAGTTGGTTCACCTGTGTGGGAGACGGGTCCTCCCTCTGCACTTCCTTCCTACTTCCAACTGAGGTAGGAGGAAGGCGCAGGCTGCACACCGGATGAAGGACTTCAAAACACTTTCATGAGCCTGTAATGCCTCACTGGTTTAGTTCATTTTACTCCACACAGCAGACTGATAGAGGAAGTAATCACTCCTGTTACTATAACAGGAGAGACTGGCGGATTTTTTTTATTTTAAATGTTGGAAATGTTGACACAACCATGTGCACCGTCCAGCAGGCCTGCAACACACACAAAATGTGAATGTCTTAATGGCAAATAAAGAAGAAAAAATCGTTGTCAGGTTGTCTTTACAGTTGACAGAAGTACAAATCTGATACCACACTGTCCCCATATTTTGGCCTTTGTGATGATGGTAATGCAGTACATGTGATCCTATATGTATGTTAGTAAGTCATATGTGTGTGTGTGAAGGGATGTGTTATCTGTGCTGCTCAGTTCCTCCTCGAGGGGAATTTACAGGTAGTGATCTGATAACAACGCTCCCTTTTGTCTCACACACTCAAAAAAAAAAAAAAAATCACAAATGTTTTCTATGTAAATTTACCTGAGGTCAGCAATCACTGCGGCAGTGACCCACTATGACTTAATGTATGTGACTGATAGAGGAGAAACTGTTTTTAATGTGGATCAGTGATGAGATTTGATCAGGTTGTCTTTCACATTGCAAATATTCTGTCTTATTAACTTAACCAACTTTAAATTAAGAAGACAGTCTTTCTTTATTTAATAACATTTTGTTATATTTTGTCCATTTCATATTGAAATGCTTGCTGTGGGCATGTTTTCTCCCTCTCTTTCTTATATTTTTTGTTGTTATATGTTTGTTTTTATGCACCAGAATACCAAGACAAATTCCTTGTGTATGCGAAAAAAGTAGTTTGGTGGCCCAAATACTGTTACAGATGAGAGGTGTCCCTGTGATGCAATATTTCATTGCCTCCAATCTATTAAACTCAACAAATGTCTGAACTCTTTAGATAAATGCTTTTTGTTGCAGACCTTATCTTCATACGTCCAGTGTACAGTTGGTGGGGTGACCTCATTGTCAGAAGCAATAACAGTTTTGTTCCTCTGTCAGAAAAAAAGCATTGTGCTTCAAAGTGCAGAGAGCCTTGTACACTCACACTGAATGTGTGTTACGGCTGGTAATGAGGCCCAAATCAACACTGAAATATTAACGAGTAGACTTTCCCAATATTTATATTGTACAATAAAAAAGCAGGCTCTTGGAATAAATCTTCTTTTATCAGCATCGACAAGACAGTAAAACACCCACTTTCTCTGAGTTCACATCGCACTCTTGTCTTTACTGTTACACACAGCTGTTCCCCTTTAAACAACAACAGCAGGAAGGAGATAAAATTACTCTGAGTCAAGGGGACATTAAAATATTACACATAAAAATTACACTTACACACTAATATTAATTAAATTGTTTTAAATGATAATACTATTATTCGGATTGGAGTAGTAATAAAAATAAAGACAATTTATGAAATTGTCCAAAATGCTTTAGTGAAATTATTTACCACTGTAAAGATGTATTATGCAGTATAAAAGAAAATGACGACAAAATGTGCACACTTATTAAGGTTAAGATTATGTAAAACAAAACTCTCAACACATATAAAACACAATCCTTATTAGACAATCTAAACTCGAGCTCGACTTACCTGCTTCTTGTGGAGCTTTTGACCGTAACACACAGTCCTTATCAGCAGACTGAGTTTGCAACGATTCTGAGTTGAGATCGCTTTTTTCGGACGCTGTTTTCAAGAATAAGAGTGAGCGCTCGAGATTAAAAACCCCAACTCAGTAATTTAGTTATTGTTGTTATTGTTTTTCATTTGCTTGCTTGAAATAATTCACTTATCTTCGCGTTTTCGATGGACGCTAATATCTAACCATCGCCCAGCACGACTGTATTTATTCAGGGAATTTAAGTTCTTTCAGTGTACAGCTCATAGCTAAGCGTCATCATTTTTAATGCAGACTCAGTGTGTGGCCCATCTTTTCAAATCATCACCAACCAGAAGAATCGATTATTCGACCGCCCCGGCTCTCCCAGCCACTTTGAGTCATGCGTACAGTGAATTCAGGACCCCTTTATTAACATCGCCCGGCCCTCCCTGCCCATCCCATCATTTCTTTGTCAGAATCTTAATTGCAGGGTGTGTCTTGCACAAAGGGTTGGACTAATCAGCCATTTACGTTACTTGGTGACATGCTTGACATACTTCTTACTTGTAAATCATAAATGAAAATGACATAAGTTCATGTATAAACACCGTTCATCTGTGTCCTGACAATTGAGTAGCTTCACAATGATGATCCAGGAGGTTTGAACTCGTCTACTATTTGAAATTGATAACATGTATACAATAAATAAATGTAACTTAAACTTATTTAGGACTTTGTTGTGTTTCATGAGCACACTGGAATGGCCCTGGGATTAAATACATACTGTGATAAAGCCCTCTAATTGTTTGTGGTAACTGTCAAGCAAGTATTTTGACTTTTAATAGAGGCTACAGTGCTTTAGACCAGAGATACTAAACGACCTAGCTAACATTATATTATATTTATATATATATATATATATATATATATATATATATTTTTTTTTTTTTTTTTTTAATGGCGTAGTTCTTGTATTTCCAGCTAACAATCTCTGTCATGTGCAAAGGTCATCCATGTCATCTCAAATATTTGCCACGTCCTGCCGTGAAAAGTGACGACTGAAAACAAAGTCACATCTGACACATCTGAAACAAGCCTGTAGTAATACGTTTGCTATTTAAAAACTTTGGTTTCTGTGCGTACAATTGCATTTTACTGTGTAATTTGCTATCTAAACCAAGTAACTGTAACCATTAGAGCTTCATCTGATATTGATCTTATGTATGTCTTATGGATTTAAAAAAACGGCTCTTAAATAGTCTCGCTGATGTAGTTAAGTTGTTTAAAGTTATTGTCTAATATAAATACTAAATCTGGTGGAAACACCATACTAGCAAAAACTCTCCTCCCCCTCAAAAAACATGTGATGTGTAACTTCAGCTCAGCCAGATAGTAAAGGTTAATGTCCGCCATGAACACCGAATCCCCTCAGACATTCAGTGGTTAAACATTTTTTGTTGTGTTATGCAATTTTGTATAACATTTAAGACATTAAAAGCCTGCAGTATAAAAACAGTGATTGATGATAATTATTCTTTTATTTTGTTTTTGATTGTTGTTTAGCACTATGACTGCATTTTGCTTTTCTGTTCCTGCTTTGCAGTGATATTATTTAAATAGGTGCAGGTTAAATACTGATCATCACAGAAAGTTTGACTCAGTTTATCTTTATCATCGTCATGTTTTGCTCCAGTTATCATATTGATGATAATGATTCATACAGAATTTGATGGATGATTTTGAAAAATAAAAATTTCAGTTACCTTTGTATGGAATACCATAATGAGCTTTAAACATTGTCTAACATTTTTATTTAAGCAACTTTTAACAATCAGTGATTTCAGATCCACCAATCTCAGCAGCATCTTAAAATACAGTTTAATGTGAGGAGGGGCGTCTCAGGACACACAACTCTTCGAACATTGATGTTTATTGCCCATAGATATGGATGACTGCAAAAGGTGGATCATTAAAGAGAAAAAAATGTTGTCTGGTCCTAAAAATACTCTCTGTTGCCTGTTTCTGAGCCAGGCTTTTTTTTTACTGTATTATCATGGATCCTGCCTCACTTAAGGTAAAATGAGTGTGCTGACTATTGATATGGTGGTGTTAAGACAGTTTACTTGGTGCACAGCAGCACCTTTAGCTCCACTGTAGAATTTTATGAACACTGCAGCACAACCTAAACATTGTTGCTGACCAGATGTTGACCAGATGCAGCGCTTTTACATCCACAGCCTACTGTTATTTTTTTAATAGATACTTCCTGCAGGATGTCATTATTTAAGCATGTTTCCAAACTCTTGACAGCGGCTGTAGCACATCCAGCAGTCTTCGCACAACTCTCTCCAGTAGAGCACATTTCAAACGAGGCAATCTGCAATGCTTTACAGCTGTGGTGGGTCAGGACCTCCCAAAATCCTATTTCTGCCACACAAAATTAAGTGTATTTTCCGAACTATTCTCTCATTTTCACTTTTTATGGAAAAATACTTAATAGCAGCCCCTTAGAACGTATTCAAATACAACAATTTGAGAAGCAAAAATGACTCTTTGGTGGATTTGATACTGCTTATAGACACATGTAACCTATTGGAGGGGTCCCAAGTAGGTATTGGTGTAAAGGGTGTCCAGGAGGAAAAAAATGTTAGAATTTTATTTGCTAGAATATTTGAAGAAAAGGGTCTCACCATAGTTTGGTGTAGCCAGTAAAGTGCATATATACTTCAGATACAGAGACATTGAAGTGTTCATACTATTTCTTCTACTTCCTGTATGTCTGAGTCTAATTTGTTGAAGTGACACTCTGTTCCTTTGTGCTTTACTGTACATTTCACAATAAATGCTGAGTGCCACATTTGCATGTGTTGCAGTTACGCTGCCAAGTATCATCATTACCACAAGTATTTTTTGTGTCACCCCATTCTTTGAGTGTGAATCACCCCTCTCAGTGTTACCGTCTCTCAGGTTCATGTTTGTCATGTTAAGACGTGCGGACCTACCACCACACTCGTTTTTTTTTTTTTTTCTTCCAACCAGTAATAAAATGCTTTTTTTCATGGGGTGTTGCGACTCTGCTCATGTGATGTTCTGAAACAAATCTGAGCGAGCTTCATACACATGGTCCGAGAGATAACGACCGCTCCGATGGACCCCGAGGTGTACAACAATTGAATGAGCACACATTGGAAGAAGGGCATGTTCAAAATGCTGCAAACTAAACACAGGCAGTGGTGTAAAAGAGAGGAGTGTAGAAAGAGTATCGTTAGTACAGATTGGAAAGCTCTTCGAGACAAATTTAGGTTTTTGGCCTTGAGTTGACGTGTACACATTCATAAAGATTATAACTTTTATATGTATTGTAGTGTTAGAGATGCATCTTTGTGGCAATATGTAATTGGTGGTATCTCAATATCTCAACCGTGCATCTAGAGCTGAAGTAATTAGTCAGTTTGATTAATTGGTCAATCAACAGAAAACTTAGCAGCCATTTTGATAATTGAATCATTTTCAAGCAAAATCTGCAAACACTTTCTTGCTCCTGATCCTCCAATGTGAGGATTTTGTTTTTGGACTGTTGGACAGGACAAAACGAGACATTTGAAGATGTCAGCTTGTGCTTTAGTAAACTGTAATAGGCTTTTTTTTTGCCATTTTCTGACATTTTTAACTCCTAAATTAATCCAGAAACAAATTGGCAGGTTAACCGATGATGAAAAAAATCAGCACTGTATTTGGCTCTAAATCCACTTCTGTGCCTGACTGAACTTCCACGTGGCTCCACTGAAGCATTAGCTGGTGTTTTTATTATTCATTGGTTATTTTAAACCCAAAATATTAATGTGCCACTTCTTAATTCCCTTAATCTTGGAGGCACCATTCACACTTTCTTTTCCCCCAGAAGCTTTTCTTTACCATCACACAGTATTTACCAGAGCCCCGTTAAATGAAGGGTTTTCTCTACTGTGATGCACCATGTACCTCCTGCTTGGCACCATTATTACAAGACCTTTTTATGACAGACGACATCCTCAGAGGTATTTTGCTCAAACAGTTGTAAGCAAATGTGCTAAACAAAAACCTTTTGTCAAAGAGGTACAAACCAGGACAATACAAGTTCCCTGTTCACCATGCGAGTTGGCATGACAACCATTAAAGTGAGGCAGGTGTGCTTAATGGCAGCACAGCACAGCTATGGCTCATCTTTGTCCAATCACATTACTCGAATCGTTCCTGATTATTGCAGTATGACAGCTTTCCAGTGAGAATTTATGCCTCCTTATGTCGTGTCTCCTCTCACTGTATCAGTGGTCTTCTCTGTTGCAGTTTGTCCTGCAGGGATGTGTTCCAGTCGGGGTATATGTGGCGGCAACAACCGTCCCAACAGACCCTCCAGCTCAGAGGGGACCAGTTCGGGCGCTCACTATGCCCTGTGCGCCCTGGGAGTGGGACTCATCGCCCTAGGGATTGTCATGATCGTGTGGACTGTGATACCCATGGATGGAGAGGCCTCAGCCAACCCCCCCCACACTTCGGGCAACTCCACCACAGTGCCTGCAAGCAGTGATGATAGGCATAACACAAAGTCTTCAACAGTGGCTATGGTGCTGGTTGGAGTTGGAGCGGCCTTTTTGCTTTTATCCATTTGCCTCTGTGTGAGGAACAAGAAGAGGGCACGCAACAGAAATACCCAGGAAGTGGCAACAGGAGCGGGAGGACTCCTGATGGACCGTGTGGCAGGCAGGCAGGAAGAACCGTGAGTAATGACTTCTCATCTCTCTTTTATACATTTCCTTAGCTTTAGTAGTAGTCCTATTTTAAATTTTTGGAAATATGGTACTCTGTGTACCATTTTACCATCTTATTGTTTTCCCGTTTTGAAAAATTTCAAACTGAAATATTTAAAGCCACTTTGTTTAAGATTTGTAGCATTTCCCCTGAAACTGACCCAGGATGGAATGAATGTGCTCAAAGGAAGTTATGATGTAATTTTATCATGTCAGGATTAATACCATCTTTACCTCTGGAATAACTGTGTGATTCAGACCTTGGCAGAGTGCAGGAAAAGTGTGGACAGAAATGTCCACACTGCATCAAAAGTCGAGGCCAGAAGCTACTATCCTTTTGCAAAACCTATGCCATCTGACTACATCATGTTCTATATTTTACTCACCACAATAATCCTGATTCAAAAACGGTTACTGTCACATAATTTCATAGTTGTTTTCCTTTTTTTTATACTAAGTGACTATAATCAGTATTTTCATAATAATGATGGATCAAAGGAGCATAATGTGAAAGGTGTTGTGTGCAGTGACACACCCTTAGAGACTTATCACCAGAGTCTGCAGTTCAGCACTGCACACAGCACACTACTTGTCGCAGCTTATTTTAATTCAGTTTCATTGCTTTCAGAGCATCATTTTTCAGCATGACCGGCACCTGTTTTCAGCAAATGAGTTCTGATAAACTGACTCTAGGTTAACTCCTCAGCACTGATTAGCAGATAATAGCCAGATATTTCCCTCAGCAGTTGGTGGCTGACCAAAAACAGCTAAAGGAGAGTGAATATTTGACTTACAGTTATCAGGCATTATCACCTGAAACACAATATATCCTTTTTTTACTGAGGTTCACCTCTTGCATCCCTTTGCAGAGCTCCAGACCCAGCCGGATACAACGTGCCGAGTTACGAGGAGGTCGTTGGCAGCGGCAACTACCCCGTCCGCCAGAGCAACCTTCGCCAAAGCACCTCCCAGCTGCCGTCCTACGAGGACATCATAGCTGCTGTGGAGCACGAGGGGACAGAGCCTGCCAACAACCCCACCGAGGACACCCCTCTTAACGATCGCGCACCTGCTGCCGCTCAACCTGCCGCTGAGCCCCAGGCCGAACATCCGGGCCTCACGTCGAACCCCAGCCTGCCCACGCGCAGCAGCAGCCGGGCCAGCCGTTTACTGCGGCCCCTCCGGGTGAGGAGGATCAAGTCAGATAAACTGCACCTGAAGGACTTCCGCCTCCAAATCCGCAGCCCCACACAGAATCCAGTGACCATTGAACCCATCACTCCACCACCGAAGTATGAAAATAAGATGCCTGAATTGGGGTAATGTCTCTCAGTTAATGCCTGTTCCAGATGAATAAAAATATCTCTGTTAAATGGACTAATGATAACATTTTTTTTTTTTTTTTTTTGAGAACCCACTTCTTTCAAGGTTGGTATTAAATAGGTTAAATGTGGCTGCGAGCAGCGTGATGGAGGCCGTGCACACACACGCACTCCTGAAATGAGAATGTTTCAAGTGATGGTTCTTTGTCACTGAAGCTCCTGCTTGGCATATTTATTCTGTTGTAATTCATAATCAAGTGTGTGTGAAAGGATCAGCCTTCATAGATTTTCTTTTAAACATCATGTCATAACCTATATAAAAAAACAACCTTTCAGCTTTATTTAACAGTCAGTTGTGTGCTCTAACAGACACTCTCCTCAACTCCTATATTTTTTTTCATCTTAACAGGAATTATTATTATAACTGTACGTTGATTCTGATTAGTTGTGAGTTGTGGAATAATTTAACTCATATGTTGTGATTAAAGGGGGAAAAGGGGGAACTCATTACCTGGGAGATTTTAACGTGGTATTAAGTATCACCAGCATTAAATGTGTTAAACATGATAACTGAAGAAAATGCACTGAGGCCAGAAATGTGCGATGTGTTAGCTGTTTGTATGTGAGTGCTTTTTGTGAGTTGTTTTTTAATCTTTTGTCCTAACTCAGCTGGTTCTTCTGTATGATCCAGTCCAACGTGAACTGCCAAATACTGGAAATGAAATGAATATCGTCTACTATAGATAATCATTTACAGCCACTAAACCACATTTATGGTTTAGTGTATGGAATTTGACATTGGCAGTTTAACGTGTTGCTTCAAGAGTTTTAAAGGTGTTTCGATGTTTAAACTATGCTGTAATATTTGTAAAAAAAAAAATAGAGGTGAATAAATGTTTTTCTATTTCCTTTAAAATTATCTCAATATTTTATATTTTTGTTGCGAAATGTCGCTGGAAATGAGTCCTAACGTTTTATACATCAGATGTACTAAATACGAACTAAACCAAAGGCCCCCGTGTCACCTCTGAATCTCTGCTGGTGTCACTCAAACACACTAGTAAAAGTTTTGTTGCATTTTCTGCTGATTCTTCTTGTTTGCAGTGTGATAGAGCTGTATTTATTTTGGAATAGATAAATATTGTCTTTGTACTTTCAGTTAATAAAATCTAACTGTAGATGTTTGCTCTCTTATTTTTTTATTATTTTTTTTTTTGTCAGCATGAAAAACTTTCCCAACAGTATTTTAACAGAATATTTACAGACATTTAACACTTACTTAACGATTTTCATTTGTCTTCAAGTTCATTGGTTAATATTTAGCACCCTCCAGTGGTTAAAAGTGGAATATAGAAGGTTAATTCAAAGCTGTTCAGTTTCTCTAGTGTTTTTGCATTTGAACACATTATTTGCAAAAAAAAAAAAAAAAAAAAGATTACATGAGAACAATGAAATAATACAAGAAAGTGTAGAATAATTGAAAATGTATGAATGAGAGAATAATGCATTAACTAATGTGAAGTGATGAACCTTTCAGATGACTTCAGGCTGGATTTTTTTAGGCTGTGTATTGGTGTAATATTAGATTGAAATTTATATCTGAGAGTGACTTTTAACCCTTAGATGTACAACAATCTAAACTTCCATGAGTGGATGAGTGTTGATAATAATTATATTAATAACTGTATTATCTTCATGGTGTTGAAAGTTATAATAAAGTTATTATGTGCTAGATAGACATGAGTGGTTTTTCTAAACTTCCCTAGGAAATGCATATGAGCCCATTTTGATCCACATATGGATGTTAAGGTGCTATAAAAGTGCCAAAACTTATTTTTCTTAAAAAGTAAAAGTAGTCAATGGAACATTTTAATCATGAAATACTGTGAAATAAATAACAAGATTTCATAGAAAATGCTTCATTATTTAATCAGAGGTTTTATCTAAATATTACATCCAAGGGCTGCAGTGGAAAAAGTACTCATACTATAAGTAAAGTAAAAAATAAATGAAAAATACAATGAAAAATTGTTACAAGTACAAGTCTTTCATTAAACATTTTACTTTAGTAAAAGTATTGACAACACAATATCCTCAAAGTATTAAAGTGCTTGTTGGGTCCCTATCAAAGTTATATTATCATACAGTACATATTAGATTATTTATAATATTACCATTCATAACACATAAGCAGCATTTTAATGTTACAGCTGGTTTACACTGTTGTCATGAATTGATCATATTGGTAAAATAAATAAATAAAGTACATAATTTCTCTCTGAAATGTATTGGGAAGAAGTAGCTTAAATAGAAATACTCAATTAAAGTAAAAGTACCTCAAAAGTACAATACCTGAGTAAATGTGCTCCACCACTGTCTGAGGTTTAAATGCAAATGTTTCAGTTTATTTCAGGATTTATGTAAAGCGTATGTGGTTAATCTGGGAACAAAACCTCATTCTCTTGACAGTTTGCCAAGTCCACACTTATTGAAATAGCATCTACATGTAAAAAACATTATGTTTTTGCGTTTTTATTGATGGAGGATGTATTCAGATCCTTCATTAAAAGTAGGTTACAAGTGAAAGTCTTACATTGAAAATGTTACATCAAAATACGTTATTATTATCAACAAAAAGTACATAAAATATCAACAGTAAGTAAGTATTCAAAGCATAAAAATTCCCCTGTGAGCGATTGGCTATTAAACATTATTTTATTATAATTTAATAATTTAATTACAAGTAGCATTTTACAGTTGCAGTTTGTTGAGGTGGAGCTAGTTTTGACTTATTTATACTGTTGATTTGTTAGTTACATACATTTGCATCATATTTCAGACTGCAAATACATACTTGGGCACAGTACTGGATTATCAGTATACTTAGTTACTTTTCACCCTTGCATCTTTCTGCTGTTTCAATTTGACCTCTATTAGCAAACATTCACATGTGCAACATATTTTACACCATCTCACTTTAAATTCACATCTTCCTGAAAGTTTCTAAACAAAAATGCTGATCTGCTCAAACATCTGAAGCGCTGAAGTTTATTTTTGTGTTTCCAATATCAGATATATTTTCCTAAGCTCCACCCTCCCTTCAGAGGGATTTTTTTTTTCTTTTTTTAATGTGCAGCTGCCATGTAGCAGAGGGAGGAACAGCTGGCTGAGGGAAGAGCCAGCCCGGGGAGTCAGTCACATTCCTGGCTGGGATTCAATGACTGAACCAGACACAAACAAACAGAGAGGGCGAGAGAGAGAGAGAGAGAGAGAGAGAGAGAGAGAGAGAGGAGAGAGAGAGGGAGGAGAGACTCACACATTGAGTGAGTGGGGAGACAGACTGAGAGTACGCCAGACTGAGCAGACGAGGCACATTTCGAGCGCACATTAGAAGTGCGTAAAACCGCAGGAGCGCACAGAAACACAGCACCCGGTGATTGCGCGTTGGATAATAGGAGTTTCGAGTCTAGGAGTTGTCGACTTTAATCGCGTCTGCTCGCAGGAAGGGCCCCTGTGAAATCAGCAGCCTTCGGTTTTCTGAATGGACGCGCTGGGAAGCTTCTCCGGTGACATGGAAATGCGCGTTATTGAGCGTGTGGCCGGATGCTGAGGACGCCCGATCCGATAAGTCAATTTCAGCTTTCGTTTTGACTTCTGAAATACTCTTTTCAAACCGGCAGCAACATGGAGGGCACCAGCTTCCAGCCCCATCCCGGACTTCAGCAAACTCTGAAGCAGTTCCATCTGAGTTCCATGCGCTCCCTCGGCGGACCGGCGGCGTTTTCCGCCCGGTGGCACCAGGACTCCCTCTTCGCGAAAGATGGAAAATCCGCAGAGATGATGCTCACCCTGCCGGCACAGACGCCCCCGGTGATGTCCGGTCCACTTTTCATCCCGTCCGACCGCTCCACGGAGAGGTGCGAGACGGTCCTGGAGCGGGAGCACATCTCCTGCTTCGTGGTCGGCGGCGAGAAGCGCCTCTGCCTGCCGCAGATCCTCAACAGCGTCCTGAGAGATTTCTCCCTCCAGCAGATCAACTCGGTGTGCGACGACCTGCACATCTACTGCTCCAGGTGCACGGCGGACCAGCTGGAGATCCTCAAAGTGGTGGGGATCCTGCCCTTCTCGGCTCCGTCCTGCGGGCTCATCACTCAGACGGATGCTGAGCGCCTCTGCAACGCGCTCATCTACGGCGGCACTTACCCTCCTCACTGCAACAAGGAGCTGGGCTCCCTGGAGCTGGAGCGAACCGAGAAGAGCTTCAAAGTCTACCACGAATGTTTCGGCCGGTGTAAAGGCTTGTTCGTCCCGGAGCTGTACACCGGGCCGGGCGCCGCCTGCATCCAGTGCCTGGACTGCAGACTCATGTTCCCTCCGCACAAGTTTGTGGTCCACAGTCACAAGAGACTCGAGAACCGGACAGTCCACTGGGGTTTCGACTCGGCCAACTGGCGGGCTTATGTGCTCCTAGACCCGGACTACACCGGCAAAGAGGAGAAGGGCCACCTGGAGCAGCTGCTGAAAGAGTTAAAAGGAAAATACGATCTGACGGGCAAGCGCTCCCGTTTATCCTGCAGAGTGAGTCTGATCTCTTTCACCTTGTTGTTAACCACCACTTACTGTCTTTGAGGTGTTTTGTTTGTGTGTGTGGACATTTCAGTGGCCTCGGGCCTTCTACAGCATCTGCACTGATTAACATTAATTTTAAGGCGGCTTCCCCCTCATTAGGCCTGTCACTGTCTTCTCTGATTGATTGTTTTGTGAGTCTTACTCTGTGTGTGTGTTTGTGTGTGTGTGTGAGGTGAAGCCTCCAACCATCAGCTGACACCCTGAGCATCCCTCCCATCCTCCCTGGTCCACCCCCTCCAGGGTAACCCAAGGGCATCTGCATTATGATAAATGGAGTCCCGATGATATATTTTATTAGTGTGAGAGGGTTGAGGGGGGCAGGGGAGCCTATAATGATGCCACGAGGTGGGGAAGGGGATAAGAGTTTAATGAGGTTTGATATATGGAAATGTGTGTGTGGCTGCTCAGGACAGGATAAGATATGAGTGTGTGTGTGTGTGTGTGTGTCCATCCAGGCTCTCCTGTGTGGGTCAGAGATGTTTAGTATGGACAAAGGGCCAGGAGACGAGGTGGCTGTTCCTTCGTCACAGAGCAGCTGTTGTGTGGGACTCTGCTAATGAGTGGACATCTCTGTATGCATCACCATGGTGCTGCTCCAGGCTGAGCAGGAGCCAGGAGATGTCTCACAGGGAAACCTCAGTGCTCTCTTTTCAAAAAATACTCAGGAAAATGTTGTTGGCTTGCCGAGACGTGTCTGAAATAACGACTGGAGGGAAGCTATCATCGATGGGAAAGATGAGATTATGTTGATTGTATCTTTCGTAATTTGGTTCTCAATTTAGAAATCCAGGCAAAGATCCAGAGATGTCTGCAGCTGATTTATATCGTGTTTTACCACAAGTTGGACACAGACTCCTGACAAAATCTTTGTACAGTCAAGAAATATTTGTCTGCTCAAAAAAGCAAAAAAAAAGTCCTACACCTGTGGCTAATTCCTCCCTAACTGGAGTCAGCGGCTCTTGATGTATCACCTGCGAGTTATATATTTTCTCAAAATGGTGAGCCCGGCGCTGACAGTCTTACAGTGTGTGTGATATACTCAGAGCATCATGGAGGGAGCGTGGCGGAGGGGGCAGTGCGTGTTTGCTGTGGTTCACTGTCAGTCGTGTCCCAGTTAGCAGACAGGCCTGGTCCTCGGGGAGCTGCACACCAGCGCTCTCCTATACATCAGCCTGACAGGCCAAGCTGCTGAAAGGCCGGACGGGGGCTCGCAGACCGCGCTTGGCTCGGCTTACCCATGAAACAAAAACTCAATGTTATCAGGCCGCCTCAGCCTCCCTCTGATGTCAGAGTGTTTTATTAATAAGAGAGAGCCTCGAAGGTTACCTCCTCTGCCTGTATCATCTGTCTAGACTCCCACCTCATCCTCCGTACGTGGTGGCTGGTGCAGATAACTGCTGGGAAGAGTATTGCTGAGGTGTGTTTTTTTTTTGTTTTCAAGTGCAGGTTTGCCGGAGAGATTTAAGTGTGATTTAGAATCAGCCCAGATTTGTATTAATACACTGTGAGTGTAGAGAGTCATTTTTGGGAGGTAAAAAAAAACTGCAGCCTCCTCACAAAAGCAGAAGCCGGATCAGAGGAGGGAAGGATGCCGGTGAACCATTGTGTCTGTTTTTCATCAAATGCAGCATTTGGTCATTTAGTCCTTTGCCTAATGTGCAGATGAGGGCAGATTGCTGAGAGGAGGCTGCAGACTCTCATTCAGAAGATGCAGGTTGTGTGTGTGTGTGTCTGTCTGTGTGTGTGAGCCAGGCCTTGACATGTGTTGTCAAAAGGCCGTAACCCCTGACCTTTCCCCAAAGACACTGACCCAGCCTTCCCCCATTCTTTTCACACCATCCAATCACATGCCCTTGTGTCCAGTCCACTTGCCAGATGGCTGTCTGATAAAGGATGGAGGGATATACAGTGGACAGATAAAAAAAAACGTTACTCTCGGCTGCGGCTTCCGATATAACACCACCATTTTGTAATGCTTACGCTGCTCTTTGTTTCAGAACCTAGATGATTATATTGCTGACACACAAAATGTAAATTTCACTGAAACTTGAATTTGGAGACAAATTCAAATGACTTGTTCCGTTGTGTTGAACTTTGCGTGTAATAATTCAAATCTTAACTTTTCTGATTAGCATAAAAATCTTCAAGGAAGAGGATTGGAATTGCAAAAAACTTTTCTTTTTTTTTTTACCCCTTCAAAGTCAAATATTTCTAAGCATTAAAAAAATCCCTAAGAAGTGAGGGCAATGGGATCAATCATCTGACTGAGTGGAGAGAAAACAGGGCTTCTGGAGAACTGTGTAGACCCTTTTTAATGGAATGGATATTAAAGCCATCCAACTGAGGCCAATTTATGCCATTTCTCATCCCATTGTTCTCCTCACTCGATGAAATTAGCTTCAGACCTGGTGCAAACCAATCAAGTGTGTGTCGAAGGGTAAAGAGCCGTGTGTTTTCAGGTATTAGCTGTTATTAAAAGCAAATGAATGAATGAACAATAGCTCTTTTGCTTTCAGGTGTGTTTCCCCGTAGTTATACGTGGGCGTCTTTATGCGCAGAGAGTGTACGAGTGTGTTTGCATGTAAACAGGCGAGTGTAATGACTGGATCAGCTGTGCAGGCCAGATTAAAATGAGCTCTCTGCCGCCTCATTTCCATTCCCATCTGTCTGCTGACCTCTGGGAAGCCCTGAAAGCTGACATGGTGCATCTCTTTGGTCCGTGATGGGCCTGTCTGCCCAGCATTGACCCATCCCACCCAGATACACATCGAGGAAGTGGCGTTTGGTTTAGATTGAGCATATTCCTAAATCTCACTCATGGTGCAGCGAATTCATTATTTTGCTTGTGTTTAAGTTGCCTTCTTTTGAACATCAGTCTTTTGAGAGGTGTCTCCTGACTCCCAATCACCCAACTCCCCACTGACCAGCCCCCTCACACCCCTCCCCCTAGGAAGACCATCACCTCGACTGCTGGACGGTTGTGTTTTGGCCAAAGCAGGGACGGCGTGTCAAGGCAAAGGGGAGTCAGGAGCTCCCAGGGGTTGTGGCCTCCATTCTGGCAGGGGTGACCCCATGTTAAAAGGGTGTCAGCTGGGGTTCTGTCATGGGTGATGTGTGCTAAAGACCTGCCGCCTCCTTTGTTTGAGGGCCGGCCTTTCAGAGGCTGTGAAGTGCAGCCATTTCTCTTTGTTAACGCCTTGTTTCTTTAGGTGGTGTGCGGACAGGTCTGTAACCTCCAGACTCTCCCAGGGTGGGAAATCCACAGCTTGTGAGTTTGTCATGTCACTGGTTTTGTGGTGATGTGTGCCAAGGCTGAAGATTGGAGCCTGTGGTGGTGTCTGCATGTCTGATAGAGATAGGGCTGGGCAATGGTTCAATATGATTGTTTATTGACTTTCAGCACAATCATTTGGCAATTACTTGATCTTATCACGATATTCTCTCACAAACATATGTTGTTCAAATGAATGATTCTGGGCAAGTTGTAATTAAAATCTAAAAATTATTGAATATCTTGCTTTAGTTAAATTTATTATTATGCGACTTTGAATATACTTGCAATCATACTATAAATAGTAGTTTATTTTTATTTATTTTTATTTATTTATTTTATTAGTATTTGTGAAAATCAGCGGTTACAAAGTCAAAAAAAATTCAAAATTAGGAAAAAAGACAATAAACTGTAAAGCTATAATATATGTATAAAATATATAATAATATAATAATATATATAAAAGTTATATAGCAGTCATGTTAGCGAATTAAATTAGATTTTAAGAAAGATTTCCCCTAAAACTGGGTTTTTATAAGCAATTTGAAGTCTGACTTAGAGAAAATATATATTGACTTTATTAAGTCCCGCAACCACTTAGCCAAAAAAATGTAAAAACTACATTATCAGTATTTTACCAGTACACCCCGCTCCCCGCTCTATTTCTGATCATTTCATGTGTACAGTGTTTTGCTCCTCTCCAAGCCTCGATGACACAGCACAGTGCTAATGTGTGAAAGACTTCTTGTATAACTCGTGGAGTGAGGGAGGAGGATGATTAGTGTTGATCAGTGATGATGAGATGAGGGAGGAGATGAGCACTGGCTGTGACTGCAGTCAAAGAGACAGTCAGTCGGTCGGTCCGTTTGTGGCAGAACAGATGCCTGTATTGGGTTTGTGTTATTCCACAATCATCATCAATTCCTCCTCGATCACCTCCTGATTTCCAGCTCTGTGATTAAGAGTCAGGCCCATCTGGTACAGAGACAGGAAATCCTGGAGTCTGCATCTGCTGCTGGCTGAGCTACTAAGCTGCTGCAGTCGGGTGGTGGTGGTGTTGGAGGGGGGGGGGGGGTTTAAAGTCTGATAATCCTACATAACCCCTGGAATGCAGAGACCACAGTGCACATCAACACCGTCATCTCCTCTGGACAGCGTCTTCAGGAACACGGATAGACTCTGACTGCCACAGAGTCTCCCCTCCTTCTCTGGCCCACTCAAAGCATCCTCACAATTTATAACCAGTCCCTCTGGAATTTTGTAATTAGAGCATGAATTAGACATACTGCAGAGAGCATGTTACATGGAGAAACGAACAGTACAATTGCACATATCAATTCAAGTGCTTTTCTGATGAGACTTTCGAGGCCAGAGACACAGGGAGGATTGCAATATTTATCCCCTTAAATTTTCTCCCTGTCTCCCCTTAATGACCCGCAGCTCTAAGCTACATAACTGTTAGACCACATTGGAGATGTGCTAATGGAGCTCCAGCCAGAGCAGAAGTAGGCCCTGCTGGTGCCATATGACAAATCGGCATGCTGCTCTCGCCTACAATCCGCCCACCGACCACCTCCAAAGCTATCATAAGGATTAGCTCACGCAGCTAAACCAAACAGACTGCTCAGTGTTCAGACAGCATTTGGTCCAAATTTTGTTCGTGCCTCCTGTTTCGATGGCTGGCAGATCACAATCGGGGCCCCTATCGGTTCACTTGCAACTGGTGCCGTGCCAAGGCGCCACACAGAGCCACGTGCGGCTGCGGTAAAAGGGAGAATGAATGTTTTAGGGATTTACACGACTGCCTTGCTCCCTGGGATATGCATAATTAAAATTTTGGATTAGGATGTTTTAGATTAACTCTGAATTCTCCGCTGAGTTCAGGAGGCGGCAAAGCGGAGGAGACACATACTTTTGTCTTCGTCTGCCACTGACATGAAAGCTCAGTTCTGTAGACACGGCTTGCGCTTCAGACCAGTTGTGCATGTGTGTGTGTGTGGGAAGGTGTGTGCACCTCAACATTTAGAGGCCTCTGTCAGACTCCACACACTCTCAGGAAGGACTGGTCCTCAGTTGGAGTCTGCTCCGTACGCCTGTGATTGGAGGGCGGCTGTGGTTGCTAAGCAGAGCTGCTCTTCCTGTGCTAAATAAGAACTTCGTGCTCTCTGGCTGGTGGGCTCAAAGAAGCGCGCCAGAACACACACACACAGACACACACACACGTACAGCCAGACCTCACAGTGCATGGACCTCGTACAGTACAGAGACCTCACCCTCCTCCATTCACTGCCCATGCTCTTTCATTGTGACCTCCACACTGTGACTCAACGAGACTCTCCTCCTCCTCCTCCTCATGCTGCTACTGCTGCTGCTTTCCTTTCTCCTCCTCCTCTTCCACCTCCTCCTCCTCCACTCTGCATTACACACACTTCTCCCACAGGTCAGCTCTGTACAAAGCTTCCCTCTCCATCACCAAGACCTCCTTGTCTGACACCTCCTCTGCCCCGCCACCATCACTCACCTCCTCCATTTGACACCTCCTCGACCCTGTAGGACACACACACACACACACACAGACACAGGCTCTCCTCCACTGAGATCTCCTACTGCACTCCCCCTCACACTGCATTATACTTAGATCTCCACCTCCACTGTAGTGAGCACATGCTGTATCAGTCTGTATTCAGACTGGCCTACATACGCCGCACATGTATCACTGTACTGTTCCAGGGGTGTGAGGGCTGATTGGCTCATTTTGAAGAGATGAAAACGCACCCCCATCTGTAATTCTTTAAAGATAGATAGATAGATAGATAGATAGATAGATAGATAGATAGATAGATAGATAGATAGATAGATAGATAGATAGATAGAAAGAACTGCAGAAATTGTGCTACTTTGTCAGGATGACCTCATAACCACCCTCTGTATCCTTCTCCAGGCTCATTTCAAGAGCCTCTTAAATGAGCAAATGAGTGGGATCCACATTTTCAGCTCTCTCCTGTTTTTTGCTGTGTGCCATTAGAGACGCCTATCATCTCACATATCTGCTGCGCCACGAGGACATTGCATCTGAAAATACGATCTAAGAGCACTGTGTCTTCCCTGTAACAATCTGCACGTACTGCAGCACTCCGAGCCGACCCCTCCAAAACACAGTTTATTTCTCTTAGCTTCGTTTCGCAGGGGTCAGAGCTCCGGCTTGTATAGCAGAACAATCATTCAGTGTTGGTGAAAAACTGGAAGCCCCTGTGTTGCTCTTCAGACCAGCTCGACATGCTTTCTTGCAGAGACGGAGCAATGCAGCATTGTCAGCAGGCACCCGTATCAAATGAATTCAGCACAGCTGTCCTAGCAGACTCTATTGCTGTGAGGGGGTAAAGTTATTTATTCAGTATTACAGTCACCCCAGGATCCGTCATGGTCACTCTTTGTCACAGCGTCATCTGGTCAGGTGGACCTTTTTCCCTCTTTGACCTTGTTAGTCTTGTTTATTACCTCACTGAAAAGCAGCATGTACTGTATCTCTGCAGATGCATCCTGCTTTTGTTTCTCTAAGTGTTCTCCACCTGCCCCACCTCGCCCTCAGTTGCGGCTCTTTCTTTCTCTGCATCAATATAGCACAGTCTACATTTATGAAGACAGGCGTACAGATGGGCCACAGTTGCTCACATGCTGAGGACACCTCTTCCCTCACCCCTCCCTTCTCCCCCGTTTTTGCAGGTGTCTAATAGTTGCAGGGTTGCCCCGCGCTGTGCTCGCTGTGCCGGCTGCACAGCAGGGCCGCCTGCCTCCCTTGTGCTTGTGGCGTTGACAAGCGTCTGGCTTTATTTCCAGCCAGTCGACGAGTGCAGACACAGACAGCCATGGCCTGAAATAGCACAGGCCCACCCTTTATCCTATAATGAGGGGACTATTATAAGCCCTATGTCTTAAGCAGTGGATGGTCGGCGTCAAGAGTAGAGCTAGTTTACGCATCATCTTTAAAAATGTCAAGCTGCTTTTAAAATTATCATCGAAAACAAAGTAATCACCTCCCCTTTTGGGTCCAACAGCCTCGATCTTCTGCACAGGAGTATGTGTTTTAGTGCAGAATCATGTGACCTTTTATGATCTGATGATGCTGTATGATCTGATGATTTACTGAGAGTAAAAATATGAAGATGACATGGCTTATTTTTAGAAAATATGGTGATGAATATGACTGTAACACTTCACTTGTGACCTTGTATCAATTGAATGTGTTTAATCAAATGCGAGGATGATGGTCTGGCCGGGGCATCTGTCCCATATGGAATGTATGAATTATTCCAGAGGTAATAGCGGGGCATTGTTGTTGCCCTCATCTTCCACAAAGACGCCCATCTCTGCATGTCCATATTTAATTCACCCTTTTCAGCTGCCGAACTGTACAGGCTGCTGATATAATGAGTCCCTCCAAAGAGATTAGTCGCCCTATCATCAGCGCACCTCCCTAATTTCTCTGCCTTTGTTGTGGTGCAGGCTGTACTAAATGGGATAAAGGGGCTTGGCCGGACACCGTGGGAGGAAGTGGCTTTTGTGTTGCTAGCAGGTGCAGTGGAATGGGGATGTAGTATGCGTGTATGCGTACATGCATGCCACATGTATGTAGGTGTGCGTGCAATTCTGCGTCTGGCCAGACCGGGGGTGGTTTGTCCTCCCTTAGTGCCGCTGAGATTCACCAGGAACCTCTGGAGCTCGACTTGAACCCTCAATCACAGGGTTCCTCAGGGGTTTGCAGTAAATTCTTCAGACGAATGGTTTTCTCTCCTCCTTCCTCCTCCTCCTCCTCTCTTTCTCTCTCTCTTTTTCTGCTCACATCTGGTGAACAGCGCTAGCACCCCTGTCATCTTTTACTGCGTTGAGGTCATTTCCACCCTATCGGTAAAGTGGAAACACATGATGTGCAGGGTTCGGCCTTAATGGGGTGGGGCTGGCATGGACCAGCACTGACATAGCTTTACAGCCAAGAGCTGCCAAAACAGCCTCTCTGTGGAATGCCTCCGACTTCAAAATTAAAGACATTTGGGGTAAATAATGTCAGAATACATGTATTTACTCCTTTTATATGTAGCTACTATAATTAGTTACTTTTTTAGACATGTAGTGTGTTTACATGTTGTTTCTGTAATGCATGGTTTTAGATGTTTTCTGTAATGAAATGGAGCAGCAAAGCAGAACTGAACATGTCATTGATGATGCTTTGAAACTGCTAAAAAAAAAAAAAAAAAAAAAGCAAAGCATTGTTTGGGCTAACAAAGGGATATTAAGTGTATAATGAATACCAACTCCAGAAAGACATGTTTCTTCTACCTCCATTCCAAGTCTTATTTTTGCTGTAAAATTCCTCCCCTCACACACTTTTTCCCCTCTTAATCACATTATTGATTCCAACTGGTGAGCTGGAGAGTCGGGCATAGACTTTGGCAGACGCTCAGGATGAAGGGTGTGTCTTCAAGTTTAATTGGGATTCTCCTTTAGCAATAATGTGGATTTCCTCAGTTCTCTGCCCCACTGTGCCATTCTTCTTCGAATACTTCACACAACAGCTCGCAGTGTTTGTCATTCTCAGGAATCGGAGCTTGTGTCATTTGTGAAAACTCCGCTCTGCCATCTGACACGTTTTTCTTGATTTCTTGACAGTGCATTATTAGTATCCGCTTTGTATGAATTAATTGTTCTGTCACGTTGACTTTTTTTTATGGTATCATTGAAATGTAAGTCTTCTGAGTCTTTTCTCTCTGTAATATATTAAAACCACTGCTCTGCTTGCAATAACTTAAACAGTTAAAAACATTCGACAATTTATTGCTTAAGTATCCGAATGGTATAAACAGTTTTAATGGAGTTTTACTGTCTCTACTACATGGATCTCAATGTGTCTCCAAGCAAATTCCAGTCACACTGTGGTTTCCATTTTGTGGTAGACAGAGCTGCAGTGTAAAAAGGAGTGGGCTGCAGTCAGTCAGTTACTGTCTGTGGGCAGACTACAGGCAGAGTGGCTGCGGGCAGCAGCTGCATGGATTTTTATTCCTGCTGTCCAAAAGGACTCCATCATAGACTGCAGCAGCACTCATTATTGAGGGCACACACTCCTGTGCTGCATGCCTCTGTCCTCATTACCTCTGCAGCAGCTTAGCTCTCTTGCCTTTGTTCTCTCTCTTGGCTTGAAACAGGAGAATATGGAGAGAAGTGCTGAGGCTGCAGTTAGCTCGGCTGCCCACAACTTCTGCCGCACAGGAAAAAACATAGCACAGACAACCACCACCCCCCTAAGCCCTCTTGTCTACATATGTCCACAAAGCCAACGCACAGGGGATGCTCGCGTTTGATTCATCATCCTCACTTGGACGTAGGCCGGTTTGTTCAGTGCTTTTTGCATTCTGTTTGTTGTCCTTTATTCCCCCGGCTGCCCGCGACGCTCTTCTGACTTAAAGATTTCACTCTGAAGTGTATCTGCGCGCTGGCCTACTGACCAAATGCCCTCACAGCCAGTCTGCTGTGTGAAAGGTCCCAGAGACTTGTTCCTCAGAGGCGTTAAACAGCAGCCATGCAAAGTGGCTGGAGGGACAGTAAACTTTTATCACACTAATAACCCACAGTCACAGCTACCTTAATGGCTTAGGCAGCCATGCTCGGGGTTGCCTGGAGGTCAGGTTGAATTGCAGGACATAAATGGTAGATTCCAACCGGTAGAACAAATAAAGGAAGAAGAAAAAAGGAGGGGTATCTGAGGTGAGCAGAGGGGAAAGAAAGTTGTTATTGGAAGAGCAGATAATCACTTAAATTGATTTGCACTAAAAGGAAGCCATTGATTGGACTGCTCTTTTATAACAAGGCGATCTTTGGCCTTTTAACCCTCTTTCCCACCCAACTCTGCACGCTCACAAACCTTGGACTCGGTCCGAGCATGCCGTCAAAGGGCACAGCTCCCACACAAGTGACAAGCGAGTGAAAAGATTCAAGTTTGCCCAGGACTTGGTGAAAACATCGCTCAGAGAAGTAGTGTGAGAGAGGGGATTTGTTAATTGAGTTCAAATCTAAACTTTTTCTCAGATTCCTCTCCCTCTGGCTGAGGTGGACGGGTCTTGAGAGTGTTTGTTTTAGGTGAAGTCAGTGCTGGAACAGTATGTTGTGAACCGCAGGCCAGACTGTGGTTCTGCGGTTCAGCTTCGACCTGAATGCAGACTGCTCTGTTTGTTTTGCTTCTCCGTTTCTCAGGGAGAAATTTAGACGCTGCCAAAGTCCTGCGCTCACACCCAAGGCACGCAAATAAAACCCCTTCACACAGAGGAAAAAAATGTACCTGGGTGTAGTCGCTACATCTGGACCTCACAGCCACCCCAGCACAGGGGTACATGTCCGCTGGTGTCTCTGCTGTCCCGCTCTCATCTTATAAAAGGGCTCTTTGGGAGATGAGATGGCATTTGATTGTTTCAGTGGCAGGATGTTTGTGTGTTTTGTTCCAAGCCTTTTCATAAATAGCAGTTTTTATGTTGCTGAGGTCAACTGGTTTTACTAGATTGGAGAGGCAAGTCCAGAGGCAAGGAGGCCTCCCCACCATCTGGCAGCCATAAAAGGGGGAGCAGGAGGTTTTTAGTGGGGGTTTATGGGATGGTAGGGTGAGACAGTGAGGGGAGGAGAGACAGAGTGGATGGTGGACTCTGGTTGCCCCCGAGCTGCAAAGCTTCCTCTGCAGTCTGAATGACAGGTCAGAAGTTCATTGCCTTCTTTTTCATCCTGCATCTGCCCTCTGAGGTGAAGGAGGTGACGGCTGGTTCAAAGTTCGAGGGCAAAGGAGAGGACGTCACCGTGAAGCTGTTACCACTGCTGAGAATAAAGATATATTCAGGGCGAAAGATCTTTGTTTTGATTTTAATGAGCTTGCTGTGTTTTAAAAGTGTTGTGGCGAGTGTGTGTCCCCTTGTTTGTTGCATTGCCGCTAGCTCATTATGCTACGCAGTAGATCAGACCTGAGTCCTACAGATGGTGCAGAATTATGTAGCTGCATAAACACTGGTGATTCAATGGCTTGGTGTTGTTTGGGTATGCGTCACCCTCTCAAAGCACCCAGCACACCACCGAGTAACGAACAGTGAGTTGTTTTGTACGACTGCAGATCCAGGCTCTCCCGCTTTCTTTGTCCAGAGACGGCCTTACAGTCAGGTGGTGGCTTTATTTTGTTTGCACATCTGACTTCAGCGGGAATAACATCATTGTTAAGCCATGAAAATACTGGAGTTTGGGGCCCACTGAGATTCTCATGGAGATTCCAGAGGTGAAGACACTCCTGAGAGTCTCAGTTATGTTCTGCTGGAAGGTTTCACTCCCAGTTTTCAGAGCCAGAGCTGGAGCTGTCTGGTCCATCTGAAGCTGGATGCTCAGCCTTATAGGTTTTCCAGAATGGGGTTATCATTGCAGAGGACTGTGCTGCTTTGCTGACTCTGGCACTGATACCTCCCATAGAGATTTCATCTTTTGTTATGCTGCAGCTGAGATGTGTTAACCCTTTCGCCCCTTCAAGATATTTAGGTAATAGAGCTCCATATTTCTCACTGTAACCCAGCTAAACGCCTCCATGCCTCCCTGTGTACATATATTTGTCATGTAACATTAAAAAAATGGGGGTAAAAGTCAATGTGTGTTATATAAATTTGTTATATTGACCTCTTTCTCTCACCAGTCTTGGGCTGGGTTTTTAGACCCTCTGCTGCTTTGCACAGTTTGTATATGAAGAGAAGAGCAAAAATGCTGACAGCAAAAAAAACGAGAGCGTGTTTGGCAGGCACGCCCTTGTAAGTTTCTGTGTCACTCAACTCTAATAAATTTTTTATTGTTTCCTTGCTGTGGTATAGAGCTCAACATGGCCCTGCACATTCACATGCTATTTAGGGGGCTCATGCTCTGTTCGACTCATAAAGATAGGTGAATTAGAAAGTGTAAGGTCACTCATTAAGATAAAAAAACTCTGTAACATAGTTAAATTTGATTTACGTTGAGGCCTGTTGTCTTGTTTCATTGTGAAGAAAATTAATCAGAAACATTTTACACATGTAGGACAAACTTTTGGCTTATTACTGTGGGTTGACCGATATAAATAAACTCTGTAGGAGTTAAATCTGATGTTACGTGTCTCTATTAGAAATGCAAAGATTAGTCAATTAATGAAAACTGTGCAATGGAAAATTTATCAGGAGCTATTCTGAGCATTGATTGATAGTTCAGGTCATATTTCAAGCTAAAATCTTTTAGGGTTATAAAATGTGAGAATTTCCCAGTTTTCCCTCTTTCAACATCGTAGTAAACTGCATGTTTTGGATAAGATGTCAGATGAAATCCCTTTTTTAAGTTTTCCAATGTTTTATGAACCAAACAATAAATCAATTATCCAAAAATATAATCTGCAGTTTGATCTATGACCAAAAATTATTTTTAGCTGCAGTCTTAGTTTCTACGATACCCACTGAGACAGACACCACAGTGTAATCTGGTATAACACCAGAGGCAGTATATATAGCAGTAACTTCATTGGTGGCAGTGCTTATTATGAGATTTATTGGAGTACCTCCAAAAATTAGCATGACAATGGTATTAAATATACTTTCATTGCCAAGAACATTGATTGCACTTGACAAACTTTAAAGAAAGCATCAAAGGCACCTTCAAAGTCTGCCACAGTGAAAGAATCCAGCCTCAGACTCACTGAGAGCCTCTCAACATACTTGGATCTGTTTATTCGCTCACATTTTGCGTCATGTCAGAGTCTCGAGCTTTAAGAAAAAGGAGTGAAATAAAGCACAGGCCCTTGATTGAGAGGCTGGAAACGAGGGACTCTGCTCTTGCTTTAGTGGTTCCGTCCACTGCAGTGATTCAGGGGATAAAAATGTGGCCTGTGTCTCTTTAAGAGCGCTGGCCTGTCTGCAGAATGCATCAGTCCTGTGGAGCAGACACAGGCCAGCAGGAGGAGGGGGGGTGAAGGGAGGAGCGAGGGGCTGTGCGGAGGGAGGAACAGGGACAGGAGGGAACAGCCGCAGTCTGGGCTTCCAGCCTCCTGGCTAGACTGCTGAAAGTTATTATTGAGTTCCTGTGTAGGGCCTCCCCTCCCTGCGGCATACTCCTCTGTGCTCACTACGAGGTGGACGGGGAGTGCGGGAGAGGCAAAGAGAAAAGTTGGCAGCCTCCCATGCCCCTTTGCAATGACCTTATATGCAACAAATAAAGGATAATTTTGTTTGATTCTGTGTTTTTGCAAGGGTGAAGCCTCTGAAAGCCTTGTAAGACTGAGAGCAACCACACACACGCTAACAGCCTTACAGCTGCTCGACAGCAGCTGAAACTGCGGCCTAGCTCACTGTTGTCTTAAGTTACAGTATAGCAGACATGTCCTGTTTTCTTAGGAATGGCCTTAACTAGTCAAGACAAGAAGGTTGACAGTTCACCAATGAGAAAGCAGCAAACTAAATCCTCTTCTGGCGTGCTAAGTGATGAGTATGATTCAAGGACAGGTGGTGGGAGGACGAGGACTCATTCAGTCTCCCTCAAATAACTTTTGTCTTTACAGTAAATGATGGCCATGAATTTAAAAAAATGTTACTTTGTAAAGTATGAATATAGTGACAAAAAATTTCAGCAGCTTCTCCAGAGTTTTAATCTCATTTGAAACACATTTTTCTTTGCAGCAATCTGTGTAATTAGTCTCTTGCAGGTTACCTCGTGAGCGTCCAACCTGCAGGTCTCGGATAATATTTACTGGGAAAGACCGTGGAGATTACATAGTTACACACATCGTGCCCTCCTCTCAGGCCTGTGCCTGCCTGCAACACTAATCTCTGGCCTGCCTTCCCCTTTAGCAGCTACATTAGGCCCACAAAGCGCCTGCGTCCTTCTAGCTCAGCCCACCAAGAGAGAAACAGACTTTTATGTAATGCTCTGTCCAGTGTATTTGTTCTGAACCTGCTTTTGCTTTAAGCGAAGCTCCCTCAGGTTAACAGTACCCAGCTGCTGCCTGTCCTACTGTACTGAACTGGCTCCGGCTCGCAAAAAGCCTGAACCCATGCAGCACCTGAGGCTCATCAGGTTTTCCTGCGCACATCTTCTGTAGCGTGTCACATATGTGCCCTGATTAATCCCAGCATGTGTCTTCATTCATGGTCAGTGCGATCACTCGGCCTCCGCTTTAAAGCCATCTTGGGCAGGGTTTTGTAGGAAAGCTGGGCGAGGGGGGGAAAACCCTGGCGCTGAAATGGGTATTTTGTGGAGTTCTGTTTGTTGAGTCAGAGCTTAGTTGGGCTCTACTGTTATGTGGTTGCCATGGAGAAAAACACAGGCTCTTGTGCAATAAAATCATCCAGGAAAAGACATTTCCAAGAATTTTTCAGAGTCAAGAAACAGACGGCAAATTGCAGAATTCATGAGGTGCTGCGGTCCACCACCCGCCCCTCTCAGCCCTCCATTTTAGAGTGCTCGTATTCATTTTATGGAAGCTGTGAGGCTCGAGCCCTCTCACCTAATTACTTCTGTAAGCAGATATGTTTTCCTATGAACGGAGGAGGGAAACAAAACCAGTGTTTAAGGATGGAATGTGTGATCTTAGGAACGGATGTTGTGGGTGTTTTATCCCCTATTTCCCTTACAGACAATTCCTTGAACAAGTGGAAACAAGTGAAATGCTATTTGATCGCTGTCAAATATTACTGTATACACACACTCGCACTGTGAGGCCCCTCGCACATTTGAGTCAGATTGTTGCTCTGCCAGAGAGAGGGGAACATTTTCAGAGGCAATAACTCTTGGTGTAGTTCTAAAAATGTGTTGACAGTTAATTGGTTGAACACGTATTAAACCCACCGGCTTTCTTGTATTTCTCCTGGAGCTGTAATTCTCTTCAGTTACGTCAAGGCTCCTTATTGCTCTTTAATATAAGGTCTTTTATTCATACTGTTTCCTGTCTATCTGAATGAACCCATTAGCGCCTTTCAAATAGTGCAGCTCTCTGGTTGCGCTTTCTAGCATAGGAGAAATAGTTCTTATGGTACAGTATAAAAAGCTGATCCTAGGCTTTGAGGCTTATAAGCTAAATTTGAAGTTCAAAGTTAATTAAAGAAAAAAGAATGCCTTTAAAAGCCACATTATGTGGCCGTTGCATTAACTTTAACAGTATTTCATTGTTTGAATGGTCTTAGAAACAACAGTGGCGGAGCAGAGATTAGATTTTCTAACCTGGTGACCAGGGAGGCAGCATTTCACCCAAGTGACCAGAATGGTATCTATAAATTTCAGCAGGATTTATTACCTTGGTTCAACGAATTAGCTCCTGAGCAGTTCTCAGGACATACACTGTGTTGGTGAAATGACATCACATGGGTCCTGAGTGAGCAGTGACCCTAACTTCACCTCACCCTCTCACAGCTTTTATGACCTCCTCCCCTTAATCCCCCACCCTGTCCCCTCACACCTCTTAACCTCTGGTATTCATCCCATTTTCATCTTTCCAAATAAACCTGCCACCTGCCTTCCTCACCACCGGCTTTTCGGGGGGCATGTGGTCATGTGGGTCAGCTTACCGGCACAAACCGCAGATCAGCTGACTGGTGAGCTGCTTTTAAAAAAAAACACGCATCCCTCGAAGGCTTATTGGTTAGACGGTTGTTGCTGATTTGTTAATGTCTGAAATTAGCCGTGTGTTACTGTGCTGATAGTTATTGCTAAATTAAATTATTTAAAGCTCTCGCTCTTTGGAAACAATTTATATATTTAGTCTGCAACATATCCTTCTTCCGTCCTTCCTTCCTTCCTTCCATCCTTCCGGGAACCAGAAATGGAAAGAGGGTCTAGTTAGCCTCTGAAACATGCAAAAAATGATCTGCCACTACTTTGGTAATCAATTAATTGGTAAAATATATATTTTTAAGCAAAACTTTCTCCAGTTCCAGCTTCCAAATTGCCGCTTTGTTCTGTCTCGTTTGATTGTAAATATTTTGGGAGTTTTGGACCCTTAGCAGGAGAAAACAAGCAATTTGTTAGAGTTACCTCTGGCTTTAGACATTATCTGCATTTTCATAGTCAAAACAATGGAAAGATTAAGAAAAAAACGATTAGAGAAAGGGACATTGTCACATGAATCGATTTTGGAAAATGTATTTGAGAAAAGACAGTCAAATGGTGGCTAGGTGAATCCCCTGCAAATTTTTGTAAAATATTTTTATGTGATCTTGATTCTTGTAGGCCTGTAAAGTAAAAATATTCATTCAAAGATCAGTAAGAAAAGAGTCAGATATCATATCATTTACTGAAATAAAATGTTGAGCTCTTGTGTCAAGGATCATTAGGGACTTTATCCCCCGTGCTCAGTTGTTGACATGGAGATCTGACCATCCATCTGGCCTGTCAGGCTCTCAGACTCGCTGAGTTGTTCTCCCTTCCCTCCGCCAGTCTCACAGGCCTCCTCCTGTCCTGACTTCTTCCCTGTCTCTGCCCTCTGAGGGAGGTGCAGGGGAGTCGTCCGGTACCAGGTACAGCGGGTGATATAATGGTGTGTGTATTTGGAGCTGTTACTGTTTGGGTTGTGGAGAGGTTATCCAGTGACATTTTAATCGTCTTTCTGCCTTCTTTGCCGTGGCATTAGTATTAATCTGCAGGATTAAAACCCAGGCAGTCAGACACTGGACTTGATGTCTTGTTGTAGAGCAGAGGGGGAGCGTGCTAACAACGAGAACGGCGACGCACACTTCCCCGCGTCCAGGCAGGGATGTGCTTATCAGTGACAAACCAAGGTTTCCAGTCTGGAGACATGAGATCTCTGATGAAGGGATGGTTTGTTAACACACCCAAACGTCTCAGAAGGGACAGAGTTGTTTTTTTTATCAGTGGGAGACCGCAGATTTTCACGTGGCTCTTTCATTACTCTGCCGTCAAATCCCTCAAACTCCAACGCTTTGCTGTTTGCGTTTTTAAACATAAAATCTTGTTTTCCTCATTTGTTCATGACATAACTTTTTTAAAGAGACTGTAGGTCAGTTTACACACCACAAAGAGCCCCTTTCAGCCAGTTTTATATTGTCTTCTGTGGCTGTGGAGGAGCTTTCTAATTGATGATGACAGAAAATACAATGTTATTTAAGAAAGAAATATTATAAACTGGGGGCATAGAGTTTGAAAGATGAGGGCATTTTGCAAAGAGAAAGGATCCAATGAAACTTAATTGCATCATGGGTAATGTAGGCCACACAATAAGTCAGGATATCTCAGCCACTGCTGTTTGTTTTTTGTTGATCCTGTTCTATTTGCATCCCTGACACTAAATCTTTGAATAGACTCTGATAATTTGTAGTTGTAGTTGTAGTAGTATGAAAAAGCACGCCATTCTAGTTCATTCAAAGGTAAAATTAGAAATGGATGAAAAAAAAAAGATTGAAGGACAGCATGTTTCAACATACCCAGCAATATTGGGCTCAGTGTTCTTTTTATGTCAATATGTTTGTTTATTTCAAATCCCTCCTTTACATTTCAATAATTATTACACAGATTAATCCAAAAAATCTCTCTTGTCAGATATCCTATTTAATCTCATCAAAGCAAACTGAGCAGTGTTCATTTTGCTTTTATAAATCAATTCCTTGTTCCGCTACAGTAGCAAATGAACTGGCACTGATGTCCAAGATATGAGTTACTGAGCTAGAGCCGTACTGTTTACATTGCAGCTGAGAGGTGTGAATGTCGACATTACTCTGACTGGTTTGTGCAGAAGCCATTTACTTTATTTTTACAACCTCAAATGATAGAAAATCACAAACCATTTTTAAACCATGTGAATTATAATTGTGTCCCAAATTACAAAAAAAGTCAGGTTAAGTTATAGATTGTTTAAATCAATGGAGATGCATCACCGGCAGGGAACCAGATGAGTGTCAGTGTAATGCCAAGGGATTAAGCTTGCATGGCAAAGATGGCGTTGGCACTGCTGCACAACAGAGATCAAGTTCTGTGAAAGCACGCACGCTTGTAGCAAAGTCAGGTTACAGCCACAGAAATACTGTCAAATGCTCTGCACTGCTGCTGCACAACACTTTATGAATTTATTAAAATGTTGATAGATTTGTCATTTTGGAACAACAGAGAAAAACAGCTGGATTGCATCAAGTTGTAGGTGTGGGAAGTATTCCCGCTCATGCCGATCTGGAAACCATTTTAGTCAGCAAAGACTTTCTCACAGCTTTCTTGTAATTCAGTTCAAGAGCAAATAGACAATCTGAATTACCGCTGTGCATCCCAGTAATGTTCCTGAACAGAGCTTTTTCTTTAATCAGTGGACACAGTTAAATTGAGGATGCATACTTACACGACTAAATATTTCATTTGTTTGGCTTTAAAAAAGCCTTTATTACACTGAGATTTTTTACCCAGAATCAGCCAAAACCAAAGTAGTAATTGGTTTATAAATCTAATTTCCTCCCCAAATTCTCAGAGACTCTTTCTTCTTTTATTCATGATGTTCCTGAAAGTTGCGTGAATGCATTTCGAGTTGGTTTACCCTTCAGGAGCACTAAATTAAATTCCATAAACGTAGGTCAGCTAGAGTCTGTCTTTGCTCTTTCTCTCTTTCTCTGTCTTTCTCGTTAACCTTCATCCCCTCCGGCCTTCTTGTTAGCTCTGCAGCTGCTACATTATAAGTGTGCTAAATGTGAATAGAAGCATAAAGGCATTGTGTATGTGTGTGTGCATGTATTTGTGTGTGTGATAGGTCCCAGCTAGTGTGCAGGAGAGTGTATGTGTGTGTGTGTCTTTATTGGTTTGCAGACGCAGCCTTGTGTCCTCCCTCAGATCATGTGGTCTGCTGTTTAATTCTCTTATTCCACTAGTGCAGCAGGGGGGCTCAGACAACTATCTGCTGAATTTGGCGCTATGTGCGTCTATAAATACGCAGCTCACAGAGCACGTTTCATTGCCTAAGATACCTTTGCCTCACGACTATCCCAAACATGCTCACGCTAATAATGTATAATCTGCGGTGATATCTGGTACGTGTCTTTTAGTCTTGGGTTTCCATGTCTGTTGAAATAACTTATGAGCCCTTTGTACTGTGAGGTCATCCTCTGGGGGAGATTTGGACTCCACTGTCAACATACTGTAAGAAAAGGCAGGCGGGCATGTCGGCGTTGTTATGGTTGCCATGTTTGGACCTGAATTGGAATTCATCTCTCGCCGTGCAATAGCACAGTAATCTTCCTTTTTGTTTGCTCTCACCAGCGAGATGATCTTTTCATGCACACGCAGAGAATTCACTTCATAAGCGAACAGGTTTTTTCATGATGCAGAAACTAGAAATGAAACCTATCATTAAAAGATTATGGAGAGTTTAGTGTGTCTTAATGGATTTAATTCACATTTGGACATGCCGTATTATTGCATTGAGTGAAGTGAATTAAGCATGAAATAATACATGTACAGTATGTCTTCACTGCAGAAATTCTCCCTCTTATCATGTCAGTCGCTTTATGTTTTAAATGTTAACCCTTCAAACAACTGGCAAAAGAAAATATCAGCCAGTACAATAATATAAGTAATACAATATAAAATACAATTTTTTAAAGTAAGTTTCCAGAAATCTGGATCTATATTTTGAGCCTCTGTACACTGAAATCAAAGAAATGAAGCATCATGTAAAAGTGTACTTGAAACGAGGTGATTTGCATTGTAAATATGTAAGATAATTTACTATTTAATACTTATGCTTTAGCGGCAGATTTGTCCAGTCATTTTAAGACTTAAGACTTAACACTAAGTGACGGATGTAACTAAGCGCATTTACTCAAGTACTGTGCTTAAGTAGCAAAGTGCTGCTACTTTACTTGAGTATGTGAATCAGAGTGAAATACTTACTACTATACTCTGTTATATTTATTTAATAGCTGTGGACACTAGTTACTACAAAAGTTAGTTACTACAAGATTTTAGAGTTGTTAAAATTTGTTGCAGTTGTACAGATGATGCTACTTACACAAACATGAAATAATGACTTCATGACACATAAGTAAAGAATCGTGTGCTTCTGCTTCTGCTATGTTCTGTACTTTTACTTAAGTAAGAGACCTGAATACTTCCTTCGGTTCTGCTTTTAGGACACAATTATAGACTAAACTGACTTGATGAGAACGCGTTTTTTGCAGTGTCAAAGTCAAGTCAGTTTTATTTATAAAGCTCAAAATCACAAATTTGCCTCAGAGGGCTTCACAATCTGTTCAGCAGATGTAACCTGATATTCTTAGACTATTGATTCGCATAAGGAAAAAAATGTACATGGAAAAAAGAGACAGACATGAATGCAATAGATGTATGCATAATGTCAGTTGTAAACTCTCAAAATAGAGAAACAGACTGAGCTGGCTAAAGTGCAAATGTATATGAAGAGTGTTCTGCAGGAATTAACTGGTTCCACGGGGGTCACTATATCTTGTGGAGCATGAATTTTCCGCACACAGCTCACTTCATGAATGGTTGACAAATGCAGAACGCCGTTTTAACGCTCCGTTCTTCTTCCTCAAAGCTATATGTGTCAAGCTGTGCGGACCTGATGAGATATTTTCCACTTTTAGGAACGAGCAGCTCGTCCTGCCTCAGACCTCATCAAGTCTCAATCCCAAAGACAATTAGGACAATCCGATAAGCTTTACTGTAATGCTGACCTTATGCCAAGCCTTGCAGCCCCCCTGTCTGTTGGGTCGCGGCTTACTTCAGCTACACAAACAATATATGTGTTCCCAAACTGGACACAGTGGAGGCAGAATAAATTGACGAATTGAGCTCAGATTTAGCAAGGGGAAATGGGAGCTTGCGCTGTATCTGCGTGGTGCAGGGATGGAGTTTCAGGGATATTCTGGGTCGACACCAATAATTTTCCCCCAGCTGCTACGAGGTGACCACAGAGCTTTATATAAATCAAGGGACTGTCGCACAATTTACGCAGTGAGAGTTGAATAGAAGGCTCGCGGCATCTCTGTGAATATCCACACCAAACTACAGGGATCAGATTACGAAAACTAGTATTCTCTCACTTCCAACTAAGGCTGTTACCCGAGTGAACCGTGCCAGTTGGTGTGCCCTTGAGTGAGAAAGCGCCCCACTAAGCACATGTCGATCTGGGGATTACATTCAGGGGTTTAGGAGGGGAAAGGAGGCCGTAATCTGAAACTGTTGTGTCTTGTTGCTGTGCACTTTTCTTAATGCCACACTATCATGCAGCATACTATTTTTGCCTCTGCAGATGAGTGCTGCCCCCAGGTTTTTTTCCTCGATAATTCCATTTGAGGTTTTTTTAGTGCCACAAAAGGTGCGAGAGGTTTTGATGTCGGCTGCTGTTATCAGCTTCCCTGTGTGAAAAAACATGAAAGATGAGTCAAGATTACATAAAACAGGTGAAGTAAGAGGAGGAAGTGTTCAACATTTTTGGACATACATAAGAATATTGCGCTACTCTTATGTCTGTACGATAAATATGAAGCAGCTGGGGTATCTTAGCTTAGCATAAAGACTGGAAACAGAGGGAAACACCTAGCCTGGCTTTGTCCAGAGATAATGATGTCATTACCAGCACTTCTACAGCTCTCTAACTGACATGTTATATCTAATTTGTATAGCTAGGTGCCGTTTAGTCTAGCTGTTTCCCATTATTTTTTAGTTGTAGCTTCTTATTTACTGTACAGATGTGAGAGAGGTATCTGTCCTCTCATCTAACTCTCAGCGAGAGAGTAAATGAGTAAATTTCCCAAAATGTTGAACTACGCCTTTAAGTTAAAGGATAATTTTGGTTTATTGCAACTTGGTTCTTATTTTCTGGGAATATTTAAAAAGTCTGGCAGAAGAAGAAATTCAGCAGCCAGAGGATTGACTGAAGATCTCCCACACTGAGTCATCTTCTTCCCGGGCTTCTACTCCTCTGTCCCTGATAGCAAATGAACCTCACTCTCAGCTAGTTCAAGATATCGTAGTTAAACTGAACATGCAGACCAGCAAATGCCAGCCCTGGTTTTGACTTACTACATCGGGGTTCAATAAAAAATATTGCTGATTAGCTCGATGTTCAAGTGAAATAACAGCTCAATCCCCATCGCGCTCCAGTTAACACAATATTGACAAATTATTCTCCTAGCAGGTCAAACGCTCTACTCTTGAAGTAGATATTGATATGTTTGTGATGTGTTGTGTTTCTCTGTGATTATCTGCCATGCCAGCATGGAAATAGCCAGGGCTTATACCGGTATTACCATGCCATTATATGGTGCTAATTAAAAAATAAAGCATTTCTGCTCTTGCCCAGCTGCTATTAGACCCTGTTTAGCCTACAGGTTTGCTTTGAAATGCTCCCTCATTACAGCGCCTCAAAGAAATATCATACAATAGCAAGTTGAAAAGGGCAATGCTTGAATGGAGTCTTAAAGGAGAGGCTGTACTTGGCCTTCAAGTATACATTCCTTCAGCTCAGTGCTTCCTCTGTGGTCCCGCTCCCCTGGCCCACCCCCCTCCCACTCAAGACTCAGTTCCCACAGGGGACTAGGCCAAAGCAAACTCCTCAGAGGAAGTCTCCCTCTCTCACCAGTAAGCGAGAGAGAGAGAGAGGGAGAGGGAGAGAGGAAAAGAGGGATGTCCTATCATCTGGCTCAGTGGGACCTGCTAGGCAGTAGGATGTGCGAGGAGGGTGTTATGACTCTGTGGCCATGCTATGTCTATGATGTGGTGGTGAGTTAAGCCCGTGCGGCTGCTCTCCTGTGAGGTCAGTGTCAGATTTAGCCAGCAGGTCCCTTGTGGTGTCTGGGAGTGTCTGTTTTCTGACTCTATTATGTCTAGCACTCATAGCCTTCCTGGAGATGCAAACCTCAGGGTAGAAATAGTACCAGACAGGCAGACATCCTTTGTCGGGAAAACAACAGTCACGTCAGTAATTACAGAGTCTGATTACAGCAGGACAGCAGCTTTTAGAAAACCGCTGGCCTTGAGTCAGGCAGGTGAGGGGTCGAGTCACCGCTGCCGAGCAGGATGCAGTCACCCGGAGGCCTGGGTTAAAAGAATTAACCTACAATAGCAAAACCAACATGCTCTGTGTGTGTGTGCGTGTGCGTGTGTGTGTAATGTGGTTACGGGTTAGACAGGTAAAGACATTAGTGAGTCAGGAAAATATGAGGGGAGCGTCCAGACAAACATGTCGTGCATGTTATGAAGTAATAAACCAACAGTATGAAGAGGCAGAGTAGAAATGAGAAGGTGATATAGTAAACTTATTTATGGGTTAGTTGTTTCATGCTTAGTTATGGGTTAATTAATGACTTATTATTTAACTTTTACCACCCTCCCATATATAGCATTTAGACAGTGATTGACATTTAATTTATAGTTTATAACACTCTAAAATGCAATTATCTTTCACTGTTTTTTTATGTGCAGTATTTATAACAGAAATAACTATTATGTGTTGTATTATATTGTCATTCATTGTCCAACAGTCACACAAATGAATTATTTTATCTGCTTAAAAGTAAATGAGTAAATTGTATTGTATTTTAAACCATTTATTAAACCTTTATATACTGCCTGTAAATCTAAATAGGGCATGCTTGTAGGGGGGTAAAAGTTTTTTTTTGGGCGGGGGGAGAAATTGTTAAGTCAAATAAAATTTAATTAAATTATTCCTAAAACAGATTTCAAAGCAGCAAGTTTTACCAGAGTCCAAAACCCAAAGATATTCAGTTTACAATGTTATAAAAGAGAGAAAAACAACAAATTATCGTATTTCCTAAGCTTGAACCACAGTGGACCTAAACGATCAATTAAAATTATTATCAAAATTCCTGGGTTTGGTATCTGTAACTCAGGCCCACGGAGCCAGACTTGACTAACACCTCCACCCTTGAGCACACTGTACCAGACTCACACACCCCCTACACACACACACACGCACATACCCTCCCACACAGACATACACCTCACCACGCGTCCCGACACCCACTCATAGCTGCTTGTGCGCACACGCACACTCACGCAGCGTCTGGCTACGTGAAGAAAAAGCTGTGAGACGTGATTCATTACCAGCCGAGTTTTCTCGCTTAATGCTAAATGAGGTTTGTCATTAATTTCCATCTTGAGGTGATTACAGTGAGCAGCGATTAAGGTTTCACAGCTACACGCAACCCCGCTGGAGTGTTTTCCATTGAGGATTTTGAAGGTAGACAGAGTAATCATTTGTCTTGAATAGCACACACGCACACGAGGAGATGGGAGTGTTTGCCATTCCTGGAGGCAGAATGTCATAGTAGTGAGTAAGAGAGTAGCAGGCAGGTCTGTGCTGGCCTGTGCGCCTGCCCAGGTAAACATATCCTCTGTCTGACAAGTGCAGACCTGAGGGCTGGGGAGGTTAGCTATCTCAACACATGCTCCTGCAGCTCGCTACACACACACAGGCATACAATGTATAGCATCAGAGCCTCTGGAGATTGAGTATTTTATTGCACTTAACAAGGCAGATGCCTCCCTCCTCAGGTTTTTCTTCCCTCAAAACGTTTCATGACTCTGTAGCCCTGCGTTGATATTCAACTCTCCCTGAACACTTCAACTCAATCGTCTGTCAGATCTGAGTGCAATTACTTTAATTCATCTCCCTCTCTGTCTCCCTCTGTCTCTATATTGCAATATTTCTGTGGTTCGGGGAGTCGATCTGCTCCACCTGATGGCGCCTCTTCTGCCTGGCAGGGAGCTATGTAGCCCGACTGGCTGCCAGCCAGACCAGCTTGAGTGTCTGCTCAGCTCAAAACCCTGCTCACACACACACACACATACACACACACACGAACACGTAGACATGCCAAGCTCAGAGGCTGAACGCTTACACAGACGCATCTTCTATCCTACTTGTCTCTCTGTGTTCTGTGACTCCTTGCTCTTTTACTGTAGGATTTAACTGTAAAAAGTCACGCCATGTTCTGACAAATATGTGTGTCGCTTATGAATAATGCCATTTACAGTCATACAGTAGCATTTTTAGAAGTTGTGGGCTCTTGAAATATACGTGATGTAATAACTGCACTTTATCTCTATGAAGATTACGATGATTAACCATCTATTCTCTTGCCTCTCCTCAGTCTCCCAGCCCAGTTCCAGCCAAGAGGTTCAAATACGACAAATTGCAATCTCCATCAGCTGAGAAAGAGAGGAAACCTGACTGGCTACAATCGCTGTCCAAGTCTGCACAGAAGGTTTGTGTGTGAAACCAGATTTGCCGCTGAGCTTAAAGGTCAAAACAGTGACTTTAAAGCTGCTGTGCTCTGAATCTTCACATTATCATCTACGTACGACCTCTCATCATTCTTCCTTGTTAAATGAAGAGGGGGTCTTTCATGGCTGTCGTGGCTGATTTAATGTTCTAGTGGTAGTTTACTGTGAGTTTAAGCAAGCTTGTTGTTTTGTTTGTTGCTCCAGGACCTGAAACAGGTCCAGCTGAAACAGAGGCCCTCTGCTTTCCGCCCATGGTCTCCAAAAGCAGCAGAAAAAGAGAAACCAGCAACTCAGAATGAGGTGGAGAGGTGAGTCATCGCAGAAAAGCTGTGATGGTTTCAGTTTTAAAGTGATACTCGTTAAATCAACCAGTGAAATGCTTTAAATGTACCTGTACTGCTTCCACAGGTCCTACTCAAAGAGTCACGAGACTTTGGCGGCTCCCAACCTGACGTTAGCTCCCCTTGCCCCTCCGGTCCAGCCCAGGGACAGCCATACTCCTGACAGGGGGCACGCAGCCATTTCCAGGCCGCTGCAGGAGCTACATAATGGAGACGTACAACCTGCAGCAAAACTGGTCCCCACCAGCACCGCCAAGCCACCCGAGGACATGGACACAGATGGAGAGATTGATGTGGATGACTGTGATGATGGTGAGTACCGCCCATCACCTGGAGTTTGGAATAATCAGGAGAAACAGGAAAATTGAACGTGAGACGGTTGATATAAGACACAGATTTTACAGTTACAACTTGTATTACACAGTAAGCCCCATTGGAAATGAGCCACAGCAGGGCTGGATCAGAGTGAGTCCTGTGCAACTTTGCCACCTGGTGTTAAATGGAAGAAATGCAAGAGAGATAACGTTTTGCTTTTGAGTAGCCACAAAATCATGCAATTCTTCTGTTTTATTGTTGTATATATTATTTATTTTTAATGTGTTGCAACATGATCTGTAGAAAGTTTTTAGTTTTGGTTTCACGTGTTTTTATTTCCTAATACACTGATTACAAACGTATTTTTCTGCAGTTGCTGGGTTCGTGGAAAAATTGAGAAGTAGCTTCACCACTTTGAAAAAAAAATTAGAAATTAACTATTGATAATGACTACGTATCCACACACTGAGTCAGCTGTAACACACAAACATGACACACAATGGTTAAAATAGATTGTTAAAGATAATGGTAAAATACCTTATTGAAAATGTTCCAGGTTCTGTGTGTCCAAGCACTGTAGTAATAATGCAAACCTAAAACTGTCCTAATCTGTGAAGGTTGTATGAAATATGACTTATGTATAACTAATAGCATTAAATATCATCCAGTTTAAAATCAATTCAGCTGAACAAATAAATAGCATTACAGATGGTGTCGATTGAGGGGAAGGTTTCTCTAGCTGTGCCAACAGCTCTGTCACAACAGCAACCTTCTTTGAGAACCAAGACGACAATATTATTCGCTGTCCCAATAATGTCAAACTCTCTCTCTCCTTCAGGTCCAGTGCCACCTTCCTCCCTTGCTTCTCCTCCATCAGCCTCAACCAGTGTGGCTCAGACTCTGACCCCACAGAGTGTTGCTCGGCCTCAGGAGGGACCCGCCTGGCTCTCAGGGACCCTTTGCCCAGAGATGGACTCCCTGAGACAGATGCTGTACGGAGGCATGGACACCAAAGAGGCCCGGGAAAAAGTCCTGCAGGAGATTGTGAGAATGAGAGTGAAGCAGGAGGAGAAGCTGGCAGCTGCTGTACAAGCTAAACGCAGCCTTCAGCAGGTATCACATCCTGTTCTTGCGATGATAATGAAATGAGAGTCATCTCCGAGTGGATGTTGGCATTTTAAACATGAAATGATTATGATGCTTTTGCAGGAATTGGAGTTTGTGAGGGTGGCAAAGAAAGGCCGTCTTCGTGAGGCCATTGAAGCCAAGCGCAACCTGCGAAAGGAGATTGAACGCCTTCGCGTGGATTGGGAGAGGAAGATGAGGGACGCGGAAGAGTCCTGTGGGCGGCTGAAGAGAGAGCTGGAGAGAGAGAGACAGCTGCGAGTTTGTGACAAAGGCTGTGAGGCTGAACGTCTCCGGGTCAAGTACTCCACTCAGGTAAGACGCCTGCAAGATGCATAATCACCAAAACCTCCAGTACATAGTTTATTTGTGTTTTTTTCTCTCCTCATTTGTATTTCATTTATACTGACTGTTCTCTGTGTTGTGCAGATTGAAGAGCTGCATGTGCAGCTACAGCAGGCAGAAGCTGACCGTGAGCAGCTGAGGCAGGAGCTGCAGCAGGAGAGGGAAGCTCGGCAGAGCCTCGAGAGTGTTGTTAAAGACCTGCAAACCCAGTTGGCCCTGCAGGCTGACAGCAAGGACGCAAACACAGAAATGCACAGACAGATACAGCACACCAATGGATCCTAAAGTTGCACATTCATAACCGGAGAAAAAGGACTCGATGAAAAGGAGCATGGTTAAGGACTTCATTGCACCTCGTGTGAGGGAAAAGAGACTCAGCAAAATGCAAAGTCATATTTGTAGTGGAAAAAAATGTCATATATAATATGATGTGATATAAATCTATATTATTATGACAATATATGAATTTTATTAAATGAACTGGAAAGTAGCATGATGTCTGAGCATGTTGTAGAGCGTGAAAATTTAAGAAAGACTTCTTCAGTGATGAACACATCTCTCCAGTGACGTCAGAGCCCTCAGTTAGACACCTGACGCTGTCCAAGGATTTTATTTTGGTATAAGCTATTCTAAGATGTGCAAATATAGCCACATAACACTACTTGAATATGAAGGGAAGAAACATGTTGCGCCTGGTGAAACATGAGACGATGAAACTCTTGGTGCCACAGAATATTGGTACACTCAAAGGTGTCATTGCAGACCACTGGAAACAAGAGACACCAGTTTACCACTATTTACTTTTAATATCAGCTTGCTTTTTATAACTGTGTAGATTATATACTTTTTAAGAAATATTGCTTGCGCAGCACTGTTATTCCACAGGCAAGAAAAAAAACATCCATATACAAACATGTACGCATGTATACCAGCTTGTCTACCTTTTGTATTTTATAAACCTGAAGTATTGGAGGTTACGTGGGCTGCCTTCAGGTCCACCACTGTTTCATGCTTAGATATTTTATGGAAGTGTTACTTTTTAATATTATGATGCAACTTTATTTGTTGTTTGAACAATGTTTTCCAGTCATGTTTTTTGCAACCAAACCATGTGATAAATAGTAAATATTCTTGCCCACTTTAGTGCAGATAAGTCTACAAATGCCCTCCTAAAAGAAAAAAGAAAAAAAAAACTTCAATAGCTGTCTGTTTTTGTTGAAATGCGGTACTTCTGATTTTCTATTGAGTATTGTAAAATAATTTATATTCTATAATAATTTGCTGCCTATCAAAAGAAATCATTCATTTTTAGTCACTGGTTTTAGGGCTCTTAAATCAACAAATGCTGTTTATATGAACAACATTTCTACATATATACAAAATATGGATATATATTTTTTTACTTTAAGAAAAGGAATTGCACTTTTTAAAGAAAAGAACCTTGCATTGTGCATTGTACTCCCTGTTACATTTTTCAAAAACACAAGTTACCATGAACTTTGAATTTAAACACACTTTCCCTCAGTATCCTCTGATGTAAATACAATGATATTGTAAATAAGATCTTTGTTGGTATGTTTGCTTGCTCCAGACTTAAACTGATTATGAATATTATTTTTTGCTCTTACTTGAAACCAAAAAGAGACTATATTTGGATTTGTACAACTACAATTTCATTATTGTTGTATCCCTGAGTGTCATTGCAATCACAGGGCATTGAGCAGAGTGGACGCATGTACGAGGAGAATGAAATCATTGGCGGTTGTGCACTTGACTTATTGATAGTTTTTCTAGGTTTGGCACACCAACAGAATATTATAATTTGTCCCTTGCTTTTGTTTATTTGAGAAGAACTTTATTATTTGATTAATTATAGAGTATATATTACACTACAGACCAAAAACTGAAAAATGGATATGAAATCTCTGCACCTCCAGCTCCCTCGTCAGATAGAGTAGAAGTGACACCTTCTTATGGTTTCAACCTTAGGTGCTGTCATATATTTTAGACAAGAAACACTTTTATGTCTTATCATTATGATACCCTCGCTCAGTATTTGTTGGGTACAGTGTAATAGCAATATCCATTTTGTTAGCTGATGCTGTTGTAGTTTTGGTTTTGGAAGTGAGGGTTCACTTGCCTCCTGTTTCAGTGTTTTCTTTTCCTTCGGAAAACTTGTATAATACCCATTAAAATCTAAATCAATCCTACGGCTTCTGAGAAGTGTTTTTTTTTCTTTTAACCACAATGGAAACAGTGTTTGCACATGCTTGTTTGTGTGTGTGTGTGTGTGTGTGTATTTGTATTTCATGGAATAACAATGTCAGTCAACTGGTCCACCACTTTGGTCTGCACAAAAATATCTCAACAATTACTGGATGTTTTGCCAAAAAATTTGGTCCAGACGTTCATGGTTCCTAGACAATGCATTCTAATAATACAGAAGATCCATCTAGCTTCCCCAAATACCTGCAAAACCAATGACACCATTGAAATTAGCCTTAGCTGTATTGTGTTTAGTAGTAATCAATACAAACATAAAACAAAACATAACATCAGCATGCTAACATGCTAAGATTATGAACATAGAAAACAACATACATGTTGCCATTCACTGTGCCAAATTAAAGCCTCACAGAGCTGCTAGTGTGGCTGTAGACTCGTTTTCATGAGAGATTGGGGAAAAACTCTTGCATATAGGGCCACTGTTGTGATTAGAAAATACTAAAGTTCCTATACTGGTATCAGAAACAGTGTATTGATTATCATAAATGTATCAGCTGACTGAATGGTTTAATGAGGGATAAAATATAAAAGTGCATTTACAACAGAGGCAAACTGTCCCTGGGTTCTTTCCCCGTGTTTTCCTCTCTCTCCCTTGTGTGTGTGTGTTTGTCTCCACCCATCTGTCTGTGTCTGTCCTGTCATCAAGCGGAGACAAGGAGGTCACCTCAGTTCATCTACCTGCACACCTGTGCTAATCACACACCTGCCGCTGATCTTCAATCAAGCCACCCATACCCTCTGCAGTATAAGACCAGCTTAGCTCTCCGCTCATTGCTAGATTTTCTGTTGTCACATGCTGGTAAACAGTGTGGCTTCTCCATTCATTAGTTGTTTCTTTGCTGCATGTCTGAATTAACGCCTGATCTCTTTGTCTTCCAAGACTCCTGGATCACTCCCTCCTCCCTGCCTGTTCCTCCTTGCTTCCACTCTCTCCTCGTTTACTGCCAGCCCAACCAGCTCTCTCCCTGGTCACTGCCAGCATCAGCGATCGTTTCAACAGCCAACCAACTCCTGGACAAACCACTGGATTCACCCTGTCTGAGCACTTAATAAATCGCAGGTTGATTCCACCTGTGTCTGACTCTCTAGTCGTCTCTTGTGTCTACACTTTGGGGTCCAGCCAACACAAACAGGAAACACAGTTAATCATGAGTGCAATTATGTGTGCGATATCACAGGCCTAAATTGCTTATACTTAAAACAAAAAGCTTCTAAGGAAGTTTATATGATGTGGAGAGGGTCTTTATATATGCTGACTTTAAGTGGCCCTTTTTCACAGCAGACATTTTGTCTCTCATAGCAGGAAAAGCTGGTGCCACTAACAACATTGAAAATGAATCTAATGTATTCAAGTTTTCCAGTAAGACTTGACGGTGAGTCAACATCCACACCCCCAAACTGAAGCAGATAAATGATTTCAAACATACTTAACTTTACTGTTTACACTCATGCTCTCTATACTGTAGCATGTCGTAAAGTTTTACAAACAATTCAGGCCTCTGACATCATGAGCCAAACTGATGCGACTGGACCGTCAGCTGGCACACTTGGTATTTATTAGCTGTTGTTTAGCAACCCTGCTAATTTTGCCGATGATGGTTTTATAAGCCCCCATAGGTGTTTTCACTTGAAATGGATGATTACATCTCTGCTCATGCATGCTGAAATTAGATGGGGTTATTCTGGGAATTATGCCAGATCAAAAGACTGATATTAACTGTTGATATCACACCCTGACATGTTCAAGAAAACCTACATAAGAGTGGGAAAGTCTTCTCTGTGCAGGCAAAAATTAGGCAAAATTAATTAAATCACCCATGTGGGCTTACCATGAGTATGTGGGGACTTTAAAGCAAAATGAAAAGCCTGAAATCAAGCTATGTCTGTCTCTTTTTAAAATAACTCCCTTCATATGTATTTAAAATTTTAGTGAATCTTCTTGAATATTGTGATATGACACACATACCATACATACGTTCAGTATACGTGTACTGTATATCACACTGTTGCCTCTAGGGGGAAATCATTGCACATAGTTGAGGGGTGAATACTTACTAATAGTCAAATACACTAGTGTGACTATAACCTTAAATCATGATAATGTTTATCCTTAAAGGAGTATTAAGTTTACTATATTTCTACATTCTTTGATGATTATACCTGCCATAAGTGTGGTTAAATAAATACTTGCACCCTTCCTTTTCTATTCTCTTTCTTCAGAGGCTTACTGGTTGCATGAAAATCCCTCCATGAAAGCAAGGCTGAAGCCTTACTCCAGGATTACAGCTTGAGGAAGATTTAGTCACTGACACATGTTGCACACTCTTACCCTGCGAGCCCTCGTTCAGAGCAAGAAAACAAACACAGAGGAACCTATGGCTGCCGCACTGAATCACTGGACACAGGATGATGAGGAATGAACCCTTAGGATGGGAATGCTGTTCCCTGTTCTCATGTGGGAAGACTTTAACTGGAACAGGAGGACATGCTGACACAGCAAGAGTGAGGAGGAGGGGGGTGCATGTGGTGTGAATGGGACAGGAGAGTTGGACTCAAATGTACAGCTCAGGGATGACCAGCACCCCAGCGATGGCACCTCTGTCTCCGGGGATGAGTGGCACCCCACCACTGTCCCCACCCAAGAAGGCCACCTTCCAGTCTTTAGGATCTCTGTCAGCAGGAATGTTCTCCCCTTCACTTGCCAAGGCCTCCTTTCATCAGGCGAGACAGGACTCCTTGAATTCACCCACACCGTCCATTATGAGCTCCCCAAAGCTCTGGCAGAAAGCATCCATCTCCAGACTTGCAGAGGAGTTTTTCTGGATTGGTGGTAGTGTGGTTGCACAGCCGAAATGGAGACTGGGTCAGATAGGTAAGATTCACTAATGCTATAAATATTAATGTTTTTATACACTCAGCTTACTGCAGAATGTCAACAGGTTCTTTAGTTGAAGTGCCTACAAGCTGCTGCAAACTAAAGAGTTTTTTTAATTCACTTTATTGGACACACATGACATGAATATAATTTAGACCCAGGACATGTGAAACAATGTGAAACTTTTCTTACAATCTTCTAAAATGTGCAAATTTTGGAGGTTGGACAGAGTTGCAGGGAGGCTTGTGAGTAGATAATGGGCATATGGACAGTAGACAATCCTTTAGGATTAGCCTGAATGATGTGCCAGGTTGCGTCACATACATCTGAGCTTCAGATTACAAACAGAGGTTACCTGCTCTCTGCACACAAAACAATCACACCATTTCACCATGTCTGAATATTGCAAGAAAATAGTCCGATAATCAGATGTACTATTTCAGTATGAGTTCTGTATGCAAACACCGTTCAAAAGCTGCAAGAATCTGCATCAAAAAAAAAAGTTTGGAGTAAAGGTTTGAATCACTGTGAAGCTTCTTATATTTGTTGGATTTGTTTTTTACACAAAGCTAATTTCTGGTGTGTGTATATTTTGTCCTTTTGCCTCTTATCATTAACACATATACAGCTACTTAAATCCCTGTGTGACGCAGCCTATAATCTCATAAACAAGTGCTTGATGGTAAACCTCTACTTGTCTGAGCTGCTTCAGGGGATTCCTTTGGTGTTGTCTTCCTGCACACAATCACAGCACAAATACTACAGTATTTCATGCATCATAAATTGTCTTAGTCAATAAGTACATCTGAAATGATAATATATATGTATGTATAAAACAAGATAAGAAAAATGGACAAGCTTAGCTCAAATAGTTGACTTGCACAAGCTCCCTCGGATTTTGACAGTATGTAAATGACAATGTAAAGGCAGTGACAGCCACTAGGTTCTTGATAAATACTGTGTCTCCTTGTGCCCTCCTGTAGTGGAGAGGTGTATGTGCACCATGCAGACCGGCACTCAGATGTCCAAATTGAAGGGGAAGAAGAAAGGACTGGTCCGATTCTTTTATCTGGATGAGCACAAGTCCTGCATACGGTGGCGGCCCTCCAGGAAACATGACAAGGCCAAAAGTAAGACATCAGCACAACACTGACTTTCCAACACTGGGTGCGTATTATTCAGCACTGATCACATAGCAAGATAAGAACTACTGTTATGACCTCTTTTTGTGTGCTTGTGAGTTTGGTTGTTTTCCATTATGCTTATTAAGAGAACAGGCCGCACAGAGTTCCCCTAATTGCTGCTTATATCCACTTCCTATAACGTTTTTGTGAACTAGACACAATATAAGCATTCACCTTTGACCTTTAACAACAAAGTGTATTTGTTGTTATTTTTTGGTTGTGATTGAATATGTTTCTTACACCAAGAAGTTTCCAGATTTTACTGATTTAGCTGAATGACTGATTACTCTAGGAAAACCTAACTTCTGCATGCGTATAATCCATCATAAACACTGAACATAAAATATTCATATTCATATTCAATATATTTTTAAACGAATAAGAGATTTAGAGAGGCAGATATGAAGTATTTATAATCCAAAATGTGAACTTCATGAACTATATGAACTTTTCTCCTTTAAAACATACATACAGACAGACATATTGATATGAACTATCATTTTGATAAGAAGTTCAGCTCAAAAAGGCAGTTTATAGACAATAACTGGAACCATCGATCCACACAAACACTTGAATAAACTTTTCTTGATAATGTGTTTCAGTAACTATCGATTCCATCCATGAAGTCTGTGAAGGGAAAAAGTCAGAGATCTTCAGGCGGTACGCAGACAACCGCTTCGATCCAAACTGCTGCTTTAGCATTTACTATGGGGAGCATGTGAAGTCCCTGGACCTGGTCTCCACCAATGCAGAGGAGGCCCGTACCTGGATCACTGGGCTGAAATACCTAATGGCTGGTATCAGTGATGAAGACAGTTTGGCTCGGAGACAGCGTACCCGTGATCAATATCCTTTATCCAGCTTCTAATACACACGTTTGATCTCTGAATAAACAGTTATTACAAATACTTATATATATTCTACTCATCATATTGCTACAAAGTGGACAAGAAGATGAGTATAACGTAACAGAACAGCACACATGAACCTGATCATGATCCTTAACTGCAGCCTCACGTGGTTACAGCAGACTTTCTCTGAGGCCGACAAAAATGGAGATGGTACCTTGAGCATTGGAGAGGTTCACCAGCTGCTCCACAAACTCAACGTGAATTTACCCAAGCAGAAAGTCAGGCAGATGTTTCAAGTAAGACTTTAATCCACACAGGTTAATTGTGCAAGCTGGTATAGATTTACTGTGCATGACCCAACATCAAAGCTGGACTCATTTACTACTAATATCCCCTAACTGGAACTGTTGCTTCAGTCAAGACATGGTTACAAAACATAATGCACACTGTGTTAAGCTACACCATGTTGGTTTAGTTGATGGCTCTATTTTAGTTAGATACACTGACTGAAATAAAAAAAATAACTAACAAGACTGAGACTGAGAGCCATGCTAACAGCTCTGTGAAGCAAAACGTGGCAAAAGCAGTGCAATGTGCTAAATGCTAGTGTCAGCATAATAATATGCACACAATGAGACTGCTAACATGATGCTGTTTAGCAGGTATAATGTTGATAATGTTGATTGTGGTGTCCATCACATTTTCTAACAAGTTCAAAACTCACAACTCAGCTAAGGATGATGGGTTATTTTGCAAACCAATACCCACAAACTAAAGCTTAGGTGTGATGGTGGTGCAAGATGATAAGTAAGAGGTCATTAAAGTTATTACAATCCATCCTGCAGAGAACAGAAAACAGAAAGAGTGTACCATATTTCATTAAATCCCTCCAGTAGTTGTCGAGACATTTGACTCAAAACCCTCCATGTAAATTTCATGGTGGCACTAAAGGAAAAGTCAGAGGGTCACCAAAGTCAGCAAGATCCATACTCTGGGAAGCATGAATATATGCACCTCAGTACAATCCATCTGGTTTTTGTGTTTCAATATATTGTAATATTTCAATGTAGTCTGGACCAAAATGGTGGACCTACAAACAGACCAACATTGCCTTGCAAAGAGCCACACTTCCACCAAGGCTAAAAATATATAAATAGGTTTATATCTAGCAGAAAATGCCTCTTAAGCAGAAAAAAATAGAAAGTATCAACAAAATAGGGCTGCAATTAAATGATTTCTTAATGCATCATTTCTAAATGTGCAAACAGAAAAACACCAGCCTTAAAAAGATGTTAAAGCTGGAAAATCCTTGATGTTCCCTGAAAAGGCCTATTCTTTGATCTTCACATCATTTCAGTCAGAGAAGCAGCGAGATGAAAGGATGGAGATGGAGCCAGGAGACAAATATGTATATACAGTATTTTGGCAGGACAGTGCAGGAGAGTGCCACAGGAAGGCCATATGGCCACAGCAGAACAGATGGCTTTAGCTGCACTGCAATATTGCTTCAGTTCAGTAGCCCACTGTCCTCCCTTCCTGATGATGATAGTATGATGAGTACCATCATGTTTGATGGTAATAAAGATATATCCTTCAAATGGGCGTGTGGTGGTACATATTTTCTTCAGCAGGGTGGTTATCTGAAATCACACACACTGGGAGAGTTATTTCTTGCTCATAAAATACTTCTGTCATTATCTGCAGGAAGCAGACACTGACGAGAACCAGGGCTCTCTGGGCTTTGAAGAATTCTGTTCATTCTACAAGATGATTTCCACACGCAGAGACCTCTACCTGATAATGATCTCCTACAGCAACCAGAAAGAAGTCATGGATCTCCACGACCTCGCACGTTTTCTGGAAAATGAACAGAAGGTACAACAAAATGTAAAAATGATTCATGTCAACCTTTTGTGTTAGGTGAGACTCCTATACTGTGCATTTTGTTTTAAAGTTATTATACTTAAGCTTGTGATTAAATCAAATCCCAGTCAAATTTGGAACTATTCATGGTGAGCATTTTTTCAACAATAGCCATTCAAAATTGGTGGTAGCAGAGTCCACTATTACCCCACAGGATTTAAATTGTCATCACATGCACAGATGATTCAGAGCAAACAATGCAATACAGCATTTCCTGTTTGTAATTTTATCTAATCAATATCAGCTTTATTGTTTAGTAGAAAATAAAAGAAAGAATGAAGATAGAAATAAGTAAATAAAAGAAAAGTCAAGTAGGAATAAACTAATAAAACAGTAAAATACAATTACAGTGCAGCACAAGATCCAAGACCCAAATCCAACGTAACCTACGATAAGGTACACGTGGAAAACAGAAACATTTTAAACCTCTATATTAAAAGAACTAAGAACTTTAAAGAACATCCCACTGCTGCTAGTCCACAATAAAAACATTCAACTTCTGAAATATATTTTTTGAATATTGGGTTTACTTAAACTGAAAAGTGACTTTCCTGATATTGTTTATTTGCAGATGCGAGGTCTGGCCAAAGAGCATCTAACTGACATAGTGGCCAAGTTTGAGCCATGTCCTGAGAACCTGCAGCGTATGGTACTGGGTATTGATGGTACGGGGGAACCTGCTTCCAACAACTCATTTAATATTTGACCACTAAAAGGCATCAGTAACGTCATATGCATCACTCAAACGAGACATGACATCAACATATAAACACCACAGTTGGTCTGACACTTTCTTCCTTCAGGTTTTACCAACTTCATGAGGAGTCCCGCAGGTGATATCTTCAATCCCGAGCACAATCAGGTGAACCAGGACATGACGCAGCCACTGAATAACTACTTTATTGCCACATCACACAACACCTACCTGACAGGAGACCAGCTGCTCTCTCAGTCTAGAGTGGAAATGTACGCCTATGTTCTCCAGGCAGGCTGTCGCTGTGTGGAGGGTAAGAGCCTGCAAAACCAGAACTTCATCTCTCTTCACTGTGTTTTCATGACATTAGAGACACTCGTCATTAACTCTTGTGTTCTTTCTCGCTCTTCTCTCAGTGGACTGCTGGGATGGGCCCGACGGGGAGCCTATAATCCATCACGGCTACACCTTGACATCCAAAATTCTCTTCAAAGACGTTATCGAAACCATTAACAAATATGCCTTCACAAAATCACAGTAAGTGTGTGTGGTTCCCGATGTGTTTTTTGCAAGCTTTCACACTCTGGTGCATCACGCCTGTTCACCATGTGGCTCAGATATCATCACTTCTCCCTCCTCTCAGGTACCCAGTGATCTTGTCCATAGAGAACCACTGCACTGTGCCTCAGCAGAAGAAGATGGCTGAGTGTCTGAAAGAAGTCCTGCAGGACAAACTGGATCTGTCCAGTGTCAATGTGCATGAATGCAAGAAGCTGCCCTCTCCTGAGATTCTGAAAGGGAAAGTTTTAGTAAAGGTAAAGTTCTTTTTAGCAACGTGATGCCAATTCTGAGCGAAAGGGATACAAAGTCAAAACACTAATAATAGGCAGTAAAAAATAATAGGCAATAAAAAAAACGCATTATGATCACACTTAAACTACTCAATCCTTAATTCTTGTTTTCCAGGGAAAAAAGCTGCCAGAAAACCTTGATTCTGATGCAGAGGAGGGTGACGTCTCTGATGAGGACACTGGTGATGAGGATGACGAGGAAGACGATGACGATGATGATAATGCGCAGGCAAATTAAATGTTAAAAACTTAGACAGACAGACAGAGAGACAGACAGACAGACAGATAGACAGATAGATAGACTTAATTATGCATTCTGTTTGACTGTTTTAGGATGGAAATAGTGTTACCTCTGCCAATCCAACCAAAAAGAAAAGGCGATTTGGCAGATCGATCATAAGGAGCTTCAAGCGAAAGGTCAGCCCTTTGCTCATATTCTCAACCTTTTTATCATGGCCCTCTTACTTGTTGACTTTTTCCACCACCAGAAAAAACTGTAAATAATACATTTGACAAGTTCAGACAGATTGTGAAAAATTGGGGGAAAAAAGTGAACACATTGTTGGGGACTGCTCTGCTTTTTTCAGAGGAAAAAGAGAGTAAAAGTGAAAAATAAGGCAGCATCTGATGGCGAGTCAGACCACAGCAGCAGCAGGGAGAGGACACAAATAGTTTACCATCCCAAGTAAGGCTTGTCATTGAATGAAGTGCGTCTAGTCATTTAATACTCTTAGTATTGGCAGTTACTCTTGTACTGAAACTCTCTGTACAACTCTCCCTTCAGGAAGAGGAAAACAATGAGGCTGTCCCGAGCTTTGTCTGACCTGGTCAAGTACACAAAATCCGTCCGTGTGCATGACATAGAAACCCAAGGTAAAGGGTCTTTAAAGCAAACATCAGACCTGAAATCTTTGCATATATTTCATAACACCCATAACCTCACAGTTCCTTGTATATTTTAGGAATGGATGTTTGATGCTGTTTGTTTTTTGTGCTGCAGCGTTCACAAACAGCTGGCAGGTGTCTTCCCTCAATGAGACTGTTATGAACCAGATCTTACAGCTGAAGCCAGGTGAGTTGGTCCGTTTTAACCAGCGACAACTTCTAAGAGTCTACCCGTCCAACTACAGAGTGGACTCAAGCAACTTCAACCCACAGCCATACTGGAATACAGGATGCCACATGGGTAATAGCTCACAAACACTGCATCACTGCCGGCTTTTCTAAAGTTACAGTGTTTGATATTGTAGCAGCTTTTAATTTATGTATAAATGTCGATGTTTCATTTTAGTCGCAATGAATTATCAAACGGACGGTCGCATGCTTGAACTGAACCGAGCCAAGTTCTCAAGCAATGGAAATTGTGGCTATATCCTGAAGCCTAAATTAATGCGTAAAGGTACGTGTATAAGCTGATTGTGATGGATTGATTTAATGGTCCCTTTGCAAGGCTTTAATTGAGTTTCTTGTTTTTCCTCAGCTGCCTTTAACCCCATGTTGGAGGAACCTCTACCAGGACAGAGAAAGACTCAATTAGTGCTTAAAATAATCAGTGGACAGCAGCTTCCTAAACCCAAAGACTCCATGTTTGGGGACAGAGGAGAGGTGAAGCCAACATACTGCAGAGACAATCTACTATTGAAACACCTGACAAACCTTTAAAACTTTATCTTAAACCTTTGTTTTCTTCACTCAAATTTTTGCATTTTTTGTTCATGTTCCTGCACTTCCAGATTATCGATCCCTTTGTTGAGGTTGAGATAATTGGTCTACCTGTCGATTGTTCCAAGCAGCAGACCAGGGTGGTGGATGATAATGGTATTTTCCCAAAATACACCTTGCAATACAAATCTCAGAAGAGACAGTCTGCCTGCCTATATTTCAGTCTCTGTAACTTCCCCTCTGCTGTCACACAGGTTTCAACCCAATGTGGGAGGAGACCCTCGTCTTCAACATTCAGATGCCACAGATCGCCCTGGTGCGCTTCCAGGTGTGGGATCATGATCCAATTGGAAGAGATTTCATTGGACAGAGGACTGTTGCTTTCATCAGTATGATGCCAGGTGATAAGATTTCCGCGAAGCGCACATCAGAGTTTGGTCAGAGTAAAGATCCTCTTGGGTTTGCTTATTTGTAGTTTCAACTTTGTTCAGTTAAAAAGCTTCAGCAGACCAAAACATTATGAGAAAAATGCAAAGTTTTTTTTTTTTAATCTTCTCTAGTGAGTAAAAATGTGAGTTCAGTTTAGCATTTTGAGAAATCTGCCAGTTCACTGAGTTGATGATGACACCATGTCTCATGTCTGTCCTATCAGTAAGACTACAAGCAGCAGCCAGTTAGCTTAGTTTAGCAGAAATGCTGGACACAGGGAGAAACAGCTTGCCTTGCTTAACAAAATCTCCCTACCAACAGCTCAAAAACTTGCTTCTGTTATAAGCTTCTGTTATAAGTTATATCCTGCTTTGTAAAACCACAACTTCCCAAAGTAGCTCACAAAATGTTTTTTTCTTTAACACTTTCTTAAATGTGTATGAAAATTTAGGTTAACATAACTTTTATGCAAAATTGGTAGGTTACCGGCACGTGTACCTGGAGGGGATGGCAGAGTCATCCATCTTTGTCCATGTCGCCATGAATGATATAACAGGAAAGGTAAGCTACTAAATAAACCTACATATGTGATTTCAGCTTCTTATCTGTTCCATCTCCATCCTAAAACCTTTGCTGTCCTTTGTTAATCAGATCAAACCCACAAATGCAGTGCGTGTGGCCAGAAAGCACATCCAAAAAGCAGCCCAGAAGCATATGAAGGGTCATCAGAGGCAGCCCTCACTAGACTTCTCTGTCCTGTCCTCAGAAGACGGACGAGCTCTGTACTTCCGCAAGGATCTGGACACCCTCTCACAGGACAGCAGGAACGGGGACAGTTTTTCTCTGGTATCAGGGCCAGCAGCCAAGGCTGCCATCCACAAAGGGGCCATGAGTGAGCCAGTGAAACGAGCTCACAGAGTTAAAATTCATGAACCACCAGAGACAAGGAGAGGGATCTTCAGCCGGATGTCCTCCACTGACTCCCACCACACGGGGGCCGCTCCCCATGTGAAAATGGAGAGTTTTGACCTTGACGTGTCTCCCCAGGCTTCTTGGCTTGATGGTCCTGCTCCTGACAGCCAAAATCCTATTCAAGAAGAGTTGGAGAATGAACCTGATGAATCACCGGAGTCAAACTGTGCTGAGCAGGATGCAGCTCAGACATCTGAACCACAGCAGCCTGAACAATCTGAGGAATTACCAACAGAATCACAGCCAGACAAGGACATTACCACTGAACCTGAGAAACCACCAGAAACACAGAATCAGACTGATTCACTCCCTCAGTTTCAACCCGTGCCACAGCCTCTGCCCCAGCCTGAAGCCAAATCCTCTCCACTTATCCCTCCACCGTCCCCTGCCAGGGTGAGACGGACCTTAGAGGCTCCAGCCACCCCACGACCCTCCACGCCCATACGAACAAAGGCCCGCTCACGCAGTTGCCCTCGAAAACAGACTACCTCTGCTCAGACACCCATGGTGAACCGCAAGTCCATTCTCCGCTGGCAGACGCAGCGAGAGCACAAAGCTGCGGCAGCTACAGCCGCCAGGTGACGCCCATACCCTGCAACGGCCTCTGTCTGTCGGACACTACGTCCAGCAGCAGCGACGGCAGCACAGACAGCCAGGAGTTTGTGCCCTCCTGTATGCCAGCTGGGGCAGAGCAACATGAGGGCACACTGCAGAGGGAGATGAAGGCCCTTTTTGACCAGAAGATGAGGGAGATCCACTGTAAATCACCGCTTTTCATGGATGATGAGCCAGAGATGATTTAAAAATAAAAATAAAAAGAACTGTAAATAGGGCTAAATTGCGGCTTTAGTTTTGACTTTTCTTTTAGATTAGACCAGTTTAAATCTGTGACTCCAAAGAGAACAAGGTCCCTCAGAAGACAAAGAAAAAGAGTAACAACGCAACCACAAAAAGGAGGTGTGGGAGGATGACGAAAGGGGCTGAGTCACAAAGCAGTACTGATTTTCTTTCTAGATTAACGGGAGGACACCACGCAGAATTACACAATTAGACAGTTTTTATTATTGTAGGCCTGCTGTAAAGTTTACAATCCACGCTGTTGTATGCATGATGCTGGAATGTCTACATTTGACACAGTTTTTATGCATGAAATCATTTTTAAAGAGAAATTGTCAAAACCATGTGATGCCATTGCCAACTGTACAAAACAGCATGATGCAGAGTCATAAAAATTACAAAGTAAATGTACATGAGAACTATTTGTTAGTCAAAAGTGTAAACATGGGTAATTTTAATAATTATTTTTATAATATTTAAACTATAATGTATGCTTTTTCATTGAAACTGTAGAGTTCCTACTTGAAAATCAATAAATTTACTATTTTAATAAAATGTGAGTTTTCATTTTTAGATTTGTATGAAATCTTATCTGATGTATCTTTACATGCAATTAAGTTAATGTATAAGTTGTGTATTATAATAAATTCTGAAACAGCTATCATACCAAGAAAAAACAAAAAGTTAAAAGAATCACAGTTAACTTACTAACAGATTTGTTAAGCTGACTTGTTTCCAGGATGTTTCTATACTTTTTCTTTATCTTTGTCTACATTTTCCTCAGGTCTCTTTTCATCGTTGGTCCTCAAGCGCAGACTCAGTTCTTCAGTCAGCACAGTGCAGCAAGATTTCTGTGGGAAGAACAGATCAATATGAACAGCACTGAAACAAACTAATTGAATAATGTGGTGATGAATTTAGTATAAACATGGTTGTGTGGATGAGTGAGCGTGACTGTGTGAGTCTGATTGTGTCTTCTGCCCAATGACAGGGTTGCTTTTAAGTGTAACAGATTGCTTTAAATGGTTGAGCAAATGTTGCAGCCTTCAGGTTTTTAAGGGTTTAAACCCCTATTGAATAAACACAAACACACATTGAGGAGCAAAAAGCAAGGCTGCTCAGTTAGTTTCTCAAAAGTTAACACTGTGAAGATGGATATTTATTCGCCTGACAGAAGTAATATGATTTGGGAATGCACTCATGCACACACCCTCTGCTCAGCTGCACTTCTGCGGCTCTTGGAGGTGAGCTCCAGGACAGCCAGCAGTGCTCCCAGCCCCAGGCCCAGGGAAAGAACCAGAAACATCCCTTTGAGGCTGTGCGGCTGCACAGCAGAAGACTTGGCCTTGTCTGTCATGCAGCTGCTGGCCCACCACCACTTACTTCGCAGGTAAGCCAGCTCCCCTGCTTCGCTCAGCTGAAGGATTGCCACACTGAGGTTCTTTATGATGGGCGAGCCTTGAGGAAATGTATAGATTTAATGTTAATTGTGCCACTGTATTTATTTTAATGTCATTGTAGGATGAAATGAGTAGCCTCACCGAGGGCCGCAGCGATGCTGTATCCCCTCATGCCAATGACTTCATGTGCTCTGACCAGTTCACAATGACGTGCTACTGCCAAGTCAAGAGAAACAGACTCCCCAATAAAGGCAAAGTCCCCTTCTTTTGCACGTCGGACCCCTTCATCCATAGATGACACAAAACTCTTAGTTCTCTCCATGTGTTCGTAGATTCTGCGGTACACTGGATTGTTTGAATTCTAGATGAAGGAAAAACAGAATTAGAAAAACAACAGAAAGATGGGGGATTTGTAAGTGATTAAATGTCCTTGTACCTTGAAGAAGGCAAGGGTTGAGGAGCCAGCCAAACAGCCGTACTCAATCATGTCCTGATTGGCCAAGTCCTCAAATCCTTTCACTGACAGGTGAGTGGACTCAGAGGTTTTAGAGGAGCTGAGATTGGAGAAATAACAAGCCAGAAGGACGACAGTGAATAACCACCAGCTGCAGCAGATGACACGTCCTGAAAGAGCTCTGGGGTGAGGACCAGCACCTGACAGCACAAAAGAGTAAAAAGAAAAATGTCACAAGCCAGGAAAGGAGACAATTTCCAGAAAAGAAACAAATCAGCAAATTCATTATAAAATGGCACACAAAATATCTGGCTTTGCTGTTTACCTTGTAGAGTCAGAGCTCCAGCTGTGTACCACAGGCTGTGGAGGAGGCTGAATCTGTTCTGCTCACTCTCAGGCTGACTCCACTCACATGGGCTGAGTCTGCATTTGCATAAATGTATTACTTATTAATGCGACTGCACTCAAAGATATTCCCCTGCCAGCAGAAATGTGAAAATGTCCACAAAGAAGAAGTAAGTAGAAATTCATATATGACCCCATCTATAAACATCAATAAATAAATCAGAGTCATCACTTTAAAAATAAATGAAAGTACTTGCATCACCGACCTGGCTGCTATAAAGATGCAAGCAGCAGTCCCCAGGTAAGCAACGAGTATCCCGACCCAAGTCTCGGCTGTAAAGGGGGTCAAGAAATCAAAGAAGCCTGTTGCCTCTGAGATGTCCTTCCTCAGCAGGATGCTAATTCCTGTCTGCATGAACGGTTTGGTCATCCCCACCGCTTTCTCCCGAGCTGCAGTGAGAGTCAGCGGAGCAATCGCAAGGTCTGCCTCCTGTAGGGAATGCATAAATACTTACTTGAAGAGAAATGAAGAGATTTCAGTTGCACCAACAACCCTGCTGATATTGTTCACACCATAAATTCGCCTATTTTGAATGTGTCAGTTGTGAGTCACAGATGCCAGCTGGATAATTCAAGCCTCTCCAGAGTGGTTTGCTGACCCTTGACCCCTCCAAATGTTATTTTTCATTTACTCACGCCTCTCACCACCTCTCCAATCATCCCATTCCAGTTCCCATTCTCATCCTGTCTGCCATATGAGCCATCCTTCACCAGCTGCACTCTGTACTTGAAGCCCAGTTTCTTGGCTACTTCAGACAGCAGGTCCATGCAAAAGCCCTCCAGTTGTGTGCCTTTGGATGTTGCATAAGGCTCTTGCTAAAAGGAAGTATTAAAAAGAAATAAGCAGTTCAACGTGTTTTATCATAAATTGCGCATTTAGCTTTACTAAAGGCTCAAAAGAAACAAATTGACTACCTTTATCGTTGTGACTTTCAGCTCTGATTGCACTGATGTTGAAGGGAAAAAGTAAGAAACACATTAGCGTGATGACTTACAAGAATCAATCACTGTCTATAAAAACTGAAATGTTAGGTTAGTTAGATATGAGGGAGAATAAATCAGTGGTTCCCAACCTCCCCAAGAGGTCTCAGGATAATTCAGAGGGGTCACCAGATGATTCAAATGATTGAATATTTTTGCATTTATTTCTTATGAAATACTGCATATTTTTATCTAAAATTCTTTGAATATGGGGATCCATTGAAGTAATAGATGTGATCTAGTGTCAGTCCACTTTTGTCCAGACTAAAATATCTCAATAATTATTGAATGGATTAAGATGAACATTTGTACAGACTTTGATGGTTCCCAGAGGATGAATCATAATGATTTCAGAGTGCTACCAATGGGTCTTCATTTTCTCTTATCCAGTTAATTATCTCAACTACAAAAGAGAAATAGAAGTAAAACTGGATAAATGTTTAAGGCACCGCAGGCTGCCTTGGTACTTTGGGAAACACTGTTTTAGATAGGCAAATGCCATTTGTCTTATCTATGACAACTGAAAGGTTAGAGAGGTAAGAGGGGGCAGAAAATAATGGGGATACATGAGAGTAAAAGAGCAACTGACCACTGAGTTATTCTGATTGATAAATGTTTCTTGCAGCTGATGTCCACCCTAAATTTAGTACAGTCAAAGACCCCTTTGTGCATTGGCCATCTTCAAACTTTACTGTGACATGCAAAGATGTCTGAGGTGAATGTTGGGGTGCAAATATTGATCTTCTAGTCACAACTGCTTTCCGGTATCCTAGAGATCTGGACACTGTCCTCACCCACTTGAAAATGATTTGCACGCCACAATCTATTTAGAGCAGTGTTTTAAGAGACTCAATGCCATGGCACTGTGAGATGGGAGGGCAGTCAAAGACTATCAAAAGCCTTGATTCAGGCCAAGGCCTTGGGGATCCATCACCACAGGGTGATCCTGACAACCATCAGATCCTCCTTTTCAAAAGATGACACGTATACAAGCTCTTCAAGCCCCTGTCACTTTTTGGCCTCTCTGAAACACAGGGCTTTTGTTTGCTCCATACAGTTGATTTATTACCGTTTTTTGTGAGGGTGCCAACTGGATTGCTTCCTTTTCTGTTTTTCTACAAGAGCTGGACAGGATGTGGCGCGACACACTTTGATATTGATCCGAGCCGACTGTTTATGTATTTATGTCTCGTCAAGGCTGAGAAATTTCTACCAAATCCAGCAGTGAAGACATGAGGAATCTGGCAGAGAAAAAAAGCAAACTGCCACCACGCTGCTTGCAAATGCAGTGACCGGGTCAAATTTTGAAATAAAACTTTTCTGATGCTGTCAATCACACCAACTTCTACTTCACTGCACACTCAGTCACCTGCAACATGGTTTGGGTTTAGAAATTGATCAGTTTAATCTAACAAGCCCGGTTGAATCTGTTATATTGATCTGGTGAGTGAATACTATTCATAGATAAATATGACTAAATAGTTCCTTACCTGCAGTGCACACTCCCATGTCCATGAAAAACCCAACAGACAAAAAGAAGCCAAACAGCATTATGATTCTCCTGATCTGCATCCTGCAAGTTGAAAAAAGTCAATTAGTGGTTGGCTGTGCATCAAATGAATCACATAGATTAAGTTAAATAAATGTATATTAAAACATTTCTTGATATAAATGCAAAGAGGGGAATCAAATCAACATATTAAATGGTGACACTGACAATCAGGACATATGATGGATGTCCGTACTACCTGAGTCCAAGATGTGCCTGCTGGATGGCGCGTCAGACTCTCAGACAGACCCCAGTGAACTTGACGGTGATGCAGCGCGATCTGAACTTTTTCAGATTCAAATGTGTTGAGACAGCCAACAAAGTTTTTGTGGGTGGGGAAAGTGGAAGAATTTTCAAGGGGTGGGGAGAAGCAGCATGCAGCACAAACATAAATATAGCTTCCACTTAGGAGCAAAATGTATTTATGTATGTATTTATACTAGAAATGACTGTAAAGAATATCTTGTTAATATAAAAAAGGAATAACAAGGAATCTAAGTCAAAGAACAGAAACATTATCATAGGTTTTATGTTTACATTAGATGTGAAATAAGTTGAATATTTAAAGTCCTCTCATGTATATTACACTTATAGAAAGCTATGCATAAAGTTTATTTCTAAAAAGTTATTCTGTAAGTAGACGTGCTGAAGCTCCTTTAGTACAATGAATTACACATGAATAACTTACATGGATTAAAGGGACTAACACAAATATGAAGATTCACCATGAATTAGAGGTGTTTGTGCTCAGTATTTAGAGAGCCCTCTCTTGCTCTTGGTTACCATTTTAATAATCACACCGCAGGACTGACTGACCGGCTAAAATTTGGTGTGACCCTGAAGAATAATCGAAACCCGCTGAGGGAAAGTATTCATGCAACGAACCAAAGAAGTCATCTTTATGAGAATGTAGTTCAAAGATGACCTTGGAAAGATATTGGAGGCTCAGTAAAGTGTTGACTAAGTAGGAATCTTTTTTCATGTGCATGGCCACAGGTAAAAACTGCAAATCTGTGTGAAGCTAACAGGGAGCTCACTGAGGATTATTTATGTACACATGACATTTAACATTTTGAATGATTTCATTTTTTAAAGTAAACTACACAGTAAGCGTACTGAAAGGTACGCTAACAAGATTTTTCACTCCAATGAACCAGGTTCATTCCAGGTTAAAAATCTCTCTAACAGCTATCATTTTATACTATAACAATACAATACATAACAATTTAGTGTTTCACAACATTATTTTATTAGAGACTATAAAGGATGTTACAATGGAGGCCTGTGCTCAGATAAAAAAACTTGATAGCCTTGAAATAAATCAATGTGACTGTCAAGGCAACAGGAATGGTCTCTATGGCAAGACAGTGGACTGAATTAGTCACTGTGTGTGTTCAGCAGCATTTTAACAGCTCTTTTGGTGAAACTAAGGGCCTAAAAAACTGAGTCAGCCAGTGATCAGCTCATCAATCTATGTTTCGCAGTCTGAGCTGGATCATACTGACTATAAAGTGAGTAATTATATATAAAGATATTCAACAAAAACTTGTGGGCATAGTGAAAGTATTGCATCTCACTGGCATATGATCATCTTGTAATTTGTAGTAAGTGCACTGACTCCTGCCAGTGGAAGGACTTCATTTAGTAAAAATCATTATTGGCTTAGATGGGTCTCAAACACACAACACTGCTTTTAACTCTGTTTTAACAGACCCGAAAGGTCAGAAAATTATTTTTGTCAACTCAACTGATGGAAATATAAAGAAAAATGTATAGTGATATACAGGATGTAATGCAGGAGACATAGAAATATTGCATTAATGATTCACATTACATTTATTCATTTAACTGTTCAGTGTAACTCTTATCTCCCTACATTTTAGTCTGAATGCTGTTTGAATTAATTCTTCACACTTACTAGGATATATAAAAGTGTATAGTTTATGTATAATTGTTATTAAAGTCTCATAAATTAGAAAAGAAAAATACAGAATGAAGAAAAAGAATCAAGAAAATTAATTTGATACCGGAGACATATTATACAGATGCTGAGCAGGAGACAAAACACACACACACAAAAAAAATATAGAAGCTATATCTGCACATACTGTATGTGGTAACTATGTTAAAATCCTGACTTGTACACTTAAATTAATTCAAGGAGCTCTTTCAGGGTTGAAGATATTACTGAGGTTATGCACTTTATATAATTTCTGGGAATTTGAATTTCATGGGAAACTGCTGATGTCGCAGCATTTCCCCACCAGAAATGTATTCCTGGCATTTTGAGCCAGTTTGTGAAACTTAATCTAAATTTCTGAAAAGTCTTTTTACATTCTAAAGTCCTCTTACTAGGGTTTTCTGGAGCAGTATCACATAGTCTTCATAAGTGTATAGACCTCCTATTTGTGTTGGACTGAAAGTTCATTTTTGGTAGTTCACTCAAAGATACAGAAAATAAGTGGGCTACATGTAACTTTGACAACACGGGGTCCTGCAAATGTTGCTGATAGCTACTGAGCTATGCAGGTCAACAGGCATGAAAGTTAATTCTTGAGGTGCAAAAATAGCAGTTTGACAAAACAATCCAAACTTACTGGCCTTTTAGAGGTTTGCATGAAATAATGAACTTTCATGCCTAAATTTTAGGCCAGTGTGGAGGAAACAACCCTAAAAGTACTGTGGATGAAATCACAACAGCTACTGAGTTGTTGTGTCAATAGATTCATCTCCATGACAAGCAAGCAAACACCATCTTCTGTTGCAGACTGTGTGAAACTGTTGACAGCTTTAAAAAAAAAAAACACATAAGAGGACTTTGAATTTATTTTTTGTTTTGTTTTGTTTTGTTTGTTGTTGTTGTTAAATTACTATTTCCAAGGGAAATAATTACCATTCACTGAATTTACAGAAAATATAAACAAAAACTTGATTGGATACTGGATAAACTTGTGAATGAATCTCTAAAACCCTGAATTTTACAAGACAAAGTGATGTGTGTAGGACCATTGACCCATTTAACCATTCCAGGTTAGGTCAGTGCCCGTGTAGTACGTCACAGTGAAAAAAAATAATTGTAAAGTTATTTTCTGCTGAAAACAAGCATTTGCATGGTAAGCATTTTTAAAGAAAAAATGAAAAGTATTAAAAAATGGCCAAAATAACCCAACACTAATATGGGATAATTATTTTCTTTTTTATTCTATTTTATACTGTGCTTATTACATTCGGATACTGGACTGTTTAGACTTGAAGCTTTATAAATCATGTCCTTTATACAGCAGGTGTATAACAGGTACAATCTGCGGTCTAAGGAAAAATGAAGACGAGGCCTTAAGGCGCGCGATGTTCGTCCCGTTGTTTTTCTCATCGCTTTTTTGTGTACGAGCTCCAAGCAGACTCCGATGAACTCGCGTTACGGCGTTGACCAATCAGAGACCGGTGCGCGTTGTGCGCGAGGAGAAGCAGCACCTTCCGATTGGTCGAGGCGGTTTTTTTTCAAAGGGGCGTATTTTTCAAGCCATCTTGACTGAATATTTAGCCTCATCCAAGGAACATTAATTTGATATCTTCGGGTTTTCGCTGCCTCCAAGTTTCGTACCAGCCTCGTTTGAAAGGTATGATCTGAAACTATGAAACCGGATCGAGCCGGTGTGTTTGACCGGAGCCGCGACGGAGAACCGGGGCGGTGAAGATGACGCTGTCGCTCCCGAAATTACCGGCCAGCTAAGCTATCGGCTAGCATGTCCGCCTCGGCTGTAGTCTGCCACTCGCTGTGACATTTAGCTTGGAGTCCTTATTCTGAGAGGCGCTGCAGAGGACGATTTCTCAAGGTAAAAACACCCTCGATATGCTCGCTTTTTTTAGCAGTGCTGCTTTAAGGGGAAAAAAATCCTGCTGTATTGTTAACACGACTTCTGTGTGTGTCCTGTCCGACCGAGTAACATTATCACATCAGACTGTCTTTTTTTTTTTTTTTTTTTGCAGGGGTCTGGAGCACAAAGCAAAACCCGAAGCGTTGCACCATTTGCAGTGTCGTGATGTAATGTGTGCATGCAGTTCATGTATGCGACGAGGCACGGTGCACACGCTGCGTCTGCTTTCAGTTTGCATGTATAATTGGGCTGCTAATCAACTCGCAGTCCAAATGTTGTCTCTGCTGTTGTGCGCTTAAAATGGCTGACAGATGTGAGATACTCGGGTTGGTATTTAGCGCTTCTCAACCTAACTACGCACAGCAACAAGGGAGGGGGAGGTGGGGTGGGAAAATAAAAAAAAAAATAAGAGGATACTGGTATTTGATTGGGCGGAGAGAAATGTTGCAGCGCTACAGGCCTCTGATTGGACCGATGCAGAGACAGCTGACGTGCATGCATGCAAGCAGGACGAGTTAGTGTAGTTGTGTTTTGTGCAGCAGAAGTACTTGAGGTGACAAGCTGTGTTTATTTTTTATTTTTACACAGGAACTGTGGTGTCCACAAATCTGACCAAAGCAGCAAAAACAAAACATGAAACTCTTTATGTTAGCAGCAGTAAATGACACGAAATTTATTACAGGTGTGAAGAGTTTTTTAATCACTTTATTAGTTACTAATGAATAATGGCAACTTTTTGGCCTTTTCCTACTCCAGTAGTTTTTTTTTTTTTTTAATCAAGAATATATACTTCTAAAGCAAGAAGGTCAAATTTAAGTAATGAGCAGCCTTTGGGTCATTTATGTAATTCTGTGTTTGTATTTAAAGTATTTTGTTGCTTTTGTTTTAATTGTTTTATTGTTTGTTTATTTGTACAGTTATTATGGTCTAATTTTTAACCGATCTTACTCTTGTGATGCACTATGCGACCTTGCTCTGTGAAAGCTTCTTATACTAAATAAACTTTATTTACTTAATTACTTAATAAGAGGAAGAGCTGACTTAATTAATAAACACACAGGAGTATCTACACACACACACACACTCACAGATGGATATTAGAAGAAATTAACTTCATATTAATCAGCAAAATAGTGAGGAAATTATGATATGCTTAATATTTTCATGCCATTACATAGATTTTCCATTGAATGACAACATTAGTCATTTACTGCAGGTTTCACCCTGATGATAACTTGATATCAAAGTAGTTATTTCTCAGTAAAATAAGATTTAGATTTTATTGACTCGAGACCATGGTTACACGGGATGGAGTATGAACAGCGTATATAACGACACAGAAACCTGAATTGTTTCATTAAAAATTTCTCTTCCTTTGTATCTGTTAGGGAGGTGGTGTGAACTCCCATGCGGAAGGTGAGGAGGCGGGAATGTGACACAGTTGTTAGCGGACTCAACATGGGTAGGGGTCGAGGCAGAGGGAGAGGACGAGGCAGGGGATCATCTGCCCAGTTGCGGCCTCCCTCGCCCTACAGACTGCAGCTCTCTCCATCCAGGGAGACTTTGACGTACGCTCAGGCACAGAAAATAGTAGAGGTGGACCTAGATGGAAGGCTCCATCGGATTAACATCACAGATTCTCTGCCGGTTATTACCGAGGACGAGATGATGGCCCAGGACATTGCTGAGTGCAACAGCAACAAGGAGAACAGTGAACAAACGCAGAGTAAAACCAGATCGTGGAGGAAACCCGCCAACAGTAAAAGCAGGAGGAGCAGTAAAAATACACCTCAGCAAAACCAACGGTCTGGCTCGCAACAGCACACAGGATCTACTAATTCCTTCCAGCATCCGTCCAACCAAAGCCCTCTGCCTGAGCCCACTTTTCGTGTGCTGGGCTCAGTTTGCCCCACAGAGGCGCCTCCCCTCCCAGCAGCCTACTATCGTTACATAGAAAAGTCATTGGAGGAGCAGGACAGCGTGGCCGAGTATGACATGGATGAAGAAGACCTGGCCTGGCTGGAGATGGTGAACCAAAAGAGGGTCTGTGACGGCCATGCCTCCGTACCTCCAGACACTTTCGAACTGCTGATTGACCGTCTGGAGAGGGAATCCATCCTGGAGTCCCGCAACCAGGCGCTGTCCCAGAGTGCGGTCGATGAGGACGCTTTCTGCTGCGTCTGCCTTGATGACGAATGTCTGAACAGTAATGTCATCCTCTTCTGTGACATCTGCAATCTGGCCGTCCACCAGGAGTGTTACGGCGTGCCCTATGTTCCCGAGGGTCAGTGGCTGTGCCGCTGCTGCCTTCAGTCCCCCTCCCGTCCTGTAGACTGTGTGCTCTGTCCCAACCGAGGAGGTGCCTTCAAACAGACAAGTGATGGACGCTGGGCCCATGTCGTCTGTGCCATATGGATCCCAGAGGTGTGCTTTGCCAACACGGTGTTTTTGGAGCCGGTTGAGGGGGTCAAGAACATTCCTCCTGCTCGATGGAAGCTCACCTGCTACCTGTGTAAGCAGAAAGGCAGGGGAGCGTCCATTCAGTGCCACAAAGCCAACTGTTACAGGGCCTTTCATGTCACCTGCGCCCAGAAGGCCGGCTTGTTCATGAAGGGACGGCTTGTCATAGACCCAGTCCGGGAGACAGGAGTCAATGGCACCACCTTTTCTGTGAAGAAGACTGCTTTCTGCGAGCATCATTCTCCAGTGGGGTCTCGGCGGGACGGGTCAGGAGATGAGTCGGTTGAAGGGAGACTGGTTGGGGGGAGGGGTAACCGGGGTCAGAGGTCCTACACTCAAAGCCCGCCCTCACCTGCAAACAAGAAGGCTACCAAGGGCCAGAAGAAGAAGAACACAAAGGGATCTGGTGGGTCGACGCGTCGCTCAACTGTCCCTGTGCTGCTGGTGCCTCAGATCCCCTCTCACAGGTGTGACATTTGCATACTGTTGTAATTTACATATCCAGCATGTCCTATTAGTTTAGTCTGTTGCCTTACATGAGGTTATTAATATTCTTTCAGAGATCCATAGGAAATACTTTTTCAATCTCTAATCTTATTAGGCTTTATCCAATACATTGAGAGTATTTTTCACAGGTATTATTACAAAATTAAGTTTAGTTAGTGGCATTATCATGACCGCCAGTATTGGCAAGCAGGTTTTAATGTATAATTTTTACATCTGCACAGGCTAAACAAGATCTGCACAGGAGTTGATGTCCAGAGGAAGAATCAGTTCATGCAGCGGCTTCATAACTACTGGTTACTGAAACGACAGTCACGAAATGGGATGCCTTTAATACGGCGACTCCACTCTCATCTACAGAGCCACAGGACCGCAGAGCAGGTTAGAAGAGACATGATATGTGTGCGTGTTTAAAATGAAAATCGGAAAATTAAACAATTCCTCTGATAAAGAAATAACTACTGCAAATGAAGCAGTCTGTATATTGTTATGCATTGTTTTTGCACAATTTTGTGATCACGGGATGTTTCAAAGGCTAATACTGGAAAAAGACTAAACTACTTGACTGTCAGCACTTTTAGTTTGTGGTATTTTAACGTGACTGCAAACTAATCACCTGTGGTTTTACCAATGTCTCACATGTGGCTGTGCTCAAGTGCTCACAAACACTTCTTCAAAGCTGGTATCCACATAGATTTTGACTTAGTTAACATGTACATGTGTGCAGCGTGGTAAATTATTTAATACTAGCAAATTCACATTTACAGCCATTTGAGTATCAGGCCTTTACAGAACCACTGAAGTCTGTTCAGAACCAGCCAAGTCACAGATCGCACCACTTCACACCATGTTTGTGTTCTCACACACTGAAATCAAAACATAAGCCCAGACATCACACATTGCAAAAGCTGATTCAGGGTGATGGCAGACTTCCACATAGCCTTCACAGCTCTGTCATCTTTGCTGTAGACCTCTCACAACTGCAGAGGGCGATAGCATGTAAAAAGTTATAGATATTGGTTTTAATCTATAGCCCACTGATTTTTTTTTTTTTAATGAGGCCTTAAGCCATTTAAGGTGTTTAAACCATTGAGTGCAGCTTAGAAAAAGATTTACTTTAGATTATTGAACCTGTCCACAGTTGTTGGGATTGTAAAATATATTTACGACAGCAGGCATGTTAACAACATTTTAACAGTGATGTCCCCATTGTAGCCTTTTTATACCAACTCAGATTTGGGAGATCATTGCATGTAAGTAAAATGTTTATTGTAAGCAAAAGTGAATTGAAATTGTGATCCATCAAATCATCATTTTATAGCTTTGGCTTTTTGGAGCTAATCATTTAATTTTTCTTCTTGCTGTAAAACCTGGAAAATAAAGTAGGAAGTAAATAAACTTTCCTATAAAAGCCTGGAACCTGCCGTGCAATGTGTCCAATAGCGCAAATGTCTCACTGCCCCAATCCACTGTTTGTTTTTTGTTTTTTTTTTTAAAGCTGGATGAGGTGTCTAATCGCTTTGCGCCTTTTCCTTTTGTGTTCAGAAGGAGCCTGATGAGAAGCTGTGTGCTGCAAGAGAGGAGCTTCGTTACTGGCAAAAGTTGAGGCAAGACCTGGAAAGAGCTAGACTTTTGGTGGAACTCATCCGCAAGAGAGAGAGGCTAAAGAGAGAGCAGGTATGTTACAGAGGACACTATAATTATTTAGAGTGCTGTTATAGACGCTTATCAGCACTGTCATTGGTCTCTTCACCATGTGTTATTCATTTGAGCCTTTAAGAGTGACCTTGTGTTTCCTTCTCCCCTGTGCATTGATATCATCACTCTCCAGATGAAAATTCAGCAGGCTGCTCTTGAGTTGAAGTTGACCCCTGCCTTGGTGCTTCTGCGATCCACCTTGGACCAGCTGCAAGAGAAGGACACAGCGAAAATCTTCTCTCAGCCGGTCAATCTATCAGAGGTTGGTGCAGTACATAACACACTTTTCATCCAGCAGCATATCTGCTTTGGCTTTTACTTTGACTAACAGTCTTCTTTTCATGATTCACTGAGGTCCCAGATTACCTGGAGTTTATTTCCCAACCCATGGACTTCTCCACCATGCGTACCAAACTGGAGGGACATGCCTACTGTTCCATCGCGGACCTAGAGAAGGACTTCAACCTTGTGATCTCCAACTGCTTAAAGTACAACTCCAAGGACACCATGTTTCACAAGGCAGCCTTACAACTGCGGGAGGTGGGTGGAGCCATTCTCCGCCACGCCCACAGGCAGTCTCAGAGCATTGGCCTGGACCCCAGCACTGGGATGCATCTCCCAGAGGCTGTGAACAAACATGGCTTCTACAACTGTACATGGGACGATGGTAAGTTCAGAGTGGGAAGTGCATATTTCCTTGTGAGCATAACCCTCATTCACTCATCTGTTTACATTCCTTCCACGCCCCTCCTATCTGTTTCTCTTCTTACACCCTCTATAGTCGACTCTCTCTTGGACCCAGACAACAGACTGCACTTAACCACAGAAGAACAGCTAAAGGCCTTACTGGACAAACTGGACATGGTTACATCCATGCGCACCAGCGGCGGTCGAACCAAGCGCATCAGGCTGCTGCGTCGAGAGATCAACACCCTCAGGCAGAAGATGAACCAGCAGCAAACCTCTCAGTCTGTGAATGGTAATGATAAGGAGGATGAAGGAAAAGAAGAGAAAGAGGATGAGGAAGAAGAGGAAGAGGAGGAGAAGGAAAAGAAAAAGGAGAAGACAAAAGTTGTTGATAATCGACCTTTGACAGCAGTGTCCAAGTCTGAGACAGGTAAAAAGTATTTTTTACTTTGTATTATTTGATTCACTTTTCTTGAATGCTATTTTGCCATTTCTGATATAATTTTATAATCAGCCACAACTAACAAGACCTATGTCCTAGTGATGTCTTCAAATGTTTCTTTTTGTCCAATCAACAGTGAAAAACCCAAAAGTATTCAGTTATCAGTGATCAACACACAGAAAAGAACAGAGAAAAGCAGTAAATTCTAACATTTGGGAAGCTGCAACCAAATGACTGGAGATTTAAATTAATAAATAACTAATAAGATTAATGGGATAATCGTTTCAGCTCAATTAATGATCCTGATATGAATTTCTCTTTGATCCAGATGACTCTCCACCCGTGCTAGAACTTACCTGCCCAGTTTTATCGCCGCTGCCTGGAGATGCTCCCCTCGAACCCCCCGTCCTGGGCATCGTAACTGGAGGGCGAAGGTCACCTGGACGCTCCTACAAGCGCCAGAGGTCATCCCGAAGCGGGAGCAAAAGCCAAGGCGAAGATGAGGCCGAAGTTGGTGAAACGGCATCTTCACAACAGGAGGCCGTTCACGAGGTCACTCCACTGGGCACGCCCCCGACTCTGCCTCTGGTTGGAGTTGGCCGTCGCACGTCTGTTCTGTTTAAGAAAGCCAAGAATGGAGCGCGAATGGCAAAAAACAAGTCCCCGCCGCAACAGAATGGGAAAACATCTGAGGATAAAACAAATGGGTTGGACAGCAAGCCCGCTAGCCCAAATTCGCCCGGTGTGACCAACATCACCACCTTACCTCCGACTCCAAACGCTTCCCCTACACCTCCCTCTCCGTCCTCACACCACCTGAGGTCTAGAGGCCACAGCTCAGAGAGCGAAGCAGACAAACTCCCTCCACCGCCCAGAGAAGGAGGTAAGGACAAAACGGATCAGAGCAGATTGTGAAACCACAGAGATGTTCTAGAAAGTCCAGGTTTGTCACCATTTTCTTCTGTGTCTTTTCTAGGCCTGACAAATGGAAAGCACACCTCTGCAGACCATGATGACGGTGATGAGGATGACCAAAAACTAAAGTGAGTATGGACTCTCAGAGGCGCGTGTACAAACGTTTTTCTAGTGATTTAAGGGGATTTGTGGCGTTCATCAAATGAAATGCACAGGCAGTGCAGATCCTTGGTATGGGTCAGTGTGCCTTTCTACATGAGGGACAAAATAAACATTTTATGGCTTAATCTGTATGATTTTAATTAGTTTAAATATGAAACAGAATTTCATTTAATTGAAATGTGCATATATACAGTATGTCTGTTTGTGTTTTTATACATATATAACAAACTTCAGGAGTTACTTGAGAAAATCTTTCATTCCTACTGCTGCATCATGGTCTTTATCATCATAACATCACTACTATAGGCTATAATATTCTCTTATCTAGTAGTCTTTGTGAATTGTCACATCCCCTCAGCCACCATACTTATTATTAGCCTCAGATGTTTTTTTTATCATCTAACTTGATGCCTGAAACATTCCTTCTTTATGTCTGTGGTACGGCGGGGTCATAGACAGCTGTATTATTCATATTTTTGACAACAAAGTGGTCCTCTATTACCATAACAGCCTCTGCTACACTTAGTCAGCAAATTTATTTTTGTTCTATGGTAACATTTTTGTCAGCGACGCTCGCACACATGGAGCGGTGCTGTAGGCTTAAATGGCAATTTTACAGCCTTGATTATAAACACACACCTGCTCATTAACAGGTCGTATTAATCAGACTGAGACGAGAGTTTGAATGAGTTTGGTGAATCCAGCCTTATCCCTTGTACAAACAAGCCTCACAGATTGCAGTTATAGTCTCACCATAAATGGTACTTTATCTTAAAAATCACCTGCATCTCTTCCTTTTCTCACTTCTTGCTTACAGCTGTAGTGTCTCTCCACCCAAACGAAGTCGTGGTAAACCCGCATTGGCTAAAGTTCCTGGCAGCGAGAATGGAGACATCTCTGGCAGTGGTGTGTATGATGAGAAGGCAATCATAATACAGTGCCTCAGCTTTTGTGTGTGTATTGGATGCGTAACATACGATTCTGCACACAAGAAACAAGTTTTAATTTTTCATGAGCAATACAATTGTATTAAATTCTAAATTTGGGCTCAAGAGTTTTCATGAACAGAAATTAATTGGCTGTATTGGAATATCCTGTTCACAGGAAAGTCTACACTTCTGTCTTTAGATAGTGAGACGGAGCTCGCACCTTTGGACCTAGTTTGGGCCAAATGCAGAGGATATCCTTCATATCCAGCAATGGTGAGGATGTTGCAGTGTATGGTGTACACGCTGTAGCAAAGTCTCTGAGCTGACATAAAGAAAAAGGCCTCATTGCATCCCATAGAAAGGAGTGATAATTCGGTCAGCTCTAACTGACTTAATTTATTGTTACAGATTGTTGACCCAGACATGCCCCAGGAAGGGCTTCTTCACAACGGCATCCCCATTCCAGTGCCTCCTGTGGAGGTGCTCAAACTGGGCGAATGGAGAGGAACGGACGAAGGCGAAAAGCTCTTCTTGGTGCTCTTCTTCGACACCAAAAGAACTTGGTAAGATTCAGACAGGCAGGCTAAACCTCATGCTGAACTTCAAAACCAGTGGCTAGCAGCCTTGGTCACTTTGAAAGTTGTCCCCATTGGTTTTTCAGGCAGTGGCTCCCTCGCAACAAACTGCTGCCGCTGGGGATGGACGACACCGTGGACAAGCTGCGCTTAATGGAAGGCAAGAAACCCAGCGTTCGCAAGTCTGTACACACTGCATACGACCGGGCCATGGTGCATTTAAACCACGTGAGAGGAAATCTAAACTTCACCCCCTCCAATTTTATATAATTTTTTAGATCTCATTTTAAAACAGGTTGCCTGGTTGGATGTATAGAAGCTTCATCAATGCTCTTAAAAAGGTGGGAAATTGAAAGAAATGTCTCCTACAGTCGATGGTGTTTGAAAGTTTTCTGTGTAAAACTGTCGCTCTGTTTTTTAAAATGGAGAGAAACAGTGCTTGAAGACATTTTCCTACATGAATTTCTTCATTTTATCATGTAATTTAAAGAAAAAGAAGATTTTACACAACCACTATTGCTATGTGTTCATATAAAGTTTTTATTTTAGGCCAAAGTGAGTCAAGATGTGAGTGAGAAAAGTGTAAATATTTAATTGTCAAAGGGACTGTCTTGATTCAGACCATATTTAGATTGTATTTGCCATTGAAATGTCACTGTGTTTAATCAAGTGTAAAAGTCCCACTTACTGGTCACGTCATGTCTGGACTGTACAGAAGTGATTGATTAAAAGTTAATATTCTTTAAGTTTAGAGTGGTGTTGCTAGTAGTCTATTAAAAATGTCCAAAATAAATGTAAAAGGCACCAAATAGAAACTAACTTTTCCTCCCTCTATTAAATCCTGTAGGATGCAGGATAGAGTTTTATTATTAAATGCTGCAATATTCATAAAGAAATACTGACATACTTCAGCTGGCATTGGTATTAACTTTAAAACCAAGCCCGAAGTGGAGCAGAACTGGTTCTTTGTTTGACTCCTAGAATATGTTTTGGGTGTGTTTCTGAGAATTGCCCAGAAGATAAAGAGAACAAAAAACAATTGGAACTGAATAGAAATACTGATGTGTCAATCAATGGGCTGCTAATGCAACCATTCATGAACTTTTAGTCCAGCCATGACGTGTTGTAGGTGGAACTTTAGAGGTTTTTGCTTATTTTTCCATATTGTGAAACTGTATTATGATACGAGAATGTTGGAGCACCCAGTGCAGCTACTTGGTTGAAGGAGGATTTGAAGCCACTACAGAAGTGAAGCTGATTATTTTGTGGTTATGACAAGGTCTACTGCAATCATTCACTGAGGAAACTTGCAATTGTTTGCAACTTTGGCTGAAATGACTTGAAAAGCACAATCGGTCTGAAAACGTAGGATTGGCAACTCCTGGAGCCATATATGTGGCAAAAAATGTGTGTGTGTGTGTGTGTGTGTGTGTTTGTACAGTATATACATATATGAATACAACCTCAGTGTAGTAAAGGTGCATGTGTATAGTTTTGTAAATATGTAAATGTATGTTTATATTGGCTTACATGAAGTAATTTAAGGAATGCAAAAATCAAATTTAGATTTTAATTTATAATTTGTGGCAGTCGAGAGTGTTATTTAAAAAAAGTAAAATATTGAAAAGATTTATGTACGATGCTAAGTAGCTCTTTGTAACAGTGATGGTTAATCACCAACTTGTCAGAACATATTCTCTTGAAGTGAGGTGGCACAAGATCTGAGCTCTGTAGGCAGCAGTGAGTGCACGAGTCTACCAGAGGGCTTTTTGGATCTTTCTCGGGTGGTAAAGGTTTTTGATCTTGTCATTTGAATTGTGCCGCAAGATCTATAATCTGCCTGAGACAATATTTTCTCACACAACAATAAATGCTGTTTGAAACAACTGCATGTGTATGTGGTCTGTTAAGCGCTTTTTACCTGCTCAGTTTAAGGCATCGTTTTATCTGATTTGCCCTCTTTGGCTCAAGATATCATATCAAGAGTGAATCAAATAGCTTATCTACATTTCTTGGGAAAGGAGGTCTTTCTTTCATTAAAGTACCTGATGTTTAAAACACTAAAATGCTAAGTCATTTTATGCTGTTTTTGGCCAGCACCTTATGGGTTGCACATGCAGTTTTCTTTATTCACACCTCTTGACAGTCCACTCAGCCTTCTGTTACATTTTGGGAGATGCAAACGGCATATCAAACTCATCACATTACCCCATAATCCACTGCCAGTAGTGGTCAGTTGTTTCAAGATTGATCATATTTAGCTTGTATTGTCAAGAAATATTAAGCGTATGCATCAAGTGTTTGTGTTTGGGTCACCTAGCACATTAAATAGTCCAATAAATAAACTGTTGATTTAATGATATAAATAATAGAAACCCAGACATAAACTTCATTGAGTTCTTGTTAGATCCTGAAGATGCTGTGAGTTACAGGGAAAAAGATGAGGCCGAAGGAATAGAGAATATTGATAGATTTATCATTAACCTGAAACAATATTTGCCAGTTGTCCACAGTCATGGCATGTACTCAAAAAAGCTTGTCTCAGTTACGTCTGCACTTTGTTGAATATTTAAAGGGATGTAATTGGTGATAAAATTTTGCGGAACAATGTCTAAATACAATCTTATGTTTCCTGTTGGGCTGATTTTCAAAGGAGGCTATGGTGAGGGTGAGCCCCTTAACTTTTACACAATAAATGACACTGATTAAAGACGTTGTGACAGTAAGACTCAATTAAATGTTGGTACTGCTTGATTTTACAAGCCCCTTAATTCCTAATAATGTCCTCAGATGTTTCCTGGAAAGAACAGTTTCATATGGTACTCATGTAAGTGTAATTCCTTGAAAGAACCACTCCAAGTATATGTTCATTATTAATTTGTTTTTAAGATCTTTATCCTTCACATTTGTTTCCCCTAATATCACTTTCAGCTCACTTGCTATGCTCAGACTAAAAGCAATTCATTGGAAGTCTACCAGCTGTCTCTATTTTTCCTATAATTATTACAAAATAAGATAGTTCTTTCCAAGAAAATTATTACAGAAATGACAGACCCGTAAAATCAAGCGTTATATAATGTTAATTTGTCCACTTCTGGTAGATAATAAACTAAGCTTACTCACCACATCTCTAGTTAATTAGGACAAGTGCAGATTTGTGCAACCTGGGATTTATTTCATAATACTATAGACATACTCTTAAGACTTGAATTGACAGGAGGTTCCTCATAAGGACACAAGGATGAGGCTACTGTTTATAGATCATCTTTACAAAACTATTATCCAAAAAGATAAGTCGCCTGAAGTCACTACATCAAGTGTCAACTGATAATCGCACTAGAAGTACTGGCAGAAAAAACGTTTGAGCTCAGTGGCATCTTCTTAGCTTAACAGCTGATCTCCAAACTAACAAGGTTCTAACTCCTAGCAATGAAAACACTAACAATGGTGATCATATAAAGTGATCAGGTGGAACAGGCTGGGATTTCCTACTTGTTTCCTGCACACAAAAATGTAACAGTGCAACCTGATCATTGATGTGGAACAACGGCATGACCCTGTTTGACACATGGTGGCCCATCCCTGTTCTGGCAGTTCCAGTTGTCGTTATTCCAGTTTATGTTGAGCCCAAAATACAACATACTTTTGTGTGCTGCTCATCCTGTTTCATAACATCGGGGGGGGGGGGGTTTCTGGTGTGAAAATAATCTATATGCAAGAGCTAGTCTGAGAAGTTTTATGTTACTCGTCATCTTAACTTATGCAAGAAAGAAGCGATGAATAGTTGTGGCATATGAAAGAACTGTCATCTGCGTGATACATTCACTGTCCATGAGGAAGATTTTCTCTCTTGTTGCAATAATAAAACAATATAAAAACATTTAAATATCATTGCAATTATTCTCTACCACAGTTCAATTTAAAACGTACTAATGCGGTTTTTAACCTGACTCTTTCTGATCGAAAGCAGCAATGCAATGACATGCTTTCTTGTTAAGGTAAAGAAATAATACTACTTTGAAAGAGATCTTTCCTTCTTAAATAGTGTAAAATGTAGTGTTTGATTCCAGTAGTCAATGTCTGTCAAGTCCAACAAGTGTCAAAAGAGGGTTCAAAAATATCTTGGAACCAGTGTACAAACTATTGTTGAATGAGGCAGAGCGACTATAATAGCACTAAGAAGAGTCCTATAGAAGAGATAAGAAGCCGTTATCTGTGGAGTCTTGCTGGTCAGATTTGCCGCCTCGAGAGCTCTTGCTGGGGTTCGGGGTGGTTGAATACTTTGGGGGGTATCGGATGAAGAGACGGTCCTCCTCCTTTTTAATCCACCTTAGAAGCTTAGTGATAGCAGTGATGGCACAGGCCTTTGTCACCAGAGGACTGAAGCAGGTGTACAGCTCAAATTTACTCGTCACCTACAGCAGAGAGGAAAATGGATCATTTAGGTGGGGATGTTAAAGTCGGTCCTAAAATACACTGAAACAATTAATCACTGTCTGCATGAGTATGAGAATAGTTTGCCATTTTGGGAAATACACTTACATGCTTTTGTAAATAAATGGATTTCCCAAAATGTAAAACTATTCCTTTAAAAATCCTTACAATATTGAGATAAGATGTACATTGTAAAAGTGAGAATGTATTTGTGAACACAGCTTCATACCCAGGCTAGCAGAGTTTCCCTCTCGGCGACGTGGTAGATGAGCTTGAGGGGACGTGAGGTGCTGTGAATGCGGCTATGCATATAACGATAAAGGTCCAGCAGCCTCATTTTCTCCTCTTCGCTGCTGTATGGCGCCTCCATCTCTGGGCTACATGTGGCAGCAAATTGTACAATAAAAAGGTTAAAACACACACAAAGTTTTCACATAAACAAAAATATAGTGACACTCAGAAACATAAAAAGGGCTACAGTGCTGATTCTTTCCATCATTTAAACTATGAGACAAATTTGCCTAACAAAACACTGCTGTATGATTTCACTTTCTGTTTACAGGTTTCAACTGGCTGCTGGCTTATGTAACAGGGCACTTGATGCTTTCAGTTCAGCTCATTAAGAGATAAGTAAAGTGGATTAGTGGATGACTGTTTGAATTTTTTACATTGTTTTATTCCTCTGTGCCCTTCGGACTGGAGGCTCTATTTCATAAAACCCTTGTAGTCTGAAGTACCTAATATGAAAGCAGGACACTTGAATTTGTAAACTCAAACCACAATAAGTATTTCTTAAGAGTAAATAGGCTTTTGTACATTCTCTTATGTAAAGTTTCTCTACCGTGCACAAGCAGTGGCCTTCATGTTAAATTATTTTTTTTCTTGAAACTAAGAAAATGCTGTTCCATGGATACTGACAAACACACACACACCTGGTGAACTGAGTGAGCTGGCGGTAGTTGTCTGGCACATCAAAGGGCTTGTACATGAAATGTCTGAGGTCTGAGACGCCAACCTGGCTCACACTGTACGACTGGACTTTGGCAATGAGACTCAGAGAGTTCTGAGCCACCATGGCCTCCTCTATCTTCCTTTTGCACTCGGCTACAGCGTAGAAAGCCTCTTTGTCGGTCGAGAGCAGCAGCAAACAAACAGTGCATTCTGGAGGGTCCAGGTAAGAAATGTATGCATAAAAGTAACAGTCAGGATTAAAGAGGGGGAGGCAGATGGGAGTCCAGATTTCTCCAGCCTGAAACGCAGAGGAGGCTCCGATGAGGTTGAGCAGGAGGTGGACGTCGGCCGGCTCCAGCCTGGTGTCCTCGATGACTGTCTTTTCTTGGACGATGGTGAGGAGCTGGTTCTTGGCAATGAGGATGGAGAAAACCAGGTTGGGCGTGATCGCTTTCTGCAGGATCTGGCTGAGAGAGTCCCTGAGAGAGGAAGCCAAGGGCAAACAGTGTACCGCCGCCAACAGGAAGCTGGGGTCTGAATCCACCAGGTTGAGGAGACCGTCAAGAATCTTCTCCGAGCCCGCCAGGAGCCTCCTCAGGTCGTAGTTTTTCTTGTGTTCAAAGATGCGGGATATGCTGGCCTGGGTGAGCATGCTGATGATCTGATAATAGACGTAGAGGAGCTCGCCACGTAGCTGCCGCTCAGACTGGCGACTGCTAGAGACACACACCAGCACTAAGGGCCCTTTCTGTAAGAATACCACAGTGTGCTCCTCTGATTGAAGAGAAAAAAAAGACATCAGCAGACGTTAATACTGGAAGGAACAGTGAATGTCTGCTAACAGTGAACTACAGCTCTGCACATGGTGTGGACTTTGAAATGAGTGTAAATGTAAGAGGTATTTCCAAAATAAAATGTTGTTCTTCAAGTAATAAAATGTGAGTGTAAAACAATACCACAAATGCATAAACTTCTCCACACTTCTATTTCAGACACCGTTCTCTATGCTGCAGCAGTTTTTGTGGATTGATAATTATTAACTTGTCCTCTATAGCAACCCAGAGCCACAGCGGTCACGTTTACCGGTTACCCCTACCCATAATCCTCTGTGAATTCCCTCCATTTGCTCTCATTTATGTAAACAGAACATGTTATTTATAATAGTTACAAAAGTTGTGTAAAAAAGACAAAGATACAATAATGATCTAACCTGAATAGACTGAGCGGATGATGTTATCTCCACTTTGAACAAAGGAAACCAGTGCCATCATGACTCCCATTGTAGATGAAAGAGCCTCCTCGCTGCCGTATCGTGAGTAGATGGGTTTTCCCGCTTCACTGAGCACAAAAACATGCTTCCTGTGCTGCCGCCAGCTCTCAGCCGTCACATCCTCATCACGGTGAGACATGAAAGCGGGCGATTCCTGGGTGCCTGCCTCCAACAAGGGAGAGGACCTTCCCTTCACACCAATACCTTGCTCCTCCAGTTTGGCCTTTGCCAGCATCGTGACAACAAACTCCCCAGGGTCGCTCTGGTCGTTGTCGATGGCAGCGGCATCCTCTGCTCCTCTGTCAGATGGCTGGGGAGACACATTGACAGAGTTTTCTGCCTCCTCAGTCTCTAGCTTTGTCACCTGGTTAGGATGTGGCTCCACGTCCCGACTCTCCTCCTCGGCTGAGACAACTGGCGGGGTTGTATCTGCGTGCTCCTCTTTGTCGACAGCGGCATTGTCCTTTCTCTCCACTGGTTCGGGGAACATATGATTCCCCAAGAGGGAGAGAGAAGTTGCCAAGGTGTCAGCTGAGACAAGAAATAAAATCAAATTATGAACAGAATGATGAAAATTAAGACAGGTGAGGTGAAGTTTTGAATAATCTTACCAGGTGGATTGCTCTCAGAGGGCGGGTCACAAATCTTCACTCCCTGTGCCTCTCCCTCTTGATGATTGTCTCTCTCCATGATACCATGCCAGTCGCTGGAGATGAAACAAAACAACCCAACAAATTAAGCTTTATGACTGATGTGTTTTTCAGTGGCTGCAGCATGCATCTCAATCTCTAATGAATAGGAGCACTCATACTGGATCAGTGATCAGGTCACATGATAACAGAGGACACAGGGGAGGATTACAACTCCAAGATACCGACCAGACTCTGGCATTTAAGACTGATTACAACTTTCTCAGCAGCCTGGCTAATGTTACACTACAGATAGCTCCCACAGCGAATACCTGAATAATATATTAGTTCGCTTATAAAGCTACTGTTAGCTGGTCGTTGGCTTACTTTTCAATTATGATGCATGTGTCTGACTGTGAATTCCGACGCAACTCAGTAGATGTTGACTGTAGTTTGCATGGCTAACACTGCCTGCTAGCACACATACACACACACAGATCAATTTCATGGCCTTGGCTTAACAGTGAGCGTACAAGCAGCCGCGGTGAACTACAATTAGACGCATGAGAGACAAAAAGAGGGTCAAACTTACGGTGTTGTACCGTCGAAACGTTGTGTCGAACGTCTACTTCGCTACATGAACTTTCATCGGCAGCCCGGTCAAAAACCAAGCTGTCAGGAATGAGAAGCACAAAACAAATTTTCCTCTTAGCGCAGCAGACATCCGGAATCTCTGATGACAAGCTCGGCTGGCCAATCAATCAGGCTCCTCGGCGGGGCTGCGGTTAGTCCCGCCCCCCTCAGGGTACGTTCCAGTCAGCAGCAGAGGGACGTACAGCGAGGCGTAGGTGTGACGTAGCGGGGTAAAATCTCATATTTGAGGGGTATTTTAATGAAATGTATTTAATGATAACATTAGTAAACACGGACAACTGTATCGCTTTTTTTAAATAATAAAACTATAAAACAGGGATTGCCACTTGCCTTTTCACGGAAGACATTTTGACGTGTAGCAACCGTAACTAAGCAATTGGCGTTATCTTTAAAAATGTTTGTGAAAAAAGACCAAAAAAAAAGTATTTTAATTTATCCAGCAGTAAAATGTATCTTCAATGGTATTTTCTGTATCTGACAGAAGTCTTTTGCATGTCAGGGACGTTCAAATGTTTGAAAAAGTCAACACATTTAAGCGTCACCGGCTGCTGCTCGGCCTGCTATAGCTCTCAATGTCAATTTACCAACATATATTTCTTCTTTATCAAATTGTTCTTATATTAGATATTCATCCCTTTCAAGTGGTTGACTAATGCTGGAAACCCTACGTACTAACACTGAATTTAGGAAAGCTGGTTTTAATTTATGTGCTACTCACACTATAACCAATTTAGCAACGCATATTAAAACTTATTACAATTCAAATTCAAATACAAATAATACAAAGCTAATTATTGTCCAGGAGCTAAGTTACTGTTCTGTAGCATTTATTTTCAAAATGTCTTAAATTGCGTATTATCCACATATAAATACTTGGTATGGCAGTAATTTAATATGTAGTTTTAAAGACCTATATAAAGATTTATATAAACATATAATATAGTATGTGCTGTTATACCTTTAACTGCTTTTTGTTTTTCAGGGTGCTGAATTGAATTAATGTATTTTTTCAACTCTTTGTTCAAGGCAATAAAACGTGTTTTCTATCTGTAATTTTACATTTAGTGAATATGGAATTTGTTCATTATAATAATGATGATGAATAATCATGTTTATATAAATGTTATTTTGTGTATTTGTCCATTATAATAAGATGAATCATGTTTATTTAAGTGTTATTCTGTGTATTATCTTCAAACGGACATTCTTCCAAAGTTTAATAAAATTGATGATAAATGATAAATATTTCAAGTAATAAAATCACATAGTGTTTTGCCAGAAATACTTTACAATCAGATTATTCCAAAATAAATATTAATAATAAACAACTGATGGATGCGACGCTGCGCTACGTAACGCTACGTCATATCCGGTTCCTCCCACCACCAATACAAACATCGTTACAGCAGAGATGTCGACCAGGTTGCCATATATCACACAGCTAAAGTGATGTTTCTTTAAATTATCCACCACATAAAGAGTTCAGCCTGTGGATCTCACTGTAGCTGAGCGGCCGGACACCATGGAGGAACCCTGGGACTTTGAGTTTCTGTCCCGCATCGCCGACAGCTGCTTGTCCTTCCTCTCCGAGTTCGTGGACGACTGGCTGGCCAACGACATGAGGGTCTGCATATTCAAGATCCTCCTCAGCTGGCTGATCTTCAGTCTCATCGCAATTCACTTCGCCTGGAAAGTCTACGGGAACACGGTGAACGACATGTACTACAGACAAGGTCAGTTTTTTCCTCGGTCTCGTCTGTGTGTCTTGTTATAGAAAAGTGCCCATCCACGTTAAGCCTCACTGTATGTGTTTTTGGTGTGTGACGTTCAGGGACCGGACAAAACGGGGGCACGCCTGAGGCAGCACCTCACCTGAGCGGATGGTAGGTGTCCGAGCACCTTCAAACAGGTAGATTACATTACTCACACGGTGTGGTGATCTGAAGCTTCGGTTGGGATACTGCACAAGTTACAACAGTGCCTGCCTGCAGATTGATTGAGCAGTCAAGGGAGACTCCAAACCCAAATGCAGACAATCATATTCTCTCAGCAGGGGCTGACAAATGTATTGCCAATATATAACTGACACTGATGGGGGTTAAAACGTGTTTAATAGCATTACAGATGTTTTACTGTAATGCAAGTAAGTGTTTGTTTTTTTCCTGCAGGGAAAGCAGAGTAGGAGAAACACTGAAGACTCATCGAGATTAACAGGGTGATGGACTTTGTTGAAGGGAGAGCTGGACAGTTTACATCTCCCAGAGCCACTGGATGAGTTTACTCTCAAGATGACGCAGCATCTTCGGTGCTTTCAAGTTGCATACACCTTCTGAGGACTGCTCAAAGAAACATCTGTTATCATCTTTATGCATACTGATATCTGCTATATAGTGCTGTGAGATTTTTATTTAGCCTTGTCAACACTGGTCATTGAGCAGAACCCTACTCTGCATAAAGAACATTTGTTTGGCTTAATGGTCCACTTTTTTCATTATTTTCCAGGGGCTTCAGTACAAATGTGAAAAATATTTATGGCTTTGTGTGTAACTTAAAGATGCTTTGATGACAGTGTTTTGATAGCAGACTTGAACTTTTTCATTCCTACCATGAGCAACATTCATTTTAATGATGTATGGGGGTGAGAAAAAACGATCACACAGGTTCATGTGGAGGTATGTTTTAATGGTAATCTTGAATTGCACCAACAGGAGTAAGGAATGATTGCACGTGCCTGGTTATGATCAAGAAGACACTGGTCATTTCTTTCACTGTTGGAATACAGATCCAGTTCACATCTTACATGTTCAGTGAGTTTAACAACCGCTGATTCTCATAACAAGTAAGGAGCATTGAGTGTAGTTAGATACAGAGTGCCTGTCTACAGTATTCACCCCCCTTTGACCTTTTTAGCTTTTGACTATTCTTTTTTTTTTTAAACACTGAATGACAGCGCATCAAAGTAAAAAGAAACCTCTACAATACAAAATCATCAATTACACAAATTGAATAAAAAACACCTGCGTGTGATCAAGGTGTGACAGATGATTTCACTCCGTGTATCAGCTGGTTAACAAAAAGTGCTTGAGCAGTTTTGCTAAGAAGGATGGATAAAACACTGCAATGTTCAGTAACGCAAAGCTGAAACCAACCTGTCCATACTGGGTAGACTCAAGACTGTTATTTCTGCTGAAGGTGTCTTTATTTCAGGAGGGTGAACATACCCAATTAATCATTTTTATTTATTTGTGCATATCAATTAATTAGATATTAGTTTTTTCCTGTTAGCATCTGTCCGTTTAAGTTCACTATGATTTCATGCTAAATGAACCAAAAAAAGTCAAAGGGGGGTTGAATGGTTTCTGCGTGTAATGTATTGGCCATTCTACAGTCACCTATTATAACTGACATGTTATAATACAGTTACAATGGTAAAGATAAGACAAACTATTGCAGTGCGTATTTACAGAAATTATTAATAATGTATATAATCCTTGTCAGATTAACTAAACGACAAAATCGCCTGTATATTTCAGGACCCCTGAGGTCCCTAAAGAGACCAGCAGCAAAGCTGGAGGTTAATACACATGTAAAGGTTTGGTGGAAATAGCTTGATTCATAATAAATTTGTTGTGTTTAATAATACTGATGTGACTGTCTCTGATTGCTAGAGCTGGGACACTTTGATAATGCTGATAAAACTGGTGACTTTTTTATTCCACACCATACATGATAGTTTGTGGTCATTACAATTTAATATAGCAATGCTAGTCTTTCTTTCATGTAGATTTACAAAGTAGAGTTTTCACAGATATCGGCCAGAAATGACATCTGTGTAGAGCTGAAAAAAACAGATACTACAAGTCAGATAGACCGATGGAGTACTTTATTTATCCAGATCCACTGGACTTAGATAATTTTATGTGCTCTGGAATTATGTTATGCTGATGGGGATTGGTGGAATAAGGAGCATGTGCACATCCATTACATTGGTGCAGGTTAGGCCAGGAACAAGTAAGCGTTGCCCAGCTGAGAGACATGAAAAAAATGTGTATGAATCATTGTTGGCAAGGAAGGAATCGATGTCCAGTCCTTGTGTTTTTGCCTCTTCACACAACCCCCCATCAGTGATGGCCCCTGCTGCCTCAGTAGGTCCATCCTGACCATCAGTTCCACCACTCAGGAAGACAGGACCATTAGGCGGGTGCTCCAGGTCTTTCAGCTCCAGTGCCACTCGCAGAGCCAGCTCTTGGTTTCGACCACCCCGACCCTTGCCTGTGAGCTCCACAGTGGGCTCACCTCCAGCCAAGAGACACGTGGCACCCCATCCCTCTGTACGCCCCTCTTCCAACACCTGCATGGTGCGGCAGAGGTCCCAGCTCTCTACACCTACATCAGGCCCCAGCCTCAACATTTCAGCAGCAATCTCTGGGGGAGGTTCTTCTCTAGAACAGGCAAAGCGAGCCAGGAGGCCATAAAGTCTAGAGACAGCCCTCACGTCACCACATACTCCTGGTGCCAGTACTACTGGGCGGAAACCTAGCTCTCGAGCCCGGCGGCCAGCACACTGGAGGGCAACACTGTTGGAGCCAATTACAGCATTGAGAACATGTCCTGATGTATCAGATTCATCTTTCGTCTCTGTCCACCGGGGACTTGGTCTCCCAAGGACATCCTTTACTGAGGCTGGTAGAGAGTTCAACAGCTTGTACCGTTCAAGGACTGACAAAACCTCTTCAGGCCACACTTCAGTCCGCACTGTGGGTCCGCTGGCTATCAAGTCCAGTGGGTCCCCAATCACATCAGACAATATCAGTGCAACCACCTGTGAAGAAGTGATTAGAGGAGTGATAAGGGTACAATGCTGGAATTACTTCACCCCCACAATAAAAAGCTGATTAAAGTAAAGTATGTTACCTGGGCAGGGTGAGCATAATGTGCGAGCCCTCCACCCTTTTAAGTAAGACAGGGCACGCCGCACAGTGTTTAGCTCTTGAATGGTGGCACCAGCAGCTGCAAGTTTGCGGGTCACATCCAGTTTCTCTGGCAGCGAGATTGGTGAGATAGGTGCAGGTAATAACGCAGAGCCTCCACCTAAACATAGAGTCACCACTTTGTATCAGGGATTTACATGTCATTTAGGGAAGAAAAAGCAACGAGAGAAGATATATTTTTACCTGAAATCAGCACAAATAGCAGGTCTGTTTCCGTCAGTTCACTGGCTAACTGCTTGATCCCTTCAGCTGCCTTCTGTGCATCAGCGTCAGGCAAGTTGTGTTTAGCTCCCTCCATTACTTTGATTAGACTGTTTTCTTTTAACAACAGATGGCTGTGATGGAAGAGAGAAATGTTATTATTTTGCTTCATCTTATTTTTTCTGTAATATTTGCAGTTGTTTACACCATAAGGCTTTTGCTTACTCTTTCCCATGCTGCTGTAACGTCTGCTGAATCCCATGTGGCACACTTATTACTCCTCTCACTAAGTGATCCCCCACAATCCTCTCTGCCTCAGCAGCCATACCCAGTACAGCTTTTCCAAACCCCACCAAGTGCAGGTTGTGTTTGAGTGTGAATTTGTGGCCACTGATAACAACGGAGTCTCCCTTGCGCTCTATACTCTGCCGTACGACGGTGTCTGGCTGCACAGCATCCACTGCAGCTGCAAACACCCCACGTGCCCGTGAGTCCATTGACATTTTGCATAACGTAGGTTTTCTCCTGTCCACAAGGGCAAGAAAAGCCTGGGGCCGGAATAGGGAGAGAACACGGGCCATGGACAGTTCAGTGTGTCTGAGCAGAAACTGCCTGAAAGATAAAAGTAATTGTTTATACATACAGTTGCCACAGAAACATGTTATTTTAAAAAGACCACAGATAAAGAATATGACAAGGAAAAATATTTTGTTGGTATTCACCTTTATTGGTTGAAGGCCACTTATACCTCTCAAGTTAATGCTGAAAAACCACAGGGTTAACTGTATATTAAGTTACTCATCAGGCTTGTACACACTAGCCTTCTCCAAAGAACTACCATTTCTGCAATTCTCTATTAAAATAGTAATCTTTAACCACATAAATTGTACAGTGTCTTTACTTTAGCTCTTATCCTATGTTAAATCTGAATATTTTAAGATCTGTGTGTGGTGCTGTTACAAAGCCATTCAGCTCACATGAATGAGGGCGAAAATGTACAGACCACTGCCTACTTCTGGTAATTATATCAACTGAGACCTTGCATAGCTAATAGCTGTTATCATCCTAAGCCAGTTATCTGTTTCCTGGTGAAACTGCATTCTGAAGACTGATGACGCTGCCTACCTGCACAGGTTGTAAGTGGGATATTAAGCCTGCAGATTCCTGTAGACCCCCGTTATGTGCGCTCCAGCTCAGCAGTCATACAGTGTAGAAAAAAATCTGACCAGACTGACTGGACTTGTGTACCCTGTGTGTAATGATTGACTTGATTGGACCACAGGACATATCAAACCACTGGCCACCCAGCTGCATATTTCCTGAACTGTCTGAACGAAAAAAGAGGGCTCAGTAAAGTTAGTTCTGTGTTGGTATAGTACAACATCTAAGGCAGTGGTGTAATTCGTGAGCATAGTATTTGACAGACTTTGGAGCCATTCATGCAGCGGCATGGTTCAAATGGTACACAGCCTGCAGCTAGTTTACACTGAATTCTTGTGCACACTGGCCACAAGTCATTCTGCATTCACGCTCTGTTTAAAAACCAAACATCTCAATTAGGCATGTTCTTTAGCTTAAGTGTGCAGTGTACTCTTACTCAAGAAATGGCAGTTTGTCAAGGAAATCATATTTTATGTAAAATTTTGGTGCTGAGGAGTCATTCATCAGCCAATGTGACTTGATGGACTGATACCATCAAACACACAGTGTTGGAAAGTTGTCTTTTTGATATGCTTTTGCCACATGCAGTTTATTAAAACAGAACAAAAAAGTGGCAGTTTAACATCAGCGCAAATAATACTGGTGGTGGATGATATAAACTGGTCAGCCATGGATGATTTCTCCATATTGTCTACTGTGGTGTCCTTACCTTTAACATCATCTTTGTGACCACTTTTTTTTTTACCCCAGAAAATCTGTCAGTGTATAAATATGTATTTCTAACCCTTTTAATGAAGATCAAACCAGATATCAAATATCAGAATACTTCATTCATAACTACAAATATTAATACAAACCCAGAAACTTCACGAACGGCCGTCAACAATGTGTTCATTGTGCAGTAAAGTTTCCACCTGTTACACTTGTGTGTTTAATATTTAGCTGAACGTGTATTTTCTGCCTCACATGTTGTATTTGTGTGCTTCACATGTAAAATGTCTAACCTGTTGAGGAATCATGTTTTTTTATTATTTGAAAATGGTGGATAAAATCTAATCAAATTGTTTGGTCCATCCATTGATTTATGTTTGGTTTAATCCATCCGTTACCATGGTCACCGTGGATCTGTTTTGTTTTTTTACACTATCTGCGCAACTGTTCGCACTCCTTATATGAACACACTAAAAAACACGGAACAGGCTGCTGACAAGAAAAGTTCAAAGTTGGGTCATACCTCAGACTTCTCCTTCTGTGAGGACAAAACTCCGGCTGTTATTTTCTCCGTCACCTCTCCTGTGCCCATTTTGCTGCCCGGAGCACAAACTAGAAGTTGGCAGAAGCTGCTAAACGTCACAGAAAGCGCTGGGCCAGATGCTAAACACCGTTAGGACCATATACAGTCAGTGGTCTGGACAAATAACATGAAACCAGAATCGAAGGAAAAAGCAGAGGGACAGGGCACAAAGTCTAATTCGGTGCGGGTGACATTCATAAGTAAAACATTAATTAAGCTTTGACTTGCCTCTCCGTGTGAGCTCTATTTTGTGTTGTTAAGTCGCTTTATCAGAGAAACAGACTTCCTCATTTTGATTCCCACCAAATCTCGCGATAACCATGACTAGCACTGCGCGCTCCCGGCCGTTGAATATGCGCGTCACCGACGTGTCGAAGGCGGTGCTTTTCCCTCCCGTGAATCCAAAATATCACAGGCGGGCTTTCGTCGCTGCCTTTGAACGATACTTGCTTTTTTTAAAAAAGCGGGATTGTTGGTACAATCGCAGTTTAAATAAATAGCTGCCACCAGTGAGATTTGTGAGCCGATCTGAAGTGAACCGAGGGCCCTGCTCCCCCTCAGAGACTGAGGCCACCATGAAGCTGACGGACAATGTGCTGCGGAGCTTCAGGGTTGCTAAGGTGTTTCGGGAAAACTCTGACAAAATTAACTGCTTCGACTTCAGCTCAAACGGAGAAACAATCATTTCCAGCAGCGACGATGACTCATTAGTCCTTTACGACTGCCAAGAGGGAAAGTAAGAGCTGGTTTTTGGCTTTTTTTTTGTTTTTACTGTATCGTTTTTGACGTTAGCTAGTAGCTATGCTAGTTAGCGAGGCCTGCTACACTACGTTGAAAAGTCGATTGAATGAGATGTGAAATGACTGTGTGTTAGAAAACTCATTATGTCAGTGTCCTCTGTGTTAAGTTATGTGCTTGAAAATAATGTCCTACTTGTCCACTTTGTTGTTAAAAGTAGACCTTGATCTGTTCGAACCACTAAAGAGAGTCGTGCAACGAAACAAGCTAGTAATAGATATGTGTAATTGAGTTGCTAAAAAGTAGATCAGGACTGGTGCTAATTTGAAAGGAACGAAATTATATTTACTAATCATTAATATTAGTGATTAATGTCCTAGGATTTTCAATAGTGTTTAAAAGATTAGCAACAGAAAATGAATCAGTACCTATTTTGTTATTCTGACAAATTATCTGTTGTTCAAGCCATTTATTTTATAGTAAATATGTCAAATTTATTGTTTTCAGTCTCTCTAATGTGAATAGGTGCTATTTTTTCTTTTGTATATAATGAAATATATCAATTGATTGTATTGAGGTTTGAAGTGTTGATTAGACAAATCAAGCAATCTGAAAATGAGCGTTTTAAATGGTAACAGCCACTGTTTAAAAAAAAGAATTAAGCCAACATAAGATAAGTGCTTAACCCTACCCCTACAGTATTTTCACATCTTTCATTAATGCTTTGTCATGCGTTGTCTTTTCTTTTCTCACATCTTAATGCCAGACCCAAGAGGACTCTCTACAGTAAAAAGTATGGAGTTGATCTGATCAGGTACACACATGCCGCAAACACTGTGGTCTACAGTTCCAACAAAATCGATGGTATGTTGATGCGCAAATACTCGTTGGTAATATTTGTTTGGTGCCGTGGCATTAACATGTTTCAGCTTGTGCTCAAGATGATAATGCTGATATAGTGGATATTATTTTGACGCATGTGATTAACATACATGCGCATATATATGCGCATGTGTAATAATGATGGAATTGTAGGGCTAAAAACACGGAGGTATTTGTAGTGAATTTCACTCAGGTAGAGCTGTTATATACATTCATACAGTTCATCATTTTACTGTAATGCAGGGGAATGCATTACAACATTTGAGTTGTATCTCAATATTAGATTTATTTAAAGTCCAAACATTTTCAAACATTCATCTATCCATTTATCAGTATTATAATATGTTAACTGATCGGACCATTGAGGTGTTGGCCAGTGGTTGATCTTTACAGGATGTGGACCACTGCTGGACTGCGGCCGGGGACTCGCTGCTCACTTTGGTCTGAGGTAGTTGTTTGTACAGTTTGAGGGTCTGTGATTCTGCCCCATACAGGAGCTAACTGTACAAGTGACTGCCTTGCCCACGGTTGAGTCAACTCGTCAGACCTGCCTACTTGTTTCTCGCTGTTGCTGGCCACATTTGATGTACGACGTAGTAACTTTATTATTGTGTTGTTGTCCTTGAAGATACTATCCGGTATCTGTCCCTTCATGATAACAAATACATCCGCTACTTTCCCGGGCATAACAAAAGGTGAGGACTGGATTTATCTTGGTCTGTCTCTACCTTGATTTCATGTGAAGTGTTGAGTTGGACGTTGCTGCATTCTCATTTTGTTTTATTTGTTGTGATCAGAGTGACGTCTCTCTCCATGTCTCCTGTGGACGACACATTTATTTCTGGCTCATTAGATAAAACAATCAGACTTTGGGATTTGCGGTCACCAAACTGCCAGGTGAGTACCCCTCGTTGCAATTTGGTGAGCATCCACTTGTGTTGCAGTTATATGTATTTCATATGAAATGAGAAATTTGAAATGAAATTTGAAATGAGTGACAAAATAGAGTACAGAGAACAGTAGAGAAGGGGGGGTATCCATTTACATTTACTTGTGCAAACACATGCACACACAGAAATGGACACTTTTCCTCTTTGGTGCAATAACCTCATTCTATGGTGTAATAACCTCATTCTCATCAATAGTGCAATAATTTTAACTTATAATTTTAACTTATTCCATACAAAGCCATATTCAGCTCTTTATATTTACTTATATTATTTAATTCTTATTCTTTTATATTTTGTAAACAGTGTTTACTGTTTATTTTTCATCTGTGTGTGCTTCTTTCTATCTGTGTGCTGCTTCTCTTATGTGCTGCTGGAAACTTAAATTTCCCTAAGGGAGTCATCCCAAAGGGATCAATAAAGTCTAGTCTAAGTCTAAGTATAAAACCGATACTGACCTCCTCCTGTAATTTTTAGGGTCTGATGCACCTGCAGGGGAAGCCAGTGTGCTCCTTTGATCCAGAAGGCCTCATTTTTGCTGCTGGAATAAATTCGGAGATGGTTAAACTTTATGATCTACGGTCGTTCGACAAGGTATGAAATGTTTAAGCGATATATGTTAGTGTCATATTTGATGTGTAGTGCTGATATTTAATTGGAGCAAAATGTTCATGGATCTTCTCGTCATCAGGGTCCTTTTGCAACCTTTAAGCTTCAGTACGACCGGACATGTGAATGGACAGGACTCAAGTTTAGCAATGACGGAAAGCTCATTCTTCTTTCTACGAATGGCGGAGCCCTTCGCATCTTAGATGCCTTTAAGGGTGCTGTGCTACATTCTTTTGGGGTAAGAGACAATTCTTTGTCACACTCATTGAAAACACAAAGACATGCACAGCTAAATCACACAGATAGGACAGCATCAGTGAACAGAGGTTTGGAAAGGAAAACAATCACCATCATGTCTGTTTAATGACTTGACATCAGTTTAATACAAAGATGAAGTTTTTTTTTGTTTGTGCTGTTTTTTGTTTTGTTTTAATTGATGGTTTTAAGGATGGATGAAAACTTCCATCCAACAGTTCACTGAAGTATTGATTTGCACAAAATAATTTCTCATGAATGCTGCTGTTCATTTACATGCAGGGCTACAACAACAGTAAAGGTGTAACATTGGAGGCATCATTTACGCCGGATTCTCAGTTTGTTATGATCGGTAAGTTAACATCGTATTTCCTCTCTCGTTGTGGCCTCAACACCAAAATTAATGAAGCGTCATAATCTTTTACTAAAACAATGAGATGCTGTGCTTGGCGGTTAAATAGATCATTTAACCGCCAAGCACAAGTCAGTGAAGTGTCTCACAAAGCCAGTTTTTTTTTTAAAGATTGCATGTCTGTCTGGTCATCAAACTGCAGGTCATATTTTCATCAAATGTTTGTTTTTGTTTGTCCATAAATTTCAGGCTCAGAGGATGGAAAGATCCACGTGTGGAACGCAGAGAGCGGTATGAAGGTGGCTTTATTAGACGGGAAGCACACAGGACCTATAACCTGCCTGCAGTTCAACCCCAAGTTCATGACATTTGCAAGTGCCTGCTCCAACATGGTGAGTGGGAGACTAAAAGGGCTACTGAAGTGAAACTTTATGCACCACACGCACAAACACCAGCTAACATTTTGAATGTTTTCTCATCTTTCAGGCATTCTGGCTCCCAACCATCGATGACTGATGACGGCACACCGAAGCCTTCTGTTGAAGGCCAAAGTTAACGTGACCAGCAGGGGTCAGCACAGTCAGCTGTTTGTGAATCTCACAGGAAGTGTGGCCCAAATACAAATTGTAAATAAGTAGTTTGCATATTTAGATCATTTGTCTATTCTTTTTTATATTTGTATTTAACATTAAACTGTTTCTTTGTAAGGTGTTGACTTTGTCACCTTTTTATTACTCTGTTATGTGTCTGCGCACGAGTATTACACAAGTCATAGAGCGAACGTATGCTGTAAAATGATCTGATTCAACCACTGATTTTTATTTATTTTTTGTTTTTAAATGAATTAATGTTTGCAAACATTGAAATACATTTTTATCCTTGCCTTAATTTACTTTGGCATTATTTGAGGAAGTCTGTTAAAATTTCCCAATATGACATAGTGAACTTTATGATATTTGTTATGAGTCACATTTTATAACATTGTAAGATAGTGGAAATGATCATTGCTTATGGAAATATTGTCTTTTAGTTCATTCAGTTAACTTTTTTTTTTTTATCTGGCTCAAGATGAATATTTTATGCCTGTGTAATATTCATCATCAGGTTTTATTTTCAGTTTTAATTGTCTAATTAGAGAAAACAGAAGTTATCAAACTCCAGTTATCAGTTTTAAATGTGTGGATCTGAGATTGGGTAAACTCTGCTGTCATGGACAGGTGATTCATGACATCAAAAACATCTTACACAATCTGTTGACCATCAGAGTTGTCATGTGGAGAAACTTGAGAAGTGCTACACTGACAAAGTTCAGTATGTTGTGTAAACTTTCCGAAGAAGTAAGCTCCATTTTAAAAGAGATGAAAGCTTTTGTTTTCTGGATTTTCCACCTTTCACCTCAAATCATTGTGATTTGTAAATCCTAAACAGTATGTTTTTTGTTTTTTTTTGCTAAAAGAATTGAGAAGATGAAGGTGCCAGTGGTAGAACAACAGTGCACTAACACAAAGTACCTTCCTATCAATGGCCAGCTCGTGACAACATGTCTGACTTTAATTGTTCTTGGCTCAGAAGTTGGTCATTGGGTTTGCAGGTCACGGTCTCTTCCTCCATTGGAGGTCTGGGTGTGTGGTGGGGGTTTTACAGGCCAGTACCCAGAGCTGGACAGTCAGCCAGTAGAAGCTAAATTTGGCAAGGAGGTGATCAGGTTCCCTTACTGTGTGCACATGATACTGTCCTAGTTACATGAGCGACGTCCCTTCTCACACTGTCACACTCTCTCAACGAGTCCGGACACACTTGGCGATCCTCTTCTTCAGAACAGTATTTGGTCACATCATCCGAAGTCACGCTTATTCAATAGGCTCCTTTGGCTGGACTGTAGTGTCTCTTAACTGGACTGAGTATTTTGGCCTGGTGCTGCGGAGCTCCAGTCCTGCCCATTGCCTCTTCTCCTGTCTCTCAACACCCCTGCGACAGCGCTTGGCGGGAGGAAGAGACTGCTGACCCGCCATGTTTCTCGCACTAGTGGTGACGCCAGAGCTGAGGGAGTTCCTGGCCAGGGCGAGAGGTGGAGCGGTGCGCCTCATCAAGGTGCGCATCCAAGATGGTGAGTGACCCAGGACAGTGGACGGTGGAGCAGTCAAAAATGTGGATGAGTTGGCCCTCAGTGGGACAGGATGTAAGACACAAATCACCTATAGTGTTAGATTTGTACATCAGAGCGTGATTTAAAGTACTCCATGTTTGTTCATTTCATGTCATTACGATGGGTGGATTGCTTTAAATCTGAACAAAAACATGTCACACAATCTGTTGGGCAGCCCTCCAGATCTTGTCATAACGAATTGACACTCAACAAAGCATCGCCTGGAAAAACAAGTTCTTTGTGTGATGCTGCATCGTCAGTAACAGTCATCCTCAAAGGTTATGGCTTGCCTGTGTCATGGCCTTTGGCTTGTTCACATGAGCTGTGAACAGGTGACTCAAAGAGACATTTTGAACAGATAAAAGTCATAGAAACTATAGTTTTGAAGAAAACAGGCGTATAGAAAGGTTTCCTTTCTTATTTCTTTAATCTATTGTTTTTTAAATCAGTCATCTTCATGAGCTGGAAACTCTTTGTTTTCAAACTATGGACCAACCTGAGGGTCAGGACCCTCACAGGGGGTTGTGAGAGTAGGGAAGAACTATAAATGTAGTTTTATTGCTGTTTTATAGTATTTGCTATCTTCTCGTGAAATACTGGTGTTATTTTTAGTTTTCTAGTCGTTCAAAACTTACTCACGTGAAAAAAAAATAGATATAGAATAAAATCTAAAGTTTCTGCCTCTCATGTATTTATCATCAGATCATAATTGCTTTTGAGTCACAGAACCAAGCGTTTGTTTTCATGAAAAATAGTTTACTGGTGATCTTTGAGAACTCCAGAAAGGTTGTTTAACAACACAACACTTGTTCCTTAATACTCTTTTTACTGTATGGATGAAATATATTCTGCTTTGCAATACTAAAAAAGCTTGATTTGTTCAATGAAAAAAAGAATGGGAAATATTTTGTATGTATTCAAAAAATAAATTGTAAAATATATAAATAAATGTAACAGATTTTATACAGAATTATTTTCTAATTCATTTCATATCATAGATATTAAGCAGGGACATGTAGTCTGTTGTTTCTGACTGCCATCTGTGTTTTAACAAACAACTTGAGAAATGAGTAAAAAATCTTGAGCAAACTTTTTGCATCCAGATGGTTTGAAGGGTCTTTAAAGATTAAAAATTATCAGAAAGTGTCTTCAAACATCAGCGGGTATCTATTTATTCAGGTAAAAACATATACTTAGTTCTGTGATCTAAGTGTAATAGAAATACATGAGAGGCACAAACTGGGTCTTCACCTAAGGCTCAGTTTGTTTCATGTGAGTAAAAATTGTGGCATCACAAGAGGTCACAAACAAACAAAAAAGGTTGGTCAACGAGGGCTTCGTCTAAGTTCTAGGAAAAGCGGGTTGCATCAGCTGTGTGAGAACAAACGTTCAGTGTGTCAGCTGAGCAGCCTGTGAAAAATGGTGAGTGAGGCAATGTGTTTCTAGGCAGCGGATTATGGAGGTGGACTGATATGTTCATGAGGTGTTTATAACTTGTTTGGGGTTCTGGCTGGCTGTAATCTGATTCATCACAGACACATTCTGGGACTTTTTCGGGGGGCTATCTTTGCAGACGATGCCTATCCCATTAAGTATTTGGTCTCATATTTGGAGTATTGATGTCGACAGAGACGAGCTCGATGATCCGGAGAGAAACTGTCTCACTGCGGTCTGTTTTACTTCCTTGCTGAGGCGCTGTGGTCCTCCCAGGCGTCACCTGGCTATTTTGAGCGACAAGTGACGTGGCGGCTTGCTGCTGCCCAGTGACACTCATGTTTGCTCCAATGTCAAAGGAGAAGCAAGATCTTTCTGGCTACTTTCATCATCACCGGCCTGCCGTGCCACATGGTCTCACCCAGCTGTCCCATGATAGTCTCGTGATTTGTTTTTAACTTTAAGGGAAAAAGACAACACCTTTTACACGCAGTGTAATACTTAATAGGATCTATAAAGACTGAGCGGTAATGGCTGATGGAAAGTATGTGTGAATGCAGAGCTGGAATGTGTTGTGCCCCAGAATAGCAACATGCCCCCAGAGACAGTCAGGAAATCCCCCTGCACCCCACAAGGACATCAGACATCAGATTTTAGGTGTTATGTTTATGTTTTGTGTGTTTCATTAAGCCACATGGCGATCTGGGCTTTGATTACGCTGTCAGGTTTTGCCAGCTCAGAAATGAACCCGGTAACATTTATAACCCGGAGGCTGGCCTTTGCCTTCTTTCACCACAGCACATGAAGCAAACACAGAGAGCAAACAATGAGACCTCGTGGACTCTCAGTTTTTAGCCAAATGGGTTCACACGTGAAGTGGCGAGCAGTGAGACTGCTTTGTTGGTTAGCCGTGAAGCTCAAGGTCAGGGAAATATTCTGATAATCAACCCAAAATCCCAAACCTTTCTCAGGGTTTACCCTCCCAGATGTGAAGATTTGCTGCTTTTCTCTCTTTGATAACACCGTAACTTGAATTTGGACTGTTGGCTGAACTAATTAAAGATATCTGAAGATGTCACAGTTAGCATTTTCAATATTTTTTGACATTTTACAGACTAAGCAAATAATCTATTAATTGAGAGAGTATAACCAGTAATGATCAACAACCACACATTTCACTATTATTGTGCCCTGTATGATAATATGTCACAAGTAAAATTTAAACTTGAACTTGAATCAAATAAAATAACTGTTCGTTGCAGCAATCCTGGCAAAAATAAAAAGAGATGAAGGCTGATAATAATTTTATTTATTTATTTTTGGACAGTTTAGACCAGGTCGGGAGTTTGTAGTTTGTATTTGTTTTCACATGCTGCCACATTAATATATTATATATATCTAATTTTTATACACTTATATGCTTTAAATGTAGAGAACTGTCAGAAATCCCACAGTGACCTTAAAGTGTCCAAAAGTTGTTTGAAAATGGACAAAATGAGCATGACATGAGAGGAATGGGTATGTTCAAGAAACAGGGGATCAGGACTAATATAAAACACTTCAGTTGTTCAGTACTTCAGTTAAAGGAGTGACAATGTGCAGCACATTTGAGTTTTAAAAAGGAAAGAAAAAGTTTAAAAATACTAAACAGATATATAAATGTGTTAGTTATGAATGTGGATATAGAAAAAATTGGTCTGATGTCACTGTTTGACCATCAAATAGGTCATGTATTTTATAAATTGCTGTACTATTTGTTCTATTGTCTATTGTTATTTTGTTTATGCTGTTTTTGTAATTAGTGACAGATTAGAATATGTTTCAATGGTATAGATTAATAGGAATATGCACGCCTGAAGACATTTCTCCACTGTAGCATATTTCAGCAATTTAATAAGTAACTAATGCATAAATATCAAATTTAACAGTATATATCTACTTATTGTAATCACAGTGTAATAATCCTCCCACATGTAAACCATTACTGCCTGTGACTGTAGTATCAGTTAACTCTTACTGTATGTGTGAATTTGCTCTGCAAAGGGCATGCTACATATAGGGGGGTTAAGGTATGTGATGAGTAGTGGTCTGATTTTCAGAGCAGCTGGTGCTGGGGGCCTACAGAGAGCCAGAAAAGAGCTGGGACCAGGATTATGATCACTTCCTGCTTCCTCTCCTGGACGACCAGGAGCCCTGCTACATCCTATACCGCCTCGACTCCCAGAATGCACAGGGCTACGAGTGGATCTTCATATCATGGTCTCCGGACCAGTCTCCAGTATGATCTTAATTCTGCACCATATACTGAAGCTGCATACACACACTGATGCTGATGGGCAAAAGCCTCAAATTTAAGGAACTTCAAGAGTGTTCTACCAATTTAGCATTCTGACATTTAGTTGTAACAATGTAAATGTTGTGAACAAAACTCTACTAAGCTCTCCAGGATGAAAGCAGGTAAACTACAGGAATTTGTATAATTCAATAAAATCATTTAATATACAATCAGACATACAATCAAATAGACACAAAACCCAAATACAAAAGTAAAAATGTGGATTTTTATCCCACAGTAGAAAATGATGAGAACAGCTTTACAGTATTAGAATCAAAATAAAAATAAAGTTTATAGTAAAAATTTAATATTATTATGAAAATAGTTCTAGTATTGTCCAAAAATCTTTAAAAAACAGGAATATAGTATAGTCAAAAAGCCCCCAGCCGCGAAAAGCCCACTTTGTCCTAGTGTGGCTCATGCACCAAAAATGGTAGACCCTGCATTTCCCATAATGCAACCCAATATAATCTTTCCAGAGACTCTACCTGCCTGGTGAGTGTTGACATCTTTTAGACACATAGGTTTTGAAATACTTGTAGTCAAGCACAATCCAAGATACCTCTAATGACATCATCTAGGTTGTTATGATGTTTTCAGAGTTACAGGTCCCTGGAGTGCACATTTAAAACTAGTCTTTTAGCTTAGAAACTTAACCTAATTAAACCTATCCGTTTTGGTTTTCAAAGTGTTTTTGAACACTGTACTTTCCTGAATTCAGCCACCTGACAGCAACACATATACAAACTGTGATATATTTTCCCTTCTGATGGTTGCAGGTGAAACAAAAGATGTTGTATGCTGCCACCCGCGCCACAGTGAAGAAAGAGTTTGGCGGTGGCCACGTGAAGTATGAGATTTTTGGCACAATTGAGGTCAGAAAATTTTAAGTTAATTGAAACTGATCATCATATTTTGCTGCGCTGACATGTTTTTAGAGGTATTTGTCCTGTGCGTCCTGTGAAGGGCCTCTTGTTTTGCTTGCAACTCTAGGAGGACATCTGTTTGCTGGGCTACCAGCGTCATGTGTCATCCTGCTCAGGGCCTGCCCCGCTCACATTAGCCGAGCAGGAGCTCCAGAGGATCAAAATCACAGAGGTGAGAGGTCAACTTGCCCTCTGCAGTGATGTCATCTCTGCTTTTGCCTTTTCTACTGTTTGAAATATAACTTTTTGTTTGTCATCACTTTTTCAGGGCCGGGTTAAACAGGTATGTCCATCCATTATTTACTATATGTGTATATTTAATGTGAATTATGGAAACGACGTTTGGCTAAAAATGAATGTGTTCTGTAGCACTGAAAGCTTAGAGCCTAATTAATCCATCTTAATTATCTCATTAAGCACTTTTTGGATCCTTAAGAGGCTTGAAAGAACTTGTGTTTGCTTGCTGCCCCCTGCAGGTGAATACAGAGATCAGTGTGGACACCAAGCATCAGACACTTCAGGGCCTTGCTTTCCCAGTGCAGGAGACAGCCAGAAGGGCCCTCCAGCAACTTGCCCAAAAGCGCATCAACTACATACAACTGGTGAGCCTGAATGGTCCATATAATGGTGGATACAACATCACTGAATTGTGTGAGAGAGCCTTTCTGCGAACTGTGAATTATTGTTGTGTTTCAGAGGTTGGATATAGAGAAGGAGACAATTGAACTGGCCAACGCCAACCCGACGGAAACTCGAGATTTGCCCCGCAGAGTTCCCAAAGACACTCCCAGATACCACTTCTTCCTTTACAAACACTCCCACGAAGGAGACTACCTGGAATCTGTTGGTAAGTCGCTGAACCTTGCACTCCGATAATCCTTTCCTGTTAACATCTGAACAGCTGGACTGTCGACGAGACACACTGAGAGAGTGAGCAGAAGTGCAGCCGCTCTCATCTACATCGTAAGACCTAAAACCTAAAAAAATGAATCAATAGTTTGCTTGTGATTTTAAAAAAAAAATCTTATAAATCTTCCTCTCTTTCCCTGTCTACAGTGTTCATATACTCTATGCCAGGATACAGCTGTAGCATCAAAGAAAGGATGTTGTATTCCAGCTGCAAGAGTCGACTACTGGAGGAGGTGGAGAAAGATTACCATTTGGAAATAGCTAAAAAGGTAATCATTTTAAAAGACAGATTTTTCTACCTCTGTGAACAGGTTTTTTTTTTTCACAAGTTTCGGGTGGTTTTTCAGAGGCTGGTTTCTGAGTTTTTAGACTCATCGCCAGAATTGTAGTCTTGGCAGTGTGGAGACACAGCATCCAGGACTTAATTTTTACATAATTTATGACTAAACTGTTAATAAATACAATATAAAAAAATCTAAATAATTGAAAATATATGTGGGCTATTATTGGGAGAATTTGGATTTGTGACCTTAATATTTCTAAAATTCTGGTTACAGCTCTGCTTGTATTCAGTTCCAGATCTCAAGCTGACCAATAAATGTCAAAGTTATTTATGCTAAACTGTCTTTAATAGAGGTCAGGGTTATAGCCTCCAGTCTGAGTACTACCCTTTGTCCTCATGTATGCTTTTTCTGCATCTACGTGCAGTTGGAGATTGACGATGGAGATGAGCTGACTGAGGAGTTTCTGTATGACGAGGTCCATCCCAAGCAGCACGCCCACAAACAGGCCTTCGCGAAGCCCCGCGGCCCGGCAGGGAAAAGGGGACACAAGCGCCTCATCAAGGGGGCAGGAGGGACCACACCTGACAGCTAGAGGCGGACACATTTTCTCTTGTAGCCGAATCTGCCTTTCCCCAGACCCACAAACATCTCGTCAGGCCCAGAGGAGGGAGCACACTGATAGATTTCCTCTCCCGTTTGTGCACTGAAACACTTGTGTCATATAACAAATGTGTTTTTCATGAAAGTATGGTGATAAATCATCACTTTAATTGCAGACAAATCAAGTCCCACAACAAGTCAGGCAAACATGTATATTCCTATCAACGAAAACATAACAGGTTTCACAAGAAATCCTTCAGGTTAAGTCAGGCTGACACCCAGACAGACGGTGTTGCTATTATTAAGGTAATCTGTCTGGTTCTTGCATACTTAAAGAAGTAAATTAACAGTATAACAGACTTTTACTGAATTATTATAGTATAGTCAGATCTTTAAGTCCACATGTCTAGCCTTCAGTACAGGTTTTGTATCAACAATGTTTGTAAGATATAAACAATATGAAAGAAAATTCTAAATAAAATCTTGTTTATACTGTGGTAGTACACCATCTTGGTACAGATTTGTCTATTTTCAATGCTGCATGCAATGTTAAATGCACTTCATGTCACATGTCTATAAAAATTCTACGTGGTTAGGACAGACATGGGATAATTAAATCTTTTATCAAATGGGTTTTAAATTAGACAAACAGCTGTACATTCAGGCATGTACTCCAGTCGACAGCGCCCTCTTGTCATGGCAGAAAGTTTGCAGTGTTTGAAAGACCGCAATGTGTCGTTTTACTTGTATGAAAAATCAACTGAGCTGACACTCTGTGCAGCCACAGGTGCACCATCAAGAGACACATTAATATTCGTAGATAAAAGATCACTTTTCATGCCTGGTTACAGTTCTTTTTATGGAGAACCGAATACCATGTTTTCTTCAAAGGTCATCTCAGCTGTTAAATCAGTCTGTGTAGATGTTGTAAACCTCATCCCTTCATAATCCCCCTCTGTCCACATGCCTCTGCAAAGCACACAATCTGCAAAGAACTGGACCACAAACTCAAGGTCATGCAATCTCTTTCTAATGGGTCATATGGGTCTTGGTTAACTAAGAAACCTCAAGCTGATTAGTTGCTTTTATGGTCTTTACGTTACAGGAACAGTGTTGCTAAGTAATTGGTGAAACACAACCACAGCCATGCTACGTGGAGTGTAACAGGAGCTTTGAGCTACCACAGATGCTGAGTTCAACTTATTAACATGCTCACAATGACATTGTTAGCATGCTGATGTTTGGCAGATACAACCATGTTTACAGTCTTACTTCAGCGTGCAAACATTTATTAAGTGGCTCTGAACACAAAGTGCAGCTGAGGCTGATAGGAAAGTCGTTCTTTTGTAGATATATGGCCATAAACCAAACACCAAAGTAGAGTTTTGACATGACGGTGACCATAGTTGAGAAACCAACACCAAAGCAATTAGGCTGCATTGTTTGGGAAATCTTGAGGAAAGTTGTGCACCAATACACCAAATATATGTCAACATATTTCATTGCGAAAGTGAAGATTTCAACTTTCCGGTGATACTAGAGGAGCAGTTCATCCTGAGGGGAACACAAATGACTACATTTATCTGCACAAATACTGGAAAAACTAATAACTGGAATTCTAGCTGACAGAGATTCTTCATTTAACAGGTCGCTCCGGGCCTGTTTCCCGTGACAAAAGCTCTGCTGAATAATACACTAGGTTTTTTCTCTGAACAAACAACAGATGGAGGTAAGTTGCTGATTCCAGGCAATCAAACCTCTTCTAAGAATCACCTCTAAAGTCCCTTTTTTTTTTCTCCATGTTGGAAGAGGACAACTGCTATTCATTGTCCACCTCACACTTCTTGGTAAGTTCCGAGTATGTAGCGTGTTCATACAGGAAACCTTCAGTCAATTCAGGAAATCAGCGTGAAAATATGTGGAGTCCATGGTGCTGATTTCAGGAGCATGGTGCTGACTGGCACTATTGTCCTGCAATCCACCGCAAAATGGAAAATAAAGGGAGTTAGTCACAGCTGGAAGTGATTAAAGAAGGTGGTAAGACAAAAAAATAAAATATTCAGTTGTTTGGTTTTTTATTTTATTTAATAGAGAGTAGTGATCATATATGAAAAATAAAAAAATATCACATTTATGGTGAATTACTAGATTTCACAAACAAGTTACAAGACTAAGTTATTGTATGAACATTAATAATTGACTTTTTCTTTATTTTATCTGCTCTGCCAGTTGAGTTTTTCAGTTAAGAGAGATTTCTAATTGTTACAGGTGGTCACATTGGGAGAAAAATCTGCAAAAATATTATGTGTGAAGCCTCATTTGTTGATTTACTACCAAAGTATACACAGATACCTCTAAACACAGTGTGTGTAAGCGCTGCTGTGACTGTGCTGCAAACAGTAACTTTGTAATCTTGTTATCAAGCTGTGCCAAAGAATCGTAAAATGTTGTAAAATTGTTTAAACAGAAAGCAGTTCATGTCATAGCCGCCTTTGAGTGCCTCTAGATTTATTGGCATATTGTGAACCAAGATGCAAATACAAGAATGGAGTTTGTCATTCAAATAGCCTATTCAAATAAATAAAAAGTGATGCTCTGCTCACTTGGGTTTGAAAATATTTGAATGTTTTGAAATACAGTTAATAACTGTAAGTGTAATTAGTCTATAATTGATAACTGAATCAGAAATCAATTTTATAACTGAGGAATCATTTAAGACATTTTTAAGAAAAAATGGCAAAAAGTTAATTAAATATGATATTATATCCTTATATTAAATCAGACAAAAACTCCATTGCTTTTTGTCTCCAGGTGCTCATGTATATTTTCTAACTTATATTATTTTCTTACTCTATCTCTATTTTTTCCCTTCACTTTCTATACCCATCTATACTTATTGCTGTCATTGTGCTGATGAAACATCCAAATTTTCTTGCAGGGGGATAAATTACAGTTTATCTTATTTTATCTCATCTTTTGTATCTTTGACGATAGTAAACTGAATATCTTTGGGTGGTTAGTTGGACAAAAACATTTTAAGAAGTCTCTTTGGGCTTCAGGAATTTATATGTGGCCTCTTTCTACTGTTGCTGAGTAAAAACAATGAATCAGTTAATAAAGAAAAATACTGCTAGATTAATAAATAATGAAAACAATCATTAGTTGTATCTTTAGTGTGAATACACCGCAGTGTCCCTCGATACAATGAACCAGGGCCTGCAGAGCCTTCCCTTGTTGCTGTTTTTGGCCTTCGTGCAATCTGAGCAGAGAGCTGTGAGTGCAGTGATCCTCTCAAACGTCTCTCACTGAGTCAAAGCTGCATTTTTTTGTCATGTACTCCAGGATTGAAATCAGGCCTTCGAATGCAGCCTACGAAAATGCTTTATAATGAATGTAATTTCTTTAAACAGCCAAGGTCATGGTTTCTTCTCCTTCTGTTAGAGTATGTTTCAATGTGCCACATGTGATTGTTGTAAACTGACTGTGTTGGGAGAAAGAGATACGTTATCTCAGGCGTCCTGTTTACAGAGTAAAGAATGGAATAAAATATATTTTCACAAAAATAATTGTGGTGTTTTCGTTCCTCAATAAGACAAAACCCCAAACATATTTGTACAACCGCACCCAGCAGAGATAGATAAATGCTTCCTCGAAAAAAAAAAAAGAAAAAAGAAAAAGCTAATTTCAGGATTTCTTGGAAAAATGATTCAGATATTTGGGATCAGCAGGCTCTGATGGATATGGCTATGATTATGATACAGGATAGTTTTATGTGTTGCTTGTCTCCAGTGAATCACGTAGATGTTTGAATGCGTGAGATGGCTCAGACTATTGTTGGAATAAACATTTTTGAAAATTTTGGCCCTGAACAAGATGTTCCTCAGATTTATAACAACATGGAGATGGCCCAGCATCAGCATTAAACTCAGTAGCCTTTACCTGACATGACTGAAGTCTCAGGTTTGATAGTAGCTCAGTGTACAGTAAAAGGGATTTCCTGGATAGATTCACCAGAAAAGAGGAGATAAATGTGCAGAAACACCATCTGAAGTGCAGTTCACTCTCTCAGTCTTGCGCAAACTATTGTAAAACACATGCTTTAACAAATCAGACACAATCCAGTGGAAAGAAAGGAACAAACCAACCGTGAGCAAAGTGACATTTTCTCTGGCCTAACAGCAGAGTTAACCCCTTTTTTCTTTTTTAGCTTATTGTCACAATAACAACTTGCGCTCTCGGGCGTAATTGCTCCGACAAACCTCCGAGAAAACCTCTCGCCGTGTTTTTCCAGCGGGATCGAGGGAAATCTATATTACTGGAAACAGCCTGTGCGCATTCCTATTATCTTTAATGTCGAGGCGGTGAATTCCCAGAATGAAGCCTCTGTCGGGGCCGCCCGGCGGGGGCGGAGTCAACCCGGCCATTATTCCTGGAAAGCGGATAGGGAGAAGCTGCCGCGCGGTTCCTGGGAGCGAGCGGCGCTTCAGCGAAGACCGGGAGCCGGCGGGTGGAAAACGGAGGAGAGAGGGAGAGAGAGAGAGGAGGGGGGAGGGATGACCGGCCCGGTAAACAAAACACAACCACGACAAGGCTCCGGCACGAGAGGGATCCGTTAAAAAAAAAAAAAAAAGGTTTCATCTCAAGTGAAATAAAATAGAAAGAGACAGACAGAGGGAAGACGCGCCGCTCACACGCGCGCAGCCGCAAAAGCGAAACAACAGGCGGCGGGTGGTGCGGCCGCTGTGACGTCACGCCGCCGGTGCTGCGAGGAGTTCTCAGAATAGACTTCTAGGAAACGGTAAATTTTAAAAGCCGAGCCTTTACACTCTGTCCTTCACACATCGGGACCCGCACTCTGCCGAAAACACACTCCACACTGCGACCGAGCGAAGGGAAGGAAACATGTTTTAAATGAGTGTTTGTTGTTTTCACTGTTTTCCATTTCACCTCCACTGTTGTTATATAAACTACAGGACCGGAGCCTGTTTGGCCCCCTCTGAGCTCTTTATCGCCTCTTTGTGTCGCTTTTTTTTTAAATTCACACAAAAAAAAACTCCCGATGTCAGAGCTCATTTGAGCTCTTTGGCAGTGACTTTTATTTTTCTGAAGAAGAAGAAGCAGCTTTAACCGGGCTTTGAGAGGATTCAACAAATAGCATGATTCTTTGTGTACCAGGGTGAGTCGACTTTTCTTTGTTTCTGTGTCCTCTTCTCTAGTTAACAACACATCATTGTGTTTGTGGGGGGGACGCAGTTCACCCTTATATGTGCGTTAAGTTTCAAGTCTTTAAATAAGAGTGTTAATTGTATATGTTGTCTTCCTCAGATCTGCCCATTCCACATGTAAAAGGCCAGGTTCACTAATTATAAACGCTCATAATGGTCTTCAGAACAGAAACATAAAGTTATTACTGCTAATAGATGTTGTTTTACTGTATTTATATTTAATTTTATCTAAGCAGGGAAGCCTGACTGAGATGAAAATGTTTCAATGTTTCTTTTCAAGAGTGAGCTGGCCAGACAGACAAAAACAGACATGAACACAAAGCCAGAGTTAAATAAAAAATGTGATTATAAAAGAATAAATTGGACTAAGTATTTATACTTTGTGGTTCTAAAATTGGACAGTGCATTGATCTCTCCTTTGTCATTATTATTTAGCATTGAACTGAAGATAACATATGTGGTGTGTACCTGCATTAATACAGTAGAGTAAAGCCTGCTGTGACTCTCCTGTTAGATGTGTTTATAATGCTATTTTAACCAGAATTTTCTTCTTATTTTTAGTCACAGAGCTCCTCTGCCCGTTGCTCCGTCCACTGAAGTCCCACGGGGCATGCGGGCAGGAACTGCACACCCTACCCCCTGCCTTCAGAGCACCCCTCCGCTATGGGACCCCACAAAGGACCTGCGGGCGATTGCCAGCAATTTCTGCTATCTAGAAAATTCAGGTACAGTACTAAAAGTGTTTCACACTCTTGAAAATCCACAAACTGTTGCAGGCTTGTGTGCATCACTTTTCATTTTCTTCATTTTCTGGGCTGTTAATAATCCAGCAGCATACTGGACATGCCGACTGTTCAGAGTGACTAATATGTAGGAATCTGTGTGTGCAGGATGGTACTGGGGAGCTGTGACTGCAGCACAGGCCCACGCTGCACTTCAAGAGGCGTCTGAAGGAGCCTGAAGGAGCCTTCTAGTTCGGGACAGCAGCCACCCTCTGTACATGCTGACCCTCTCGGTCAGGACTGCACGCGGCCCCACCAGCATACGGATCCAGTACAGTGGCGCCCAGTTTCTGCTCGACTCCAGCTCTCCTGCGCGGCCCAGTCTGTCGTCCTTCCCCAATGTACTGAGCCTGGTGCAGCACTACATGGGACCAGAGAGGAAGGCAGAGCAGGGGAAAGTGGAGGAGGAGGCCCCTTCAAAAACCTCTCAGCAGACAATTCAGGATACATCTGTGGTATTAAAACTGAAGCATGCCGTGTACAAGCCCCAGGGCCTCCCCTCTTTACAGCACCTCACACGTCTCGTTATCAACAGACACTCGGACTGCACAGACCAGCTACCACTCCCGAGGCCTCTGCTGCGGTACATACAGGACTACCCCTTCAAGGTATGAGGGGGGGTGCAGGAGGGCGTCCCTCAAGTCCATTCTTCTGGCTGAATCCCAGTTGACTTAAAGGAAACAAACAGTCAAACAGGTCCTTTGTGCCTGTAAATGATATTGCTGCTCAAGCAGTTGGAGGCCAGTCACAAAAACACTGGACACAGGGTCTCGTTTTTGCTGACAAAATGTGTACAAAAATTCAGTAAATACTGATGTGCCTGGACTTAATTTGTCAAGGAGTGGGTGGTGAAGTACCCTGGAGAGAGACGACTCATGAGCAAACCTCAGTACTGTAATCTACACTTATTTTATAATGAATGTGGAAATTGCCCATATATCCATTTTACCCTCATCAGTTCTGGATGTACATAGTGTTCGTAAGAAGTACACTGATTCCATTGAGACATCTCTTACGCCATTTTATTTTTCGCACTAAGACATTTTTTCTACCTTTTACATGTGTACATTTTTCTATTAAAATAAGCAATTGGAGTCCAACTCACTGTCGTTTATATCTGTTTTTTTCCCTCTCTCTCTCTCTTGTGTTGCTTAAAAATGCCAGTTTTAATCACAGGGGTCAAGAGAAAGACTGTCATCATCATCACAATTATTATTAACCACCGCATGATGGCTGCTCTTGTGACACTTGTTACGAAAGATTTTTGCCTTCAATCACCTTTGAAACACAAAGACTTTGTGGCCTTTGAGATGTAAGTGTGTGAGAGAGACGCAGCTTGTGTGAGGAAGTAAATTGTGTATGTGCGTGTGTTTTTGCTCAACAATGCGCACAGCCTGCATCTGAGTCAGCGAGTGGACAAGCGAAGGGGAGGACCGTACATCAGCCGATTCACAGAACTACTGAATGCTTCCTGGGAGGAGGGAGAGATTCTGAGAGGGAGGGTTCTAAGAAAAGCCTCGGTAATTACCTTCAGCTTTGAGCATGCTTTTGTGCCATCTCGCGCATCCATTTTTTTTTTTTTTTTGCATTTTTTTTTTTTTGCATTTTTTTTTTTTTTTTTTTTTGTGGCTCAGGATGTTGTCGCAAATGCTACCAGATTAAAAGCGAAAACAGTGACAATGAAGAATGATTTGATGCTTCTGCAAATTTAGAAATTTGAGTGATCAAATCAGCGGGAGCGTGTGCTCGCCGGCTCAGTGGGGGTAGGGGAGCTGAGGCTGTGGCGACCTGGGCTAAAGCCAGCGTAATAGGATCTCAGTTTCTCAATCCAGATCCTGCTTGTGGTCCTTGTTTGACTTCTCTGTCTGAAGGATGCAGAAGCGGGGCCTAAGAAACAAAAACAAAATTGAGGGTTAATTGACTCTGCACTTGGAAGTGCAATGTGAAAAAACCTCTCAAATTAAGGCTGTACTAAGCTTAATTTTGTGATTAGGTTAAGATATTTTCAGTATAACCTTTTACTAAATCAAATAGACATGGATACAACTTTAGCATGAAGACACAGCAGGTTAAATGATGACAAAATGATTTAATGGAGCTAAGACAACAGGCATGAAGGCCGAGAGGCTCTCTAGACAGACCTGCCGGTGATGTCATGCCGTGTCTCCACATAATGCATCTCTTCCATGTTCGCCTCCACCCACCGTCGAATGAGCTGGGGGTGCCTGGGGTCCACCTCCAAGTAAATACGACTGTTTTTCACCAGAAAAAAAAAATGCATTAAAATGTAATTATTTGCAGTACAGGATTATCAGTAGTAATCATGAGATGAGAGCGGTAGCACATGTCTAGAACTGTATTCACTGGAAGCCTTTTAAAAAGCTTAACTCATTAAGGAGGCAACATGATACGTGTGTTTTTCAGAACATGCTGTTCCTATGACAAGCTGCCGCCGCCATTAGGAATTAAACCCAGGTGTGTGTGTGTGTGTGTGTGTGTGTAATGTGTGTGTGTGTGTGTGTGTGTGTGCTGATGTCGAGCAGAGGGGTTCCTTACCCATGATTTGACAGAATGAAAGGAGCAAGAGTCAGAATTTGCTTGATCACTTTTAGGCCATCTTTACCACCATCTAAAGCAGCGTGGTCTTCAAACCTGAGCATACAATACACATACGTATCACTTACATACATACATTTAATGTCACAGATTTCCAAAGAAATACATTTCTACAGACACCTAATGTGTTGGTTGAATATGGTTAAATAGAACAATATTATGCTATTTCAAACGTTTGTCTCAATGTATTTGGGTAATCTGAAACATACAACAAATTAAGTGCATACAAATGTAGTTTTTGTTAAAAATAAATTTGTTAAAAACACAATTAGTATGAATTATTAATAAACCCCTTGTTAAGCATTTACAAAGAGTGTATTAACAAGTTTATGACACATTATAACACATCACATTGTCTACAAAACTGAAATGCTGCAACTATATATTTATGACCTGTTGACAAGTTTTAGCATATGAAATTTCTTTATGTTGAAATATATCATTTTAAAGAAGAGCAGTGTAAAAATTGCAGTTAATTTGTTTTGTACAACTACTACTACAAAACAAAAACCAAACAAGCAGCTACACACAGCTAAAGCCAGTTCAAGCTAAAGCTAGCTGATGACACAACCACAGCTATCCTTGGCTAAAACTACATTTACTGTTCCCACACAGCTATTTCTTTAAATTTAAATATATTAATTAACAAACATTTAGGCAATTGAGTTTGTTTCGTAACATATTTAATGTAGTGATTAAATATGCCCATGGTGTATAAAAAGAATTAGCCTGCTAACATAGCTTAGCATCTCAGCCCTTGTGAAATTTATTGTGGTTAAGTTACTAATAAATCACATATCTAACTAGTTAATTATATTAATTTCAAGGTAATTTTTAAACAAATAGCCAATTAAAGCAGAGAGAACACATTTCGTTTGTTAATAAGGTGTTCAAATTACTCAAATTTTGGGGAAATTTACAAATGCACAGCACTGTTTTTAGGTCTTATTTATGGTGAAGGTTAACAACTTTTTTGTTGTAGAATAAATAAGACATTATCCCATCTATCTGTTACACAGTTTAGCCAGTGAGCCTGAAAATTTGTCTTTGTAGAGCAGTACGTATGGAAATGTACTTATCAGCTTCTCCATAAAAACTTCACCCATGAGACATCTATAATGTAATGGTATATAAACAGTTAATGAATACTAACTTAACATATTGTTATCACATACATTTCCACCTGTGAATGAGGTATACTTTGCATAAACAGTTAATAAAAGCACACTTTCTTCTTGCCTTTAACATATCATTATCTATGATAACTATATTATACTGTGCTATCAATAATTCATTGACTGTTTACACACCAGTTATTGATACTTTATAAGAAGAGCGCTGACAAATCCATAAACAGGCACTTTTAAACTGCATGATATTTAATTATAATTTGTCATAACCATTTATCAACTGTGAATACTGTTTATAAATGTTAACCATGGGGAGGTTATATAAAAAACTACATTGTGAGAGAGTGAGTGTGTTTTAGTCACCTTAAAATTTCAGGCTCCAAAGAGGTCATATCCTCTGAGAACAGGTATGGAGGGTTACTGACCACAGCTGAAACGGTGCTGCAGAGGCTCAACACAGCTTCTACATCTGACAAAACACAAATTAAACCCTTTTTCATTAGCAACATGTTTAACAGCCTGTTATTTAATAAGTGCACTACTTTTACTTGCCTTTCATTACATCTATATGATAGATCTGCAATCTGTCCTGAAGCCCAAACCTGCAGAGAAAAATCCTTCATCAGACTTTGTGCATTATTCTACACAACCCTGTTCAAAACGCATTCATTGTCATTGTCTTCAACCACGCTGAAAGTAAATCAATATATACATTTACAATTGGTTTTCATGCACTGTGGTACCTTATTGCATTCTCTCTTGTTAAGTCCACAGCATCCTGGCTTTGATCCAGAGCGATGGCCTTGAGCTAGTGAGAGGGAAAAAAACAGAGCAATTAAAAAGTGCTGTTTGCAGTTTGGATCCAATAACCAGGGTTTGTCTGTTTGACAACCCACTACATCTACAGTGTAACTAATGATTATCTGTCATTATCAGTTCAACTATTGATTTCTTTTTTCTTTAAAATGTCAAAATAAAAGTAAAGTACTCATTTAATATATAAAGTAAACAAACTATTCACATTTATGAAACTGAGTTTGGTATTTTTCAGATTTATAATAAATAAATACATCCTCTCTCAACCTACTAATCAGTTAATTTACAAATCATTAGAGCTGCAGCAATTAGCTGATTAATCAATTAGTTGTCAACTATTAAATCAACTGCCAACTACTGATCATCAATTAATGAGTATTTTTTAAGAAACTTTGTCCAAATTCTCTGATCTCAGCTACTTAAATTTTTTTGTGGTTTCTTATTTTTTCCTCTAATGGGAAATTTATGGCCTAAACAACTGACTGGTTAATCAAGAAAATGATGGCAGATTCATTGATAGAGAAATGATCATTAGTTGCAGCCCTGATCATTTCAGCACTTATATGTTTATATTTAAAACAACATAACAGCCATGCTAATTGTTAAAGGGGAGCTCCACCGATTTTACACATCAAAGTCTGTTTACAGATCTTTAATATGTGAAAAACAATCGGATAAAGACTTTTTGGCTCTAGAGGGAGCTGTGCAAATTTAATAAATGTGTTGTCAGTTGGGACTGAAGACTAAAATTCAGAAAATAGAAAAATCTATGGAAAAATAAGTGAACTTCTGCGGTTTATGCTTGAGCCTCAAGACTATGTTAGCTGCTACTACCACAACACGCTAGAAACTCCATCCACTCCAAGTGTTATAAAACACTCCCATTTGGCACAAGATGAAATGTCAGGGGATCAAAGTCATTCCAGTTCATCGAGAGGGGACCATGAATGTCTGCACCAGATTTCATGCAAATCCATGCAAAAGTGGCGCTAGACAAAAATTCAGGGACACATAACTCAATAGGATACATCATCTGGGGACCACAAATGTCTGTACAAAAGGTGGCGCTATTCCAATGTTAGGGCATGTTGTGACTGAGTGAAAACTTTGATCTGCTGGTGAAGTTAAAGCCAAAGTCAGGGGACCAGCATGTTGTATCCTCTGGTGAGAATGTGATGTACTAAATAACGGTTACCTATCAAACAGATGTTAAGATAAATGAGCCTGAATCAAGGTGGCTTAAAATCTGTTTCTTACAATAAACACGAACCTCACCTGAGGCAGCCTCTTCAGCAGACTAAGAGAAATGGCACCGGACCCGCATCCCACTTCCAAGCATGTAACATGATGATCGTCCACTCCATTACTGGGCTTCCTCTCCAGGTCAGTGAGCACGAGTTCAACTAACTCCTACACAGACACACGGAAAGAAAACTCAGCTTTGATTATGTGTGATTGATCATGGTATTGTACATGAGGCCTGTTTCTCTGTCCAACCTCGGTTTCAGGTCTCGGTATGAACACAGGAGGTCTCATCTTCAGTGTCAAGTCTCTGAAGTCCCACTCCTCAATCACATACTGCACAGGCATTCTACACCAAACAAACAGAGCTATGAGTGTTCTCACCTAATGAACATCTGAATACGTGTTTATACGTAGGTGGTGTACATGTAGAAACTTTATACCTGGATAGGCGTCTAGTGCAGAGCCTCCACATCTGTTCTGTTTCCTCTCGGCTGAGAAACTCTGCTAACTTACCCCGCTGGAGACTTTCTATCTGGATAAAGAAATTTGCATGCAAAAACAAGAAGGGGAAAATTTCAGTTCAGGCATTACGTTGGGCAAGGCAGAATGAGCTCAGTAAATTTCCACTCACAGTTTTTGCCCCGAGAAGATAAGCAATGATGTGTTGACTAGAGTGCTCAGGCTCCGTCACACCTCTCTCTGCAAAGTGCCTCGTCCATAAGTCCACTGCCTGAAGAGCTGTGATCTGCCCTGCAGGAAAGGCTGGAGTGCTGCACATACGCACTGCATGGTAGCTCCAAATCCCCTAAAAGAGTTTGATTTAAGAGAGTTTCTGAATGATCACAAATCTACAGCTACTGTTATTAACTGTGCAAGATGACTTGCTGCCACTTCCCCTTCAAGGAAGTCCCCATCATCATCTGAGTGACACTCAGGAGCCGAAATTTGAAACTCAACTTGACATCAAACTCCAGATACCACTGATTAACATACATTCAAGACACTCATCTCACCCGCAGTTCAGTGCCTTTCATCAGTTCCTCTGCGCAATGGAGGATCAAATCATCAGTACTGAGTCACGTGGGATTATTTGATCCACACAATCAAATGTGACCCAGTGCAACACTGCACCATACTGAGAGGTGTTTCTAATCATCTGTCCCTCATGTGCAGTGTGTAAATGGAGTTCTGTAATTAACAGGGTTAAACAGATACTTTTTGGAATATTTCTTTCAGTCAGCCTGCCAAATATTTGTGGCTCAGAGCTTCTTACAAGTCTTATTATAATTATATATTTTGCCTACTAATATTATTATTATTATTACCTATTATATGTCCTGTTTCTTTTGACTGTTGGTCAAACTAAATCATTTTGAGATGTATCTTTGGACATTTTGACATGAGTAAGAAACAAATGAGGTATCAATAAGGAAATACGATTTATAGATGAATCAAAGTGTTGTGGCTCTGCAGGGAAATCTTAGAATACACAGGGAGGCTTGATCCCATCTTTAGCAAAAGGGGGACAATGAGTGGCTTATTATTTCAAACAAATGAGCTCCTCCTTCAGTTGTTTGAAAGTATTGAACATAATTTTGATTTTGATTACATGTTCAGGTTCAGGTTTCATTTGAACTGTATTTTGCATCAATAAACATTTATCCCATTTCCTCTGATATGTGCATGCCTATTACCTGCTTTACATCTTTATTTTGGTGGTGATTAGAAACTGTACCAGAGTCATATTCAGCAAGATAACTTACAATATACACTAATGGATAAAGACCTCAAATCCACTAAAATCTAATTGCTCATTAAATAGATGACTTAGTAAATAGAGATTAAGCATAATCAATGTGTATATGGTTTTAAGCTCAGTTGTATAGCTGTTAGAAAACATTCACCTATGAGAACTCAAAGTTCAGTAGTTTCATTTTGTAGGCTCCCTTTTTATGTTCTCTGTGTCAAGGGTACAGTTGAGCATGGTTTGAAGCTTAACTTTGCTCCATTGTGCTAAAAGTTTCCCCAACTACCGTAGCAACAAGAAAACAAACCTGAAAGCAACCAAACAAATGTATTTGACCTGATGGTTACCTTTAGTCCAAAGCATCTGTAGCCTGCAGTCAGAGGTCTTCTCCACATGATGAATCTGAACCACTGACTCTGTATAAAGATGTATCTTTACATGCAGTCAATGGTGTGGACAGACACACAGATGAACTCGCTGCATGCTCTGCTACTCTGCAGGTACACTCACATGTACTCTCTGGATCACCGCCATTGACTGTATATACATGTATACATATCTCTATAGACAGCCTATAGTCACAACATGGACATTAAACAACAAACACACGCTAGCTGACATCGTGTTTCCTGCACATGGCGCAGCGAGGCTTCACAACTGTTGACGTGACGCAAAACGTCTCCACATGCGACGCACGCTGCGCAGCGCTGACGCTGGTGAATACTGATACGTTTAAGTACTGTCGAAAAAATGTATTTTCGAACAGGGAGCGTCCGAGAAAAACAGTTAAATGGCGATTAAGGACAATAATATTACAGCTTTTTATTTTATTTACGTTAAAATACCAGATGTCATGTAAACTGTGTTGAAATCTGATTTATACAACCACTGGCTACTCCTATAAACGTAAAACTCTTCCACAGAGCAATACAAAAGAGACTGAGCACCAAATATGTAAAGAATAAATAAATAAATAAACTTAATGACAGAAATAGTTTAAGGATTATTTTGATAAGACACGTCGTCCTCTTCCTTTAAAGTGTTCATGGAAGCCGTTTGTTATTTATGTAAGTTCCGAGGAGGTCGTGAAGCCGTCATTGTTGTTGTTCCTCAGTCTGCTCTTCATGAAGTGTTGAGTGTTGCAGAGTTGTTGGAGAGTTATTGAAGACTTTGCTGGGAGGTTGACAGTATTTTTTCATAGTACAGTGATAACACATTTTTTTCAGACGCTGTCCAGACTTTAGACCTAGTGAATGAGCCTCCCAGCAGCTCCGTTGGTCGTCTTTGAACGATAAAACTGGAAGCTAGCAGCTAGCTTCAGATGCTAAATAACAGTGGAGGCAGACTTTCCTTTAAAACTGAATCTGTCTGGTCAGTTTGTTAAGTTGTCACTTGTTCATAAGTACCTGCAGAAAGGCTGCACTGACCATAAGCTTAATTATGGGCATGACCACTCGGATAGAGTGTATATTTTTCAGTGAGTTTCACCCCACCCTGGGTCCAAAAATAACATATCAGGTAAGTGTGCAAATATTATGTTTAGTTTGGGATTTAACGTCATAATTCAATATTTCTAACAACGTCAGTGGTAATAAAATGACCCCAATGGTCTTATTAGTTAATATAGTTACTGCCCACATCGTCTAATTTTCCTTATTATGATAGTAAACTCATGGTAGTAATTCAATTCTGTACCAGAAACTTTAATTACATGCTCATTAAAGTGTAATAATGTTTTTCATTTCATTAGGTCAATTTGTTGAACACATTTTCAAAATATTATCAGGGATAAATCTTGGTAAATAAATAGAGTTTCCTGCATGTGTTATGTTGTGTTAATCTCAGAAGGTCTTTCTTCACTGTCTTGCAAAATATATTACAGTCCTCATTTTATTAAGTTGGGGTATATCCTACAGCTTAATAGTGTACATTAAGGCACAGGCTTGGATCATATGTAGTATTTGAACTGACCTGTACAAGCAGTGGCACAGATTGCCTTGGGATTGCCTCTGCATCCTTGTGTTTGACCATTATGTACAATGAAATTAAAATGTATAGAAATGATCGTATTAATGGAAAACATGCATTTTATTATCTCTACATATACTTGAATGAATGGCAGATATTCTTCTTATAGAATATCATCTAGGATGTATTTAGTCATACAGTGTCCCCCATGTCCTCCACAGGTCCCAGAGGAGTACATTTCACGGGAGCTCTTTGACACGGTGCAGGTTTATATCATCACAAAGCCAGAACTGCAAAACAAGTTAATAACAGTGTATGTAATCTAAGACTCCACCTTCAGATCTGTGTTTATGCTCACAAGCGAATGGTTTGTCGCTTCCTCTCAGTATCTAACTATCCTCTGTCCTCTTCACATCTTCTTTTTAGTACTGCCATGGGAAAAAAGTTGATCGGGTGTCCTGTGTGCATCGAACATAAAAAGTACAGCCGAAACGCCCTCCTGTTTAACCTCGGCCTCGTTTGCGACGCGCAGGCCAACACGTGTGCCCTCGAGCCGATCGTCAAGAAGCTGTCTGGGTACCTCACAACTCTGGAGGTTGTGAATAACGCGCATGTCACGTGTGATCACTTTGGATTTGTGAAATTTACAGTAATGAGACATCTTAGAGGCGACCTTGAATCTTTTTTTGCCTTGTTGTGTTGCAGTTGGAGAGTGGCTTTATATCCAATGAGGAGAGCAAGCAGAAACTTTTACCCATCATGTCAACCTTGTTGGAAGACCTTAATGCCACAGGAGCCTGCACCTTACCAATAGGTATTATTTTGTGTTTTGCTGTGTATATTCCAGTTTTATTGGTGCTACAGACACCTGTGTGTTTAACATACATGCTGAAATGTGGTGGTGAAAATGTAAATCATGTGTGTATTGTGACACTTTCTTATGTAACTATAGGCAACAGTGAGGAATTATTGTAAAAGTGTGATGAGAGACAGTTAAAACATCTTTATCAGTTGTGCATTGTGTTCCAACTAGTTTTGAACATATTGTTGCAACTGCATCAAAATACACTGACCAAAATTAACTTTAGGGATACTTGGTGTCCCAAGACAGAGCATCATTTGTGTTAAATGTGTGCTGCAAAGAGAGGAAACACATGCTCAATAAACACTAATCAGGATTTTTCAGTATACACTTTAGTCAGAGGTTACTTGTTTCATAATGGTTATTGGTTATTTTTATTGCTATTTAAAGAAAACACACAAAATACATTCAACCATGGCTTTTTTTGTGAAAAAGCACAAAGTGACTTCTAACTGTGTTTTTACTCTTTTAGGAAAAGTGTTAAAAAAGTGTTATACTTACAGTTCATAGACTGGCTCTTGAAAATTAATTTTTGTTATGGTGGCAACAATAGCTGTCAGGATTTTTTAACTCTTGTTTCTTTTTTTTTTGTTCTGTGTCTATTTTTAGATGAGTCCAACACCATCCACCTAAAGCTGATCCAGCTGCGGAAGGACCCTCCGGTTGTCCAGGAGTACGACGTGCCTGTCTTCACCCAGTGCAAAGACCATTTTATAAAGTCTCAGTGGGATCTGACCACTCAACAGGTTGGCCTTGTGGGCTGATATGACAGGACTTTTGATATATGCGTCACAATTCTAGGAGAAGCACTGGGAGAAAGATTAGCGATGAAAGGCCTCTTATCAGCTGTGCATATAGTGATTTAAACACTTTTATCACTATTTTATGGCATTAGTACAGGAGACTGTGCCTGGTGTACTGTGCACTGGTACAATAATATGTAATTGCCGTAATAATAAAAGCTCAGCATCAGCCAATGATGTTCTACTGTACATTGTTCACAGATCCTGCCCTACATTGATGGATTCAGACACATCCAAAAGATCTCTGCTGAAGCGGATGTAGAGCTCAATCTTGTTCGCATTGCTGTGCAGAATCTCCTGTAAGTAACTCTCAGTAAAGGGCAACACACAGCGGCAGGGCCTTGATGCGTCATTGTCGCCGACACGTCAGCATAAGTCAGACGCCCTGTTTCTCAGTGCTGATGTGCATTTGATCACATTTTCTTCCCTCAAATTATGAGTTGCTTCATGACTCAGTCAATGTGTGTTGCACTTCTTTGATTTGCAGAAGAAACCAAGAAAGAGATGCTCAAATTCTCCTTGTTTTCACAGGTATTATGGTGTTGTAACCCTGGTGTCAATATTTCAGGTACTAAATTAAACTTGCGCAGCACAACACATTTGAGTTATTCCACTATTAATGTGTGACAGTGATTTTTTTGTTGGAATATGAGGGCCACTGAGAGTAAAGTAAAAAATATACAAGAAAAACTTGTAATACTTCTTTATAACATCTTAACTTTACAAGACAGATGTCGTAATATTTTGAGAAAAAAGTCGGTATTGGTGAAACGTACAACTTCAGGTCATCCACATCTTTCATTTGAAACTAGAAAATCTAGAACTATCATGACTTTGTTCTCAGTATAGTACAACTACATATTGTGACCATTTGAGGTTCTTCTAGTTTGTTAATCATCTTGTGCCTTTTCACCTCCCTGCAGTACTCTAATGTGTATTGCACCACTCCCAAAGTCCAGAGCCTCATAGATGACAAGTCCATTCAGGAGGAGTGCCTCAGCTACGTCACCAAGCAGGGTAAACAAGGGTCATGATATTTCACTGTTTTTTTTTTGTTTTTTTTTATCTTGTGATTTCATTGTTGTATTTTCTGTCTGTCAGGTCAGAAGCGGGCCAGTCTGAGAGACGTGTTCCAGCTGTACTGTGGTCTGAGTCCAGGAACCACAGTCCGAGACCTTTGTTCTCGGTACTCGCAGCAGCTTCAAAGGGTGGATGAGAGGTAAGGATGAGTTATCTTGTCAGTTCCAAAAAAGACTCTGTGACTCCAGGAAGATCAGATCAGCCTGACATTTATTTATGTGCGTGTGATGTGCTGTGTTGGCGTTCAGGAGGCTGATCCAGTTTGGCCTGATGAAGTCTCTTATCCGGCGGCTGCAGAAGTATCCGGTCAAGGTGATCCGCGATGAGAGGAGCAGGCCGCCTCGTCTCTACACCGGGTGTCACAGTTATGATGAGATCTGCTGTAAAACAGGCAGGTTTTAAAGCTCTCTCTGTTGGTTTAGTATAACTAGAAAACACTTCTGCTTACTGTGCTGTCATTTTCACAGGGATCAGTTACCAGGAGCTGGACGAACGTTTGGAAAACGATCCCAACATTGTGGTGTGCTGGAAGTGACCAGAGCCAGCAGCCACTGGACAGAAAGATACAGAGATGCCTCAACCAAAGATGCCTTCAGTGAGAGGAATGAAAAGTGTAAAAAAGTATTTTGTAGTTTTTATGTTAGATTAGTGTTTTTTACTAATATCCTCTTCATCCAGAGTACACATCTGTTTAGGTGAACAGAGGAATGTGATATTTATTAATACTGTACAAAGGAAAATCTGTGATTAATAAAAGAGATTATACTAAAATATGGCAGTTTGTCTTAATAATAGTACAGAAAATAATGCAAAAATGATATATTTGATGGAATTTTGCCATAAAAATGAGCCTCAGATTGAAGAACTGAAACAAGCAGATATAGAAGATCTCATGTCTGGACTGAAAGAAAATATTTATTTAACTACAATTAAATATATAAAGTGAAGTTATTTAATAGCTATAGTTACTAGTTGCCTTACAAATCAAGATTTTGTGAATTAACTATTTCAGGAGCTTATAAAACAAGACACATTGATTAAACTACCCAGCAGTGTATCAAACAGTAAGTGCTACTTAAATATTAATGCATCACTTAGTACATTTACTTTTGATACCTTAAGTAAATTTTGGTAGTAATATTTCTTTGTAATGATGCATTTTACACTGTGGTACTGCCACACTGCAGTGGTGGAATGTAATGGAGTACTTTTACTCAAGTACAAATTCGAGGTTCTTGTATTTTACCTGCATATTTAAATTTAATGCATCTGTATACTTCTGTTCAATTCGGAGGGAAATACACTACTTTTACATTTAAGTTTTGCTTAATTTTCATGTGACAATATTTCCTCCCTGTCCAGTGAAACCCATTTATCTTCAAAGTTGGTGAATTAAAGTGGAGGAATAAAAATGTTCCTTAATGTGTTGCTCTTAGCTATTTAGACCCTCCTTAGATTAGCTAGAAAAAGTACCACCACAAAACTGAAAGCAGTCTGTCTGTTAGCTTACCTTTACTTGCACTGGAGCATTTTCACAGTTTGGTGTCGGCCCTTTTAACGCTGAGACACAGCAGCTGTTTTAGTGGGGAAGCACCGCCCCTCTCTGGCGGCAGGGAGGTACCGCTGCTCTGAGGGGCGCTTGTTGTACAGTAACCATGACGACCACCGGAAGCTCACTTCAGACACGAGGTGGACAGAAGAAACAGGGAAGTTTGTTTTTGTGCTGTTTTATCTTTGTCCAGTAGCCTCCTAAAAAAAAAACAAAAAACGAAGAGATGGACTCGTCGGTGCTCGGGCCCCTCGAAGCGGAGGGGGTCGTTCAGAGTCTGGAGGCTCTGTCTCTGAGGGAGGTGGGCTCCTCCAGGTGAGAGGAACAACACACACCTGAAACTTAGAAATGACTTTAAAATGATTCAGCACCTGGGAGCCAAGTCAGTCAGGGTTTACAGATGACACGACAAGATGTGACAGAAATGATTATTGTGACATAAAGTAGCATTATTTAAATCAAACTATTACCATCAAAATACACTACAAGTGCCTAAATTAAAAGTAATCATCTTGCACATTGACTCATTTCAGATTAATATATATTTTATGATTGTATTAGAATTATTGATGTTTATGTCACTTCATGTTGCAGCTCCTGGAGTCATTTAAATTAGTTTATATACTGCAGGGTAGCTTGTGGATCTCCAGATAACTACAGTATTATCATATGTTAACCTATAATAATAATATCAATAATTTTTTATCAATAATAATTGATAAAGTAATGGATTATACTTTGTGCTAATAATCTGAATCTGAAATGTCACTTTAGTTATTAGATAAATGCAGTGAAGTAGAAGTATAAAGTAGTGTAAAATGGACTATGGAGTGTGAAAACGACTACCCAATCTCTCTTAAAAGGTTGTGTGTGCTGCCTGCTCCGTTCTTTGCACATCCAATCCAAACATACAATAACACAGTACAATTAAATAACTGAGATGAAATAGTACTTTACATTTGGAGTCAGACTTGCATTAAAATGTGTGTCTTCATACAATTTCTTGTCTACAATACTCTGGCAGATTACCAAGTATTGCTTTGGGTCCCGGCTGTGAGTATAAATACTGCTGACAGGAAGAACAAATGAGCGGCTGTAAAAGTTTTGAGATTTAGATAAAAACAGGCACATGGAAGTGTTATTCTAAAGGCAAGTTTATTTGCATCACACCTTTTGACAATAGGACTATATTAAGGGTTTTACAGAAGATGTTATATATGTGAATGAATAAAAACTAAGCAAGATATGAATCAGCTGTTCCAAATTTACTCTAATGAAGGCTCTGAACCTCAGTGAGTTTGGAGCAGACCTTTATTTCAAATATTTGTTACACAGAAACTGAGCTCATGTTAGTTTGGACTCTGAAGAGTCGACCTGTCACAGATGACCCGAGAGGTGTGAACGGTTCACGGAGATCTGCTGTGTTTCGTGACTTTTCTCTTTGTGTGTCGACAGGTGGTTCAGGCAGCACGAGCACATCGAGAAGCTCAACATGCAGGCGATACTGAATGCTTCTGCCGTGCACGATGAGTTCATCAAGGAGCTCCTGGTATCATACGGAAAGGTTGACCTCTCTATTTATGATGTGATCATTTCTGCAGCATTTAGACAAGACTGCATTTCGATCGCTTTAAATTACACATGATAGCATGATGACCACGTTAACACAGGTCGTCACCTTTTTTCTGATCCTCTCTAGATACCTGTTCTGGTCTATGAGATGATCCTTGTCGAAGTGTGGAAGCACAAAGTGTTCCCTATCTTGTGTCATCTGCAGGACTTTAATCCAAAGAACACATTTCAGCTGTACATGGTGGTGAGTGTGAGACAAGGTGTGAATATGACACCTAGCTCGCAGCGCTCATTACTGATTTCCTGTGTTGTTTGATGTCTCCTCCTTAGATCCACCATGAAGCCACCATCATAAACCTGCTTGAAACGATCATGTATCATAAGGTCAGTGCGTATCGAATTTCATGTTGAAGCGGTCACCACTCTCTGCTCTGTCTCTCTTTAAACGTGACGTGATGAAAGAGTTTTGTGTGCTGTGTAGGATTCATGTGAGGCAGCCGATGACTCTGTTCTTGACTTGGTGGATTACTGCCATCGCAAACTCACTCTGCTGGCCAGCAAAGCGACCGGGGAGGGCTCGACAGCTGTTGACCAGCACAACCTGACAGGGCAAACGGGTGTATCCTCAATAGAGGTACAAGAAATCTGTGCTGCTTTTGTTGGTTTTACTGACTATTGCAGAGGAGCCTGTCTGTAATTTATACTGATAACTGTCACATAAATTGATGTTTTCTTTCACTTTGGTGAAGGAGCTGCAGATGCAGAAAGCTGCTCTGGAGTTTGAAATCTCCCTGAAGGCCGTCTCTGTGCTGCGCTACATCACCGATCACACAGAGAGGTACGGCAGAGATCTCAGAAATCTTCTCATATTTTTAGGCATTTTGAGCTTAATCATTAAATGTTTGTAGATCTAAGAGTCCATGGTACAACTGACTATTAAGTATCTATCAGTTATCTTCTATAATAACTTTTATTAACCATGTTGTTTCTAAAACATGAGGCAATTGTAAAAATGCCTTAACCCAGGTTGACATATTCAAATTTCTTGTTGTGTTTGAGCAAGTCCAAAGATGTTAAATTTTAAATCATTTAAAGTCTCACATTTGATGATCTGTAATGAAGGATTTTTTTTCTTAAACACTGACTTAAATCATTTTATGATCGTCAAAATTGTTGCACATTTGTTCTCTGTTGATTGATGATTTGTTGATTGACCAGTTGTTTCACCTGTAGAGCTCACATTTTCTTGGTCTTTGCAGCATCAGTGTTATCAATCGCATGCTGTGCACCCACAACATGCCCTGCGTACTGGTTCAGCTGGTCGAATGCTGTCCTTGGAGTCGCTGTAAAGAAGGTGCGGTATATCACACCTCTGGTGTATCAAACATGTCCTTAAATGTTTGCATATAAAAATGTGTCATGTTTTTCCCACTCTGTCTCCCACTGAAGGTGAGGTAGAAAAGTACATAAATGGCAGATGGCAGAAGATTCCTGCTGAGGACCGCCTAAAGATGACAAAACTCGACGGCCAGATCTGGATTTCCCTTAATAATCTGCTGCTGAAGGAAGACTGCCAAAGAAAATATGACTTTAACGGTTTCAACAAGAACCAGCTTTTAAAGGTATTAGGGGCTGCTGTATATTATCTGTAAACTGAAGTGTAGGAAGTGTGTGAGTGCCAGATCATTGTCCTTCAACTTGTTAAAACACAGATTCAGTTTCCAAGGGTTGTTTTGACTAAGATATTTCCTCCTATTATACAGTTTCTCGTCCTCTTCCTGCTGCAATAATTATATAAGCAGTGCGCCTTGTGCATCCTTTTGTAATCAAACTTTTTTTCCTTTTTTTTGCTTAACTCCTTGGAGAAGATTCTGACGAAGCTCATGTTGTTGTTTTCGCTGCTGTGTTATCTGTGTGCTTATCATTCATGTGCTGCAGCTCCGGGGTTTCTTGACAGAGGTGCTGATTGATCAGCTTCCCAACCTGGTTGAACTGCAGCGTTTTCTGGCTCATCTTGCTGTGACAGATCCCGCCCCTCCAAAAAAAGAGCTCATTTTAGAGCAGGTACACACACACGGACACATATCTCTGTACTTTCTTTTGCCCCTGTGCCTTATCACATGGCTTTTTTTCATTGTGTACAGATCCCAGAAATGTGGGACCACATTGTGAGAGAGAATTCTGGGAAGTGGAAGGCGATAGCAAAGTATCAAGTCAAAGAAACGTTCAGCCCATCCGAAAGTGACCTCAGGCTGCAGGCCCAGAGGTAACGCTGAACACTGAGCCAACTCAATCCATCTGCAACTCGATTATTATTGACATAAATATTGTTTTGAGCAGGTTGGCCCAGACATACAATTTGGACGTGATGGAGAGTTTACTGCCCGAGAAGCCAAAGTGTGGATGTTGTGGGAAAGAGGCTGCAAAGAGATGCTCTCGCTGTCAAGGGGAGTGGTACTGTCACAGGTGAGACTTAAACACACATGCCTAAGAGCAGCAGGAATGCAGATGCTGTGCCTAAAAGGTGAGGAGCAGGCTGATCCTAGAAGCCAAAGGTTGATATACTTTCACCCATCATGGTAATGACTGAAGTAATGATGTTATCATGAGTGTTAGCTGCCAAAATACAGCTTGAGAGCACCTCGGGATCCCCCAGGAGCTGGAGGACATTTTTACATCAGACATCACATCTGATCCATGACCATCAGACACATTTTCCTACTCTAAATGTGTGACACTGTTCTGCTGATGTACAGCCTCGTCCATCTAGCTGTTTTTTGTTTTGTTTTTCCAGAGAGTGTCAGGTGAAGCATTGGCCCAAACACAAGAAAGCCTGCCAGCTTATGGCTGAGGCCACGGAGAAGATCCAGAGGGACCTGCACATCAGCAGCTAAAAGAGAGAGAGAGAGAGAGAGAGGCTGGTAAAGCACATGTGAGGACTGGTGCATGATGGGAGATCAGACTCATGAGTCACAACATGAGAGGAGAACAGATTTGCATGTGGACGATGCAGATTTCTGGTTCCTTTACATTTTAAAATAGTTTTCTAATGCTGTAAAAGTTGATGTCCCCTTACAGAATTTTCTTGTTCCTAACTGTAATGTTTGCTCCATGCAATGTTTGAAATGCTGCTTAACCAGTTTGTTGTTTTCAAATGAAAGAGCTTGGGAATGTATGTCTCTCTTATCTTTGATTTTGGTATTTGACACATTGGCAGCAAATAAAAATGTTTTCATAACTTCCTCCACCTTGTCTTCCCTTGCACAACAAACAAAGTCGGTGAGAAACCTGAAGTCTGTGCATCCAGACAGAGTCACTTATTGATACTCACATAGTTAAAGTAGCTGTGTATTTGTGCTCCCTCTTCTTGGTAAATATTCCTGCTAGTTATGTTCAGACTTTACCCTCCATGTATGCTGGATTGTGGACTCCCTTCAGACCTGTCAGCAAATACACAATAGGACTGACTGAAGGATGACACATTATAAATATTCCTACTTATTCTTGTATTGCAGTTAGTTTTTAGATAGATAGATAGATAGATAGATAGATAGATAGATAGATAGATAGATAGATAGCGTTATTGATCACCAGAGGGAAAGTCAGTTGTCATAGCACCCAGGTACATTAAGATACAATGAAATACACAAAAATACAACAGAATAAGATAAAATAAAGTCAAATAAAATAGAATTAAATAAAATACTATACAAGAAATAGACAAAGTGCAGTAGACATCCAATACACGTTCAACAAAGGTAAAGGCAGATAGATCCGGTGCAAGAAGTTAAGGATTTCTATATGTACATATATGAACTTTTTCCCCGCTGTGGTCAGTGATCCATCACGGTGTGGGTCGTGGTGGTGGGATGGGGGACTTTGCACGCCCACTCAGCTGCTCTCCGGGCTCAGAGACAGCCTCAGTGTGGAAACACTCCGGATGTCGGCGCAGCTCAGCCTCATCTCACTCTCTCTTCTTCACACGCTGCAGCTCAGTCGGACTACATTAAAAGATGGTGAGCGTCTTGAGGAGCGCCTGGGTGCCGCCGTCTCACTGACGTTGGCGGCCCGACACCGGCCCCGGTCCGCGGCTGGCAGCGAACACTGATGATCGGTGGTTTCCAGAGATGAAGCCGCGGCCGCACGCCTTCTTTACTCGGAAAGCCACGGGAAGATATCTGCGGAAAGTTTTCTCTCCTCGGATGGAAGAAGTTTTGAGACAAAGCGGCTGCCGCGGGGCCGTTTCCTCCTCTGTTTTGGTAAGTCAGAGAGAAGATACTGAAGATTTGATTCACTTTGTACTTTAAGAAGAAATTAAATTCATAGACAGGCTTGTTGTTGTATGACTAAACAGGCGAGTGTTCGTCCTCCGAGGCGTCGTAAATGCACCTTTAATTGTTTTATTTACAGAGAGAGAAGAAGAGAAGAAAGTCCTGTTCTGTGAAATGTACAGCACTTTCAATATGTTAACATGTTACAGTAATGTGTTTTACACTGTCAAGGAAACTTTTCTACCCTGATTTGCTTGTGCTAGGTTTGCAGACTGAACTATTATATAATGACTTCAGCATGTGATGTTTGACAAATAAAGTCATTTACAAAACATGGACACTAAACCACCAAACACCAAACATGTAGTGTTAACATAAATGCCTGACACTCACTTTACATAAAAATAACCTAAAGAAAACAATCATGACACAATGCCTATGTAGATTCAATGTAACTTTGTACATTTCCTCTAGCACTTACTTTCATTTTGTGGTGTTCTTTTTTTTTTTAACTCCACTGCGTTTATTTGGCAGCTTATTATACCGAATACATACAAAAAGTATGATCAGTTTGTAAAATATGATGTATTGCTACTAATTAAACTGCCCAACAGCATATAAACTTGTTCAAATTCAGATGAGCTCCTCTGTGATGATGCTACAACATTAAAGTTGTTGTATTAATCCAATAATGGAATATGTTAAAGGGCTTTAATGAGTACTGTCACTTCTGATGCTTTAAGCACATTAAGGTTAACTGATTATACGTATGTACTTTTGCTAAAGTAAAGATATAAATGGAGGATGTTTTCAAAGTATTTTCAGATTGTGCTGCTTTCAGATGACAAGGTTGTCTAAAATTTAGTATCCACTTGATTTTATAAAAAACACATTTTGTCCAACATTCAGAATCTACATAGTCTGATGGAACAAAAACACCACATAAACAGCAACTGGAGACTTAAAGAACATGTTTGAGTTACTTACTCACCAATTGAAATGAGATTGTGATTTCAAGATCACATTGTTTTTAAATGTTGAACCAGGAGCCACATCATTTTATGTTACTGTATGTTTTTCCACTCATTAGTGACAATGGAGAACAGCAGACTCTGAGTGACACGATGTCTTGGGAGGAGTTCATCGAGCTGCGTGACCTGAGGCCGGGCAGAGAGCCGATAGAGCTGACCGGCACACATTCGCCCTGTTCGCCACCGCGCCTGGAGCGAACCAACGCCCTGAGGATCAGCCCGGGGAGGGTCCCGGACCTGCTGAGCCGAGTGGGCATCATCAGAGTCCTGAGCAGCACCCAGGACCCCCAGCTCCCCGAGGAGAAAGGAGAGGGGCACAACTTCCAGCCCTGCAGCCACGCTCAGCCCACGTGGTGTGACCTGTGTGGAGACTTCATCTGGGGCCTGTACAAGCAGAGCCTGCGGTGTGTCAGTGAGTTGGCTTACATAGGCTGTTTGTGCGCCTGGGTGTATGCATGTGTGAAAGCATCAGCATGATCAGAAACAGGAGAAAGACAGAGAGTAAGAGGAAATTTGGTTAGACAGAGGTAGAAAACGGAAGATGTGGCCACCGATGTAGGTGGAGGCCCAAATAACCCAGTAGTCAGCCTGGTGACTCGTACAAATCATAGCTTTTATTCCGTGTTGTCTGTCAGCAGAAATAAATGTTTTCCAGACAGGCTTAATGTCAAGACTATATTATTCACTTGGTGTTTCAGGTATTTTTGAATTAACAGTATCTTAACATGCATGCAGTTGTTTGCGTGGTTTTGGTGGTTTGATAATGATCAGGTCTTGGGGTCTGCCAACAGACCTGCATGCTCTACTTGCTGAAGACTTATCTCAGGGCTGCAATAGTCCTGAACTTCCTTTCCAACAACTGAAACCCATCGAAATGTCGCTGCGGTTTATGTAAAGCACTATGTGCAGAGAACAAAAATACCTCTTAACAGTAATCCAAAAATGAAACCGCAATCAAATCATAATGAAACACAGACACAAATTAGAAATCACGCTGATAATAACTGTATCAAAGACAAATAGACAAGTGTTATTCACCTGTGTGTGTGTGTGTGTGTGTGTGTGTATATAAATCCATGGTAAATGCAGGGGAGTCAGGTTAGAATACCTGCAGTGACAAGTAATGGCCAGAGGAGGACATCACCCACTGTGACAGTTTGTCACAGACAATGTTGTAATATGCATTTATACATTTGGCACTGTCTGTATATGCTCATTGACTTTATGCGCTTACAGATTGTAGATTCACATGCCACTACCGATGTCGTGCTCTCATCCGGCTGGACTGCAGCTGGGACCGAGGCTCTGCGGCTGACCACACGAGCGTTGTGGAGCACGCTATAGAAACAGACACAAATGTGGTAAGGACTTTTGTATTTTGGCAGCACGACTGGGGCTTGTTGCAGACGTGGCTTTGCACACGATCAAAAGTGGCAAAAGTCGCTGTTTACTTTACAGCATCTTCAACATGAATAAATTATTACTGAATTGTCACCATAAAAGAAAAGACAAGGAGTGGGGAAACTGGGAGCTTCTGCAGGCCTCTATACATGTGACACTATGTGCTACCTGTTCAACATGACATGATAATACTTCTGGGGTGTTTTTGCGGAACAGATTAGTCATTTTATGGCCAAAAATGGGAACCATTATGCACAGCAGTAAATCCACATGTTGTCAGAATCAAATCTACCTTCAGTCAACAGTCATACAGGGCAAGACCAGGCAGAGAAACAACTGGCAACATCAGCTTTGTGAAAGGGAAGTAAAGTGATTTGAAAGGGAAGTTGCTGAGAACACAAAACAGTGCAGGTGACCTTACCTTTTGTAAGATCTGGTTCAGTTTATTTAGTCACTCCAGAGGAAAAAATCTGTTTGCAGAGTCTCTGAGCACACTATTATGAAAATATGAAAACAAACTCAACAAAGCTCAACAACAAACAACAAAGTAAAATAATAAAAAAATCAAATTTTTGCTATGATAAAATATTTTCATGTGGTAAAAGACAAAATACCTTTACAAATATAAATATGTACCATCCTGACTTTATGTTTTAACTTTGTCTTTGCTATTATTTTAGGGCCAAAAAACATTTTAATATGCCCTATGCAGAGTTGGTCACCAGTAATGAGTACCTAGGGTCAGAGAGGATCTTATATCCTTTAATTAATGCTTTTTCAGCAGAGATAAAGTCGGGTTCTGGCTGCTGTAAATCTGAAATGTTAACCACAAGAAGATTCCTCACTATGCTTCTCTGCACCACGGTATTTAGAAAGAGCAGATTCAAGGTTATGGGCCACATTGTTGTTCAAGGCAACAGGGTTCGGTATCCTGGTAACAGTTTTTTTTTTTTATTCCCTCGCTATCAAGCATGCGGTGCTTGTCAAATGAGGACTGGAATGTAAAAACTTCAGCAGAGTAGGAAGAGTGTGAAGACACAGCCAGATGTTTTGTTGGTGCTCGGGCTCTTACACAACAGACATGTCGATTTGAATAGCAGGAAAAGCACAGGTGGAGACAGTACCAGTGACGATGGCTGTGTTATAGTGGAGTTTATCAATAAACAGTGCCCTAAATCTGCTTCACCTGAATGAAATGCCACAGTTCATGTTATTAACAACATGTGTTTTTCCTGCTATGGCATGTTAAAGTGTGACACAGCCACTGCAAAACTTTCAGAAGATTTCAGTCATGTTTGTACCACTGGCATGTTTTAACTTTGGTTCAGTCCAGCTCAAAGTAAGAACAGCTGGAGGGTTTCTGGGTGTAGCAGTCCACAACCTCACTTCACACCAGGAGGCTCCAAAGTAGTTCCTCCCAATACATGTCCCAATACCATAAAAGAAACTCCACAGCATGGGAGAAAAACATGGAGGATGTTTTGTTGGTTCAACTAATAACAACATAAAAACCAAGAGCCATGTGCTCTTGGTTTTTATGTTGTTATTAGTTGAACCAGTTAAAAGCTGTGGGTGGGTTGGTCCAAATGAACAAAGAAAAACATGGGATTGTTTTAGAAATCATACCTATTGGTGGAAAATAGGCATTCATCTCAGCTTTAAATGCTGTTCATTCTCTAGCAGAGTTAACAACACTTTTCTCAACACACCTGATTATGGTTATCAGGAACCTGGTCCTCACTAGAAACTTGAAACTGAGTCTTCATCTTTAGTCACTTTATAGTATCACTCCCCCTGATGGTTTGAAAACGTGTTTGCACTTCAGCATGTGCACAGTCAAATTAAGTGCATGGCCGATACTCGATATGCTTTATCAGGTCAGCATGTGCACCGAGCAGTGCTTCCCTGATACCCTCAATTATTTCTCATGTATTTCTAGTGATTAAAGGGACATTACAGTATTTAATTGGTGTTTCATTCAAATGAAACCCAAATTAAAATCAGAGGTCCTGGTTGTATTTACAGCTTGGAAGTTAACGCAAATGCATATAAGCCCATAATGCATTTCCTATTGGATTGCATGATGGAACTTGAAGTAGGAGCCATTAGGCTCTAAAAGCTTGGCTATCTCAACCTCTGCTTTGGTTTTCATTTCCTTTTTTCATCTTCCCTCTGTGATCCTTATCATATCAGGATTTCCTCTAACTTCTCCCTGATAAAGACACAGTTATCTAACGTAATCTAGCAGTCTCAATTTAAAAATCTGCGTGAGGCGCCTTTAAGTTAGACCTCGCTACAGCTCATGAATCGAGCACTGATTTAAAGCTCATGTCATGTGTGTGCCGGTCAATGGCTGCCCCCTCATCCCCCTCATCACATGGTGCACATCCAGCGTGGAAGCAGCCAGCAGCGTCCATGGGAACGGGACCGGCGGGCGGCGGAGGGAGGGGGGCAGGCCGCGGGGGACTCTTCCGGAGCTCTCGGCGTCCAATCGGGACCTTCCGCAGCCGTTTTGTGTACTTTCCAAACTCCTCTCAACGGACCTGGGTGGGGCCTCGGCGGGGGAAGGAAGCGATCAAGGGCGGGGGCCAGAAAACACATACATCCTGTTTCTCACAGTTTGTAGGGTGGAAACGTGGCCGGCGGATTAAAACTAGAGAGAGAGAAAGGAAAAGAAAAGATAAGAGATAGAAAGATTCAGTCGATTAGACGTCGTTTGTTATCGAGGACATTTTTATCAGTTGGCCGTTGAAGTTACCGTTAGTCGCCGTTAGAGCAGTTTACTGTATATTCAGCTAATTGTGGTTTGTTTTAGCACTTTTACCCGGCTTAGCTTAAATTTAGATTTTTTTTACTTAAGTGTTAAAGAGGTTTTATAGTCGGAGGTCAGTATGTCGGCTAGCAGTTCGGACAAAACTCCCTCCTTCGAGATGACCTGGGGCAGCTCCACCAGCAGCGGCTACTGCAGCGAGGAGGAGTCGGACTCCGAGTTCGAGCAGTACTTCACCGCCCGGACATCTTTCTTCCCCCAAAGCCGGAAAGCCAGTCCTAATGTCGGCGTTTCTGCTAAGGCGAAGCAGGTGAGGGCGGCGGTAAATAAAAAATAAATAAATCCCCTTTAGGCTTGTGTAGAAGTCGCGTCGTCTGTGTTTAAAGGGGAAGTAAGCTCACAGAGTGGGGTGATGGGTGGCTCGTCGTGTGTACTCTCGTTATTAGCTGTTTCTGCGTTTTATGATATATATATATTTTTTTTTTGTGTTTTCAAAGTGTTTTATCCAAATTTTTAGGACTCATACGTGAAGGTGTGTCGCTCAAGGGCAACACCGGCAGAGAAGATGTTAGCAGGAGTCTGTGTAAACTTCACTATAAAATACAAACCCCGAGAAACAAGGCGCAGATTTTCACTGTAATGAGCCCAGACCATTCATTGTATATGAAGATGTTAAATATACAGTCTATGAATCTTTATGTGCAGCTGACTCCCACAGCTGAACTTCCCCAAAGGTCGTGTTTTTGTGACGCACACTTGCACCTCAAGTTTCCAGGCAAAACACCTACTAATGCATGGACCTGCTCCTTCAGGTTTCTCACACTAATTTCTCAATAAGACATGACTCACGGGTTGTTTTGGGTGTTTTTTTCCCCCCTCGTTGTCTGTCCCCTTTGTCACCCACACCCACCTTGTCTCCGTGCAGAAGTCTCTTTTTTTTTCTTGTTTGATTAATGTTGTTGCTATTTTCAACACTGTTTTCGATGTGACACTCCTTGTGTGGGCATGCAGCGGCACAGTCTTTGCATGTGTTTCTCCTCCTACTGTTACCATAGAAGAAGAGCTATTGACTTGTTAATGGCGGCATATTAACTGCAGTATTTCAATCTGCCTAAGGATTGCAACTATTGATCTTGTTCTGCTTGATTTATAGCCCTTTCAGCGCTCTCAACTTTGCCTGGTTTGTTTTAAGTAAGACAGTCCAGGATCATGAAAATAAATGGAGGATGGATAGTTGGAGAGAGTGCAGATGTTAGCAGCATCCATATAAGTGATATTTGGGGTGTCACTCCTCAGGAAGCCTCCTGCTCCTACCTCGAAGAATTAGCCAGAGGGCAGTGTGGAAAGTATATTTCTGCTGCCACAGAGTTCAGTTGAATTTTCTTTCTACACAGGAAATACCAGCTGGTCAGTAGACGCAGGGAAAAAAGCGCTAATTGAGGTAACGGTCATGCAGACATTAGGGCCAAATGTGCCTGACTGAAACATGACTGAAACATGACTGGGAGCGTGCGGTTGAGTGGGCAGCTGACTTCACAGGATGTGCCTCAGAAACAAGGGAGGGCATTGTCTCTCCCGCCTGAGTGGGGAGGCTATTTTTACATGAATACCAAGTTGAGGAATGCAGTGCAGAACCGTTGGTGGAAGTCATTGCAAACAGCTGCGAGTTGCACATACCCCCCTCCCACTTCTTCTTCTTCTTTCTCATCCTCCCTCCCTCCTTTTTACAGCGAAGGATCAGTGCAGTCAAACAGGATTGGGCAGAGCTGACATCATCGCTTTTGCCTTCGCTGCGTTGTCAGGAAGTTGAGTCTGATGCAACTGGTGCTCACTGTTTAGAAATAACAGACACCCACAGGAAGTCAATTAACAACACGTATGAAAGTAAAGTAAACATTGGAAGACAAACATGTTCAAATCAAAGTCAAAATCAACGAATCACAGCACTGCTTTTACGCAACACCCCACGGTCTTCCAACTTAGTGTTTAACATTACGAATAGAATAAAACAAAACCTTTTCAGTTCCTGAATAAGTAACATTTTTGTGATTAGTACAAAATGTTAAGTATCTGACTTTGTAAAGAAGATAATGCTGCAATGCTGCAGTGTCCTCTTTGGTATTGGTGTTCCTCTTGTTCCTGTTTGAAGGTGAATGCTGACATCTTGTGGTGTAATGCTGTAACTCTTCCCTGTCTCCTCCAGGATGAACAGATTGAATGGGGCAAGCAGGAGCTGACAACTGCAGACATACACCAGAAGGTGAAGGAATACAATGCACAGATCAACAGCAACCTGTTCATGAACATGGTGAGTGATTCGCAACAAATCCATGAGGTGTAATGTAAAAGTTTTTTTTTTTTCTTCTCATTGTAACATTTTTGTTTTCCTCAACAGAACAAGGATGGTTCCTACACCGGCTTCATAAAGGTGCAGTTCAAACTGGCGCGACCTGTGTCTGTTCCGCCTCCAAAGAAAGGAGGCCACGATGTTGGAGGGAGGAAGGCCAGCGGCGTGAAACGTCGCACATCTTTCTACCTGCCGAAGGATGCCTCCAAGCACCTGCACATCAGCTCACGCACCTCTGCTCGAGAGGTCATCGAGGCATTGCTGAAAAAATTTACTGTGGTGGACAATCCTGGCAAGTTTGCTCTGTTTGAGCGGAGCGAGCGTCATGACCAAGGTATTACCCCTTATCATTATGTTTACATGTTGAACTCCTGTAGTGTTATTCATGTTTTTTCTCCCAAAAGTGTATGTTGTACATTAATTTAAAAGTTTTTCTGCCTCCCATCAGTTTATGTTCGCAAGCTGTCTGATGACGAGCGTCCCCTCCGTCTGCGTCTGGGTGCTGGGCCCAATGAGAAAGTCCTCAGTTTTGTTCTGAAAGAGAATGAAACTGGAGAAGTCAACGTGAGTGCAACACGAACATGAGAATAAGTGGGACTAAGCCATGTGTTGGATCCAACAAACATGCTTAATTTACATGCTATACTCTCCCTAATGTGATTTTTCTCTCCTCACAGTGGCATGCCTTCTCCATGCCCGAGCTAAACAACTTCCTGCGCATTCTGCAGCGTGAAGAGGAGGAACATGTGAAGCAGATAGTGCAGCGGTACGCTCTGGCCCGCACCAAGATGCAGGAGGCTCTGGCTGGCTCGACCCCCGGCTGAGACCCGTCCTTGCTTTGGAGGGGTTCTTAAACATGCACCTCTTGGCTGGAAAATCGCCTGAAGACGACCAGTCATCGCTGCATCCAAAGATCCCAGAGAACACGACTCAAAACGCCTCTTCGGTGAACGAGAGCGAGTGAGACAGGGCGCAAGACAATGAGAGAGCGAAAGAGAGAGAGAGCTAGCGCGAATGTGCGTGTGAAATGATGCGAGAGATGAGAAGTGCCTTACACCTGGAGAGCCTGATGTGCCTGAGAGAATGAGTTGAGAGAAGTGAAGAGACTGGCAGATAAGACAGCAGTCGTATCCTGTCTTATTTTTTTTACTGGGTACCATCTGATCATCCTGTGTTACCTCAGCGGTGTCACTTTAACTTTAAAGAAAATGTTGCAGTTGAGCAGATAATCACACTAATTCAAAAGTTAAAGTGCTTTTATTTTTCATTAGTAATATGTCTTATCATGACATTACTGCCAAGTTTTTGATAATCTCAATCTGGTCCTTGAACAACCCACTATAAAAACAAAAATACTTCCTAACCTCATATCGGTCATATATATTGTCCTTTTTTATCATTTTAAAGTTAAATACATCTCTGTCGCTGAAAGGTATTTGGATTTTCATTTGACCCAGCCTCTGAAGTCTGCCACATCTTCTCGACACCCCTGATGGGTGCAACTCTTTTTTTTTTTTTATTTTTTTTTAACTTTTTATTTTACCGTCAGTGTGCGAGCCTGACTGATGTTTGGACATTTGTATGCAGTTATGAATGTCAGAGAGTCACTTTGCTTGTTGACTGGAATCATGAATGAATTTTGGTGTACATGTGTTTCACTGGAAGCTGTTTGTCATTCCCCATATCTTTGTTTTTCTTCTGTCCTTTACTTCAAAGAAAATGTTTGTCTTCTGTTTATCCGTTTATGCACAAACTTTCATGTTGTGTCAGCCTTCGAAATGTTGTGATAAATGTGCACTGCGTTCAGTAAAAGGATTTTCCAGTTCTATCAAGCTTTTGTATTTATTCAGATTTCAGACATGATTTCATTTAAAAACGTTAAATTTATATAGTCAGTTTAGTTATATAGTTATATGTTAAATGCAGGAAATATGTTAAATATTTTCTATATTTAACATGAAATATCTAATATGCATGCCCTTAAAACACCCAAATTAATCAACATCTAGAAATAAGTGCCTTTCTATCAGATCTTCCCTGTATTTAAACACCCTGTCATGTTGTGCAGCAGGTCCTCAGTTTCGCTTTAAGTGTCTCGGTGCAGTCTGACTCTCCCATCAGCTGATCGCCTCGTCGCAGAGACCAAAACAGCTAACACTAGCTCAACGCAGCCGCTGGCCAAAGTTATGATAGGACGTGAACATTTAACCGAGTGTAATAAGGTAGGAAATCGTCCAGAAGCGCGTTTTAAAGTATAATAAAACAGAGGGAATCGCGGTCGGTGGTGTAGTTTGAAGATAATCCCCTGTTTGTGTTTAGAGAAGCTGCTGCAGCTAACCTGCGTCAGAAGCTAACAGGCTAACTCACCTCAGTGTGCAGGTAGCGGGACATTATCTGACACACCGAGCAAACAGCGAGGACGAGAGCTTCAAGAAAACATAGACTGTGTGCTGTAGGTGTAAAACAGTGTTTGTAAGTTGTGTAGAAACGTAGCCCTGAAGCAGGTTGTGTCGTTTAGTAGCTGCTCGGTGTGGCCCAGTTTGGTAGCTCCCCGCGAAGCTAACACAACGTGAGGTTACCAACAGGCTAAATCACACAGTGAGTCGGTGTTCATAAAGCTCAGTGCAGCCTGACAACAGCTCCTGTTTCAGCATCTGTGATTCAGAAGCGGCTTTAATTTATCAAAACTCCTTTTTTACAGGGTATAAATTGCAGTCATCATATTGACAAAACCATTAAATGTATTTTTATGAAGCCATTTATATAACCTCAAACATCAGATGTGTTCCTATGGGGCCATTTGTCAAAGAGAAAGCATTAAATGTTTTCTTACAAAGCCATTTATATATAAATAAATAAATAAATATCAAATGTGTTCTTATGAATCCATCTATCAAAAAGATATTTAATGTGGTCTAAAGAAAGCATTTACCAAAAAAAACATTAAATTCAGCAACTCTCCCACTAAAAAAAAAGGGCTTTATTGTCGGCAGTGACACAACTTGACACTACCAGGCAGAGCAAGTCTGACTGTGGATGTGTTATTTTCTTTATGGACTTTTGCTGTTTTTAGATCCTGGCTTTGGTAAGGAACTGAGAGCCTCTGAGCAGATCGAAAGCTTCAGCCGGAGACTAACTATGCCTTATCTCTGAGGATGGGAGGAAGCGGATCCAAAGCCAAAGGTGTCTGGCCTTTCTCAGGCAGCGGGGCCGGAGGTGACTCGGCCGGTGATGGGAACGAGCAGTCCGTGGCCCGGCTCAAAGGCTCCAGAAATGCAACACCGTTTGTTTTTACCAGGAGGAGGTAAATAATACACGACACGAGGATAGTAAAAGATCGGTTCAACCTAAATAACAACACATTTTCCTGCATTTCCCCAGTGGAGGTATTGAGATGGGTTTCTGGTACCACAATACAAAGGAGGTGAATGGTTGTATGTTAGAAGGATTTTATTCCTCAGTGATACAGCTGAAAGTAGAGAGATGTCACGAAATGATGAGAGAGAGAGACAGAGAGAGAAGAGATATAGAGAATGACATTCAGCAAAGGTCCCTGGCCGGATGGAAATGGGGACCGTGTGGTTCATAGTCACTGAGCTAACCCCAAGGCTACCAGCGTGACCCAAACAAAATATAATTTGTCATTCTCAGCAGCTCTTTGTGTTTCTAGAAAACAATGTCCTGGTTACTAAGAATAAGCTACAGATTCTGCTTTCATTAGAGCTAGTTAGAAATTGTCCTAACTGTGTACACAAGGAAGCTGACTCTGCCTTTCATCGCTCTCAATATACTAACACAGAGGCTGACATTACAGCCATCAAGGACAACAAAGCTGAACAAATAAGGCAAAGAATAGACTGCGCTACTAGGTGTACGGATATAAAAAGATAGGTGTGTGTGTAAATGTGTATGTGTGTACTGGGTTTCAGAGGTAATTATATTCAGTAACCTTATTCTTCCACAGTTGTGCAGTTCAAAAGAGTAGATGGCAAACAGCAGTTCAACAACACACATAAAAAATGTAATAATGCAATAAAACTGTCCTTTAAACCATAACTTTAAATTGCATACTAACAGCTGAAGGTGCTGCAGTCTAAGAGCACTGCTCAGTGGTTGGAATCTGAGAAGCTCTGCAGATTAAACTAGATACCACAGAGGTCAAGTCAGAAAATAATGTGTATATATGACGGTGTGTTTTGGGTGTAATATTCAGTAAACTCTGATATGGTCTTGCAGGTTTTAGGCTAATGTTTACTTGCTGTGTTGGCAGTTCTCTGTACTATGACGAGGATGGCGACCTTGCCCACGAATTCTATGAAGAGACAGTGGTGACAAAAAATGGCAGAAAAAAGTCCAAGTTGAAGAGGATTCAGAAAAATCTGATTCCACAGGTGAGGCGGGGCAGCGTTGTGGCAGCGCTGATCGGCTTAGAGGATTTCTCAATTTGACTGTTGTTTGTTTCATTTTTCAGGGAATTGTGAAGCTCGACCATCCCTGTATTCATGTAGATTTCCCCATCGTCCTCTGTGAGGTGTGAAAAGTTGCGCAGGACTGATCTACCATGAAGTGCAGCCACAGGTACTCATCTCCGGAGCGAGGTCTTGGTCCAAGCGTCACGGTCAAGACTGGAACTGTGGTCTGGAGAGAGAAAATTCAAACTGTCATATTTAAACTGAAATATTGAATAAAATGTTATACATTTGAATTCAACTATGGCCAGAGGGCGCCCTGTTCACAAAAAATCCACATTTTGATATTCACAGAAGTAGTGATGGTGCAGGTTGTGTTTCTACCACCCAGCTGACATGTAAGCAGTCTTAGAGGATACATCAGACGAAGCTGTATTTCTCTTGTGAGTTTTTTTGCAGGGAAAAACCATCCTTGGTGTGAAAAGGCTTTAACGGTTCATGCCTTCTGTGAGACGTAGAGTGAAACTGTACGTGTCTTTGTATGTGTACATGTGTGCACTTAGGTTTGTCGGAGTGAATGTGTGCGAGAGGGGTTGAAGATGTAGTCACAGGGTAGAGCAACGGAAGGTCGTGAAAATTTGTTGTATATATGGTCATGTTCTGTATTGTCACGTCTGAGTCTGTCTCAGTTACCGAAGCTCAGACCTGCACTAGTGAACATAATGTACTGTAAATAATTTCAGATTTCTTAGTTGGAAATACTTGAATAAATGGTTTACTGAGCTGAATATCTCGAGTCAAGAGAGATCTTCTGTTGGGTTATGGCCTCCCATTGTGAGTTGTATCTGTGTACACATGACATTAAACTTTTTGGTCCCATACACATCTTAATTATTATAAACTGATGGAATGGTTGATGTTTATAGCAATATTACACAATATTTGTAAGTAAACACATTTTTTTTCTAAGGGATGGGACAATTGTTGTAAGTCTCATGTCTATTGTCAGTTGTAATAATTGCATATATGAAATGTGTTAATTATTGAGCTGTAGAGGTGGTGGTAGGTAAATTTTGTCACCTTTTGAACAGCTAGGCTAGTCATTCCCCCTGTTACAAGTCTTTATGCTAAGCCATGCTAATCGGCTGTTGGCCCCATTTAGCTGCACAGACATGAAAGTGGTATCGATCTTCTCATCTAACTTTCGACAAAGAAAGAAAAGAAACATATATTCCAAAATGTCAGTGTATTCCTCTGAACACCGGTCGGCGATCCAGAAAGACGTTTTAGGATGAAAACTAAATCGGTACACAGTGCAGTCACTTTAGTTTGCTAGAAATGAATGGCCAACTTGATACTGCAATCAATCAAGTGATCACTATTAAAAATGTAGTCAGCAATTCCTGCACTTCCACAGCAGCTGACTATTTTATTTTTAGCTTTTCCTCATTGCCTTCTTGAATTTCATTCAGTCCACCTTGCAGAGCTGTAGGACTGCATATGTGCAACCAAAGTCAGATTTCTTATTTATTTTTGCATATTTGCACCTCCATTATACAAACATGGAGATAATCTGCAGACATTACTTTGAAAAACAATGTAGACCTCTATAACGTGTATGGTACGTCGCCTCTAGATGGCAGCAGAAATCTATACCAGCACTAAGTTTAATGAGTTCATGTGTGATTATGGTGTTTTTTGCACCATATATGATTACTCACTTACCTCTAATGATAATCCTATGCTGTTAAGACCTTTCCAAAATAAGGCTGAAGATATAATTAAATGTTGTCCGGAGTAAACGCTCAAAGACTCAGAGTCGTGACCAGTGGAGGCCGAGGCCGCCAGCTGGCACTATATCAAGCTTTAATGGCAATGTAAACATATTTCAGTGTGCATAGTTGACAGATCCCTACAATAAATGGGCAGGGTTTTCTTCTCAGGCATTCTCTGGTGTCTGTAATTGTGTGGAATGTGGTCGGGAGTGTTTCTGGGCCAGAGGTCAGTCACTTTGATGTGTTTCCTCTCCACTGGTCTTTGATGTTTTGCACAAAGTTTGGCCTGTCTTATGAGGATGAACCCTTCCTGGTAAAGCCATAAAATATGTATGAACCCCGTAAACGTTGCGCCGTGTCGCACCGTCTTGATCTCTGCGATGTACTCCGTCGTGTAATGCAGTATGTTTTAAAAAGGGGGGGAAGTTGTTCATGTGTAGCTTGTGGTTGGGAGTGATAGTCATTATAAATTATCAGCAGCCTTGAAAAAGGATCAAAACATGCTTTGAATTACAAACAGTAAAAGAGATTTATTGTTTTCTCTGGGACCCCTTTACATGCTACAGAGGTTACTGTAGTCTGTTCAACCAGAATTCGCAGATGGATTATTTTTTCTCCTTACAGAGGTATGATCACACACACAGTGCATGTGACTGAAAGAAAACAAATAACACTGATTAGAGCATCCTGTGGGTCTACTCGATATATAAAACCACATGAAAATAGGTTTAGTAGCAAACTGTAGCAGTGAAATTTGCATTCTGGGGATTCACAGCACGTTTAGGTACTTTTCAGCCATATGTTTATGTATTCATATCCAGATTTGAACAGATCTTGTTTTTTTGTCAGTGGAATCGGGGCACAAGAGGTAGTAAACTTTTATTACATCAAACCCAATTGTTCCAAATTATGAAATTCCTTTCCTTCCACTTTACCGGTTCACACACCCCAAATGTACAGGAATTCAGTTAGTGTAAAAGACGCAAAGTGAAGGTGGCGAGGCGTGTTTTCAGTTTCCCTGCCATTGTTTTCGCTTCCTGATGGTCTCTGACTTCAGCTGATGTAACGTTCAGGAGGCAGAGGTCAAAGGGAAGTTGGTAACTGGAGGGAAACCGGGCCAATCCCCTGCGCTTTTCCCTCCCTCTTCATTCACATGGGTCGTTCATGTCCTGCTTTTTCCTTAAACACATGCAGAAGGAGAAAGAGAGAGAAACTGATGACACAGTGAGGTGAGTCAGCAAAGCTCGGAAAACAAACAGCGGAACCGACTCTGACACAGGAAAACATCTCACTTCCAGGCCATCACACCTCGCAGCAATCATGTGCCCAGGCGTCCCACGGCTCACTTGGATCTGCAAAAGGAAAAGTCCAACTTTCAGACCCCTTTCTTCGAAACTCACTCATGAACTGCCAGTCAGAAGGGTTTTCTTCTTTTTTTTTTGCAATGACAGCTGTTCACATACAGATTTCCACAATACAAGTTGTTAAATTTGGTTAATTATGTGTCAATGCGAGGCCTCCACCCTCTCCTGCCCTGGACATTATCCCTCATGCCTAACCTCGACTCCACACTGTCCTATCTGCTGTACTTGGCAACGTGACAGTATGTGGTACTCGGTTACTTCACTGAGCCATTGCCAGTGGCTGTCATCATGCCTCGGGCAGCAGTGACATCTGCATGCCAGATGCCTTGTGCCCGCTTTGTGAAGTGTGCTCAGAGCATCGGTGGAAAAAATACATTAAAATCCTTCACTCAAGTAGCAACACGGAAATGTAAAAGTGCTTCATGTAAAGTTACAAAGGCAGTATTCAGGACTCCTTTGAAAGAATTATCTCACACTGTGACTTGTGCACTACACACAGTGTAATCTGAGTAAGTTAATTTACTCAAGTGCCATTTTGTGGTACTTGAATCTTACTATGTTTAAAAACCTATGATCAGCTTAGAAAACCTGCTAGATCTAACAACCAAACAGCATATGAAGCAGAATCTGATTGACCTTGGCCACTACAACATTAAAACACTATTTACATGTTAATGTATCATTCATTTCTTCTGCATGGGTACTTTTCCGATAACACTCCTACACTTTTACTTGAGTAAAATTATGAATACAAGACTTACACTTGTGATGAAGTTATTTGTGTGTTGCTGATACTAACAGTAAGTCTTGTTGTTACTACTTTAAGTAAAAGATCTGAATATATCTTCCACAGCTGGTTGTGGGCCTGCGGGTGTTGCGTCTACTGTACCTATTTTATATATTGTAACACTGCATCATAATTTATTAAATTTATGCATTCCTTGCAAAATAAAAAAAGTGAACACCGCTGTTAAATGCAGCAAAGTTAAAGTGCAGCATCTCTCAACATATAATATGGAGCAGTAAAAATGTCTCTCAATGGAAATACTCAAGCATAACTTACAGAGTTGAGTAAATTAACTTGTTATGCTTCTCATACCTTATACTAAACACAGATTTATGTTTATTAGGAATTTTGGGACCAGCTTCAAAAGCTTTGGAAATCCCATTTTTTTTCAAGTCATCTCTCTCTACCAATAAATGTGAGAAATCCTACATGAACTTACTCTGCTAATATAGGTTATTTCACATGCTAAAACTAAACAGAAAAAAAATTCACATCATAAAGGTGTAACTTATTGGGTCATTATCACCTGTCAATAAAATCTCATCACATCTACACACTGGGTTGTACTGAGACACTATGCTTGCCACATAATCCATAACTATGGATCTTTTTTTGTTCTATTTTTGATGTAATATATAAACATTTTAATGTTAGAAATAAACAGCTGACATTTGAAGCAAGTGTTTTAGGACCAATAGGCCAAAGGTTTTAAGGCGTGTATTTCAAACTAAGATACAGTTCTCGTATCAGTCAAAGTACTTCTGATTGTAATGTGATTGTAATGTATCTGAAAGGTCACAGGAACACAGTGGTCATTTGTGGGCATGATCTTATTTTTAGGGATGTGGCACACTGGCCCGCTGTGACCTTCTGCCGGTCTTCACTTTGCTGCTTTCAGTGTATCTGTTTCACGGCGAACTTCTTGGACGGATTCATTCAGACAGCCGCGCCGGTACGCTAGAAAAATATTTTTACAAATAACCAAATGAAATAAAAGCCTCCACGCACTCCCGAAGCTGTTCGCGGGTTTGAGGAGATGAGAAAACTCAAATCGATTCGTTAGACACGCCGACAGAGTTGGAAAGATGTCCGGTCGGGTTCGCCACTCCCCCCGCACACCCCCTCCCCGCCCGGCCTGAATGGAACATCCCGAAAGTAGCCTGGCAGTCGGAGCCGGAGCGACGCAGCTGACAACATCGCAGGGGGGCGAGTCGTTCTTCAGTCCGGTCCACCGAGCCCGGGCAGCCAAACACCGGAGACCCAACTCACGCCTGTCGTCATTTTCTTACTTTTTAAGTGATGTCCATTTAGTTTTTTTTTTTTTTTACTCCTTGTTTGTTTGAGAGCCAAAAAAAGAAAAGAAGAGAGGAAAAAAAAGAAAGAAAAGAAAAGAAAACTCTACTGCTTCTGGTTTTTTTTTTTTTGTTTTCGTTTTTTTGGGAATGCTTCCTCAGCCTGCCAGTAAAGGTAAGTTTGTCCAGCGGTGGAAACAATTATTCAGGGATGTAAAAGTGGGAGTACTGCCGTGTGAAAGAAATACTCTGTTACAAGTAAAACTACTGCATTCAAAGTCTTACTGTAGCATCAAGTAAAAGTACTCATTGTGCTGGGCGGCGGACCATTTCAGAGTCATATATCTGGATTACTGGACTATTGTGATACATTAAGGTGCACATCACTTTAATGTTGCAGCTGGGAAGGTGGAGCTAATTGGAGCAACCTGGTTGTTCCGATTATAATAATACCTCATAATTTAGTATTTGATACATATTTTGTATTCAAAAGTAAGTACAGTAGTAACTTAAGTTATTAGGTAGACGTAGTGAAGTAAAACGTACAATATTGTCTTCCAAAATGTATTGTAGAAGGAGAAAGTAGCAAAAGTGGAAGTACTCAGGTGAAGGACCTAAGAGTTGTACTTAAGTACTGTACTTAAGTAAATCTACTTTTGTTCCACTACTTAAATTAACTTTAATGTGGAGCTGAACTTTTGCTTATCAGTTGCCTCAAGATTTCATTTAATTGAAGTCAGCATAACTATTGCAACTTACTTGTGACTACTTGTGAGAGCTTTGTTAATCTACACATGTGACTGGGAACTTTTTTTTTGTTCATTACATATCCAGGCAGATTGTAACATTGATATATATACATAAATTTACAGAGCACAGCAGTAAAACTGCATTCCACAGTATTCTTAGGCTCTAAATGTAAACACATTACTGAACACTATGGATTCGTATACTTATTAGAAAAGTAAAAAAAAAAAGATTAAATTTGACATACGTTTTTTTTAAAGAGAGAGACTGTCTAGCTCACATCTGAAGAAAGGCTTACTCACATAACTAAGTTAGTGACTGTAGTATTGATTATCTTTATATAGTGCACATAACTAAAACTAAACCAATTAACTCTAAATCAGAAGCATTACTGTAACTTTTAAATAGCCTTATGAATAACTAACTTATAAAAAATCTTCATAAAAAACAAATTTTAATCTTCTCTGTGACTTATAGAGCAGAGAGTGACAGTCTTGTCTGTCCATTCACATCTGAAGACATGTTGTACTGGACTCTGCCTGACTGGAAAGTACTGCTGCTGATTGTTTTGCTGTGGGACGGCCTCTGTGCGCTGGAGCTGAAACCCACGAGATGGCCACTGTACTCCCAAAAGCCTCTGCTCTTCGCCTGGAATGCCCCGACTGAGGACTGTGCCCCGCGGCATGGTATTCACTTTCAGCTGGACCAATTCCAGATCGTGGCCTCACCCACTGAGGGCTTCGTGAGACAGAACCTCACCATCTTTTATAAAGAACGCCTTGGCTTGTACCCCCACTTTGAGCCAGATGGGACGCCAGTGAATGGGGGGCTGCCACAGGTGGCCAGTCTCACACGGCACCTGCAGAAAATGCCGACAGGAGTGCAGAAGTATATAAAGGAACCGGGGGCCAAGGGTCTGGCAGTTATTGACTGGGAGGAGTGGCGCCCACTCTGGATACGTAACTGGGATACCAAAGATATTTACCGCAGACGCTCTTTTGAGCTGGTGCGCCAGAAGAACCCAATGTGGCCTCCAGAGCAGGTGGCAAAAGTGGCCCAGCAGGAGTTTGAGCTGTCAGCCAAGAAGTTCATGCTGGAGACGCTGAGGCTCGCCAAAAACCTGAGGCCCGACCAGCTGTGGGGTTTCTACCTGTTCCCAGACTGCTACAACCACGACTACAGGCGCACTCTGGAGAGCTACACGGGCCGCTGCCCTGACGTGGAGGTGGCCCGCAACGAGCAGCTGAAATGGCTGTGGACTGAGAGCACGGCCCTCTTCCCCTCCATCTACATGGGCACTGTGCTGCGCTCCTTGCCCTCTGGACGCCAGTTTGTCCGGAATCGAGTGAAGGAGGGAATGCGTTTGGCATCATCTGGCGATGGGTTGGCACGTCCTGTCTTTGTGTACACTCGCCCCACCTACACCAACTCCCTGGAACAGCTGACAGAGGTGACTCTCTAACTTTAGAAACACTGCAGGTCCAGAATTTGGTTTTCCTTCCTGAAGCTTTTTTCCCCCTGCCTTTTCTTTACCCCTGGTGATGTTTGAGAGGACTAATGTGTTGCTGTGTAGTGTCGCTCATGTGTGATAACATACGTAGAAAGCAGAGGATATGGACTTTTTTGGTCCAAGATTATCTCTCTATTACACTGCAGCTCTAACACTCAACACTATGCCCCCCCACCCCTCTCTCTCTCTCTCTGATCAGTGCATGCTATATGGTGTTAGAATGCTCTGCTTCTCCTTATCAGCCGCCACAGCCCTTCCTGTTGTGGCAGCAGACAGAAACCCCAATACCTCTCATTTGTACAGAGTGGGCAGGATGGGTGTTGGTCAAGTTGAAAATCTCACCAACACTGCAGACTGTTTCCTCACAAACAGTAGCTGTTGCCCCACTAACATTCTGATTCCGTTATAGCGAAACCCAGCAGTACATTTTCCCCCCCCGTAGTCTTTAGAAAGGCAAAAGGTTGTACACAATACGGTTAAAGTGCTTGCATCGTGTTTTACAGACCGACCTCGTCTCTACCATCGGGGAGAGTGTGGCTTTGGGAGCAGCTGGAATCATCATGTGGGGAGATGCAGCTTACACAAGCAACAAAGTAAGCATCCGCGCACTAATTATGAAACAAACACATCAATCACTCAGACACAACTCACTAATTTAACTATGGACATCATTGTCTGGTAAGTTTTGACGCCTTGGTCTCGTCCATCATGTGTGCAGTCATTTGATAACTAACAGTTTGTCCTCAGGGAACCAGTTCATGGTTTTAGAGGCTCAAGTCACATGGACTTCCTTAGATCAGACACACAGGACATAATTGTTAGAAGTGTTTTTTAGTCCCGTTTAGGTAGTAAGATCTTATTTTAGGAAATTCAGTCCAAATCTTAAAGTCAGCTGTGAACAGTGTTTGTTCCCAGTCATGAAGATCCAGATTTGGTAGTTTGTTTGTTTTTTAACTGCATTTATTCACTCAAATTGAAGAAAAACAAGAGAAAATGTTTTTTTTAGTTGATTTCCATTTGCCTGAATGAACATCAGCCTCATTTTTACACAGCTGGACTATAGTATGAAACCCATAAAATTATTTGAACATCCACAGTAAAGGTGGATAACGATTCATTGAGTTCCACTTTCTTGCAGCAGCGACTCATCATTGGCATTTTAAACAAAACAATGTTTATTCAAGCAATGTACTTTAATATGATGCATTGATATAGACAATGTATAAAATGGTCAAAGCTCCTGATAACCTTTTACAACATTAAAATACTGTTTACAGATTAACTCATCAGTAACAGTTTACCAATGATATTATAATAATATAACCATCTGGCACAGTGACTACCTGTTAATTATATTTGTGTACTTTTCTTGAATAAATGCAGTAAATTGTACTTGTAACAGAATATGTTTTTTTTTATATATTCCTACTTAAGGAAAGTAACTGAATACTCCTCCAGCATTGAATGTTACCCAGAATTTTTTTTTTTTGTGATTCATGTGGTTAAAAATGTGTTGGCAGGCTCAGTGTTAAAGGCCCATTATGCACACTTATTGTGAACCTTGACCTTAGTGAGTGATGTCTGCATATTTATTTTCTCTCTCCAGACCTGCTGCTCAAACCTGGATGTGTATCTGCGGGGTCCACTGAATCAATACCTCCTCAATGTCTCCACAGCAGCAGAGCTATGCAGCCAGACCTTGTGTGCTTCTAACGGCCGCTGCCTGCGCAAAAACCCAGACAACGATGTTTACTTGCACCTGAACCCCCTCACCCACAGCATCGTCAGGCAGAGTGGCCGCTGGACAGTCACTGGAGAGCTCAGCGAAGCAGACAAGACCAGTTTTCAAACAGAGTTTCAGTGCCAGTGCTACAGTGGGTATCAGGGAAAGGGCTGCAATCAGATAGACCCCCTGCACCAAAAAGGGGCAGCATCTCAAACCGTGGCGTCAGCGCTGCAATGTGTGATCTTACTGATTATATCTCTCTGCTCCTCTGTTTATACAGCATAAATACTGTAGATAATGTAATGTCTAAATATAGGAGCATACCAGCTGTGTCATTATTTGTCTTTCAATTGCTGCAAAATATGGATGACACGAAGTGAAATTTTGTAAGAAACACTGTGGAAATTGCAAAGTTATATTTGTTTATAACTTTTAATTAATTAAAAAAAACAACGGAGGGCACGCTGGAAATGAACTTGTTTACATTTTGCTCTCAGTTTCCTCTCAGTCACTGTTTCCCAAAGTGTCAGATTCCATGTTTCTCATAGAAAGAAGGTTTTCTTGGAGGGAGGGAGGGAGGGAGGGGGCGTGGGGGTGCAATTAATGAGATCATGTATGTTACTAACTGTATGGTGAAAGTGGAATTGATGCACTTAAATCTGGTAATAGCACAATGTATTTCGAGTGCCTGATCTGTTTTCAACATGACCTCTCTGACATCTGATGTTTTATGGAGGCAGTTTCAGTATTACTATTTATTGTAATACATTTATGAATGTATTTGTAGGTGTTTTATATGACATTTTCTTATTTTTATGTCCAAAACATGACTACTAGTTTTCTCTTAAAACATTTCATAACTAAAAAGTGCTAAAAATAACAACTCTTCTGTAATTCAGCAGCTATTTTACATCAAAAGCACAATCAGTATAAAAAGCATATCTCTGCCACATATGTATTTTCCAAGGTTTCACTTCTCTTTTTGCTGTTTTTCGCAAATTTGACTTTTGTCGAAGAAAATAAACGTCTTTTTTAAGGTTCTTGTGTGATTTACAGTGCACCATAAAGAGTGACATTAAAGGGAAGGCAAAGGGACATCAAAGGGAACTTGAAACTTGCTTTTCAGATAATACAGGTACGTGTTGTTTGCAAAGTGCAGTTTCCTGGGTAAAAACATCATTATTGGCCACTGAGGGGGACGCAAGGGCAGCTTGTCCTCAGGGAGGGACACATCATACAGGCTGCTGCCTCATACCCCCTCCCCATGTAATTGTAGGGTGCTGTTAAGCCAAGAGTTATTTTTACTGCTTTTAAGAGTTGAGCAAGGCATACATTTAAAATTGGATGAGGAAGAGTTAATTATGGTTTGCTTGGTAGTCATTCAGAACTAGATTGCCTTTCCAGGTTGAGTCTCTTCAGTAACATGTTAATCTGAGGTTTTCACTTGCCTGTGACTTTAAAAAGTTTCTGCTCCTTAAAATGATTTGCATAGTGGTCGGTTCTGTGCTGAGATTCTGTGCGCACTTCTGATTGGTTGTCAGAGAACCATTGCGCACTTGCCATTGGTTGTCAAAATTCCCAGAGGCATTTCAGCTTCTGTCACTTCCTGTTTTTCCTGACTGTGTCATTCAGATCATAAGACCACTGGCTGCATGTTCCTGCTTGCTCACACCATAAATTCAAACCAGAATCCTTGTCCACTCATTAAACAGGTCAGGCATTGTTTGTATTGTTTGTACAAATTTGATTTTGTCTTTATGTAATAATGTATGAAATTACATTCTACATTGCAGTATTTTCATAGAGCTACATCACAGCCACATTTGTGGTTATCTGGAAAATTGATAAACTAAGGAAAAACATATAGTCAACAAATGAAATTCCTGGTACTAAGAATAATAATATCAAACAATAGTAATTTGTTTTGAATTTTGCGCCGTGAGACACTGCACAACTTAAAAACAAAGCTGTTTGAAGCTCGTTGCTCACAATTTTATAATATCCTCTTTTTTTTTTCCTCTGCAATTTCACAACACAGTTTCACAACACATATAAGCAGTTGTTTTTTTCCTCCTTTGCAGAGATGAGTTCCTTTTCTCCAGAGCTGCTGCTTCTCTTAAAATTGACAAGCCTTGTTTCAGGGCTGCAGTTTGCACCGTCGCCTTTCTCCCAGATGCCTTTCATCTCAGTGTGGAACGCCCCCACAGCCAGCTGTCTCTCTCAGTTCGGCGTGGACCTTGACTTGGGCATGTTCAGCATTGTCCAGAACCAGAACCAAACCTTTATGGGTGAAAACATCACCATCTTTTATGCTGACAAACTCGGTCTGTATCCCAGGTACTACAGCGAAGCAGTGCCTGTCAATGGCGGAGTTCCGCAGAACGCCAGTCTTGAGGAACACCTCAAAGTGGCTTCCAAAGATATCCAAAGCTTTATCCCTGACAGGGATTTTCAAGGCCTGGCTGTGGTGGACTGGGAGAGCTGGAAACCTGTTTGGCAGAGAAACTGGGACAGTAAACAGGTGTATTGGGAGGGGTCAAGAGCTCTTGTGAGGTCCAGGCATCCAGACTGGAGTCCTGCGCAGGTAGACGCTGCAGCACAGGTGGAGTTTGAGGAAGCTGGGAGGAGATTCATGGAGGAAACGCTGAAACTGGGGCAGGAGGAAAGACCAATGGGGCTGTGGGGTTATTATGGTTTTCCTGACTGCTATAACTACTACAATGACAAAAAAACAAACTACACAGGGGAGTGTCCACCTGTGGAGGTGAAGAGAAATGACGAGCTACTGTGGTTGTGGAATGTCTCATCTGCTCTTTATCCCAGCATCTACCTCAGCCTCGAGCTGCGAGAGCTCAACAGGGAAGTGCTCTTCTATGCTCACCACCGCATCCTGGAGGCCATGAGAGTAGGAGCTCAGTCGACTCCATCAACGCCGCCCGTGTTTCCCTATGCTCGCATCGTCTACACATACACCTTAGATTTCCTCTCTCAGGCAAGCGGCCCATTTTCAATCCATGCACTATTGGGGTTGTCATGATTTTGGTCTAAGTGTTCTGCTCACCTCCTTTTTTTTTTTTAAATCACCCTTACGCAGGAGCACCTGGTCTACACCATCGGAGAGAGTGCTGCTTTAGGATCAGCAGGGGTGGTGCTTTGGGGCGACCATGCCTTCTCCAAATCACAGGTATGGTAACAGACACTCACATTCATTAATACTCACCTACATGTTTTGTTTTTTATGGTCATTTCTCTTGTTTTTTTTTTTTTACAAACACTTTTCTCAAAGGCTGTTGGTGGGGGTCCTCACCAGTTGTTGCTGTGTATACTGATCCCACTGCACTATTGTTACAAACATTATAATAATCATCATTAAGACGGAGCAGCACTAAGGCAAGTTATAACAGGTAAAATGCTCTTTACCTCAGAGAGCTGCTGGTGACTGCAGGGGTATATCATGTTGTATGATTGATTTAGCCAACTGTTGCCTTACAAATATCATGATTCTGCATCACTGTTGGTTAGCATAAGTGGTCAGCATTAAAGCTAGCGGTTGGTGTTAGCATGTAAGGACAGCTAATGTTAGCTTTTGGCTAGGGTAACAACAGCATGACATCAGTAAGGGTTATAGCATTAAACAAGCATCATGTTAGCAGTATGTGATTTACCTTCAGCCATCTGCTAGGCTGAAGGTAAATCACAGCCTACCTTCAGGGTGTGAAGGTAGGCTTCACAGCATGAAGGTAGGCTGTGATTTACCTTCAGGCTACCTTCAGGCTGTATCATCCTTTCCCAAAATCCTCCCATGTAAGAGGAGTGTGGGGTGTTGAAGGTCCAGGTGCAGCTGCTTTCTAGGAGAAAGCTTCCCAGTGCCTTACCATTTGCATTAGACAATATTCCTAAGTCATTGGAGGCTTAGATGAAATTGTGCCCCTGTCAGATCAAATTTGCTTCAATAGCCGTAGAATTGGCAGAAATCTTCTGATTGCATTTGTAAAGCTGGAGGAGTCTAAGGACTCGATGACCCTCCATAAAGTGACAGCCCTGATGTTGTGTCTGCTCATGGAAGTCACGTACTGAGAGGGCAGCTGATACCATTAAAGGTCTTTTTTCATCGGGCCCCAAGTCTGCTTCAGCGAGATGGCCCCCATCCCTTAACAGTCCACTCTGATCTGTGCTGTCACCTGTGGCCAGATCACAAGATCTATTCTGGCTCGAAGAGCTGAAATGTCTGCATACTGGGTGGCAGGTCTGCAGGCTGAGCTGAGAATGCTGGTCCTGTGAACCATTTTGTATTTCACAGATGGTCTTTTGTGATACGCCATGTTGCGATGTATGCAGGATTGTGCTGTGTGTTTACATCACTGTTGTGAATATGTGCTTGTTCTGACTCTTCTCACTCTGTTGTTTACTTACATATAAAACCTCTTTTTGTCACTGTAAATGTACCTGAGCACAATCTTACTGTCCGTGTAAAAGGTGACAGCATTGACTGTGATGTCTGTTTCACAGATGATGGCCTTAGCCAGATTTACTGCCATGAATGACTCCTGCACAAAGCTCCAGGGTATTGTGTGTTCTGGGCATGGAGCAAGTCTGGCTTTGCTTGTAGGATGAGCAACAGGGTAGGGTTAAGTAGTGTGAAGGGGTATCCTGAAATGCTGAACAAGCTGAAACTCTGACCGCGAAAGTGATCTGTTACTTTGGTCTTCTATTACGGCATACATGCAGGCTGCAGCCTCAGGGTGACGGGCTGGATACGCCCTCACAAGGCAACAGGAGTGACAACAGGAGCATCCTGAGTTGTCCTTTTCACACACTTTGGTGCATGTGGTTGAAACTCCAGCTCTTTGTGACCGATGTCCTCCTCCCTGCCATTCTCTGATGCAGGGGTTTCTGAGCTGATGGACCACAGTGCCGGACCAGGGTGTAGCATTGCAACATGCATCTTGCCTCAGCACTCTGTGTAGCTAATATCATCTTCTCATTTTTTTGCAGAGTGTAAGGCTCTGGAGCACTTCCTCAGTAGCCTTTTTTCTAAACATATGGCATTTAAATAGGGAATGGGGCTTATGCAGCAGACAATGTTTGGATGAGTCTTCTCTGTTAGTAGGCTTAATTTCTGATGAAAGTTGGCACAGGTAAGGTGTTACAATAAACAGATTAGGTGTTAGTAGACACTCCAGTCTTGAGAACAGCAACAGCCCTGTGGCTGTCTGATTTAAATAACATCCGCTTGCTATGACCAAGAGGTTTGTGATTGTGTGCTGCCACCGTGAAGTCAGAGTCATTTTGCATCCTTGCCTGCTGACACACAAAGTTCAAAAAGAAATTGAATGATTACAAGAAGTGAAACCCATGATCTTCATTATATTTAATACCTAATATAATAGCATGTTTGGCTAACCATTTCAAAAGAAACATCGAGCTGCTCACTGACTGAGGTTAAGGCCTCTGATAGCATTTGTAAAGGATACTCTCCAAGCCCCATAGCATTCAGGACAGTCATTAAACTGCATGAGCCCTATGGACATGAGCTCACATCAATCAGTGAATCTGACAAGGTAAGACATGCCTGTATTTTCAACCAGCTGAGTATGCAGTAGTCCGCTTTGCTGAGGAGCGGCATCATGCATCAAGTGGGAATTGTCCTGTTATAGGCAGGGCTTTTGTGAAAGCCGCCCAATGGTTGCTGGACAACTAGTGTTTAGTGCAATTGTCGGAATGTGCTCTGGTTGGGAGGCTAAATGTTCTTTTACAAGTTCTGCCATGACTGAGTTCCGTATGTAGTTGTATGGTAGATTAGATAGCCCAGAGTTCTACTGTGAGGGTAATTTGATTCCTGTGCATAGATTTGGTGGTAAGGGGCAATGGTATGTGCATATTCAAGAGTCTGCAACTCATGTAGACTATGTGTGAGGGCAACTTCATGGAGATTGGCTGAAGTGTGTATTTAGCAACATGTATTCCTTTGTGCATGTCCATGGCTCCGCAGCTGGGACATCTACCTTCCTATGAACCTCCTCACTTTTTTTGGATCACAGTTGCGTCTAAGATCTCTGCTCTAGCCTCTGGTGCTGCAGCCTTTTTTTCAAACATACTCTGTCCAGTGACTCTTCTAGTCATGTTCTTTGTAATTGTGTGGAGTCTAATTATTGTTTGCTTTAACTTGAGTTCATTTTTCTATTCAGTAAATGCTGCTTCAGCCTTGGCCGATTCAGCTTCTGCATGCACCCAGGCAGCAGATGCCTTACTGGCTGTTGAACTTAGAGAATGTCTAGATGAGCAAGCTGCACTCAATCTTGTTATCACTGATCTTACAATTGAAGCTTTCTCTGATATTGTGACAACAAATGGTATATTCTTAGGTATTTCCAGTTAAGCTTGCATCTATAGAACATCTGACTCCCGCTGTGCACTTCGGTTCCTCAGCCATGAAGACTAGCCTGCCAGAAGGTGCTGCTTTACTATACTGCCCTCTACCTCCAACACCTTGCCGGACATTTAGTTAGTTACATTTAGTTAACTCCTCTCCAAAGACAACGCAGAAAAGGGATTCAAAATCACTCCTTTAACGAGTCATTTGAAGTAGAACTGGAGAGTGTACTGTGAACACAGAGAAGCTCCGATCGTACTTTTTGGAATGACAACAATGGCGTCAAGCACATTTTCACTACATTTACCAGTAGATGGCACTAAAGGAATGCAATTTTGGTAAAACTGATTTTAGCCTTTCTGGCAACACATTGCTAACTGCTAAGAACAATTTTCTACTCAACCCCTACTCATTTGATCTGACTGAAAACATACACATTTAAACACAGATCACAAATTTATAGTTTTTTTTTAATGCATGTATCTGTTGTTGTCAACCGAATGGGCAACCAACAGCAACACACTTGAGCATTAATATTAACCCATATTTAGCCCTTTGTGGAACTGGAATAAGTAACATTGCAGGCATCATCTTTCAGACCTTTCTGTCCTTAAGAAGCACATGTAGGTGTGAAGTTGTGTAAATGCTTTGGTGGTGTTTCTTTGGACCATTCATGTTGGTTTCTTTCCTGCTTTCAGGCCACTTGTGAGGCTGTCAAATTCTACATCGACGAGACTCTGGGTTCTTACTTGGTGAACGTGACATCAGCGGCCACACTTTGCAGCCAGAAGTTGTGTTCCTCTCAGGGAAGGTGCCAGAGGAAGGATCCAAACTCGAGAGCCTACCTCCACCTCGACTCTGCCACATGGAATGTGGTGTCTGAGAAGAAACCAGAGGGTGGGCAGAACTACAGAGTTGTAGGGCGGATGAGCGTGCGTGAGGTGACGCTCATGAAGTCTGAGTTTCAGTGCAAGTGCTTTCCGGGGTGGGGTGGTGAGAGCTGCTCCGAACCGATACCGGGGTAAAAGACTTTTCTCGATCCAGTGACCATATTGGACTAATGACTAGAGGTGCAGTATGTAAGAAAGTGTGAAAATGAACTGCAGAGGTAGACTGGGGCTAGTTTGGTCCAGGAGTAGTTATCTGCATGTGGTCTCCTGTGAAAGGAAAATGTCCAAATCTTTGACCAAAGTGTTTTCTTAATTAATTACTTTTTGCTAGTTTTTCTTATTTTATACGGGAGATAATGTTGCTGTTTTCTTTCTAAAAATCTACAAATAATAATGTAAGCAGACTCATTTTTACATTTCAATCATGTGTTAATAATAAATGAAGAGTGTGTTGTTTAATGACATGAAATACATCAAATCATTTAATATTTAACTCTAGAAATTAGCCTAAAACTGTCTGTGTTTTGTGTTTTGTTTGTTGGAAAAGGCTGTTTTCACATTCAAGGGGAATGTTTGTCCATGCACATCTATGGTCCAATATTCACACATGTGATGTGGAAAAGAACTCACCAAGGATGAACATCACATCTTGTAATCAGCAGTCAAACATTTAATATTTACTCTTTTTTTATTTTTAAATGAAAAAAGGAAAAACTAACAAAATCAAGAAAAAATTAATTAAGAAAAATAGAAATAAATAACCAAAAATGACTGAAGAAGAAATAAGTAAGCACTTATAATAATATTTACATATATATTGAATTTGGATTGCTAAATGTGCACAATGTTAAATCATTGTGTAAATTGTATAAAAATCATATCACATAAATTATTTCTGAAAACGTGGAGTGATTTATAGTAATTAAATTTCTAAATTCCATCTTAAAAAATGTGGCTTTAATGTTAATTTATATAAATGTAATTTAGTAAGGTACAGTGAACACAATTTTGTAAAAAGCTTTTCAAACTGAGACCAAGACAACAAGAATGCAGAACACTTATGATGGAGTATGTTTATGGAGTGGTATTGCAAGTTTGAATGAAGTAAAGGATCTGAATATCTCAAGACAATCTTTCATATTACCTGAAACAGACGTTTTGTTAGGACTGTAGTTTATCAAACATTAATAATTTGATTGCTTTGGTTTTTATTTAACATATTTGTGTAAAGGTTTATGACCAGCAGATGGTGTTGTGGGACAACTAACCAGAGGAAAGTCATGGGACATCAAGGTCAGAGCTTGAGGTGGTAAGTAATTGCAAGAGGAGCCAAATAACTGTGGAAGGAAAAAAAGTTGACCAACCATGTCAGATTCTGATAACTTCATACTACAACTCTGCAGCAGCTGAAGTCCTCGTGATGAATTAAACTATAACACAGAACCAGAGAGAGCATAAGGTGACCTTGATTGATTTACGAGTGGCGTGCACAATGTTGTCTTATCTGATAACCACTGTTGCTCCAAACTGGTGTCGTTGACAGTAATTTCCCTCCACTGTCCCCCGAGGACTGGCAGACTGGAAGAACGGACTCCCACAAGGCCCTGCTGTTTCCTACTTCCGGCTTTATCAATGCTGACGGGATTGTGAGGAAATGAGGAGGAGATAGATGCTTTCTTTTGAAAGCTTGGGAGAAATAACCCACAGGCGGTGGGCTTTTTTAAAAAAAATAAATGTTGCTCTTTGGGAGTTGATTGTGCAGTTTCTCAAACCAGACAAACTCCTCAATTGGCTTTCAAAAAGCGAGGGTAAAATTTAATGTCTGTCCTAAAACACCATCTTTACCTGTAGTTACTTGATAATGGCAGGAAAAACTGCAACAAGGCTGTCGTATTGATTGACATTCAGTGCCGCTTGTCAGTCCGTTCATTATTATGGTTTTCTTCAACCTGGCAGCCTGAAATCCACCTCCTGTGTCCGGATACTGAGAGGGAATTATCATAATGCTGTGTTGTTTTTAATAGGCTTTGCTTTATTAACATCTTTTGGTTTGTTTACCATTTAAAAGTCATATTCAAAATGCAGCAATAAACTTTTCTGCCTGTGTTTGCACATTTAGTCCATGAGCACTCAAAAGAAAAGCTTGCAACTTGACATTTTACAACAATTTGAAACCTCAGATGTATTATTAGATTATTAGATGTATATCAGAGAAGGTTTTTATACGCGACAAGGAGCCGTTTTCACATGACATCACAAACTTGACATGAACAGAGGCCGCTTGGGTCTGCGTGTCCGGACTGAGTGGTTCCGCCCTTTTCTCTCCATCCTCTGGCAGGTCTGGCAGGCCCTCCTATTTCTCTATCCTCTCATCTCTGCATTTCTTCATTTTGGCGTCTCGCTCTGTCACCCCTCCATGGTCACGTCTCCGCTTCCCCTGCTGCTCGGTCTGGAGATCGTCTCGCTTGCTCTTGGTTTAATAACTGTTTTGTCACGCTCTGTGTCTTTGTCCTTCTGAGGAGTCAACTCTCTGATCAGGTTTCTTAAAGATCTGATGCGCACTTGTTTACATGATTTATGTGCATATAAGTCACCAAAGCCATCATGGTGGTGCGCATTGATCAGGCTGTTGAATGCAGGATCCCCCCCCACCCTTTAAAAGTGTGACTTAAAGGAATAGTTTAACATTTTGGGCAATATGCTTATTACTTTCGTGAGGAGAGTTTGATTTGATTCAAAGATAAATACCACTTTCATATTGTGTCTAAAGGTAAAAAAATTGTTGTGTGACTTTGTTATGAAGCCACAAAGTCACAAGGGAGGAGGGTGGGGTGGATGATTGGGTCAACCAAATCTTGGACTTTGCTTCCTTTCTTGTTTCCTATCAGTCAGTGCTGTTTTTTAACAGTGACCAAGGCTGTTCTGTAACTGTAACAGTGGTTATGACAGTAACCATGATAACAGGGTCCTCTAGTCTCAAGGAAGTAGTTATTTTAATCCAAACCACAATATTTCCCTAACCCTAAATGTTTACTGTGCCTAAACCTAACCAAACTCAGTTAAGAGTGAATAATACATTAGTTGGCGTACAATGAATTCAGGTGAGTGAAGAGTCTTTGGTGATTAGAATTAGCGATTAGGAGGTGATGGGGAGATGAGGGGGATGGCTTTAGATGTGAATGTATGTGCAGGACTTCATGGGTTTGGTGGAAGAAACCTTGGGAGTCGGATGTGTTGAGAAGCAGAGGTGATCGTGGTGTAGGAGAGTTGTTTTCTGTGTTTTGGCACAGTTTAAACAAACAAGATAAAACACGTTAATTTGTAAGATTTAGAGGTGCTGCTTATTTTTGAACCTTTACACAGAGCCAGGTTAGCAGTTTCCCTGTTTCCAGTCTTTAAATTCAGCTTTTTTATCATAACAAGTAAAAAAGCAGCCGCACATGATTATTTAGCTGCACTTGTCAAATGGTAAACAGCACCTTTTAAAGGAGTTGGAATTACGTGCCAGTATTTCACACTAAAAGCAGCAGATTGTGGGTGAGTGGGCTGTAAAACCTGATGGAAAAGGGGCCCTTAAATCACCTTTTATTGCATCTCCATGTAAGTAAATGAAATCAGAGAAGGAAATGGAGACATGAAATGAACAGGAGTGTGAGAGAGGTCACGGTGTCCTATTTATTAAGAGCTGGTGCTCTGATATCTCTGCACTTAGAGGCTCTTTGTCAGTTGGCAGGCACACTGAACACATCCTGCAGTAGTGTTCGTGTTGTACGGGTGGACGCGGACAAGCTGGTGGTGATCAATGTATTTGCACATTAATCAGAGTAAAGAAAAAGATCCCAGGGATCAAAATCTGATCACACTGTGTCTTCTGTATCTGTGTGTGAGGCGTAATCTTTGTGGGTGTGTGTTATTGCTGTTGAGGATTTGCTTTCTCTGCTGCATGACTCCTGATGAGAGGTGACCTGACAGACTGTCCCATGTGACTTACCCTGCGACGGGCAGCACTGTGCTCACTCCACCAACCCCACCCCTGCAAGACCCCATCAGAGAATACCATTCGAGAGGAAAAGGAAACTCACATTCACACACATTTACTATACAAAGGTGGATCCTGCCAAAGTCACACAATACGTGTGTATGTGTGTGTGTGTGTGCAAGTGTGCGTGCCACCCGGGAGCCACTCAGGTGGAAAATTACACTGCCCAATCAATCGCTAATAGAAAGTCTTTCCTCTGGTAGCAGCCAATCAAAAGCTCACAATGAGGCTTCTCCTTGAAACAACGGCCAATAAGTTGCTCACAATGCCTGTCACTGTCATGTTGATCCTGATAAAATATAATTATTCTCCGTGAGGGATGATGGGAATAAATAAATGCAAGCTAATAAGAAAATAACTAAGGAAATGGAAAGAGAATAAGCATTTTTTTTCAACCCTGATGCCCTTTCAGTTTGTAATTAATTCAAATATGATTTTTTTTTTTTTTTTTTTACCCTGCAAGAATATAATCCATTTCAGCGTTTTTCTCATTCGTTTTATAGGATTTGATCTTGGCTCATTTGAATAAACATTTTGCTCTATATTAGTCTGGGTAATGAAGTGGATCTCAGAAGAAAAATGCTTTTGTTATGAGAGCGGAGTCTGCAGTGGCACTAAGGAGTGCCACACTGGTCACCTCAGCAGGGAAATTGCTGATTGGATACCAGATTCAATCTAATGCAGAATACCAATAATGAAGAGTAATTTTTTTTTTGTTTTTTTGACAGAGTTTGAATGTCAGGAGTGATGAACTGGGCATTTTTTTAAACGATAAGCAGGGTCTTAATAATTACAATTCAATAAATGGTAAATAATGCACTATAATGTAGTTATGAGCAGATATAAGTCTTGATTAATTAATCTATCAACAACTGTTACTCCTATGGGGGTGAAGAAGCTGCTGTATAAACAGTTAATGAAAGACAACATAGTAGAATACAGATATGAATACGAAATATGTCCTCATATGATACATTATTGTTGTTGACAAATACTGTACATTAATAAACACTTTCAAATGTCCTTATATCTGATTACAACTGTGTCGACAAACACTTGTGTGTAATGTTCTGGCATCCACATACTTTTGGCCATTTAGTGTGTCCAGTGATGGTATTTTCATTATTTATATAAACTTGTCAGCAAAGTGGGAGAAGCACTCAGTAAAAATAGCAATACCACAGTGTAAACAAGTACACTTTTCCACCACTGCTTGTCATCATCATTTCAGCCTTCAGTTAAAACAACTGACTAATTAAATCCTTTAGCCAGCGTTCAAGGACAGCGCACACACACCAACACACAGAGAAGTCAGAGAGAAAATTGATGTTTTTATATTTCAGTGAGATTAAATTTGAAAGAGTTCAGATGAGGCTGGAAAAAAGAACAAACTTACCTTACTAGACACAGTAATCTCGCTCTTTTTTTAGATGTATAATATACCGAAGAGACTGACTTCTTATCATGTTTCTGATTTCACTTTTGAAGACTCACCATGCCATGAAGTTTTTATTAATGCACAGTTCCTACACTTTCAGGAAAACTCCCTTAAAGAGAGCAAAAAAATAGAGAAGCACAGATGTTAGTTTCATAGATGGTGTGTGCTGTTATCACTGGTGGAATTTACTGGTACATTTACTAAGTTCAGTACTTGAGTACAAATTAAAAGTACTTGTACTTTACTCGAGTATTTCCATTTTATGCAACTTCATACTTCTTCTCCACTTCATCTCAGAGAAGTATTGTACTTTTTACTCTGCTAGATTTAGTTAGCTTTAATTAGCTGTCAGATCAAATCAGATCTCCAGTGAAAACTACAAATCTCCAGATTTGAGGTTGACTTTTTTTCTGAAAGGCTTAAGTGCTCCTTAATGACGTCGAGAAAATTATCCTAATTCTTAAGCTTAAACAACTTTTTTTAATGAGCTTAAACAATGTATTGTGACAAAGCTGAAGAAAGGCAGTTTTTTTTTATTAAAAGTTGACTTTTTAGAGATACATGGTCCTTACAAGACAGCGACACAACAAACGTATGATGCATTACTGTAGATTAAACTACCCAACAGTAAATAAAGTAGTTTCAATCCGCAGAACTTTAAACATCTACAGCAATAAAATGCAACAAACACATTAATGCAGCAGTCACATTAATCCAGAAACATCATACATATAAGATAAACTTTTGATAACCAACTTTAAGTACATTTAACTAATAATACTCACATACTTTTACTTAAGAAAGATTCTGAATACCACCACTGCATATTACAGGAGTGAATAAGGTCAACAAAGCGGTGCAACAGTCATTTCCTTCCTCTGGTCTCCGGTACAAAACGTCGGAACCGAAAATCCACGAAGGCGGGGTTGTGATTTAATGGGATTCATGACTCCTATTTCACTATCTTAATCGACTGTCTGCTCCTCCTGTTTTGATTTACCCACTTTTATTATAAACAACTTGAGTATGGAGCGCACGCACGCACGCAGCACACCTCTATGACTTGAAGATTAGTCCGCGGGAATCAGGGATTGCTGGGTCTCAACACAAATGTCATGGTGAGTCGTAACCTTTACTGGAGCACGTTATCTGCTCTGATAGCGTGGCCGGGGCCGGGACGGGGACCGACGCGATGCGATTGGATTTGAAAGGTCCCCATCCGAGTCGTGCCCACCGGCTATCTTGCCTCCACAGTTCAGCAGCACCAGCACTATACGGCACGTCGCAAAGTTTTCAAGGATCCGATCTGTCCCGCTGTATCTGCGTCTCCCTGCCCTCAATTAATCAGCCGTGGCTGGAGAAAAGGAGGGTGGGAGATGTGAAGAAAGTTGACACAGAATGGGTATCCTAATGAAAAGCTGTTGACACGTCTCAGCTGCTCTTTTTATTATTATTTTTTTTTATAAATCTTAGATAGTAGGAGGGTAGGATACCAGGGGAGGCTGTGGGAAGAGAAGATGGATGTGGTAAGCGGCGTTAGAGGCAGATGTGTTTGCAGAAGTGCTGACATGTGTATCTGTCAGCGCGGGTCATGAGTTATGAAAGTGATAATGCCGGCTCCTTGCTTAAACCGCAGAGATCAGAGGACGTCCTTGATGTCAGCTCGGATGGATGAATGGAGATGCGCGTTACATAAACTGTGCTGCATTTTTTTAAAAGAGGGATGTTTTCCAGCCATCTAAACTCCGGGATAATTAGTGAGAGTCGGTGGAGTAAAGTAAAGGGTTGTAAAAAAAAAAAAATTAATTTATATTCATGTTCCGTTATCGCTGTGACCTACTTTAACTTATTTTTATTGCGCTCCAGGGGGAATTTGTCGTGCAGCCAGGTGAGACATAGAGGCTGAGCATCAAACAAGTGCTGGAGGAAGTATTGGGATCCTCAAGTAAAAGTACTAATACTACACTATAATAGTAGTACACTATAATAGTCTACAAGTCCAGTATTGAAAATGGTACTTAAGTACAACTATCTATCAGGAAAATGTGTTTAAAGTATTAAAAGTACTAAATGCAGAAAAATGTGACTGTTACACTCATATATTACATCACCGCATTATTCTTACTCATGCATTCATTTAAAACCAGTTGTTTACTGTCAGAGTTGTTGAGGTGGAGCTCATTTTCAAGCATTTTGTACAGTGCTGCAGCTAATATTTTCATTATGGTTTAATCTGATTATTTTTGCTATTAATCGATTGTTTGGTTTGGAAATATAATGAAACCCCAACATGACATCTTCACAATGCTTTTAGTGTTTCAACCAAGCGTACAAACTTCAAAATGATTAAAAATCAGAAGACACTTAGAAGCAAAAGCTGCAGATGCTCACATTTTTGTGAAGCTGCAACGATTAATTGTTTTTGCACAAAAAAATTACTCAAGTGATCACCGGAATAACTGCCAGTTCATTTTCTCACACTCAACTGATCATTTCAGCTGTACTTACATAAACTACTGTAAACTGTTGTGTAGTTTGATTTATGACACAACATCGTATTTTCAGAGCTCTTTGAATGTAGTGCAGTAAAACGTACACTAATTCCCTCTGAAAACGATACACTAATTCCCTCTGAGATGTGGTGGACTAAAAATAGAAGATGACACTGACGCTGCGCAAAATGTAATAAAACCCATAAAACACAGAATAACAAGAATAAGAGTCAACAGCCACATAAGCAGCACCTGTGAGGCTGCACTTAAGGACGACAGCAGTGCTTTGAGCGAAATGCTTTTTACAAACTTCATGGCAATCCGTTCGATAGTCACTGAAATATTTCAGTCTGGACCAAAGTGGTGGATTGCTGTCATTAGAGCCAGAGAGAGATGTATGTCCAATCCCACCACATAAGGCCACATAAAGCATGTACATCAAGTGCTAACACAACATAAAACCTAGAGTGCATCCAGCCCATCAGGAACAGTCAACAGTTTGATGGCATGAGATATAAAGGGCTCTTTACACAAAATTTCCCTCCAGAGGAAAGAAGCTAAAACCCTATATATAGAAGATGGAGAGGATACTCTTAAATGACTCCAGCTCTGTGCCAGAATATGTGAGGCAGATCTCGCACTGAATACTTTTTTTACTACTTTTGAATGTCTTTTATCTTATGAGTAAGACCTCTGAGAAACTGTCCTTATCAAGACATGACCATCATCACTGAGCAAGAGGAGGGTTTGTTGCCAAGCAGCATTCAAACAGAAGTAAAATGTACAGTCAGGATGCCATTATTTATCCTCTTATAGTGCCCATATGTGTTTAAAATGAGCTGCTTTACACTTCTACTGAATAGCCTCCAACACAAGTAATCACACTTTCAGTGTATCACAGTGTATTTTAAGTGAAATAACAGCACTTCTACACAGGTGGGATATTCTAGTCCTTTGTCCACATCTGCTAAAGATGCTCACAGTATGTGATACATTAGTCTCCAGGTTAGCATTTATGTTCACAGCAGGGGGCAGTAGTGAATAGAGTTTCTACTGAGGGACACAGTGACTAAGTCTGTTTTCTTCCACTATTTCTGGGCAAGTTCATAAGTCTGTTTTTTTGTTTTGCTTTTGCCTCCTCTACAGGGATGAAATTGGAGTGTGGTGAGTGGGCTTATAAACCATATAGGTGACAGAAATCTCTAAAAATACAAAAGGATGTAAGACTCTGGTAGCCAGTGTGCCCAAATTTCACATTCAAGAACTAAATAAGGGAAGAAATTCAACATTAATTTGATTTTTCAGTATTATTCTTGTTATTCATCCATCCAAGAAATATTAAGTGCACGACTATTTCACCACAGGAACGTGTGAAATGTCAATTTTTAAAAACCATTCTTTTCAAACTTCTGCATGTTTTCTGAGTCTCACGCTTATTTTTCATGAATTATACTGAGGATGAGGATTATAACATCAGGTGGTCTCTCTGCTGTTTTTCATGGTCTTCTACCCCCCAGTTTGCTTGAATTGCAGCTTTCAGTACTTCAGTGGAGCAGCGTGTCTCCACAGGGTGACATTCGCTCGGCATGCTGTTGTTCTTGGGCGTTACTAAACGGTGGCTCCTGGGTTGTTCAGCCATCCTGCAAATCCTCCATTTCTGCACCTGTTTCCAAGACAACTGACATTTATGGGGTGGCTCTGGTTATTGACTGTTTGCCCTTGACCAGCACTCTGCTTGCACTTGAAAACTGTTTGGTTCAACCGGTGTTTCATTATTTTCCACTGAAGCTCTCCACAAACTTGCTGTCCCTCCATGGCAGCCGATGTTGTAGAAGAGCAAACAACTTTTGCTGCAGACTGCATGTGAACTTTTCCATTTGGGTGGAGCAACAGGGTGGAAAGATTAAACAGAAGAGTCTCCGTTTTGCCTTGTCTTGTGCATTTTAATTCAAGAAAAGATTCACACTGAGGATGGATTTGAGTCATACTTTATGCTTAATGTGGGAAATCAGTCTAAATGGTGCAAGCTGGCTGCCGTAGATTCAGCTGAGTAACTGGATAACAGGTTTATGTAGACACTGGCACCCTACAGCATAAGACCACGCCACCAAATTAAAATTAAACCACCTTAGATGGATGTGGTGGAGAATTTTCTCCCCTTCCTCCTCCTCCTCTGATATTCTCCAGCGGGGTCCTCCTTCAGTGCTCTTTTATGTTATCAACACAGAGCCTGATGTCTCAATCTGGCAACCCATCTTCTGTTTCCTACTGATGATTATGGTGAAATTATTCACTAACAGGTGAAACCAGTCAAGCAAAAATAATGGGATTTCTCACCTCAGAATAGCAGCACAGGTTTTGTGTCTGGAGAAACCTGATATTTTACCTTAATAGAGGCACGAAAGTGGCAGAGTTAGGAAACAGATCAACTTTAGATTCAATTTTGGGATGCAGTGGATATTTTCAACAGGGAATAGGCATAATATGATATGTACTTTTGTAATTCCATTAAAATGATACTGGTATGTCTATAAGAATGCTGGGCACACAAAAGATATATTTTTTACAAAATAATGGTCAAAATTGGAGCATCTTATGCCAGCATATCCTGTTTTTTTGGATCAACTCTTGTTTACGAGTTCACCCTTTGATAAAACTCCTGCAAGACTAGCCATCTGTGTTGTTCATGACCAGGGCGTATTGTGCCTCCACTCATTCCTAAATAGAAAACAACATCCGTATGCTTTCTGTGTTTATGTTGTTTCGTTCACTGTGATAAAGTGAGGTGACTGCGGTGAGGAGAAGGCTTGAAGTGGAAATGTCTTTGTTAGACGTGCGTCACAGGAAATCAACAGAACAGCCATTCTTTAACTTCTTGAATGTTGTCTTCGCTATTAACAGCCTCCACTGACGTCTGAAACTTGTGGGAGTAAACGCAAGCTGACCAATCACAGTTCTTGCAGTCTTCACATGGTATCTCTGTAGTCTGTAACCCCATCACCTAGAGCAATAAATCCAGTATTAGTCCCTCAGATTGGTATGGTTATATGTAGCTTTCTGTCCAAAAAGATCAAAAAAGGATGTGGTATCAGAGTTCTGTTTTGGGCAATGAATAAACACTGAGCAGAGCCATTAAAAAATATGAACACGTCATGAGAATGATGCTGCAGTTCATAGTCTGGTAGCATAATTGTACTAAACAGGTGATGGCACCAGGGGCATAGGACGTGATAATGGTGACAAAGGGTTCTAATGCAGGGCCAAAAGGTGTGGTTGAAAAATGGTGTAAATAATATTTTTTAAATCATCGGGGGCCTTAGAGACTGCCTCTGTACAGGGCCCAAAATTCCATGCTATCCTGGATGTGACATCCAAACACAATGACTCACTTCTAAATGTGTCCACTGTGAATTTGACCAAGAGTGAACTTTCTGGTGATTACACTACAACAGTGAGCTCCTTCTTGAATTTGTCAGGTCTACAGGTTTGAAATGTCTGAGGGACAGAAAATAATATTCACAAAAATAGATGCTAGTTTGATGATAGCATTTTATGGGTAAAGCTAAAAATAATCATTGGTTCTGACATGCAACAGTTCGACCAATAATACTTCTTGTCGGACCCTCCCAACCGGGTAGTGCATGTCTTCCAAACCTCCACTTTGTTTTTTTGGTAAATATCTGAAATTTCCAAGTGAACTCCAGAGAATATCAGTGAAACTAGTATTAGTTTGTCTTGCTTAAGAATGGTGTTTATCTGCTTTTGCAAATGATCTCTCAAGGCTGAGAAATACTCGTCGTGATGACTTTGAAAACTGATCTTAATGTATAAAATTGTTGGAGCACCCCTTTACAATAAAATTCTTTTCTGTTTCTGAAGAGAAATGTTTTCCTTTCTTGTGCAGTGCTTGTACAGGTTTCAGGACCTTGTGAGTGAGTAGTACTTCTGTCAAGTTAAGTGAGGATAAAAATGGTCTTTTCAACGTTTTGTGAAGCGTAGCAGATTGCCTGTGATGATAAATTCCAAAAATGATAATCTGTGTGTTTATCTGTGGCTGTATTACAATTACACATGAGGGCTGTCAGTTTTTTAAACAACTTCTCCTGTAAAAAATATCAAATCCACTGATGCTCTCTCAGTGATTTTTTAATGAAATAATATGTAAATATACATAAATCTAATAAACAAAAATCTTTTTACTGTGACAGTTTACAAAGAGTATCATTGGTAGTTCATCTATCAATTAAATGCCCCATAAGAAGTTGGGTGAGTGTTGAATGTCACCACTGAGCTGGGTAGATTATAATCCTCTTCAGTGTTATGCTGATGATACGCCGCTTTACTTCCCTATGAAGCTGGTTTTAGAGCAAAAAAAAAAAAAAAAAACAATCTACAAATAATCAGTGTATTTAATTTCCTGACTTTGACTGTGAGATTTAATTACCAGGATTCTATTTAACATGTATTTCTAACGAGAATTACATAATTTCCTTATAATCCTTTTCTTTTCTACTCCATCAAGCACATATACAATACAGCAGTTAAGATCAGAACAGGAACAAAGAAAATAGGCCATTTCTTTTCAACTTTAGTTCTTCCATAGAGGCAAAGTTGATTTTGAATTAAAAGATCAGATAGATAAAGTAGATTGGACCTAATTTATTTTTTTAAATTTTAACTTCCTCTGAAATGTCTGCAGGTAAAGATATTTTAGTGCTTCACAACTCAGCATTAATTGAAGCTTTGATCAGAAGATTCAGAGTTAAATTTACTTGCTGTTACTTTATTAACCCTGTATTGTCAGGCTTTATAGAGAAATATCACAGATAGAAATTTTTTTTCTATCTAAAATTAGTGTCATATCATTCATGCAAACTCAGCTTCACTGTTTTGGTTCACAGTCGGGGCATCGGGAAGCACTGTGCTGTATGGATCTCACTGTAACACATCCAAAATAAACAGAAAGCCCCAGTTTACTGAATCATCTCTAGCTGTTACACTCATTTTTAAATTTCCAATTACAGCAAGAAAAACTTAATTAGACTGAAGTCTTATAGCTGTGTAAAAATTAGTCCCGCAATCGTCACAAAGAGACGTTATTGGTTTAGTCAGTTAATTCTGTCTCACATCACTCTGTGAATAGTGGAGTTTAGTGGATATTTTGTGAGTTGTTCTAACTAATGAGGCACTTACAATGTCAAAACCCAGAATAGCGAGATCAAACAAATAAATGACGATGACAGAACTAGATCATATAAGCTGCTTTGCTGCATCTATTTACATTTTCATTGGTTTTGTGTCAGAAAAAAATAATTTTATCTGTGTGTTTTTTTTGTGATGCGAACAGATCTATCCAAGACATATCTGGAGGCTTTTTTACATATTCTGAAAGAGCAAGATTCTGCAGCAGTTTCATGTCAGATGGATTTGTCATTCAAGACGCTCTTTACAAAATGTCATGTGCTGTTACAATGTTCAAATCTCCTTGTGATGACATGTGACATCTCTTTAAAGGTCATGCATACAACATATTGTCATTGAGAAAAAGGCCCATGTGAAGTTAAGGAAAGACGGCTGAAAGGCGGGCCGAGAAATTCGAGGCAGACAAATGGAGCGAAAGACAGGACACTTGATGCATATTCACTCCAGCATACATGCCCTAACAAGGGCTTTCAAGGTCACCAAGATGAAAAAGCGAAACCATAATCTTGAAGTCCCACTTTTCCCCCTCTCCCTGACTAACACCACCCTCCCTCCTCGTCTCTTCGTTTTTTTTCCCTCTTTCTCTTTCTGTCTCTTTCACTCTCCTCTCCCTGTGTCGTCTCCCTGATCGGGCGGCAGACAGCGTGTAAGTGCTCTAACCCAGAGAAGTCTCCAGGAGCTCTTGTGATTGGCTGTGCTCTGCAGCACAGTTCACAATCGATTAAGGCACGGTGAGCTCCCGTTAACAGCTTTTCTCTGCTGCTCCTGTGGCTTTGATACTGTCACATAGACTCCAAGTTCGCCCTTAACCCTTCAGCCACTGTCCTCTCTCTTTCTCTTTGTCTCTTTCACTCTCTCTCTTTGCACTTTTCCTTTCATTTTCAAAGCTCCCGACTCCCTCACTCTATTGCCTCCCAAAGACATTCCTCACAACTCTCACTCCAGGCTTGTGTCACTCTCTCTTTTCTCTTCTTTTTTCATGAAGTTCTTACTCTTAAGTCACTTAGAGCCTCCTCTCCCCCTCACTCACCTTGTCCTGTCGTCTTAAATTTCAGTCAGTTTTCTGTCCTCAGGCAGAAAGATCAAAAGACGGAAAGAAACAGAGATAAAAAAAGGAAATGTTCTTTATAGCAATCGTGCAATAAGTAGCCAAATATAATGGATGATGTCATGTATAATATTATAATATAAAGACTTTCTGCATAGGGCAGCACAGTGGTGTGGTGGTTAGCACTGTTGCCTCACAGCAAGAGGGTTCTGGGTTCAATCCCTGGTTGAGGCAGGCCCTTCTGTGTGGAGTTTGCATGTTCTCCCTGTGCCTGTGTGGGTTCTCTCTGGGTACTCCAGCTTCCTCCCACAATCCAAAGACATGCAGGTTAGGTTAATTGATAAGTCTAAATTGCCCCTAGGTGTGTATGTGAGTGTGAATGGTTGTATGTCATCTGTGTTAGCCCTACGATTGACTGCCGTCGTCAATCCAGGGTGTACCCTGCCTCGCGCCAAAGATAGCTGGGACAGGCTCCAGCACCCGTGACCCTGTGTTCTCAGGATAAAGCGGGTTAGGAAAATGGATGGATGGATGGACTTTCTGCATAAGCGTGTCTGTTCGTCTCTATAAGCAGGGGTGTCATAGTCATGGATAGTGAAGCTAACCACTCAGCCCACAGCTCAGTGTGTATTACATTCATATTGGACAATTTCACACCACACAATTTACATCTGGTGGACATTAACAGGACCCATGCAGGAAATAGTGAGTCCTTTATGCTATGTGGCAGAAAATAAGGGTGTGGCAAGAGTGTAGTGGTGGAGGAGGAGTTCAATTCTTTACTTCTCATCAAGTAAGAAGTAGTGCAAAGTAAAGGTCATGCAACCAGAATCTTGCTTTGGTAAAAGTATATAAGAATTATCAAAATTTACTTTGATTAAAAGTAAAATGACTTAACAAATAGTAAAATGATTCCTGCCACTATTACTATTATATATGAAGTTTTTGGATTAATACTGCATTAAAGTGTATGTAGGATTCTACCGCTGTAGAGATTTATAGTTGAGCTGATTTTAATTACATTGTATACTGTTAGTTGTCTAATCTACAGCAATGCATCATGGTGTATAGGGTCATCATATGTTTACAGAGTTGCTGTCCTGTGAGAACCATCTATAAGATAAGATAAACCTTTATTGATTTGGTTGTTGCAGCAGCACAATGATAGCAATAAGTATAGATAGGCAAAGAGGTAAAGAATAGATAACAAAGGTATGTAACAAATAGAATAAATAATAAATGCAAGATATACAATATACACAAGGATTTAGAGACAAGATTACTTGGTAAACTGACAGTGGAGCAGTTGAAGAGACAACCTTAACCATAACATGTAAATTTTTAATTGAACATAAAGTAAGTAAAGTGGGTTTGTGAGAATTGTCCAATATCAATGTTTTTGCCTGCCGATAGGAATGGAACGCAACATTTGGGCCCTTATTCCGCATATAATAAAAAGACTTTTTCCCAGCTTTGTCTTATGATTAGTGCAGAATAAAAATCTGAACACCCACAAATGAAATAATATTCTGTAATGCTCTTTCGCCATACGTGGGAATGGATGTATTCATATGGGAACGAGGCCCACTGAGACTGCTTATGTAGATTTTTCCAAAATCCCTATATGAAAGTTTTCATTTATTCATATATATGTGTTTGTGCGTGTCAGGGTTCAGGGAAAGAATGTGTAACCCCAGATGTTGGTGCAGGGATGTATCTAGGGTATAAAATGTGCTGAGGTCGAGAGGCAAAAGGCAAGGTCAGGGCTGAGATGGAGTTCATGTTGGAGTTTAATGTTTTTCTTTCCTCTAATGTGGAAAAAAGTCTTTATTTCAGCGTGTAAATACAACACAAATGTCTCAACGTGATACTTCAAGGTGAGAAAATATTGATTCATGTCAAATATGAATTACTCATTTGTGTGGAAAAAATGACATTTCAAAACACAAACTGAAGATGAGTGCTCCTCCCATGCAGTGGTAGTTATGGCCTCGTGTTTGGGTGTAATTGTATTTGACAGCAAGATAAATATCGCATCACAAAATCCCAGCTTTTGCTCTTTTTTGTCCTCGCCAGCAATTAAATCATTACTCTGTCGCAGCCTTTCTGTTCCACTATGTAATCTCCGCCTCCTCGGGGTGAAAGAAAAAAATCAGTATATTTATGTCCGAGTAGAAATGCAATTCATACAAAAAATGCGAATTTCCAGCTTTTTGTGACGCTGTTCATATAGCTGCTAGCAATGGAAGACAACATTGCCTGAAGAAAATTATGTGTTTTTTTCCCCATGGTTTTTATTGTCAAAAAGCAGTGAACCATTCTCTCAGAAACACAAAAGATGTGCAGTGAGAGAGGCCAATGGCTCGATCTGCCCAGACAGAGTGTTCTTTTCTTCTGCCTTTTTTCTATTTTCTCTATTGTGGCTCACAGAAAAAAGCTTTAAGTGGCATTTAACTCTTCTACTCGCTGCAGACATGGCCTACAGCAGCTAAACTCTGATATTTTCTCTCCATGTGTATCTGAACATACCAGTACACCATATATACATTTTTTTACTCTGTGCTAGAGTGATTCTGTGTCATTCATTGTTCATATTGTGATATTGTGTATGATAATATAATCTGAATTCATGGTTCACTTACTAGCTTTTTCTGGACCTTTTGAATAAATTCCTTGACCTTCTTCAGCTAATGGACCTGGCTGCATTGTCCTCATGTGAACTAAGTACCAAACTTTGGTCACATGATAATAATTGTTTGTATATCAGAGGACATAGCTACCTGTCCAGAAAGTCGATTAGAGCTGTTTTCTGATCTGACCCCCCTACTGTATGGCTTAGGTTTAATTTTGGGTTAGGCAAAGATTCTGGTCTTCGTTAAAAGAAACTAACGTTGACCATCGGCAGGAAACAGGAAACCAACAGTGATCTTCCATGACAAAGTCTGGTGCTTGGTGACCCATCCACCTGCCCTGTCCTCCATCTGCAGACACTTTGGCTCCATAACAATGTCGCAATATCTCCTCTGATGGCTCTGAGAGGGCTCATTCACTTGAACATGAACATATGTGGCTTTTGGTATTTTGCAGAATGACAGGCGCTGACATTTTTCACAGTCTTCCGTGTTTTTGTTCAAAGACGTGCTTTGACGTTGGACGTGAATGGCCTCCTTCATGTTTCTAGAGCTGGAAATGATTAATCGCTTTGCTGATTTGAAATATTTCCCTCAGTTCAGATTTAAGATTCACATTCAAGGACTGTGTCATTTCTAAGCTAAACTATCCAAACTTGAGTACATCTACAGAGTACTGAGTACATCTATAGTTACATTCACTGAAGAAGGTTGTGAGATACAGTCAAAAGCTCCAGAAAAAAATATAGATGAACAATTTTGAAATATGTGATCATAGATACTCTACTCTTCTCTTTTCTACTGAGAGTGAAAGTTCAGTCTTGGCCTTGGGAATAGCGGTTGATAAAGCAATCCGACCACAAAGTCCATTAAAAAGCTTTCCTGGGGCTCTCAATCATTTCACATGATCTTCCTCAGTAGATGTAAATGTAAATGTTCAGATTCACATTGTTTCAGGGTGAATTAAGGATCCATGCTGGCCTAAAAGCTGAGCTTGAATTGAGACTGCTCGTTTAGCTGATTGTGTGATATGAATGAAAGCTCCAGAACTGCTACTCAATGGACCAATTTCTAAACCAACAAGGAGAGGAAATACTACTCCTTATTTTCTTTAGATGTGTAAACTATGTTTTTTCAGTAGCAGCACCTTATTTTATATCAGTTATGGGTCTATATGTTGTCTTGTGTGTGTCTCTGCCTCCTTATGGGTCCTACACCTTGAATGTATTACAGAGAAAAGCTGACAGTCTCAACGTCACACTCGATGTCATCACTGCCAAGATTAGAATATTTTCCTCACTCTCCTGCTGCGTCTCCATAACTTGTATTTAACAGAATTGTCACATGCTTTCCCCCTGTAAAAGATGCCAGCTTGAGAGGATTATGGCAAAGCAGCGAGTATGGAGTGTGACAGGTGATGAAGATCTCTGACACAGAATAACGCAGGACAATCAACCTGTCGGCGTCTGGTGCGTGCCCAAAGCCCTCTGGGTGGTGTAGTTTGTACTGCTCTCTCCACTGCTATGGCAGCTAACTGCTCTTGATGGCAGGTGCCACATGTAATGGAGGGATGAGGTTGTTGCGCTCTGGGAGCAGACGCGACCTCCAGGGCCCCCGGCTCATCGGGTTTGTTTGGAGATGGATCTTGTTGGGGCCTTGCCGGTGTATGGTGTCCCCTGCCTGGCTCCTCTCTCCTCGGAGCTGTAATCACAGCAGACTGCATGTCACAGCGCCCTGCTCTAATTGGCCTGTCACTCTCCGTGCGCTGATGGGGGGAGGAGGGGGGAGGGAGAGGCTGGCCTTTGTGGGGCTGCCATGGCGACTGGGCCATTTAATGAGAACGAGCACGCTGTGACTAATGACATCCCTGAGCCCATCGGATATACTGCAAATGGACAATTTGCTGCATCACTCACACACTTGCACAACAATACACAAACATAAAGGCACACACCTCGGCATGGTCAAACTTCATTGAATAGAGGACAGTTTTCACCATGAATCAATAGTTGACAAGTGGAGCTCAGTATTAATGCTAAGGCTATCATCCATCCTCATACACATTTAGGCATTAATAGTTTTATCTAATAAGCCTGCTGCTAATGCTACGTGGAGATATTAACTGCAGCTTAAGATACACATTAAGTATTAGGTGGGTCATTGCTCAGGAGACATAAGGCATATCATCCATAATAGGAATATGGATTTGAAGCGAGGACACAATTGGCCATGTTCGCAGGAGAAAGAGAGAGAAAGAGACTCTTACTCGATCATCTCCCATCTCTTCTCATCATCCTGTTTATTGGTCCATTAGTGACTAAGTGACAGCAGGAAGCGCGTAGACATCTATCAAGTATATCACTTCCTGAGCCGGACGGCGACCTGCCATATTTTTTTATTTCTCAGGAGGTAACAACATGCCCGAAAAACAACAGCCATTGGCCAGGTTTGAGGTCATGATGCAGTCAAGTTTACAAGGCTAACACAATTCAGGGACAGGTGCTGGCAGCTTCCTAGTATTAGATTTTTGTCTTGCTGGAGCTGGGTAGGGGTTTAATTATTGATAGGTAAGGGTATGCAATATTTTATTAAATGCATTAATAAATAAGGTTAGGTGTAGAAGTGCTACATTTGAAAGTCAACTGCAAGTATCAGATGACTACACTACAAATCCTTTTGAAGATTCTGAGACTAACAAGAACGATCCTTTTTTAATTGTTGTTTTTAGTATAAAAAAACAAAAAAAATGACCGTACTCTACCTGCGCGGCAAACAGACAAAGTTAGCAACACTGAATTATTTACTTAAGCAATTAATGGAAAGCAAAAACAGAGATAATTATAAATGAATGCTAATGTTGCCCTGTAACTCCAGGGCGTGTGAATAGAAAATTGTTTCCCAACAAGATCAGCATGTCAGCTTAAAAGGTAATGATATGTCAGTGCTGTGCTCACAGCTTGGTGACCAAGTGGACGTAGCTTGCAGTTCTGAGAAGCGAAGCCAATGCAGAATTTCGTTAAACCTGTAATCTTTCTAATGACCAGCAGGGAGTGACTCCATTGGTTGCAAAAAGAAGTCCAATTGTATAGAAATCTATTGTCTAAAGTCTGATGATTTTATGGTTTCAATCACTAGTTTCAAGTGTTCTTTAACACAGAATGATGATCATTTTGTGAATCATGGTCCGATTTAGAGTAAACAAACAATAAAGCTGGGTTTGCTTTTTGGTGTGGCTACCCTGTGATTGAAAAGTTACTACAAAAAGAACTCTGATTGTATAGAAGTCCGTGAGAATAGAAGTCTAAAATGGTGACAGCCCAAATGTCAAACTTGAGGCTTTGAAAAGTGGCCATATGAAGGAAATCAGACAGGATTTTGCATGTCTAACATCAGATAATACCTTGGTGGATATACTATGTGCACATTGTAATTCTTGGTGATAAAGCCCCACGTTAGGGCTGCCTACGACATGAGGTGAGTTACAATGCACTGATCTGGGCGGACATATGGGGAATATAATGAAAGGGACACTGGTCTTATTTCACTTTGCGCAGTTAGACTCATTACCATTAATTAGAGCCTTGGTGAGGCACCATATCCAGAGTTCAACATACTTACAAAATCAAAAACATGAATTGAAATGCCAGGGAAAATCTGGCCCTCGCTGCAATTCCCAGTTAATCAGCAGTGATAATGTTTTGCTAAACTATAATCTCGTCTGTGAATATTAATAAGGGCTCGAAGGGATCTCAGCCGAGTGATGAGGGAGCGCTGGTGGCTCCTGTCTAAAAAATGGCCGAACCTTTGAGACAGATTGTTAAACCACTCAGCTCTCACTTTGGCTGTCTTTGTTTCCCTCAGTGGCTCTTCAGTGTGAAAGCAGTACGTGGCTGTGTTTCAGTAACAGCAGAGAGAGTTTTTGTCAACAAACATTTTGCATGCTACACACCGACACACACACATGAATGAGCACAATAAGATTGCATGCATGAGATTAGAGAGTGCACCTCTCTGCATAGCGACGCCTTTTTTCTTCTCGCACGTTTGAGTGTCCCAGGATGATTAGGAGTGATATCTCTGAAGGGCATCAGGAATGTTTACAGCCCATGTAGCCTTTGAGAATCAATAATGACATGAAGACCCTGGGCAGGTTAATGGTGTGTGAAGGGACTCTTATGTACAAAATCCAGATTGTTGCTTGTAGAAATGGCGCATCAATCACACCCGAGTATTGAAGTCTGACTGCTGTGGCTGATCTAGGCCTGGCCTGTGACCCTCGTCGAGATGCACGTCAAATAAGCAGAATCAATCATTGAGACAGCGTTCGGCCATTACCGACCAAATGAGATGACCAACGCACTCAGCCCTGTGGGTTTGCCTTTGATTTAACAACATATTATAAACACATTGATGACAGTGGCGGATGAGTGTGGATGTGCTCTAAAAGCGCGGTCCCGGGTTAAGGACTCATAACAATAAACCATAATGGAAAAAGGGTAAAAACACCCTGAGATCAGCACCGAGGGGCAATTGCAGCCTGCTTCTTGTGGCTAGCCAACTATGGTTTGGTCTCTGGCAGGGGCATCCCCAGCTGGTGGGACATGCAACCCCTTGGAGGTGAAATTTATTGGTATAGATTTTGTGCTGCTACTGGTGCATTGAATCAGTGTGACCAAGCAGGCGGGCAGAGGGAAATGGGGCTGTTCTGAGAGTGAATTATACGCAGTCACACACTCAATTTACCCCTGCAAACCTAGTTAAGGACGGAGCACATGTGGAGGCATACACATGCTGTGGTGCGGCATGTATGTGCGCTGACACGCATACATCCGTAAACACATGCACTCCACATTAGTTAACAGGATTAAGGACATTAAATCAAGACAAAAATTAAATCCAATTTCTCATTTGTGCAATAAATTAAATACATTTCAGGCAACGACATGAAATATTTCGCTAATCTGAATGCATAAATCAGTTCAAAATAAAATGAAACATAAACAAGAGTGCCTTCAAATGAATCCAGCCCTATTAAAATATAGGTATCAGTTAGCTTGTGTCATTAATTTCCAGTCAGAATAAATACTCCTCATGCATATTAAACCTCATCTCTACGCCAGCCCACCATATAATTGACCGTGTTACAGCCGGCAGCCTCTCACACAGACAGTGGAGAACTGGGTCTGCCAGGCTGTTGTGTTTGATCTGGATGACTGTGTTGAAACCTCTTAATGCCAGTTTATATAAAATATTCATCTTCATTTCGCAGGCCATGAATCATCAAGGTGTTTCTGGCCCTCCGCCCCCGCTCCTGTCCTGTGGCGGAGCAGACAGCTGTTTGAAATTAGACACCAGATTGTGTTACTTAAACCGCTAGCAGGAGTGATGCTGATCGCTCCCTAACCCAGCAAGCAATCTGTTAGCGTGCTGAATCGTGGGGATGTGATCATGAATGTGCTCTTGTAGTATTTAAGGCTTGGCCTCCCTCCCAAATTGAAACTCGCCTGATAACATACATACAGTGATGATAGTTTATTACAATGGATACAATAAACACAATAAATTATTCAATTGATATTTTTATGGAAAGAGGTTGTGTCCCTTGAACACCTTCGGCAAAAATATCATGCACACATTCAGTTTTACTGCTTCATGACACTTTGTTGCGTCATCTGCGCATTGATGAGCAACATTAACCCATAGTGGCTCAGTGAGGCTGCATGTAGCCGCAGCAGTGCTTACAGATAAACGCTAGCATCAGCATGCAAACATACTCACATTAACAGTCCTAAGTGCTAAGGACCAATTAAAAATTTGGCCTGTGAAGTTTTGTAAAATTCAGGCTGAGAACGGTATGTGTTGAGATAGTTCACCTCAAACCACAAATGTGAGTCCTAGAGTGGCGCTAGAAGAAAAGTCAGGGGATCATCCAAAGTCATTAGGATTCATCCTCTGGAGACCATGAATGCCTCTATAAAATTTATTGACAATCCATCCAACAGTTGTTTGAGATATATCAGTCTAGACTGAAAAAGGTGGACTGACTATCAAACTGATATCACCATCCCTTGAACCATAATGCAACTGGTGTGGCTAAAAACAACCCAGAAATGAATGATTTGCAGCAAGCAAAAGAAACATTTCATTTTTACACATTTTACATTTTACATTTTAATTTTTAAGTTGGTGGGTTGGTACTCTGTTATCCTTTAACTTTTTTAATGTCCAAATTATGTCATAATATTTCATGTCTATATTTGTTTTCTGTTTGTTTTCTTCCTATATTTGTTTTTTTAATCCTGATTTTATACTGAGATTTGGACATTTAAAGATGGCCACCTAGAGTTCTGACCTGGTGATGTCATATGCTGCCTGTCATATTGTATGCTATAGTTTCTGCAGTTACATATGTTAAAGAAATATAATTAACAAAGGGTATTAAGTTTTTGTTATAAGCTGTCTGGATATTGTGTGATCCTCTTTCGACCTCTGTTACTGGGGAAAAAATAGCATATTTTGCATTGCCCATCTAATCTTTTGTAAACTATGTTTTAAACTCTTCTTTCTATTTTCCTTTTATGGATTTTGATGTATATTGTTTCCCTAATTTTAATTTCCCTAATTTTGTGTTTTGATCACTTATTGGTGTTTATAACTTCAGGTGCTGAAGATCTGGCTCCTTGTTTGATTGATTGTAGCACCCTGTGGATTAAAATACGCTGTCGATACTGGTTCACATTGTAGATGCCTGATGAAGGTCCGTGACTGTAACTTTGTGTCAGTAATAAAGTCAGTGCTGACACTGCAGGAATTCAACCATTTCTCTGTTGTTTTTACCTTTTGATTTCATTATTATAAACCATTAACAACACCATTATTTTTACTTAGAATCTCTATTAAGGAGGGATTAGTATAAAGTGTTGCCCTGTTTCAACATTTACATAATTAAATAATTTTTTAGCTTAATTTGCGCCTCAGGTGTGGCTTATTGATCTTCTACTCTTTAGTTTTAACAAATTACCCCTGATGACTGACGAATTGTTACTCACTCCTTCAATATTTACTGGACTCTTGGTTAGCGCTAGTCAATACTGTGCAATTACACGCAGGATATGATGCCAAATGATAATCCCCAGTAGCTGTCTTGTAAAATCAATCAGACCGCTGAAGCCCAGAGACAATAGTTGTGAGATGACTAGTGAATACTGAGGTCTAGTCAGGACGAGCGAAGGCTTTGATAGATGGCCGTATTCTCTGAAGCAGGCAGGGAACAGATTGTGATTAATTCTCTAACAGAGTCATTTGCCGGAAGTAGTAAAAAAAAAAATCGCTGCAGTTATTTCCCCCTTTTTGTCTGTTAATGGTGTGTGTGGTGTGGTGCGACTCAATGCGGCTTAATGCATCTTTTCATTTTCTGCACACAGAGCCGAGCGGTTGTAATGTGAATCACAAAGCCACTCACTCACTCCAGCTTTCTTATCATTTTAGTGATCCTCTCATGAGGACGTTTAAGAAGAAAATGAATAAGTGTCCCACATTGACAGCCAGTTCGGAAAGCATTTATTCACAACAGATGAAAGGGATCGAAATGACACATGAGCTAATCAAAACTGGATATTAAGTATTGAATTGGAGCAGGCCTCTCTCAACAGTCAATTCTTATAAAGCCCTTTAATGTTTGGTTACATGAATCAAACTCATATTAACCTTCAGACCCCTGTCTCTTCCCAGCATTCACTGCTCACTCTGATTGTCACAGAACCTGCAAGCTGTGTTTTACGTCTGAATGTGTGTGCAAAACAGACAGCGTTTTAGTTTTGGTAAATGTAAATGGCTTGTTTATCCTTCAAAAGAAACCATTAGTCAAACAAACAAAGAGCGGTATGTGAGCAGACGTTACTGGCAGAAGCATTAAAATCCACTGCAACTCTCTGCCAGGTTAGTAATTGCTCTTTTTATGGTGGTAATTATTTCCTCTAAGGTGCGCACTGTTGCACACTGCAATTATACATGTGCTGCTATCTCTATGCGGAAGGGAATGTGGGTGGAGAGATGTGGGAAGGAAGTATTCCGAAAAATTGTACATTTCATGAGTGTGCAGTGTGGGTGTGTGTGTGTGTGTGTGTGTGTGGGATGTGCAGTCAGAGAGAAAAGAAAAATTGAGGCTGCTGAGATCTGAATTGATGCACAGTTTTCACCGACACAACAAAACAACAACAACAACAACAAAAAATCAAACAATGGTGTGATGTCGCTCCATTTTTTTCTGATATATTTTGTGTATTCCTGCCTTCACTTAAGTCCACATCCGAGTACCACAACCCATCTCAAAGGCACTGCAAAAAAAAAAAAAAAAAAAATCCAGCATGTACGCATGATAAGGCCAATAACCTACTATTCATAATTCTGTTTCCTTTGTCCCCGTGTCCTCTCTCTCCACCTCTTCCTCAGTTTGCTCTGTTTGCCGCAGACAGTGTGACCTGCAGGACCAGCCTGCAAAACGCCATTACACAAACACCTCTCACAGATAAGGTCTCCACCGGGAAACGGTGCAGACAGCGTTTCCTGATGTTTCTCAGGCGCTGTGAGCCTCTGAGCAGAACAGAGGGCAGAAATTCATATGGATGATTCTGTGAAAATGCAGCAGCAGCAACACTCGGCGGTTTCGGCTGATCTAAGGAGGAGAACTCCTATTTGCATATTATTCACTGAAAGGTCTGTCTGCACCTTGAGTCCCAGTGAGTGTTAAGTACAAGTGTTCAGGTGGGTGTCAGAGGTGGTTTGAGCCATTTATTTATTTATTAATAAATAACCATGATCAGTTGTGGACAAAATGTGACTTGAATAAAAGTAAGTAGTGAATTAAAATGTGCTTAGATTAATAGTTTATATTAAAGGGGAGGTTTTTATGAGGTGAGCTTTGTGACCCAGCAGGACAGGGCCCAAAATGGATTAAAGTGGCACAAATGGAAGCCATAAAATAAAGTGCACAAGCAAAGTGAAAAAAAATTATGCTTCTCTTCTTTGAGAACATTTGAACTAATAGATGTCCGTTCAACTGCAGTGACACAATCAGTGAAAAGGTTACTAAATCGATTACAAAGATTGCCAGTGGTGAAGAGGTTGAATCCTTAAAGCTGTACTTTTCAATGTTTTATGTGAACAACAGCTCAAATGACAACATGTAATGTGAAAGGGGTCAATCATGCAGTGCCCCTCACTATACACTCTCACCGCTCTCTTTGTTTCTAACAGCAGCTGTTTTTAATAAAAATGTTCTGATGAACACACTGATAAACAACTTTTTGACCTCATGCTAGCCATATCATATGCCTCCAGGTGGCCAAAAAATGCAGCTTTAATGTGATTATGTCATAACATTGTTTGAGGTTTTAAACAACACATTATGTTAGTTTTTCAGTGAAAACCTCGCATCTTTGTACTTTCAGAGCGTTTGGAAGACCACAAGTCCTTGAACAGGCTGAGAAAACTCTATCACTTCTTATTTCAGCCTGACAGATTGTAAAGGTTATCACAAACACATTGCTATCAGCACACGCGGTCCATCAGCCAATAAGTGACAATGAATTGCAGTTCAGAACAGCCAAAGATACAGCATGTTTGACGCATAACAAGTCCTGCTCAGTCTGCATTTTGGTCACAGTTGTTTCATAACCACATTTGAGGGTTCCTGATTAGAAATCTGATGCCAAAAAATGTTGTGTTGTTAACATAAAATAAGAGTTATTTCCATATTTTCTAAAAAGCTAAGATTGTAACACCACGTTTTATACTAATTCTGTTTTATTTTGAAAGCACAAACCTCTCCTGTATTTTCAGTTCCTGCCCTTGTGTGTTTCCCTCACTCACCTGCCCCTGATTATTGCCATCAGCCTCCCCTTATATAGCCCCTCCTTTCCCCTGCTCCTCTGTTGGATTGTCTTTATTCTGTGTGTTCATTGCTATCCAGCATTGCTCCTAGTGTTCATTTTCTTCGGCTTTTTGACCTCACACACATCTCCCAGTGTTTGGAGTTCTGCCTTCTCCCTGCCTGTACTGTTTCCTCTCCTCAGACTGATCTCCTGTGTATGACTGCCTGTTTCTTTCAGTAACAAACTCCTTTACTTTGAATTCCTCAGTGTGTCTTCTCTGTGTTTCTCTGAGTCTCAGTCCCTCATAACCATTACAAACATTTTTGAATACAAGATACAAGTCATGTTTTTTAAGCTTGCAAGCTCATGTAAAATATCGGATAAAGATTAGAGTGATGTCAAATATTAATATGTAAACTATTATTGTAATTATGACCATCAGGTAAATGTAGTACAGTAGAAAAAATACAAGATTTAAAATGATTGAACTATTAAGTCTCCCAAAAATAGAAACGTACATGAGTATTTGAGTATGTGTACTTCCTCTTGCTTTAAAAATGCTCTAAAGAACATGAAAGAATGACTCAGTTACATCAGTATCAGTGAGTGAATATTACTTTCACCATAGACTTTGTCTGATCCTGCAGACAACAGTCCACAGGGCATCTTATCAATCACTCAGCGTGGTTGAGTGGGAGGAGATGCAATAATTGTCCCTTCTTCTATCTAGTACGGTATCATAACCTAATTCTGAGCGATACCATCTCCTGGGAAGACTCTTTCTGTCGTCACACTGCTCCACATTCCCATTCAGCTGAAGTGGAAGCTATATTTATCCTATATTTATCCTATTTTTTACCCCCTGTTAATATTTGGAGGATTTGTAATCATCGTTCAACCTGAGATTTGCTGAGCAGCTGCCAATTAACCTGACTCCCCCCTCTCTTTGACCTCATCAGTATGCCATTAAACACACACGGTCACCAGGGCCCTGTGCCGTATCACAAACCTGTACAGACAGAAAGAGGCTCAAGGTGTGAAGATACATTTTTAACCACAGTATTTTTTGTTGTCTCCCTTGTATGAAGGAACACGTTGGATATGTGCCTCAGTGTGTGTGTGTGTGTGTGTGTGCAATTGGGTTGAGCGAGGTCCCTGGAAATTCAGCCTTCACTTGACTTTATTATTCAGTGTATCTAAATTCTGTCCAACCTCCGTCCACCTCTCTCCAGCGACCTCTGTCTCTCTGATGTGTTGAATCTCATTACTGTGTGTGTGTGTGTTTGTGTGTGTGAGAGTGCATCTACGTATGTATGCGTTCTGCATGTGTGTCTGTGGATTGTAATGCATTAGCTCGCTCCTCCCAGCGGAGTGCCAGTCCAAACTAAGCAGCATGATGATGATGCTCTCTGTGAGCTGACACAACCCATTTGGCCGGGAGGAGCTGATCTACACCAGCGCTGCTCATTTACAGTATGGGAGGGGGTGGAGAGGAATGGAAGGGGAGAGAGAGAGAGAGATAGAGGTCACAGCCTGAGCATCATCTGTTGAACATCAAGTCCACTGTGTCTGTTCTAAAGAATATTTAATGTTCTTGTAGAAGAACTGCAAATATTTAACTTCAAAGATTATTTTATACCACTGAATCATTTAATAGTGACACATAAAGGTGGAGCACACAACATCTCACTCCTGTGGTGGAATGTAACGTTTTAAAGAATATTTAATAGTCCCTTTAAAAATGAAGATGTTTTTCAAAGATACATATACACATACAAAGAGCTTATCCCAACTGTACACAAGTACAACTGGAACGATTAGACGATTTATTAGTTAGTTGAATTGAAATTGAATTTTCAACTATTTTGATGACTGTTTAAGTCACTGTCACAAACATTTAACTGTTCCAGCTTCTTTGAAAAGAAGCCTTGCTGCTTTTCCTTTAAATTGTTTTAGTTCATTTTAAATAAATTGGGGATTTGAACAAACACTGTGAAAGCGTCACTTTAGGCTCTTTGTAATGGTGATCAGCATTCATCACTGTTATTAGGATGTTTACAAATCAAACAATCAATCAGTTAATTGAAGGAAAAAAAAGCTGATTAATCCATGATGGATATAATAATGTGAGCTGTGTCGGGTACTTTTACTTTTAAATCTTTAAGTACATTTTCATGAATTTCTTAATTATACTTAAATACTTTTACTTTCAATGCAGGATTCTCACAGCGTGGTATTAGTATTTATACTTAAGTAAGTAATCTGAATACTTCCTCACCCGCTGCAAGTAGTGAACATCACTTCAAACTCCTCACACTCTGCACGTAACGTCTCATCTGGTCGGCACTGCTTAACACTGCACAGCAAAACAATGAGACACAGGAACTGTTATTTTCCACACCCAGCACACTCACAAACAGTTAAATCAGCCATGTGATGTCTGAAAACAGAAAAATCTGTCTGCTGTAACCCTGCTGTACTAATCTTCATCATTTCACACACTGTTGCTGTGTATATATTATACATTTGTTGGCCCTATATAACCTCTCTATTAGGTACATCATGATGCTATCCAATGCACCAGCTCACATCTACTGTATATTTTTGTTTCTAACATAATCTGTTTTTTTTTGTTGGAAAAGTGTAATTTCAATTAAATTAAATGTTTAACACTTTCCATACACATACATCAGGGGGCAGAATATTAGAAACACATCGGAATATAATTCAGTCCAGCACAAGAACATAATCACTAACTAGGACCTCAGTGCTAAAACATATAATTGAATTAGCACCTCTATGACAGTGTCAACAAAAACTGAATGACTATTACAGGCATCATAAAAGTGGAGTTTATGGCAGAGCTGTGGATTGCAGCAGACGCTACAGGAGTACATAATAAAGTGGACATTGTGTAAATGTGTTTATGCATACGAATAAACAACCTTTAATATAGCTGTGCAATGAATATTACATCTTGTATGTATTTTGTTTTGTATAGACAATCCACATTTCCTTTTTTTCAGCTGTTGAAAATTGTACCTAACAAACCCACCAAGACAGACTCTCTCTCTCTCTCTCTCTCTCTCTATATATATATATATATATATATATATATATATATATATATATATATACACATATATATATATATATATACACATACATATATATATATATATATATATATATATATATATATATATATATATATATATATATATATATATATCAATGAGAACACTACAAGATTGAAATTTGTTTGTTTTACTGATTTTTGTTGTCAGTGTCAGAAAGATGTTGATTCAACTGCTCTTTAGTAATTTGAGGCTGTATGTTACGGTGTTGTTTTATTGAAGAGCATTGCAACGTGAGATGCCTCTTAACAAGCATGTGTGACACTGAATACCTACATGAAAACAGTGGAAAACGGTCGTGTTGCTGGTTAATCTTTTTTCATTCACGTTTTGATACAGATGGGTAGAAAATGTGTTTGGACCTGATGTTTCAAATGAATCATTTAAAGTGATTTCTTATATTTGTGTTGTTCTATCCAAGTCAATGAACTAAGTGACTAACCGTACATACGATGTACATAAATATTCAGTTCAAGAAGAAGTTAAACAGGCATCTTTCTTATGGGTTCTGTATCTGAAGCTGATATGTTGCACTGATTGTTATCGCTGGCACTGTGAACTGACTCTGTTTATTTGTGAAATGGCTCATATTAAACACCCAGTGGAGCAAACTACAATCTTAATGAAGCAATATCATTCAGCAATCAAGATCAGGTCCTGGAACCAAGTTACATTTCCCATGTCCTCCTCCTCTTTGTTGAAGACACAAGATAAAGGGAGAAGAGTCGCAGAAAAAAACAAGAGTGTTTGGCCGGCCACAGCTCAGACAGGGAGAAAGCTTCCCATTAGCTCTGGTGAGATAAAATCCAGGTGGTGAAATCACATTACTAAATGTCTCTGGCAGTCTGTCTCTTCTGCACAGGGAAGCTGCTGGCTAGCACACAGCTCAGAGCACTATGGCATATTCGTGCTTCTGTGCTTCCAACAGGTACAACAGATAGAAGAAGGGCTGATATATTAACAGTGCTTTACTTCATGGTCTGTAAATTTCTTAAAATTTCCTCTGCTGTTATTTGGCACTAATTATAGGTGAAATCTTTTAGTTAAGTCAGCTGAATGTGCAAAAATGCGAAAGGCTTATGATATCTGAAATTTCATTATCATAATGGAAGCATATATTTTTTTATCTTGTAAGGAAATTCGAAAGACAGAAATGAAAGTCAGAAAAACGTAAGATATTTTCAAGATTCTTTATCTAAAAGAAGATAAATAAATGTTTGGTGCAGTTATCCCTACTTCCAATGTCTATGTGACTATGTGTATCCTTGAGGTCAGACAAACATGCTGAAATACATTTCATCATCTGAAAAAAATTGCAAAGCAGTTTTTTATTTCAAAAAACAATGAAAAAAAAAGCAAAACACCCAAACTGGTGCGCAAAAGAGAAAATTGGTGCACCACAGAACTGTCATTTGTATTTCAGGTTTGGTCTTCTTCTTTTTTTTAGTATATAGCTCTTCTTCAGACTTCATTCATGTAAATGAGTCACAGAAATGAAAAGCAACACAATTCATGATTGCTAGCACGGAAAATAAAATAAATAACCTCTGTATGAATAACTGCACCAGATGAGAGAAAGCACATTCAACCACAAACAACTGACTCCATTTTCGACAAACATTTTCACAATAACACCATTAAATTGTTTTTTTTTTTATTTTTTGTTTTTTTTTACAACTTGTAGCTCTTCATAGCCTGTATTAAAAGTGCCCCTGTAAACTCCCACTGCAACCACCTTTACCGAAGCACCACGCGACTGCTGCTTCATTGTGTTCATTACTGTAATCCCTTGGACCGATGAAAGGGGCGAACTATGCTGCTTAATTAAAACTGCAATCAAATTTACCCCTTAAACTGGCTGCAAAAAGGGACCTCATTCAATTAAATCATGCGTCACTTTCCTTTCAATAACGTACAAACAAACAAGTGAGGTGGATGGAGTCGCATAAATCCACGTGCATGTTGATTGCCTTCTACAGCTGGGATTTTTTTAATTTGGTAAACAGCGGCTGAGGTGGCTTGAGGTGCCGTGGAGGAGAGTCCAGGGAGCAAAGGGGATTAAAGACCCTTCCACTGGCCTTCCATTGGCACTTGTCATGCACTTAATTTGATGCTGTAATTAACTTTTGAAATCTCAGGGCATTTCACAGCATGTGTACTCGGGATTCTTTGCAGATAAATGCCAAGCAGAGGCCGATAGGACCAAGTAGCTGACTGCTGCAGAAAGCATTTCCTGTTTATCTCTTCCCACTACAAGACAGAGCATGATCCCGGAGCCCTCTGAAGGCCTAATGTTATACATCCACTTTGTGTGTGTGTGTGTTTGCGCCCGTGTGCATTTGTGTGCAAGTAATTATATTGATGGAATACCTTGTGTTTGCAATGCTTCCCTCCATTTAGAGCCTCACTTTGCAGAGCAGATGTTGTCCACCTGCTACTTGGTATCTGCCTGCTTGACTGAGAGAATATAAAACAGTCAAGGACCTATTTGGATGCAGTCAAGGGTATAAGGTATTTTTGCACTCATATACACGGGCGCACATGCACACACGCGCCCTGAACGATGTGTGAACAAACACAGCACACGTATACACTGAGACACATGCATCTGGACACACACACGCACACACACACAGGTAAATGAATTCATGCAGAAATCTCTAAGGGTTTAACAGAACAGAGCAGACTTTTTCATGCAGGCCAGCCAATCACACAATAATTGCTTTGAAATTAAGTACCTTTTGTATTTGAATGCTAATTAACCAATGAAAGAAAATACTCAATAAGTCATTAACAGAAACCCGGAAAGAAAATGTTGACCAAATGAGCTCTTTAAGAAAATGTTGAGTTCTTTTTCATTTTCAAGCACCGACTGCAGATAGATGCAGACTGTTAAATGAGAGTAGGTAATGAATTGCCATTGACCTTGATAAGCACTCATTATTTTGTAATTAAATCAAATGCTGCCCTGTTGGTTATTTACTGTAGCTGGTCGTAGATTAAATTTAACTTAAAATCCAATTAAATATATTAAAACCTTCAGCCTAAAATAAGACCAGACGATGCTTTGAAACACCTCTGGCTTGACATTAATAGATATATAAAGGTTTTGGCCCTTACAGCTCTCCTCAGTGTTGCAAAAGTCCAGTATTTGGATGGCTAATTTCACACTTGAACCCCTTTGCCCTCTGCCCCTCAACCCTGTGCTTTGTTACTGATCTCCCCGGGTCACTGAAAAATGTCAGGCTTCCCTCTTTTTGCAGCCTTGAGATAAGAACGCTTTATGTTCTGCGCACATCCAGCCTCTCCTACTAGTAATATGCATTTCTCAGAGAAAAAATAAAGCAGTCAATATCATTTGAATATCTTTTTGAGAAAATGATTCTGTAAATGCATAAAAAGGACCCTGTTGGACTGCTGAGATGCGAGCAAAGGCACGGTGAGAGGACAACAGCAAGATAAACAGTCTACGTTTATAAGAGGGATAATACTAAAGTATTGGACTAAAGACCAATCTTCAGGTACTTGTACTTTACTATCTCCATTTTATGCCTCCTAATACCTTATCTCCACTACATTAGAATATTGTACTTTTCATGCTACTATCTTCTGGGCATTAGTTACTGGTAGGACACAATGCATAAGCTAAAGATTAAACCAGTTGTAGTATAAGTAGTAAGTAATCTCTTCAGATGGTTTCATTTAAGTAGCCGTTCAAACTGCTTCACAAAATGCGAAGAGCAAAAGAACTGAACATAACTCCGTAGGAGAACTTTGTTTTTTCTTCTTTTCGACTGCAGGAATCATATTCATCTCAATTTCCACCAGGAGAGCCCCAACTCCACTGGATGAAACAGCCAGACCGTATACAAAGAAAGTTAAAGTAATTTGAACTGCTACAAGAGAGAAATTCTGCTTACACATTGATGTATCAGTATTAACGATAGGATTATGTCATATATCAGTCACAGGAGACATTTTTCTGTTACTTTTGATACTTTACTCACATTGAACATGAATGTTGAACATTTCATTTAATACTTTGACAAGGAGTTTAAATGCAGGACTTTGTTACATTGTTTTGCTTTTACATTGCTTCTTTGGAACCCAAGACACACAAACTGAACGTGATCGACAGACGTCATGTTGATAGCTTACTTTGCTGGCCAGCTTTATCAATTGCTCTTTGTCTATCTTTCACCAAGTGAGTAGGCAAGGTCAGCAGAGATTTGAGATTTGTAAAAAAGTCTGAATTCATTCTTTGCCAGGTCTGTCTGAAAGAAGACAGGAAACAACTTTTAAAACTCAATCAGGGCTCTGCTATCACTGTAGCACTCCATCCACATTCAAAATTCTGTATCAATATGAAGGAGTATCATAGAGCTAATGTTGCTGATGTTCTACAATGTTAGCAGAGCTGAAGAGAGGAAAGGCACTCAGGAGCGTGCAAAACTGCCCTGAGTCCTTCATATAGAAATCTGTCTGCAGGGTGTTACAGGCAGGGAAGGTCTCATTTAAAGGTAAACAAAGGTAAACTGTAACATTCAGAAAACGCTTGTTAACAATGACACCTGTGGCTGTTAAGTCACCTGCAGTGAGCATCCTGTTCCACCATAGCCATGAACGAGCATTGTCCAAAACACTGACACACAAAGCTGAAAATGACTGACAAGGAGCACGTTGGCAGCGTGCTTTTCATTTTATTCATTTATGATTTATTTTTATACATAGTGTTTGTAAGTACAGTGGACTGGCTCCAGTTCACGAATGTGTGTGTGCCTGTGTGTGTGGCTGTGTGTTTAAGACGACTGTAATGTCCCCTCCTGATGTTCTTTGGCCCAGTCATTAACCTGGGATTAGCCTGGCAGAGATGGAAGTCAAGGGTCACGGAGTAAGTGAGTCGCCCTGCTGCACAGTCTGCTTTCTGCACCCTGAATTGAAAGTTAATGTTTCCCTCTTATATTTGTGAAACAAAAAATAAAAAGAGTCTCTCCTTACCTCAAGGCTATTTGTGCAAGTGTGTGATTGAGCAGACATGCATCCATGCATCTGATTTGCTCAAGTGGATAGTAGGTATTCCTAGATGTTAGCAGCTTTTGAATCTTCAACATGTATATTTTTGATATTTTTGAGTTTTACATTTGAAAAGTGCTGGAGAGTTGCACGACATGCTCAAAGTTTAAAGAGAGTTGCGGCTAGTTGGCCGCCGTGGAGATATGGGAGTAGGGGAGGGCACGTTTGGCTGAAGCTTCTGAAGGGGGCAGAATTTGTTTTATGAGGGTAATTGATGCTTTGCTGCAGGAGTAGAGGGCAAAGCAGGCATGAAATTGTGCAGGGGATCAGATCCGTATCGGAGCATACGGGAGAGCTGAGGGAGAACAACGGAGCCTGGCAGCCCGAGGGTGGCTGGATTAGGGTGCCGCTCAGCACTGAGGTACAGTTAAGAGCCAATTTTATTCTCTAGCAACCCAATCAGTGGAAAAGCCCTGTATCCTATTAGATTCAACTTTGGGGAGGAGATGCAGAGCTGCTGGAGAACAGCCATTAAGACATTCATATAGCTATCAGAACAGAGAAAAGCAAAGGCACCGCGAGTGGAGAGAAAGCTGGAGTGAAATGAGAAAATGCAAAACATATTTTGAAGAAGCAACTTCACTCAAGTATTTTCAAGTAAATTCACAATCTTGATGTCTTGAAAACTAACACAGGGCTAACTTCATGCTAACACTCAGGAGGTCACCCAGCAATAAAGTCTAAGAAAATGAAGATCTGAGCAGGGGGTCCCTTGGTCATTTTACACCTGAATAACCAGCTGATCTCTCATTGTGCCTGGTTTACACCGCGTGAGCACAGAGCAGGGTCATCAGTCCAATTCCCTCTGTGTATTCTTGTAGCGGCGCAGCGTTATTGTGTTTGCAGGCAGCGCGGAGCCCGTCTCTGACAAATGCATAGAGGGCACAGCTCATCAGGATTCCCAAGCTGTCCGTCTGTGAATAAGAAGAGGGAATTGGCTGTCAATCCCTAATTAATAAACTCTGCTCCTCTGCCCCCACTCTGCACAGAGTTGCCTGATCAATAACTATTGTGCACTGCCTCAGATGGAAGCCATTCAGATTTATCTGCTAATATCCTGGGTGATAGCCAGAGCTAGACTGGAGATGACAGTAGGCTCAAAGCCCATTACCTCCTTATTTACTGTTTTAAATTCTGCTATAGTCACAGCCAGTTGCTGTCTCTCGAGTAACAAATAGGGGAAAATCTCTTCTCTCTTCCTGGGACAAGTCAAGGACAAAGCAAATGGAAAGCGTACGAGTGTCTCCTCATTTTAGCTCGTTTTCTGGGCAGGGATATGTTTGTAAACATGTGTGCGTATGCAGATGTAGACATTTCTGTTTCAATATATTTAACATAATATTTACAAGTTTAAGCTGCTGACCTTTTTTTCCGCACGTGGCCGAGATTTTTTTACGGCGATCAAATCACTGCCTGTCTCCGCCTTTTCCAAAATGAAATCAATGCCCCATCTCCTCTAAAAGTGACACCCTGTTTCAAAACAAGCCGGCTAATTTCTAATTTCTCATCCTGTTATAAATCCTGCTGTTTTCCTCCCTTTATCTTCAGCCCAGTCAGCACCAGTCGCTGTCCACATCCTGTTCATCTGTCTGCCAGATTTGACAGCAGGACAGATATTCTCCGTTATTCATGGTGATCTACGGTCGCTGAATAAACCCGGGCGCACTTAGCAAGGAACACAGATGAAAAGCCTCACATTTAAGAACAGGACTTGGCCTGACAACAGTGTCGACTCTGGTGTCATGTAGAGAGCTAAGGGTGGATTAATGAGTCCAAACCTTCGCTCCTGAGTCCAGTGTTTATTTGAATTAAAGGAAGAATTACTTCCTGGATGCTTAACACTGGGTTCATTATTCTGCACAGCTGTCTTTATGTTATTTACTACAGTGATGGAACATGTTTAAACTATGACTCTGTTCAAATCTGATTACAGCTTTTCAATTCGGCTCTGTGAATTTGATTCTATGTTTTCTATTTCTGTTCCACTCAGGCACTCAGGCCAATTTTACACAAAGTTTAGTTTGCTTGTGAGAGTACTACTCAGCCTGGTTAAATAGTTGTAAAATGTCTTATGTGGCTCTGGAGAGAACTTTCCAAATGTCGAAAAAATAACTGCAATGACAAGATTTTATGTCTCTTTTTAGTTGTTTCACATTTAAGCATCTTAGTCATGTGCATCGATTCTATTGGTAAAAATAAACATTATACTCAACAAGTTACTTGAAAATAGATCTGGGAATGTAGAAAAGTCACTAAAAAGAAGTCAGAAGGGGCAAAAAAAATAAAACCTAAAGTTTTTAAATTCTCTCTAAATCTCATGGATGAAAGTGAGAATAATGCAAACAGTGAAATGATCATTCACACTGTGATGGATGTCAACATCTACAGACTGACTTCCTGGTTCCAGTTTAACCTCACAACCTGCAGTATGCATGGTGAGTACACTGACCTCTGGTTTTGCCTCCAAATTAAGTGGTTTAGTTAAACTTCACTCTCAGTCTTGTTCGGAGCCTGTTCTTATCATCTGACTGTATTTTTGTCCTGTAGGATGTTATTGTAGCAATGTGACTGTGTTCTCAGACCTCAGCATTGACTTTAGTAAAACATCACAACTCAAAACAATAAAGTAAACTACAAAAAAGCTTAACCAAAATTGTAAATGTATATTTAAAGATAAACTTCAAAGGTGGTTCTTGGGTTAGGCTATCATCATAATAACATGCACAGTCATTTGCGGGGCAGAGGATTCTTGTGAGGCTGACGTTCATTGTCGCCCTGGACATGCTTCAGGTGGCCTAGACACAGGAGTTTTTGATAAGCACTCTTCCACAATCATTATTCTTGTTCAATGGAGTTGAACTGAATTATCAAAACATCCGAGGGGGGATTTGAATTCGAGGTGTGCCTTTGTTTATGCTCTATCACCCAATTTTAGTGGCAAACTTGTTGTTAGTGCTGTCCTGCGGAGAGAGCTTTCCTTGATGTTATCTCTGCTGATCACTTGGGGATGATTACAGAGGCCGGCCCGCGGCACGACGGTGTCGGCACACAAATTCCGAGTGTGAAGGGAGGATTGAGGCACCCAGGAGACGTAAACTGGGGGATGACACGTTAGTGCCTTCAACAATCACCTTTCACATTGTCGCTGCAATGTTTGAAACTATCTGCCTGTCAGGACCGGAGAATTATTCTGCTTACAAAGCTTTAAGGCGTCATTTTTGGCGACGCGTGTGACATGTACATGAAGTGGCCACTTGTGCGTGTGTATTTATCACTGCCTGAGATGTTGCTACCACCAAACTGCATGTGGTATTTGCGCGGACACATTTGCTCAGTTGGATGGCTCCGTAGGGGTTAAAATCGCACGCACAAACAAAAACACGTACACCCATCCAACCACCCGCCCACCCACACGCACATACAAACGCACACACAAACGCACTTTTACAGGCCCATTAATCTGCTTTTTCATTCAGGTCTTAATCTCCTGTCTGCTACTCTGCTGGCAGGTCCCGCCTCCCAGCTTAGTAGCAACAAAGAGGCTGGAGATTCGTGAAGAGGCTCAAACAGACAGCATGCATCATAAAACCTGTTTACTTCTGTTGTAACCTTGGTGCCTGTGTGTGTGTGTGTATACAGGGACAGGTGTTCAAAACATGTTAAGCTTCAGGTTTGGTGGTAAAATAAAACTGATTAACAGCATGCTTTCTTGTTAAAAGAGTACTCCACATATTTGACATTGCACTCCTATAAAATTGTCACTCACAGTGGACAGTAAAAAAAAAATCAAAATCAATGCAGGGCAACTGAAGATATTGTTTTATTATTATGTCAGTTTGTTCTACGCATTTTGCTTCTGTGTTAAAGTCTGGCAAGAGAAAAGCCAGATAATGAGCAAAATCTGTGACGTTCACCTGTAAACAAGGTGTAAAATGTCACAGGTTTGCTTGATTTCACTTTTCAGTTTAGAGAAAATGTATTAGTACATGAATATGGCTCTTTCTCTTTCACATCAGATACACAAACACATCTTGTGACTCAGTAATGGTGTACAAAATGTGAGTTTAGAGTTGGCTTACTGCATGATGGACTTTGCAGTGGTGAGAAAATGAGCCAGAGTTTGACGTTGATCCAGAATGTAAAAGCCTGATGATTTGCTACTAATAACCATGGAGGGATTGCCGAGGCCTGTTTGCTTGTGTGCAGATGTCTTGATTACCGAGCCATTAGATTAATAGAGATAAGCTTTACCATGCTGCTGATAGATCCTGAAATATCCCCTGTGCAAATAATCAGCGCTTAGCGGTGCAAGGTTAATACAACATTCGACAGAGGCCGGCAGAATCAGACAACCCAGCAGTCCAGAGGCAACTCCAGAGGTGAAAGAAGACACCCGCCATAAAAGCTACGCTGAATCATGTCTGCAGCCTCATGGGACCAGCGGACCATGTCCTGGCACTGATAGTTTGACAGATGATACATCACCATCAACTGCAAGATCTATTGTTATGACAGCAGGAAAGATGGTATCATACCGCAGCAATATCCACAATCTGACAAACGCAAACACACACCGATGCGCACAGACACACACACACACACAAGCGTACTGTAACCGCAGATACACACAAGCTCTACAGCAAATGATAAATTTTCTCCCCCCCACCCATAAAAATAGTATCTGGCAGATCACAGATTGAATAAAGTTTTGTTTTCACTGTTTAAAAACACAATAAGTCAGTTTGCCTGGCTGATTTCTATCAATTATTGTTGAAGTACTGCGTGTGTGCCACTAGATGTCTCACTCTGTGCTTGTTTTTAGGCCACACTGGTGCGCGCACACACAGTCACATGCAGGGTGCACATGGTGTGTTTAATATGACCAGCCTAGCCACTCTCCACATGTGTTGCAGTCTCCTCTGGGAGGACAGGAAAGCATCTGCCTCCCTCTGTCTGTCTAACACATTTCTGGGAAAATAGCCCAAAACCTGCGGCTCAGGAGGAGGGAGAGAACACACACGCACACACACACACACTCATAAACACTCTACTTGTTTGAACAAAAACAACAATCATTTGTGCAAATATATGTTTGCACACTAATTTTCATTGTATATTATAGAGAATTAGATTGCAGTGCATACATATAATGCTGATTATCTCTACATGCTGGAAGTGATGTAATAATAATACTGATACCAATAACGATCTGAGCCCACAATAAAATAACCATATAAACAAACCATTAGCTGTAATAAGGGAAGACGCTGCTGGCTTCATTAGGTGCTCAAAAGGAGCATCCCCAATACGGGCCCAGCTCTCTGTTTCACCTGGTTGGTTAGTTTTTCTGTTTGTAGTGTTTTGTGTTTTCATTATGCTGTGCTGTGGGGAATAGGTGCCCTTTGGACCATGGAAAGCCACGCATAAAGGAAATAAAATGTGCACTTTTAGAGCAGGCGGTACAGTGAAAATCATACAAGCATGAGCCAGCTCCAGGTTGATGGTCTTCACTTTCAGTCAGATGATGTGTGATTAGTGGATGCAGGGATAAATATAGTGTTCAGTGGTTCTCTAAGATAAGAGCTCCAACAGCACCGAGGTGTCAACACGAGGACTCAATCAATCAGTCGATGGAGGGATTGACAGAAAAGTAATCAACAGCTATTTTTGCTAATCAATTAATTATCATTCATCAACCCAATCTGACTAACATTCACTGGTTACAGCCTCTCAGGTGTGAGGGTCTTCTGCTTTTCTCTGTTTCATATTATTGTACATTTAATTTATTTGGGTTTTAGACTGTTGGTCAGACAAAAAAGCCATATGTCATAGGTGAATTGCATGGTTCTGGGGCATTGCAATGGACATTTTGGGTGTTTTCTGGACTAAATGATAAAACAATTAATTTAAAAGAGTTAACAGATTGATTGATAAAAATTTTTTTTTAAAAAGGTGGTGTAGGACTTAAATAAGTATTCAGTTCCTCCTACTCCTTTTTGCACGTGAAATTTATTCATCTTGTTTATTACCAGATTGTGAGCATCTTTGCTGCAAATTATAATTATTGTTAAGTTATTCTTGTGTCATTTTCTTACTTGTATTAATTTATTATTTATATTTTAACATGTTCCAAATGAAATCTAATCTAATCTAAAATAATCCTCTGTAGTAGCCAATGTCAGTGTCAGTTTTACCAAACAATGTCTATATGAAGCACAATTTTGCAGTATTATTTATTATTGTTCAACACATTTTGGGATTGTTCTCAGTCTAAGAACAGATTGATGCACACCACATCAGTTATGACAGTTCTCTATTAATGCATTTTGTGGGCTCCTGACCGGTGTTAAACCGATGTTCTGTGGTCCATTTTTTGTGAATTTCAGCTATTTTGCCACATTTTCTCACACTTTAATCATGCTAGATTGTGACAGGTGTTGCCAGAAAATAGTGTTCCTATAGTGTAAGGATAGTTTAGATAACCAACAACCAAAAAGAAGAAACTCTATAATATTCAGACATTAGATTCAGACAGAATTACACATTTTAATAACTGTGCTAGCTTTGTCTAATAAAATAGTTTTTCATGTTGACAAGTTAGGCTAACGAAACACTTCCTGACCTGTAACAGAATTCAGTGTAACACCTGAGAGGAACGTGAATTACGTCATTTCTACGAGGAACTTGATTGGACGAGCCCTGAAGCAGCCGTTGACCAATCCAGTAACGTTCCATCAAATCAGCTGCACGTTCGCATACCGATTACGTCAGACGTTTAGTTAGTTAACGTAGCACTGACGTGGTCGGTCAAACCTGCGTTAATCAGTATTTTTTTATACAAATACTGAATGAAATGACTGCGTGGTCTGAAAAGAGACACTTGTAGCGATGAATCAGCCGATAAATACATCCCAGATACATTCAAAGTTACATTCATCAGAAACACGCCAGCTACCGTTAAGTAGTCATTATGGTGATAGTTTAGCAAATAGTTTTGTGAGACAAAAACTTTCAGTGTAATATGTCTGTTAGCTTGTTAAAGCTCTTTTGTCCCTCTTTTGTCAAAAATATATCAACTAGGTGACTGAGCTCTCTGTTGAAGACAACATTACACAGTTCAATAACAGCCGTTATTTTATTGAGTTATTAAGTTCCATAAAATGTCAGAAAATGGGAAGAAAAACAACAAATCTCAACAAAAGTTAAGATATTTAGTTTACAAGCACTAAAGTCAAAATAGGTGCTGATAAATGTTTTTGTTGATCAAATAACTGATTATTTAACTAATAATTTTACCTTTATCTTATTGTTATATAGGGCTGCACCTCATGATTATTTTCATTACTGATTCATCTGTTGATAAGTTTTTTTGATTAATCCATAACTTGTTTGGTCCATAAAATGAAAAAAGCCCTAGGTGGGGTCTTCAAATGTCCTGTTTTGTCCACAATCCAAAGGCATTCAGTTTACTGTTATAGAAAAGCAGAAAAACTCAAAAATGTTCACATTTCAGAAGCCGGAATCAGAAAATCTGGACACTTTTTCTTTAACAAAAAAAAAAAGAATTTCTCGATCAGGAAAACAGTTGGCAATAAATTAAATAGCTGACATCTAAATCGATGAATCGATCAATAGTTGCAGTTGTAATGTTACGTTTATGTTTCCTGTTGACTTGTGTGTATTTGTATAAGACATTGATCCATTCTCTGTACTCGACCTCTTAAAGATAAACAATCAGTTAATGGGTAAACAGGTTTGTGAGGGATATGTGGTTTATATTCAATACATAAAACATAAACTCCCTTTTCATGCAAAATTTACCATAAAGGTCAGGTTACCATAAATCAGATTAAAAACACATTTAACAGCTCAGAGTAATGGCGGCGAATACCATCCCATACGAGCCAAGAGCTCCAGCTGCACAGCCTGAGAAGGTTAGCCGTTGTCATGCAAGGTGATGTGATGTATTAGAGGCTTTCAGTCTTGGTCCTGCCTCTCGCTGCAGGCCACCTATTTCCCCATGAATTCTTGCTCAGCTCTGTCTGTGGTTGTAAAATCTGCCAGTTTGAGTACAGCTGTGTGTGTTTATGTGTCTGTCAGAGTGTGACTGTGGAGAATAAGCTCCAGAATGTGTCTTATCTATTAATTCCTTCATTAAGCCCTTATCACCAGTTTTAATGCCAATTAAGATGCGCTTTAATGTGATGGCAGGGCGGGCAAGCGACTGTGCACTTCTCACTCCACAGTGACAAGAGAAGGGGAGTAGACCACGCTCAGACAGGACCACCCGCTCGCCTTATCAAGCCGCCAAGGCGCCAAAGGCCTGTTAGTTTTGCCTCTTTAACACTGACACTGTTTAATATGCTCTATATGGCGACACCTAACATTCCACTCACTGCAAACATATTGGAGGGCAAATTTCATGTCGGCATGCCACTCTGGAGAGACGCTTGAAGTGACTCAAGCCTCCTCTTGACCTAAATTCAAATCCCTTTCAGATCAGATTTCTCTCAGCTCATTTTTGAAACAACGTGATCGCCACAGAGCCGTCTGAAAAAGAGCCACTGCTTGAACTGGGAGATGAGTTGAATATCATTGCGAGGGGCAGAATTCACATGCTCTGCTGCATGGTGGAGGACACGTAGAGGTCAAAGTTTCTCTTAATGTGTGTGTGTTGAGAAATGCACTGTTGTATTTACTCGTAGGAGGGAGACCACACACAGAAAGAGATAGATACATACATAGCTACATCCAGACAGATGCCTTCTGTGTACTTAACATATGGAGCAAGACAAAACTTTTGCAAATGGAGTTGGGGTCACAATGAAGACTTCTGTGTGAATTATAATTAGATAGCATTGACAGATCTGCAATATGCAGACTTAGCAGATGGCTCATGGACAGTGAGGAGAGGTGGTGGTGGTGAGGGGGGTGGAACAACGGACTACAGGTCTCCTGTTATAGCAGCTGGCTGACAACTCTGGGATGCTGTGTGTCAGCAAAGAGAGCAAAAGAGAAACTGAGAGAGAAGAAGACAGATGGACAGAGTGGGAGAAAAGGGACGGACAGATATAGAGGAGGAGAGTGACGATGGGGAGATAACTTTATATTGTTGGTAACATATTTTCAGGATAATTTATTTTCTTGATTAATCAATTAATAGTTTTCTTGGTAAAATGTCATTTTAATAATAGTGCTGTGAAATTATAATACTGTATAATATAGTTAGTTTCTCTGAGCCAAAGGTGACACATTGAAATGACTTGTTTTATTTTGCCTTCGAACTTTTTAAAAATACAGTAACCTGTAATTAGCTAAATGAGTAAGTCAGTCAGTCAGTAAATATCTGACTAAAGAATAAGTAAACAAGACTACAAACCTGAGGTTATGGACACATTCAGTCTGCGCTAAAAATATATTGAGCTTTGATTCATACCCCCATTTGAAGAGTGAAAGTATAGTAGTGGTGTGCCATGCTGATGCGAGCATTAAATCTAAGATATGTTGGATTGACCTTGCCATGAGAACCATAAACAAAAATGAACTCCTAAGCGCGTCCTTTGGCATGTTAACTTCATCTCCTCTCTCCTCTCCCTGTGTGGCACTGATGTCTCTTTCCTCCCTTCTCTTTTCACTCTCTATTCTTCTCAATCCCAGCTTTGATGTATGCATGAGGGAGGATTTCCTGAAGACCAAAGAGGCCATTACCCAGGGGCCATTAGGCCTCTAGTAGAGCATGTCAATGAGTGCTGAGTCTTGCTCTGTTTTCACATGCAGCCGCTCTTCGATGTGGATAGGATGGGTGGGTGGCTGGGGAGGGGGATTCTCCTGGGGTGATAAAGTGTGGTCTTAAATGTATAGATTTCTATCATAAATATCTGAATTTTCACCGTCGCAGCACCATAACATTTGATGTAGTGGTTGTTTTCCTACTGTTGCACGTGAGGAGGTTTGGTCATTAATTGGTGCTGTTGTTCTTTCATGCAGACTAAGAGCGAGGGGAGTGACTCATCATCATCAGAATGAAACGCTCTGACATTTCAGCATGAAAGTCCCAGAGTGCCTTGCGGCCCAGCATCGCTGGGTATGTTTGTGTTTTACAGTAAAGGAGGTATTCAGAGCACTGTGGTCTGGATGAGATTTTTTTTTAATGTTGATTTTAGCAAAAAGGTTGAGGTCATGACAGTAATAACCACATTACAGAGCAAAGCAAATAATGAAGGGTGTGCGGTATGCACACACATTTATGTAAACAAGGAGGTCTATGTGTTATTTAGATGAGATCTTTCTGTTCTGGTGAGTGGATGAAACTAAATGGGATGACAAGCTGCGAGGTGAGCAGGAAGTAAGCTGAAAGGAACACAGAGGGAAGATAACCTTGATTGCTGGAATCACTCTGCCGATCTCTTCAGTATATATCCCCGTAAAGGACAAGGGCACGCTGACTCTTCTCTGCTGTGGTTTTGGGGAAAAAAAAAAAAAAAAAAGCCCTCAAAAAAAGCTGGTGGTAAATGAGTGACAGTATATCATGCTCCTGTTTTTACAGAGAGCACTTGAGAGGATCATTGAAGTTTGCCGAGAGCGTCGGGGACTCTCTCTCAAGGGCGGCTGGCTCTATCAACTGCGGTGAATGCGACACGCAGTCCTTCTCTAATCAGAAGTATAAAATCTTAGCATTCAGCATGCTGACTAGACCAGGTTTTACAGAGTGTGAAGCCTCACTTTTCTGTCCAGCGCAGCAGAACATCAGCATACAGGCCACAGAAGGAGACAGAGGAGGAGTGTAGGGAGGGAGAGAAAGATGGATAAGGTAGAGGAAAAGGAAGATAAGCGGCCTGTGTGTGTGTGTGTCTGTGTATCTCTGGATGTGTGGGGTGCGCCTTTACTGGCGACTTCCCCGTGGCCTGGAGACAGGGGAAACAAGGAGTGATTAATTTTACTCCAACCTACTTGGCCTCTGTCTGGGGGAGCAGTCCCCAGAAAGTCTGATATAGAACAACAAGGACTGTCTCCTTCCTCTCAGCTCCGGGGATCAATAACAGATTGGCAGGTCAATCTCTTCAGGAGAAACTGTGCAACCAATGAGAGGGGCCTCGTGCGGCTGAAACTCGCCCCCACCCATCTGCCTTTTCTCACCATTCGGAGGATCAGCTGAGCTTGAGGTCATTGATCTGTGTGTTTTCGCAGAGCGGATCCCTTAGCCGACCTGATCGATCAGCTCTAATAAAGAGTGGATTCTCTATGAGCATTACGGCGTGTTCAATGAGATCCAAGGTAAGGCCCCGGGGTGGAAATCGGCTCTTTTATCTGCCACTCTTCCACCTACAACCACCACCACCACCAATACAGACATTCAGGCAGATGACAATTAATTTGCATTCAAGGTATCGCTCTGATGAAAGCGAGCGTGACGAGGCCGCACATCTGAAATTGCTTAAATTGGTCGCAGGTCTTCTATTGGTCTTCTATTGGTCCCTGCAACCACGCAACACGCAACATCCTATCCACCCAGAGAGAGAAACATGTCGACCCCCTGATGTTTTGTTTGCACAGATAAAACCCTCCTCTGCTTTGGACAGCTCTTAGAGAAGACTACGCATTTGCGCATTAAATCAAAATTAAATTTGCATTCATTTTTCTTCCTCCAGGCCCCACGAACCAGGTAAATTGAGATAAGTTCTCCTTAATGTATGTTTGAATGGAAGGAGAAAACAAAGGGGGGGTGGCTGTGAGTCAGCACAAATGTTTAGTGTGAAGTCAGCCAGCCTACATCACTCCACCAGTATCTGTTTGTTGTTATCATTAATGCCATGATAGGAAGTATGGTACAGTAAATTAATGTGTGAGAATAGCCATCAAATAAGGTTATTTTTCTCCCCATAGGAAATAATAATAAATCAAAAACACGACTGTGTCCTGCTTCTCTGCGACAGATTTGTTTGGAGGCGGGGATGAGAGGGAGTCGTTTGCTCAATATGTCTCAAAAATTAGTAGCTCTGGGGAATTTTTTTTTTTTTTTTTTTTGCTTCCACTTTCCGAGGTACAAGTTTGGATATTTGTTCTGACTGAATGATCCGTGACATCTATGTACATAAGCAGGCCGGCCGCTGCTGTATCTCTTCATCCCCGCCATCAGGTGGGTTTTTCCTCTCCTGCTGAGGCCTGTGCCCCGCAGTGTGTCCTTTCTACCAAAACAGCCCTGTCTTCCCTGTCAGCGTAGAGAAAGAAATGCTGTGCAGCAGCCCCGCCGACCGCTGTGTGGCTTTCTGTAGCAGAGCACCTGCGTGTCCCCTACTGACTGACTGAGCCAAGGACAACGCAGCCACAAGACTGGCTGTCTCTGCCTGTGCCCAGCAAATGAGCTGAGGAGATGCACGACTAACCGAGAAGGCCGAGTGCCCTGAACCTAGGCTTTGACCGGGAGGCAACCCTGAACCCTTAATCCTTGAGCGGCTTTACTCTTATTCTGTGTCTTGTAACTCACTGCGTTGCGCTTTTTCCCACCCCTAATGTTGGGGACAGAAACACACCTGGAACACGGTGTGCGCTAAGCCATAAATCTTTATTGTGTGCTCTCTGTCGCATGGACGAGCCTGAAAAATGTGTTTGTTTAGGCGCAAATGCGTCGCACCCACTGTGCCCTCCAGTTGAAATAGGAGGATCAGAGAACAAACAAGCAGGCAGACAGATACAGGTGCACACACATACACACACAGCCACACACACACACAGAGCTGATAGAGGGAGATATTCACTTCTCCGGGGGGTAACTTCATGCTGAATTAGATTTACTCTGATGTTTTCAGCGCATCTCTCCTCCTTGTTTACTGTTCAAAATGAACAGCATCTGACTTATGTCCAGAGGAAAACTTGCTCCACTAAAATACACCTTATTAACAAGCTTATGATTATTCACAGGCTCCCAGTTACGAGAAACAAGGAGACATGCCCTGCCCTCCTGTAAAGTTACATCTGAAGCACTTTAAGCTCCCCTGCATCTAAATAGCTGGTGACAGCGTGAAACAGCAGCAAGGTATCTACAAAATGAGGTGATTAATTCTCCTTGCATTCATTTCAATGCTCATCCACTGGACCAGATGTGCTAATAAGTAGAACAAATGCAGTTGGAGAGCAGCCCCCAAGGTGATTGCCGCATGTTTACACTCCAGTTAATACAATCCGCCCCTCTAGAGTCATGCCTCTAATTACCAAAATAAAGCCTTGATTTCTGCTTATAATCCCGAGTTTGAGGAGGACAGAGAGTGGACACTGAGAGGAAGAAGAAGAAGAGGAGGAGGAGGAGGAGGTGGCTTGATGCGCGCCCAATCGTCTGTCGCCCAGGAATGAACGGAGGAGGAAGGACCGCTGGAGCCGGCGGATGGGTCAAGTGCCACTAATGGACCGGGTGGATACCGGAAGTTTGGGTAGAGGGCCCTTCAAAATAAAATAAAGTGAAGCGATTCTTCAAAAGAAACCTACCCCAACTTGACGCTTGGATTTTGTGACTAATGTGGTCATATTCTACGAGAGCAGCATTTTTTCTTTAAATTGCTGTGATATTTTAACATGTTATGTCCATCATCTATGACCTATGACCACTTAAGGGAATTGCCACTTGGTTGCACCATGCTCCTGTTGAGGCATTTTTTTAAACTGAAAACACACCCGGCACATTTGATTTCTAACCATTTTATTGCCACTTTCCTGTCAATGTATTAACACCATAAATTTGCCTGATTTTATTTTGAAAAACTGGGACGGGAACAGAGATTTTCCCCGTCGCGGCCAGCTTGACCTCTGCACGCTCGTTACATTGGAGAGAGTGGGAGAGAAAAAGGAGCAAATGTGCGCGGCGGAGAGGGAGGGAGGACAGCGAGTGCGCAAACAGGCAGGCAGGCACATCAGCAGCGGCGGCGGCGGCGCATCCTCCTCATCCTGATCGCTTCCTGTCTCCAGCTGCCAGTCTTTTCGTGCGTCCCCCGATCGAGGTCTCACTTAAGCCCGGCTCAAGTGGTCCAGGAGCCTCCGCTAAAAACCATCACCTCCCACCCGCACACTTTCTCCGGAGCCTCGGTTATTCTTAGCTCGGCCGCTCAGAGACTGTCCTTCCGGTCCTTCTCTTATTTATCCCAGTTTCTTGAATATTTAATGGAAAATGGCGATCTGCGCGCAGTCGTGCGGCGTTTTCTGCCTCCTCACAATCCAAACTGTACTTATCATATGCGTCTCCACGCCGACAGACGGGACCCAGCTCTTCCCCCAGCACTACACGTAAGTACCCCACACCGTTTTTATTCATTAATTAATGTATTTATCCTTTTTTTTTTTTTAGGGGGAGGTGTTTGGGGATGAACCGGGGGTGCGGAGCGCGGAACTAGGACAGGTGGCCCCGGCAAGCCCGCACATGCAGCTCCTTTTACCTTAGAGAGAGGAGAGAGAGAGAGAGGAGGGGGCTGCTGATGTTCAAACACAGACGCAGTTTCCGTCTCTGTCGCTCTCACCGAGCCGCCGCGCGTTGTTGTTTTCCGCGGCGTCTGATACCCGGAGCCTCATTCAATCTGTCACAGTCAGCCCCGACACACGGAGCGTGCACAGGTGCCACCGGGCAAATAAGCCGGCCGAGCTGTTTAATTTATTAGAGCATCTACGGGGATGCAAATAAAATGATATTAATAGTGGATGCGCTGTTTGGGAGGGAGAATATCCCATTTACGCATGATGGATAGGGCCACGGGGAGGCTGCAAAAAAAAAGTCCTCTACTGGATGCTGCACCGTGAAAATAACCATCTCTGTCCCACCGCAGGATTCACTGCTGATTTCAACTGGATCTTTTTTTTTTATTCATTCAGACACTGAGCCGATCAGTCGGTGCCCGGTGCACCACCCCTCCCCAAAAAAAACGCTCCCAAACTAACCCTCTCTCACTCTCTTTGAGATGGAGGGAGCAGCCTCCAGGTTTACACGCGGTCGTGTTTGTAGACGCGTGTTACTGTGGAAATGTTTGAGGGGGAAACGTGGACGCACTTTTGAGGGGTTCAGCATCGTCATCATCCGAGCACAGAAAGTTAGCCGAGCGTCCAGCTGCGGGTGGACTAACTTTTCCAGCGTACACCTGTTGGGAGGGGGGGTTTGTTTTGCGTTAGTATTTAAATGTAAAGCGCAGTTTCTTATTAACAAAACGCAACACACTATTTGAAATTGCAGATTGAAACACACGCAGCAGCTCAATAATCTACTTCCACTTCTACTTTTTTCTTTTTAGTCCAGAGATGAACAGTGAGCACAACAGTTCCTGCGTGATGACGTGATGATCCGATGTGAACGCGATGTGTCGCCTGCAGGGATGATTAGTCAGTCAGGTTCACACAAATGACAAGAGTCTTAGTGATTGCTCCCTGATGCATCCATCGGGCGATCGCTTTGAAATCTTCAGGGCTTTGTTGCTCCTGATGGACAAGGTGACTTTCAAAGGAAGGGGGGGAGGGGGAGGAATCACTTTTCTTATATTACTGTTGATTGGCTCCAAACGACAATTAGCTGCATCGTTGATTTGATCACTTGAGCACCATAAGGAAAAAGTGATTTCTTACATCTGGATGACTTTGCAGACAAGTTGGCATGGAGGTTTAAATGAAGTTTGAATGTATATTTTATAATATACACCTGCAGCGAATAATTAAATGTTATTTTTATAATCCAACAGCAACATCTTTTTATTTATTCACCTCCATGTTTTTAAAAGTGCTTTGATTAGTTTCAGTAATCATGCTGCCTTTCAGTTGCCACTGCAATAAGAAAGTGCTCATTTATTTACTTGTTGTTATACGAGCTAGCCAGCGTCCTCATTTAAGCAGATAAAAATAAGATAAATAGTCTGGGTCTGGTCTTACATGTGGTCTTTATTATTACACTCAGTGGTCTCCCGGGTTTTTAAAACTGGGTTTTGTGTCACCCACGTCACTGTGCTATTTGCCAGAAATTGACAGTTACCTAACTGAAGTGTGAGGGGAGCTGCTGTGGGCCGTCCATGGAGGTGTACAGGCCTGACACACACACACACACACACACACACACCGGGTGGAGCTCGTCTGTGTGTGTATTTGAGGTCTAACTGAGGAAATAAGAAAGGGCAGAATGTCCTTTAGTTCATTTTGACAGCAGTGCCAAGAAAATGTGTGTTTTTTACACCTCACCACCTAAAAGCCTGGTCTAATTTTTATGTATTTGTTGTATTACAGTGTTGTTTATGTGTATAATATTTAGTGTGTGTTTGTGTGTGTGTGTGTGTAGTGTGTGAAGGAGGTGTTTACATGGTTGAAAGTTATATATATTTCCACATTTCTAAATTATATGGAGGAAACCTGTCTCGATAACTGGTATCTAAATGGACAGATGTACAATCTTCTCCAGGAATGTAAAATATCATCGCTTACCTGAGTCCATATGAAACTCTGAGCAATTTCCCCCAAATTCTGTGATTTCCACACACACGGAAATAGTCCACCTTTTGCCCTTTAAGATATTTCAGCGTCGCTCTTGGAATGACTGGATCCATTGCAGCAGGATGAGCGCGGTGACAGTGTGTGCGGCTGACACGCAGGTCATCCATCCAAACTCATTTCATCGCATTTTCTGCTTTTCCGTGATGTTTCGCTAACACTAGTCATAACAAATATAAACTACCTCAAAAACACATGTTTTAATACTACATCAGACTACAAAGAGCCAGACAGCATCAGTCTGCTTTCATGTGCCGCACAATGACAACTGTGTTTTTGAGAGAGATCACAGAAGGTCTCTAAACGTTAATTGAGCATTGGGCCTCAGTAGTGCATGTAATTTACCAAACAAGCGTCTCCTGACATCTCTGAATCATTCACTGAATGGAGAATTCTGCATATTTGGGACTAAAATATGTTTCTCCTTTTTGATTTTCAGTCGGTGGAGCATGAATCTCAAGTCATCCTGTAACATCTTAAGTTACTGCGCTGCTCCTTCAAATGTTGTTAGGTCAGCTTCATGTGGCCTGAAGCAGGTCAGATGTATGACGACTTCATGGTCGAGCTTTTGCTTCCTGTCACTGCATCACAGATCTCAGTGTGCGTATTTAAGTAGGTTATTGATTATAGTTGTTGTATTTAGTGTAAGGACATGGATTTAGATAGTGAAAACACTAGGAAGGTGCAGTGATGAGACTAATGTGTGCAAGTGATAGGTGCATGGATGTAATGCTTTTGACATGAACTCAAATATTGAGTTTTTTGCTATCGCGATATTGTGATATGGGTTGAATACTGTCTTTCATTGATTTCACTTGACTGATCAACGTGAGCAACGTAGCAGTGTGTAGATGACGCACAGGCAGCCACTCCAAACTCATTTAGTGTTCTTAATTGTATTTGAGGGATGGGCTAATTGGACAAAATGAAGATTTCACTAATACTATGTTTTTATAATCTAGAGAACAAAATCTTTTGATATTCCCTATTCAATATTACATTATCAATTTTTTTAATGATTAATTCTTAAACTTATTCATTTAAGACAAAAAAAAGCTTTAAAAACAGGTTATGCTGTTACAATTCTTGTCAACCTTGTAACTTTATTTCTTATTTACACATACATGAATGAAATGAAATGAAATGAAAATGATTTCTCCATTTGTGAATTATGTTACTATTAGGTCATTGATTTATTGCCCAGCTGAGTGAACTAAGCAGGATTCACCTGCTTTGATTAAGTCCAAATTATAGACGGTATCATCCACCCTTAGGTTAGATTGAATATAACGTGAAATCACCAATAGTAATGATCAAATAATCATGATCAATATCAAATCTAAAATATTATGATACCCCACCAAGATATCCCAAGTCTGCAGTATCTGTGTATTTATATATACTTACAAAATAAGAAATGACATAGGACCCTCTTATTGCATGTCAGTCTGTCAGAGCTGCAGATATATTTGTGTGCTTGTGTATGTGTGCATGTGCATGTGTGTAGACTAATGAAATTGCATAAGAAGTCTGCCTGGCTTGAGGCAGAGGTATTGTCCCTCACTGTTAGTATCACTGCGTCCTGCTCGGCTCTGCTCTCACTGTAAGCTTGTTTTCATTTCATATCGAGGTGACCTTTTCATAGTCAGCGGCCTCTCCCCAGCGGTCCCGCTCTGCACAGTCCTTTCGGAAGGCCCCATTGCTTTCTCTTCACCTCGTCCCCATAAACACAGCCACATTGCGCGCACTCGCTTGCCGTGTTTGCTCTGCTGTTAACTCTCCTGATGAGGCCCACTCCGGCTTGGTGATTATAGCAGACGCCGTTACCGACTGCTTGGCAGCTCTGTGCAATTTAATAAATCTGTCTTCCCTCTTGTCTTCTGAGCAAATCTGACATTTAAAGATGACATTTGTTTCCGTCATAATATTAAAAGACAAACGACTCTGTTGTGTTGTGCTGTTGATGCTAGTGATTAGCTATCTGCAGGCTGCTGAATGAAAAGGTTGGCGCGGAGTGTTTGGCTGAAAAACACACGACAGAATTGATTAATCTGATTGCTGAAAGATGTGGTTTGGTAATGTTTTCTTTGAATGAGAGTTTCTTGTCGATGCACGTGGATTGCTCAGTGCATGTCCAGGTTTGGCAGGTTCGCCCCTACTGCTGCTTTAAAATGATCTAGTGAAAATCTTGATCCATTAAGTCATTTGTTGCTTGCTGGGAGATATAGAGTGATGAGCTCAAGCCGTTTGATCTCTTAATTCCGAACTTGGCTCCGTCTAACGGAGATCAGCTCCTGCTTAGGGTGCATTTCTGTCAGACCTGAGCAGTTTTATTGCAGAGCCGCTGATCCTAGCCGAGCCAAGACAGGCACGTTCGCTGCCAGTCCTGCCAGGCCCGACCAGATATACGCAAGATGTGATGGGGAGAGAAGGTGCTGATGACTAACCCAGACACTGGGAGAGGGATACTTCCAGATAGGGATCCGGAAAGGCGGAGAGTCTGGCAGTTTGACAACAGAAAGAGAGATACACAAAGACGGGGAGAGACTCTTCCCGTCACGGCCTCACAAACACACTCACTCACAGACAGAGAAAGGAATGCTCGTGCCATGACACGATCAGGTGATAATGTCGAGTGATCCAGATTGAAAGCATCTAATTTTATTATTATTTTTCCAGAATGATTCACTGGGCCGGACGCATTGAGATGGAGCTGGAAAAGGTTCTGCAGCACGTCACCGGAACTCAGCAGATGAGATCGGTAAGTTGACGTCACGCTCGCGTGTGACACGCCACATTTTACTGCATTATTAATCAGCAAAATTTCACCGGGCGAGGCTCTCAAGCGTGTGTATGCATGTGTGTAAGGCAATGTGTTGGACAAATATTGCTCTTTTAAATATATTTATTCTGAGATAAAAGTGCTGTTTTCAAATCAGGTGTTTCAAATCAAGTTTTTCCTTAAGATAAATCAGACTTCTCATACTTCTGGATTGCCCTTAAATCAGTGTTTTAAAGTGAAAAAAATGAAATGCTGTTAATAAATAAACTATTTTCACTTGTTTTAAGAATATTTTAAAGTGACTACACTAAATGACTTTGAGATGGCCACGTTTTAGCAGAATATGCTGTTGGTGGTTTGTGTCTGCGTCCTTGTATGAGGCTGTGTGTAACACGTGTCTGTCTTGTGCTAGAGCAGATGGTTGAGCAGAGTGTGATTGACACTGTTTCATCATATTTCTGCCATGTGCGCATGTTCACCGTGCTTCCAGGGTTTGTAATGCACCCTGAGATAAATGCTTCATTATTGCTGTATGGGTGAGTGTGATTCATCCAGCCGGTACACTGCCTGTGGCGCCTCTAACGCCAGCAGTAACAGTGGCTAGTGTGATGGCTGTTAGTGTGGTGGCGGCATTGATGGATCCCAGAGAGGAGGAAGTGAGTTGACAGGGATCGTGCTGGTTTAAAGGTTAATGACCATTAGTGGGTATCAGGCAGACGCTCAGGCTGCGTGATAGAGAGAGGTTGATTTTTAGCACTCATCCAGTGCAAACAAAACACAACAGAGTGTTTACCCATCAAAATATTTGCTTTTTTGCGGTTTGTGCAAATATTTTTTCAGTATTCCCACTGAGCAATGTGGATTTCTAAAATAATGTTGCATGTGGTCTCAAGGTGAAAGCATGTCGTTGCTTTCTGATGAAAAATTCTGTATCTCCAAAATGTCAGCATTTTTAAAATGTCATAATTATGAAAAACATTTTTCTTAAAGCTGAGTGACAATGCATTTTTGAAATCACTGAAAGGGTTTCTAAAAGGGTTTTAAGAAATAAAGAGGAACGGCAATTTTCTCAACTCATTAAGAAGCATGTCATCCCTCAACTTGCCTGAAACTTAAACAAAATCACTGCACTCAGAAAATTATTGTCACAATATGTCTGCTCTACACATATCATTTTTCAAATATTTGTTCACTTTTTACTGAATGTTTGATCTAAGTCAGACTTTGATATTAATAATTTTCATATTCAAGCGCCCCAACTAGGGCTTCCTGATATTACCAAAATCTCATACCCCGATCAGTTATTTCAAATCCAGCCGTGGCTCATTTCAAAGGTTATGTGTCAAGTTTACATACATTAGTCAACTATAACTGACCACACTGGTTCACATAAGCTAGTTGTATTGGAGACTAGAGAAAAAATAATTTAATTCACTCTGCTGCTCAGAGGCTACCGTCAACTTTTAAGGTGCAACGTTTTCTTGCATGATTGCACATTGTAACTGACATTGTGAATCATTTAACACACATTAAATGTCAATATAACAACTTAAACCATTCTGTTTGTTTTTATTGGCTCTCTTGTATGACGTAAGCTTTAGCACTGACGTTGTGATTTTGTGTAACTTCAGTGAATAAATAGTTTATATAAAACACACTTGGCGGCATAATTTCTAGACTATGATATTCTGGTCCATATCAGAGTGTCCACATCCAAACCAAGTCATTGTGACAGAAGTAGCCCCTCTCTGACGTACGAGCTCCTCGTTTGTCTTGGCTGCTTGGCGTCTTTTTTGTGTTCGGAATTAACCCTTTCTGTGTCACGCCAGCTTTTCCCCGTGGTTGTTTGTTTTGCCTTCATGTAAATTTCCTGCCTGCATCTGTGCTGCTCTGAAGAACATAAAGCGTTGTCCGGATGACCGTGAAGTGTGTGATTTCTGAAATAATGAAATAAATGATAGAACATAGTAAACCATGAAGGCACACACATTTATCTATCGAAACACGACACATGTCATCATATCATACAGCCCTAACTGCAACTAATCAGTATTTTCAATTTTCTCTTCCGCTGATTATTCTCTTTATAAACACAGTAATGTAGACTATAAGAATATGGTGAAAAATGTCCATCACAGTTTCTTAAAGCTGGTACTGCCACCATAATGCTTGTTTTGTCTAACCCGCAGTCCAAAACCAAAAGATATTGACTTTACTATCACCATGTATTTCATTTCCACAAATGGAAAGCTGGAACTTATATTTCTGAGTTGCTGATTAATAGTAATGTGTGTGTAATGTATTGTTTTAAATATGTTATGGAGTCTCTTGGCTGCTTGTTGTTAAACTAGGATGTACAGAATTGAATAACTCTGAGGTTAATGAGACCTGCTGCTGAAATGTGACATTGGCATGCCGTTAAGCGCTCAGTGGACTTGAAGCTCTGTGGACTAAAACTAATTTACGCTCCATGTTCCCGAAGTTTTCTCTCCGGGCCACACCCACCTCGCTCTAAAAATTTTACGTCCATCCCGCTTACGTCTTGTGTTGGGTGCCCACATGGCTGTGTGTGCATGTGTGTGCTGGCCTGACAGTGTGTGCAGAGCTGGTGTGAAAGAACATTTATCATGGCCCCAAACAGGAGTCGTCACAGGGTGTGCTAAATGGCCCAGCATGCCTAGAAAAGCCATTTTCTAAATGGATGCCTCTCTCTATACGTGTGTCTGATAGAAATCTTCCCAGGGCTATGCCGGCTGGTAACAAGATTGCCTCCCTCTGCGCCCCCTTCCTTTTCATGCGCAGTTTATTCTCACAGACAAAAAAAAAAAATGTAAAGTGTGTGCAAATTATTTTTGAGTTTGTCTTACATGGAGAGAGACAAGAAAGTAAGTTGAATATAATGTGGTCTGTTCAGTCGCTCTCTCTGTTGAGATATTATTTTTTCTGACAAGCGAGGTAGCGGGTGAAAGAGAGAGAAAGGCCAAAAGAGAGGGCAGCACAAAAATAGCTGAATATGTTTTGAATCGGTCGACCTAAGACGCAACGCGGAGATTTGCAATATTTTGATGTGTTTTTAGTTTGTGCATACCGCAGCCAGGTATCAAGTGTCTCCAAAAAAAAAAGAAAATAAAATGAATAAAAGTCAAGTTATTTAAATGTTTAAAATTACATTCTAATATATTCTGCCCAGGTTTGGTCAAGATGTTATTCTTCCCCGGAGGAGTGAAAGGAAGATAGAGGGTGAGTGATGTATCGGAGGAGTTGGAAGTTTCGAATGGAAGAGTGTGGAGCGCGGATAGACAAGGAGAGTGGGCGGCTTTCAGAGCGGAGGAGGGGGGGTTTTTTAGAGAGAGAAAGGATGAAGAATGGCTTGACAACTGAGATGGATGTTCGGGCGGTTTTGCATGTATATTTAGAGTCAAACTACTTAAGATGGATGAAATGATAGAGGGGAAGGATGCAAATTGGTAAATTTAAATGTGAGCAGACGGATGCTGTTTATAGTCCTTATCCTCCTCATTATCCTGCGTGCTGCTGTGTTTGATGTGTTACAGTATGTGGTGGTGAGAGGCGGCAGTGGACACTGGCATTGTTTCCATATCCTCGGGCTTATTCAGAGCAGTTTTAATAGGCACACATGAGCAGTGCGCCTACACCCACGCACTGTCATTACAGTGATGTGATGGAGAGATACAGACAGACAGACAGATGATATTATTATGTACATATTTAGATATCAGGTAGACACATGGTCGGTGTGTCTGTAGCTGTGAGGTAACTATAGTCAGAGAGATGCTCATATAGCAGTGGTGGAACAAGTATTCAGGTATGAGCAGATCTTTGAAATTGTACTTAGTTAAGGAGCATTTTCAGCTAAAAGGATGTTCTAGCATTTTGTTCACCCCATTTACATACATGAAAGGGGTAGAATATTAAACCTACCTTTTAATATAATGCAACACCACCCACTACGACCTCAGTAATAAACAGAAAGTAGAAATATTACCTTTCTGACAGCATAAGCTTAATAAAAGTAGAGTTCATGGCAGAGCTGTTGTGTTGAATGACATTAGATTGTACAGGTGTGAAGGGGCCAATCAGTATATGTATTACATTATTAGATTTTCGATACTGATGCTGATAAGTAGCATTTTACTGTTGTAGCAGGTGGAAGTGGAGTTAGTTTGAACTTCTTACCTGTCTACAGTGAGGCTAGTTTAGTCCAGTGGGTCCAAACCTCGGGAGCGTAAGATGGTAAATGTGGGAGGAAAGAAATCAAAATAAAGTTCTGCTGCATAAATGTTTTATCCATATTTTTTTTAGACTTTTTTTCTATTTTGTGAAATGTCAGATAATTTGACCTCTCTGGGCCTCGAGCTGGTATTTAAATGAACCCATCCGAGACAGTTAGAGGGGAAATCTCTTTTTTGGTGCAACTACTAAAAACTCACAGACATTGGAAATATGACAAGGAGCCCCAATTAGATGCTGCTTCTTTGTAAGGAGTCAAAGGCCAAAAAGGTTGGGAACCTCTGGTTTAATATTTAACAAAATATTGTATTTTACAGGTTTATTAAATGATTTTTACGTAAAGTCTGTAAAGTAACTAGTGACCATAGCTGTGGAGTTAAAACTGCAACATTTCCTCCCATATGTAGTGGAGGAGACGTGTTGGAAAATGGAAATATTCAAGTCAAATAGAAGTACCTAGAAGATGTACTTAAGTGTGTGTAAATGCATACACACACACACACACACGCATAAAGTCACTGCAATTTCCACAGCTTCAATTTAGCAAGCGTCTTAAATGGCGATGCTGTGCAACATATGTTGAACTCTCAAATTAATTTCAATAAGAAGAGTCTAATCAGCATGAATAATTTAGCCTGGTGCACATGGCTGCTCCTGGAGCAAAGGAGGATCTGTCTGCCCTGCCTCCACGCCCTCTCCTCCTGCTGCTCTTCATTACTGGAAACCCGAGAACGACGCGTGTCCAAGACCAATATACCTGCGCGTAGAAAGGGGAGCGGAGAGACGAGAGCGCCAGATAATTGGATTCATCCAGTTTTCATATGAGCTTAGATTTTATAATTCTGTTTTTTTTTTGCTCTTTTTCCTCCACTTCTGCCCTTCAGTCAGTCTGCGTGTCTCTTTGTGCTGTGTAGTCAACACTACATCAGTCGGCCCGCTGACCACATGCTGGCTGCAGGTTTATCTCAGTTCAGCACAGGCCGTCTTGCCTCCGGTGCTTCCAGCGTGCGTGTGTATGCTCATGACTGTGTGTATCTGCTTGTGTGTGTCCCTTTTCGTCGTTAACATTGCTGAAGCCTCTGGTTCGGTTTGATCTGCACAGGTATGTTTCCATGACTTGAGGGAGCAGAGTTTGTATGCAGGCTCGACACAATTCCAAATGTCTCTCGCGCGTCTCCAAACCTCCCTCCAGCTTCCTCGAAAAAAAGAAGGTTGCTCAAGGCCAAGACAGCTGGCCCTAACAAACAGATATCTCTATAAAGTGCACTGGTGGATTTACTCACTATCGCTGACTACAGAAATTTCCAGTAATCTGTCTCAAATGCCCAGTGCTATACTCGACGTCGCCCCTGCTCTCACCCCCAAACCCCCCTCCTCACTTTCTACAGCTGATGTCAGCTTCACCTCTACCCCCACCCTCCCTCTCTCCGCCCTCTCTCTATCAGTGGATGATAATGTGAGGACAGGACACTGCCATTTGTTTCTTGATTTAAAAGCTTCTTGGGTCTGTAGACAGTTTACAGGAAGAGCTGAAGGTCCCTCCTCCAAGTGTGAGCAGTTACCTTTAAAGGAGCGAGAGAGAGAGAGAGAGAGAGAGAGAGAGCTCTCAGGCTCCTTCTCTCAGCTCCCCTCCCCTCCATCCCTCCCCTCCATCTTCTGGCCTGGACCTTACACACCAGCAGCTTGTTATCTGGCTGTGTGAAACATCACAGGCTATTTCTGCAGGATAGATAGTTTACTCTCCGGCTCCGGTTTTCTCTCCTGCCAGCTCGTCTTAAGTATCCCTCAGTCTTTGAGTAACACGCATCAATACACACCTCAGCCTACCCTTATTGAGGTCTTTAATTTAAAATTAATGAGGAAATAATTACTGCTCTTCGGCACAATAGCAGCTAACCTCGCTCAGTCCCATCAGCTGGTATGAAAACTAAAAAGTTTCTCCGAAAAAGGACAACAATGCCTTTTAGGAACTCATTTTTATGGTCTGACTGAAGCACTAAGCTGAGCTGTAAATCTCCATTTGTTTAAAAAAAAACTGTAGCTATAAGCAATGTATGCATGTATCTCTCTTCTTTCCACCAGGCCTCACTAGTGTCAACACTTTTTGTTAATCTGTTATTGATCCACACTTGACTGGTAGCAGGTTATTGTTATTATTTCTTAGAGTTTTACTGATACACAGTACTTGGACTTCTTTGACAACTCTCTTTGAAAAATATATATTTTTTAAAGTTTCTACAGAACTTTTTAATTTAACAAAAGAAATCAAAGTCCTCAAATATTCAATATTGTCTAAGCAGCCCGTACAGGAATTTTGCTTAAATGAAAAATAATCTAAAACTCGCACAAAAATGATCACATTCAGTCTCTTTTAGCGAATAATAAATCCGACCAGACATTTGATGCCAGCTTTTGGTACTTGACAGTCTTCAATGCTCGGTGCTAAGTGGGCGTCCTGACCAAAAACATCCCGATGTTAGAACAAGGAGCTGTGCTGGTGGGGGCGTGCTGCTTCAGGTACTGGTGAGATGATGAAATACCATCCAAGAAATCCAGTTTGAGTAATATATTAATTCATTTCAGTGCTTATCAGACATCAACTGCACTGAGAGAACTGAATATTATGAGCTGTGGAAAAATCACCCATTTTTTAGCCAATTATTATTAGTGATTTAAACATTAGAAATATGTGGTTCATGTTACAAAGTGATCTACTAGGAAAGTGTGTTTGCATGGATTTGATTGACCCACACAGCTCTTGTTTTTTTTTTTTTAAATGAAAAATTGAACCAGGCTCAACTTTTTTTTTTTCTGGATGACTGTGTTGTTTAGCCTGAGCCCTCTGTGTGGGCACCTCCACTGATGACAAAACAGCGGCTCTGCTCAAATGAACGAGGCAGCAGCATTTTTTCATGGGCCTGAACGCGGCCTAAGGGATGCACTTAAGTCCCGAGGTTCAATAACTAGCTCTAATCATGAAACGAACTGCGCCGAGTTGTTTATCTAGATACATGTCCATCTGTGTGTCCTCATGGACTGTTGTACTGATGGACAGTATTTATAAACCTTCCCAGGAACGAGGGGGTCACTGGGGTTACACGTCAGGGTCACGAAAGCTTAGGCACGGTCTGTTGGCGAACCCCTTTTTTTTTCATTTAGTTTAGACTGCCTTGTGTAACCTACATTTCTGTTTGTGTGCCAACTCTGGCATTTACCGTGTATTTACCCCAAACAAAAACACAATAAAACACACAACAAAATAACTGTGGACATTAGAGGCACATAAAACCAGTAGCGAGCAGAGCGTTAAGCAGTGTGAGAACTGGTCAGCACCATTACGCCCAGCCTTTAGACTCCCCTGGGCTGACAGGAGAACAGAAGGGCACACAAACACACTGTATTCATTTTTCTGCCTTTTTATTGGTTTTCTGACACTGGGGAAGGTAACAAGGATTCCCCAGCTCCCCGGCTTGATGGCCTGGCACTGGTTGGCGGTGTTTATATAAATGAAAATACATATATCTGGGAGTGCAGCCCTGCATGCAGATATCCCCGGGTTGGTGTTAGGAGGAATTACTTGAAATAGCTTTTGCAATAAAAATGTGACAGTTTAGAAAAACTAGAACCAGATTATATAGTGTCAGTGCCCTGCCTCCAGTTTCATATTCCAGTTCTTTTTCTTTTCTTTTTTTACTTTGCAACCATAATTACTGCTGATATTTTACCTAGCATGTAGAAAAAGTATGTGTTGTGCTGAGGTAGTGCAAAACCTCCAGAATTATAAAATATTTTATGCAAATCTGATGTGAAAATGAATTATGTTATTATAAATATCTTTCAAATCAATCCTCCACAAATGATTAATGTTGGTTTGGTCTTGTCAGGTAGTTAATACATAATTTTAGAAATATTTTAATTTCAAACAGTCTAGTTCCACAGATATCTTTCTTTCTTTTTTTAATTTTACCTTTTCAGGTTTAAATGCTCTGTCTCAGAGTAAAACCGGCTGAATGAAATCAATAATGCACGACTTTAAAGACACAGTGCTACACGGTGCACGCTGCCTGTTCAGGGTTTTACTTCCTCTCTGGACACATTTTAAAGCATCTTGCAGTGCATCACAGTGTACGCGAATTACCAGGATGCACCCGTAAAGGCCCACTGGGGGGAAACAACCCCTTAAGTGTCAGCACAGAGCGGACAGAGATAGCCGGAGTGTCTGAATTTCGCTGACATTCGCTGTGGTACATTTGGGGACTGTATTCGTGTAACTAATGGTCGCTCGCTGAATTCAAGGAAAACAAAAAGCAGAGGCATTCATGCTAGCAGTAGCTTTTTTTTTTTTTTTTCTAGGAAAAAAGAAGGCCGTGCACTTGTTTAAAGGGAGACAATATAGCATTATGTGTCAAAATAGGATTAGGGGTCTGCTAAAGCTCCAGCCCTGTCATAGGGAGATGCTTTATTTTGCCTACGCTGCAGATCTTTTCTCCTTGTCTCCGTCTAGCTACACTATTATTTGCAGAGTGTGTGCGGTGTGTGCATGCTTGTGTAATTTCGTCTTCTGTTTGATGTTTCAGAGAGGGCATTACCTGTCTTTGGTACTATCTGCGCCTGACAGAGAGGGAAAAAAAGGCTGGGTACAGTTCCCTGAGTGGGTTGCGGTGGTAATGTAGAGTGGCGTGATGCCCTAGAAAATTCCAGGTGTGAAGTGCTTTATTCATTCCACTGCAGAGGGAGTGCTCCTCTGTATGTGAAGTGGTAGGTGTGACGTTTATTTTCCATTGTGAACAAAGTGTATTTGTTTTTTTTGTTTTTGTTTTTTTTAACCATTTTTTATGGCTGTGTGTATGCGCATGTGAGAGAGAGGTTGGGTGTGCGCTGTACTCTCAGAGGTTTTGTCCTCCTCTTCTTCTCTTCCTCCTCCACCTGCACTAGTCTGTGATTGATTGGTCACAGTTCTGAATAACTTTAATTGGCTTGCCTCAGCAGTGGGTGGTTCTCAAACGCCAAAACTACTGTGGAAGTCCTAGAAAAGTGTTTTAATTTTTGATCATGTAGGCAGTGAGGACTCTCTACTGCCATCTGAGAGGGGTCTTCAGAAGTGCTACCTACATCGTTTTAATTCTGCAGATCATAGCGTCTTCTGCCTTCTTACCTCTCCCTCTCGCTCTTTCTCTGTAAAACCTGGAAGAGAAGCTCCCCTTCCCTCCACAATCTATCCACCCCCTTGTTTGGCTTCGAAGTGGACTCTCATCTCTGCCTCTGGCCCTTTTCCCAGGGCTCTGTTGTTTGATGGGATTTGTGCTCCATCACTACAATTGCTGCATTACACATATACTCACGCATGTGCATGCACACATGTATTTGCAAACGCATGCAGTTCACCCATACAGTATGCCAACCATGTCTCTAGAAATGACATTTATATACTTCAAATGTTTAACAACAAATACCTGTTGAGAAAAATGACAGTTGGATCAACATAATGAGAAAATTAAAGTATTTGCTCTGTGGCAAAATGTTCATGTGAATTTATGTGTAAAATGTATTGTAGCAACTAAAGCACCATCAGTAAAGCAACATCATGGTAATGTTTAAGCATATGAGGGGATCGGTCAAGCTTTTGAAAAAGTCAGAAGTGAGTTAAAACACACGACAGGACGTGATCTTTTCCTGACCTTAACCAAAGTGCTCTTGTTTAGTAAACCCGACCACAGGCAGGACACACAATGCAAACGTGCCCCTCATGGAGTTTATCCAAAAACCGCTGTGTTGCTTACACTGATACAATCCCAACTCTGCTCCCTCAGGCATCGGTTTTGCAAGAACAAACAAGGACATGTTCGTCCACTGTTGCCATTTTTTTTTTACCATTAAAACTAAAAAAGTCTCATAAATGCCAGCAAGTATAACGTACTGATGGAGCTCAGAGCAAGATGCGAGAAATAGGGGCCTAAAACATCACACATTAGACCGATTAGAGACTAAGAGAACATCATTACCTCCCTCTATGTGTTATTTCACAGTAGAATTGAAAGATAATGAAAAACGTTTCCATTCCACCGACCAATATTCCAGTTTACTCTTTCAAACAAACTATTTACCACTTGTGTACTTACCAATCGAGTTGTTAATGCCGCTGCGCTTTCTGTTATTTTAGTAATGGCTTCACTTTCAAATGAGTTTGAAAGTATGCTGCAGCAACACCAATTCAATGATTAATGCTTAAATAAGCTCATTGTTTATGTTCGTGGAAACAGTGGTTGGCTCCATATAATTGGCTAGACTTCTAACGTAACAGCTTGTTCAGTAAACTGAAATCCAAGTGCAGAGTTTGTTTATTAATAAATCTGGCATTCACTGAGTCCTTGTTTACTTTTCTCTCTCGCCAGTTTACATGTGGTAGTCCATTGTTGCAGTTATATACGACAGCGTGTGTTAAACTAGCGTCAGAGCTGTAATTGATAGCACTCAGTATGTATTTGTAAACAAAGCAGTCGGTCTAATTGAATTAAAGCAAAATGCATTTGTTTAATGTGACTTATGATGGCATTTATGACTGCATAGGTGTGGTTTTGAAGGCTGTGTCAATCGCAGGAGATAAAAAGAAATAAATATAATATAAATCTTTAGATTTCTGAGAATCAATCAGATATTTTTTTGTATGGGAGTTAAAATTTCAATCTGACTATTATTGCTGTGTAGCTGCAGTGTCTGCTTTACATAGGTATTGTGTGCGTAAGCCAGCAGTCTGTTTTTGCCTACAGGCAGCTTAGCTCCCATTGTCATGTGGATGTGGATGGCATGTGAGCGAATGTTTGGGGATGCTCAGGAGTTAAATCCTGAAGAGTGCAATGGATTTAAGACTCACTGACACTGTAAAGTTGGTCTTTCACTCTGTGTTTGTGGTGCTAGACAGTATGCGACATGAGCCGTACGTTTGGATCCATGTGTCCAGACAAGTGGTCTTTCGAGTTTCTCGGCTGCAACGTTTACAACATGTGTATAGACGCGCACGTTCCCGCGTACGGATGTGGCAGCGCGTGTTTGTGTGAACTCTGGACCACCAGCTCATTTCACACACAGGCAGACATCAAAGGCGGTTTGAATTAACCCCGCGTGTCGGGGACGCTCTGCATGCCATCCGCAATTTCACATCTCTGCCGCTCCAGCAGCACCAAACTTCCATGCCCATTCATATTGAAATGAACAGATGGAGTTTTGCCATGCACCAAATCGCCATCCTTCACTGAGAAAAGATAAAACTTCAAAAGAGCAGAGATACATTCGGATCTGTTTGCAGGTGGTGAGGCTGTGTGTGTGTGTGTGTGTGTGTCGTGCAGGTGAAGTGAAGGTGTTCTGTGTCTCTGTGAAAGTGTGGGCCAAAGTGCAGGTATCGTGTTTTTCTTATTAAAGCAGGTCAATTGTGTTTCCATTACAGCCCTCTTGCAAAAGCTGGCTCCCTTTCTCCTTGATTAGACACTGCAGAAATGATGTCATGGTCCCACACACCCATACACACATATACAGACACACACAGGTACACACATCAAAGCATATGTGTCTCACCTTTTTTAACTCACTTATAAATCCGTAACAGGAAGCGGTCGCCTCACTATATTGTTTGCTTGTGCATCAAAAATGTGGGTTTTTTAATTTTTTTTTTTATTGTTTTGACTGGGTTGCATTACCTCTCCCTTTTTCCTTCCAAACACTCATTTTCACATTTTCACCTCATCTTGGCAGCTAATTTAATTTTATATTGTATTTATTGATCTGGCCAACTTCAATTTCCTGCAGCAGCGTGATTCTGTTGCACGATGAAAGCGATAATGTAGATGAACAGGCGAGGATGGAAATGGCGATGAAGAGTGCGATGATGATAATTTCTGTGGGTGATTGTGATTGCGATGAGTTGTATGCTGATTAGAGCGGCGTCTGAAGATGGCTGGGGTCGCTGCAGTGTAGGTAAAGCCATCAGCTGCACCGTGTATTTTTAATATTCCCGCAGCCCGTCGGTAGGTTGCCATGACAGCTATTCAGTAAACACATTCATATTTCATTAATCTGGCCTCTCCCCTCTCCTCCCCTTGACGGCCTCTTATTGTCTTCTCTAGAGGTTGTTCAGTAATCCACCGAGACCTTACCTCATCCTACTGTGTTACCTGCACCCACACACATACGCACTCCGCTGTAAGTACTATAGTAGGAAGTCTTTTCTCATGGTTATTTGGCACACACTTCATGAGTCTGACGGTTAAATACACCCACACACACTGTGTGCATGCACCCCTACACTTGTTTTTACAGTGCTGTGTGTAAGCACACTCACACAGGGGTCTTCGACACTGACACACAACACACAATAACTGCTGGATTAAACAAGTAAAAAAAAAACAAAAAACAAAATCTAACAGCGTGCGCTTTAAACAAAACCTCCCTATTTTTTTTGTGTTTTTTTCACATTGTGCATCTGTAGAGATGTTGCGTGTTTGTCATGTCTGGAATATGTTTCAGTGTTTTCACATGCTCACCCACGTACCGTTCCACCAGGGCTCTTCAAGGCAGAGCCACGCAAAAGAAAACAATGGATGAAATGGCGTTACGTAACTCGAGCAGGCCTGAAGGCAGCTCTGCGAGCACAGACTGAATTAAGGAGTTTGAGCTTGTCAGTTCACACTTGACCTTGGAAACAGTAGTTGACAAAGCAATCTCAACTCAAGGTCCGCTTTCGACTGTATCGTTTGCTCCTCTAAAGACACATCCGGTGGACCCTGACAGTCACAAAGAGAAATGTATGAAGCTTGGTTTGTACATGTACCAAGTTTTACTCCTACTGGTGCCGGATTCACTTCACTAATTCAGATGACAAAATAATCTCAACTCCAGAATCATTTACTCACCTGATATTTATTTCACGTATAACTTTTAAGCCAGCATGGATGAGAAATGTGCTCAGAGTAGCCCTTCTTTTACGGCGGACATCTTGACTTAACTTTTGACATAAAAGGTAAAATGCAGGTGTTACTAGTAACATTAACAATAGCTCCTTGCTATTCGAGTGTCCCAGTAAGACATGACAGTGAGTCAGCATGCACAACACCAGGAGCCTAAAACTGGATGAACACTGTGTGATGTGTTGGGAAGCTCTGGGATATGCTGGTTTTGTAAGTGGAGTGAACTTTAAAGACCATGAGTTTTGAAACTGGACACATAACAAACATAACATTGTTAATTATCAGTTGGACCTTCAGTTATAACGGATGGATATTCAGCCTTTGAATCTCTAAAAAAGGGTGTTTTTTCTGCCCAAATGTTCATTTATATTTTCTGCCTATCAACAGCACACACTATAAACAGCCTGAGTGGCAGTATTTCTAAATGATCCCTAATCCGTTTCTACTGAGTGAAGAGTATTTCTGCCAATAACCAATAAATAAAAGGAAGTGGCATAGCTTTGCGCTTAATCACCCAAGTGATTTAGTTAATGACAGTGTCTCTGTCATCATGTGGAGCACAAATAAGAGACCCTTTCTGCAAATAAAATGTAAAATTGACTAACGATTTGACACTAGTGCTTCATTACCACCCATCATTCAAAATTTAAAGATCATTCTGATATCTGACGGAGGCGTGACCTACCACATCGAGGCTTGTGACTCAGAGGGGGGATTTGTAAAGTTTGGATCAGGACCTTTGCTGTACGTCAGATGGCGTTCATTAGTTATGAGGGCTCATGTGTTGTGCTGTTTTTAGAGTCCTGCAGAAAGCAATCATCGTCTTGCAGAGTTAATTTCAGACTCATTCCTTGTGTAATTTATTTCTGCATGTCAATAAAATGGTAATGGGTCATTGCTTATAGGGTGGCATTTTAGTTAAAACCTGTCCGGTCTGTCTTGTTCCGCTCTGAAACGAACATTTGTCTCTTCCCAAGGCTTGTTGTAAATTTTCCTCATATTAATTATTTAGTCGCACTCGGCTGAACTGATCTAGGTGCATTTGTACATTGTGTGCGTGCGTGTGTTTGTAGCTGCTCCAGATAAAGATGACGTTACCGGTCTGCAGAGCGGGAAAAGGGATAAAGCTGTTTGTATTGGATAGGATTTAGCCTCAAATGAGGAGGATAAATAGTCCATCCAGGACTGATTGAGCCTCATAATGTAATACGGACGCAAGGATACAAGAGTGTAGTGAGACTTCTGTGTGTGTGTGTGTGTAGGTTAGATGTATGTTTGTGTGTGTGAGGAAAACATTCAGTCACAGCTGTATTATATGGAGGGAGACAGTACATATAGTGAGAGTGAAATCCTTTTTTTGCTCTGCAGTGTGGTGTACTTATGGAGAGATTTTGGCATTAAAGGTGGTTCAGGAGCATGTTTATGTATTGCAGGGTTGGGAACAGTCTCATCTGCAAATGATATAAACCCCGCATGGCCGCCGGGGTCTGTGATGTTAAATTCACTGTTAAATGTGTGGAGTTGTGAAGTCCTTCGCTGGGACTCCTCGGCTCCACCGACACGACCAGCTGACATGAGCTCATGGCACACAGACATGCAACCTGCGCACTCTGTGGGTGAGACTCACTCCAAGGTTTATTCACTCTTACTTCAACCGTCCCTTTTTTTTTGTTTTGTTTTAACCTTTTATAACCATGTCTACACTTGTCTATTTTCAAACTGGCTGTTAGTCACTTGCTTTTCTATGGCTCTCATGCCGTTAAGATACGGTTGATTATTGTCTCGAAAGGCATGTGTCTAACAGTGTTAGAGTCTCTTCGTATCTAGTGGACTGCTGCACTCAAATTAGCAGCTTTTAGTCACAGCTCTCTGTGTGACTCAACTCCACAGCCTCTGTGTGAGTTGATAGCCAAGGCTAAGGTCAACTGTGCACTTCTCTCCCGGTGCATACGACATGCTTTAATATAGCTCACCGTAGAGATGCTGAAAGAAAACATCGGTTTATCGGCAGACAGTTTTCACTTGTTGTTTTCAATAATGTGGGCACCTGCCTTTTTTCAACCCATTAGGATTCAAATCAAATCCAGCTTGAACTTTTCTTGCGTGAATATCACTCATAATGTCACCACTGTTCTTTAGCACGCACTTGCTGAATGACTCTAGAAGAGACCAAAGGCCAAATGCTGAGAAAGTGTATAAAGTGATTATACACTAAAATATGGCCATGAAAAATGGGCTAAACGCAACTTTGAATAGGCCCATATTCTTTAAATCTAATGAAAATTTGGGAAAACAGGACAGTTGGCAGATATGCCAGCGACTGCCCTCCACATGACTGGGAGTGTACCATTCACATATGTGAGTGTGGCCACTGTTACAGTGATTGAGCAAGATTTAGTCTTTAAAAAATGAAGAGGTCAGTCCTGGGTTAGACTTTCAGCAGCAGGTTGAGAGCAGGGAAACCACAAACTGCAGCACTAGCGTTGGAGCTGTCACAACAAGTAACAGAATAATTTGCAAAAAAAAACGTGATCAGATACCATGAAGCTGGTAGAAGTGCGCATCAAGCATAAAAACACTGCTCCTCCTGATAAAGGCTTAGAAGAAAATATTTAACATTAGGTATCTCTGTGTTCGCTTGAGTATTTCCAATTAAGAGTGCCAATTACTGATCGGTTCACTCGCTGACAATAAATTTTTGCTGAATAATAATTATTTCTGTTTATCTTAAGTGACCATGATATCTGCACTTGAAGCCATGAAACAAAGACATAAAGCTTAGTTAGATTCAATATTAATTACATATTAGAAACCAGGGGTGTCATTTTATTTGTGCTATGTTAATAGTCTTTTTTTCAACGTAAAGTAAGAGTGAGAGTAAAAGGATTTCTGCAAAGTTTTAGAATTAATGCAGTAATATATAACATATAACCCCATATAACTCTAAATAGCTTTAACTCACCTTTAATCAAACAGGTATGGACATAAAGATACTTTTTTTAGTTATTTGTTCTTTATTGTATGCTTGTCATAGCTGAGATGTCGTTAAAATATATATATATTTTTTAAGTGCATATTAACCTGGAACTGGAGACCAATTGAAACATGCAACTGTTTGATATTATCTTCGCAGTCTTCATTGTGTTCAAAGACCAGGTTCTGCTTCCCATTATCTTGCAGTGTGGGAGAAAAAAGATCAAATGCACGAGGCAAAAATATGCAACTTAGGTACAAGAGTCGGAGTCTTGCGTCTGCCTTTTTTCTGCACAGACATAAAGAAACCACAGTGACAGACTCACTAAAATGGAAATTGAAACTTACAGCTTGAAGAATGAGAATTTTATGAAACATTTTCCTTTTGTGCCGTAGCTTTGCAAATTTATGCAGCAAAGCGTAAACTTTCTGGCTCTAAAGAGGATCATTCTTTTCAGCCATCAGTCAGGCTGGTTCACAGTCCCCTCTGCCTCAAATATTTCTGACACACACAAACACTCGAGCTTGCGTTTGAGGAGTAAATGATGAAGCAGGGACATCTTTCATCAGTATCTCTCTGCAGCTGTGTGCCATGTCACAGAGGTTTAGATCCTGCGTCCAACACACTGTACATACTTTTAATTAGAACCAATGTAAATGATATCATCACAATGCCTGTTTTTTTTTTTATCAATATTTTTGGATGAAGTTGTTTCTTTGTGTTATCCAAAACTCATTTTACAGGCTACAGCGCAGGTTTATGTAAGCTACTCCAACACTGTCATGTAAATGACCTTAATTGTCTTTGACCTTAACTCGGGGCAACCTGTGGCTTCTTTTTACTTCAGTATTTTGTAGGAACTGTTTAAGGGGCGCTTTTAATTCTCCCTAGACACAACTGTTGGTTTTGTGAAAAAAATGTCTTGATAAATTGAATATTACAGCAGCGTCTTATTGTGAAATAAAAGACTCTCCAGGCGTGACACAGATATGGAACCACGCACTCATTACTCGGGGGGCCTTAGCCTCGTTTGAGAGAGGTTGTGTTAAACGTGTGTTTGTTTGGCGTTTACGAGTAGAAAGCAGTCGTCGGCACCCAGCGTGTATGTGCACGCGCGTCTGCGTGTGTGTTGTACGATAACACAGTAAGCAAGGCCCTGCATTAATCTCTGTTTTAATAGTGTGTTTGTAGAGCTTTTTGAAAGAGCGGCACGTGCGTTCGAGGCATTGATTGTTGCACAGTCACACGCTTTGTGCAAATGCTTATTGACAGCTCTTTCTTGAATGTTGTCTTCGTTTACGCCACACAGCTTTGGGGGGAATTCAAGCCCATTCTCACCGCCGCTGTGAATTTGTTGTTCTAAAACGTCTCTCATCAATATCGAGTTTCTGCTGAGAAGAATATGGAAAGCAGTGTTGGCTCGTGAAATGAGAGCTTTTTGGTGGAGTCAGAATTGTCAGGCTAACAAAAGAAACTAAAAGCTTGGGATGTTACCTCTCATGTCTGTTCTGCTAACAAGGACATCAAGTGCCAATTTGTCCTGCTTCCCCCTGATTGATCAACTCTGCCCATATATTCTCAGGTTCACTGGGTAATATGCAGAATTTAAATTAAAGATCAACAGGTTATTTTATTTTTCTGTATTGTTTAATTTGTTTTTCAGTTTTCATTAATGCCACACTTCTGTTTTATAAGCCTATATTTTTACAAATGAGTGTGAAATGCAATGAAAATGGTTATACTATATCTGTAAAGTTGTAGTAATTAATGTTTAGTGTATACTGGGAAGACAGTGAAGCAGGACGACTGCTCTAGGAATTACAAAAGCATGCTGTTACTGGAATACTGCTAGGTAGAGGCTGGAAGATCATCATTACCCATTTAACGTTAGGGCACAGAAAGCTCAATTACACACTTCATAAAACAGGTAGACACCCAACACGAGTATGCACACACCGGAATCAGTTACAATCAGTTGAACTTGTCTTACTGGAAAGTAGTGGAGGGAGCTGGTATCATCTGTGAAGGAAGCAAACTGTGATCGTGTTAGACTAAAGTAACCTTGGAAAGGTATCATTTGAAGTATACTGACATTAAATCAACTTCTTAAAAGGAACGGGTTTAGGAGGTAGAGTTACAGCTCCAGAGTGCAGCTCAGCAGGTGATGGTGATGTAGTAATACTTTCCAAATTCCAATAAATGCAAATAAAAAGAAGTATGAGGTGGCAGATACCTAAATAGCAGAAAAACTAACAAGGTGGCTATACTGTTATTTTCTTTAATTAGTCCTTGATGTAAATTGTTGTAAGTAATATGTTAAAACTAAGCACATTAAAGCTACATTTCATGTATTAGTACATAAACTACATTTATCAGGTAGTATAAAATGCTACATGACTTTGGTTGGCCGAAAACTCTGAACAGAGATTGTCACTTTGAGTTTAAAATTGTTGAATTTCCTGAGTGAAGTGTCAGGACTGATGTGAATTATTCTACATGATTTATATTATTGTGGGATTATACATGGTTTGTAAGGAAATCGAAAGATTTTTATGTATTTATTTTGTTTGTATCTCATCTAGCTGTTGCAGCATGTTTATTGGAGGTAAAATGCGTTTTGGAAATATTGAACATCGAACCCTTTAGATGTGACCTTTTGCCTCTGGCCACCATTTTGTCCCCAGGTGTTGAGGACCTGCGATGTCGTTGGGTTTTAATTGGTTGTCAGTCAACCATGATTTTGAAATGTGTCTTGCGGAGGTTGTGGATGTTTTCCGTAATGAACCTGAACCATGTGACACTTTTGTTGATCCTGGTTTTTGTATTTGCAGGTTTAATGGATGTATAATTGCTCGCTTTATGAATAATCAGATCAGCATGCAAAGAGGAGTGAAATTGCGGGCTTTCAGCAGCCAAACAGCGTGCTGGTTCTGATGAGAGGGATCAGACCCAGCTATGTGGAAATCGGCGGCAGAGCTCCGCAGAGAGACATCAAAGCAACTCGCTTTGCTCTCGTCTGATTTTTCATCACACGGGGCGCTTTGCCTCTGACCTGGAGTCTGTAGAGTGAGGGGTTTTACATATGTTGCACGCTGCTCTCCCTTTGTGTCAAATATTTAAATGTTTAAGTCACACTCAGAGGCATTATTACCCAGGGCCTTCAAGGATAAAGCCTTGGACAAGCCAGACTCAAATACTTTGCCCAAACAAACACACATGAGTGCTCTAAATTTAAATATATTAAAATTATTAAACTCATACAGAGACGTTCTAGTAGTATAATACGTATAAAAAAATTAAATGTAATGCCTATGTCAAAATATCTGGATATCCACCAGCCTGCTTCAAAACATGGAGAATTCTATTGACCGTATCAGAGTTGTATTTTTAAAATGCACAATTTCATCTTCTATTTCTGTTCTCACAAAATTTTGTTCCAGTTGAACATGGCTTTGAAATAGATCAGAACAAAGAAATGGACAAAATTGAATAGTTTTCTTATCTCTACATTCTGGAAAGAAACAGATGTTGTGTTGTTTTGTCATTCCTGAACAGGAAATGAAACAAGTTTGTGATTAAATTTACTGCACAACAAGCTCTATAAAACTCAGATATTGTCACAACATCCAGAGGCCTCCACAAAGATCAAACCAGTGCACTGGTGCCCCTTTACACTTGGATAAGATCTTTAAAGTGTTTGGTTGTCTCCTGTGGTTGTAGATTTTGTTGGTGTTGTACAGGATTGTATTTTATTGTCCATACAGACTTCACCCTGATTTCATAAAGACATTACTATATATATTTTTTTATTTATCACATTGTAATATGAGTCCATCTTTTGCAGAAGTCGAGTGTTAACACATCCCTGCAGTAGATGTCAGACAAGGGCATAAAAGTACGCCTGAGTATTTATTATATATCATCGGCTAAGTGCCCAAATGTGTAAGTGTTGAAAAAAATGAACATAAATGGTTTGTGTTGCTTGAAGGTTTGGAGCTGAGCTTTGGACACAACAGGATGCTCAGGTTATTTTATTGTATTTATTCTTGATTGTTGACTTTTTGTTAGATGGATTAAATAAGTATTATAATGTAATATATAGTTATAATATATATTGTTCTGCTGAAACACATTTTTTTTCCTATTCAGTATTAAGTGTTGGTGTGGTCCAAGCTCTGTATTTTATTAAGGCCATGGTTGCTGTTGAATGGGTGCCCAGTGAAAAGGGCTAAGCCCTGGCTCTCTTTCTACAGTGCAGAATGGCTAGGCATTAATCTGGCCCAGCTGGACAGAGGGAAATTAATGATCATTTACACTGACGACATAATCAGGCTTCACGCTGTCCTCCGATACTAAATTGCTTCTTTTGTTCCACAAGGTCTTCCGTCTTTCTCTCTCCATCTCTCTCTGTCAGTGTCTTTCTCTTCCTTGCTCTCAACTCTCCCTCTTTTTCCTTTTTTTTTTTTTCCTCCCAGGTCGTTCTCTGTTATCGGTCATTAAGTGCTACGTTTCCATGGAAACAGCCGGTTTGGCAGGAATTGGCATGCTGTAAAAGCGTCCCTGTGATGTTCAATATGGAGAACTATCTTCCCTCCGCCGAGAGCTTGTCCAGTTTAGTGTGTCATCGCAAACCTGTTTAGGCTGCGAGTTGTGCTGCAGGGCCCCGGCGCTTTGGAGGGAGCTGGCATCTTTCGGCGGGGGCAGATACAGGAGGATGTTGAGGGCGCACCCCCACCCCACACAAAGGCGTACACACGGTGCAGTGCGCCGAAGACGCCCCCCCCCCCTCCATCCCTTATCTCTCAACCCGGGGTTTGTGTAGCTGTTCCCTTAATGCTGTCACTTCTAAGAGCAATGACCCTGATGGCAGGTGACATAGGGGGCTGTCTGTGTGTAATTAGGCTGTGCTCCATGTGTAATGACTTAGCATGGAGCCGCTCTCTATCAGGCCCAGCAGACAGCCACCGTTAGCGTTCAGCGGCGGGGGAGGAGGGAGGAAGCGGCTCGGCCATCACCAAGGGCAAGCCTATAGGACGTTTCAGCAGCCTCGTCTCTCAGAGGGGAGGTTAAATTGAGTTCCTGAGTCAGTGAAAATCCCCCCGTATCGCTTATCGAGAGTCAAGAGGGTTAAATATTCAGTCTGGGAGGTTTGAAATGTAATCTGCACTGTGAGTTTAAATTGTCTTTGGATTCCTCCTTCTCTGCTCTGTTCTGCCTATGGTAAGACAGAGATAAGTGTGCCAGAACAAAATGGCTGTCATAGTGACTGTCACTCACGTATGTTTCAGGGCCCGCAGAGTCAGACATAAAACTCAACTTGCCAAATTATGTTGTACTTGAATCCTATTTAAAAAAAAAAAAAAAAAGTTATCTTTGATATACATTTGGGAGCTACTTCAAAACCAACACTCAGAGAGAGACTGAGCAATGAATGAGTTCACTGCAAAAAAAATAAAACAAAATAAAATAAAACATTCATCTCTCCAAGCAAATTGATCTCAGATTTAGCCCTCCAGGGCTTTTTTTAAAAACATGAAATTATTTCAGATAGATGAGATTATTCCATTTGTTCTTTTCTGTGTTTCTGAGATTTTCTTAAAGCCAACATCAATCTCTTGAAAGAAGTTAAATGTGCCAGATTGCTCTTATAATCAGGCAGTAGTCGTTCAGGTTGTTGAAGGGATTGACCGTTAATGGTGAGTTTGGGATACTGAGCCCCAAATTTATTTTAATACTTGTGTAAATGAGGTAAAAATTATCTAATAATCTAAATTGCCTTAGAAAAAAGAGTGCTGAATGTAATTTCATGTCCAGAAAATTACAGTGATTTTTACAAAGTCTTGAACAAGATCATTTGGATTGACATGGGTTAAAACTATTTTTTTTCCCGCCGTTGTTTGACAAAGTCTGTATGTTTGGATAATGAGCACTATAGTCCACCGCTGTGCATCCCAAGCACGCTATTTTCACCCAGTTGAATTACATAATAACACCTCATTGACCTCTGCTGCTCTAATACTTCTATGAAGTCTCTCCTCCAAATTATAGCTGATGCACTCTCGGCTTTCTCCGGCTCTGCTAGTTGCTTACCCACAGCTCATTATCCGTTTCATATTTACTGATGTTTTACAAGGGGGAACTTAGCAGCGGAGATTTAAGATGACTTGTCTTATTTACAGAGTTTACAGAGAGCAGTAAGGCTGCCAGAGAAGCAGTATTTTTTTTTAATACATCATATTCGACACAGTGAAAAACAGAAAGAGAAAAATCGTTTAGGGTTCAGAACAAGTTGCTAAAGCTTGGCAGAGATGTCGGAGATGCGCAGAGCAGCAGTGTGTATGCAGTGTGGGAAAGATGATGAGGGGATATGAGCTGCAGAGGAGGACAGACAGATGACGTGAAAGAGCAGCGGCGTCTATGCTCTCTGGCACGGATGACCTGGGACCAACATTGTGGGAGTGAGCAGCGAGCTGCAAACCAAAACTAATGCAATTGAACATTGATTATTTAAAAACATAATGAACCAAAAACACTGCCTGAGCTTCAATATTATCAACAGGCTGTACAAAATGCTTTTGAAACAGTGGGTAGTTCCTCTCATAATCCAATTTTTTTGCGTAAAACTTGAATGAACACAGGATAAGCCGTGTCATAGCTAGCCATTTCTATCAACAGACTGAAACAAGCCAAGCTCGCAGTTAGACTGATGGACAGGTGCCAGGCCTCGTCAGTGGCGTGGAAGTGTCGCAGTAATTAGTCAAATGAGGAGGAAGTGGAGGAGACGCAACAGAAAGAGGAAAAACCCCCCTGGGGCTCTGTCTCCTCAGCAGGAGGACCTCCGCGGCCCACTCAGATACGCACAGACGCACACAGAGAAAAACCCGGCCGCGCAGACAAAAATTCACGCACATACCAAATCATAATGCGCACAGTTTCACACATTAGAAGTCTTTTTAGATACAGAAACAAGGAGCACACATGCCCCGTGAAATAACGTACACGCCCACAAACACTCGCACAGACGTGCGCTCATCACGTGTTATTTCTCTACTGCTGTGACTTAATGCGGTGGGATGGGAGATGAAATTTAGATGATTGTATGTTTGATATACAGCGGCCCCTGCCTGAGACATCACCGTGACAATATGCAGGCAGTTTTAGAGCCACATAAAGTATTGAATAGGGGATGGGGACAGGGAGAGGTTGAGGAAGTCAAGAAAATAAGAGAAATAGCAGAAGGAAGAATTATAGGGAGGATATTTTTGCGGCTGTCTATTTGAGAAAACCAAGTGGATGGGAAAAACAATTCCCCACCATCAGCAAGTTAATAAAAAGGCTGCAGTTTATCTCTGTCGAAAAGACAAATACCCTGACTGGGGATGGAAGGGAGTAGAGGAGCACAAGGGGGGAAGGCTGCCCCACATTTCCCTCAGTCCCTCCGCAGCTCCAACAAGTCACTTACTATGAATCCCTCTGTCTGAACGTTTCCAACTGCGCTGGCTCGTTTTCACCCAGCTAGTCCGGCTGAATCCCGCGATCGCACGCCACTTCTGCATGACCCCGTGGTTCTGCTGACAGGGCTAATTAATGGATAGATACAAAAGCGGGTAGTTAAAAGATTGCTGTGGGCTCCATCTGTCCAGCTGGTCTTGTTTGCCTGTTGGTTTGCGCCGTCTGTGGCTTGGCATAGTGAATATCCCCTCTCATACTGCCACACTGGCATGCTTTATCCGATATCCGAGTCTGATTTAATTAAATTTTTTTTTTTTTTTAAGTCTGAAATGCATGAAATGGATCAATTATAATGTAAGACACCGTTTTCAAGGTCAGTTTTTACTAAGGGTCTCGATCGTCTCACGGTCGGATAAGCCGGACTACAGCGATGAATCAGTCATCGCAATCACTAAAACTAGAATTACAAGCACTTTGAACAGCCTCTAGATCTTGTATAATGTGACACAAGTGAGCTGTAGATGGAGATGATAATCGCATCACTTAGGGTGTTGGTAAGATGCGGTGAAGCAGCGAAGACAGCAAGTTTAAATACACTGATTACATTTGAATGAGACTGTACAGTACCTGCAGGTGAATGTGCTATTTCAGCACGGAGATTAGACAAGCCTGAGCATATGCAAAGTCCTGTCTCTGTGGGCTGTTGGCTCACGTGTGTGCGCGCTGATGCCGCTCTGTGCACGTAAATAATGTTTCTCTTTGTTCAGACCTGTTTATATCACCAGTTGACAATCCCTCTGATAATGTTACAGAAGCCAACCCACTCTACACCCCCCCCACCCACCCTCCCATCCATGTCATTTTTCTCTTTCCCTCTCTCTCTAATCTCAAACACTCCCCAAGGGGTGTATGTAAATATTTAGCCCAGCCTTTGTTTCCTATGATGAGTGCCCGGATGCAGCTAGCTCTGAGTTACTGTGCGTTGGCACCGGCACCCTGTGTTGCCTCTCAGACTCTGTGGGAATCATGTCTTTTGCATGTGCAGCGATGGTACTTGCACATCTTTTTTTATCAACAGTAGATATCTAGGCTTTTAAATGGCTGCCATCTGAAAACAACAAATCATCAGCACTTGATAGCTACATGGTGTACATGATACTAAAAGACTGAGGCTAAAGCTGCAAGCACCCAGAAGGCAAAGAAAACAAAACAGGAAACACCCTTGTCCTTGTGTTACGTGTGGATGTAGTTCATCCAGGTGTTGTGATTATGATATGGATAAATGCAGAATCAGGTTATGTCATCCTTCCTAGCTTGCATACTTGTGTATATATCTTACTTCTAACTTTAGAGGAGAGAAGGCTTGGTTGTTGGAGTCTGAATATCCCCAATTCCATTTTAGGCTGGATGGAGCTGCGAACATTATCCTAACTCTGATAGCATCCAGACCATACTCGTGCTATCAGACAGTAAGGAAATACTACACAGTGGATGTGCTAGTTGAGAATATAAACACATTGTTAAATCGGATTCATGGCTCAGTTGTTCTCGTGTTTTTGGCTTTTGAAAGACACCACCCTTCAAACACTTTAAATTAACAGAGCTCCATCCTTCCATGTGTGAAGATATCCAAAATCAGACCTGCCGTGCTTAGTTAGGGTTGTTAAGTCAGGGCTGGACAATCGCTGCTTGTTCAGTCTGCTGTTGCATTCACTGAAAAAGAATCCATTCATTTGAAGGAAATCTTGTAAAAGCGAAATGAAAATCAGGTGTGGAAATTCATGTTTTTGGCAGATACAGCCTCACATACACATCACTTCATGTTTTCTTTTTTTCTGTTGGTGTGATGCAGTGCCAAGCCCTGGTAGACAGTCACAGAGTATTTGCCATCAACACAGGTGGCAGATTAGCTGTATACATGTTGTCCACTGCGGACACTCTCATGCTTTTCCTTTTCTTCTCTGTCTCTTTGGGACAGAAAAACCTCACCGAGACACTAACTTCACAATAGCAGTCAATGTTTCTGCTTTTTCTGCGTCTGACTGGGCTCCTCTGGAGGCTTCCAGTCCTATTGAACTATGAGAGGCTTCTGGTGTGTTTTGTCTTATCGAGCTCCTCTGAGGGGCTTCTGCTCCCTATGTGTTCTCTCTTATTGAACTCTTCCCGGGGCCTGCGGAAGCTGGGTCTGCTCGGCAGAGCCCACTAATATTCCTTAATGATGTGGCATCTGTCTCTGTCAACCTTCGCGCCGCCGCAGCCAGACGCGGCCCATTGTGGCTGACTTCACAGAGAGATAAGCAGTCCTCTCTCTTAGACACAGACGAAGGGACAATAACATCAACACTACCAAAGAACATCAGTGCTACCAGCAAACATAGTGAAAAAGTCAACAAATAAGTCTTTATACAAAGTGGCAGAAGCAGACAGAAATCTTTTTCATTTGTTATCATTTTTACTGTTTCGACTTTCCTCTGCTGTGTTGATGAGGAAGAACATTTTGAAAAATCCAAGGTTTGTGCAATAACACAAGTTGGTTTTGAAATTTTATGCAGCATTAACAAGGTTTTTTTTTCCTTTTTTTTTTTTTTTTTTTTTTTTTTAACCATGCTGAAGCTGAGGAGTATGGGGATTGACTTGCAAAAGAGTGGACTTCTTTGATGAGTGCTTGGAGCCTGCTGAATCTGCATATCACTTTTTAACAGTAATTTTCTGGAGTCTCGCCACCCTCTGTCTTCCCATCTGTGTGTTTACAGTGACACTCAGAGCTTGGCACTCTGGAGCCAGTCATCATGGCTAATGATGAGAACGCGAGTATGTGTGACATGTATGAGTTGCACCGAGGGCGTGAATGGGAGTTCGCGCACGTGTGCATATGCACGTCTCACTGCGTGTGTGTGTGTGAGATTTTCAGAGTGTGTACTTGTCGGTCCTGACTGCCAGAGAAAGCATATTGGTGGCGACTGGCATAGCTACTTCAGTCGTATCCTGTGTGAGCGTTAGCAGCAGAAGGTTCGATTGGCCGTCAGTGGGGCTCTGCAGAGCCACCTCTCCTTTTTTTTTCCTGTGAGAATGACAGGCCTACACAGAAAGCTGTCCAGGCGTCACAGCCTCGAGCCAACAGCATAACTGATTAACACTGCTAATTTGCACCACAGCCTTTCCAATCCATGAATTATCATTCCTCTTTACAAAAAAGATGGACAACACAGAACAGTCACATCCATTGAATTCCTTTTTTTTTTTCTGTTTTGAACATGTTCATTTTTTTATACTCAAGCTCAGAGCCGACATGAGTGTAAATGGGGCTTAACTACGCCGATAATCTTTTAGTGGGGGAAAAACCCGTCAATCACTGACATCCTTTCAAGAAAATAAATAATTGGGTATTTCTTCTGCAGACGTACACAGCAAAGGCGTTGGTGTATACAGCAATGGAGAGTAACTTTGTACCTTTACTCAACTACTACATTTTACTCACTACTGCACTTCTAGAAGCGAGGTACATTTTACCATATTATACTTCTACATTATATTTCAACCCCACTCCATACTTTTCAAATTTTAATCATAAAACATGAACAGTTTATAATATATGAAGGGTTTTTTTCTAGATTTAACCACCTAACAGTATATAAAGCAATCAAAACTCACTCTACCTCCACCAATTTCAACAGTAAAGTACTGCTCACATGTTAATGCATCAAATATAATGCTCCAACAATAGAATAATATAACCCTGACAGGGGTGTTCTGCATAATGAGGGCTTTTAAGTTTAATAATAAATCACATTTGGTTACCAGGAACTTTACATTTTTGTTGGAGGACTTTTACCTGTAATGGAGTATTTTTGATTTGCTACTTTAACACCGGCAAATGATATGAGTATTTCTTCCATGATTAACTATATATTTTTTAGATTGGACGTTATATACATTGTAGTAGACTAAAGAAAATCAATAATAGAAGAAAGTTGAATTTACTACACATCTCATTGGACAGTAGGTTTCCTGTACTGTAAACAACTGAATAATTTAATATACAATCATACCAAATTTAGACATATAATAAGCATATAATAATGTAAATGTTCATATTTTATTTACAGTAAGCTTGTGTTTCTCTGTTTTCCACGATGTTTCATTTGTTCTTGCTGTTTATTTTCTACAAGCACCTACAAGTGGATTGCCTCAGCTCAAACACTGCATATGATTATCAGTAAAGTTGCCTGCCACAGTGCCTGGTTTTTCTCCTGTAGCTGCCCCATTACCTGTGAGTGAGTCAAGCTCTAAAGCCCTCAAATATCATTTCAGGCGGGCTGATGTGCTTATGGCCCTTCAGCGATGATGGTCACTCATCTCCAACCTCTAGCTAAAGGGGATTTAAAGCTCCTCAGGCCTATCGTGGCTGGCATTACCGCGCGGCGTCGGTCTGCACCCAGCGCTCCTGCAGTCTAATGCTCATTGGCTCCTCAGCGGGCTGAGGCTCTGTCTGGTTGACAGCACAGCTCAGTCTCCCCTCAGAACGCACACAGACGTCATCAGCCCCGTTACGGGAGCTTGTAATGGCCAACCTGTCATATAGAGGAGCACCCCCGCCAGTGCTATCTATCTTTATTTGTTTCTCTTTGTGTTTTTATTAGTCCATGTAGAGTGATAAAAGGAATAAAACAGACTCCTCCTCAGGCAAACATTTATCGTGTTTGACATACAGAATGGCAGAGAAACTGATACCAGTGCCATTATTGTGGCAGTACATGATGTACAATAGATGTAGGTCACTGGAGAGGGGGGCAGACTGTGGAGGTGGATAGAGTAAACAGGTGTCATACCCATTTACACTCAGGGAACACACGGCAGCGCTGGTATATAATACTCATCTATTACGTGTTAGGCTGATGTACATTTAGTGGTGGTCAATGTAGATGAAACTGTAGCAATTAGAGCATGTAACCTTTATAAGTATGATACAATATTTACCATTAACTATTTATATCAATATCAGTCAAATGTCTGAATGAAGTAGCTCTTGTTGTGTGTTATTAGTACAACACAATCTTATTATTCAATAGACTATACAGTGACAGATTTTAGTTAAATTGAATTTAAATTTAGACATCAGAACTATGAGCCACAATATCTCAATATGCAAATTGCAGCCGGAAGGGATACGGTGATGATAAATGGTAAGATTGAAATATTCTCGAGGCCTGTGTGGTTTAATCTTCTGTCCTCTGGCAAACAGCAGAAATGTTTGTTTAAAGTATGATCTGTAGGTTTACCCTGGACCCACAGTTGATATTGTAGGAGTCAGTTTAATAGTAGCTCTGCTTTTATTTTAGAGCTGGGAGCTGATTTGCATTTACCACCTGAATGTTGTGTTGCAGCACCATATTTTCATACATTTTAGACCACACTGTGACATTGACATTTCTCAGCAGTTTTCTCGCTCTGTGCTTTGAGGATGTAATTAAGCACTGCGTTTTCCCATGAGGCTGTTTGATGATTGTAGTAGTAGAAACGGCACAATTATGCAGTACATTACAATAATTTAAAATCCCTAAATATAGAGAAAGAATGCAGGACAAGTAATGTAAGTTGCATGAGAAAGTTTCCCCCCTGAAGAATACTCCCTCAGCTCTCATTTTTCCTGAAAAAGGATTCACGAAAACAAAAATGGACCTTACTGCCTATTATAACAAATAAAAAATATTTTGGAATTCCCACAAGCAATGTGAGTTTTATTGATCTATGTCTTTGTCTTTTGTGCTTTGTTTCTGAGCTCAGAGCAGAGAAGGCTCTGCCTGTAATGTCCCCGAGTCTGCCATGAATCTTCCAGAGAGAGGCAGACCCAGAGAGCACTACCACACATTAAGGGAATGAATATTGATTTAAAAACAAATTTGACATGGTTTTTAAATCGACTTGAAAAAATGCATTGCTTAAAAGAGTCAGGAGTTTGTAGTCTGTCAATGGAGCGGAGAAAAACTCGCTCCTGTTTTATAGTTTAATGAGATTACATTAATGGCTTCTTCCACCTTGAGAAAAAGCCTACTGAAATGGCGTGTGTCACTGTCTGTGTGTGCAAATGTGTGAGTATGTTCATGCGTGTGGATCCTCACGTGATTATTGGTCTCAGGTCTGAGGACTGCCTCATTCAGAGCTAAGAGGTAATGACTAATTCCTCTGTGTATGCTTGCATGGACTGTTGAATTGCAGACTGATGACTTTTTCAGGACGAGTAGCTGAAGCACAAAATGAACGAAGCAAAACCAAAAGAATTGAACCACCTGTTTGACTCATCAAAACACTTTTTTTTGTTCCATTAGGTTGGCGTAATGTATGCAGATTTCACCTTTCACGTGGAGAAGCAGTTTAAAATATTGTTTGAGACTAAGCAGGTTTCCTGATCCCTCAGAGGGCGGCCAAAATAAGACACCAGGCAATCTTGTCGGAGTGCTTGGTTGGCACGGTCTGAGCTTCTGGGTCCAGGTTTGCCTGCTCAGTGGGCCAGTGGAAGGAAACTGCCTCTGGCTGCCTGCCCGGCCTTCAGCCCGACAGAGACAGATCATATGGACAACAGTGTTTTCCTTTCCTAATTGCTGCACATCAACACATCAATCCCGCAGACATAATATTTCATAACGGAGCGAGAGATCCTTACTTTGGCAATTTTAAAAGAAATGTGAGAATGTTCAGTTTCTAAACATTCAATCATGTTGACGTGTGTGCTGTAATGTGTTGGGATCACCAGTTGAATCTCAAACACCCTACTGTAGATAGTCACTGAAAGCCACAGTAGCCCAGTTTAATTGATTCACAACCTTAACAACATGATAAATACAAACAGTGACTTTCTCATTGTGAACACACCCATTTTCATTTTTTTATTTTACAGAGTGCTGTTAATGAAAGCACCAAAGTCAGGCCTGGTTGGGAAACAAACAGGAACCTGAAATCAACCTCTTAAGTCTGCCTGAGAAACGTCTCACTTCAACCCTGTTTTTAAGGCACTGGCTAACTGTTTACAAGAGATGTTGAGATTTGTCTAATTTCCGTTTCACAATATTTTTATACTTTCTTTGCTTTTTTTGAGTATATAGTGGCATGACATCTTATTAATCTCCCATCAGATCAACCACTTTCAGTCGTTAGCTACTGTGTGCAAAACACTGCCATGGGTGGTAAAAAAAAAAAAAATCCCAAGCATCAGCCACATGCAAACACACAGAAATTTTCATCCTATGTGCCCACAAACAGCAAAAATGATTTTAAAAAATTTGCACAGTGGCAATTTTTGTTTGAGTCCTGCACGTTTCCGGTTTTGCAAACTCCCTGTGTGCCTGACCAGACCCGACCCTGCCTGACATGTGATTATAAGAATTGCAACCTGACTGGCTAAATCTGCTCCAAACTGTCTGCTGGGCAGTGTAGGTAAAAGCTAACTAAATTAAAGTTAAAAAAAAAAAAGATGAATAAAAAAACTCATTCAGATTGTGCAGGCAGAAAAACCCTCCATGTTTTCAGTATATTATTTTTCTCTTGTGTTCCTCTTGCTGAGACCAACTTGATGGGACCAACACCCGCACCTCTCTTAAACTGTGCATATTATTATGCACTGCTGGCACAGTGCTGATGCCTTCATTAATTATTTAAATATACAAACAAGACATCAGGATTTAACTGTTAAGTGACCTTTTTTCTGACACTGCTTAGCTGTTATAAAAGATAAAAGAGAAAAGATTATGCTATAGTCATTTGTTGAATAGCACCAGACTAGCAAGTCTCCAAGATTGTTCAAGAATTTGTTTTTGGTGGATAAATTTGGGCGGAGGACATAAATTAGAGTTTTCAAATATGAAGAAGAGGATCCTAACCAAGGAGTTCAGAATGTATTGTTTTGCCAATATTAAATGTGTATTAAATGTACAGTTTGCAGGTTTACAACTGGCGCCAGTACCTGGTTGCAGTTGCAGGTGCTCCTCACTGCCATACATATATAAGGTCTTTGTCGTTGTCGTCTCGCATATGTTTTTCCTACTCAGACTTAAACTAAAGCTTTAAATGCACATTTTCAATCATGATTTTAGTTACTTTTAATTGCATGTTTTTCTCTGTGGAGTGCATTGCATTATATCATCATGTACTAGGGGTTCAATATAAAGTGGAATCACTCGAGGAAATTATTGATTAAAGAAGAGAGTTTAGTACCTCAGACTAAGGGCAATTAACTAGACACACAACCTGAGCACATGCAGCATTTCAGGCCTGCGTTTAAAATTTAAAAAGGCCCTAATTGCTCTAAAATATTCAACAACAACAGGATTTTTCTGGGTTTTCTTCACAGGAACTATACAAAAAGGCTTTATGGTGCAAAAGTGGGTCTTGCAGTGTCTCAGGGCAGCAGGATAAGTGGTAATCCCTCGGGTGGTTCTCTGTTGTAGACTACAGATCCTGTAGAGAGTCTGGGTCGCTGAGTCAGCCTTCACAATTCTTCCAGGGGTAGCAGACTAATCTCCCAAGTACCTTCCTCTGTCAGTGGTCCAAGCATCTGTCGTTCTGCCTCTGGATGCCACTCCTGTCCAAGCATCCCAAACCCATTTCTCTTACTTGTTTTCTGTGGTTTGCAAACCCTCTGTCTGTTTAATTGGTCTTACTCGATTTTTACTCTGGTAACTCCCCGATAAGAGTATTGCTGTTTCTGAATCAAAATGTCGTAATTCCTACTCGCACCTCAAATAGGGTATTATACGGCCTGTTTCGTTTAGGGTAGCCTCAATAACCCATTGGATAAAGTCACAAATATGTTGTTGCCAAACTGTAAATAAAGAGGCTTGTTTTGGTTCCAAAGGAGTTAACGTTGTGGAGATACAAGGTGTTCACCCAGCAGTGAGGATCTGCTGGAGTTTGCATTTATTTAATTTGATCCTGACTGCCAGACTGCAGCTGGCTAGCTAAGTGCTTTGCCATTAGGGCTCTGTTCTGTGTTTAATTCAGTACAGTGCCGAGGCTTACGGGTCTAATGGCAGGCTGCATACCGCCTGCTCTACAGTAAATGTTTACCATCTTCTGTGCTACCTTGAGAATAAGCAAACAGCTCCTCTGCGATCTTCTTAATTAAACTAATGGTGCCGGTAACCTGACCTCTGATTCTCCGTGTTCTCCATCTGCAGATTTACAATGAGAAGAAGAGCCAGTTCGAAATCAAGAGAAACAACCCCAAGGACCTGGTGGAGCGAGTGGCACGGGACATCTCCAAGCTGCTCAACAGTAAGAGGAAAGCCCTGGAGGTAAGACGAAGAGGCGCCGCGTATTATAACATCTGTGTAGAAACAAGCACGCCGTCCACGCGGACAGATGCACACAAACACGGTGGATCAGGTGACTCGCCTGGAAAGATGTATAAAAAAAACCAACAGCTATTCCTCTGTCTTTAAATTCTCAGCTCGGCTTATATTCAAGACTCAGGAGATGGGTGATGTGGTACATATTATAATAGACATTTGTTTTGTGTGAGACAATAAATCATCAAAATAACGCCAAACAGCAGGAACATTTTTTTGTCAACAGTATCATCATCTATAATAGAACTCTGATGATTTTTTGCACTCTCTGAACTGGCCATCATCTCAGTTTTTTTTTTATTTTTCGGTCCTCCTGTCTGTCTACACTTACATTTCCTTCTTTTCAGTGTGGACACACAACTGGATGATGGAAAGGGGATCAACTTTATTCCCTCAATTTAAACTCTTGTAGAAAGCAGTGTAATTCCTCTTTATAGATGAAATACAATTTTACTGTAAGCTGATTATATTTTTTCAATGACAAAAAAAGGGAAGATAATCATCTTTATCTTTTTTTATTTGCCCAGCACTTTTTTTTTTTTGTTTAATATTGGAGGCCTATATTCTGAATGACAGTTTGTGTGGTGCACGAGAAGAAAGGTTATTTCAGAGGTTATCATTTCAATGTCCTGCATTTTGGGATATAATTATTACCACTGTTATGCTCAGACAGTCCTGTGATTAGTTAAAAATTTGTTTCGCTCTCACAGCGGGGAACCTCTCACCCTGTGGAGAAAAGAGGAGGGGGAGGAGTGCGGAGGCAGGGAAGACGAGTGACAAGGAGGGAAATGAGAAAAGTGTACACAATCAATTTATAATTTTTAAAAGCCAGAGATAAAGAAAAGAGGCATTTGCGCTAACCCTAAAAAAATTTGGATTTTTAAAATCAAACTGTTGTCTCTCCTGTTTAGCCGCCTGTCTGAGAGCACATGTAAGTTTGTTCAAATCATCTTCATGCTCAAAATTACAGGACACGTTGAGAGCATGTAATTCCCAAATTACCTGATTAGAATTTGTATTTATTGCTATATTTGAAGCTAAATTTGTTCAGTTTTTTTTCTCCACAATGACGGCGAGGCTCTCCTTTTTAATCAGTTTGGTGATTCTCATCTTCTCCGCCCACATATACGCACGCACACACACAGCGGCACACAAACCCTGATTCCTTTAAATCACTGTGCTCATCTTTTATTGAATGATGCGTGAGCTACACACACACACACTGAAACTGTTGAGGCTGTAATGTGCATTTAGGTATGAATATTTTCCATTTAACATACAGTACATACACATTACAAAAGCTACACATTCATGTCACAATCTTTGGCTTAAACACTTGTTCAGGAAGGTATTATTTGAATTTCATCCACATGGCACCTTATATAAGGAGTGGAGGCGATTGAGGGACTGTCCACTTTCCTTCACCCTGTTTCTGCCCAGATATGGTCACTCAAAGCGAAAGCATTGACATTTTTCAGCACAGCTGAAGCCGGCAGAAGTATATCTTTTAAGAGCACAAGGGTCTTGCAGGACGAGACACATTCATTGCAAAGGAGCAAAAGTGTCTCAGAGGCACAGGTAATTCTACAGCTCAGGTCCTAAAAGGGAAGAAGGCGTTACTGTACATCTCCTGTGGTCCTGCGTGGGATTGCATTTGGAATGGCACTGACCCTCCACCCTGGTTTTTTGGAAAGACAGGGAGGCCGCACTATACTCCCACCTTTTTCCCCCTCCAACTCCCTCAACACACACAGACACAACCTCCCCACCCCAACCTCCACGGGCCACACTGTCACCTCACATCCTGTCTGGGAGATTCACTCAGGAGGGAGGAAATGAGGTGAAAAAAGAGAAGGGCTGGAATGAGAATATCTCCCTGGGGCGTGGAAAAATCAAGAAAATGATGTTCAGAAATTCATAGATTTAAAAATGAGCAGCAAGCGGGAGGGAAGGAGAGAGGGAGCAGAGAAGGGTGGGGAGGTGATGTAGACGGGGGGAAAGAGAGATTTTGGGGGAAAAAAATCAAAAGAAGAAAGCAGACAGGAGAGGAAAAGGGAGTCGGTTGATAAAATTGCAAAAAGGGAACAAGAAATGCAGAAGAAGCAAAAACAGAGTCATTATATCATTATAGAACACAAACCTTAACAAAAAGTATGCAACAAGTTAATATGTTTCATTTAGGAAGGTTATGATTTATTTTTTTAAATTCATGAAACTAAAAATCCAAGACTGTAGGCGAATAAATTCATGTGGACTTCATTATTCATACAGGAGAGAAAAGTGAAAGCCATGTCTTAATGCAGTCTGCAGATAAGAAGGTCTCAAACTCCGCTCAGCACAGTATTGACAGCGTTTTATATTCCAGCCTGTTTCTACCCCCTGTAATGGTTATTTAGTCCCAAATATTCCTGCCACACATTTAAAGAAGACGAACAGTGCGCGTGTGTACGTGTGTGTGTTTGTGCGTGTGTGTGCATGCAAGAAGAAATTATTCTTCTGCAACCTATTTAAATACTGCTTGGGGTGATTTGTTGTAATTCATGTTTATATTACTAATGAGAAAATACACATTGACTCTAAATACTCAGTTACTGATATAAAGTGGGGAGGGACGCCTTTCTCAGCGCTCTGGATTTAGTCACTTAATTCCTAAATTAGCAAAACATTTTAATCATTTAAATGGTGTGCTCACACGGCTTGGAAAAGAGAGAAGAAGAGAAAAAGAAACTAAATCCGGTAGGTGAGCGTTTATTTGTTTACCTGTCTGGGCTCACACTGTAGCAGGGGGTTATTACTGCAGTTAGCGAGATACAGTTTGTGGCAACAGTTAGAAAAGACAGCTTAATTAACACAGAGAGTCTTTTTGTATCCTGCATTCCAGCTATAATATCCACATTTGGTTTAACTACTTCAGCAATTTACGCTCACTCTCACACAGCCACTGTCAAACTAGGTATCTAAATATCTATAAAATACCATCCACAGTGCAGTTCCCCTCACCTTAAAAATGGATGCAGCATGAGCTGACGTTTTTGTTAAAGGCCTCTCAATGTTTATTCTTTTCCTTCCCTTGTCTTAATCTCCTCCACTCCATGTCCCTGTCTGCTCTCCTCTTTTTGCCTCTGGCTTCAGCCGTCTTCTCAAACAATGATCTGATTCTCCGATCTGCGCCAAAATTAAAATGTAACACAAACCCTGGTAGGCTGACAGGCTCGCATGTTGCCGCCGGACACTTTGTATAAATCTTTTTATTTTCTGAGGCAGGTTGAAATATGATTCGGGAAAGCTTCCTCTGATGTTTAAAATTTTAGCTTACCTCAGTGGCCCTGTGAGTTGCAGCTGACACCTGGACTCACTGTTTTTATTTGAGGCCGGATAAGCTGACTTTGCAGGCACATTTAAATCTAGTAAGTTACTGTAAATTCCCAAAGTTTTCAGTGTGTCGATGTTTGCTGTTCCATTACTGTGATCTATTGCTTGAAGCACATTTGAGTGCAAATTGAAAAGGTTTCTTTTTTAAGTCAAACTCCTGTGAAACTGGCTTCTGTAACTTACTGTGAAAATAGACAGAAAATATGTGTTTGTTTTTTTAATTGAAAAAACAGAAACCCACATGCTTTTCCTGTTTTAGTCTTCAAATGATCCATTTTTATAGAAATTAACATAAAATTAGGAAATCAGAAAATAACTTTTTACTTTTAGAAGTCAACTCCTAACTTTTATAATTAAAACACCACACTCCACAGTTTGTGTGTTGGAGTGTAAAAAATAATGTTTTGTTGTATTTAATGTGTTAACATCAATGTTACACATCTTATTTTAACTTAGAAGGGGAGATGAACTGGCTCATTGCTTCCCTTAATAAAGCATTCTAAACATAACTGTGTAATTTCAAATAATATAATAATATGCATTATTCTGCGACTCATAGACACAATACAATCCCTGTCACACACTGCGCCATCTCACACCACGACCACAAGTTAATTCTCTGCCTGTGGGAAACGCTGGTCCATTTGCAGTTGTTTTATTCAGTCCACAGCAGGTCAGCTGAACATGCAAATCTGTGAGATTTGTTTATAAGCAAGGATGGAATTCAAATACAGTATGGTGAATAAAGTTTACAATGATAAATGATTAATACATGAATATTTACTCATAACAAATTACACATTCTTTCTGTTTAGGGCATTGTAATAAAACAGAGCTGTAAATAAAGCATAGGTTGATAAGGTTATAGTATGCTGTTCAGTGAGTGTTACATATGCACATCACATGCACTTTGCACTTCCATCGTGTCTTCCTGTGCGTACATGTTATCAGAGCAACAGGCTCACAGCTGAGCGATGCTACAGGAGTGTCTGTCTGACAGGCCTTTTAACCCAGAGCAGCCAGAGAGAACACAGCCCTCCACGTAACCTGTCATGTGTATAAAGCCAAACAGGTGCGATAGGCCTCCCACACTGATCTGAGCTATCATCCCTTCCTCTGCCCCCCTTTGTGACGCTCCACATGATCGCCACAGAGGCCTGAGACCAGTTGGGCCCCTCAGAAACGTCTGAGACTGCACAGCATCCTGTACGCTGTCAGTCAAAGCCGGGCAGAGTCGAGCTGTCAGTCAGAGCTGCTGCTGGGATTTTCCAGCCTCGGGGAGGAAAGATGAGGCCACGAGCTACAGACAAAGATCATGTTACATTCCCATCACCTGCCGCACAGCAAAACTACCATTGTCAAAGCTCTTAAGTTATGATTTCACAGAGGGGACTGGTGGCATAGAGAGGGGACTAAGGTTGGTCTAATCCAATTACACAGATCTCAATACTATCCCAATACCACTAAGAGGCTGAAGGATGGCTGCCTCTGGGCTGCTTGCTGCTTGATGGATATGCACCCAGCTCTCCACCGGGTCGGTTATTGAGATGATTGCAGGAAATGAGGCAGGAAGGTGCATGTTCTTAAAAATACAGCCAAGGATACGTACCACCATCAACACAAGCTGAAAACTTAGCAGCAGGTGCACAGATACAGTAGAAAGGATAAACAGTGTTTGCACTGGGGCCTTTTTGTCAAACAAGTGTGCATGCTGAGATTTGTGGTTCACTCCACTGTGATGGGGGAAAAAAAAAGGTTGACCCATATAAATAGATATGATTCACTCTGAGGTTTGTGTGCAACACAGCGACGGCAGATGTGCAGCAAATGTCTTTAGACCAGAAGTGAAACTGACAAGTAGAGTAGTCGCACCTGGGATGTTCACACCTGAGGTGGATTTGTATCCGGTCCAGCAGCTTCCCCGATGCCTTTTTAAAATATGGTGAACAACAGTCACAGCATCCAAACATTTATCTTTTTTCATTGTCATCTTTCTTAAATTAGTATCGATTATATAGCTCAGTATGTTTGCCCACATTACTTAATATCACCCTATTTCTCTGTGTCTGTGCCTTCATCTGTTGGTCTGTTGCATTATGAACAACAATAGTAGTTATTTTATATATCAGATTCATTCTTGACCTTGGAAACACCTCTAAATACCCTGAAATTTGTTTAAGTAAAAGGTTGTAAATGGCTGATTTTTATTAACTTTAGACAGAGCCAGGCTAGCTGTTTCCCCCTCTTTCCAGTCTTTATATTAAGCTAAACTAAACTAAGCAGAGATGTACAGAGATGAGAGTTGTCAGATACCCAGTTGAGCTATTTAACACTAGTAAATGGCTCTTGAGTTAAGATTGGTCAGATCTGTCAAATTAAAAAACAAACAGTGAGAGATTTTCTGCTTCAGATCTGGTAATATAAATATTATGATCATCAAATGTGTCAAAATATTTATTTGGGGCAAAAGGTCAATTTTTCCAAAGTTATTGAAGCTGCCTCTGTAATTGCAGTAAACAAGCCTGAATTGATGATGTGCCTTTTGTAGTAAGAGAATTTTAAAACTACAAATGGGACGTGACAAGTAGGCTCCTTTGATTGTCCAAGAATACAACGTGAATTGACGAAAATGGTGGACGGGGGGGGGGCTGGCTCTCTATCAGGAATGACGGAGATGTTCTGTGACTTCTCGGTCATGCTGATAGTGATAGTGAGAGATTGCAGAAGAGCTCGGACCGGACACTGTGCAGGGACAGCAAAAGTGTGCTTGACAGAATTAATCAATCAGACTGCGTGGGCCTCCGTCTCCTCCTGACCGTGGAAACCAAGACGACACAGCCAGGTCAGGGATGGGGAGGGACGGGCCGCTCCGAGTCATCTGTCATCACGTTACATCCATTAATAATTCACTGCGACACAGACTCTTGCGCGTGGCACGCACAGCTAACACGCGTGCTGAAAGGAGTGTGAGCACGCACGTGTTGGCACAGGTGTGAACATTTGGATCTACTCACCTGTGAGCGCCCCGACCTGTTCACACCGAGCTCACCTGCAACACTTTTTACACTGTTTAGAAATGACACTTGAAATACTCAGTAATGTTTCCACTAAAGAAACTGAGTGACTTAGAGCTGACATTGAACAATTATCAAACTGCAAAATGGTAGCAGCAGTCTGTCGGTCATGCACTAGCCTTGCTCGCTTGTGGCCTATTTCTCAAATATTTTTTTTTCTTTCTTTTTCAATCATTCTGACAGCTTTATATACTTCTCTATGACAGAGAACACCGATATAATAATTTTTTGGAAAAATAACACTACTAGTGTTTCTGTAACTCAGCAGCCCTCAGTTTACACTTCCAATGGTTTTTGATCACTGAATGCTGTACCAACTTAATGAGTGGTCAAAAAACCACTGGTCATCTCAGAATAATTGTCTCAGAGTATCCAACAAAGTGACTTCTTTTTGACTTCGCTCACTATTTCCATGAGGGAAATAGTGAGCAGAGGTGGGGTGATAACGCACACTGTGGTTGATGAGGTGCCGGCTTGCATTAAACAAAAACTATAAAGACAAAAAGGAGGCGAAGCAACTCTCGCTCTTTTTGATTCAGTGCATATTTATCAGAATGAAGGTCAGTGTTTCAGAGAAATGTTGCTATGATTACTTAGTAGTTTGATAATGAATGAAAAGGCAGCAACTCTGTACTTTAATGAGAAGTCATACTTAATATTCGTATTTGTTAATGGTTGTCCCAGAAAACAATGAGAAATCAACAGTTTAATTATTGTTACTGCAGTAACTCTGGGAGTAAACCCACCTCCTTGGAGTGTGTGGTTGATGACTTGAGTCGTCATCCCAGCGAGATCTCAGACGCCTCAGTGACTGGCTTTAATTGAACAGGCATCCGGCACAAATAACCAATTTATAACAGCTAAATTTAGCCCCTCAGTCTTTTAAAGGGCCACCAGCCCAAAAAATGAGGCTCCCGCTATCACACCACTGTGAAGCTGTTGTGAGTAGTGAGGGCTGTCACTTGGATCTGGATTGGCCCTCAGTGGTAAAGCGTAAAGAGCTGGAGGATTAGTGAAGTGAAGCTCTGTCTTTGTCTAACGTGGGTCTGGTTACTGATTTTAATACGGCCTCTGGCGACTCTTTTCAGTCAGTGCTGTGCTGTGTTGTGTGTTGCCTGCTGTGCCGGTAAGTCGGCGAAGAACTGCATACATCCTTTCAAAGAGATCTTTAAAAATATCGCTAGGCTTTCTAAATCACTTGAAAACACTTGAGTTCGAGACTCAAAGTTTCTGCCATTCCCAACAGCAACAGCACGACAGCAGCTGGTGTGCACACAATGAATTACACCACCGGCAGCAAGTGATTATGTCCCTCCTGTTGGCGTGAAGCGATGACAAATGAAGGAGTTGTCTCTCACTTTCAGAGGGAGCAAGATTTCCCTGCAGCCTCGCTCCCCTCGCACCTCATTCTGAAGCAACATTTAAGTGAAGTTTTGCAGGGAGTATTTGGAAGTGTGTATGCTCTGATCATCATTACTATTGCTAAAGGAGTCCTCTTGCATGGAAGTTTAATTTATTCCTGTTAGTCCAGGTGTAGCCTTCGTCACTGTCTCTGAACACAAAACATATTTTTATGTCTTTACACCCCTGCAGTTTATTTCTCTCCCCTAACCCATCATTTTTTCTCATGTCAGTGGTTAATGTCCATCCCTGTCCTCATCATAGCATCAAAACTTGATCCACACACTTGCTATTAACCTCCCTGAGGCACAGCATGCCACACAGTAATAGCGAGCACCCCTCGGTATGGCTTGTGTTCATTTAGGCAGCTTAATGAATTACAAGGGCTTCATAATGAGTGTGTCTGAGCAGTGCTGTGGGGAGGTCAGATGGTTTGAATAACTAATGAACCCAATCACCAGTCAGAACTTTAACACGCGTGGAACATTTTGTATATGCTGTCGTAGAAGACATAGCTACATATTACAACCCCAGCCCTCCCACCACCAACACCACCGCCGCCACCGTGAGACTCTAACAAAGTAATTTGGTTTTCCATTTCCTGTAGGCCTTTAGAGAGGCACTTATAACTCTCAGGTCCCATCAGGGAAGAACAGGGGAAGTAGGCCGAGCTCTACTTGGGTAAAAATAGAAGAGAAAACTTTACAACTCGCAGTGTGCAGTGATTGGCAAAAGCATATCAAATTTCTCTGAGTGCAGTTCAGAGAGGTTCAATCAGTGTACCTGAGGACATACACCATTTTGGTATCTTTTATGTATGCCCTTGGGGTCCTGGACTGTCCCTTCAAAGTGATGTTTTGGAATTTTTTGGTGCAACTGCAGAATCATTGTAAAATCATTAAAACATCCACTCTGATGCAGAGGAAAATGTCTCTGTAGTGTTTTCAGTACACGAACATGATTATTGAAATTAAACCAACGTAAGGACTGTCTTTATTATTTATTATTGTTTTTATCATATCTTCTGATATGATCTGATATGTCAGTCATGATCTGCTGGGTTTTTTTTTTGTATCCCTGAACAAAATAAAAATCAGATTTCTACAAGAATGAGCTGAGAATTGCTCACGATGAAGCAGAAATGAAACTTCCAGTTTGACCTTCCATTAACATCCAGCTCGATAATGTCAACAATGTAGATTCTCAAACTTCTCAACCTGAGAATAGTCAAATATATTTTGTAATATAAAAAATAGTATTAGTAAAAATAGTATTTCTCTACATTAGACATACTATAACAAGAGTCTTCTGCCAGGCCAGCTGTTTTGTTCATCTTCATCAACAGCAGGATGACAATAACAATGCCAATGTTTTCACAGGGTGAAGTATAATGTTTTCTATTTTCACCATCTTAATTTAGCATGTACCTATGCTAACATTTGCCAAGTAGCACAGAACACAGAGTTTTTCATTTGATCTTTATTGAAGCATTTATGCCAACATTAGTGCTTACATGAGGGATATCTAAGTTTATTGGTGGTAAGTGTTATTGGAACATGTACTGTAAATATAAGATTTAAATTAGAGTAGAGATATTGGTAGCTTGGACGCCTCAACAGTCGAGCTTTATAAATAGACAACATGACATGGCTACTATTTTTAAGGACAAACATTAAGGTTGACTACACAAAAGTTATGTTAAAAAAAGACAGACATCCTTTAATTTTGTACATGAAGCCTAGCTTGATTTTTCTTTTTAAATTTCCTTTCCTCTTTAAATTACCTTTCTGAGTCAAATGTTGAATATTCATCTTGAATGACAGTCTGCTGTTGAGTCAAATTCCTAGGTATTTCTATATCAAAGTACAGCTGAGGCTAATGGGAATGGTAGTAGATATGGCCACTATCTTAAACCCAGAAATCTCAACCTCATGGTGGCAGAAGAGGAAAAAGTCAGGGATCACTAATGGCATTGGGATTCATCATCTAGGACTCCTGAATGCCTTTAATCAAGTTGATTTAGAAATATTTCTCTGGATAAATGAGCTTTGACCTGCCGGTGGTGGTTGAAAAGTCAGGGCAGCAGTCTTCAACCTCAGGGGACCACGAACAACCGCACAAAAACAGTTGTTGAGATATTTCAGTCTATCCCTAAAGCTACACCTCTAATGTGGCTGAAAAAGTTCCCTTCAACATTTATCTTCCTTTACCCAAGGACTAGAGACATTAGTTGCTCTACTTTCTTAGTGATATACACACTAATTGTGCATACCGAGGTAGACACACTCCGACACATGGTTGCGCGCACAATCACACAATCACACACACACGCGCGCGCATTGATTCACACATCCCCTCCCATAATCTCCTCCCCAATCCCCTGGCCCCTGTCATTCAGATCTATGAACTTCCATTAGCAACCATCTGTTACAACCTGCAGCAAAGCTATTACACTTCACACACGCACACGCGCATATGAATGGACACACTTACCTCACTCAACGTATGGCCGACCAACTTCCTCTAAGCCTTGAGAGAATTTGCTGAAGCGTCGCCCGTTTAACCTTCAAAGGAGAAGTCACCTGGACACTGCAAACACCTGCCATGGTGTCACTCTGCTGCTGCCCGCTACAGAGGCGTCAGAAGGTCGGCAAACTTCACGCACAAACACAAACAGAGTGGGAGGTCATTCCTAACACACACAAGCGGGGATAGGTGGCAGCATCATGTTGTAAAAACAGATTGTTGTGTCTTGAGATTACTCTATCTATAGTATTGGGTCATTCTATCACTCCCACTGATAAAGGTCACAACATCCCACCCACTGTTCCTTGGCAGAATTTCACATTCGACAAAATGTCAGAACCTGATCTGCTTCACGACAGCACGCTGCCTCCAGCACTTTTCCTCACATCCTCAATGCACACATTTATTTTAACTCTGAATGTAGCATTTGAATGCACCCCTCCCCCCCGTTTTTTTCTTTTTCTCCTAAACAAATGTCAGTGTACAGCAGAAGATTTATATTTTTTTGCCGTGTTCCTGCTTCACACAAAATCATTCATTTGAGTGACAATATGGGTTCCAGGCAGGAAGCGAGGGGGGGTTTGATTCAGCATCTAATTATCCAACTTCTTCTTGAAAGGAAAAAAATGCTTTCTGTGTTTAAGCAACTTGTTCACGTAGCAATAGCATCTGCTTCACTCCTTCATTTCCCCGTCAGCGAGAGACAAATGAATAGAAATGACTGCTTTGTGCTTTTATGCAGCCGTCTCTCCAAGCTGCATAAAACATATATTTCGAGTCTCCCATGTGCGATTTTTGTATCTGCAGAGTGGGAAGAGAAAAGGAGAGATAGAGACTCTTGAATCAGGAATTGGTGTGCTAAAATGTAGACGTTTCTTTTTCTTTTTTTTTTTTTCTTCAATTGCAAGGCAGCACTCTTGTCTGTTCGTTGTTTTCTTTCCTAGAGGGCACAATTGAAAAAGATCATTTTTATGAAAGGGGCTTTTGAAAAACGCCTCAGCAATCAAATACAAAATATGTGTTATACTACTGTGAGGTGAAAAAAATGAAATAAGCACTGCGCCAAAATAGTGCCGCGTTCGAACAGAAAATTGCATTTTCAGTGACAAAATGGCACTGTGTGGTCATCTGCTTTTCTTCGTGACACACTTTGGTTGAATGGCAAAATAATGTTTTTAATAAAAGATGTCATCACAGTTTAGTGGTCTAAGCAGGTCAAAACCCAACCCAGCTCCAATCCCCCCATCTATCCGCCCTATCAGATCCCTCCACCTTCGCTACCTCCTCTTCATCCCGGCGATTATCTGCCAGCTCCCTCTTATCGGCATCATCAGCTGAGAGGTCATATAGCAAAATGGTTCCCATGGGAGGACGTCAATGTGCAAACTTCTGTGGATGCAAACAGGGAAGGAGATATAAGGCTCTTTTGCCTTCCATTTTGAATTCATCTAGTCTTAAACAGCTTAGTTGCCCAGGTGGTTCTTTGCATGTTGCAGCAAAATTGACCATACAAATTGTGGATTTTTAGATTTTATTAGGATTCAATAATAGAAGCTCTTTGTCAATGAGAAGGTGTTCCTTTTTAACCTGATCACGAGTGGGAGGCCGGATGTTGCTTGTGGGCGGCGAGGTAAATAATCCCTATCTGAATGCTGCCTTCATATCCGCAGCCTGTCTCTGACCCTGGGAAGCTGTGCTTTAATTCCAGTGTGATGGAGAGTCGGGTTCTGCTTGAGCGAGTCCCTTCTTTTCTTTCTGGAATGGACAAGGCAAATAAGGGGCTTGTGGCCTGAAAAGGAGCTGTTAGTTCCTGACAGACCATTGATCGGAAGAACAGGGGCTGTTTTCACAGTATGGTGCTCTTACATAACCAGTTACATACACACACACACACACACACACACACACACACACAGTAACACCAAAGTTATGTAAATCTATTAGCAAATGTCTTCCAAACAGTATTTTATGTTGTGGGCAAAGAAATTACATTTGTAAGTTGTTGAGGTTCAGTGATTTTTAAGAGTGTCACCCCTACAACAGAGTACCATGCAGCCGGTAAGATCATTCAAAATTCTGCCCAAGCTTCTACCCCATTTTTTTAAACAAGGGCTTAGATATTGAGGTAATGTATTGATAACAATTAATAATTAGGTTTTTGTTGTTTTGCTTTTAATGATGCATTTAGATCAAGATGCGTCACATGTAATGATATTTTCTTTTACCCGGATGCACTGCTTTCTCATTGATACGTTCCCTGCCTGAGGAACCTCAATCTCAACCCAGTAACAACCCAAAATTATCAGGTCACACCAGTCACACCAAATCTAGATTTGTTCAGCCGGAAGGAATTGGGAAGGATACGACAGAAACATAAAGTAGTAACATGGTTACTTACTGTAAGTGTATGTACACAGACTAATGGTTTTTATTAAGGAAAATACTGTTGGCTGCAAACACATTTTGGCAATCTGATTTGTAGAAGGGAACATTTTAAAATCTTTTATTTTTCATCCTAGAAAACAAAGTAAAAAAACTATGGGTTTGATCGGAGCTCAAATCACTGCTTGTCTATCCGTTCATAGAGAAAGGGGGAAAAAATGCAGAAAAACTGACTTGAGTAGCCAATGTTGGTTTTCCTCAGATCATAGACTTTTCTGGGAAACTGTAGCAGTGAAGAAAAAAAGTGCCTGGGGTAATAGGACAGATCCATTCACTGCAGAGCTAACAGAGCTTTAGCACTTCAGCTGAACCACATGAGAATGATCCAAGAAATCAACCGGACCACTACAGATCTTGCAGAACAGCCCAGTTTTACCAGGAAAAAGCTCTTTCTTATTGTCAGGGCTTCAGCAACTGGATGGGCTCAGACAATTAAAAGCGATATTCAGAGAAGCTGTTTGCCAGCTCCGTAGGTGCGCCCACAAAAGCTTTTGTTTAAGTCTGAAGCGTAGGACTGTGGGAAATGAAAAGGAAGTTTAACTGCATGTGAAAGACAAAAAGGGATGAGTTTGAAAGGATATGAGAGGTCAAGCAGCTCATATTGCTCACAGGAGGAATGACATTAGTTTCTTTCTGCCTGAGCTGCTGTTGACTCTGTTAAAACATTCTCATCGCGGTTAATGTACACAGTCCCGCCGACCCCTCGTCCCCGCGGAGTGAGGACACTCACGCAGAGAGGCCAAGGGAATCAGAGGACGGCTTGCCTTTATTTTGCTCTTCCATCAGAGCAAGCAGTTAATCTTTGCTCGGCCCCGGCTTATTTGGGCGCCTGCCACCCTAGCCCTGCCCAGGGAGAAAGGCATCACACGCCTCAGCCCTCTCTCCACCCTCCTCACCCCTCCTCGCCTCGCCTTCCTCTCAGCTCTGTTCTCCTTGGCTGACTGGACGAGGTGGCTGCAGATTGAATTATTCTCTCCGTTCCATTTCTTCCAAGTTTGCATTCATTTGCAGTGTGCTGTCACTTCTCTTCTGCTGTGTTTGTTTCTTAAGTGGAAGCCGTTCAGAGTCTGTCTCAGCTTGTTGCATCGTCTCATATCAGTTGTGGCATTGGCCTGCAATCGTGGTTATGCGAAAAAAGAAACAGTGCTTTTATTGGTGTTAGAGCACATTTTCAGAGGCAAATGCCCAGAGTCCCGCTGGTGGCACTGTTGTACGTGTGTGTGTAAGTCAGGGTTCCCACAAGGCACACATTAGATTAGGGACTTTTTTACGTGACTTTCAAAGTCTTTTTGGGTGATGATTACCAGCTTTTAAATGCATGTTTTAGGGGTTAAGACATGTCTTTGGTAAGTAATTGACATTTGTAGTTGTATTTTGTTTTATTTCCTGTTTAGGATTGCACGCTATCAATATTATCATTATCAATTGTCAATACCTGTTGATAATGTTTATGTAACATTTACAATGGTTTTATAATCATTCAGTCAGTCATTACTTAGAAAGTCTTGTTTTGTCTAAACAATAGTCCCAAATCCCATTTTCAGTTCACAATCGTGTAAAATGGAGAAAAGTATTACATTCAAATCCTCACACTGGAGATGTTGGTACCAGTTTGGGTAATTTTTCCTTGGGGAAAAAAATGACTCAATTAATTGATTATTAGTTGTTGACAGGATTAATTGTCTAGTTTATTTGATCAACTCATAATTGTATCCAGTAAAGAAATCTTTTGTATGCTACAAAAAAAATCAAGAAACTCTGCATTTACCTCTATTTAAAATTATTAAAAGACAAAAACACTGTTACACTGTTTTATTAATTTATTTTTGTTAATTGTTTAGTTTAGTTTTATTTTTTTTTAATGTCAAAATGCATTTCTTTTCTCTTCCTGTACGATACGCCAATACTGTCAGTCAGAGATGATATGGGGTGACCAGATAACTACCAACATGTAAAACAGAACTTGGCCGTGGTGTCGTAGCAAGCTAGCGGTGTGCTATCATGGGTCAGAGGTGTGTGTTTGGATCTTGATGGTAAAAAGCTTTTATTTACATTACATCCCTCTACTTAGTCACTAAGGCACTCCCAGGTTTGAATGACCCAATCAAATTAGAAGGATTTGATTTAAATCCCTCTTCTAAACATACCCACATAAAGTGGACTGTTTTACATGTTTCACTGCGAATTCATTGTTACTCAAAATCTGCAAACTTTCAAAGATGCTCTATGCCTATTAGAGCCTTGTATGTGTGTATTGCTAAAAAAAGTCCCTTGTGTCCTCTTCAGTCCAGGAGTTTTGAGTTCACACTATCAAACTCTTGCTCACCCTCCCCTCCCCCCACCTCCCCTCTTCTCTTCTTCCTCGTCCATGATTTCTGCCCTACCGTCTTGAGCTTTGACAGCCTGTCATAACATAATGACCGAACACTTCTCATGATTGGCAGCTGTTTTTCCTTACAGGCCGATGAAGTAGGTAGGCAGGGAGATGTGGTTTGATGCCCAGTTACCTTGTTTCCTCACTGACTGACAGGCAGCTCCCCAAACTACACAGAGGGGAGAGCCTGTTTGTTTGTTTATCGCCCATTTAATTCATCCTGTGTTTGAAAAGCTATACGCCAGCTGTCGGCCATGGCCGCGGCTCATTCCAGGCAGTGGCCAGGGGGATGGGACGCTGCCTTCCTCTGCTGAATGAGTGACAGGGAAAAGGCATTGCAGCGGGGAGGAGAGGGGAAGGGAAGATAGGAGTTTGTCTGGAGGCAGCGGAGGGGAGAGGAGGTGCTGATGGGGGTGGTGGTGGTGGTGAGGAGGGTTATGCTTCAGAGAGACAGTCGAGGGGAATCTCAAATATTGACCTTGGAAAACCACCTTTATGATAATAATTATCTCACTCTGTCCCCCTCTCTTCTTCTCCACCACTCCACTCTCCTGCCTCCCCTCATCTCTCTCTCTCTCTCTCTCTCTCTCTCTCTCTCTCTCTCTCTCTCTCTCTCTCTCTCTCTCTCTCTCTCTCTCTCTCTCTCTCTCTCTCTCTCTCTCTCTCTCTCTCTCTCTCTTGCTCTCGCTCTTTTTCATGTGTGTCCTTTGCTCCAGTAATCTTAGCGACCTCAGATAAAAGCAACCTGGCTCTTTTTCTTGTCTTTGATACACATTAATCCCTATCATTGATTACAAACTTACAAGCTCAGGTCGGATTATCACAATAAGCCTCTACCATTTGACCCCCCCCGCCCCCACGCCCCCACGCCATACTCCCCTCAGTACAGTACAGTTAGTACTAATAATTAATACTTAATATTAAAGCTGAACACAATACATGGTACTCAGGGGTATACACATGTTAAATCATAGTGTCTTTGAAGCTCAGCAACTGAAAATATTAAATCTTTGCATTTTCCTGCATTTTTATGAAACTTATTATTCCACTCTCCAAATTAATAGTGGTCTAATACATAAAATGTAATGTTCATTTTGGTATTTTTATGTGAGATATTATATGTATCTATAAAGGGAGCAGGGTCCTACACTGCCTTATCTTTCAATGATATTGAATTCTAGCATCTTTTTAGGAAATATTAAATTAAATTTACTTTTTTTTTTTTTTACTGAAAAATAGTGCAGAGGAGACAAATAATTTCTTTTACAACCTTGAGTCTTGCCTGCAGTCCTCCTCTCGGCCCACAGCTACAAATATCTACCAATCAGAGGGAAGAGTAGAAGCTCCTTAGTAGCCTGAGTGGTGAAGGGTGGGGCAAGTCCAGGAAGAACTCGCTGTTCTTTGTAAACCTTAAAAACTATAAGCAACCCAGATGAGCATGTCAATATTTCTCTCAACCAACCTAAGCACGGTTACTGTTTAGAGAGTGGGAATCACGCCCTCGTATACACTCGCCAGGGTCTGATATCTATATTCATACACTCTAAAGTTTAGGTTATACCTCACACTCACCGTATGCAGGTGTTTGAGTGTAAAGGTCTCCCCCCGTCCTGATGCTGTAATCATGGTCTATGTGCATGATAATGACATATTTTAGAGGCACGGCTCATTTTGTCCTCGCTCTGTTTTGAAACCTCTCTTGCAGCGCTACCATTTCAGATGACACGGTGGAGCTGCTTCTTCAAGGCAGCCGCAGCAAAGTACGCTAAGTGAAGGCGGAGGAGTACATCTATTCATTTAAATTGGTGCTAATGGCAGACTATTTAAAAGTCAATTAATTGCTAGGGGCCAAATGCACAGTGGCAGTTAATGCTGTCACAACGCTGAGTAGTAATTGGATGTGTTGATGGGATGTGCCTGTGCGTGCTAGCGTGCATTCCTCGTATCTGAAACTAGGTGGCCACCTACTGTACCTCCAAATACTCTGAACAAAAGGACTGTCTATTGTCCGGTGAGTAATATTTGTCAGAAAGCAGAGCATCATAGGGGAGCAGAATAATAGCCTGGCATACTGTAGTTTGTGGGGATGCATCCACTTCTTTGTTATAAATTGGGTGTTGTCTATTTTCAATAGGTTTCTCTCTGTTTTCTTTGACTTCACACTATTATTCCTGAAATCTGCTTTTGAATCTCTCCTCCCAATCCCTTTTTGTTTTTCTCAGTTTGACATCACTACTCGCATCTCCATTCTCTCTCACCTTTTCATCCTCTTCGTTACTTTATCATCCTATTCTGCACGGCAGAGAGGCAGGGAGGGAGGGTGGTGTGGTGAAGGCCTGAGATCGATGTCGGGCCTGCGCACACAGAGACCGGCAGCTGGCTGAATCGGAGTGATCGATCAGGCACAGAGCATTTGCTCTGCCAGACTGCTGGGCCTTTGTGGATGGAGATTATTTCTAAATTATTACAGGAGGCAGATGCTTGTCAGAAGATGCTCTCTGTCAAGGTTAGACTGCTTCAGTGCTGTCTAGCTCTCGCCTTCTCTCTCTCTCTCCCTCTGTCACACTTATGTTTCCTTCGTCTTCTTAAATTCGTCTACTTTTCCCTTCTTTTTATTTTCCACCATTCCCTTCTCTCCTGTGAGGCTTTTTCTGTAATTTTACAGATCCCACATTGCTCTTTTGTATTATGTCGCTGCCTCTCATGTGGTGTGTTGTTCCCCTAACAGGAGATATGTTTAGCACATTGTAGGTGAGATAAAAGGCACACAGTGTATACCAATGAGAAACTGAAAATGCCATCTGGTAAATTGACTTTATACACGCAGACAGAACAGACTGCACAGTATAATCTTTGACCAATGTTCGTCTATAATGATACTGAATATACCAACTGCCTGCTGCCTGTTTGATGCTTTCTCCAAAATGAGTTTGTTCTTTCTGGAACAATTTAAATAAGGTATTTTTATTCTCTGGCCTTCAACAACAGTTGTTGAGTGCCTGCGTTCTTTAAAGATAGATGGTCGGGATGGCTTTTGTGAGTCTTTGTGCTGGAGTGCCGTGCAAGCCTGTACAGGTGTGCATGCATTTAAAATAGATCATTCGAGTTTCAAATGCGTGTTTTCACCCTTGTTAGACTGATTAGACTTGGAAGCGTCCTCGTGCGCCCTGGGCTCTACCTCGTGTCGTCTTGTTCATTTATCCTGAGCGCTGCTTTATAGTCATGGTATGCTTCTTCTGTCTCACATCACATATTTTGATGAATTGTTGATGGAGGTGTAATTTCCCCTCTACAATCAAATTAAGCAAATTTAAAAGTGCTTCTTTAAGATCGTTAAAAATCACTTTATTTTGTCACCCCCAACACTGGATCCCAGGGATATGCAGTACACAGGAGCTTGCTAAAAACCATCTGAACTTAATAAAATTAACAAATTATCTGACATAATGAAAGAAACTCCAAGGTAGTTCTGAAAGAAACAGTCTGACCCTTATTTGTCTTATCCACGGTCAGGTGAACACATCAATTTCATGCCTCCAATACAAGAAAGTGTTTAGCCGAGGTGAGCAGTAATTATATTTCCAATAAAATGTTGCTTAAGTCTTAAGCAAATTTATTAATAAACAAAAACAAAAAGAAGATGTAAAAAAAATACACATGGTAATTAAACAAGTTTGGCATGACGTTTCGTATATTTCTCACCTTAGCATGCGTGAATGTCAATTTATTGAATTGAATTAGTCTCTTCTGACTTCATGCATCATTTAGCGTTTTTGTCCTCCAACATTGAGGACAGAGAGAGACATGTTAGAAAAGGCTCCTGAATGATTCAAATAAGGGACATTGCGGTTACCTTATATATTTCTTAGGCCAAGTGGTTAGCCTGACCTTGACTCTCTGTTCATTTCAGTTTAGTGTCAGCACTAATTGTGTACTCCATCATCTTTTAAGATGTTTCTTTGTTGTTTTTAGACCCAGTTTTAAAATGTGCATTTAAAAGGATGACAACTTTCATCACTTAATGCAACTAAGAGCAAAGGGACGTTAGCTTTGATCAATCAAATGTGAGAAATATGCTTTTCAGCAACCCTAAATATCTCCTGTTTACATCTTTTATTGTGTTAGCTAGCAAGCTAGTCACCGATACATCCATATGTCAGCTGGTTTGTGTCTCCAGCAAGTTACAGCAATGACAGATGACAGGACTCTTGACATGCTGTGTACAGTCTCTGCACCCAGCTGTTATATATTCATTTTTCTGTGTGTGTGTGTGTTAACCGAACAAGATATAGACAGCATGGAAGACATCACTTTGCTGTGCTAGGCTCAACACGTCCGGGACCAACAGTTTCTCGATGATGACGTTAAAGTTAATTTTTGTCATTTGACTCCGGGTGAGACAGAAAAGGGGCATATTTCAAACTCCTAATCGTGTTTATGCAATCCGCGGTAGTAGCAGACATACAATGTGGTACATAAGGACTAAGTGCAGACGGAACTCTAAATGATATTTCACCAATAAAATACAACATTACCAGACACTCTCGTGAATTAGCAGTTCAGAAAATAGAGCACGCTCTATCCACATCTGACAGACATGAAAAGAAAGCAGTGGGATTATTTTCTTAGACGGGACTGGGAGGAGAGTTTCAAATGAAAAAGATGGATTGAGCTATAATTTTGCACACAGTAACTTCAAATAGGCCTCCAGGCGCAAAATTATTACCAAACCTTCACACATTTTGTCTGTTTTCCCATTCAACTCTCCGTTCATGTATTCAGGTGTGCATATTTTTAGAAATTCTCCCATTTTAAAGAGCCTACATTTTGATACCACCAGTCGCAGCCGAGCAACGTTGAATAGTCAGAGAATCGCATCTCAGTGTGACCGAGGAGTGTAGGCTGCACAAGGACGAGCCACAGCAGTGCGATCAAACACTTATATTGTGAGCCAGATGTTTGCATTAACTCATGAAACCTGCTAGCAAACTAGCTATGAGGCACACAGCGAAAACAATCCGCTTATTGACATATTGACATAAGAGTGTGTATCTGCAATCTGGACCTGATTGTAGATCCATCCGGTATTGCTAATGGAAATTGAATAGTCAGACTGGGTTTACAAACGCAGCAGATCTAAACTTGAATACTGACTGGGAGAGGTTTCAGTGCCTGATCATACATTTAGAGGATGATATACACAAATATTTTAAAAGCCTGACTGTTAGAAGTGTTTATTTGCATTAGACTGACATAGTAAAAGTGATTTCACCGCAACATGTAGCAGCAAAAATGGTAATACAGTGTGTGAGGAGTGTTGAAACGCAAGTGTGTGTGCTCATGCTGTAAGATCAGTGACTAGTGATAACAGAAACCTCATCACTGTGCGCTTTCATAGAGCTCCACAGTGCGCTGTAGGTATTTAAATGCCAGGGCACTTAGCTCCATTTCTCTCTAATAAAAAAAAAAAAAAAAAGATCTCCACTGGGAGAGGTAGACAGTATGGTGGTGGGGGAGACAAGAAGAAAGGAACAGTGAAATGGAGGCAAGATGAAGCCTGGATGGGGAAAGAGAGAGGGAGAGAGAGTGATGAGAAGAAGGGAAGTGAGAGGGATTAATTGTTCACCCAGGAGAGGAAGATAACATCAGATGTTTAAAAGCCGCCACAACTAATCCTGTCATTTCTTGGACTAGAATAATGAAAATGGGGAAATTATATCTCTTGGAGAACTGGAAACTGAGCTAATCTGTATGCCTGTAACGAGCACATGTTTGTGATTTCTAAACGGTCTACAGATTATACTGTGCGTGCTGTCATTTTCCAGCATGATGACTGCTAAAAAAATGCCCTTTTATTGGACACAGTGTTGCTGCTTTCCTTTTCATTCTCATTATTTCCTCTGTGATTCACTATAATTATATATATCTTTTTTTTCAAGATATACTATGTTTAACATAATTTGCGTTGTTGTTTCGCTCTGCGCAATGGGCAGGCATTTTAAACGACATCCTGTTTTCAGAAAGGAGCATATCAGTGGTAATACACATTTTACTCCATTAACTGCAAATCGTTTTTTTTTTTTTTACATTAGTCCTGACAATTCCCCAAAGCATACCATATGGTTTAGATTGATTTTCAGCCATAGATTTGTATTTATTTTATTGAAGTATGAAAATCAACTTACATCAGATTGCATAATTTGTGCATGTATTAGTTTTATATTATTATGTTTTCTTAGAACTTCTGCAGAATAGCATTGCTCTCAGGAGCTGCGGTGTGCCATTGCAAAATAAACTCAACAACAGGCAGACATGAATCTCAAGAAAAGAGATGGTGTGCATTTGGCCATTTGTTGCATTTAAAGGGTTGCTGTTCAGCAGCCGACTCTCAGGTCGTACATGTCAGAGTGTTATGATAAAGGTGACAAAACATTTACCGTGATGGATTACCTATATCAAGCTAGTTTAAAAGGCTCTCTGTTTAAATGAATGTAAACCGGCAGCTGCCCTGAAGGTAGGGAATCAGTCTAAAAACATATAGTGTGCTTTTGCAACCAGTCGACAGTAACATGTCGAATACGCGGTTGATAGTTAATGGGCTAAAACATGCAAAAATCATCTCCATGGCCCTTATAATCCTGGCAGAGACCACTCCCGATGTTCTCTGTATGGGACCGGCTCTCTGCCCTACTTCTCTCTGTGTTACCCATCCTAGTAGCTCGCTCGCTCTCTCTACGTCTGTGACCCATACCTGCCGTTCTCTCTAGCATCCCTTCCACCCTTGGGTCCCGTAGCCTCCCCTGTCATATCTGTCATAGACGTTCAGTTGCTGGTGTTGCTCTAGGCTTCAAATTTAATTTGGTTTCAATCTGCTGTAATTGCTTTGAGAGGCGGCCGTGTCTGCATGTTTTTCTTCTCTTAATGTCTGCTGGAACACTGAAGAGAGTGTGTGCGCAACTGTAAGCGTGTGTGTGTGTGTGCGTGGATGAATATGACTGAAGGTGTGAACTCATGTGTGCACGTGTGTGTAAATCCTGAACAATTGCCTGGCCACACACTGTCAATGATACACTTTGTCAAACACCAGCTGCTGTCACTGGACTCTGGCACTTTGACAACACTTTTGTCAGACACCACATACTTTCTCTTTATAGGAGAAGTGGGGGGAGGGAGCGAGTAAATCTGCAAGACATCACAGAATATTTTTTGTGGTAACCTTATGACCTTTTAGTTGAATAATAACCCCTCCCATAAGCCCCAAATGTGTAACTGCTTTCATTATTCTATCAGCAATCTAAAGTAAGAGGGAGGATGATTGAAGTAAAGGGCAGAAAATGGACAGCAGAAATAAACTGTTTGCCCTTGAACTGCAGACAGTGCTGTGGAGAGGTGAGGTGAAAGGAAGGTTGCTAAGCTGATGGACTGAGATAATATTTGTATGGCTTTGTGTGGGGGAAAAAAAAGAAAAAAATCACCTGCCTCCCTCCCCTGGTGGCTTTTCCTCCCTTTTTCCAACCCCCTCTTTCTCATCCATTTCTGAATCATTCAGGTCATTTCTGCTGCTCGCCATCGTCGAAGGCCACATGTAGCAAACGAGAGAGAGTTTCTCGTTTCTTGTTGTGAAAAATGTGGCAGCTGTTCTTACAAAATAACAGATCCCACATTATTTAAGCTCATTTTTGTATTTCGTATATATGTTCAGAGAAATTCCAAAGCTCAGCAGCCGATGTGAGCTTGCCAAAGTAAAGAGAATACAAACGTGTGTGTAATTGATTGCACATTGATTAGTGAGGGCTCTTTTGAGCTGATTGAAAGTGTACAGTATGCACATATATCTGAGTCCAGTTTGTGTGGGTGCAGTGTGTGACTGGTGGGTGTGTCTTTATGTGTGTATACATCAAACACACACACGCATATACTGTGACAATCATGCCTGGCTCCCAAACGAGATGCTGAGGAGTTTCAGCCGCTGAAGGTCGTTTTCCTGGTGTATGTCTGTGTGTGTGTTTTGTTTTGTCAAGTGACAAATGTGACACAAATAACAGATTGTTGAAAAATGACGTCCACACATTGTTGTGTTTGTGTGCCGCTGTGTGTGTGTGTGTGTGTGTATATATATATATATCACTCTCACCTCTGATCAAGGAGACATTTGCCCTGCATCTTTGATGCCTTTTCACGCTACTCCTCCCCACTCAGTCTGCTGTGAAGGTGGACAAAACAAGCAGGTCATCCAGGCAGTCACGTTAACAGATGTTCAAACTGAAAGAGCAGTCATGTGCTCCGTTTCTTTCTAGTGGAATGCCACTGGGCTTCTTTTGACTTATTTATTTTTAGCTATCACTTGTTCCAGACAATGGGTATGCAGTTTTCTCCTTCTCAGTCACCTGCAAGGTCAATACGTTATTCGCTGCTAGAGAAACAAGACGTCTGTATCATATTTCTTTTTTTTTGTAAATGGCGCCTTTAAGGCTCCCTTCCTCTCTCCCTCTGCCTGTGTTGTCTGACTGATGCCAGCAACAGCAGGAAAGGCCGGGCAGCAGTTTGGGCATGTCTGTGACTATCTGTCAAACAATGGAGAGGGAGCCCAACCAGTCAGACGCTCACATGTCACTGAGCCGATCCTGGCCCCGTTGACACCGCAGCTCTGCCTGCACGCTCACCCTGACCCCCTGCTGGCCCCTGCTTGTAGGACACTCGGTTACCTGTGATGCTGCTGCTGTGACCTTGTTTGACCTTTACATCTTTTAGATCATGCTCTGGGCGTGCGCATCTTGACCTGTTTATACATGTGCGCCTGTGAGTAAATGATGTGATAGAGCTGTTTGTAGCATCCATCCCATAGGAGATTTAATTAAATTTACAGTTGTGGTTGCTCCAGTGAATGATAATGTGCAGTACAATGGTCTTTGGCCCTGTTGTGTGCTATGATGAGTCTGCCACTTAGCTTCAAAGGCTCTGCGGTTTAATGAGCGAAATGCATATTATTTTGAATGGAGTATCTCAAATGAAACAAAAAGGTGCCCCAATTAGAAGAGAATTAAAATTGTTTTTATGGAGATACTTCAGTCAGTAATATATTAAATTAGCTCGTTTGCTCCTGTGACATTGCTTCTAACGTAATCATATTTTGATTATATCCATATTGTAACCTTACAAGTAGACTGATTGGTACACAAGAGCTTATGATCAAGGTCGATTATTTTCAGTGTAGCTCTCAAGAACCATTATGAGGGAGTTTAGCTGCTGCAGGGAGCCGCTGTATTGTTCCAAAGTGACGACAGCTGCCTTTCTTGTCCCATTGAACTACAAACAGAAGCTTCAGCACAATGCTGGCAATCTACTGTGGAAATATGTTGTTTCTGTGGGCCTGTGTGGAGCATAGAAAAGCTGGTGTTTGATTTTTAAACGCTGCTGCCTCGGGTAGGTGACAGTTCGCGTCTTCCAGATCCGGTCTCCGTGGAAACAGCAGAGCGGAGTCGGGAATTTGCCGTGTGATGAGCGGGGACATGCAGAAGAAAGTGTTAACATTTCTGTTGTGGAGGGGGAAAGATTATGATGGTGGTGGGGGGGAGACAAAGGCAGGGATTATCTGAGCAAACGCTACAATAGCAGTACACACACAGCCTCTGCAAATGGGCCTGCCACGCGGCGTGCTTTGGATCACAGAACAAAGACACGGTCTCCCACCCATCCACGCTGATCCTATGTTAGAGTTTACTAATAAGGACTACAATACCCAGCTGCTAGTTGCGAATCAACCAGGGACCTGGAATTAAGGGTCATTATTCCTCATCATTATGGACTTTATCATTGTTTGGCCACTCTGAAGAGGAGAGCCTGTTCGTACTATCTCTGTCCTGCTCACAATAGTTTGTCACTAGAACTTGATTTTCTGTCCTTTCAGTCACACAGCCGACAGAAATGTGTAATAATGCAAGCAATAGAAACATGTGATGAGCTTTCAAGCCTCCGACCATTTCACTCCGCGCTCCTGACAAGTTCTTGCGCTGTGTGAAGTCAATTAAACTTTTTTGAAGTTGGTCTGTGACTGTGTTGTTGGAATTAATATGGCTGTTAGAGGAGGGAGAAAGTTTGAGGGCAGTAAACTGAGACAGATGGAGAGAAATGGAGTACAGCATATGATGGCAGGATAAAACAGCTGAGCGAAGAGGAGAGATAAAGGGATGGCGAGAGAATGAAAGGTGGTGGTGGTGGTGGCGGCAGGGGATGGCAGCGGCGAGGGTGCGAGGCGAAGTGAAAGTGAGTTTGTCTTTGATGTTTTAAAATTCTGGAGTGGAAAGTCCCTCCATCTGTTATTGTGGGACGGTTCTGACTCAGTGATTTCTATGATTGGCCTTAATCCCGGCCGAGTGGAGAAGACAGAATGAAGAGCTTAAAGCAGACTGCTCTCACTCTGACAGGCTCCACTGGCTGCTGCTGCTGCTGCTGGGACTCACTGGTACGCTCAGTTTGCTGCCCCCTAATGGACGAACGGCTGCATGACACAGCACTTCTCTGCACTAGCACGGCACACTGAGCAGCTCTTAAGGCTCCGACACAGTGGTGACATTTTGATGTAACATGAATTTCTCAGCAGCCATGAAACACAGCGGTTTGCACTCAACTTTTAATGCTCCGTGCTGTGAAGACTATGACCTTGTGTAACTTCATACACCGCGCAAGCAGCATTGCCCACAGATGTATCATGTCCTTTATACCGCTTTCTTTTTAAATGTGCTGATGATTCTTCCTGATCCTGTATGCTTCAGTAGATGTAGTGAAGATGCAGTTTTCTAGCCACGGTGCTTCTGGATATTTAATTCAACGATGTGGGAAGGACCCTTAAGAAAGCTGTTCTATATTTAGACGTCTTTTTTTCAAAGAGCTTAGTGGCTTTTGTCACCGTCACACAGCAGCCAATCATTGTAAAAATTCACTAAGGGTCTTCCCTTGCCGCTAGTCGCTGTGAGAAGGTTAAGTGACCTCAGCAGAGTCATTTCACAGTCTTTTGGTCCCCAAGGTGACTTGAGCGCTCCCAGAAACCGAGATGAGGGGGTCAGTTGGAGCATGTTGAGTACCTCGATTCAGGGCTGCAATCACACGTACAGACCGTGTCGTGTTTTCTCAAGTGTCCTCTCACTCAAACACACACAATGTAGGGCTGTTTTGGAGTGTCCCTCCAGATCACACAGACGACAATGTGGTGTGTTGAGTGCCCTTTAAGTTAATGCTCAGTGGAAGGACCTAACAGGCTGCAGCAATCACACAGGCGGCCCAGTGTCGAGTTGGCGCTCACCACAGCATGACGCTGTCCGTCCCTGGTGTGCTGTCATTCCCCTAGAAATAACATGACTTTGAGTGATTAAACTGCTCCCCTCTGGAACAGAGCAAACCGAACATTTATGAATATTAAAGATCCTAATCGCCTCACGCTGAGCTTTCCGTGATCCCCCCCCCCCAACCCCCCTCTCTCCCCCGCTGTCTCCTTGCCCTGTGAGTTCACAGCGAGGGAGCGCAGCTTTTCACCGTCAGGGTTCTTGGACAGCGGAGACATCGCCAGCCCGCTGTTTGGCTGCTGGTACAATTACACCTGCACCATTATGTATAGTGTTTACATACATGACAGACTCCATCGTGTGTTGTTTAAGGCCGTAGACCTCGTGGAGGCACTTCACATGCCACTATCCATTACAGAGTTGTGTTTATAGTTCTTGACCTTGCCTGAAGGCTCAGTGACAAATGGCCCAATGTGTGATGCATTTTGTGTCAAGGTTACAATGGCAATACCATTAGAGGGCCGTGCACATGTTGTGAACTCATCTGGTGCCTTTGTGCATTTGTGCCTGTATGCTGTAGTGTTATTTGTGTTGTGTGGGCCTGTACTGAGCTTATCTGTGCTGTACTGTGCTGATCTCACTATGCTCATCCAGTGCTCTAAGCTGCTTGGGCTCCAGCCACCAGCATAGATGATATATCCCTGCCCCCCTCCTTCCCACATCTCTCACTCTGATTCATTGGCTGTTTGTGTTGCCCATCCATCTGGGCCAACACAGAAGGAAGGAAAGACACATGAAGACACATGGCTGTTTTGGAGCAGGGGGACTGCATTAAGCTGCTTGGGAAGAGATAGGGTCCCGGAGAAATGGTGGCCTACCAGGGGGAGAGGGAGGAAAAATACAGAGGGAGAGGCAGCTGGAGAGAGAAAAAAATATGTGGCCTACTCAGGGGGAGAGAAATGGATTTTCTAAAGGGACAAAGTAGAGATTCTTACTGACAGATTAAATGCTGGGAAAAAGACTGAGCCAAGGGGATGAAAGGGTAGCTAGATCAAAGATCATGACAGAGGGTTGAGAGAGAGAATATGTGGGAACAAATGCAAGTTTTTATTTTTTTTTAATGTCCTAAAAAAATACTTTGCATACTAATAAAGAACGTGATGTATACCAGCTGTTGTGACAGAGAGTGAAATCATATGGCTTTAATTTTCAGGCTAATCTCAGGGCTTGAAATGCAGTGAGATTACTGTTCAGCCGCTCAGTGTTTATCCCTAATTGAAAAGTGGAGTGTTGATGGTTTCACCGAGAGATTACTGCTGTGGCGCTGCCCTTTAGCAAGGTTGACCCTCTCTTAGTAAAAAAGCAGCGCAATTACTGTCTTTTCTAATGGACTCTTTGGTAATAATTTCAATGAGCTAATTAGATCCTCATTCCATTGTTTCAGTCCTCTATTGTCTCATTAGGAAATAAATGAAATCTTATCCTTGTTATTTAAGGCTTGTTCAGGTGATTAAAAGCACAATGCAAAAGCATAAGGACACAGAGGACTTGAAATGATCCAGATTTTCTGGTATTATGTGTCACAAATTAGGTTTGCGATATCATATTATGTACATATTTTAAACCATTATGCTCCACCGATGTCCCCATACGACATCCTTGGGAGCCTGGACTGATATTCCTGGTGTGTGTGTGGGAGGTATTGTGTCTGTGTGGCCATGAGTGGGAGGGTCTGCTGAGATGAGGTGGGCGGGGCTCTTAATAGAAATAGGACAGCTCTTACTATAATGAGAGTTTATGTCTTGTGTGTTTTTGGTAGATAAAAAGTCTCCCATGGTGGGCGACCGCTTCCTTCAGTGTGGCTCTTACTATAGCAGGGGCCTAAATAGGGTTAGTAATTTTCGGAGCCCTGGGACTTTACGGCTGATCGCACTATTCTGGGACAGGAACAAGATCGCCCCCTAGAGGCCCTGGGAAACCTAGATACTCAGGCACGAGAGGGGAGGGGTGTAGAAATGGAGAGAGAGAGACTCCGAGGCTTCATCATATTTGCCACTTGGATGACTTCCTACATGAGAAGCCTACATACAGTAAGCTTCTTCCAAGATAAGCCTAAGCTACATCATGGTAAATGATGTTCGACTGTTAAAGCACATCAGTGGGTAGTGGTGTTTGATGCCAGCTCGAGATGAGAATATTAAGTTAATATCAGTTTGACATACAAGACAGAGGAACACAGAAGCACAACATATCAAAGACACATGGATGTTGTGTCTCCTCTGTGTGTGGCGGGGAGAGACATCCAAAACAAAGAAATTCACATTTTATATATTTAAGTATGGACTTTATTCCCGCAGTCAGACAATAAAAATGTGTAGATCCGTCCATCATACTAAAAAGATGAAGAAGTGTGTGGTGCACAGGTGGTAGATGTACATACAGTACAAGCATATGTATCATAATTGAAAAAAATATTTAACATGCAAATATATCTACACATATGTTTCAGTTTCAGCCAATATATAGTCTGTCAAACCATATATCCTAAACTGTATTTGCATGCAACTAAGACACCTTTTAACAACCAGAGAGATGCTAAAGCCATGACTTTTGACAGAGGACATTACATTTCTAGCTAGCGTCTGCTGCTTATCTACAACCATGGACAAATATCTCGTCGGCTTGCTGGCAAACAGACTACCACAAGGGAAAAGTGCGCGCAGCTTTAAAAACTACCCTCCAAATGTCAAGATCAGTCAGTATGGATGTGGACTGGTGTGGATCTATCATAGTACCACTGATAATAATGGTATGAGTCTTGTCTTGCTCCCAGTTTGTTTACATAGGTGTCTCACACACCTTCCAACTCAGCTGTCAGTCAGACAAATCTTACATAATTATCTCCTCAGCAATAATATGTAGCAACACTTTTGGTACGTGGTCTTCAAATTCTCTCATTATAATTATATATTTATAATGAAAAACTTGCCTGAATTTGATTCTGTGTGGTACTTTTGATTGTTATCAGTACATTTGTTTTTAAATTATGCTAACACAGTGGCAGTATACAAACAGGTTGTTTGGCGGCATGCTCTAATATGAAGTTTGTTGTTCTCTAATCCTTCGATTTATCCAGTTAATTTATAGCTGCACAAGCTTTTGCAGGGAACATCCCCATCTTCCCATCTGTTTGTCTGTCTGTCTCTCACATATGCGCTCACACACACACACACACAAATCAGTGTCCTATTGACTTCTGACACTCACACTCCTGTTTTTGTGTTTCTTTGTAGAAATTGGCCAGGGAGGCGGAGCAGCTTCTTCAGAAGGAGCATGTGTGGCAAGACGGTGTGACGGTAAAGTAGGACACCCGCTCCTCTCCCTCCTTCTCCGAGACCTCTACTTCCTCCTTCCTTTTTTTTGTTTTGTTTTTCTTTTCCAGGCAAACTGATTTATCTTCCTATCCTCTGCCCATTCCCATCTGTTTTCCAATTTCCTCTCAATTTAGCTATTTACTTTGTGTAATTCTTTTAATGACAATGTGATCAGCATCACAGAGACAACGTGGTCATAGAACCTAATATTATACAAGTTTAGACAACAATAATACACACACACAGTCTTACATGTTCGCACACAGATAGTAATTGGTTACCTTTGGGGCTGTTATTTTCATGGTCTTCAGTATTATCTAAGAGCCTTCTGTCTGGTTAGTTTCACAGGCCACAGCAAGTTGAACATTGCATTCTCTTTCAGCTGACCTTTAAAACACAAGAGATCCGTTCTTAAAAAAAAAAAGAGAAATGGTATCACTCTGGTTTGTGTGTTTGTCTGCGTGTGTTTGTGAGCCTGCGTGCTCCGCTGACTCAAATTTGCAAACACTCAAATGCACCGCACACATGCATGCATACAGAAGCACATGCACACACACACACATACACATATATATATATATATATATATATATATATATATATATATATATATATATATATAGCCTCACCCGACAGATACACATGCTCATTCCCTACTGTCATATCCTTTGTCTCCAGGGAGACGAGCTCACTGTCATGGTACACTTCCCACAAATGGATTTTTAACCCAGCGCCTCCTGGGGGATATTTGAGAAAAGGCTTTAACTGATTTAAAACGAATAATTATGAGCCCTACTTCCCTGCAAAGTCCATTTTTATTCATGGTTGCTTACACTCTGAAGCTGTAGTCTTGGCGTGGTTGGGTTGCACCCCTCCCTCCCTCCCTCCCCGCTGGTCCGAGGGAGGGAGCTGCAGTGCAGCTGTCCCTTCATCTTAGGTCCGAGGGGGGTTGATGCCTGCCTCTCCCTGCCCGGCTCCGATGCACCTCAATCGGATGTGTAGCCATGCAGGAAGTGGAGCCTGGGTCACAGTGACCACACACAGCACACCTGTTCATAAGTAGCTGCATCCAATATGGCATCAATACCTCCTCAAGTGGAAAAGCCAGCACTCTCTTTAATCCACCCTGCCTCTGCCAAAACTCTTCTCTCCAACTGTTTCACTCTTTCTGTCCTCCTCTTTTTCTCTTCCTGTTTTCACCTCTCTTTCCTTTCAGTCACCAGCCACAGACATACATGTATCCTCTGCACCTTCATCATATTCATATGCATTTTTTCTTATCTGTATATGCCTTTAATCAGGCATGAAAACAGTTGGAATACATCATATTGTTGCAAATACTGCAAATGAATCCTGATGGTACCCCTCTATTAATAATGTATTGGAGCTGATTTCATTTGCCTTTATAATCAGGCCAGGTAATGAATCTCAGCAGGGGCGACTGTGAAACCATTAAAAAAAATCTCACAAAGAGGTGGGGGGCAGGGAGAGGGGGGAGAACAGGAGTGGGAGAGGTAGATATGCCACATCCTTGCAAGAAGATTTTTCCTGTTTGTAGATTTTGTGCTTTCCTAATTTCTCTTTGGGTGAACACTCTGCTGACTGACACTCTAATTAGATTAGGGCTGCATGCTCTTTGGGCATATTAGGAGAAATGCGTCGCATCTTAAACTAGCGGGTGGAGCAGTCTGTCAAATGAAGAGAAAAGGTGTTTATGCATGAGAGACGGTGCGTTTTGATAGAATTTGTGAGTGTGTGTGTGTTCGCGTGCTCCAGTGTGGGTTGGAAAAGCATAATGTGTTTTTTTGTGTTTGTCGGCGAGCGGGTATTTATTTGTATGTGTTTATTAACGGCAGGTTCTGTACCTGGCCCAGCCCATCTGCTCGCCTCGCCAAACCAGTGACATCATAGAATCTCAATGACACGCCTGTTCCTCATAGCGGCTGCCGTCGCAGCTGTTACCGTAGCGATGGATGGGAAGACCTAACTTTTTTCTCTCCCTCAGACACACACACATGCACACACACACACATTCAAACGTTTTCCTGGTCTAAACGCAGAGCCAGTTTTCTGACCACGCTGACTGCTGGACATTATGGATGTCAAAGTGTTGATCGTAACAACTGTTGTGTTGGTCGTCCGGGGTTTTAAATCCATTGGAATGAAATGGTGTGTGAAATAGACATTAAAGTGTTGGATTGCCACTGATTTCTCAAGGTCAGGTGCCCATCCCTATGTGACACTCGACTATTGTGTTGGCAACAGAGTCATCCCAAGGCGATGCAGTCATTTCAGGGCTGCTTTGCAATTCTCAAAGGGACGAGGGAGAATCATTAACTTCAGAGCCAAATATCAGAACTCTTGTCTGTTTTGTAAACTGAAAGTTGGCAGCCAAAAAAACAGCACTGTGAAAGCTTACCAGATGCCATCAGCATATACAACTCATTTATAGGTTTTCTGCTTTAGGATCAGGTTATGAAACAATCTGGGATCCTACAGCTTTGACTGAGTAGCTTAATGTGTGTACAGTACAATGTTGAGGAAAATATTTAAATTTTGCTTGTAAGTAGAGAAAGCCAAAGTGATATGAATTCTTGGGTGTCTTCCAGTTCAAAATGGTTTACTGCGTTTAATCGTTTTTCTCCAAGACCACCACTTACCATGGCCTCTTTCATAACATCGACAACAAGAAGAAAGGACGGCTTGGCGGAACACTGAAGTTTAAAAATTTTACAGAAACTCACAGTTATAATGTAGACACATGAAACACGAAAAATAAAATTGCATTAACACAGTCAGCCAGCCAAAACAAATGAAAAAGGCAGCTGAAGAAATTTTTAGTTGACTATTATTAATAGGATTTCTTTGACTAATCGATTAGTTGATTGAAGCTGAAAAAACGATTAAATTATTGAGCCTCCAAAGATTGAATTCACTCACGCAGAATGATCTCTTCAAAGCTAAGGCATTATTAAAGAGAAGGTCTGTGGATATTAAGATATAAGATGACCAAAAGATGGCTTTAATTTCAAGTAATGAATATTGACTAATATATTATTCTCCTTTTAAAAAATACCATAAGATGACTAAAACTCAACAAGAAAACTTTCTTACTCAACTAAGGCCTTGTGTACTGATTGCTTATCAACTCTAAAATCATAGTTCACCCTCTGAGTCACTTCCACTGGGTAAAACAACTTGACTACACAGAGGCTAGTAAAGTTCTGCTCCTCCTCCTTATGATGCAGCTATCATATATTTTTGTTGTTTTATTTTTGTCACTAGTATTTCACCATATTAATCATTAATGTTGGTGCATATTCATGGCAAAATGGAGAAAATAGTTTGGCAGTAGCGGCAATGTGGAGAAAATAACACCAGATTCGGCTTGTGCACCATATGCCACAAGTAATGTTGCCAGCTGGAACCATCTTATTGTCTATAGCAAGCTGTTCTAACATTTATCATAATAGTTTTCAATACTGAATGTTGGATATTTCTAGTTTGAATCCAGTAGATCTAATTTATGACCTGTAATGTCGTTATAGATACAGTATTTTAAAACGAATTCTGACCACTGAAGATGACCACTGGAGATATTTTGAACTATTGTCCCGACTGATTACAATGACTCAATAATGTATTTATAGATGTATTGTCTGGACCTTGTTTAAAGGGACATTAAGAAGAACTTTCTGTCCTAACCCAGAAAAAACAAAAAAACTTACAGATACTTCTTTTATGTCCGCACATGCAGTTTGAGTGTATGATAAATACTGAGCGTTGCCTACTTTATCTGGTCATGCATGTGTGTGGGATCAGTATCAGTGACTAATGCTAAGGGTTTAATACTTGGTAATGGTTAGCCTACAGTTACTATATCTTTTCGCAAGGACAGTGCAAACAATATCCTAACAATTACATAATCATCAGAAATAATCTCTGTGGGAACATGCACAGTATTCAACAATTGTATTACATTTTTTATCTTAATCACTTTATTACTGAAACGAGTGACTTCAGCAATGTGAGTGAACAAAGTCTAGTTTGAATAGATTGAATAAGCATTAATCTTTTCAAATTTTAAAGCACCTATAATCAGTATGCTTATAAAAAACGATGGATCACATGACTAACAGAGAATTATCATCCAACTCTGTAGTCTCACTCACCTCTTTGCTTTAAAGCTTCTATCAGCTAATTTTTTTTTTATTTTCTAGCCCACACATTTTCTGTTTTTAAACACTCTCACCACGCTCATAGCGTCATTTTTAGCAGCAGCAGGAAGCAATTTTCAGCAAGAAAAGCTATAAAAAATTACTATAGACTACTTGAACAGAACCATACTGCACACAGACAAAGATAGCCACTAGCTGGTGAACTTAGTGGAGCATTTAGCAGCAAAACGGACAAATATTTTCCTCAGGACATGGCAAAAATCAAAAACAGAGCTAAAAGGACAGTGCATTTTGGACACATAGTCATCAGATGGCAAGCAACATGATGTTATTGTTTCTTCATACCTGCTAGGTGTGTGAACAGGCAGATGTTTGCAGTTGTTAACCATATAAACCTTAGTGATCAGTGCTGTGTTTACAATTTGTTTCAACTGCCCCCAAGTGGCCATAAAAATGTGTTATTTCACTTTGAGAGATGTATTTTCCAATCATTACACAGTTTCTGTTGACCCTGTAAACATTCACTGATTAAGCTGAGGTTGGATAATCTCACCCTTAAACACACGATTCCTCTGAACTGCACAGAGATATAAAAAATCAGCGTCAGCTAGTTTTAATGAGTCTCAGTGAATGAAATTATTCCAAAACCAAAACTATGCTGCTAATTTTTCGTTTTTTTACAAAAATTTAAATAGCCTCCAGTCAGCATCATTTACAAACTAATGATATGATCAACAATGTATTATCAACTACATTATCATCAATTAGTTGTTTAACCACTCATTGCCCATCACACAGTGGCAACAGATGATGACCACTGTCGCTTAGCTGAAAGGAGGGTTGACAGGGAGCGCAACACATTGGCACAGAGACACAAGATTGGATGAAAGAAAGGACGGAGATTGTGGAGATTGGAGGAAGACGTGTACTTTCCATCAGATTGTGATGTGGCAGCTGCTGTACGTTTGAAATGCATTAGTGCTAATAGCTGTGCCATTAGGGGAGAGAGAGGCACTCTGTTGATGGGTTGCCATGATGAAACCAGAGAGAGAGAGGGGGGGTGACAAAGAGAGGCACGGAGAGAGAGAGAGGTGTAAGCGAGAAAGCGAGTGAGTGAGGGAAGAAGGTAAAAAGAGACGGAGAAAACGGGAAACAGAGATGGAGCCATCTTCCAGGCCATTTACTGCAATCATCACTCTCTAATCAATCAAGCCTTTCATCATAGGACAACACAATCTCTTCTTCTCCCTCTGCCTCTTTCTCTCTTCATCTCCACTCAGCCACCCACTCTCATACATAACACACGGTAACACTCGTGTGACCTCTTTCTTTCTCTTTACACATGTATGTTCATCTGTAATTTTGTACTACTGACAAATAATTCATACAGGATATAGGCTGCAGTGACGACCCTCCCTATGCTGAGAGCCATTGCTGTTCTCAATAAATTAGCTAGTTCGTTGAATTAGTTACTGTAAATGTTCTCACATTTAGGTGGCGATCAATGGTTGCAGCATTCAGCCAGTATTTCAGCCATATTTGCTGCCCTAACGTCACAATAGGTCCCCTCAGAGGTGGAACATGACCTTAAGTGCTAGGGGCACTAGCTAGTTGCAAGGGTTTGCTCACTTGACCAAGTTTGGCTCCTTTCATAATGCCTCTATTTGAGATAATTGGCCCTTCAGAGGAAATGAGTGAGAATCATTGTGGTGACTCTCAGCCCAGCCCTCGAAGCTACCAGCTCCATTAGCCACAGAATACATTAGTCTTATGAGGGCTGCCTTTGACAGATTCAAATTCAGATTCTGGTAAAATAGACAGAAATGAAGGGAAGCCTCGCTCTGGCATTGTTTTATCTCACTCTACTCTCAAAATGTTAATTTCTTCTCTTTGTTTTTGTCTTTTGGAAGTGTTGCAAACCCCTGTTCTTTATCTCTTACTGGATTAACTAAAATAGGCAGCAATGGCCCTTTAGTCCAAGCTCATGCACTTTAGTGTTTGTCAGCAAACCTCCTGCTGAATTGTGGTATTTGTCTTCCCCTCTGCAATAATTAGCAAGATAGTGGTGTTTTATCTGCAAGTGATTTAGATTGGTTTGACATTTTTTTTACTCACTGACTGTCATGTTGTGCTCATTTTTCCTGTTCTGTAGTTCCTGGACTGCATATCTGTCCCTCATTTCCAAACCGAGATGCTGTAAAGCAGAGGTAGAAATAAAATTGATTTTGCCAGCCATCTTGTGTCAGAACCACAACAGCCAAAACTCAAAAGGATCTCCATAGTGGAGGCCCGAGAGAAGGGCAGGGAGGAGGGGGTTTGCAATATAGCTATGTGAGCCTCATTTAAATGCACACTGCTTATTTCAAACGCTGATAAGCCAAGCCACATTGTATAATCACAAATAAACTGCATCTATTTTCATTGTGAGCAGTTTTTTTTTTTTTTTTTTAACTTCCTTATGGCTGCGCAGAGAGACAGAGTGCTCGCAGCCTGCCGAGCACGTAATGGAACTCATAAACAGTGTTATCGCCGAATCCTGAGCCATACAACGGACTTCCATCTGCTTGCCACTTGAAGGGAAAGAAATGAGGAGGGGCTATGTGGAGAGAAATTCCTACACAGCTTACAGTTTAGCAAAGTCTCCTTCCTATCAAATGCATCTGATGGTGTGGCTGCCTCAGTAGAAACTGGGCCGAGATTTACTTATACTCAGTGCAGGGATGCATCTGTAATGGATGCTGACACACACACACACATGCCAGAAGAAGATAAAAGCTTGGAGTGTCTGTGTGGATCAAGCCACATTTGATCAACTGATCAGTTAGCGTTATATCAATACAGACTTTGTATTTCTGACTGCAGCTTCTCCCTCCTCCTCCTGAGCTCTTCTCTCCTTCTGTGCCACCTCCCCGCACTTTCTATGAGCTGCTGCTCTGCTCACGGCTTTGATCAGGTTTTTGGTTGCTGTGGTGACCCAACAGTTTGATAATTTCAGCTTCTTGATTGCAGGCCACAGTAATTTCTTTAAGTGGTGCTCTCCAAGGTAGAAATGTCCCTTTCTCCCTTTTTTTCCCTTTTTCTTCTTCTTCCCTGCTCCAACTCTCTTTACTCCCCCCCCTCTGTTTCTCTTATTCTTTCCCTTCGCATCTCACCCCCAGTGTTTCTCTGCCAGGAGGCCTCTTGAAAAACCATGCTGTTCTGCACTCGAGCAGGGGGACATTTGGCGAAGTCTAAGATGGCTCCGAATGGAAGGAGCAGTGAAGTACGGGTGGACGCATAATGATAAACGCAAAGATAAAAAAAAGTTCACAGAGAAGGAGAAAAGTTCAGGTGTGTCAGTAAACCTTCAGTCAGGAGGAGTTTGGCCAACGGTGAGGCGGCATGCTAGCCAGGAGGGAGGGTGGAGAGAGTGGCCCCATGTCTAAATCCCACTGATCGATCCCACTGCCTCACAGGAGATGGGAATCAATAGTCAGAGAAATCCAGCAAGCTGCGCCGCAGACCTTGATTTTCCCATTGCAACACATGGCCAGCACCATGAAATGTTATATTAAAGGCGCCTCTGGTCATAGCTGGGTCATTAAAAGTAGAAGTAAAAATGGACTGTTGGACATTTTCTGTATTTCAATATTTTTCAAATATATTTTTTGGGTCTTTTTTCTGTTATAGATAGGACAGCTGAAGGGGAGGGAGAGGGAGGGGGGGAAGGCATGCAGCAAGGGGCCCCTGGCCGGGAATCGATCCGGGATCTGCTGTGGCCTACGGCCTCATACATGAGCGCACATACTCTACCACTGAGCCACCTGTGTGCCCCAATAGTTTTCTTTTTTTACGTTAGACATTAGCACATATTGTTGTAGAGATTAAGTCATTAGGTGATAAATTGGTTTAAAAGAATTGAATTGATAAGAATTTTATTCCTTTTATTAGAGTTGGCAGTAAAAGGGAGAGGAATGAGAAAGTGCATCTGTGTCCTCTAGACTACCAGGGCACCCTGACAGTGATTTTAATTATTGATTAATTGTCCAAAAAAAGTAATTCCAGACAGAAATATATCAAAATATGCTATTTACAGATTCTAAAATTTGTCAATTTGTTGCTTTTTTTGCCATTGTGAATTGTACATTTTTGTTGTTTTAGACTGCTGGTTGGACAAAAGGACCCATTTGAAGATGTCTTAATGGGCTTGCTTAAAAAATGTGTACATTGTACATCATATATATATATATATAGTTCCACTTAAAAGGGACATCTGTCAAACTTTGTACTCCGGTCTACCAGGGTGTTTCAGGAAAGTGATGTGTCTGAGTGGCCGGGTTGTCATTTCGTGAAAGGTGACAGGCTGGTTATGCTGCAGCAGGAGGGGAGATGTCCGCTCAGGTTTTAATGTTTGCTTGGCGTATTCTGTCCCTGCTGTCCTTGGCGCCTGTCTGCAGATATCTTAAAGCAGGCTTCCCTTTGTCATTTGAATGTTCAAATCATTGTGAGGGACAGCAAGGCATCTGATGGAAATGATTACCAGGTCGAAAATAACAGGTTTCCTTTGGTTGGCACTGATTGTTGATTGGCCACTCTCAGTCAGCCTGTTAAGAGGGGGTGGTGACTTTTCTGGACTCTATTGACTAGCAGTGGTAAAATGGCTGAAAAGCATCAGTGAAATGAAAAGCTGCATTCAACCCTCCAGGAAAAATGGAACCTGGAAACATTTCTCCCAGATAAGTGGAGCTCCAGTGTCACAGCAAGCAGCGGCGCGAGTGGACGAGGAGGTCCAGACCAAGCACGAGATTGTTTCTGATTGGTCACCCCAGCTGCAGATCCTGTAAAAACGTTAGACGTGGATAATTGCATTTGCTTTATCAAATCCCTCTGGAATCCAATGATAGCGTTAATATCTCCATGGCCTGTTTATCTTATTTGTCTTTATTTGGTGTTACAGCACCTCTTTCCTGCTTTTCCTCTGATGATCAGATTGGGGGCTTGTTGGGGAGGTGTTGGCATGCGTGTGTCATGTTGGATAGGCTTTTTATCTGGCACTGTGTCCACGCAGTGTGATGATGCTATCAGCGTTAAAACCTGCTCCTCAATAGAGCACTGTCAGCCAACAATGGAGAGCAGCATTACCCAGAGTGCAGCAGGACAAAGCCTTCTTTGCTTATCTCAGGATTGGAATATTCACAGACTGATTTAACTGCTTTTACCAAGGGGGAAGTGTCAGGCTCTGAAAGGAAGAGACAGCACAGCAGAGATGGGGGAAAAAGGGAGAGAAGAGGAGAGGGAGGGAGGAAAAGAAGAGACAAATGGGATTCTGTGACCTGCAGTGTGTTTACAAAGAGAGATTTAAAGAGCAGAAATTGCAGATTCATGGGGTGAAATTGAGGGCATGAAATATAACCATGGCATATGTAACCCTAATATTTTTTTAATTATGTATTTTTAATTTCACAATAATCAAGACTTCTCTCTTCCTTGATTGTCCTCCCTCTTTCTCTACTCCCTCCATCCATCTCTTGGGTCTCTGCCCGTCTTGGTGAGAGTCTTTTGAAGTGAGTGTGCAGTTGGAGGAGGCATGGTGCTCTGTCTGAAGAGGAGCAGGACGTTGATGAGATGCGCATGGAGAATGCCATTCACTTTGCTGAATTTGCACTGTGTATTGGAGCTTTAATCTGGGGGCACATTTGTTTATTGGCATACAAATGAACATCTGCATGGAGCTATGCTTGGACGCCATGGTCACAGCAGCTCCCTAATCGCTTAAAAGCCTGGAGATGCAGAGCATGCCAATGAGAGAGCGAGGGAGAGGAGAGAGGAGAGAGTGAACCGCGCCCAAGGCCTCCGTCATGCACTCCTTTATCTGAGTTTCACTCTGGCTCAATAACGCTCTCCCTCCCTCGCTCCCTGTCTTCCAGGCCAACAGTTTAATTTCCAGTTTGCTGGTTGACTCTTTATTGACTTGACATTATAAAGAGGCATTTTGGTGACCTTCAGTGGTTAAGACAACAGCCATATTTTTTCAGAGCAGACACCTCAAACAACACGTCTGCATTTATTTGTGAAGTGATGTGACAGGGAACCAAATTGCTTCTTCCCGGGTAGAGATACTTGGCAAATAAACTTTTAGATACAGAGAGAAACACTATACAGGTAAAACCAGTAAATTCTCAAAACCAGCTGCAACAAGTTATGGTCAAAGATACTCTTTTATTATAGAAATGAAAATAACAATGAACTGATTTTACTGCTATGTATAATTCTGGGGAGTTGGTTTGTTTTCCCCCTTGTGATGTAACTTTTAAAATGAATTATCAGAGGGCAGTTCATATGTTGTTTTAATGCTTTCTGAATTGTGCTCATTTAAACTGTTGTTAGCTTTTTATTTTATTATTCTTGTTTTAGTTGATCAGTATGACCAGAGGAGTTTGTTTCTCTGAACAATGGTGATGAAGATCATGAGCATAAATGGCAGATACAGTAGTTTTAAGGGCTAAATTTATGTTTTGAGTATTTCAACTGTTGGAACACATGTATATTAAATCTATTATTAATACATAATGTTCATTGTTTGTTGACATTATGGTCATCTTAGAGGCTGGATGATGATTGTATTGCATTATACTAAGAGGCTTTTCTAATATTTTTTAGCATTAGTTGTAGTTTTTTGGACTGTCTGGAGAGCAACACAGTAAAAGTTTGTATTTCAACTTCATTTCTGCTACTCTGACCTGCTAGCTGCCGGATAACCCCAAGTTTTCCCCACATGCTGTATTTTTTCACAATTCTGCAAATAAGCAATATGCCTGTGCTGGATCTGATTTAACATTTTCCGAATCAAAGAGGCTCCACCAAAGAACAAGAATTCATATTTTATTCACATAAAAAAAATTCAAGATCAAAGTGGTTAAAGACTTTTAGATCTCTGACAAATTTCTACATGTCTATGATTAATTGACCTCTTTTTCAAAAGCATATTTCATGAGCTCACCTTTTGACACTTTTTGGAAACCTGCGGTCCATCTAAACCAAAGGAAATGAGCTGAACTAATGTGTTTCTGATGGCGTATTGCGATTTCATTTTGACGTCTCTCCTTTTAGTATGAACGCCCTTGTGTATGTATTTCCTTTACATTTCATTCTCCAGATGAAATTGGTTGTCAGTCATTTCTTACTTAATGCACATAAATTAAAATGCATCTGTGTGTTGCGTTTGTGTGCACCGGAGTCAGTGTGTACGAGCTTGCTCTTAGCCCGGAGGACTGTGTTCCTCCTCTCACCGGAGAGGCTTCACCAGCTCCTATGGCCGAGTGTTTAACGAGTTCGAATGCCTTGACTTTCATACCGTTTGACACAAGGAGATGGGATGTAAGGATGCTGTGGGAACAGGAAGACAGAGGGAGAGATAGGTAAAGACAAGAAGGGAGACTGGAGTGGAGGAGATAAGAAAAGGTGTTAGAATGTATAGCTCTATACTTCAAACTTTAGCAGGTCTCGTCTGCAGCCAGATTACATTGTTTAGCTTTTACTTCTTTATTCAGGTTGTATTTTCACAGTAAATGATCTATGTGTGTGTGTGTGTGTGTGTGTGTACCTTATGGGCTGATGTGCGTGGGTTAATGAAGAGCAGTAAATGAAATCCTTTATTGTGTTTGGTATAATGTCAGCTTCCATTAGGGAAACCGGTGCTACGAATGATTGCTAGACTATCGGGGCCAGGAGAGAGGTGCAGCGTGTGTGTGTGTGTGTGCACACGTGTGTAAGACGGTGTGTGCGTGTCCTCCCTGCTTGTGTGCGCACCCCAGGGCACGGCAGAGGCACAGAGTGTGTTCTGTAATTATAAAATCATTAGCAGGTGTCCAGAGGAGATATGAATATGACTGTAATCTGTCCCCACCCATGATGGAGCGCTTGTCTCACACTCAAATGTCAACCTGTCTCAGCCAGCCCATTGAGAGAGCTCACAGATTCATATTCAAAAGATTCAGTCCCAGCGACCGCACTCAGTCATTACATGTACCCCTACATATCACAGCCTTTCTGCACCCACCATTTTTCAATCACGTATTCTTACCCCGTGCTCCACCAGATAAATCATCTGTCAGGGTCCTCTTCACGTATGATGAAATTTTGGACTTTAAAGGCTCCAACCTTCACTTGAAAGGACATTTTGAAGTTTAAATGTATAAGTATGAGCAATGGATGACATTAAAATAACATGCGGTGCGTACCAGTGACAAGAAAACACACTGGCAGAAGAGCAGCCTAAAAGTCGGACGGACTGACAGGCGCTCAGACAAACAAAAGATAGGCAGGCATGTATCTGGTCAGACATAAAACGAGCAGACATTGTAGCCCTGGCGAGGAGACAAAGTCACATTGTAATCTAGAGCAGAGGGGCGGTTTCTATAGCAACAGTAGACATCTAACCTACGCGCCGCTGCCTTTGCTGAAATCTGAAATTGGCGAGAGGAGGTTGGTATTGAGGATAGAGAGATTGGGAAAGATGAAGATAAGACGGGGCCAGGGTGGAGGAGGAGGAGAGCTGGGGCAAAGGGAGGAGAGAGGAAGCAGATCGAGATAAGGCCGAGGAGAGGGGAAGGAGGGTGGGAGATGAGCGCAGGAAGATTGATGTGAGGGAGGGGAGGGAGAGAGAGATCATCACCTGACCTCAGTGTTTGTCTCCTGTTTGGAATTTGTTGGTCCACTCAGCATGATAGATTTAATTTACTGATAGCACTTTGTGTCAGTGGGAATTTTGCAGACTTTGTGTGTCTGTCTTTGTGCGCATCTGGTGTGTGAGTGAGTGTGTGTGCATTGGGGCCCGCTCTGTATGTGCATAGTGTAAGCGAATTATGCGATTATGCCTTGTATATGTGGATGTGCGCAGTAACAGGTATGCACAGGGCTGAGTGAGGGATAATTGCTGGCTTGGTGTTGTATCAAATGTGTGTTTAACCTGAACCCTGAGCCCATAGAGACCTGTGACCAGCCGCAGCAGATGGCCATGCTACCCTGGGGGGCGCTCAGAGGGTCATTGTGGCCTAGGACTCGTCCACATGGAGCCACCTCATGTCTGTGTTGTGTGATATGTGAGTGTGTGTGTGGTTGGAGGCAGCGGTTGTTGCATTCATGAGCAGGATTGTAGTATCTCTAAGTGCTTATGTGATTCTGTTTAGAGGGTTGTTTTCATCATATTGCAAAACAACTTTATGCAAATAAGTCCAAGTATAAATGATGTCATCTGATGTGAAGTTATAATGGCCACAGACAGAACAGATTAATACTGTACTCAGTAGTACTGTAGATATTGTAATGAATAGCTCTTTTCAATCCATTAAATATCAGTGCTGTGCCCAATCATATCCTACCTGCTTCAAATATCAGACAAGCTTGAACTAAACACCATATAAACATTGGATAAAGCAGATGTAACTGTTTATTAATGAATCTGTCTATAGCTATAATTCATCCTGTGGGCACTCATAAGTGCAGGCTGCTGTATAAACAAATAATAATGATTGACAGTAGAGTAAAACACTATTTTAATAATGTAAAATGTCACTATAAGAGAAAGTATAATTGCTGACAAATACTGTGCAATAATAAACACTTAAAATGTATTCATATCTGATTACAATTACTACTATAAGCTAACTACTATAACCCCTTTATTAAATGTTTATATACTACTTCTAAATGCTAAATAGGTGAACTCTATCAAAAATGATCATGCTTCTAAAGAAAATTGTACAAGGATGTGCTACTAATATTTTTACAAATTTATGTCCATGGCACAGGGTTAACACGAGTAAGTCATATGTACAGGGTAAACAGTAAGGTAAACACAGATGTCCAGCTGTGCAAACAGACATGATACCAGTGACAAAAGGGTGACAAAAAAGGGGTGAAAAAACAACATAAAATGTCTTAGAAAGGAGTTGGGCATGGCTGGCCAGCAGAACAGCTTCAGTGCTCCTTTACAGATAATCTATCTACAATCTACTAATCTCTGTAACTCTATTGGTGGGATGAACATCGTTCTCCCAAAACATATTTGCTTGTGCCCCATATGGAAGCATCAATTCTCAAATCATGTATTCAGGTTTTTCCTGTGATTAACCACCCACCTATATTACAAAAAAGAGCAATGATAAGTCATAGGTACAAAGTGAAAGCGCAATGATGAAGTGTTAGTAAGGGAGCTGCAGTGTCAGAGCCCTAAACTAAACTCTCTCTTCAGCAACGTGTGGTATGTTTTTTTGAGTGTATTATTTGTTTGAGTAAAGCTGCTGGATGGTGTCCCTCGGGTGCAAGGGACCGAGCGTTTATTTACAGGAAGCAGTCCTGAATAATGAGTTGTAATGCCGCAGTAGTGAGAGTAAACTCTTTAGAAGCGAGGGACCAGTCTAAGCAGGACTGGGCTTCAGATCAATCCTGCTGGCAGACACAACAACACTGTTGCTCTGCCACAGCCTCTCTCTCTCTCTTTTCTCTCTCTGCAGAGGCACGGGCTATTTTTAGCCCTGGCAGCTCCTTCCCCACTGCACCCACCACCACCACCCATCTCTCTCCTCTCAATTCATCCCTTCATATCGCCCCAACCTCAGCCTCCATCCTAACCCTCCAACTTAACCCAGTGTACTCCCTGAACGATCTGCTCTGATCCCTCCACTCAGCTCCTTTCCTCCTGTCCTCACTCCTGATCTCTCTCTCTTTCTGACAGAGCTGGGGACGCAGAAGGAGTGCTGGTAAGTTGAGGAGACATATCGGGGGGGAGCAAGGAGGGGCAGATTCTGCTCATCCTCTATCTTGTCCACGATCATCAGCCAAAGACACTAGCTGCGTCCAGGCTGGATCAGGCTGAACCTGAACCGTGTTTCGTTGGTGCGTTGTTAGGGACTGAGCTGGGCTGATGACTGACTCTCTGATTAGCGCTGGAGGCCAGCCAATGCCCCGGTCCTGGTGTGTAGATAGGCCATCCAAAGGGAAGTGGGGGAAAACATGGGGGCTGACTGAAGAAGGGAAAACTTGTCCATATAGGTGTGAGTTAAAGAAATGCAGAGAGCACGTGTGTGAAGAGCAAAACAATGAGAGTGCACAACACAAACAGAAGTTGAGAGAGAAAACTAGTCAGGCTGAGAAAATTGTGTATTAGAATCACTGTACGTATAGTCTACTGTATAGTAGACTCTTCCCCTTCCTCTGCCGTCCTCCCTCATCGGACCATGACCACATCTCCTCCGGTGAGTGCGAGTCAGTCACTGTGGTGCCCTTGAGAGCACGTCCTCGGCCAGCCTCCTCATGATAATGAGGCAGGGCCCACGACCGCTGCTCACTGCATGAAGCCCCTGCCCGCCCTCGTTCCTGCCTCTATGGGAGATAAGCATGCCAATTCAGGAGGACGGTGGGGAGGCCAACAGCCTGGGTGTGGGGTCTTTTTCTCGGTGGGGAATGTTGGGAGCTTGGGAGTAGTGAAAGGCTGAATTTGGGGTTTCAACCGGTGACTGGTGATTTTGGTTAGTAATTAGAGCAAAACAGTGTAACACAATTGCATCAATTTACATTCTTCTCCTTTTTTCCCCCTTTTTCTGTTTCTTACCTCTCGTGAGAGCTGTTTGCCTAGACTGAAAACACAACCAGCTGAGGTTGATAAGACTCCCAGAGAGAGTAATATTTTGAGTTTATTCTTCTTTCACTGCAAACCCACTTTACTCCATGTTACATCTGAGCTCATACCACAACGCCGCACACACTTTTTAAATTTTTTAACAGTTTTCCCGCAAACACATGAAGATGTTCCTACGGTGTTTTAAACACGAGTTCGAACATGTGCCGCATACATTGCATCTTATTAACAAAAAAGCATTACATCCACCGATACCTCTGCAGCTATCTGCTTGCCTTTTCTCATGACTGTCATTCCACATCACACTACCCCTCCTGTGTTCTGTGATGCTGATTATATTCTCATGCTGAACAGTGTGATGGAATATAACCATGACTCTCTCTAGCTTACCACCGAGAGTCGGGGCTGATATAGACGCTGCTATATCTTCTCTCATCACCTGTCTTTTCACTTTTCTTTTCTGCACAGGAGAATGCCATTTCATACTACGATTCCAAAGCGGATTCAGACTATGTGAGTACAGTACGGACTGCTTCCCCCCACCACCCCCCTTCCCCTGTCTGCCTGCCTTAATACCCCTGAATCCTACCTACTCCACTGCCCACTCCCGCCACCCTTTTCCTGCAACCCCATCCCTCACCCTTTCCCTGGCCTCCTTGGTGTTGATGCCCCCTACCCCCCACCCCCACCCCCACCCCCCACCCCACCCCCACCCCCACCCCACCCCCTTCGGTCACAGGCCTCTGGGCTGTCTGTGTGTGTTAGTGAGGTAACGCTGCTTTATGGTGAGTTGGTGTGACAGAGCAGGGGCAGGCCGACGTGCATGAGACAGTGACTTCAGCTGTCCTCCCCCAGTCTAATATCCTGAGTTTTCTCCCTCCCCACTGACCCTAACTGTGTCGACTGCAGACCTGAACTGCGGGGGCTGTCAGACCTCCGAGTCCATCAACATACCTCACACCAAAAAAAAAAAATCACGAGTCACAGCACACTGTCATACACTGGGATGCCAATTCTATCGTGTGTGTGTCATCCATACTGAAAAATATGAATGACATTCATGGAAAGACCTGCAGGCTGTCTGACGCAGATTTCCTCCCAAAAAAAAAAAAACAAACAACCCTGCATGTCACTGCTGTTTGGTCTCCCCGTGCCACCGCTCCGGCCGCAGCCTGCAGCTCCTCCTTAGGATAGGTCACACTCGGAGCCCGTGCCCCGCTGATTGATTAAGTTTCAAGGAAGAGTGCAAGAATCCCCCCTAGATCACCAAAGCACAAAAAGATGGGAAGAGAGTGAAAAAAGGGAGGCGGAGGAGCAATAAATCATGGTGTGATTTTCTCTTTGTGAACGCCACTCCTGTGATTAATGACACAGCGCTTTAGGGCCTGTCAGCACATCTAATTGGAGAGCATCAGTCATCATTAACATGGCACACAAAGGCCGAGCCAGTGACACACCCCTGACCCCCGCCTCACCAACCTCACGCCACCCAAAGACAGCGACAGAGGTCAGGCAGAGATCATTTCTTCATCCCCGCAACCCCCCCCAGCAGTCGCCCACCAGTACTCCCCTATCTGAATCCTGATTTCCTCCCACGATGACCCCTTTCAATTAAGGCTCTACCACTGCAGTGAAAGTGCTGAACTATTAGGGAGATATGATAAGAATTCAGTTGAAGGTAAGTGATTGGCGGGCTCTCTTATCCTAAGCCTTGTGTCCTCTGTTCCTTATCCTGTACTCTATACCTGTTCATTTCTCCTCTTGTCACTATTCGCTTGATATAAAAGTGCAATGTGTGCCAAAGCATGTCTGACGTTCATTCCAGTGCGCTGGATGAAGAACATTATGTTTATTTATGTCATTCAGCTGCCTACCAGCCTCCTTTGGGTTCTTTGTATGTATTACAGTAAAATTAATGTCTTTTAATGGCTTTCTTTCTGGGCTATCCTGATGTCTGCAAGGTTAACAGTATTATATCTTTCAAACCTTATTGGCCAGTCGCTTCAAAATACATGTATTTCTGCAAAAACAGAAAAAATCAGCCCCTACACGCCTGCTCCCCCATAAAAGATTATAACGTACGCTTCAGCAGGGAGCAGACAAAGCATGGGTGAAAATGCAAATATTTTTGGATCCGCATGATCCCATTTTGACTGCAATTCTTTTATTTGTCTGGAAGAAAAATGTCCAAGGTAGCAATTTACTTCAAGGACAGTAATCATCTATATAAATTATTACAAGTCTGATTGTTCTGATGTTTAATCAGAATTTAAAAGATGATTTTTTATGCTCTTATTTTTCTAAAGCAGTCCTTGTTTGTTTAAAGGGCTGTTTTCCTCTATCTCATTCTTTGCTGCTGTCTTTCAAATAAACACCACCACCTACACACACCCACACGCACAAAACACAACACACATGCACACACATACATAAGTGACATGTTTCGGGTTAGCCCTGGTTGGCTGAAGGCGGGAACGAGAGAATCTTTAAAATGTCATCTCTGGCCTCTTCAGCCTTTAATTAAACCTTGAGAATGGAGAGATAAAATTAACAAATTGGGTAATGAATCGAGCAAAACAGGTGGTGGATGGTTGAAGAAAATGAACCAATCAGTCTTTCCTGCGTGGATTTATTCAGCTCCTAATTAGACGCTGCCTTGGTTAATTATGATTGGGCTCTTCTGAAGAAAGAAAAAAAACCTCCCTAACCGACATTGACAGAATTAGTGTCAGACTGAGTGATAAACAAACACCTCAACCTCACAGTTAGTGCTGTTAAAAAGCCAGCACCCCTAACCTAATCAGGTTTATTATTAATTGATAGTCAACCTGTGAAAACCCTTTAAATTGAACGTCTCCACAGTTTCCTGTTTCAGCTGTACTAAACCAACATTAAACCCAAATTTAGGGTATCAGCAGATATTTACATCATTTAGCCTGGCTTAATTTATTTGACCAAAGCTCAGTATATCTACTATAACACCATGAAGAACAGGCATCACTGTTTTAATTACCAGCATTTGTAGGCATCAGTAGACTTTATTGTTTTATTGTGAAGCTAAAAGCAGCTATGGCCCCAAAACAGTTATACATTTTTATATTTTCTCTTGCTTAGAAATGTGCAACCCTTTTTCGTTCCTCCATCTTTTCTCCAACTTGTACAAAGTAAGAAATAAAACATTGATATTGGAGTGGAATAGCAGGAAGAAATTGTATTCATACTGCTCCAACATCTTTTCATTGGTTAGCTGTTAGTTACAGAACTTCTTAAAGAACAAGGGAGATTAAAAGGGGAAAGTCATGAACGTCTTCAGCCTTATAGTTGGGGGCTTGCAGCTTCAGGTCAGGTCCCAAAGGTGTAGACTAAAAACAACAGGCGAACAGCCTCCCTAGACTAAAACTAATTAAAAGAAGTCACGTCCAATCTGCTTTATACACAAGTGCGCTTTCTAATGAAACGAAAATATCGGCAGCTTCTTGTCTCGCTACCTCTCACACTGGTGATTAACAGGTACTTTGTGATACAATGAAATGCCTCAACCAACCAGTGACACAGAAAATAAAGAAAAATGCCACAGCTGTGACCCTTCTCAGCCTTTTTGTTTTTTAAAAAAGTAACGCAAAAATACATTCACTTTTTTAAAAAAAACTAGTTTTGTTGGTGATGTGTGATTTTTGCAAAATATCAGCCATTGTTATCCATAAAATTTTGAGTAAAATGCACACAGATTCCATGTTAAAAAAAAATCTAATCTGCTTTTTTTAAACATTGAATTTAATGAAGCAAGAACATGTGTTATCATTTTGAACCGATTGATAACTTAACCTATGTCAGCTGGAGATGGTTCCAGCAGACCGGCGACCCTCTAAGGATAAGTGGCACAAATAATAGTTGGATGTTTGATCATTGGTATTTAAGGAATAATTTATTGTCATGTGTTTTCCCCTCACTACAGATGTATCTGATCTTTTTTGTCTTGAGCTGTCACAACACCTCATTGTTCCTCATGTTGACTTTCAATGGGACTTCAGTACAGCTATCCCCCCTGCTCATCCCAACAACAGCTTGTAATTGCATTTTAATAGTCAATTAAAGTTGGCCCATCAATCAACTTCTGTTGTGGACATGGGGTTTTGATTTAATTTCTCCAAAAAACAAACAGTTTTTATCATGTCAGATCCAATTAACCCATGCTGCTTTATTAAAATGGTACACACTGTATTGCAGTCGCACATTTGCCGCACTCAGATTTATTTTGAAGTGAAATTCTGCTCCTCGGCAGTCAGAACGCATGATTGGAGATAAGAGTTTTGTTTTACAAATATTCAGTGAATGAGGACTAATGAAGGATGACTAATAAAGGAAGAATGATAGAAGCATGATGCCAGACAGTGCTGAGGGCTACTTCTATATGGCAGTGTATCAAAGAGGCGGCTGCATGAACACATTAATTAGATTTTGTTTGTTTAAGAAAGACTCCTACCACGACCTCCTACATTTTAATTTCTGAATGTTGATCTGTAAATGTGACCTGCTCACTGAGCTGTTTTCTAAGGATGCGTCTAACAGGGTTTTAGTGAACGCTCGAAGGATACGCACTGAAATCAGATCAAGAATAAGCTAATAAACAGAGCCAGAGAGTGGGGTTATATCTTGCTGCCATTTTATTTCCACAATCCCACAATCGCTTCCTGCGGGAACGGGAACAGGCACAGATTGTACTCCATTGATAACTTATCAAGATAAAGAGCTTAAATGTCAGTTTTGCTTTTTTTTTTATCTTCTGGCTTTCTTTGATATCTGCCACTTTCCTAATGCAATATGTGTGTCAGGCTTTCTCATCGTGTACAATGGTCACACTGAGATGCCAAACACATGAGAAATATTCAGCGTTTGTACAATTTTTTTGTTTGTTTGTTTGTTTAAACAAGCACGGGCGAGAAAGAGGAGACCGTCTGATATGAAATATGCTTTCATTCGAGTGGGTGGGAAACTAAACGGTGATTAAGTGGTGTTGGTTGCTAGTTATTGCTGGGGTTAATTTGTATGGCACCTCATGTGTCTGTGATAGTCCTCGGGTACTAATGAGACTCACTGTTTGGTGTCTGCTCTGATACCTGCTGTTGTGCTCTGATGAGTGGGAGAGTATAGACCCACCTAAATCTGGAGGCAGACAAAAGGCGGAATAATTGCTATTTTTGTGCTTAACATTATTCAAACACTGCGCGACTTAATGTGTGAGTCAGACAGTGTCTGTAGTGGAGCCGCAGATGGGCGCTGGAAAGCCACAATATGGGAGGTGACCGAATGCTTTATATTTGCATGATTCCCCCGTTTTCTCTATCCACATGTTTTTATTTGTATGCTCACGCAGGTTTGTGTGTGTGTGTGTGTGTGTGTGTGTGTGTGTGTGTGTGTGTGTGTGTGTGTTGTGTGCACGCATGCTGTGTGTGTGTGTGTGTGTGCAGTGTGTGGATCTGCAGGCGGAGGATGGCGAAGAGGAGAACCCACTGGAAAGCTCGTTGTCTTTGGAGCTGGAGTTTGTGGACGATCCCAACTTTAAAAACAAGGTCAACTACTCTTCCAGCGCGGTCCAGATTCCCACAGACATATACAAAGGCTGTAAGTACACAAAGAATACTTCATGACTTCTTTCTGGTGGAAAAGTGATTGTGTGAGTGCCCCAAAGTGCTCTTGTAGCATGAGTCATAAATAAGAGAACTGCTGATCAAAAGAGGTCAAGTGCTGCATTAACCACTACAGTTAAAAATTACACACAAGCTGCAGACTTACCTTAAGACTTCTGCCACACTGATTGTTCAATGTCAAATCAATAGCCACATAGAAATTGAATCCTAAATGCATGCATGTAGAGTGTTTTTACCTTTAATGTGACATATTTCTGAGTGAAACAGACATAATGGGGAAGGTGTTATTTCCAGTGGGGTTTGGTAAGGAATTGTTCAGGGATTTGAATGGATTTCTCAAAGTGAGTACAGCATAACAACAACAAGTGTCTGGAGAATTGCAAACACTATGAAGTTGTAATAGAGGACTGTTTATCTTCACCCGCGCCTCTCTCACATGTGTTGTTGGATTACACAGCAGAGGAGGAAGGGCAAATGAATACAGTGGACCTCAACCATGCTCCTTTGGCTATATTTTTATATTTTGGCTATATAAGTTGTATTTTAAAACACACATCAAAACCACCACAATCACTCCAATAGTTCCTATGAACTACAAGCTTATTGTCAAGTGTGGTTTTGTGTGATTGCGGGCGTGAACTAGTCAACCAAACTCATAATTAATTGAATGATTTATGGATGAGGATGAGTCATTACTTAAACAGACTTTTTTTTACATACCTCGATATAGCACAACAGGGTAAGAACTCAGAACTCACTTAAATGTATTTTTTATTCTATAAATCAGTTTGGTGTGCTGAATAATGTTCAAGCCTCAAATAAAATGTTATATTTATCTGGTGTGCCAGCCGATAGCATGTGACCTGTTGCTGGTGGAAATGTTTTCATTGTTGGATCATGTGCCGTTAATTCTCTCCCTTTTAATAATTATTTAATAAATAAATGTTTTGTCCATATACAATTGCACCAATTTAGAATAAACTATAAACGAGAAAATAGTGATAAAATACAACAAACTATGTAAAAATATAATTAAAGGAAGAAATAAAAAATAAATGATATATTTACAAGGATTATATACAGTTGCCTATATGTATGTAATGTATATGAAAGATAAATAAAATATGAGTGATATCAGTGTAATAAGAATGTTTTAAATCACTGTGCAAATACACAGACTTTGGCTTATATTGGGTGTGGTAATGTGCAAAATCAGCATAACGGAAAAGTTGAAGATGAAGGATGAGGTGGAGCTGAAGAGGAAAGCAGCTGCTCTGTAATCTATTTGTACGGCAGCAAATACTTCTGTATCGCTTTCCAGACGGCAGCAGGGTGAACAGGCTGTGGTCGGTTGTCTTTTAATATCCTTTGGTACGAAAGATAATGAATTTCTAATAAATAATGTGTTCCCTTTTTTTTTTTTTTTTTTTTTTTGGATAAAGGACAGTCTTCTGTTTTGACTTGACCTCTTCCTCCCCTCTCTCTCAGCATGTTACCTCAGTCTCTCCCTCCTTTTATATCAGCCAGCACTTTAGCACACTAACATGATTTTAGATGACAGACGGTCTCTCACACCAGATCTGTAGTGTATTTCTTTTATTTTTTCTGCGTGGGCACTATATCCCCTGCTTGTGGACCCTACCCTTCCTGCCTGGCACCACGCAGCCCTGCGGACATGACACCCTCCTTAGTCTGCAGCTGCCAAATGGACAAAAGGGAACACATGTACCTTCCGGGACTCTGATTTCGCTTGGCATGTTCCCTCTGTTATCCACCTCTAACCTTTTGGACACTCTCTGTGCCTGCCTCTTTAAAGACTCAAAAACTGGAGCATGTGCAGACAGACAGACCATTTTCACAGTGGCAATTTTTTTTCTTTCTGTTATTGTCTAGCTCTTCGCCTTCTTTGTTGAACAGGCACTGTATGGCACCTGTCTGCGACAATGCCCTCCAGCTGTGTCTCCAGACAAATCTTGTCAGAATTAGACACTCTTGGTTCAGGAGGAGATGTCAAAGGCCACAGCTAACTCACAATAGAGCAATCAGGCCTGCACATTGTTCCCGGAGCCATTTTGTGCCAGCTCTGGTTCCCTTGTCTGAAGATATGAGTCAGAGAATAAAGGCCTCTTGATTGAGCCTGGTGGAGACTAGAGGAGTAGGGTGGTACAGTGCATGGAATTAGTGGTTTTTTTTTTCCCCATTTCTCTTCTGTGGAAAATGTTTACGACTGATGATGTTTAGTTAGCTCCCATCGCGCGGTCTGCTGCGCTGAGATTGCCAACTGCAGATTTTGTGCCAACTCCATTATGAACATGTGTGCCGCATTTTAGTCGTTGGTGATACATAAACACTGTTGACAAAACAAGTTGCTGCCCAAATGTACAGTGACTCTTAAAGGCGCCTCACCACCAAAACCAAATATCCCAGGCACAAATTTGGAAATTAGAAGCAGCAATTTTGAGATGCCAAATGTGAAACGCAGTCCAGAGAGAGTTAAAGAGGAGCTGATTTTACACATCAAAGTCTGTTTACAGGTCTTAGGGGCACTCCCCATAGTACTGCATGTGAGGAAAAAAAAAGGTTGTATTAAGTCCTTTTGTGACTCCAGAGGGAGCTGAGTGAAGGCTGATGAATTGCCTCAAGTGATGTCACTCAAGGCAGCACCTGTTGGGGCCCGAAGACTACAAGTTTAAAAATGAAAAAAGAAAAAGTGCCGTTAGCAGAAAGTGAGCTCACCAGACCTCTGCAGCCCACTCGTCATCTCTGCTCGAGAAGAGCGGTTCAAAGCTACATTAGCCGCTACCAGCATAACCTGAATCTCGGCTTAAACTGTCTGCACTGAGATGCATTGTGGATAGTGAAAGAACCAGGTTTTGACATTGGTTTAGTTTTTTTTTTTTTTTTTTTAATTGTCCATCATGAGTCCAACAATGTTATAGCAGTGCAGTACTAAATCTCTTTCATCTAACTTGGCTTACAGAAATTTTCATCAAGTTCATACCACGGGAGCTGCGTTTGCTTTAGAGAGATGGTGAAAGGGGATTATTATCTGTATGTTGTGTTCTGCTCTGGTCCCACCAGTGGGAGCCTGCAGGGTGCCTCGGAGAGGATGTCTGAGGAAACTAATGTGGGCGTATTGTTGTCCTCTGGGTCTGGAGAGGTCTGGATCTACTGTATATCTGTGGGTTTAGGATTAGCAGAAGAGAAGCAGCGTGAGTGGGAAGATTCAGCGCTTGTTCCTCAGGGGGAGGCCGGAGGAAAGGCAGAGAAAAGAAAACTGTGGGAAGAATGGAGCACAGTCCAAACTGCGGCATAATGTTCAACAGTTGTTGTGAAATTCTCAAGTGTTGTTCATTAGTGCTCATGCTCTGCTGTTGGAGTACCTTGCTTTGATTTGTACACATTTTTAATGCACTCAAGAAATTGACTGTTTACCAGAAAATGGCAGCATGAATTGCAAGTCACAGCTAAATGGGTGTCCTTGGAGATGGACTGAGAGAGAGGCACAGATAGAAGGAGAGATAGAAAGAAAAGGGATGAGAGGGGAGAAAAGGAGGAGAGACACTTTAATAATAGAAACCATTTAGAGAACCCCAAAAAAAGCATTTTCTTTTTTTTTTTCTTTTCCTTTTTTTTTTTTTTTTTATTGTGATCCTTTCAGCAGCTAAATGAGGCAGTGCATGCGTCCTGGTTTGATTTGTCTGCTAGGCCCCATGTCCGTTTATTGAGATTGAGAGTGTTCCCTGAGCGCAGTAATGAACCATTTTATGATTCATTATCCCACTGCTGATTCCTGCTGCCAAGTCTGCAAACTTTCTAATTAGCTTAGGTCAAACATTCATACAGTTTTCTTCTAATTATCATTGCTTATTACAGAATGGACATTGCAACACAGCCACAAAGGAATAAATTGATGTGGGTGGTGTTGTCCGTGGAGACACAGGTTTTATTCTCCCAGTGAATGTTACAGAAATGGCGAAGAAGAGGCAGGGATTTGCTGAATAATTGCAGAGGAAGCGCTCTGGGAATATAATCTTTAAAGTAATCACTGAAAAATAAGGATGAAAACAGCTAGAGAATATACAAATTATTCTTTGGCGACTGTTTTGTAGATTCAGTAGAATCCCGCTAAGCCAGATTGGGTCATTCTACAGTTGCATGTACTTTATAACATGTTGTAAATATAGGAGGGTGTAAATCAGCCTTTTTAAAGAGGTAGTAATTATGTTTGTATAGTGTACATATAGTCTAAGACTACATTTGTGCTTGCATGAGAATAAGCAGCCACTGTTCCCAGCAGGGAATAAAGAAAACCACCAGTGAATGTGGAAAGTCCTTTCATTAAATTTGAAGTTTAAATCCGTTGCATGCGGCGCCTTTTCCAGCGGCCTAATGTCATGTTGTCATTTTGCTATTGTAGTCAGGCACAGTGAGAAACTTGGTTGTTATAAATGAATGGCGAGGACTGGCTAAATGTGTGTGCAGATGAAAGAGCAGAGCTTAAATGTTTTGCATGGAGCGATTAACCCATCCACCCCACGCCACGCCACCACCGTCATCCCACCATCCATACACACATCCACTCCGTCCTCTGTCCACTTGCTGTAGCCACCGCTCCTGTCTCACTTTTAGGTTTCAAATAACAAAAATAAGTTTTCTTTTTTCTGTCAACATTTTCCAAACTATGTGTTTTTTTTTTTTTATTAGTTTACTACTTTTTATGCACCCATTGTTTTCCACGACTCTTCCTTTTTGGTGATTTCAAAGATGCTCCACAACTTTGAACCAGCAGGAACTGATTTCTTTGGCCACTTTGGAGCATCTGAAAACAAACACTGATATATCATTGGCTTTTAAGTTGACATAGACTTTGAAAAAAAGTTAAAAAATTTGTTAAAAATGTTAAATGTTAAAAATATTAGTATTATAGCAGCTTTAAGGGCTGGCTTCAGTAGAGTATAAAAAGGACAATAAAAAAATCTGTGAGTGCTTAATGCTTATTTTGAGTTTGAATTTTCTAACGTGGTACATGAATGTTTTCCTAGAGCTAACTTTGTCGTGTCCTTTAAGACAGAAACAAGGACATTTTTCATACATTTCTGAAGCTGTATTACCATGTGACAACATACACCAAAAAAAAATATATAATCCAAGAAAACTCATAAACAACCATAAAGGAAATGAAGCTAAAGTTTTGTGTTTTGCAGATGGGTGAGCAGTAATGTAAAGTATAAGCAATTTGTAAGCTAGGCAGTAGGCTAAATGTTTAATTATGTATGAGACCTTTAATTAACAGCAGTGAAAAAAATCCCCAAATCAGTCCTTAAACCAGGAGCAAGTTTGTACTCCCTGCCCTTTGAATGTTAGTCTCCATTTTGCCGCTGCACCGTCTGGTCTGTGGTTGGATCCCCTCTGGGAAGCTCCTGGCAAAAAATCATCCATCTCACCTCACCTTTTGTAAAGAGCAAATTGCATGGGTTGTACGTAATGTGCAGTGGAAAATTGAGTACAACAGATACAGCAGATAGAGAGTCAACGTGGTGTCGCGTACGATTTGAAAAGAAGAGAGAGATTTGCATCTGCAGGGTTTTCCTTTGAGCGAAACTCCCTCTCAAGTCTCTCATCTTGTTTTAAATAGATCTGGATAGATGTCAGCTCGCCTGGTGCAGGAGGGACAAAGGCGACTTTTGATAGACAGACTTGGGTTACAAAGAGGAGGGAAAGTGATCATGTGAGGAATGAGAGTTGTGCTTAGTTACTTATGCGACGTTCACACTGCAAGCTTTAGTGCTTACTTTATTGCTCAAGATCAGATTTTTTTTGTTCGTCTGTTCACATTATTGCTCAAATGTGGCCTATATCAGATTTCTGTGTAAACGGGTCACACACAGCGCACTGTGGTGGCTGTTGAAATCAGCATGTATGGTTTCATCTATATGATTCCTAAGCAGGTTATAAAGAGCACAAGGAGAAAAATGTGTAATTATGGCTTTTTTTGTGAAGCAATGACTGCTACTTCTGTACAGAGGTGTGTGTGGAGGTGCAAGAAGTGTTGAAATCTTGACATCAATGCCCTCACACAAACAAAAGATTACACACACACAAAAAAAAAACACACAATGGTCTGACAGAGGGACATAAAAGTTGAGTCCTAATATGACTGTTCATACTGAGGTGGCATTGCAAAGAAAATCAGACCTGTTTCTGATTTTAGGATTAGATTGGGGACACTTTTGCCTCGTCCATGAAAGGAGTCGAATTATAGGCTGTGGCTCCAATTACATACTACATTTATCATCATCTTAGTTAGATGCTGTGCATCTTGAGAGATTTGCTTGAACTAAATGAGAAATGTCATCTTTCTTAGTGTGTGTGTGTGCATGTACGTAGACTACATGCAGCCTGTATTCGTTTCACACGCCCCAGGTTCCTTCCAGTGGAGGAAGCTTCCCTGTCAACCAACTCACGCCACACTGGAGATCAGCTCAGCCCCTCTCAACATCAAACCAGATTTAAATGTGTGTGTGGGGGGGAGGGGGAGCAAATGTGATTTGTGGAAGAAAAAAAAACAGAAAGAGAGTTAAAGTGCAGAAAAAAAGAAAAAGAGGAGAAGAAAGCGATAGGGAGAGGGGGGATAAGGGAAATGGGATTTAAAGTTAAACCAAAAGAGAAGAAAGACAGTATAAATACTGCGGGCTGTATTTCTTTCGTTCTTGACTTTACAGACTCCATCTTTCTCTCTCTGCCCCTCACCCATCCACCCCTATAGTGTGTGCCCAGTGAAGGGGCACTATCATTTATCCACACACTAATTAGAACAGCCAGCACAGCAAACTCCACTTCACTCACCAGCAGGCTCCCAAATTACATTTCATGTGTTTGTTATTTACTGCTGTTCTTTAATTAGAAAAAAATATATATATTTGGAGGAGCTCTCCGGAGGTGTGGTGAAATCTCTCCCTTCTGTCTTATTCTGTATATTGAATAATCATCCCTCCTCTGAGAAATTTCCTCCTTCGCAGCCTGAGATTACTATTTAGCAAAACTGAAGTCCTCAATGACAAATACGCTCGTACTAAATGCTATTCCTGAGTGAAACTGCTGGAATCCTGCACTTGAATTTTAATTTGAATAATTAGTTAATGCCTCTGTTTCAGCTGTGAAGGAATTCTCAGAAACCTTGTTGTATAGCACAGGGTAAAGAATACAAATGAGGTTATACAGTATCTTCTGAACATTATTTTCTCTTATTCAAAGCAACAAAAAGATACATTTTTCTCTGGGAAGGCTTAGACTTTGTTTTTCGCTCATCTTTGTGGATGCGTGAGTGGCTGCCAGCTCCTGTTGCCGCTGTTTCCTCTGCAGGATGAAAGGACTAAGGTTCAGGCTCTTTAACACTCAGCCAGGCCACAAAGCAGCCCTGAAAGAAGAGGAAAGAAAGCGAGACAGAGAGGAAACGGGAGGGGGGGGAAGACGGAGAAAGGAATCATGTTTGACAGTACAGAGAGGCACAGGAGGAGGTGGTACTTTCAGATGCAAAGATGCTGCTTTGCAGTGACCGCGAACTGTGCAGGAAGGTGTGAGTTTATTAGACTGCTTGTTTTACAGAGTCTGTTTACCCAAATTACAACAAAAACATGTTCTCACTTTTCTTATTAACACTCGCAGTGAGGTCTCCAAATTATCCAGCAATGCTGTTGTCATAAATGTCACTTTTCAATGCTTTGAGCGCCACAGACAAAATTCCCTTTGGTTGTTTTGAGCTGGAAGCAAAAAAATTTCAGAGGAGCATATCTCAGAATCTGGAAAAATTAAAATAACAATCTGCATGGCTGAATAACACAAGGGTAATAGGGTGAAATCTGTTTTTTGTAATTGACCCTTTGAGTGAAAAGCGGTATTCTCATGTAATCTCCTCAATTTTTTTTTACAGCCATAAAGCGCAATAGAAGCCGTAAATTGTCCCTGAATTATCAACCAAGTTAACTCTGACTCTCTAACTCTGAACATAGAGTGGGTGAAAAATAACTTTACCTTTAAGATGTGACTTGGGGGAGGGAAATGTGCTGTCTGGATATTAACTCACTGAGATTCAAAACAAGCTGCATTTGTCTCTGTGTTGCCCTACCTGTCCGTCTGAGTAATGTCACCTATATGTCACAGTGAGTAGAATGTAACTGTAACTACACTGCTACCACTTAGTGTCTCTGTTTTAAAAGCACAATATGTAAAGGCTTCATGGCGATGACAGTCATAATGGTTATGACTCTTCAAAGAGACTTAGCTAATAGCTTTACCTCCGTTATGGATTTCTTATGAGGGACTACTTGTGTTCCACTATGATTTATATTACAGGCCACTGTGCCTTTTCTCTGCTGTGTTCATACAGTGAATGCATGAGCCTATTTATATAATGTCGGATTAATACAAGGCATAAGGCACAGATCGGTTTGGATGGCTCCTTATCTCGTGTATATCATTGTGAATAATGTGTGTACGAGAGGTTGGGGGGTGGGGTCATAGGATAGAGGTGGGGGAGAGTGGGGGTGAGAAACGATCTCATGCAGAGATGCTCCATAAATCCCACTCATAATTGTTTCCCTACTTGGTGTGCAGTCTTGCTCCATAAAGGGGCAAAGCCAAGGGTGCTCTAAATGTCAGGGGAGCGGCGCACTGATGAATTACCTTTTAAAGATATCAGAGAAAGGTGTGTTTCATGTGAAAGATGAGCCCAACACAACGCTCGGAGGCCCTGTCTGCCGGTGTGAGCATATTTCCCGCCCCAGGGGAAATTTGTCTTTTTATCAACTGTCCAGAGAAGTCACGGCATATCCTTGCTGAATAAATCAAAGAGAATTAGTTTGCTGTGTTCTCTTATCTCTGATGGGCCCGTTTTTCTGTACAGATCACCCTCAGATGTGTGTGTGTGTTTGCAGAGTTGGCTTGACAGTAGAGGTGGCTCACATCTGCATCCAACGGGTTTCAGCTGGCGACATAAACACACATACACTTTGGTCTGTTTTATTACACCAATTGAAAGGCTTACCAACACTTTGTTGTGAATAAGACACACGCAAACACCACTGTCGCTATCATGAACACACACAAAATTCAGGAAACACACTGGTGCTTTTGTGTGTGTGCAGCCCTGGGCACCAGTGTGGCCGATAATCCTTCTTGCACAGCCAGAGTTTGGTTAACACATCGATGTTAGTCAAGGTAGCTGAGACGGTGTTAGTTTTAAACAGAGGTCACAGGATGTCTCTTTGCCCTCGGCCTGTCTGGGACAGCTATCATTATGGACCCTGTGCCTCTTCAGATAAGAGCACCCAGGACTTCACAGCACACGGCTGCCACCGCAGCAACCTGCTGTGATAGCTCATGCTTAAAGGATAATACTTTACTACACATTAATCAGATGGCTCTTTGACCACAGAGTATTGCACATCCCAGATGAAATTGAAATGCATGGTTTGGTTTCCTGATAATCTCCACACAAACATCAGGAAAATATAGCCATCGGTCTTCCTGCCGTGGGAGCGACTGTGGTAAGTTTGCAAATTCATGGTCCAAAACGGCAGAGATACCGAGAGTCGTACTAATTTCTCTCTCTAGTTCACTCTTTCTAGTTCTTCACACCATCTGGGCTCCTGGCAAGTATAAACACTGTGCTTATGAGAGATTGAACATTAAGCTGTTGTAGTTTCTAATTCTGGTGGAATGCAATTAAGTTTGCAGGAGAAAGGTTGTCAGATAACAGCACAACAAACAGCTGACGAGGCATTAGATTGATAAGAGAGAAAATATTCTTTCCCAGTAAATCAAAAGTAATATTTTGCAATGATGGTGAAGTCTCAGCTGTCCTCCAGCTGTAAATCAGTGATCAGAAACTTGTAGTGTTTCGCCAGCTAGTTGTTCACATACTCCGCAAAGGACACAGGTGATCTGACATTTGTTTCACTTCAAACAATCAATTCTTTGACCTCAATCACATCTTAGAATCTGCCATTTTCGATTTAGGAGTATAAAGTGAATTTTGTTTTTGTTTTTGTTTTTTTTTCTCTCTCCTTCCCTCATGGGCGAGAAATTGCCTTTTCAGGCTGTGAAAGCAGCCACTCATTCGTGTTAATTTCTGTGTTGCTTTCCATCAATCGTCCTCCCCCTCTCTCTGGGTTTTTATGTTTATCCCCCTCTGTAGGGTTGCCTCTATCCTCCTCCGTTCTTCCTTTGTGTTTATGTCTATGAATTTTGAGAAAAACATGTTGAGGAGCTCCCCTTGGTGATGGCAGCAATTTGGCTTTCATATATTCCTATCCTCCAGACACTGCTTAGCAAAGCCGGAGCAAGTGAGTGCCTGCACGTGTGTGTGTGTGTGTTTTACAGGATGCTGGAGAGTAATGAAACTTAGCTTCTGTTTTCAGCTACAAATTTAGACAGAATTTGGCAACATTGAGCTGAGCATTCAGCTGAAAAAAAAAATAAATAAAAACAACACAATATCATGCTTTTCAAGTGCTGTTGTGATTGTGATTATCCAGAGGCTTTCAGCGTACAGTAGAGGTGAGCAGTGCACCTCTTAACTGACAGCTCGTCAGAGGCTGAGGCAGTAAAACAAAAAAGTGGATAATAATCGTTTATTTGTGTGAAATACAAACAAGGGGATGATGAGAAAAGCTGGACTTGTCGGTTCAGAGGCTTGTCTAGCTTTGGTTGGTTGAGTAATTAAATCAGAGACGCGAGTGAAGTTCTCCTCAGCTCACTGCCTCGTCTTGTTTCCCCTTTAATCAGGTGGCTATTAAACCTCTGCACTCCCCATCTTCTGACATCAGCTTAGCTATTAAACACAGACTGGAAGCATTTTTGCTTTGTGTGTGGATGCATGTCGTTTCAAGGTCGGGAAAAAGAAACCATCTGGATCAAAAAGTGAAAGAAAAAGGACAGTGTAAATACAATATAAGTTACAAGCGCACATGTTGACATGGCTATGGTGTTATTCCATCACCACCCAGCAGTGTGTTATTTCACTATTTGCTGACTAGATGATGAATACTTCTCTCCACAACCACAAATCCATTTCACAGAGTGCCGCTGACCTGTGAGATATATCCGTGACCCTAAGTTTTAACTCAAAACACACACGTTGATGCTTTAGACTTAGAGTTAGACAGACTTGACTTTATTGATCCCTTTGGGATGACTCCCTCAGGGAAATTTACGTTTCCAGAAGCAGCATACAGATAGAAGAAGCACACAGATGAAAAAATAGACAGTAAATACTTAAAATACCAAAATATAAAATATAAAGAATGGGAATAAAATAATATAAGTAAATAAAGTAAATATAAAGAGCTGAATATGGCCTCGTATGAAATAAGTTATGGCTTCGTATGGTATAAGTTAAGAGTTATAAATTAAAATTATTGCACCATATGATGAGGTTATTGCACCAGAGGAAAAAGTGTCCAAAGTGTGTATGTATGTGTTGTACAAGTAAGTGTACAATGGCTACCACCCCTACTCTATGTCCTCCTCCCCCCTTGTGAGGAGTTGTAGAGTGTGATGGCATGATGGACAAAGGAGTTCTTGAGCCTGTTGGTCCTGCACTTGGGAAGGAGCAGTCTTTCACTGAACAGGCTCCTCTGGTTGCTGATGACGGTGTGCAGAGGGTGGCTGGCATTGTCCATAATATCCAGCAGTTTGTCCAGAGTCCTCACCTCGACTCTGCCACCGTCACCAGAGAGAGTCCAGCTTCATGCCGACCATGACCACAGAGCCGGCCCGCCTGATCAGTTTATCCAGTCTGGATGTGTCCTTTTTGGATATGCTGCCCCCCCAGCATACCACAGTGTAAAAGAGGACACTGGCAACCACAGACTGGTAAAACATCTGCAGAAGTTTGCTGCAGATGTTGAAGGACCGCAGTCTCCTTAGGAAGTACATCCTGCTTTGTGTCTTCCCATACAGGTGGCTGGTGTGCGTTGTCCAGTCCAGTTTATTGTCTAGCCATAGCCCGAGGTATCTGTAAGAGTCCACAGCCTCAACACCTCAGCTCCCTCTAACAGGACTGGTCACGGTCCAGTCTTGGTCTTGGTCTGGAAACAGGACTGGTCGCGGTCGCGCATGCACAAGCAGACCTGCACTTCTTCGTCTTTCTTGTTCACCTTTTTTCTCCTCTCTCCCAGTCACGAAGCACAGACAGTAAGATCCGCAAATGCAGATTCATGGACATTTGTAGAAATAGTTTGGATTTCTCTGCTATCAAAAATTCAGGAGTGGCTTCTGCCTCCACATGCTGCGAGTGACACGTGACCTCCTCCAAGGTCATCTCAGATTCCTCCTATGCACTCCGCAGAGATCACCCAGATTAGACTGATGCCCTGCTCAGACGGTTACTGCCAGCCAAGCTGCCTGCATATATCCATTCTTAAGTATTCAGCTCAGTGCTGCTGGCACCGACAAGGTTGTTCAGCAGGGAGAGTTGACCTTTGGGTTACTAACAGAGAAAACCTGGTGTTTTGCTCTGTGTTTGCACTACATGTAGGGCTTATTCTTTGAGTTCTTTTATAGAAAAAACAGTATAAACAATATATTTGTGTTTATTTTGAGTATTGAAAAACAAGTGCAAAGAAATCAATAATACAAAACTTTGGATTCAAATCAGATTATAAAAAACATTTTCATCCTTGTTTTGAGGTACTATGGCACATAATCAGTGACTTATTTACATTTTTTTCTCTACTTACTTTTAATTTTTTTAGAGGAACTTGTTTGTTTTTTTTTTTAAACTGAGGTTTGTAATTTTACTCTTTCAGCAGGAATCACAAAAACGTTTGGATGCTTCCGTACATTAAAGTCTGGGTGAAAATCTGTTAAAACAATTTCTTCTTTTTCTGTGTAAACTGGTCAACCAGAAAACAATGAGTCTTAACTATATTTGCCAATTATGAGTCTAATCGTGTGTTAATCTGTGTTTATCTGTGTGTGTTCTTGCAGCCCCAGTCATCCTCAATGAGTTAAACTGGACCCAGGCGCTGGAGAGGGTCTTCATTGAGAACCGCCGGGATGACAGCTCTCTGCGCTGGCAGGTGTTCGGCAGCGCCACAGGAGTGACACGATACTACCCAGGTAGGCCGCAGGGTACTGAGTCAACAGTCTGCCTTATAACTCACGGCAAGATAAAGTCTAAATTGACCCTAGGGGCTCCTCGGCAGCAGAACATTGGCAATCTCTTATCAGATGGCTGTACTGGTAACTCGATATACAGAATGAAATTATGATTACTTTGATCTAATCTGATAATCTGAAATATCCTACAGTGTACGGCACGGCCTGTAACTTATTTTCTTGCTCTCTCAAGCCACTCCATGGAGAGCACCCAACAAGATTGACCTGTACGACGTCCGCAGGAGACCATGGTAAGTGTCATCTTTATCAGGACCTGCACTCACAAGGTGTTTTGTCTCATCACTTTTGAACATTGAAGTAATTTTCAGAGACATTTATTTCCTAAATTGGCACATCTTCTGGTACTTAATGGTGATAGAAAAAAAATGACCCTGATATTGTCTTTAACCTTACATGTACTGTTCTTCTCAATAATGTTGCTCTGAAATTTTCTAGTTGGGGTCATCATTTAAAAAAACAAGCTCAAGTCGGTTTTTCATAATGATGTAAGAGGAACAATTAGATATGGTATCAAGAAATGTACCCACTGATTTGGTCTTTACACAATCACTATGGTAGCATCATTTTTCTCACGGTAACTAAATATTCGAGTGGTTTGACAGCTCTCAATGTGGTAAATAGATTTGTCATGTTTCGAAGAATTTGCAAATTAATTTGCTGCATTATCCCAGTCCAGATGAGTGTTGGAAAGTGTGAGTTTTGGGCACCAGGTGAGTCCAGCTGAGCGTTGAGAGTGAGGAGGATTGCGTAGCTCAGACTGCTTCTAACCAACACAAACAGCAGCAGCAAAAGTGCAGAAAATTGCCGAAATTTAACTTGTCACTGCAACACCTGTGCTGTCAGCAGCAGCACTGTCATGCTGTCTTAAAATTGTGACAAACAGTTGTGATCCGATTTGAGTCTACACACATGCCATAAACACATGAGATTTTTGATTGGTGTGCTGTAATGGAGGCATAATCACATGTCCGCGCACTTTGCCACCGCATATGCCTTTTGTTGTTACGTTTAAGGTAGTTTGAGGTTTTGTCATGTGCATAATCATCATAATTATTTGCTCATTGTTGGAGTGAAAAGGAGTCACCTACTCACAACTGTACTTTACTACACTACACTAAAATACTCTCCACAATGGTACCATCCTGTCATCAACATATACATTTCATGTTTCTTGCATTTCCTTTAGAGAAGGCTTTGATTCTTAAATCTAGCTTTGCATTAGGATTCCTGTCTCTGGTTGCTGTAGACCTTTTGTGCTCCTTTCAGCCCGGAGCTAAAGAAAGGATATTGTTTAATGGAATGAGATCAAAAACGTTTTCCTGACCCGCATTTATCTTGGTAAATGATAATGTTGATGCATTGTCTTTTGCTACAAGGACAAAACCAGATAGTGGCTAATGTTTTTATTTAAAGGACAGATCTTTGCCTGTGGTTCTCTGTGCAACAGCTGATCTGTGCACAGAGTACCGGGACGGGCAAGTGTGACGGGCTGGACAGAACTAGGCTGCATTGGGCCAAACAGCCCCTTCACCCACCCGCCCAGGCTTCCTGTCCGCCCTTCCTCATTCAATCTACCTGCCACTGTCACATCGGCTTTGTGGCAGCCCCTGCCTGTTGCCTGGTTACAGGTTGGAGTGAACTGGACATAATCATGACAGCAATGTTGATTAGACCTGACCCCGTTTTCCATCTCTCTCTCGGTCCAGCTCAATCTGAGTGGCTGTTTGAGGTCAGGCCAGGCTTGTCGGATGAAGTCAACAAGCTCAGACCAAACAAACAAAAGACAATCAAAGGAAGCCTTCACAATCTGACGAAGTGTGCATGTGCAAGATCCAAAATGCACAATATTGATGTCTTAAATGCGGCAACTTATGTCAGTAAATTCATATTTAGGACTTAAATGTTAATGCACTTGTTCGATGTGGAGTTTAAAGGTCCAGTCAGGTTCAATTTATTCATCTATAAAATCATAGAATTTGAAGCACTTCAATCCTGATTAACCAATGCTGGTTACTAAAACATAGGAAATAAATACCCATCAAATAAAACCATAGATAAAAACAACATAAAACAATATAGCATAACATAACTGTTAAAGATGACCCTTCAAAATACCAATATAAAAACAAACAAAGTATAAATACAACAGTACAAAGTCCTAGTTGTGTCCTGTGTTCAAAGAGTGAATAATTTTTTAATAATGTCCTATAAATTACAGTTATATTCAGATAAAACTGAAGAATTTCACTAGTTTTGAAATAACAGCAGGTTCACAGATTGTGCCTTTTAGTGGGAAAAATTAAAAGCGATCGCCTAACACCACAATGTACAGTATCTACAATCATCAGACTAACGAGGCATTCCCTGACAATTTAATTACGTTAACACCAGAAGTCTCCCCGGTGTTCCACTGTCACAGTAGTCAACACGATAAACATGAAAAATGCTGGAAAACACAAGGCACTGTGTAGGGACAAGTTAAAACAAGGTTCCTGTCTCTGATCTGTCAGCGCAACAACCAAAGTACACCCGAGTTTAATTCTCTTACACATGTTTTGACTCGGGGACTCTTCCCGGAGACAGGAAGGAACAAGGGAAGAGAAAGATGAGGGGAATGCTGAGCGGCAGTAGCATGTGTGACAAGGTTAGACAGAGAGAGCAGTGTATTTTTACGCAGAGGAAGAACACCTTGTCACTCCCCTTGTCCTCCATGTTTGTCACTCCTGTCGAGCTTTTCCTCATGTCGGAGCCTTCGACATTCCCGTGGCCCGTTGCTTAGCAACTTGTGCCCAGCCGTGCTGAGTGGCGGGGCCGTGGCAGGGAGTGTCATGATATGTCAGGTCAGACTTGTGTGATTATACTTTAACATGCTGTCTCCCTGCCTGACATTCTCTGGAGAGGTCGGCCAATCACACACATTACGAAAACAGTCCACAGGGGTTAGGTAAGCCCGTCATGTGTGCTTATGTGACAGCAAGAGATAGCAGCTTCCGTCACAAGGACAGCTGCACAAACAACATGAGCATTTACACAAATCTCCCGGATGCAAAGACGAACACAACTCGTGTCCATCTGGTATTAAAGTCAAACTGAAATTTGAATTCTCCTCCTTTTTAGTGTAAGGAAGTATAAGCTATAATTATACTACAGCAAAATAGTTTTGGGGAGAGCTGGGGGGGGGGGGTTTAAGAGGATAAAACTGTCTTTGGACACACTTCTGGAAACTGCGTCTAAGCTTCAAGCACCTGGATATCTATTTGTTACGACAGAAGTAGAGTGATATCTGAGAGCCATCACTGCTAGGAGATGAACAGTCAACTTGTGCGGTGCAAAACTGAAGCACATTCTGTTTAATATCCTGTGGCACAAGACATTTTTACCATTTTTCAACAAGCCCACATATTGTTGACTATTCTTGCCACAAGTGTACAACCTACACGATAATGGGAAACGCTAAAACTTTGTGTAACAGTAGCAAAAGTAGACCAGAGTCTGCAAATGTCTGTTACGCAGCAAGTTCACATACCAGACCAAGTAAGAATTATATAAGAATTATAAATTATAAAACACCTTAGGTGCATTTTATTGCTTATTAATAGAGCTTTTAATTTGCAAGAGAAAACATTCATTATTCTGTTAAATATAAATGTAGTAACATTTGGGAGGACACATCCATCTTGGGCTTAAGTTTGTATTCCACTCATAAGGTGAAAGCCAGTAAGCTAGGCCAGCCAGCCAGAAAGTGAAAGCCGGCCTGCCAACTTTTGCACCAATTTCCGCTAAATGTTACTTTTTATTCCTCTCATTTCAACACCTAATGGGTCATTTGCAGCTACCAAACATGCAGGCGTTGTGTTCGTTGTTGTTGTGTTCGTTGTTGTGTTCGTTCCCATGTTGTGCAAAGTAAGAGTGTGTAGCAAGTGTTGGCAGTCTCTCTTTAATGGGTCCAGTTGTGGTAAAGGCATATTCACAGCAGCAGATAGTCCTGCAGCCTCAGCACACTTTAAATTGCTTTGTGTTTCAAATGTATACAGTATTGTTCAGATATCATAATGTATGTGCAAGTGATATTACAAACTGTTTATAGTGCCCACCCACACAAGTAGCAGACCAATATGTATAAATGATATAAGCTAGATGTCACTGCAGAAAAACAAAGACAATTTGAATGACACATTTTTTGGTAATTACAACAAGAAAAACCAAGGCTTAATGTACAGGTCATAAATGTGACTGTATGTACAGTATGTGCATGTACAGTAAATAATGTACAAGCACAGACAAACATGCTTCCTCCTCACACACCCATCTGCACTCCTCCCCTCACAGACTCACAGTTACATCAGATCACATGGGCTGATATGCCAGATAGAAACTGTAGCTTCACAAATACCACCATAGAAAGTGAAATACACAGATGCAATCGCAGGAGCATGCCTCAGTAACGATTGCACTGACGCTGTCTCCAGTTAAGGATGTGATTTACTACGGAGGGTGAAAGGAGCGGCCAGGATTCACGGCCAGTTTGTAGCGTAACAGACCTGTAGCTTTCCTGGGACGGATGGATGGCGGCGTGGCTGACCAGGTGCACCTCTGAGGAAAAAGATCGGAGGGCCGCCTGCCTCTACAGATGGGCTCTCTCCCCCGTCTGCTCCCCCACCAGCAGCCCCGGGAAAATTAATGGTCCAGTCAACACACTTAATTGTCTCCAATTGCTCTGACATTAATTATTAACATTTGTCCATTAAAATGTCTGTTCGTGTTATCAAGGGTAGCGAAGCAGAGGGTGCGGGAGAGGAAAAAGTGAAAGGGCGAAGAGAGAAATAACCAGAGACAGGCATGGAGTCCTGTTAGCCAAGCGTTGCAAAGATCCCATTACCTCCCAGGCTCACAACAGCATGTAGTCTATATCACATATTGATTTCTTCAAAAAGTCAATCTAACCTCTTTGTAAATATTATGACTGCTGGTCAATCCTCGAAGCTGAGGCTCCCCAAAATACCATTCCCAATATCTGGAGAGCCACATCCTCCTCCTTTCACTCTCTTCGCCCCACTTCAGGGAGTAGCAGAGTCAAAAGAAAAACCAGTGTGTTTTTGTTGAGAGGGTGACACAAGGCTTTAGCAGTTTTACTCCCAATAAAAAATTTGACATTTCTGTTTGAGCCAAGAGGCGAGACACAGCAGGAGACTTTTTATTCCATCTCACAGAGCAACACTAACAGTCTTGTACTGATAATAATTGATGCTGATGTATGCATGATTAATTCAATGTTTTGTACTTTTTTTTGTTTTTACAGAAAGGAAAGTGGCTGAAAAATTGAGCATAAAATTTTGCGTGTTCTTCTTATAACCGAAAATATGGAAATGTGAATCTTGGTACCAACACTTCCAATAATCAACAGAAAGTGGAATAAATAAACGGCAGACAACATCTCTTTCTCCTGCAGGCTCTCTGGGCACCGTCCTCCTATATTTTTATCTTAATTCAATCTTTATTCGCCTGCCACATCCATGGGAGCACTAAGAGAGCAGCAGTCCATAAAATAATAAGCCCATCAGCACAACACAAATCCACGCACACACGGGAGTGTGCAGACAAACACACCTACACACACACACACGCCCGTGTCATATGCAGTTCTCCCGTTATTCTGCAGTGCCTCTGCTTATATGCACATCAGAGCTCACGCTTTGAAGAAAATTCGCACATTACAGTGGACAAACACATTATAGATAGATTATAGATCTATCATCCCGCTCATTGTTTATATGTATTGTACTATCCGACCAATAAACATGGTTCCCGACAAAAAAAGAAAAATAGTGAAACATGAACACACACTTCCTGTAGCACAATAGGACACGCCTGAGCCACTGCGTGTGTCATGCTACATGTATCTATTGCATGTTTCTGAAATGTATGTAGTAGGTAATTCCTCCAATTTAAATGTAATGCACAACACTTTGTGGAATGGGTCAGGGTGCATAAACACAATCTCCTGAGAGAGTTAGCCCCCCGGCACAGTTAGTGTATTGATTTTTACAGTGCTGCGCCATGATAAAACTATTTAATGAATTCCAATGAGACTCCTTTACCAGACTGCTGCGAAAAGGAGCAAAATACAATCACCACAACGCAGAATATGTCATTGTGTTTATTGCTTGTATAATGCATTTCTTTTAGATTTATGGGTGGTGCTGGCTGAATGTTGCTGCTTTAATCTCCTCTCATTTGGAGCGATGCTTCGTTCCACCTCAGTGTAAAGAGCACATGTCTACTACGCACACAAGTCAGGCTGTATCTTGATTTATGCATATTGTGATTGCATCAACACACTGGAATCATGACATACATGATGTATGTTATGGCTTTCTGGTATTTGTTACAAGCATACAAGTCACTACCTCTGCTGTGGCCAGATTTGCTTTTTACTTTATTAATCTGATTATAAAGTGATGAAGAAAAATGGCCACTTAAACTTCAATAATTTCCTGTTATTTGCAGCTGTTAACTAAAAGGCATTCTGTTATTGTGTGTGTTATATACACTTTACTTGACACAAATATACTTTTAGATTATTTCTCTTAGAATTCCATCTGTGAATTGTTTGTGATTAATTGGTTAATGTATTAGATGTTTAATGTGCAGGTGATTTCTGCACATTGATTGCTTTGTCCAACCAACCGTTCAAACAAAAAAAACTATATAGAGTAGAAAGAAGCCGTAAATCTTCACATTTGAGAAGCTTTGTAACAAATTAAGACCTAATTAACTGTATAGGATATAAGCTCACTGTGTAAATGGTAAATTTAATAACTTATTTCCACATTGCAACATGTCACAGTTTCTATAATTTTCAGAAACTCGGTCACTTTTTTTCTGTTCTTACAGGCTTTCAGGTTTTACTGTATGTATTATGGTTTATGTCCTTAAATTTAAAGAATAAGTAACACATTTTTGTTTAGTTTTTTTTGTTATTGCTGTTGTACCTTTTAGATGGACCTGCTTGTTTGTCTGAAGCGTGTAGTAGTAAAGACACTACTTTTTTGGCATTTAATATACTGTATGTATTGGGTTTTGAGATATGACAAAGATGGACAGGTATTAAGAGGTTGAATTAAAGTTGTACATCACAAGTTGGACTCAGAAGGACAGAGCTTCCACATTAATTTATCTTCAGTAAAGAGCCGCTCGCAGAGTAAAAAAAGGACTGACACATTCTCACATATAAATACAGTCGTGCCGTCTAAAATAAAGTGCTCTCCACGCTTCATCACCAGTGGTTATATACCGACAATAACTTTGAGTGGAGGGGACAGAGAGGCCATAGGTTGGTATGTTGTGTCTGCCGGCTGATGGCTGCCGGTCGCGTCGCGCTGGGACAGAGTAGGCGACAGGGCTCAGTTCAGCACCAGCCAGGCCCATCTGCTTGTCACCTGGCCCTGGCAAGCAGGAGACTGGGTAATGACAGGGAAAGAATGGCATCAGTGGGCAGAAGCTGAGAGGTAATTACTGACTGGAATCCATGCAGAAACAACACATCTGGATCCATGAGTCAAAATGCGGAGAATTGTACACTGATACCGTCCTCAATTCATGATTTTTATCTGTCAGAACCGTAGGACTGCATATCAGCCCGGAGACTGAAAATCCTTGACTCCGTGCCGCTCCCTCTGATCCCGATGTTTTCTGCTCAGAAGCACAGAGAAAATTCAATTGTACTTTAGGCAATGGAAAGAGAGAGAAAGAGAGCGGTGCTGATACACCAAGACAATCTGTGGGGAAAATCAGCCATGGCAGCACTATAGCTCCAGTGTTGAGTGACGCTATCCTGGCTCATGTGTTATTCTTCTCTACTCCATCACTGCTCGCACATTCCTCCTAAACCCCATTACTGCTGATCAATGCTGCCTCTTTCACAGTTAGAGAGAAATGATCTGTTTGAAAGCGATATTTTCTCTGCAGATTTTAGGGCCAAAGCTGGCATAGTTCTCCATTGTATGTATGGAAGATGACCCATAATGACTACAAGTAAGAGAAGTCTGCATTGCCTTATAATTAATATTTAGCTCCTCCTACCTCCTCTGTGTCGCATTAAAGGACCATTCTCCTCATTCTCAATGAGAAATAGACTGACAGGAGAAGTTAATGAAAATCTGCAGTTGGTCTGCAGGCATCAGCCGTCACCAAATGACCCTCCTTCAGTCTGCGGACAGGGTGTCTCCATCCGCGAGCCTGAGGGAGATGAGATGTGGGCCACGTTCGCACTCAGTTTCTGTCGTGCATCGATGATCACTTTCACAAACCCCATCCTGCTCGAAAGAAAGGAGGCAGCGCCACCGCTGCCGCCGTGTGGAGTCTCAGCTCTCTCTTCCTCTCCCTCTCACTCCCTCAAATTAAGATTTCAGTAATTAAATTGATAAAAGTCATGCATGCCAATATGCCTCATGGTTCCAGACCTGATTTCATACGCCACACAGTTGTGGAGAGCTGCGGAAGTTCTACCTTTGATGTGGCATTCTTTATTATTGAAAATAATTGGATTCCCCTCCTCCCCCTCTCGCTCTCACACACACATATATTTAGCCCATGTTCACCCTGGGCATGCTCAGTTAATCGACCTCATGTGAGGCAGTCCTGGTGCCGAGTCTCTGTTCCATCTGGGGGTTTCAGGCAGCTTTTCAAGCAGCGTGGGGCCCGGGCTGTGTCTGAAAAAAAAAAACAGGATTAGAGCAGCCAAGGAAGTGTGCTGAGGGACGTCACTTCAGCACAGGTCAGGGGTCATTCTGCAGGTTGGAGTGGCACCTGCCAGTGAGTGGGAGCGGTGAGACTTGTGGGAGCAGTGGCGAAGCCTACCGGGGCTCTGTTGCTCTACCTCCATATCAGCTTGGCCGGGCATAAGAAAAGAGCCTCTCTGGCCCACAGGCAGCTGGCTTCTCTCCACACTCAGCGGAATGGCTGATAATCAGCAGAAAGAGACCCCTGATGATTACTCTGCCTCTGCCTAAGACGGTTGCTAACTGCTTGCCTGCTCACTCCACAGAATGTCAAACTAGCACTCACATTTGAAACTCCCCTCTCCCCTTCCAGAGTGCCATAACAAAGCCTATAATGTCCATCAATCTCAGCCCTCTTTGTATCAGGGGTAAATGTGAATTTAATTGCCACTGGAACTGAATGAGGAAATTTTTGATTTCCCCCTGTATGTCATCCTCTATCAACCGTGGACAGATGTTATGTGTGCGCATCTTCCAGGACACAAGTTGTCTGGCCTCGCTTGTTCAATTCTGTCTCTGCCTTGTGGGTCTACGCTGTGCCGTGGCTGACGCACACCCAGAATGGCCCTATTTTAGGAGTTGCTTTGCAGCAGAGGCATAATGGTCTTAGGCAGCGTGCGCCTCCTCCCAACAAAGGGAACCGCCAGAGTAAATCATGTGTTTGACGCCCAACTGATGAGTCATCAAAAGGAACCGAACATCAGCTATCTTATTTTACTGATGGCACTTAGCTCAGCACTGGCTCTCCACAGCACAGGTCAACACTACTCAGGCTGCTCCTTGACAACTTTATATAAGTTTCAAGTGACTAAATATAAAGGATATTAGACTGTGTGAGTCACCATAGCGTGACTGCAGAAAATTCAATTTTAGTAAGTAAGTTATGCTCATTTTACGTCCTAAAGTCTTTTGGGGTTTTCTTGGTCTTTAAATAATTACAATATGAGTATTTCTGTTTCATGAAACAATGATCAGCATCCTCAACCATCAGTGTAAGGTAGATGCTTTGGCCTCAGAAGTGTCACTACGACAAAGTCACATTTCATTTGGGACGACCTGTTTGATCATGTTGGCTGGTATTGACAGTGGAATTTGTCAACTTATTGGCAGATTTTTAAAGAAGACTTAAATGTGACTAAACATGAGATTAAGAAAATCTAACATCGGCAGCTCTCCAGCACGGCTTACGTTGGCCTCTAACTGATATAAATAATGTCACATTTTTGAAAAAGCAAGACGAAATTAGCTTCTTTAAGCTGGATCTAAGATTAATATCGATCAATGTCTGAATATCAAAACCCTGTCTGAACTCATTACACAACCATCTCATCCCTTGTTAAAACAGAAACTGAGTTATTGGAACTGATTATCAATCATATAAATCTTCTTTTGATACACAAGATGTGTGTGTACCTTTCAGATGCAGCACTGGGCTTCTGACATGTCTTCACAGTGACTGTTCAGTGCAGCCCATTGTAGTGAATGTGTTATTATATACTTAGACCATTAACTAGCAATTACTTTGGCTTATGCAGTAATTATTTAGAGTAGGCATTGTTATTCAGTAAAGAGAAGTATCTCTGTCAAAGTCAGCTGACAGTAGCTGTAGCCAACACTGGAGTATATAACACAACTTATTAACTCTTCTAAGCACATAAGCCTTTTCAGTATTCTGTAGCTTAAGTGGGCTCAGCTGTGGTCGCTCCATATTATCAAGGCTCGCCTCATTGTGACTTTGGCTTCTTTCTTCAGTGCAGTTCTCAAAGATTATGGGAACAAATTAAAGCCCATTCTTTGTGTCTTTTGTACAGGTATATCCAAGGTGCATCGTCTCCAAAGGACATGATCATCATTGTGGATGTGTGAGTATCTCACTGCTCAGCCTCTCTCATTGCCTCCTCTCTCAACTTTTCCCCCTGGCTGGAGTAGATGTCGGCTTCAAAGGGCGCTAGTGCCACCTGTTGGTCTGAGGAAAGCTTAAAGTTGGAGGAAGGACTGCTCGTTTTCTTTCCTTAATTGAAGTCCACTTACCACTGTTTAACCATCATAAAACATACAGATGTGATCTTGAACGCATGCCTAAATAGGAGAGGATTTAGTGAGGCGGTTAAACCAGAAAATGGACTCGAGCGGGATCAGGACCTGTCTTCTCATAAATGAGCTTCTAAGTGTGTCATTTTGTCTTCGCTGCAGGAGTGGAAGTGTCAGCGGACTCACTCTGAAGCTGATGAAAACCTCCGTAATGGAGATGCTGGACACTCTGTCAGATGACGATTACGTAAATGTGGCCAGGGTGAGTAGAAGCTTACAGATCATGGTTTGCGATTAATGGTACAAATCACTCCTGAATGCAGCAATGACGCAAATATTTGTCCTATTCATTAAGCAGGTGGTAATTTAGCAGGGAGTCAGTAAATGGCCCAGTGTGCTCACATCGCTCCCAGTTGTTTGCTTGCAGTGGAAGCACTGCACTTCCCTCATTACGGTGTATTTGCTTTTTTCTGCACCACCGTTGTCCGTGTGGAATTGTGTCCGTCTCTCTCTTTCACTGTCTGCTGATTACCAAGCTTTCTGTTAGGACAAATGTTTAGGGACATATTAAAGTTATCCTATATTGCTGGACAGATATCACACACACGCACACACGCACAAACACACATCCACATGCTCGGTGTGGTGGCTCTGTTTGGAGACTTCCTTCGGTAATCCCTCATAATCCATTGCTCTTATCCACTGTATGCCTCTAAATCCCGGCTCTAAGAGCAAGAAATGAGCATGGTAATCTGGGTGGGAACGCATCTGATTTTCACCCCTATAAAGAAAGTGAGAGCTTACAGAAGCTCGCTGTGAATTATTTGCAAACACAAAAGACATTAATAACCAAAAATTAACTGAAAACAATCATCAAACACTAACTCTGGTGACTACATGCTTCAGCAGACTTCTTTATGACCAGTGTGGCCTCACTTCAGTAATAGCGATGTAATTAGTTTTAATAATACAGACTTTATTTCATAGGACGTCTTATTTATTATAGATAGAAGATGTAACCCAGTTCGTTTCCTCTTAATCTCGTTTCACGGATTCTATATTCCCCAATATTTTAAGGCACAAGAGATGTCATATTATGGAGCGACACAGTCATGAATATTGAATACAAGGCTCTGTATACTTTTGTGCGTTTGCCTTCTTTGTCTGACTATTTAAATATGACACCGCCACCACCCCATGAGAAATGTCAGCTTTTTCTCGCACATAATGTTTTACATCAGTCTGTCCCGAAAATGTCAGTAGATTTTGAAGTTGACCTTCAAGAAGAAACAGTATTTGAAAACAGCTATTACAGACGTTGCTGCTAATGTTGTGATCACACGTAGTCAGTGCGCGCAAATAGGAAAATATACGGCACAAGCACATCTATACACCACACACAAACCTGCACACACACACAGTTTTAGGCTAATTTGGTAGATGAGATGAGACAGACGATATTGCCTTGGCTGGGTTTCTATTCAGTGGTTTGCTCTGGCGTTTCAGGTGCACCTGTTCTTTGTGTGGAAAGTTGTAATTACCAGTGTTTACTGCCAGCCAGAGAGTAGCAGGGCAGCTTACATCTGCACACACCCACGTCTGCATCCTGCCACCACAAACTACACACACATGTGACAATACACAGAAATACATAATGGACGCACATTTTCATTTGTAAATTTTGTGGTAATTTTGTCTAGAAAATGCTCACATGTGCCTTTGTATTTCCCCTTCTAGTTCAATGAGAAGGCGGATGCTGTTGTCCCGTGCTTCAGGACTTTGGTCCAGGCCAATGTTCGTAACAAGAAGATCTTCAAGGAGGCCGTCATGCACATGCAAGCCAAAGGAACCACAGATTACAAGTCTGGCTTCACCTTTGCCTTTGAACAGCTTCTCAATGTAAGTCTAACAAGCTTTCCCGGGAAGGGCAAAGCAAGGGTGCGTTCTTGTCTGTGGCCCAGGAATTGTGCACCTCCAGAAAGTCTCCAATAACATGCTGGAACTATGAAGTATAGCTCCAGCATGTTATTATACAGCCTCTCAGGGTTACTGTCTGATCCAATTCATAAAGCTGAATTAACGGTGATAAAACAGGGCTGACAGTGAGTGGTCCAGGCCTGTATAAGACATATCCAGAGTTCTGTCATTGTCGAAGGTAGGTTTGATAATAACTGCTGTTGCGGTGGAGTCGTGCTAACGTCTGCAGCAGCCAGCACAGCGGTGACGTCTGTCGGCAGCAGGCATCCACGTGCTCCCGACACAGGTGCTGCCTCAGCTCCGTATGCTGCTGTGTATTTTAAGAGGCTGCCACCCTAATGGGCTCTGATGGGATGATTGATGAGCGCAGCCCAGAGGAGATCAGCCACAGACACTTTATATTCCTCTGGTGGGCTTGGAGGCATAGAGCCAAGTGCCAGCTGCCCACCCCACACCCACCTTCCCAGCCAGCAGAATGAGAAATAAAAAGGCCCCTTTAATCGCTTTCTGTAGCAGACTCACAGCCATGATTGGTGGCAGAAGCACAATAAAAATATGTAATTGTAGCAATATTATTTATCTTTATTAGAATCTTGTCAGATTGACATTCTGCTGGCCTGCATATCAATGGCAGCTGCTGTGCAGACAGGTGGGGGGCTTGTATCAAAGCTGAATGCTAAAAACTGGTGCCTGGCTACGAGCATATAGTGCTGAAATGCTTGTGAAAGTGCCTCTGACAAAATCAAATTTAACGCTAGAGTAATGTTGTATACTTCAAATGAAATCCTGATTCTGATAATATGAGGACGCCTATGCCTACCAACTAGGAAATTTGCAAATGTGTAATGAAAAGCAAATAATAAAGGCTTATGTGGGTTTATTGCAACAAAATGTAGGACAAAGAATGATACAACAATGGTATGTGAAAATTATATGTGACCAGTGAATAATATTTCCATGTGGAGGGATACACATGTCCAGGATGAATCCCTGCCTTCTGTCTGATCATTATACAGTATAAAAGTAGACTAGACTCAAACACTAAAGATGTTAATTAATGTTGGAGTGACAAAAGATTCCAGGCTTTCCAGGAAAGACATGAAATCCTCTCCGTTCTACATTGTGAAATTGTACAGGTTTACGATCAGTATTACATGAAAAACTCAACTGATCACACAATCATACATGTACTCCCATACAGTGTGTAAATATAAGGGACATTGGGTATTTAATTTTTTATGATTGTAAAGAAAAGGTTCAACATATGAAAGAAGTTAAGGTTATACATCACAATGAGCAGATGGTATTAAAAGACATGATGTTGAAAGAGCTGAAAAAAAAGTTGATTCAATCCATAATGAAATCAGATAAAAGGAAATTAATCATGTAAAGAAGCGATTCTTGGCAATAAATGAGCTTGAAATGCTTTGATTTGGAAATTCTGTCAATTTTTGTGACAAAATGTCTTGTGAAGAGATCCCATCTTCCAGGTAAGATATATGGAGTGAATCTAATAAAAACTCCACCGTTGCATCTGGAGTTTTAGCTGTTGCCTTTAATGCCTTTAAAATACTTCTGTGATCATATCCACATCCATATGAATCTGTTTCAGATCCATAAAGTCAAGTGCATCTAGTATCATGATATCTATGTTATGTTGTGTAAATTTCCTCTCGACATCTTCACAACACTGTTTTAATTGATGTTCCAGCATCATCACATCTCCCTTTTCATTCTTGCATGTTCCCCAACTTGACTTCCCTCTTTGCTTTTGTCTTCTCCCTTTTCTCTCTTCTTGTTCCACAGGAGAGCAGCGCCCCGAGGGCCAACTGCAATAAGATGATAATGATGTTTACAGATGGCGGGGAGGATCGTGCACAGGAAATCTTTGAGAAGTACAACTGGCCCAACAAAACAGTGAGTCTGTCCCCATAAGGCTGTTAGCTGTTCATCTGCCACGCTTTGCCAGCCCGGTAGTGCGTGCAAGTCCAGAGAGTGTCTTAGCAGGACCTGTCTCCCACTGTATTCTGCTGTGACACAGTCCCATTATTGCAAGGAAGGTTGTACTGACGGACATGCTAAGCACTCCACTCTGCACGCTCAACTCACTTTCCCCACTTCCATTTTGGATGTTTTGATTCTGGATTTTTCCTCTTGTGATTCATCTCTTTGGCCTTTCTTCAACTCTCTCCCTCCCCCCTCTTTGTCTGTCTGTCTGTCTCTCTCGCTCTTCCTCCGTCTCTTTTGTTGTTCTGCTGGTGGTGTTAACAGCTCTACTGACCTGCTGACTAATTAGCCACTTTATCATCAGAGCCTCTAAAATCACAGCCAGTAGATGCTCAGTTTGTGTCTTTGTTCCAGCCTGGCTGTCACCACCACCCCTCCTTTCCCCATTCCATAGCCTCACCAATATTTATTCTGATATCCATTACCATCCGGTTCCCTCCTTTCCCCATGACGGCTGCTGTCATATAGGAATAATCTGCAGTTTGACATTACTCTCTCGCTGCGGCTGCTGTCAGTATAGGAATGTGAATCTGCAGTTTGACAACTCTCTCGCTGCAGTCTAGTGTTGAAGGTACTTGACTGTGAGGCTAATCTAATCTCACTCAAGATTTGTGCATCATAGTTGTCACATGACAGTAACCTTATTGCCATCCAGAAGGAGGTTTGTGTGGTATTGTTTTGCTCTGGTGGCTGTTTGTGCAGGATGTCTGTTTTTATTCTGGCATTTGTCTTCATGTGATTCTTTTCCCTTCTCTCTCTCTTTGTCTCCATGCAGGGTCCGCGTGTTCACCTTCTCTGTTGGCCAGCATAATTATGATGTTTTTATGTCACCCCTTTGCAGTGGATAGCTTGTGCCAATAAAGGTAAGTGGACAAGGCGTTATTATCGAGCATATGTTTGTATATAAAATATAAAAGAGAAATATGGGTTCTGGCTGTTCTTGCTCAGATTAATAGCAGGGTTGGTTGTGTGGTCGACATTGCTGCTCGATTGTGTGATTTGATAGATGGACGACATTGTGTATAAAATATAAAGATTTGGCCCTCATACTTAGCATCCCTTTGGTTGTGTGGTCGATACCCCTGAGTGTGATTTGATAGATGGACAATTTATCCCCTCATACTTAGCATCCCTTTGATACCCCTGAGCAATGTAGTGTTAAAAGAAACTTCAGCAAAACATAAAGTATTGAATGAAACACATAGTAAATGATGTCATCTACAGTCATTCCCAAGTGAGAAACGCTAAGCCCAGTCGTCAATCGTAACAAAACAACTCTAAATTAATGTGTTGAATTTGTCCTTGAGAACAAAACAGTAACGAGAACACAGGTGTGTCCTGCTCATCAGTTTAAAGAGCATATGTTGATCCTTTAGGCATTTTTTCAATAACCAGATGTAAACTGAGTAAAAGAAGGTCATAGAGTTAGAACAGTTTAGATAATGTTACAGTAAATAAATCCATCACTTTTTTGTACTCACTTCCTCTGTTTAGGGTCACTGGTAGTCTATCCCAGAACAAACAGGTGCTCCTGTCACAGGGTTAACACACAGAAATAGGCCATATTCACACATACAGACAATCTGTTATTGTGTTAATAACTTAACAGGTAACTTAACACTCAATAAAAAACTTGTCTTCGCTGATCTCCTGTGGTCGACCTCTCACCTTGCTGCAGTCATGTGCAGGTGTACTCCAGAAACCTGTGACATCACTGTTGGTCAGACCTGTGCCTTGTTGCACCTGTAACCACATCATCAACATGAGTCAACACAAGGATAAGCATTACCCTATAGTTAATCTATTACCATTTAAGCACATTAATCCAAAATACTATGTATTAAGTAACCATTGATTAGTTATTTAACTGACTGAACCGATAATATTTTGAAAATGTTTATGAAAGTGTTTTATTATTATTATTATTATTATTATTATTATTATTATTATTATTATTATTATTATTATTATTATTATTCAGTTCAGTTAAAATAAAATGTATATGCCCTTACTGTAGCACATGTTGTAAATCATATCATGTATTTCATTAGCCCATACAATAGATGCTTTTTATATTTCCTTGGATAACTCTTACATGACAAGTTTCAACCAGAACAGGGTGGCCGAACACTGTTAAATTACTATTTAAATATTTTTATGTAATAAAATAGGATAAAATATTAAAGCCTGACTGCACCATTACAAGCCCATCATCTCAAAGATTTATACAGGTGACTTTTATACTGCATGTGATGTATCAAATCAATAATTGATTCATCTAAAGCAGCCACACTCCCTAAAATAACCCAGCAAACAGGCAGCCCTGCCTCTGACAGACAGTCTGACAACCCATATGATTCAGTTGCTCGTCTTGTCAGCTGCTTTGTCTGCATGAATCTCATCTTGACTCAGCTTATTTAATGCTATCCTAACTTGCACTGTTTGCTGCTGTGCTAAGTTTGGAGCTGTGTTATGTTTTTTTTAAATCCACAACCCACTCCACTTCCTCTCTTTTGTGGTTTGATTTAATATTATGTCTCGGTGTTGCAGTTGTCTGAAGCTGCTCCTTTATGAGGCCTTCAGCTGTCTGTGCGAGGCCTCGGCTAACTGCTGCTGCTGATTAGTTTATTGCCAGTGAAGCCAAGTCCTTCAGAAGTATCTCCCCAGAAGTTGTTATTAATTAGCAGGAGGAGCCTGGTAGCTGGATGATTACCGTGCCATCTCCCTGTCAGGCTGGGGAAAGTCCAGGATTACGCCTCTGTGCCAACATGCTCTTTGCTGTTCGCGACTGTAGTGATTACCATGGTACTAAAGTCTATGCCAGCATAAGACAATGGTGTTGACACACCAGCCTCAATGGAGCTGTCCTCTCATATCTTCAGTACGAATTACTCTTTGGTATCTCACTCCAGCAGAGCCAGCTCCCTGACACTTCCACAGGCCCTAACCCTTCACCCGTGACATACACATTAGACAAACAGCAGTAATGCACACACACAAACACACACACAACACTTGGAGATGCTGGCTCTTGTCTCGCTCAGACTTCATTGCCATCTTAAGAGGAAAGTAACCCCTCTGTGACTCTGAGGACAATGAAACCATTTCTCCATGCTCTCACAGTAACAAAATCCAAAACAGAAAGAGCGTTACATTAAAAAAACGATTAAAAAAACAGGTGAAATGGAGGATAAAAGCAGCAAATAAAATATACTGCATTTGTGATCTTAATAATTCCACACAAGTGCTGTTTATAATTCAAAACTCGAAATGAAATATCTCATAGATTCATGATGGTCATTTATAATAGAAGGACAATCCTCAGACAACTTCATTACCCAATGATATTTGTTCATTGGGTGAACTTGAACCAGTTTATGTCTAGAAATCAGGATATTAGGATTATGATAAGATTATGAATGCAAAATAGTTACACTGGAAGAAACACATACTTGCACTTGACACAGCATATCATTTATCTACATTATAGTTAACCTACATAAGAATTACATTATCTAGAAAGCACTAAAACACCATTTAGTCAGAAAAGGCTTGATATATTTTACACTCCGTATTTTATACTCTAATGAAACAGACCACGCTGTCCTTTTACATTTGTCTCAAAACAGACCTAAATGGCTTCATAAATCTGAGGATGACATTTTAGGCAAACTGACTTCTGATAGTACACAGGCATTATGCAAATTAGTTTAGCAAAGAAAATAGGTTATTGATTAAACTCATAATTGCCCCTCACACAGCACAGCACAGAGGGAGATCTACATTACAGTCATGTTACAGTCACTGTTTAGATACTGCCTATATTTTCCTGTCTTCACCTCTTGCCGAGCTTCACCCAACAACTATAGATGCCCCGTCTTTGGCACGCTGCCAAAAGCACTGGGACAAACTACTGCTCCGAACAAAACGATGACAAATAGCTGTGTGTGTGTGTGTGTGTGTGTGTCGCACGTGTGTGAGTGCATAATGTCTGCATGCCTGCGCGTGCAAATGAATGAGACAGAGAAGGCAAATCTCGACACGAACCACTGTGGCAAAGTGCATAATGTATCAAAATAATGAGAGTCATCTCTGCCTTTTAACATTCTGGGGATGCTGTCTCCATTTCGCGGCTCTTTGTATAAACACTCATGGCTTTAATAACTTGGGGAGCGGCGTGGTTATTGACCTAGTCGGTCACTCTCCTCCATTCCTAATCAGCAGCAGCAGTGCCTGGGGCTCAGCATTCCCAATGAGCCTCCACATTTACATCCTACAGCACAACCACGAGTGTGGAGAGGTCAATAGCCACAAGCTCATCATGCCTGCTTGGCTCAACACCATCAGCTGGAGATGATGGCATTACATGTACCTAATAACATGGACAAGATTCGACTCCAATCTGCAAATGGATCACTTTTGAATACACTGTGACTGTTTAACTTTTGAAAATGTAGTCTGAATGTGACACAGGCAGGCACCGTAAAGCAGGCTGGAGCTTTCAGTTGGAACAGTGTATTGATTATCTCCTCTTAATCTTAATCAGGTTACTACTTTGAAATCCCATCAATTGGGGCCATCATCAGAATCAACACCCAGGTAAGATATATATGAATATGTAATGTGTGTGTGTGTGTGTGTGTGTGTGTGTATATATATATATATCACACTTTTTTTTTATATTATATTCACACAATTTTAACCACGAAGCAAGTCTTTCTTTCATGGTTGCTTTGATGACAATTACACACATTGTATATATGCTTTTAAGTGTGCCGTAGCAAAGGGCAGAAGACACAGCTGGATGAATGCGAAAAGGAAGTGACAGAGTTGGAGATGAAGTGATAACAGATAGCGTTGTGGGTCTTTCTTTGATGGTGTTTCTGGACGCTCTGACTCTGAGTAAAGCCTTCTTGTTCTTTCACTCTCACTTTCACACACACACATCACACACCTGGGGCCCCGCCACCACCACCACCCCACACTTGCTTGAGGCTCTACAAGCTTCTAGAGGCCCTTGGGATAACCTCATTCCAGCTGTAGAAATTGACTTGTGAGGTGGGGGAGCCACTGCACACCCCTCCTTCCCTTCTCCACTCCCATTCCCTTCCCCATTCCCTTCCATCTCCTCTTCCTGCCCTCCACCAACCCCGCTCCCCCAGCCCCAGTGAGCGATGCGGCCTCAGAATATACTGTCAGCTGTTCCATTAACTCTGGCATATTTATATTCTGAGAACTGCCACTTACTCTAATAGGTTTTCTGAAGGTGGGTGACTACAGCTCTCTGTAAGGGCCCAGAAGACACATTATTTAATCGCACTGTGCCCTTCAACATCACACACTCATCACATAGTCTCACTTGACTAAGATGGCAGAAGTATTCATACCGTCTTGAGTCATGCGATTATGTTGGCAGAGTGGAACACTTTTTAAATTAAATGGCACTATATTTTTGTTTCTGTGTGGTGGTGACTTATTTAATCCATTCTGGATTTTTTGTAGTGGAGCAACAAGAAGAGGCCAGACTTTAGTTTGGGTGTTTGTCTTGAGAGAGAACATACTGTCGAGTTTACTCTCTGCGATCGTGGTCGTAACGGTACCCAGGGAGACAACAGCATTTAATCAATGCGCAGAGATTCTGCTGGAGTCGATGTTGCTCCAGTTCCTTCGGACAACATATCTCTCCAGTTGCTGACTTTTTATGTTTCCTAGATTGTTCTAGCCAGGCGGAAAATTTCCCCCATATCCCGTGAAAAGGTCTGGCTGTCATTGTCCTGATGGAATATCTCCCTGTGGCGCGTTAAACCGGACTTTTATTGAGCTAATAATAGAATAGGTTACGCCTGTCAGCACCTCACTGTTCAGGCGATGGAAAAACAAACGGTCAGAAGCATAATACTGAAATAGCTGTTAGCTTATACAGGGTGCCCCTTTTGTGTATCCACAGGGAGATACAGGGGTCATCAGAAACCTGCCATAATGTTTCCCTTTTTGCTGCAAAATGATGTGAAAATGGCTAATGTTTTTAAAATTAGCATTTGACCCAAGAGAGCTGCTGCATTTCCACTGATCCTGTTTTTACATTTGAATGCGTATTGTTGATACATAAAGATAGACATTTTGCATTATAATTCACCCACTGCTGAATAGGGCACTGTGGAGAGGAGCTTTTTGTAAATGCTGGCAGAATTATACAGAGTCAGTTTAATTAGAGAACCATTTTGTTCCTCACCGGTCTTTATAATAACAAGACACTGGAGGCTCACGGTGCCATCGTCCCCGGCTGGATTTTTTTTGTCCCTCTAAAATGTGAGGTTGCTTCATATGTCATGAGGTCACTCAGTCAATAATTACACACCATCTCCAAAATGACAAGGATCAATAGGTTGTTTACAAAAAAAAAAGACATCTCAGCTGTTGTTCGAGGTGGCTTCTGAGAACAAAACATTACAATGCTTGTGATGTATTACTAGTAGACTTAACCCCTCACCTCTATTCACAATCGCTGTGGGACATTCTCACAGTGCCTACGATGACAGTAGAGCCTCTGGGAGAATGGCCTGTTTGCACGTCGTGCCATTGACACCCTTAATGTGTTTTTAATAGCTCCTTCATAATGATGAAAAACGGCCTTGAGTGTCTCAGGACTGGAGGCTTTATGGCTCGGCAGGACCGGGATGCTGCTGGTGGTGGCCCACTGGTTTATGTGGTGACAGAGAGGAGGCTGGTCAGGGTCTTACAGTTTTATGACAGATGAACGTTGGAGGGCTCTTCCAGCTCTCTGATTTTAACGCCTGTTCATGACAAGCTCTATAAACATGTTGTTGATTATGTCTGTTTATTGTGTGTGATCAAATGAGCATGCATGTTTTGTTTTTTTTGCTGTTGCAGGAGTACCTGGATGTTCTGGGTCGTCCCATGGTGCTGGCCGGGCCTAAAGCCAAGCAAGTGCAGTGGACAAACGTCTACCAGGATGCTCTGGTGAGAGAACCAAAAGAGGCATTTTATTTCATTAACCCTTAAAAACCTTTACAGGATTTACCAAATTTTCTTTTGTAGAATAATTCAACTTTCTATTTCTGCATTTGAATATTTACTCAATCTGCTACTTTCGATGAGTAAATTACTTGATTGTTGAACATATTTGAGCACGGTTTAAGATTATGTTGTCACAGTTGATCCTACAGGCAGTGCTGGTTTCCTTTTTTTTTTTGTCTGACTTTACATTTAAGTTTGCCGCATCTTGTCTTCATGGTATCTTTATAAATGACAAATTAAAGGAAAAAGCTGAATGCTTGACACATACAGTGAGGGGATCTGGTGGCACTGGTTTGAGGAGTATAAGAATTATATGAATCAAACACTCTGGCCTTCATAGTCACCAGATCTCAACCCAACTGAACACCTATGGGAGATTTTGGACCAATGTGTAAGACAGTGCTTTCCATCAAAACGCCAAAAGAGGAAATATCTCTAAGAAATGTGTTCAACTCTCCAGTAGAGTTCGGGGACTTGGAGAATCAATGCCAAGGAGCACAGAAGCTGCAACTCCTTACTGGGACACTTCATGATGGTTTCTCCTTTAATCTGTCACCTTCACTGCATGTGAAGCTTGCAAAACATGAGGAAAAAAGACGTAACTGAATTTCTAATATGTTTTATCAGGGTCTGGGCCTCGTCATCACTGGGACGATGCCAGTCTTCAACCTCACCGCTGATAGTGTGAGCTCTCAGGTAAAAACAACACTGCAAAGCAAGATAGGGGGCTTAAAATAGCTGGACTTTTTCCACTTACACAGCATTCAGCATGACTCATACCCCGGCTCATCGTTTGTTTTAACGAGTATCTATCTTTGCCATTATTTAAGAGCAACGCTTTTATTGTGATTCGTGTGGTGAGGGCTACACACATATAAGATCAGTCAGGCAGAGACAGAAGGAGAGTTTCAGGTTTTATTTTGCATGTCATTGCTGTTGCTGACCGTCGTCAGTCATTTGTAATGGCGTCCACCCAGAGCTGCTCTTCAAAGCAACACCTCCCCCCTGAGGTGACAACAGACATCACAACCACCTGTCTGTTGTGTCTATTATCATCCAGAGAGCACAGATGCATCCAGCTTTCAGTACCCGTGACCAAAGTATTTAGTCTGAGCTTATCGCACAGGCTTAAAGCAGTGATGCTGCCGCAAACCGACTCAGTTTAAGATAGACTGTAAAAATATGGACTAATCAGATTGCACAGAAAGTGATAAGTCAAAGATGGCATGGAGATGTTCTTAGTAATCTCACGGCACAGCTCCCAGCTGTCTGGGATTCTCAGATGTCTGTTTGTGGATAATAATTACCTCATATGTTCCTCCTACAGAACCAGCTCATCCTCGGAGTCATGGGAGTAGATATTGCAATCAACGAAATTAAAAAAAAGACACCTACATACAGAGTGAGCGCGTTGTATACTCAGTATCGCTCTCATGTCACTTTCATTTTGATGACAACTGAATCACACATATCCCTTCACTTTTTTTTCTATACAGCTCGGAGCCAATGGCTACACTTTTGCCATTGACCCAAACGGCTACGTGCTGCTGCATCCCAACCTGCGGCCCAAAGTAGGTCCAACTCTGAATGCTGCCCTGCATCTAAAGAGTTTACTGTTTGCTTCCGATGCTGAAGCTAAATTTGGACCTCTTTCCTGCTGACGGACGTTAACCCTCCCCCTCCGTCTTCACCTGGCTTTTCTCTCTTTTTCAGATCATTAACTTCAGGGAGCCCGTCACTCTGGACTTTCTGGATGCAGAGCTGGAGGACAACAACAAGGAGGAGGTAAAAAATCAAACTTTCTTAAAAAAAAATAAAAAACATCTCCATTATTATCATTTCGCATATTTGATATATGTGTCTTTAATCATTTTATTTTTCACTTGTTTTTGGCTTTCTAATGTGTCCGGATGCCTTCTCATGCTGCATTATCTCTCTCTTTCTCTCTCTCTCCTCCTTTTCAGATCCGGCGACAGATGATTGATGGCAAATCAGGGCAAAGGAAAATCAAGACGCTCATTAAGTCAGTTGATGAGGCAAGTCATCAATATATGAGAGTCAATCATGATCCAAAGTAGCACCTTCCTGAATGGTGTTGTAATGAATCTGAATCACTGAGTATGTTTAGGGTCCGTTGTTTCCCCCCAATTATGGGTGGAGACGTGTGCGGAGGATGTGACACTGTTGCTTATCAGGGCCTCTTTGTGGTCGTCAACAGAGGTACATCGACGAGGCCATGCGGACGTACACGTGGACGCCTGTGGAGGGGACAGATTACAGGTAGGTTTGAAATGAAACATTGATCATCTGGCCTCTGATGCACCTTCAAACTGTGAGTGAAGTCAGACTTTGATGCTCTTTTGGTTCATCCACTGGCAGGTCTCAGATTTATGATTGATGTTACTCATCAAGTAGCGGTGTTTGTTAGCTGTAGCCACCTCTGTCCCACACTGGGAATAGAGTAAAGTTATCTAATAAAAAAGGCTCCTTTGCTTTCAGTATTTCCTTTAAATAATTCATCTGAATCACCCAAATTAAGGAACCGTTTTTCTTCTGTCATAAAAATCTTAAACAGCACTCAAAGCACAAAGTAGTTGCAACGTTTATTCATCTCAGAACTTGGTTGAACATTTGAGGTTGCATCATAATGACATTTCCTCCAGGCAACACTTTGCAAATTACAGTTTATGATATTCAATAGTCGTACAAATGCCTGATGTGTGTTTTTTATTACATCTGTTGGCAGCGCGCCCGGTCCTGGCTGAGTCCATATGAGGCTTTCTCTGCACAATTCTATTAATATTCAACTCCAAGGGAAATTCCAGCGTATTTAACAATCCTCATGTGTGACTGTTGTGGCCTGCGACAGTCAAATCTTAACTCTAACCAGACACTCAAAGGTCCAGTCTATCATGCTTCCCACACTTAAGAGTTCAGGGCAGCTCACGGGTCTTTCTTTGCTCATAAAATTGGTGACGTTGGATGTTTCCCGAAATCTGAACTAGCTTTATATTACAGTCGACTGTAGCTGTGGCTCAGTCTGAACCTGATACAGCCACAGCCCGAGTTTGTTCCAATTAATCCTCTTACGGAGTTATATTTTCACTTTGTATGGCAGCACAGATGAAGAGATGAGACACTTATTTCTATCTTCTCTTTTTAATTTCTGGTATTTTGGTAAAAGAGTAAATATTTAGTAACACAAAGCACATGTAGATCAAACTACGACACCACAGCGATGACGGACCACAAAGTGAAACTGATATTTCTCCGTCGGACAGCAACTTTCTCACAGCAAGGCATTAAGGACATGCCAGATTTGTATTCTGACTACTTACTTTTAGTGGGACTCGGCTTAAAGAACTGGGGACTTGAACTTCCTGAAAAACAGTGTGTCTTCATTCTACACTAAGGGGTGTAATTTATAATAGTAATGTTACCATCTCCTGCAACTTTTTAAACTTTCTAAACTACTTGCGTCTGTAAGTCAGCGATCCCGGCCGCGTGTCAAGTGTGTAAACTGGATTGCATTCATAACGTGTTCTTGATTTTCTGCGTCTGCCTCATTACTTCAGTCTAGGGTTGGTACTGCCCACATATAGTGAGAACCACATCAAGGCCAACCTGAGTGACCAGATCCTTCAGGTGCAGTGTAAGTACCCGGGAACACCCGATATCCTTCGCTCTGTCCTTTTCTCTCCCTCTCTCTCTCGCTTTCCACTCTTTCCTCCTGTCTCTCTCTCTCTCTCTCTCTCTCTCTCTCGCTCCTCTGTCTCTCTCTCCTGAATATGACCTTATGCTCTCATTCAGTCCTTTGTCCTGGGTCTCCGAACATCATCATAGGGAGTGTCCGAGCGGAGCCGCCTGCCCCGCCCCCACCCCCCTCGCCCTCTCTGCCCTCTTCTCCCCCCTCTCTACGCTCTCCGATAGGCAGGATCATACCTGAGTCCCCCGACTCCTCTACTGCCCCCTGTTCCCTCCTGTCTTCATGCTGTGCTGTAAAATGGTGATGTTTTTTCTTCACACTGGCTGAAGAAAAAAATAACTGAACTGACAGAAAGGTGAAAGCTGTGGTTTTACTGTGTAACTCAGGTGAAAATAATGGTGACCTTTGTGCTATTATTTTTTTTGCCAAATGCTCTCGCCTCTTCTCCACCAAGTAATGATTCTGAAGCATCTGTGTTCAAAGTATTTGATGTTCTGACAAACTGTGAAAACACGCATGCTTTTCACTCCTTATGATGAGTTTTATGATTTTGGGAGTTTTCCTTTTTCTGTTATGTGTGTGATTTCTTTTTTTAATTTATTTATTTTGTTTAGTTTCTTTTGTTGGATCTTGTGAGATGTTTCTCAGCTTTGGAATCATTCAGTGTATAAACTCCCACACGGCCCGGGACAAGGGCTTGTCAAATGTGGGAGTTTGGGTTTTTTGTGGGTCTGAATGGGGACACATGTTGTCTCTCTCATTCTTTCTTTGTCCAGACCCTGTTACTCCCCTCTTTTCCTGTTTCCTTTATTTTCCGTTCGACCATGGTTATCTCTCACTATTACTGGTTTTGTCTTTATTGTTTTTTCCTTTCCTGGATTTCCCAGCTTTTTTTCTTCTTTCTTTCTTCTATTGGTTTTTCTGTTCTCTCGTTTGCTCTTGCAAATAAGATGTTTGCTCTTCATTTCTTTTTCTCTCTTGTCTTGTTTGACTTAAATTGGTTTCTTTTTTTAAAGAAAACAATATTTTTATTCAAAGAGTAATTGAATAAAATATTGTCTGTGATCCCCCCCTTCCCACCCGATCCCCTGTTTCTTTTCTTGCTCTCTCCTTCTCTGATGGATCCACACAGTCTCATACATCAAGGGCAAGTATACTCCATATTGGTCCACGTTCCCTTCCTTTACTTCCTACACCCTACCGCTGCCTCCTTCCCTCACCTCTCGTCCTGAACCTCTTCCTGCTGCCCCACCCTCCCCTACCCTTCCTACCCTCACCTGTCCCAGCCTGCTTGCCTCTGTTCCTGCCCGTCTTGCCTTCAGGACTTCCTCCTTTTTTTCCCATCTTTTTCCTCCTCCTCTTTCCTCCTTTTATCCTTTCTCCTTCTCCTTTTCACCCTCTTGCTGCAGCTCAGATCCCACATCTCTCACGATGGCTCCTGCGGCCCCCAGCCTCACCCTTCTCCTCCCCACCACGTATCCACTGCTCCAGAAAAAAACGAAAGAGAAAAAAAAAAACAAACTAAGCACCTACTGCAACCGAGGAAGACAGATATTCATGTTCTCTGTTAAAACTTGTCTTTTGTCCTCCCTTCCTAATCATTTTCCTTCTGTGGATAGCTCAAAATGGGTTGTGTCTGCCTTCTCTCTCTTTCTTTCACTTTCTTCTCATTTTCTTTGACCATATTTCTCTCTTTTTCTCATTTTCTTTCTCCATTTCTCTTCTACCCCCTTGTCTCTCTTTCTCTCTCTCTCACTCCTTCTCTCTCTCTCTTTTTCTTAACAGTGTCATTAGTTAATAAATGTCTTAACTAATTCTCACACTCGGGCTCAGGTACTGACAGATCTTTAATTAGATTTTTAAATAACTCCCTCTTATTAGTGCAATAGCTTAGTTTTGAGCATACTGAGCTCAACATAGAGTGAAAGATTTCTAATTGTTTGCTGTAACAGTTAATTTGATAATGTAGGAAGGTAAACACACTAGTCTGAAATATTAATTTTCCAGTGCTACACTTTAGCTATAATAATATATTAGCAAATACAGAACATGGAAGTACTGCTTTTTATTCATAGAAGAGTAAATAGGGCTGTCTTGTTGTCATAATATTTTAACATAGCTATTTTATTGATCTACATATAAAAAAATAAAACACGCATTTAATGATTGTTAGCTGTCATAGTATCTCGTCTGTAGCTGGAGACGTCGCAGCCTGCAGACTGACCCTTCAGGGCTGAGCTGTGTTCCTGCCCACCCAGGTCCTCCCATGTTGTCAGGTGTCAGGGTGCCGCCCGGCGCAGCGCCTGATTCCTGTGTCGTCCCTCTGTACTCCCTGTCTCCATCGGCTTGTCTCCCTCCCCCCTCACCCCTCAGACCGCCAGGGGCACGGCCCAACATTTCCTCAGTAAACCTGACCCCGGATGTGCACAGCATTGTGGGCGGAAAACTACCTGGGCACTCTATTTTAGCTCTAAAATTATTCCTTTCATTCCTCCGCTGTACACAGTTACAGGTCACGGCATAATGAGAAAATAAGCTGTCGGATTCATCGCAGACTCACCTGTTGAGGCTTTAATGACGGTTGATATTTTGTGTTCTGTTCTGTCTGTGATAGATGAAATGAAGTTGCCCTTCGACATGCCCTTCACAATGCGATGCATTTCCTCTCATTATGTGTCTCTCTGAGCCCTCTCCCCTGCCAGTCTGAGGGGTGACCACCTCCATCAGGACCTCCACCCACCTCCCCCTGCAATAGTTGGCCATGTTGATGCCTGCCTGATCTGAAAAAAGCACTCATTGTGTTTCATCTGTCGGAGAACTCGCTTCCTGGCACATCACGTCTCGTCAAGTCAGTTCTCAGACATCCAAAATATGTTAGATTGGAACTAAATGGATCAGAAAACGTTTGTCAACAAAGCGACAAACAAAAAGGAAAAAAAAAAAAAGAAAAAAAAAAGGTGTGAGTGCTTGCGAAACTAAAGCAGACATCCATTGAGACTCAGGTTCTATTTTAGGCACCATATTGGCTAACGCTAGTGTTCCCATGATACCTCAGTGTTGCTATGGTAAACTCCCTTCTGCGTCCCCACACCTGAAGAACAGCTGCTGTTTGCCCACAACTCCCCACTGCTCTGCCCACTGCTCTTCCTGGATAATCTTCCCCTTTCTGTTGCAGATTTTGAGTCACTGCTGCCAAACAGTTTTGAGTCTGAAGGACATGTATTCATTGCTCCCAGGTAGCCCTGTGTGTGAATGCTTGCTGTCGTTGATGGTCATCAGTTTTTGGTCTTGTGTTCGTGTGTTTTCGATGCACTATATACTTTTTTACTTTTTTACACTGTTGTTGTTGTTGTTTGGCTTCACACATTATTTTTTAATCTATCATCTGCTGTCTTGAATTCTGTCTTTTGTGATATAGCGTTTGTGGAAGTGGTTGGTTTCATTCATTCATGTTACATTTAGAGTGGTGTGTTAACTTCTAGAGACAAATGCGAGAAAAACATAAAATTCATCATAACATTATAATGTGATTTTTTTTTTTGTGTGTGTGTGTGCATTTACACTCATCAGGTACCTGCATTACAATAAAGTATTGAAGCCACATTAAATCTTCTTTGCACGTGGCTACAATGCTCTTTGCATGTGGTGTTTTGTTATAAAACCCCCACGTCCTCCAGGTGCAGCCTGAATTCTGAAACACACTGATAAAATCACTCTTTCATTGTGATGCCTGTTTTCTGCTCAGCACTCCAATCCGTCCATTTTGTTTGGAGTGACAGCCACCTCAGTATTTCGCTATCAAAGCTTTTAGACATGCATGCTGCACGTGATGGCATCACGTAACACTTACATGGGTTTATGCGTTTCCACTCTGTGTCGTGTGCCCCTCTGTGAAGGACAAATGAGGCAGACACGTGTTTGTTTTTACCTTATTTCTCTGAGTTAAAACGCCTTATCTGTTCCTCAGGGAGTACTGCAATGAGCTTGAACTGTCCAACAACAACACTGAGTTCCTGCTCAACTTCATCGCTCTCATGGAGAAGGTGACACCAGACTCCAAACAATGTAAGTTTCATAAAGTTAGCATCTTAATTTATTTTAAATGAGTTCATTCAAGATTCACTTTGATGGTTAGTCATCATAGATTTTTCTTACTCTTAATGAATCCCACAAAAAAAAAAATACTTGAAAGAACCAAAACCAACAATGTATTTATCCTACTGGTAAGTCTGTGTAACCAAAAAGCCTGATGCATTTTATTCCTCTGTGCCACAGAGCTCCATTATTGTCCATTAACTTGTGACACCATTACTATCTCACATACAGTGCAACATCCTGCTGTAAATACACACTAAAAACACTAAATACAGTGCCTCACTTTCATAGTAAACTATTAAAAATGTAACCTTATAAGATAAAAAAATATAAAAGTACACCCAGAAGTATGACTGATTATCAGCAGTATAAGTCATTATTGGTGCTTTGTCATGTGTGATAAAGAGCAAATTGATAATAGTCACGGAGCATTATCAACAAAACTGAATGCATTTAAGTGGAAATTGGTGAAACTGTTCATGTGTTCATATTCACTATAATCATTATTTCTATAATATAATAATTATTTTTTTGCTCAGACTTTGAACAGAAGTGTTAAAAATCTAAAAAGCTTTTTTCCTGGTTGCTGGAAGATCCAAATGTTTTCAGGAGAGAGAACTTAACACCTGATGTGGGTACATTATAACTGTTTGTTTGCACCTCCGTCTCTACCAAATTACATTTAGGTGACAATTTGCTCCTTCACAACCTGATTCTGGACACTGGCATCATCAGGCAGTTGGTCGACAAAGTGTGGAAGAACAAAGACTTGAATACGTGAGTGCGATGAGCCGGCTCTGAGGAAGCTGCATCTTTAGATTTGAATCTGAATGAGATTTAAATTTCTGTCTCTTTGTCTTCCTTCCTGACATTTAGATACGGCTTCCTGGCCGTATTCGCTGCGACAGACGGAGGTGTAACAAGAGTGTTTCCGAACAAGTGAGCGCACTCCCCATCCTGCTCTGTAGTTCTGTTATGTTTCCTCTCTTTTAAAGTTTTCAAACGTTTCATAAACAGGTAATATAGCAGGATGCGTGTGCGCCAGAGATTTACAGCTCCAGTGTCTGTGCTCTTAAATCTCAGGGCTGCAGAGACCTGGGAGGAAGACCCTGAGCCATTTAATGCCAGCTATTACCGCCGCAGTCTCGACAACAAGGGCTACATCTTCCGAGCGCCTTATCGAACAGGTGAATGATGCTCTCGGTCCTGGGTTGTAAATCTCCCAGCGAGCCTCATAATGTGTTGTGGCTCTTTGTTTTTAATGCCCCCCCCCCCCCCTTTCCTGTTTTTGTTTCTCTGTTTGTTTCCCTCTTGAAGCCAGGGACGAGCTGCTGAACCCAGAGAACGACACCATTGGGATCCTGGTCAGCACAGCGGTGGAGATCACAGTAGGAGGGAAGACCATCAAACCCGCAGGTGGGCTCAGCTCTCAAAGAAGAGACAAAATCCCTGTTAGATGTTCATGAAACTGTTTTCAGAGCGAGGCGCAGATAATTTCCCGTCTCTGTTTATTGTTCCTTAGTGCTGACATGTCCGTGCTTTGCATATGTTTGCTTCGCTTTGTGTTTTCATCTGTTCTTAATGGATCTCTTCTCCTAACTTCTCTCTCTCTGTCACTCAGTGGTTGGAGTGAAACTCGACCTTGAAGCCTGGACGGATAAGTTCAAGATTCTTGCCAGCAACCATACAGACGGCCGTCAAGGCTCAAATACGGTGATGAAATCCACATAAAAAGTCCATTATAATTACAAGTTTTATTTTCAGCTGCTAACTTTGTTTTTTCTGTGACAGTGTGGACCAAACAGAGGCTGTGAAATGGACTGCGAGGCCAACAGTGAAGTAAGTGTTCCTGCAAATTCTTAATAGGTTTCCTGTATCCAGCTCAGTTATATTACATCAGAGCACTGCACATGTTGCGCTTGTAATTAACAGCCCATGTTTGCCTGTGTGTGCAGGACCTCCTGTGTTATTTAATAGATGATGGTGGATTCCTAATCATGTCTAACCAGAAGGATGACTGGAACAAGGTGAAGTCAATAAACACACACTGACCGTGGTTTCACGCTCCACACTCGGCTCGACTCAGCATTTCTTGTTCTCCGCAGGTGGGAATGTTCTTCAGTGATGTTGATCCCTCCCTGATGTACGCTCTCTACAACAACTCCTTCTATAACCGCAAACAGTCATATGACTACCAGTCTGTGTGCGAACGGCTGCCCAACAGTGAAGCTGGAGCTGCGCCCAGAGGAGTGTTTGTGGTATGAACAGAAGCTTCAACAGCTGGAGAGGATGAGATACAATAAAATAGAATAGCAGACTAGATTATATAATGTTGAATTAATACTGATGGTTGAATTTTTTAAATGTATAGGTTGTTATATTGAAATATTTATATAATCTTCTATATTGTTCTATTTCTCTGTTCTCTATCTGCAGCCCACAATTGCAGATTTTGTAAATGTGGCTTGGTGGACATCAGCAGCTGCATGGTGAGAAATCAGTCACACAGTACACACATGCCACACATGCAGAAAGCAATTTGATAGATACTCCCACTACACAGTACCATGTTTACTCCAAAATACATTACCAATAGGTTTTTACTAAGCTCCAGTTTTTATTCTCATCTTCACAGGTCCTTATTCCAACAGTTCATATATGGACTGGCTTATCACAGCTGGTTCATTACAGGTGGGTGCAAACAAAATACATTCAGTCATTAAATGTTATCTCAGTGTTTTACATGTCTGCATGTAAAGTTTAAAGAAATATTTCAGGAATGACAGTTTTTTATTTTTTTTTTTTTCATTTTCTTGCCAAGAGTTATTTGAGAAGATCTGTAGCACTTTTAGTGTGAAGCTCATATTTGAAATATTTCCACCAGCACCTTTATAGTCACTAATTAACATCTTGTACTTTGTTTAATAGGTAGATCAGAAATGTTTTCAGAGGAGTTTGATCTCACTCATAGAAAAATAAAGGAATTACTGTTCTCCCCCAAATTTCTAACAAATTCACAGCACTCAGCCAAAACTCTTCAAGTACACTGACTAATGGTTAAATGGTAAAGAACATTTATAGACATTTAAAGTGCACAGTTTGTTGCCCTCAGTTGCATTTTTCCTGCCCCAGTGCTCAAACTGTAAACACAAAGTATTTACAGAAATGATGGAGAGAAGTTCTCCAGATTTTTGTGTAGCCGTACATCTGTGTAATCCCGTGTTAAGAAGATCTAGAAAATCAGCTGTACTGATGAGCGTTGCTCTCTACGTCTTTGTGCTCTGGTGCCGCTGCAGATGAGGTGGATGCAGAAGGATTCGACTCCAAGGAGCGGAGTTGCGTAATGATCCAGACCCAGTACTACTTAAGTAATCTCAGCAGCTCCTACAACATCCTGCAAGACTGTGGCAACTGCTCCAGGTCTGTACACACCATGAAACACACACAAACACACATGCATGCACCCACACATGCACACCATAGAGGATCGCGCTGTGACAGGGACACAGTTAGCAAGATAGATTCATCTTTCCGTGTGAGCTAATAAACTCTGCTGATGATTAAACCGTATCAGCCTTAATGAAACAGTCATATCATTGGCTAAATGAGCCTTATAAGACCCCTCTCATGAATCTTGCTGATCCATTAGCAAATGAGCCTGTGATGTAAGCGAGCAGAGGGGGGTTGTTGACAGAATTGTCTCTTCTCTGCAGGCTGTTTCATGCCAAGAGGATAAACAACACCAACTTGCTGTTTGTCGTGGCGGAGAAGATGCCATGCAACACCTGCGAGATAGAGAAGCTGTCCCAGGAGGAGGAGGAGTGTATCCTTGTTCACATTGTACAACAGCTGGCAGAGAAGAAGACACACTCTCAAATCGCTCAATGCTATCTCATCATCAAACATACCTGTGGAAAAACACAGATGTTTCACATTCATGTCAAGGTTATTTTTATCATGATAGGCACTGTTTATGACCATTTATTTACATCCGTGGGCCTGTATGAAGAACCTGTGTGTGTGTGTGTGCGCATGGGTGTGGGCAGATGATTAAACATTGTACAAAAAAGAAAAAAAAAAAAGCAGAAATTCTCAAAGGATTTTAATTTTCCTTAAATGAGTCGATTTTCAGTCAAGGAGGATAATCCATGTGAAGAAATGACTGTGGCACGTTATCGAAAAGGACCCTCCACCTGCTTTGACAATAACATCTCTGTAAGATATTCAGACACAACAACAATAAGCACAGCTGTTCAAATGAAAACAAACAGGAAGTACAAATCTAATTTTAAGTAACTATAACGTTCGCTGAAAAGATTCTGATGAAATTCACAAACTAGTGATGTTTTTTATCAGGATAGGGTTAGAGGTAAGAGACAAATTCATGATGTTTTTATAGGACGTGATCTTATAATGTTATCATTTTAATTCACCCAAAATGAAAAAAGAAAAGTTAAGTTAAGTTTAAACATGCAAATAGTTTGATTTCATGTAACATAAACCAGTGAAAGATATTTAATATGTGATTTCACAAATGGTAACTATTTTGTGCTATTTTCTACCACATAAAATATCTTTATTAAAATGAAAACATAATTAATAGAAATCTGTTTTTCATTGTGCAGTTTTAATACACGCACCTGATGCTGTAGATGTATATTGACAGGTATTCTTTTCTGTCTGCAGGAGAACACGTCAGACTGTGGACGAGGCCACTCCTTCCGTCCGTCCCTCTACACTTTACTCCTCATTCAGCTGCTCCTCCTCTATCCCGCCGTCAGCCCCCACATTCACTCTCTACTACATTAATTCCATTTTCCTCCACTTACCCTCCTTTTAGCCCCCCCAAGCTTCTTTCCCTAAAACCCTCCGACCCCCACCTCCTGCCTCCATGCCCCCCTAAGCCCTCCCCCCCAATATAGTCATAGGTAATAATGGGACTTCCTATCACGGCAAGTCGGAAGCCCTGAGTGCCGCGCTGCCCAGCTCGCTTCAGCTCGTGTCGCTTAGTGACAACTGCCGGACGCTCGTGTCCTCAGCCAGTTAACCTCCATCTGCAGGAAGAGTGGGTGGTGTCGGACCACCTGGATCATCAGAGGCAATGTCAGAAAAGAGAAAACAAACCCCCACGCCCACCCTCCACCCCCACACAGTGACCACCTCCCACCACCAAGAGAAGGGAGGGGGAAAGAGGACAGGTGTCCTCGCCACAGACCTCCCACCTCGCACAGACTGGAGAGGTGAGGTTGTCTGTCCGTCCTCGGGATGGGATTTCTCCTCTCCTCCATCTTCAGAGTCCCACCGCTCTGTCATCCACCTCCCGTAAGAGGCTGTGGACCATCCAGCCGGTTATAGCCACCATAAAAGAATAATACCATTTTAAAAAAAACAAACAAAAAAGAACTGTCAAGTATACAAAATGTCAAGTATAAACCGCTGAAGTGATGAGTAATCCAAACATACAGTATATTTAGTTTTTAATTTGAAAAGGAAGTCGTTAGGTGTTAACTTAAAAAGACATGAATTAATTTATGCACTATATCTACTTGCCAAAATGAGATAGACTTTTCATGTGGTCTTATTTTTATAGCCAAAATATGAGGAAGAAAATGGCTTCTGATTTAGATTTAGGATAAACCATGAGAGGACGAGGAGACACTCAGAAACTGAACGCTGATTCATTTTGCGAAGCGCCTAATTACAGATTAATGTTTATTTAAAAAAAATAAGTCCACTGGGGATTATTGTAATTACATGATGATAATCGCATTTCTTCAAGTACTTTTCTCTTACATTTACCGTTTAAGGCCAGTGCTGTCTGGCTTACACGCAAGAGGCAGCCGCAAAACTTGAAGTCAGTGTTTGGTTTGCTGCAGATTTGGAGCACTGTTGATGTCGTGTAGTTATTCACCTTTATGATCAATCAACCACTCTGACCTCTGGTTTGGACTGATGTTTAAAAAAAAAGAAAAGAAAACCCCTGTGCTCTCTGACGCGAAAGCTCACCTCTGCCAATCCTTATGAGGCTTCTCCTCCAGTAACCTCTACTAACGCTCCTAATTTATATGTGTGTTTTACTTCACATGACAGACACACCAAGATCTCTGCCTCATGACCGACTCATAGTAGTTCCAGGTGGGTTTTTTTTTTTTCTTTTCTTTTCCTCTCTTGGGGCTTGTATTATCTTTGACTGATGCTGTTCAAACTTCCAAAACCATTCGCTGCTGGGGGATAGGGGCTTATCAGCATATCCAACAAAAGTGCAGAAGAGGCAACTAAATATGGTGATCACGTGCAGTAAGTAGTCTGGTTGTAATCTGTCACAGTTCATCATTTGATCATTACGATGTGTGAAAAGTCATTTAGACTCCCATGTTTAGGAGCCGCTCTGTTTCATAGTGCCTTGATGCACTTTGTTTTGGACCATATTGGCTGTTTAAGAGTAGAGCTACTGTATAGTACCTTTATAAAGCAGCCATCTTTGAGGCTTTGGGTAACACAGGAGCCCGTGAGACTGAACCTGTTGGCTATAGAAATAGCTTTACACAGAGCCACGGCACCGGCTGGCTCTCGCTTAATGTATTTGCCCCCCTCGGCTGTGGTCGCTGCACCCCCTCCAGAGCCACCTGACTGCCATCATATGGAGTTACTATACCGTTCCTTTACAAAGCCATGTATAGAGCTATGATACACTATCAGTATACAGCGACTTAACTGGCCATAGAGCGTTTTTAGGGCCACCTGACTGCTATAGTTCTGCCTGAATCGTATGTGATAATGTATGTATGCGTGTGTGGATGTGTGTGCGTGTTAGTTTGCGTTAACCCCCCCCCCACCCCCGTCAAAGGGAATGTCTTTTTAAATGAGTGGGATGACAGTTGTGGTAGCACAGCTGTTTCTTCCTCCGTTGCAATGGACAAAATCCAGTGTTGTTGTGGAGATGGGGAGAAAAAAAAAATCAAACATCTAACAAAAAAAAGGAAAAAAGAAAAAAAAAAGGGATTTTACTGACACAAAAACAATCCGTATTTTTAAACCATCAGTCTGCCTAAATGTTAATCTAAAGGGGAGCAGAGGAGTCCGAAAGAATGTGTATTTCATCAGTGTTTTCTGCTTCAAATGCAACATAGTTAACAAAAGCCTCTCTAAATGCCTTAGTGTTACACAGTATGGAGCTCTGATGCATTTCCCCTCCCTCATCTACACTCTTTCACCTGCACACACACACACACACACAATAGATCCTCCAAAATATTCACTCACCCCCCCGGGTTTTCTTGGTGTTTTGCAGTAAGTATAGTGAGCTCTGATTTCAGTATTTTTACGTCTTGGAATGATTTGTCATTGATTGATGCCTGTTTCGACTAAATGCTTGAAAGCAAAGGTGGGAGTTTTAAAAATTTTAACAAAAAAAAAAAAAGAAAAAGCTCCTTCCACCTTTGATGTTAACACCCACCCAAACCTCACTGTATTGCTCAGGTGGGAACAACCCACAACAATTTGAACCTTGACTACACACTGTACAGTCGTTGGTACTATTTGATGTGACAAACATGCTGGCACAGTAACTGCAGCGCGGCCTCGAGCTGATCTGACTAAAACATGCGTTTCCAATTTGAGCGCGGGGCCGGATGCAGTTTTGCTTTTCTGGCATCTGTTTGTCCCCGTCCTGTGCCATTAATTCTGTCTGTATGTCCCTCTTATTTCCACTGTCTGTAAATGAGCGCTATACACGTGCCTGTGGAAATGTACCCCCTGCGACTTCCTCTCTTTTCCTGACCTCTGTACGCTTACAGTCTTCACACATAAAGTAAATACGTAGGCCTACAGTTTTTTGCACCTGCACCAAGACATTATGCGCACACACACACACACCTATGAGCAAACATGTAATGACACTTATTCATGCCCAGCTGGGAGATGTCAAGCACCAGGCAGAAGTAAGCCAAGGACGTCACTTCCCCAGGTGTGTTATGATTATTATTATTATTATTATTATTACTTGTATTTAGTTTTTTTTTTTTTTTATTCATTTTGTTTTTGGTGAGCGGGCAGAATGTCAGAGGCAAGCTCAGGGAGTGGGTCTCCACAGAGCAGCACAGGTCTGTCAAACAGAGGGTCATGGAGGAATCGTGGTGACGTCTGTGTGTTGCATCCCGACGGAGAGAGAAAAAAAAACTTCTGGAGGGACACACGTCTGATTTCTGTGGTTTGACAAATTTACTTTTGCCAAAAACAAAAAAACAAAAAAAAACAAAACAAAAATAGTAAATTGGACCAGCTTGGGGAAGAGAGGGAGGGGTCAGCTTTAGGACGAGACCCTGACACGAGTCATAAGGGGGTGGTTTTCACAAAAGCCTCTCGCCCCCTCCCGACCCTCGCTGCATCTGTGTTGGTGCGTCTCTGTGGGAAAGACACGTGTGTATGTGATTCTGTAGTCTGTAGTCTGGTGCTATGTGACCATGTTTGACAAGTGTGTGAAAAAATAACAGCAACATTTAGAGAAAAAAAGAGAATAAAATCAGTCGAATTTTAAGTGAAGTTTAAAAAAATATATAGGAATTACAGCACTGTTGATAAGTTTGAGATCTGAAGTCAAAATGTTTTAAATTTATTTTCGGTTTGTTTTATTTCTTCTTGTACGTGTGTGAGTGTGAATGTTGGTGCGCGTGGAAGATTTAGCTCCTTCTTTTCTGGGCACTGGTCCATGTCGCTCCATTCTTTTGTACAGATGAAGCTAAAAAAAGAAAAAAAAAAAAGAAGAGGGCAAAATTTGTAAAATATTGTGTCTGTGACTCCTTGTAAAATATTTTCAAATTGTTTATTACAGAGAATCAGTTATTAAATAATGTTCATATTTTTCACTTCATTTCAGCGTGTGGTGTGTTTTTTCAGTCAGACAGATGAGTGGAGATTCATTTGTTTTCAGGTTAAATGGAAAATACAAAAAACACATTATTGTAGCTTTACTATTAATGCTAATACACAGTATTAGATTTCATGGTGAAGAAAAAGTTTGACATCTTGGAAATGCACTCAGTTGCTTTCTAACAGAAATGAGACAATTAATACCACGCACAGTAGCCGGCTAACTTAGCTTAGCACAAAGACTGGAAACAGGTTGAAACAGTTAGCCTGACTCTGTCCAAAGATCACAAGCAGCTCAGATGTTCACAACACTGAGGAGGGATGGTGGAGACCGGAAAGATTCTCATGTTAGCAACTGAGCAGTCACATCATCTAGATGGTTGTAGGTGTGAGGTTAAATTAGGGTTTAATTACATTGAATAATTGGTTGATTTAGTTTGGATATGAGGTTTCCATATTAATTAAGAAGTCAGATATAGTGCAGCGTTACAAGTCAGTAACTTGTGATAACTCAAATATGATAGAAACGCAGCATGGACCCCCCCAATTAAAATGTTATAGCCTGTTGGTTTGAAGGTGTAACGAGTAGGATTTTCCTAAAATACAGCCTCGGCCTGGAATTTCTTATTTTTCTAAGTTCCCAGACGTTTCTGGTCGTCACCCATTGGACAATGGTGTGTAGCTCCCAGCCAGTAACGTAGTGTATAATGTGTAAGTTTAGGGCCTCTATATATAAAAATGTGGCAGTCAAGTACTAGATCATAAGCAGGTGGAAACATCAGAAACATGCTCTTTGAGCCACGGAGGAGGGGCCAACTTTGAATATCGTTTTCACCAGCTGACAAATCCTACTCATTAGACCTTTAAACTGCACAAAAAACATGAAATAAACGTGAAAAACAAAGAAGAAATCACCACAATCAGTGGAAGGTCTCGGCCAACTAATTGTAAAAGCAGCGAATAATCACATTTAGCACAGAGACATCAGTCTTCTCATCTAACTCTCGGAAGCAAAGTTTATAAATGTATTTCTCAAAGTCTGAGCCTCGTCTCCTCTGATCAGTAGAAATGTTTTGATTTCCATTTTCATCACTGACACTATTTAAAAAGTCAAAATCAGGTCATGCGGAAGGATGATTGTGGCCTAAATGTCTCATGAATCAATAATGTGTTTATCTGTGTGGCTCCTCTGACTCATTTAAGCGTGACTGTGCTTTACAGTGTATTAAGGAAGTCTACGAGTGCTTTGTGCCAAGTGTCTGGGTCGTCCAGGTAGCAGGGGTGTCCCGCTCCTTTCATCACCACCACGCTGTGATTGGCCAGTTTGCTCAGGTTGCCGAGTGACAGTTCTCCGAGCTGAGTGTCCTGGTCGCCATAAACGATCAGCGACGGGACCTGGAGGAGAGACACGACACAGAAAACAGACACGTGAAGGCAAAGAAGTTCTGATCTATCATTTCCAGAGTCCTTTCTCTCTTTTTGTTTAAAATCTGTTTGTTCTTAAATTCAGACCCGTATCTAAAGGGATTTTGTAGATGTCCTGCATTTTACCTCAAGTTTAAAAAAAATTCAAACAGGTCTTATAAAAAAAGATAAGAGGCAGGCTTTTCATTTTCATTGGGTGTGACTTATTTATGTGTCTAGATATCAATAAGAATAAAAAGTAAATAAAAGAGTAAGAACGGACTGGTCAGGCAGATTAGCTAAATATTAGCTTTTATCACCTGAAGAAATGAAAGTCACTGATATAAATGTATTCCATTACAAAATAAAAGTCCTGGATTAAAGGCATACTCTAGTGATTTAGTTGTTAGTGTTGACATAAATTTGATGGTCCTGCAAGACTCTGGTTAAACAAAGAACGGTCCAAACTGAAGCAAAAGAGGCCGAGTTCATCCGGACTTTGAATATACTTTTATTATACTTCATCAGAACTGCTTGTTGTATAAAAAACTTTAAAGAATAAGTGTGTAGGAATAGAATATAATATTCATAATTATGTTTTTATTTGTGTATTATCACCTGAACCTGAGAATCCTCTGAGATTGTGTTTTCATTAGTTTAAAATGAGCTCCTTGTATCTACATAGGGAGCAGGTCCTCTTCAACAGAGTCCACCATGTTGCGCCGCCGTGTTTCTTAGCACACACCTCTTGTGTTTTTTTTCATGCACCTGAACCCAACCATAGTTTCTCCTACATGCTTGGAAAGAAAGGTGGAAAGGGAAAAGGTATGCAGTTGGTTGCAATCTGCTACCTCACCACTAGATGCCACTAAATCCCTCACACTGGTCCTTTAAATAAATAATCAGTTCTTAAAATATAAAAGTACATAAGTGGTTAATTTCTGGCTAATTTGAACCACTTATATATTTAAATGTGAAAAAATTCAACCTGCAGTGTAACTAGTAATTATAGCTGTCATGATATAAATATAGCGGATTTGAGCTGAGCTACTTTATATCTGTTTTTTTTTTTTTGTTGTTTTTTTTTTGCTGCTTCTCTTTTTAAAATATTTTCCCCAAATCAGTGAACACTTTGCTTGTTTTTGGAGGGGAACTACTTTTCAGTAACACGACTCCTTCATGGATAATGCACCTTCACTTGGTTTATCGTCTTAAGAAATTTCATTTGGAAATAGCTGCTGGGTGCTGGATGAAAGTCCGTGTCTGTGAAAGTGTAAAGTCACATGATATCTGCTCCTCTCATGTTCACATGTGAAAAAAATTCACAGGCTCTTTTTTTTAAAAAAAAAAAAAGGAAGGCAAGGATGTGACATTCACGGTCACTAAAGTTCCCCTTTAAAGAGGAAATGAAGACCACACATACTGTTAAAAGAAGAGTTTTCAGGACAGAAAACAACAAAGGAATATAAAATGGAGAGTATGAGGCTGTACCTTCACACTCTGGTACTGCTCGGCTGTGAACTTGTCGGTACAGATGGGGGCCACGGGGATGTAGGCTCGTATCATGGCCTGGTGCTCGAGGAGAAAGGGGAGCGAGTACATCCCACTGAGGGACGGGCTGATCACCACCACCGGGCTCAGGCTCAGCTGCTCACACACCTGCTTCAGGAAACCTGCAGGGGCCAGTTCCCCGGTCGCTGCCGGGGCCTCGGCTGCCTTAGACCGACCGAGTCCTGTGGACAGAAAGAGTTCACATTTGTTTTACCACAGAAACCTTAAATCAGAGGTTTTCAAATTGTGAAACACACGAGGCGAAATATCAGAACAGGTGCACGCCGGTGTTTGTTAGTTGTTGTAGTTTGGCTGCTGTTTGGCCCACTTACCGACACTGTCAGCAGCAGTGACTATGACACGCTGCTCAAAGAGGCAATTAAGGAATTTCAAAACCCTCAGCACCCAGTTGCCCCAATTTACATCAAAAATAGCACTCCTTGTCAGGCTCAACACAGATGTGATACACATATTTTTAAGTAGAGTATGACTTACATTTCCAGAAGTTGTTGTTACCTTCAATGTCCATCATGAAAAAACTTTATAAATCCTTTGAGACATCAGAGGAAGAAGATGCCCCTTATAACTGCAGAACCTGCCTGAGAATCATCACGTTTTTATGTTTTCTTCAGTATTTAAGTAATTCAGTGATATTTGTCTGTACATTCATGGATATCCATGACAGCAAATATATCCATGACAGCTAAATCGGCCTACTTTTGATTGTGCTAATTTGTCATTTTAAAAAAAGGATGGGGTGTAGTTGTCTTGATTTTGTCTGATGGGGGCCAACAGTGGCAGACTTTAGTCATCTATAAATACATTACTAAAAGGTGATGACACAAAGCTGATCTTTAACCTGCAGTTTAATGTGCTTTACTGCCTTGACACTTTAAACAGTTGTTTCATCCCAGATTACGTTTTTAAAAAGTTAAATGTACGTATGTATGTATGTATTTGTGAATTTTCAGAGGTATGAACCCCCAAAAAAGTTTTAAGCTGTCCTCAAAGTACAGATGACACTTTAACAAAACACATCTTTATTTAGGAGAATGCATCAGGTTAGCGCAATATAAACTAAAATAATTAAGATGTAGGTGTTTTGGCACAAGACCAGCTATCAGAGGTCACCAAAGACAGACAGAGGCTGTTTGCTTCTCTTCCATCAGCGGTCCAGAAGAAGATCAAGGTCCCGTCAGACTCACCTGGCAGGTCGATGGCGACGGCGCGGCAGCCTGCTTTGGCGAGAGTGTCCAGAGTGCCGATGTTGAGCCAGTTTTCTGATGAGAAACGGATCCCGTGAAGGAGTAAAACTGACATCTTCACCTCCCCCGCAGTAGGTTCACTTTGTCTGTAGAACAACGGCGCTTTGCAGCCGTCCACCTGCACGCTACCCTCTGTCATCTTCACAGCCGACATCCTGAACAAAAAAACATTTTACTTCACAAATCAGACATACAAAACCACAGTCTGTGCTTTTAAGTTAAATTCTGAATCCAGGAGAAGTATTATTATGGTGAGGTCAAACTGCCTTTAATGATCTTAATACTATTTCTACCACTGTACAGAAGAAACAAAACTCTTCTTATATGATATATTTATACATTTTTCTGAGAAAGTTTCACAAATTTAAAAGCATTCGACACCCTCTGACCTTAGGCCATCGATTAAGAAGCAAAACTCTGGATGACGGTGAGCAAAAAAGCTCGACAGAAGTGACAGCTTACAATATGGAGGAACAAAATGAACATTAGAGCTGACATGATTAATCAATTAGTCAGTCAAGAGAAAATTAAAATTACAACATCTTTAATATAATCAAGGTAATCGTTTTGACAGGTTCTCAAATGTGTGGATTTTCTGCTGTTTTATGTTTTATAGTATTGTAATTCGAATAAAATGTATACTTGAGCTCATTTTTGTGTCAGTGCACTTTTGACAATTTTCTGATGTTTTACAGACCAAACAAGACGAGAACATACAAAAGGTTAACTGATCATGAAAATAAATCAGGGGCAGCTTTGAGAATATAGTACATAACATTTATATTAATAAAACATCAAATGTAACAAGTAAAAGAGTTTTGGATTAATGTGTAATATCAGAATTTTGTAAATAAACACAAAGTAAAAATGTGAAAACGATTTCATTTCTATTTTTCTAGTGCGTGATAGAGGTCTTGTAGAGTTTTGCGGTTGTCCAGATCTTCTATTTCAGTCAAAAAGATATACCACAGCGTAAAAATACTTACTTGTTGCAAGTGCTACATTTAAAAATCATTTAAAATCCTACTTAAGAAAAAGTACAAAAGTATGAGCATCAAAACATACTTAGAGTACCAAAACTAAAAGTACTCATTATATTAATCATATATTTTATATTACTGCTTTACAGTTTGTGATGCATTGATGTGTAAATCACTTTAATGTTGCAGCCAATGAAGATGGGGGTCATTTTAATGACTTTACATTCTGCTGGGTAGCTATTAATCTATACTTAAACATTTACACAATTTTTTATAACTGTGTTAATTCTTTGAAACTGCAAAGTAAGAAATAGGCTGACTAATATAGTCACATGCAGGGAGTGCAATCTTTCCTCCTGAGCTGTGGTGCAGAAATAAAGCGCAGTATGAAAAATAAAAATACCTGCAAAGTGAAGTACTGAAGCCAACTGCGCTCTCCGCCCCCCGGCTGCACCTTCAGTAAACCCACACCTCTCTGGCGCACATTCAACAAGTTAAACATTAGAAAAAACCAACGCCTTTGTTCCTTAAACTGCAGAGTTTCTCTTCATCTGTCACTCTGCGTTTAACTAACTTTTCTTCCGTCCTGTCAGTGCAGCCTCAGCTGATGTTGTTGTTGTTGGAGAGGCAGAGAGGAGTTTGTGCGCAGCTGGCAGGTTAAACAGTCGGATCAAAGTCCACATTAGATCATTTGATTTGTAACATCGAGCTCTGTCTGTCTCCGTCTGTCTGTCTGTCTGTCCGTCACAAACACGATGAGACAATAATCCTCTTCTTACCTGACAACAACGAGTCAAACCTGTGAGCAGGACGCGTTCAGCCTCGACCAAGCTGCTGTCTCACTTTATGTCCCGGAAAACAGAAAACACACAGAAAGAAAAAAACCTCTGGAGATTTTTTCTACTGACGTCTAGCGTCTGTAGAGAGAATGACTTTTATTCCGGCGGCCCGTGTGATGTGAAACATTGGGTTTGATCTTCGGTCCCATTGTTGTCAGAGTGTGAGAGGATCACGAAAAAGGCGCATGAGCGCGCGCCGGCGTGCCAGCCGTCATCAATGATTAACGGCGCATCGATCGGCTGTGTTTTGGGGGATTAGGGCCTCTGTTTGAGTAAGGGCTCAGTGTCCCTGTGTGGGTGGTCGTGCTGAAGTCACTGTTTTATGTTGGCCTTTTTTTTCCCTCTGCGTGGATTTTCTGACATTCTCTTCAGCTTTTTTAAATTAATATTATTATCATTGGTATTGTTATTGAAGGATCTTTAATCAGGTAATGAAGCTCCAGAAGAACAAAACTTAGAGATATCAGACTCTCATCCAGCCTTATAAAACATCTGCATCGTCCACAGACCAAAGACAATGACACTGTTGCTGCCCTGTATTCTCCTGACAGTGGGACTGGCCTCTGGTAAGACACTTTATTTACTCTAATTGTCTTAAATTATAAAGTACTCTGAGTTATCTGATATTCTGTGTTTGTAGGAGAAGTTTTATGGTGTGTTTTGGCATCAGATTGAGCTTCTGCACAGAGTATCTGTATCTGTGTCAAGAAATGTAAAAACTAAACACATTCCTTATTTCCTATTTTATATTTTATTATGTTTATGTAATGTGATTATTATGTAATGTAGTACATTTTAGCACTGGATGAATGTATTTTAGTTATAGCAGTAGTATCAGTAATAGCAGTAGTAGTAGTGCTGTGTTTCGGTGACCAAATGTGTACTTTCTCTGCCTTTTCTGGTCTCTGGTGTCACAAACTTGCAGCGGTGTCCTGGTCCAAAGGTTATATGTGTGCAGGCTCGTACCCAAATGTTGCAGCTGGTACCAGCGAGCACCTGCACTCCGCTTTAAACCCGGACTTGACAGGCAGGGACTCAGTCCTGACCGCCAGCCCGAGTCTTTATCATTCTGTTGTGCATAAACAGGCTACCGCAGCCCGCTGAATGACTTCCAGCGCTCCGAGGGCCGAGAGTTGGTTCCTACCTCCTGGAACTCAGAACGGGTGGTGTCTTTACCGGGCCTGAACCTGGAGGACTGTGCCACGCGCTGCTCGCAGAGTTTGGACTGCAGGTATCACACCTTCAGCTGCTTTCATACAGCAGGTTGTGAGCATCACCAAGCGTGTATTAATCCACAGTTAGAAATAGTCCCCAGCATATACACTACTAACTCCAGTTTGAGTAACATCTGCTTCAAACTGCAGTGCCCATCTGTTCTGGATAATGACTGGATAATTTTAAGAGAACTTTTGTATTTGTGACACGCTTTTACGTCGTCAGTGGGAACAAATGTGTTTGGGGCTGAGCGCCACAGAGGAGAGAGGACAGAATGATTTTGGTCTTTTCATGGCATTTGTTGACAATAAGAAAAACATAACATCCTTTACTCTTTTGGAGCTGGTGGCTTTTTTTAGTTGACACTGGTTATTAATGCAGTACTGTTATTAATATAGTTGATAATATTAAAGAATGGTTGTAAGGCAGGTTCCTCTGGTTTGTTACAACGCAGCTCTCGATCAGTTCTGTCAGCGATAAGATCTTGATGCAGCCAAACTTATTTGAATATATAATATATTATAATATTTCTGCATCTTCATGTTCTAATCATGATCTTAAAAGCCCACTGATTCATTTACCAGCGTTAAGAAAGTGATAGCCCTTTAATTAAAATGATAAGTGTGCGTCCATCGGTGTGCAAAGCTTTGACATGAAAATATCCCTCAACACCAGAGCGTTTAACTTTGAGACACGTCCGACCGTCACCTGCAAACACCTGCCCTGGGTGGGCGATGGGAACAACGCGGAGGTGAAGAGAAACGTAAACTGCGACCTTTATGAGAAGAAGGGTAAGACTCACGTTACCGAGATCAGTGAGTGCACATGAGAACTGGAGTGGTTTTGATTGTTTTTTTTTTTCATGAAGTCTATGTCAGAAAGTGCATCGTGGGTAAAGGAGAGGACTACCGAGGGAAGGTCTTCACCACAAGTAGCGGGCTCACCTGCCAACAGTGGTGGTCCAAGTTTCCTCACGATCACAGGTAAGACGTGTCCTCTTTGTGCAGTGTAGTCAGTAGGAAGTGTTTGGACAGCGATATTTTGTCTCTCTACACCAACTCAGTGGATTTAAAGGGGATTTAAAGAATCACTATGAGGTTAAACTGTGTACACAAACTCAAAGCACTTCTTCTACTTAATCCACCAATTTAGGACTGTGCAGCAGCTCCTTTTTTTTTTTGCAGAAAAAAAAAACACCTCTTACAACTCTATTTAAAGTTTCGCTGATCAGTACTCTGATGTAAATAGTTTATTTGAATGATGAAAGATAATGCAAAACAGCCCACTCATATGAACCCACAGTACATCATCACTGGAGTAGTTCCCCTTGGATCCACCTAGATTTACCGCCTCTTGCAGCTGTTTTGTGCAGTAGCGCCAAACAGCAGACAGACAAAGTTGGTGACAACCTAGTAATGAAATTTGAACATTTAAGGGCTCAAGAACCAAATGTTTCCATCAGAAGTTGGTGGAGAAAAAAAAAGGAGAGCGAATATTCATCAGGTGGACTTGTAGTGTAATGCTTCTGCCTCCAAGTGGCCAAAAAAATCAACTGATCCAGCTTTAAGATTGAGTGAATTATCCCAATGACTTTCTCTGCTCTAAAATGAGGGGACTGTGTGTAAAAACTGATTCGGCTCCGACACTACTGATCTGAGATTGATTTAAAGAGCCTCATATTGAAGCTGGGAGTCTGCACTTTAACCTCATAGTGACTGTTACATTTCCAATCCAATGCTGCAGGTGCAGACCTCATAAAACTAATTGATGTGTCACTGTCCTTAAACGCTCACTCTAAAACTCCCTGTTCGTCTCAGGTGGACTCCCACGACTACAAACGGTCTGGAGTTGAACTACTGCAGGAATCCAGATGGGGATCGTATCGGTCCATGGTGCTACACCACCGACCCTGAGCGACGTTATGAAAGCTGCAACATCCCCCTCTGCAAAGACGGTACACCCTGTCTTTTTACATGCATCACTGTGCTGCGTTAAAGGACATATAACGTTTTATTCCTGACATTATTCAATCATTTTCCAGAAGGTTTCTTTGCATGAACTACACAGTTGGGAACTAATTATAAGGAATATATATGTTCAATATTCATTTTTTGACAGTAGATCTGGGAAAATAAATTTCACAAGTTTCATAGTTGGGGTACAGTTTAAAAGCAGGTATTGACTTCTAGAGGAAATTCCTTGAAAGAACTCTTTAAATCTTAATTATCTGATTTGTATGTATATACTGTTCCCTGCTGTGCGCTGACTAAAAAGACAGTTACTTTAGTAAAAGAAGGTTGTAATTATCAAGTACCAATTGAACACAGTCTCAGTTCTCTCTGTAATTAGGACCAAATTACATAGTAGAGGAACCTTTCTAAGAAATTACAATTATATCGGGTCCTTTGATAGAAATTAATCTGGATATTATGCCCCATTTGAGTGAAATGTGTCCGTGTAGGTGTTTTTTGTTTTCTTATCACACCTCTGGCGCTGTGTTTGTGGTTTTCTTTGCAGAAGTATGTATCACATGTAACGGAGAGGACTACAGAGGGCAGGTCGACCATACAGTGAGTGGCAGAGAGTGTCAGAGATGGGACCAGCAATACCCTCACCAGCACATCTACCAGCCTGAAAAGTACTCAAGTATTCATCAGTACCTGTCATGTGTCTAATTAGCCAAATGAATTGATCTTGTAAACTCGCATCAAACAGGATCTGCAAGTTCTGTAACTTAATAAACTGTTCATTATTTAGGTATCCCGATAAGAGTTTGGATGACAACTACTGCCGTAACCCTGACGCCTCTCCGGTGCCCTGGTGTTACACCACCGACACTGAGGTGGAGAGAGAGAACTGTGACATCAGCAAGTGCAGTAAGATATTGCTTTTCTTATGGTGCCAGTATTAGAAATACTCCTAATAATAACATTAGATATAGAACAATTAGTCAATTAATCTATTAGTGAGTCAAAAGAAAAATAATCCTCAACTTTCATGACAAGGTTAGAAACTTTTTTTTTTCAGAAATGCCAAATATTATAAATTGAATATATCTGGATTTGGACTGGCGATAGTCACCTTTATTTTTTACCATTTATAAACCAAATGATTGATTGATTAATTGAGAATATAATTGGATAGCATACATTTGTCGGATCAGACCCTCTTGGTAGTTTCTCCTGCTTTGTTTTTGTCATTAGTTACCCCTGGCAAAATAAAGTAGACTTGAGCCACATTGAGCTGATTCCTGCGGCAGTAGGAGACACAGTGGAATTAGAGAGTCCCATTAAATCGTTGTAATTAAATTTAGAGAAATCACCTTTCTTCCCAAATTGTGAGACGCTTTACAATTGCTCCAGTGACTCTCTTTGATTTGAGAGTAAATGCGACTGAGATGTGCAGAGGCCTGCATTATCTCACAGGGTCTCAGGTTAATTACATGTTAATTACAGTGTTTCAATCTCTTCTATTTTATTTTTCTTTATACAGCTTATTTTAATTTTAATTCTGTGAGTTTTTAGTGTGGTAATTGTTTTACAAATACATGAAAAACATGTATATTTAAAGGTACAATAGAAAGTATTAGGTATTTTTTAATTATTTGCTATGTGTTTTGTTTAATATAACATTTCTATAAATTGGAAATTAATACTTTTTAGGGTTATCTTTTCTTATTATTCTAACTAAACTGGGACTACTGTGTTTACTTTGTGACACATCAAGCCAAACTCAAATGCTGAACTTTTAGCTTGAGTAAATAAATAAACTCAAATGGGGCATCAGTGTTTTCTCCAGAATTTCGACATGAGTTGTGCAAGATGACACTGGAACCACTACTGAGGACAAAGCTCCTCTGTATGAGAGCACCATCTTGTGGCACAGCCATGTTGAGAAAAGATCCTCGTCAACATAGATCAACAAAAAGATAAAAACAAAATATCACATCATTTCATTCTTATTTTGGAGTTTTATTCCAGTTCAGTCTTTTCTTTTTCCAACAATTTCATTCAGTTTTTTTTTTTTTTTTTTCAGTTTTTTTGTCTGTATCTGACAAACAAAACACAATCAGGTAAATGGTCAAATTAAATCAGATTCTGGACTTTGAAAATGAGCAGAAAGGAAATTGTGAAATCATTTATCTATTAAAAAACTCTTCACACAACACAAATCTTTAAAACTGAAAATTTGAAATTGAAATTGAAAAAAACAGAGATTGATTTTCTTTTTATCTTGACTTTGAATTGAAGCACTAAGTAGGACTGGTTCTTCATGCTGATGGACTTTTGAAAAGAAGATTCATGAGATTCATTAAATATTCCTTCATCTTTTGCATCACTGAAAAATCCAGAGCCTATGAAAATGCAGATATTATTTGTTTCAAAGGATTAACTGCTGTCCCTAATTTACTGAAATGAAATTCTCAGTCTGTGTGTGTCCACATTACCCTTGTGTAAGTTACATACTGAGCCATGATTGCCTTTTAATGAATTGCTGCTTATGATGTCACAAAATCCTCAAGGTAAGTACAGAGAAACTTTCCAACTTCAACAGATGAATTTGAGTTTGAGTTTTTTAGTAGAAGTAGTTTAGCTTACTATAAACACCTTCAGCACACCTACAGTATGGCTGCAGTGTGTTGGCTCAGTCATCGCAATGTGTGCTTAAAAACATAAAGAAAGAGAGCGCTCGCCCCAAAATAACATCCTTTTTGTTTTGACTGTAATGTCACTGCAACTGAATAGAAATCACAAATTCCCCTCTCCGTCTGTAGTCGGGAGCTCTGCTGATATAAATATTAACCATGTTAACTAACCTCACCTCTCTTACACTAATTTATTCCCTCCTTCCTTCCAGCTGAGGTGCGAGTTGATAAACGGCAGCGATCCAGTTTCACCACCAACTGCTTCCGCGGCCGTGGAGAGGATTACCGCGGTAAAGTCAACGAGACGACGTCGGGTATCCCCTGTCAGCGGTGGGATGCCCAGTACCCTCACGAGCATCCCTTCTACCCAAACACTTACGAGTGCAAGTGAGTACATCTATAATGCATTAGTGTGAGAAGTTGAGTGTGTCTGAAAGGTGAAACTACTTTGAGGTTATTTTCAGCACTCACGGCCTGTTAGTTTGAAAGTGTCTATTTGCTTCACACATGAATATTAATGTCAAGATGTCATTGCAGTGAAGTTTCTTGCGATCTTATTTCTCTGCTGACAGTTGACAGTGGATGATAAATGGTCAGCGACTCCACATTAAGAAGCGGGTCGCACTCTGAGTGGCAATGTGGATGTGTAATGAATATTAAAGTTATTTGTGAGGTGGTGATCATTCATCATGCCACAGCTGATAACAAGCGTCTCAGTCATCCATGGTAGAAAGTTACACTGTGTCTGTGTAACAGGTCATTTAATGCATGAGTGAGTAGACACTGGACATTATTATTATTATTATTATTATTTTGTTGAGTGTAATGCCTGTGAATGTGAAAAAAAGTTTGATGTTAGTTGCAAGAATATTATGTGTGGCTATAATACAATTAATAACCAGCACTGCATGTCATTTCTGTTACCATGATCTGAACAGCAGATCCACTTATAAGACACTTATATGATTATAATAAAAGGACCCATTTAAGTATGGGACATTTTTTATGTTGGATTGACTGTGTTTGTCTCTTTTCTAAGTGAATAAGTGAAAGGGTCTAGGCTGTTTTATGACAGAATAAAACCAAACCAAATCAATTCTACCTGACTGTCCACTACGTCTTACTCAGGGGGTTGGAGGAGAACTACTGTCGTAACCCAGATGGGTCGGAGGCTCCCTGGTGCTTCACATCTATGCCAGAGATGAGGACTGCTCTCTGCTTACAGATCAAACGCTGTGCTGACGACATAGAGGCTGAAGGTACAACTTCCTCTTTCAGATCAGAGCAAAAAGATGAACTCGACTGTAATAATGGATCAAGTTGAGCCGATAATGTAATGGCCCTGAGCCTATATAAATATTTAGATGAAGACAAGCAGGGCTATAACCATGATTATGGCAATACTGATGACTTAGACTTAGACTAGACTTTATTGATCCCTTTGGGATGACTCCCTCAGGGAAATTTAAGTTTCCAGCAGCACATAAGAGAAGCAGCACACAGACAGAAAGATGTCATGAATAAAGTTCATGATGTATTTTAGAACTTGGGTTTATCATATTTTATGTACTCAGTGAATTGTTACTGTATATTATATTTCTGTATATTTTATTTCCCAATGTTAAAGTGGCACTTATTAATAACTCATTTGTCATTTTACAATTGAAAAGTTACATTTATTAGCAATAAAATAATAATGTACTGGGTCAAATTTATCTTATTGTCCACAACAGTAGCTATTGCCCTTTTCACTGTGTTCAGTAACTCATCAAGGTCACCTCAGTGATGACGTGCTTTTCTTTTAGATTGCTACCAGGAAAATGGGAAAAACTACAGAGGCATGGTCCGCAAAACTCGTAAGGGAATCACCTGCCAGAAATGGAACGTCAACACACCTCACCGGACCAGGTATGATGATTATTTAAGTGCTGTAAAGAAACAGATTTTTTTTTTTATCCAAGAAGAAAACTGATTAGTTGAAAGTCTATATGCTTTTGGGAATGTATATGACATTTCTTGTTGCCTTTGTATTATGTCTGTGTCAAAGATTCCCCCTGCATACTAATTCTGAATTGGTTAAGAGTACATTGAGTTAATAAATTAAACAGGCAGTAGGAAGACCAAAAACAACAGTAGAAATACATTGTCTATGGAAGCCTGAAGAGGCAAGTGAGAGAAACAAAATTCTGATCCATCTTGCAAGTCTGGTCTAAATCGCTTTCTATCTGAGAAAAAGGTTGACAAAGAATTTGAAAACAAAATCCACTTAACAAAATGTTCTTTCCCATTTATTTCATAGATGAAAAACATTGACCTCTGTTCTTACGTTATGAACACAGGAGAGAAAAAATCAAAAAGATCAGACTTATAAAATGAATCACAGATTTTTATCTGTACTTTTTCTCCACAGTGCAATACACAGAAATGGAGGAGGTTCTCAGAGATGTAAATGACAAATAGTTGTTGACAGTGGTGAAATACTGAGGAAAAACATTTGGTTGTGTCTTTGTTTAGTTTAACTGGAATCAGTATTTTATTGTCACATTTTCAAATATTGCAACAATTGCAACACTTGAATGCAACACTTAAATATATTGATTTCTTTGATACCAAATACAAATATAAATTAGTATAAAACACATACTGTATACAGTTAATATGGGACACAGTGTCTTGGGTTGATTCAGGTTGCTGCCAGCCAGGAGAAAAGATGCAAGGAATTCCCAAAACTTTAATGAGTGAACACACAAAAGAAGTTATAATTAATTTATGTTAAAACGATCACTGTGATTTTTCAGGATAAACCCAAGGACGCATCCTGAGGCCAATCTGACAGAGAACTACTGTCGTAACCCAGATGGAGACCAACATGGACCCTGGTGCTACACCACTGACCCCAAAACTGAGTTTGACTATTGTGCCATCAAACAGTGTGGTAGACAACTCTGCATACTTAGTCTGGTTTAAGATCCTCAGACTACTTTAATGCATCATGTGGTGATAATTTGTTTGTTTCTTGTCATTTTCAAACAGCTGGAGAGAAAGTGTCCCTGACTGAACCAGTAGGTCAGTTTCTCAATGAAAATGAAACATCATTTAGAAGTTGACGATAAACCTTTTCCTGTGTTTTTACAATAATACTGAATCTTTTTGTGAATGCAGAGAAGGTGGAGTTTAGTGAGTGCGGGAAGAGGGATGACCGCCTCCAGCAATCGAGGCTGCGTATCGTGAACGGGATCCCCGGGAACTCGCCGTGGACAGTGAGCCTCAGAGACAGGTGAGTCTGAGAGCTGATGGATCTGGCTGCAGACAAGTAAAATACACTCTGCTGTCCTGTGTCTGACCTCTCACCTCCGATGTGCAGGAAAGGAAACCATTTCTGTGGAGGATCCCTGGTTAACCCCAGATGGGTGATCAGCACCAAGCAGTGTTTCTCCTCCTGGTAAACTTTATTTATTCAAATAATTTTGTGGCACAACCCATCAGCAGGGTCATTTAAAATCATGTCCTGTCTGTTAACAAGCAGAAATCCAAAAGTGTAAAGACAGAATAATCAGAAAACAGCGATATTACCAAAACATAGTATGTATGCTGAGTTGCAAATTTATGATCCATGCAGAGAAGATTTATCATGAGAATATCACTAAATAATGTTGAATGTTTTACAGATTTTTATTATTTACACACCAACAACAAAAAAGATAAAACCTAACCAACATACGAGAATAGAAGTTTAGATATCTCAGCTGCTGCTGCTTTGATTTGAAACATTTTAGCTATGCTGGCCACTGTTGTCCGGACTGAAAATGTCAACAACTATTGGTTAGATTCACATGAAATTTGGCACAGATATTCATGGCGCAAAACTAAGTCAGCACAACAATTTATAGTGATCCCTGAGCTTTCCTCTAGCACCATCATGAGGTTTACATGTGTGGGTTTGAGTGAAAGGTCTCGATAACTGTGGGATGGATTGCCAAGAAATTTGGCACACAGTCGTGCCTGCCTCAGGAAGTATTTTAATTCCTTTGGTCATCACTTGATTACAGAGCCCCTGAGTGCTCACATCATATTTTTACAAGTTTTTCTGCTCGTTTTAGTAAACATGTGAAAAAAGATTATGTGGCCATTCAAGTGCTCTTTATTTCATATTACTGTTAATGGTCAAAGAAATCTAATTTGTGCAATACTTTGGTTTATGACCAAACAGAACCAATGACATTCCCATCAGCCTTAGTTTGTGTTTAGTACTATGTAGTCTTGTAGGGCTGCTGGCATGGCTGTAGACTATTTGTCCTGTTTGAAATATCTCAGAAATCCTTTTTGGAAGACCAGTATTAAATTCCTTGAGTTCACCTTAAAGACTTGAAATAAAAACTGCAGTCGTTTGCTTGTATCTCCATGTTTACTCGTCTGCATGTGTGCGCAGCTACGTGGACCTGCCCGGGTACTCGGCCATGATGGGAACGCTGTTTCGTGATCCGGCAGAAGGAGAGCCCGGTGTGCAAACCATCCCTCTCACCAAGATCGTCTGCTGGGACCCTCAGAGTCTCAGCTGGTCATGTTACAACTGGAATAGTGCGTACTGTTAGGTGGCCCCAGCATGCACACACACGCACACACACACACACACACTAATAATTTCCCTGTGACTCTCTCTTTTTTCTCTAGCCCTGCCCAGTTTAATGAGCGTGTCTCTCAAATCTGCCTCCCTCCTGAGCGCTACATTGTAGCCGAGGGGACGACCTGTGAGATCGCAGGATGGGGTGAGACCAGAGGCAAGTATAATCCCTTGGAAGTAATAACCACTGAAGTCACTGCATGCTGCGCGTCATGCTACTACAATATACTTCTTTTGCGGTAATTAATACTAGATGACTTTCTCAGAACAAGCATCTTGTTTCTGCCCTTGAAGTTACGCTACGTCTAAATGAGAGAGCTGTTCAGACCGTTGAGCAACAGATGGCGTTGCTATTTCCAGAAGCATTCAACATCTGTCCACCTTCCTCTTCTTTTCTCCATCTCTCTGAACGTTTTAGCTGCTAACTCAGTACTCCTCCTCACTCTTTTTCTCAAGGGACTGGAGATGAGACTGTCCTCAACGTGGCCCACATACCAGTTCTTAGTAACAAGGAATGCAACAAATACTTCAGAGGTCGTGTTCGTGAGAACGAGATGTGCACAAACTCTTTTCAGGCCGGAGTAGGCGCCTGTGAGGTAGGTGTCCATGATAAAGGGTGCAAGGGTGCTTTAAAGATTTTTTTCGTTTTTTTTTTTTTTTGAGAATATTTCTTCAAGTTTCTTTATTCACCGATCACCTGTGCTGCCTTTACCAGATAGGTTACAGTAGAGACGCAGACAGGATCAGGCAGTGGGAGAAAGGTGTAATATGCAACAAAGATCCCCAAAATCAAACCAGGGACATCGTGGTTAAAATAGTTTTAATATTGACCACTAGGCCACCATAACGTCCTGATTCTGATTTTTTTTTTTTGATGTTTTGTTGTTTGATTTTGGGAAACACACACATTTTCTTGCCAAGAATCAGATTAGAAAGCTAACTGGCTGCTTAGTGTAGCTTTATATTTATCATGAGGACGTGAGAGCGGTATCAATCTTCTCATCTAACCGTCGGCATGAAAAGAATTAAGCGTACTCTTCTGCCATTCTGAGAATTAATACTCCAAATACTGATGGCGAAGAAAATCTTTTGATGATCACTTTAAGTAAAGAGCATACAGTTATTTATATGTCCTTAGAAATCAAACACATTCACCATTTGGATAATGGAGGTGGACTGGACAAGATGTGACTGCAAGATGTTTCCAACCTCAGCAGTGACAGTCAGTCATAACAGAGACAAATAATGACTCCAGAGTGTTGTTCCTGTGTGTCTGCAGAGAGACTACGGCGGCCCTCTGGCGTGTCAGAACAGGGACTGCTGGGTACTCGAGGGTGTGATCATCCCCATGAGGCGCTGCGGACACCCGGGGCAGCCCAACATCTTCATCCGCGTCTCCGTGTACGTGGACTGGATTAAGAAAGTCATGGAGATGGCTTAAAGGCACAAGCTGCCATCCAACAGAGACTGATCAAATCCGCTGTCAAAGCTCTAAAGACTAGTTATTCACCTAATAACCACACGCATTTTCTTCTTCTCAGATATCTATTTTACAGTAAAACTTTTACTTGAGATTCAGATTTTACTTCATGAGTTATAATGTTTATCTGTGATCAAAAAGACTCTTATTCATGGAGAAAATGCAAAGACGGTACAGTAATTTGTCACAATATGTCTGCTTTAAATTTGTTTTTATGTGCATTTATATTGAGTGAATCTTTTCAGACAGAGTAACTTTAGGTGCATCAGCAGAAGCATTTAATGTTATGAATTACATGTTTTGAGTGGCCCAAATCCAGCACTGAGAAAGCAGAAAACATTTATATTCCCAAAAACAACATCATGTAGGGTGAGATGCAAAACAATGCATTGATACATTTTTGAAATGTAAGTAAAGTTGTACAGTTTTCCTGACACTTTACCCTCCATTTAGCATTAAAAATTAGCATTTATAATGTTGTTGTAAGCAGAGAAAAAGATGGTTATGTGTGAATAAATGCACAGCATTTGTCAGCTATTACAATTTCTCCAATGAAGAAATATTTTATACTACAAATGTGTTTTACCATATTTTCATCATGTTTATACAACAGGCTACATTCACGAGTTTTATTTGTGGACAAATACATTAATAAACACTTAAATCTGCTAACAACTACATTATAGGGCATTACTGTTAGTTTGTATGCTCCTTATAAATACTAAATATGGGGACTTAAAGTAAAGTCTTGACAATTTATTATTTATTCACCAAAAACTAAAGAGGATGCAGGGATAAAAACAAATTGCAGTCCCTCGGGTTCAGATAACTGGAGCAGAGTAACTTCCAATAACAGCGGGAGTGTTGGGGGGGGAGGTTTAACAGCTCACATTTTAAGTTCCTAACATCCCCTGGAAATGCACCCTTTACCACAAAACTGTACGCCTCCCCTCCTCTCCCTGGCATTGAATGGAGCTCCAAAATACCTTCTTTGCCCCCAGCCTCTAAAGAAATCCCTCCTCTGCCTGTCTTTTGATGCCTGCCCCCACCTCTAAAGACATGCCTTTGTGCCTTATGCAGAACTGTATGCGCTGCACATTCTTTCTAGTTCTATAGGAGGATTTTTGTAACCCGGTCCTGATGAGCCCATGGAATTCAGCTTAAATAAACCTCAAGATCAGAGTCCAACCGAATCTCAGACACACCAGCCTGCAGAAGGCCACTGAACTCTCTCTCACACACAATTTCTCCCTCATGCAAACCCCCTCCCCCCTTTCTCTCCGTCTTATTCCCCCGTTCTACCTTTCTGTGTCTGTCTCTTGGAAATTTTCACACCAACGTGTTTTTTTTTTTCTTTTCTCTAGACAAGCAGAAGACACTGACGTTTATTTTATTTTTTATTTTTTTGCCTCCTGTAACAAGAACTAATAGGACTGAAGTGTAGAGCATGTTCCTTCCAGATAATGATGGCCACTTATCTTCCTGACGTGCACAGCATTTGGAGATGGCAGGTTGACAGTTATGATTTCAGCCTCACTCTGTTCACTTTCATATTAGTAATATTTATAGTGGATGACTAATCAGATTCATATATGACTACCAGTTCTCAGGCACTGTTGGACAAAAGCTTCTGAGAAACCTGACAAGAGTTTTTAATAAATGCTGCCACACATATGCAAATAGTTTCGTTATTTATGCATATACTGGTAATGGCCTATCTGTATGTTGGATAAGGTAATCTTCTATTTTTGAATCCAACATTTATGTTTTTCTTCTAAATATTCATGTTCAGATTTAACAGCCCCTCTGACTTGTGTATTTCATGAGTTACATCATGAAACTGACACTTCAAATGGAGCCCCACGCTTCATCTTTGTAACTTAAAGCTTTATGTGTTGGTCTCATGCCAGCACGCTCACCTGACATGACTCCATGAGCGCTGCAGCATTAGCTGTCCCTGGAATGTCTATTCACTCTGGTTCAAACATTTCCATCTGTATTTACCGGTGTGAGCAAATGTACGAAGTTACCTCTTAAAAAAAAAAAAAAGACAAAAGAAAAAAAAGAAAGAAGATTTGAGTCTAAAGGCAGCACATAAAGACATGCAACAAAAACTACATTAGTAGGATTTCATTTAAAAAAATACAGTGCGCTCTAGCAGGATGTGATTTAAAATATTTATGTCATTAATGTGTAAAAAAATATATAGAAGCATCCTCAAGTATTTCATTTAATAGGTGATCAGAGGATAGCAGATTAAAAGAGCAGATGAACAAAAGGAGATGGCATCTAACAAAAGACTTTTTACATGTTCTGTTTAAGAAAATCAAAACTTAAAAATGAAAAATACACACTGTTTCTTCGAACATGCATGCAAATGTATGTCTGTCGCTTTACTGCTCACCATGTGTTTGCAGGTGGTGCATGATTAAATGAAGCAAACTGGAGTCCATTTCCCCCCCAAAAAAAAATAAATGCACAGCAGACGGCTGCCCTGCAGACTTTGTTCTCAGAAACCCCATTTGATATTTCTTTGTTATCTGCAGCATTGTAGGTGGGGAGAGAGAGAGAGAAGCCTCTGCTCGAAAACAGTCAAGCCTGATCTCACCATCATTTCTGAAGCAAACTGAAACTTTTTTTTTTCTCCTTTCTGTGGGGAACTTCCCAGCCCCCCAGACCCCACTTTGGGAACCCCGGAACCAGACTCTACCCTCCTGTCTGATGCCTGTCTCTCTCTCTCTCCCTCTCACTCCGTCTCTCAAGTGGGTGGTCCGGTGAGCTTTTCGGGGCGGGGTCCTCTGTTTCAACCCTCCTACCCTCGTTCTTTCTTGAAACATGCTTTAATAGAGAAAGTATGCAATGCATACTGCTCAGCTACAACCCCCAATTATACTGCAACTGGGGTATTCGTGACTGGACGTCTGGGGGGATCACACACATTTCCGATTAGAGGAGGAGGAGAGAGAGAGAGAGAGAGAGAGAGAGGGAGGAGAGAAAGAAACAGAGAGAGAGCGAGAGAGAGAGAGAGAGTTTACCCTTTCATTCCAGCCAATGAGACGGTCGATACACTAACATTTTCATAGTTGTGCAGGAGCACAAAGTGAGCGGACTGTGTAAACTTCCAGGTGAAACTGCGAACCGACTCAAGGTAAGTTCGGCCGCCTCCGCGCTGCCTGCATGAGCTGGATTAGTCGGGCTGAACATGGAGCCTATAGCCTGAATGCATGCATGCATGTATGTGCCCTGAGCCCTGCTCTGAAAGGAGAGCTTTTGCACCTGTGTTCCTCGCCTTTGTCCTCCTTGGCGAAGTTTTCCCTTCTGCAGATTTCGCCGACACTTCGGGTCCATCCACTTCGGCCAGGACCTGCTATCGCTGCAGAAAAAAAAAAAGAAAAAAAAAAAAAAAAAAGAAAGGAAAAAAACACACATTTAAGACCGATTGCGCAAGTGATGGGAGCAAGGGGGATGTTGTGTGTCTTTACGCTTTAAACACACTGCTGGCCTCGGCTGTTGTTTTGGTGTTTTTGTTTTGTTTTGTTTTGTTTTTTGCACGCGCCTGTTAACTCGAGCCCAAGTCGGGAGAGGCTTTGAGCTCTCGGCCTGGCTGCAGGAGCGCTTCACGCACCGTCCTCCGAGCCTGTAGAAGAATGTGGTTTTATGGTCGCAATTGCCGCCCATATGCAAAAAGTACATTCAGTCCCGTACTTGGCTGCCAAACACAGGACGAGTCGGAGCGGACAGTCCGCCGCTGCAGGAGGAGTGCAGGGCGCCTGGTGTGTGTGTGTGTGTGTGTGTGAGAGAGAGAGTGTGTGTGTGTGTGTGTGTGTGTGTGTGTGTGTGTGTGTGCTGCCCACCGAAATCGGTTTGCAAGCGACGAGACGACGTCGTGCGTCTCGTTTTGGTTTATAAGTCGTTTCACCGAGGACGCTGATTTCTCAAATTACTCCGACTTCCTGCTTCGGTGCGGCTGTTTTGATAGGCTGCGTTGGCAATTAGTGTTTGGCACATTCCTCACAGAGCCAGACCTCATGGAAAACGACCACCTTGGGACTTTTACCAATTTCAAAAGTCGACATTTGTTGCTTACTCTCTTAATCAAAGGTCAATTAATTGAGTAAATGATGTGCTGCTATTGAGGAAGTTACCAGAAATGTGATATTAAACAAAAACAAATTCACTGTTTTACATAAGAGTGCTATTCATCAGACCTGTGGTTCACTGGGGCTGATTAATCAATTAGTCGGTTACTATTAAATTAATCTGCAACTATTTTGATAATTGATTAATTGTTTCAGTTATTTTTGTAATGCAAAAAATGACAACTATTTCCCAGTGTCTCTCAGATGTAAAGATTTTCTTCTTGTCTTATTTGATAGTAAACTGAATATCTTGTGGTTTGGGGTTATTATTCAGACAAAACAAGCAACTTGAAGACCCCATCTTGGGGTCTTTCTGAAAGTTCTGGGAACTTTCTGACTTTTTTATTTACTGGACAGTTAATCAAATAAGAAATGACAAATTAAGATGTTTTCTTGATAATTGAGTCAATTGTTTGGTGTATAAAAATATCATAAAAAGGAAAAAGCACACTTTTTTAAAGCCCAAGAGAATATCTTCAGAGATCTTGTTTTTTGTGACCAACAGTCCTAAGCCCACATATATTCAGTTAACAATTTAAGATAAAAGAAAAAAAGTCAGCAGGTCATCAAAACTAAGAAGCTTTTACCAGAGATATTTTTTCTTGCATGCTAAAAAAAGTTTTCTGTTGATTGACTAATGAACTAATCACTGCAGTTTTAAAGTTCACTATAGACCACTAACTCAATAGTTTGTCACATTGTGGTGATTTTTCCGTTAAGATTTTGCAGTGGTTTTGTGTGTGTGTGTGTGTGTGTGTGTGTGTGTGTGCTTCCAAATCAGTGTCTCAGCTGCACAAGTTTTGCAGTAATGGTTGTAGCAGCATCAGACACACCTACAACATGCATCCATTCAGAAATACCTCACAGAGGGCAGATGGAAAGGCAGCATACAGTAGATGAAGATTTTGGATGGTAGATTGAGTTGTGAATATCTGTGCTACTTTTAGTCTCTGGACTCCACTCTCATGTTTCCCTGCGTTTGCCAGACCCCTGTCTGTGTTCCGATGAACCTGGTGCCAAGGCTTATGTATAAGCAGTTCCCACGCTTGCTCTTGGAAAAGGGTCCTGTGTGGTTCTGACTTATCCTTTTGAATTAAACATTAAGTACTGATTGAAACTCCCAAAAAGCAAAAGAATTGAAGTGGTAAAATATAGCTGATTATCCTTAATTGTTCAAAGATGATAGTAGCATTGCCCCCCCCACACACACACACACACACAGACACACACACACACTTTCTCTTGCTCACGCCTCCAGCTCCAGCTCCTGATACTCAGGTCCTCTCCTCTTTAAGCCCTCGAGGCTGCTTCTCCAGGCTTTGATGCCCACACTCTCTGAAGAAGGTGGACCGACACAGGCATGAGTAACAGTGGGACCAAAGAGCCGTCTCCCCAGCCGAGCACCGCCCAGTCACCTCCTGAGCCTCAGCGGAGGGGCAGGGGTCGGCCACGAAAACAGCAGCAGGTGGGGCTTCAGCCTTTAAAAGATTATTTTGGTCTGCTTTGTCTTTCATCTTAAATCATTAAGTACCTAACTTAAACATTAAAAAGTCACTTAGAAAAAAAAGCTGATTACGATTGATTGATTACGTGCCTGTGTCTTCTTGCTGTAGAAAACAGCAAATGTAAACAAGAGTTTTTTCATCACTTTTTACATTTAATTTCCCTCTACAGGAGCCTGTTGGACCACCAACTCCAAAGCGACCGAGAGGACGACCAAAAGGCAGCAAGAACAAAGGCCCCAAAACTGCACTGAAGGTTGAAACCGATCAGATTTTCTCAGATAATAGATATTTAATTTCAGAACTGTAACAGCACCTTGTTGTTCTGCTATAGGACAATAATCTGCATAACCAGTCACAACTTTTATAATAATATTAATAATATTCTAATCATTAGTGAATTTTGACATTTTTTCTTACTTAAGTCAAAATGAGCTTAATCTATCACTCCAGAAAAAAGAAACCAGTACCAGACAACATTTTTTGTCTTACAGTTGTTGGTAGGCCCATATACATGTTTATAGAATTCTGTATTATGATGTTAACGGGTTCATCTTTCCAGTGCATCCGCTTTAGGTGCATATGAGTTTTCCATCTAATATGTCCTGAAATGCAATGATTTATGTTTTTTGTAGGATACTGCAAGACAATCAGCAATCATCATGAGGGCATATATCAGCTGAAAGCAAAGGAAAGACAAGCTGTTATTAAATCTATGTGATATTTATGTCTCATGCTGCAGCCTGTGGGTCAGTGCTAGCTAGCTGGTCGCTGTTATTCTGAAAGATTGTCTTGCAGAAAAATGTCTATTACTATATATTTCCATTCTGTGCTTTTAATGCACTACAATTTTGTGCTTACTCCTTGTTAGGCACCAAGCAGCAAAGGCATTTACACAAGAATAACTCTGGAAAGTTAAGGTCTTATTTAGCTGAATCAAATATCATCAATCATTCAGCCAATCGAAAAAGACACTTGCAGTTTGCAGTTGCAAATGTTGAAAACACATAAATAAGGTTTGTTTAGAAAATGCACGGCTTGGTGTGGCCATTCAAAACTATCAATCAGTAGAAAAGGCATAGTTGCTAATGTTTAAAACACAAAATGAAAAAAGGTATATAAAAAAACACTACACCTTGGTCCTTTAATAAGATCAAGGTCAACAAAACAATGCAACAGAAGTCTGAACTGAACACACCTGACATAATGAATGACAAAAATGTGGTATTTATACGCATAAACTAGCCTACACAAAGACAAAGGGGGGAACGTAACACCATACAATCCATAATAACGAAGTAAGAATAAAACAAAAAATAAATTTTGTAAATACTAATACCACCCAAACCCAAAAGAAGCATCTATATGCTGCCAATTTTTAAGAAAGTCTTTAGTAACTTTAGATCTCCTGCCCAGCACAGGAAGTTGGCTTCTTCCTCTTCCTGTTTTAGCATAAAAGGCTGCCTCATACTCCAGCTCATCGACTCGGCAGCAGCAGCATCATGTGAAGAAACAAAGAGAAAGCTAGGTACAATATATTAACAAATTTGGAACCACTTTCCTAAACCTATGACTAAATCTGTCACTAAATCTTGAAAATGCGCACACTCAAATTGAAAACATAGTGTCGTAATGTAAGCCAGAATGAAAATAAATATTCTTAACCAAAAATTGTGTTTGGTGATTATTCGTTCATGCCTGTTGTACTGAAATGGAAAAAAGCTACTAACACTTTAAGTATGGTCTCAGCCATCGATAGGTCTGTCACACACTCTCCCTTCTATGACAGTCCGCTACGACAACGGGAAAGTTAATCGACTGTAGCATTCTGTTTATCAGGAATGTGATGCACTTCAAACTTAAAAGGCTGCATGGCAAGGTACTAACTGGTTATTCTGCTGTTGGTGTCCTTCATCCTCCCAAACTACTTCAGTGCCCTGTGATCCACCTCTAAGGAAAATTCTCTCCCTGAAGAAGTAGTACTTGATGGAGTCCACAGCCCATTTGAATGCCAGGCATTCCTTCTCCACTGTAGAATACTACACCTCCCTTCTTTACAGTGTTCTACTCACAAAAGCCACTAGGTGACGGCCATCTTCTGGATATTGAAGAAGAACAGCAATGGTCTGAGCAATGGTCTGAGGCATCAGTCTGCAGGATAAATGGTTGTTGGAAGTAAGGGCAGAATGACACAGGATGCCTGCTCAGTGCCTGCTGGATGTCCTCGAAGGCCATCTCTGTCTCTTACGTGAATGGATCATCAGTCCATGGTTTTGGGTATGAGTCAGATTCGGAAATTGCATTCAGATATCTGAAATCAAGGCAACACTTAATTTTAGAAGCCAGAACAACAGGGTTGCACCATTCATTTTTAGAGGGCTCAGTGATGCCATGGGACAACATAAGATCAATTTCCTTTTTCAGTGGGCCAAGAAAGCACTTAGGAATCCTTTTTCTTATATGCCTAACAGTGCCATCTTTCTTGCCTTGTGCTGTACCAGCATTCTTAAAGACATCTGGTATACAGAGACCTCACCTGTGACTTCTGAGAGGTGATCCAAATATTGCTTTTCCACTTCCTCATTCCCCATACTCTGAATAAGCAGCACATTAGGCAGGCAGGTTGATGTGTGGGATCCTGGCAGGATGACTCTGATATAGAGAGGAGATTTCATATGTGGTAGAGCCTTTTTTCTAATTACCTCAAAAGGTCCTTTCCTCTTAGCCATACTTACAGAAGAGCTTACTCTCTTCTGTAAGCAGCATCACCAGCACTTTTTGGCCAAGCTTGAAACTTCTCTGTCTCTTGCTGACTGGTCATACAAGTTCTGCTTCAACTGGGCGAATGCCATATGTTCCTGTGCAAGCCCAATCATTTTCTCCAATGCCTCTGTCATCTGTATAACATAAGACACAATATGAATGGGTTCTTGAGTACTCATTTCCTTCCTACGTCTCTTTAAGGAGGATTAGAGGCCCTCTTACCTCATGACCAGGAACAAGAACAACTCAAATGGTGAGAAACCAGTGAAGTCTTGTGGCACTTGTCTGTATGAAAATAGCAGATGAGGAAGCCACCAATCCCAATCTGAGCCAGTGTCAGACTTGCCAACCATATGCTATCAGGTTGAACAACTCAGTCAGTCCATCAGTTTGTGGATGGTACGGACTATTTCTCAAACATCTGATTCCCAGCAGTTGGTACACATCCATTGGCAGCTTGGACATGAAGTTGGTACCCTGTCCATGAGCATCTCTTGTGGAAAACAAAACCTTTAAAAATAACTAGTCAAGGCAAAATGCTACAGCCAGGGCTTTGACTGAATTCATTGGGAATACGGCTGGGTACTATTTAGCATAACCAATAATGATGAGCATGAATGTGTTTCCTGATTTGTTTCTCTCTGCAGGGCCAGTAATGTCCTGAAGATGTTCAAATGGTTTACTGGTCACTGACAGAAGATAGGCAAGGTCTCTGTTTGTAAAATGACATTGTATGCAGGGTGTTGCTTTATGTTTCCCAAGGTGGCCTGCCCAGGGAATGGCCTGCAAGCAATTCTTGGGCTACTGTCAGCTGGCTGCCCAACCAGTGTTGAAGGCAAAGGATACCATTCTGTAAGACATAGTCTTATGCAGAATCATGCTTATGATCAGCTCTCCCTTCGCTTTCCTTTGCTTTCGTAAGCAGTCAGCAAGAAAAGTGTCTTCTTGCTGCAGTTGGGTCATGGTCATGGGCAACTGGAAACCCATTGGTAGCTCAGGAGTTGATGCCCCTGTGGGGATGTTACTGTCTGATGGATTCTCTCATGCAATCAGTGCCTATAAGACCTACAAGATTGTCCTGGCTCTGTCTCAACCTCTGCATCATAAAAAAGCAGGAAATGCAGAGTGTAATCTATTTCACCTGAATGTTGTATTGATGCCTTTGCTATGGCGTGAGTTTGATATATGTCACAGGTCTGGCTTGGATGCATTTGGTCAAAAAGAAGTGGAGAATCCTACCAAAGTGGGAATGAAATTACGCCCTCCATGGCCCAACATTCGCCTGATTCATCATATGCTCGGGTCTCAATTTCTGGTTGTAGCACTTGACCACTTTAAGTTCTGCTCCCTCTTCCTCCTTGTGGCATTCTGGCACAAAGCAAAGGAAAGGGGAAAAAAAAAACAAATTTAAAAAGACTCACCCACTGTTGCCACCAGTCGTTAGGGACCAAGCAGCATTGGAGGGACACAAGGATAATTTAATAGAAAAGACATTGTCAATCGAAATGATATAGTTACTAACGTTTAAAACAATAAGAAAAAACACATAAAAAATAATACTAAATCTGGGCCCTTTAACTAGATTGAGGCCAACAAAACAATAATGCAACAGAAGTAAAACTGAACAAATCTGGCCTAACAAATGACACAAAAAGAGAGGTATAGGCTAGTCTGCACAGACACGAAGAAGGGAAACTTGACTCCATACACTTTAACAAATACCTTAAATGAACCCCAAAAAACATCATAACAGAGAACAAATAAAACAAATATTAATTGTAAATACTGAAAATACTTATACCCCCAAACCTCCCAGAAAATAGTCACATACTGCTATTCTTTAAGAACGTCTTTTGTCAGAGTTCTCCTGCCCAGCACAGGAAGTTGGCTTCTTCCACTTCCTGTTTTAGCATACAAGGTTGCCTCAAACTCCAGCAGCAGCATGTTGACAAAAAAGAGAAAACCAGTGACAATATACAGTATTAACAAATTCAAAACCACTTTGAAAAACCTATGTCCACTAAATCCAAACCAAAATGCACTCAAATTGGGAACATAGTGCCATAATGTAAACCAGAATAAAAACAGAAATGCTTAACCAAAAATTGTGTTTGGTGATTATTTGTATGTTTATGCCTTATGTACGTAAATGAAAAAAAAAAAGTAAATTACTAACACTGTCGACTGCCTTCGATGGGACTCACAGTCCTCTATAATTAATTGACATATAGTTACTTTGCAGTTTATCATTTTACACACAGACCATTTTCTGTCTTACAAATTTGTCTTGATCAGTCCAGCTACAATAATAATATTCTGTGTACATATAAATGCACAAGTCCATCATTTATAATTATTCTTAATATAGTCTATATAATAATCACCCTATATAATAAACACCCTGATAGGAGACATTTAGCATAATTAGCATTACCTTTTGGCACTTGAGTACATTTTGAATGCAGGACACTTACTTGAAGTGGAGCATTTGTACACTGTTGTATTGGTACTTTAACTTAAATGAAGGATCTGAATACTTCTATTGCTTATGTGTTCAAAAGGCCAAGTAACAATGATAAAGATCATTCTTACCAGTTGGATCTAATTTCCAGTCAGTTAAAAAAGTATTTCTTAATTTACAAATACCTTAAAAACCCAAAGGTCATTGCATTTGTCTTTTTTATGTATTAGTGGCATTTTAAAAGCACTCAAAATTTCCTAAAGGGTGTTTGGAAAGTGTTGGCATAGGCATTTTTTAATGACAGCTATTCCAGATAAATTTACTGTACACTTGTGCAAACGTGTTCAGATACATCACTATCATTTGCTGTAACTATGCTGTTTGCACTGTTATTGAGGAATTTACAAGAAAATAAAGATAATAGTAGTAGTGTAGTGATAATAGTAGGGTTCCTTAATCTTGTCTCAAAGTGTAAGTGTTGGTGATTTTAAGAAGTTAGTTCTATCAGTAGAGAAAGTTTTTGTATTGCTCCTGCTGGAAGCTTTCCATTTAAACCAGGAGATTTGCAGGCATTTATAGCATGTAGTAGATGTATAACACTGCAAATCGACTAGTCTTTTTATACAAAAGTGAAAGAATAGTTCTTGTTTATTTTGTTTTATTGGGAGAGATACAGAAGAAGCTTTATCACTATAACTGGAGAAGCAATCGGGAGGTAACAAAGCAGGGGCGAAGTATTTCATGTAAGAGCCTGCAAGTATACATGCCAGTCACACAGATATAACAGCATAACATGTAACAAACATTTTGACCACTTAAATACTTAACTCCCCTGTGAGAGTTCCTCGTTCATGTACAGATAGACATGCTGTAAAAGCTGATGCATGTGCAAGAATTTACTGGATCACAACTATGCATATACAGGGTGCATTCTGACATTTCAAGGGATGTTTGACAGAGAGAAAAAACATTTCTGCCCCTGTCTATAACTAAAGAGTGTAGTTTTGTTGCTGTTGTTAACAATACTAACTATCCACCATGTGGTTATAAAATTATATCAAAATTTTCCCAATTAACCTTGTAGTTATTATCACCACAGTTTACAGGATAACACTTACATTAGTCCTGTGAGCCAAGTTCCTCACTGACCTGCAGAAACTTTAGCAGTTAAAAATGTCTCCTGTCAAAGTCTGAGAAACTGCAATATGCAAACAAAAAGGTATGAACTCTTAATCTTAGTTAGTGATCAGTATGACAGGACTGTACAAATCTGAAACCTCCCTTAAACCATTCATTTGTTGTTTCTCAGAAAGTAGAGCCTGTCGGGGAGAGACGACCACGTGGGCGACCAAGGAAATGGGTATGGAGCAATCGTTGACAGTTATAGACATCATGGAGCTGACTAAAAATGTTTGCCCAAATCCTCCAAGGTGTCTGCTGGAGCTGTGCAGTCCTTGAGGGCAGCTTTCCCTTCATGTTTAATTCATTCTCCCCCCTCTCTTTCCACAGCCCCGGAAAGTTCAAGGAGTAACTGAAGAGCAGCAGGTGAGGAAAACAAAATCTTGAAAAGCTAGTAGGGTGGTCCAGTTTTGTATTGATGCAGCATACAGTTACAGAGGCCACGGTTTCCCTTGACAGATAATTTATTGTGATTTGATTTAAATGGATTTTGTTAAAGGGATAACTTAATCTCAGTGGAAATAGTTGTGCCGCAGTTGCAATACGTAAGTGCAAATATAAATTATCAGATATCCAAAATTGACCCAAAAAAAAGGCTGAAAAAAGGTTTGTCTATGAGATATGCTTAATACAGTCTCATGTTAAGATCTACACTATGACATTGCTTTCACAGCCATGTTTTTACTTATCAGAGGCTTATAATCTAACAAACTGAGCAACATCTTTGTTCCAGTACCTCTTGACTCATTACAAAGCATTAAATCATTTTAGCCACAAACATGTGTGCTCTCTAATTTAATACTCTTCCATTTTATTTACCAAATTATGTTTGTTTTTTTTATGTGTCTTATATTTTTTAATTAGTTAGTATTGGTTCAAACTGAAGTTTCAAGTATGAACAGTTTGACAGTTTGTTACTATGGAGGATTGAAACCCCTGCTTCAGTTGAGCAGAAATCTCATTTCGCGTCACACATTTACCTTTTGACTAATATCAGTTACATTTCTGATGATAGGACCTGTCTCATTTAACTATTCATGAACGTCACATGCCTGTGTTAAGCACAGAGGTAATGTTCAGCATCAAACCTAAACTGCTTTCAAAAGCCCTCTGAACCCATTTTAGTGCTGCAGCCAACAAACTGTGGCCTTTATGACTCCTTACACCACTGTCTATACTTTGATAAACATGAATACTAAAACTGATACAGTGCATTTTCTTGAGAAGTGTTCCTACTACTTAGACAACCCTCAGTGATATACATGTGGTGGAAAAACATTAGGAACACCTCTTAAATCAATAAAATTCAACAGATAACACCTCCAAAATGACCATAAAGTTAAATCAACACCTCTGTGAAACATTTCAACCAACATTATAACCTTCTCAAATGGAGGATTTATTGTACCGCTGCAGCAGTTTTGTATTTATCTTTTCTAATAGAATCTAGTAAGCTCTAATGATCAACCTTTCTGGTCAAAACTAGTCCAGCTTTTGCCATCATAACCACAGATCCAACACAGAGAGACTTGGAAAAGGTTTGCATCTGCACTCTGTCCTCTGACCTCTGTATGTCCAATGCCTTGTCCAGCACATTTTCTACAGTGAATCCTTTGCTCTGAGCTGCACATTGCATATTTGAACAAGCATCGACATTTTGCAAATATTTATAATCTATAATCTTGCATTTTTTAATCTTCATCCTTTCTTCTAATCTTTATTTTTCACACAAATTTAGCACAACCTTAGGAGCATGACACATTACATTTTTACTGAGACACAGACGTTTGAATCCTAGCACGCTATGTATTATCAGAAAAATCTAAAACTGCTAGAATTGCTGTTGCTTTTGGCACATTTGATGTAAACAGCTAAACAACCAGTGCGCACCTTTCTTGTGCTTTACGTATGCTGACTTCACAAGGATGTGACGAGTTCGTGGAAATGCACAGATGGCGGTGCTGAATTCCCCAGATACATCTCCAAACATCCTTTCATGACGTCCAGTTATGGTGAATACATGGCCCGTGTTTTCTGAGAATCCTTTGGTTCTGTAAGCCATGCTGCTCTTTTTACATACGAAAACGTTGCACAACAGTCGTCACCAAAGCGGGCAGATGCCCCTCATCTGCCTTATCGCATCCTCTCTGCTGAGCAGTTTGTCAAAGATGCTTCAAGAACTGAAACCGTTGAGACAGACTCCCTTTCTCAGACGCAGGCACGCGAAGGGGAAGAATGAGTCAATGTAGAGAGGGGAAACCTGTCTAACTGTCCTCTTCCTCTGTCTTCTTGGTTTCCTGACATAACCGTCGTCTTCCTCACATTTCTAGGTCTGACAGCTGGACCTACTTCTGTGCATGCAATCACTTAATGAAATGTTAACACTCATTCATGTATTCTTGAGTTCTCTCTAGTATTGATTCATTACCCTGCGCACAATGAGTCATAATAATGAGACTGAAAGAGATCAGACAATAACAGACAAAGTGACAGTGGTTTTGGTCCGCTGCTGTTCCAGGGCCCTTCACAAGAGGCTGAGGAGGGTCCCTCACGGCTTGAGCCCTCCACATCTCAGGATCCAGCGCAGGAGGAAGGGGAGTAGATAGGATGCCTCTACCTACCTCAAGGTTTGGCCTCAAACAAACAGGGGTACAGTCTGACTCTTACCTGTGATGGGGATTCAGGAACACACACACACACACACACACATAGATAGATACAAACACACACACACACACACAGGCAGTAGCTTCTTCTCCCGATACAATACTGTACCCTGGTTTTGTTGGTTCACCGTAAGAAGAAGTTTGGCAAACAAATTCTGTTTTAATTGGCCTCTTTTAAGGAAATCGTTTGACATTTTGGGAAATGTGATTAAGATTTCTCTATGGTAAATATTATGCTTCTGCCGTCAGCTGATTAGCTTAGCTTAGCAGAAACACTAGAAACAGGAGGAAGAGGTTAGCCTGGTATAAAATAAAACCTTCCCACCAGCATCTCTGAAGCTCACTAATTAACATGTTTTATCTTGTTTTTTTAATCTGTACACAAACCAAAGTATAAAAATGACAATGTTTCATTTTTTACACGGGGTCATGTGCCTTTGAGTTTTTGTGGCGCTGGTAGGAGGGTTTTGTTAACTTCAGACAGAGCTGGGCTAACTGTCTTTATGCTAAGCTAAGCTAACTGTTTTTCGTTCTATCTTCTCCCCCTGATTCTTGGCGAGAAAGCTCAGGAACGTGTTTCCCAAAATGTCCAACTTTTCTTTTAAGGATTGCTGCTTTCCTAAACCTCTCAGCGTGTGTGTGTGTGTGTGTGTGTGTGTGCGCAGTGTGCGTGTGTGTGTGTGTGTGTGTGTGCGTAGAGAGGGGACAGGGTTGCAGACTAAAATGAGAGTGGAGGGCGGTTAAAGAGGAAAAAAAAGAAAAGAAAAAAGGAACCAAACTGAACCGTTTCATTCAAACATGTTTCTAAATCAAGTGTCATGAATCCTCATGAAATGGGAGCAAGACAGTGACATTTTTAACAATCTAACAATATAAACAAGGTGCGCTGAAGTCATTATCGTGAAAGTAGACGTGAAAGGTTTTTTCCAAAATGACATATCCAATATCAGGGGGGGTCTGATGTTTGCTCAGAAGAAAAGACACGCATGATCACACAGCGTAAATGTCAGCGTAAGCAAGAGTAAAGTGTTCAGGTTAATAACCTTTTCCTTCCAAGCAGAAGCTGTTTTCAGAAAAAAAAAATCACCCAAAGTTTTAATGGATATCTCATTTTGGAAAGGAGCCTCTCATATATACTTATGTCAACAACAGTGTTGACTTGTCATTTTACCACACTCAGGATTTTACTATTACAGTGCTTTTACACCATATTGAAACCTCAGGTACAAAACTATTCAGGAACATGTTGTCAGTCTACTCAGTAATAATTATTGTGCTGTGTTTGTTGTGCATTTCTGATCTGTATTTGACATTACCAGTATGCCTTGACACAAAGACCTCATTTAAACCTCAGTTGCCCTCAGTTTCTTAATCTCTCATTCTACCTCAGTAACACAAAAGACAGACGATCTCCTACAAAGTTATTCTCCACTCCCTCAGCAGCAGCAAAAACATACACACTTACTGTACCCACACACACATACACACACACAGGTTTATGTGCAGATATACAACACAGACAGGCAAAGGGTTTTCAGGCCTACATACCAACACACAGAAGCAGACCGTGCACTCCAGCAGAGGATTACAAACAAAAGCATCAGCGCCATTTTTTTTTAAAACTGTATTTGTTAAAAGCTAAAGTGAGACTTGGTTTGTTCTCCTGGGAAATAAAATGCAGCCAATAGTTTACAACAACTTGATGAAATACTTGCTTTTTAGGGTGTAGTTCCTTATGAAATACTTGTTTTGTTTTGTTTTTTTTTTTGGGTCGCTTACTCCTTTCTCATTTTTACTACATCATGTATTCTCTGATTCTTACACTGTAAATTGTATGTGTGACACTCTTTAATTCATGTGAGTTAAAAGGAAGCGCAGCAAGTTACCACACAGTGCTGAAATACATGACAGTTAATGGAAAACACCAAAAAAAATCCCCACAATTGCCAAATAAATGGTAAATCAACCTGATCTTAATATTGACAATTAAGAGCATTACTATAACTTTTGGTGCAAGAGAAGCACAAGTACACAGCAGTTATTTTACGTTTGCTAAGATTAGCTACCAAACATCACTGGTCAACCCAGGCCAAGTGAGGATATAGCAGGAAAACTCCTGATTGCAGTGAATTTAGGGGTGTGCTTATTGATTCAGTTTATAGTTTTATCTTGTCTTGTGATCACATTGTTAAAAAGAAAAACACATCTGTCTGCATGATATGATAACACAAGAGGTTAAGTGTAGAACTGTTTGTAGTTTGGGAGACCTGATGCTTTTAAAGTTATAAATATAACCAATATATGTCAAATATTGGTAGTTGGGAGAACCAGAGATCTGTTTGTCCTCGTGCAGATAATATTTTTTTACATTTTTAAATCAGATGAATTTGGTGAAGAGGTTTACAGCCTTACAGTCAGTTTTTTAAAAAGGTGTTTTGTAAAAAAAAAAAAAAGTACAAAAATATTTCTGAGACCTTGTTGGTCAGGATTTCTGGACTCAACTATTGCAAATACTTCAACTTCCTAAGATTCTGCCCCTGGGTCGTCATGTGTGGTACCTTTTATTCAGCATAAACTACATATCATTTAAGAGTTGTTGTTTATTTCATGACTTGAGTATAACCCATCGTTTACTGTATATATCACGTTTCTCCTCCACATAAAAGTTCCTTATTTGATCACTGATGGTGTGTTGTATCCCAGTAATTTTATGTATTTCAGCATTGTTGGCTAAATTACTGCCAGAGGAGCTTAATTCATTGACAGACAGGTATGTTTTCTTGTTCAACTGCATTGACTTTACTTTTTTGCCCTCTGGACTACCTCTGAAAACGAATAAGCCTGGGACATCTCTGAGGAAAGTTTGTGGTTAGTCGTAACTAACCTTTTCCATCAGGCCTTCAGGCGACGTGGATCATGAAATCTTGAAATAACTGTCAAACTAGTGCTGTTGTAGTCCACTCATCTCATCTCACTACATTCATATCACCATAATGAATGGAAGTCAGCCTGAAGGGTGCCTCTTAATTTAACTACAGCTGGGTCAATGTTTATTTTACACAAGCTGTGTCTGGATATTTACTCTCTATATGGGGACAATGTTGTTCTGTGATCTTACTGATAGTGATATAGTTACATACAGTACTTGATCCATTTTCAACTATTGAAAAGTTGAAGTGTAACTTGAGAAATCATCTTTTATGCCTTACTTCTAGCACCATTTTGTAGTTATGTTATTGATGTGTCCTCATCTACTTCATTAATACAACTCACAAACCTGTGATATATATTTTGTTATGATTCTTTACCATGTGATTTGTGTTATTCTGCTTCTTTATTGCTTATCAATAAAATATCACACCTATCAACTGTCTTTTTTTTGTGCATTTGTACATCAAAACCATTTTTTCACATTAGTTTAAATAGTTTTAATGTATACAGACAGAAACAGTCTTTCATTGCTAAATAAAGAAGAATCAAGATAAAGAGGGACAGTTCACTTAGGGATGGTAACACATCCAGTGTTCAAGCTTTGTCAGAGACGCAAGACCACAAAAATCAGTATAACACAAATGTACACTTTTTATCAAACATGGAAGTAGATACCGAAGCTCCGAAGAACTTCACTGACAAGCTACCAAACATTTTAACAGCAATGACACAACATGATTCCAGAAAAGTGCATCACACTGTATTTGTGCGTCAAATGATAACAGTGCAAGATCATACGTGATGCTTCCCATTATGCTCCCTTATCATACATGCACCCTACATGTTTTTTTTTTTCTTGTCATTTGAAAACCGCTGCCATTTCACGTACTGTGTCGTAGTGATGAAAACGTTCACCAAAGCTCCAGTTGAGCCCATAAACAGTCCTCTAGTCCCCTTTTATTTTCCTTCCTGACCGACAGTCTTTATGTCGATGTGGCCGTTGGCCCGCGCAAACTGAAATCAACTAATGAAAGAGAGCTGCTAAGCGTTGAGAGCTTTGGCTACATCTGTGAAGACCAGACGACTGGGCCTCTGCGTGGTCCCCTGGGAGGTTGTGAGAGTCTGCAGAGGAGATGGGCAGCAGGACAAATGGGAGATGAAACCATTAGGGACATTAAGATCACATGGTGACCTGTTGAATTGTATGAAAAAGTGATAGCTTTTAAGTTCTCTCAGTGCAACTTTCTGTTTTGTCAATTTTAGAAACCACCAACAAAGCAAAATGGACTCAAAATTTTACGATTTGGATGTGATTGATCACTGAAACCAGAGAGGTCACATGTATAAAACCAAAGAGTATGCAAACTGTTGTGAGAGTAAAAAAATAAAGTATATTACTATAAACTATAATAATACTTCTAAATGCAATGCTCAGCAGAGAGAAATCTTAATTAACGTCCAATTACTAGCTATTTGCTATTTTGTACTGCATTTCATGTACGTCAACAATGAATGGAGTTTTCCCAGTTGCCACATATGAGATGCAGTTGACAGCTATGGAAAAAGCTAGTAAGTGGGCCTTGAATTATGTTTATGTCACGAATATATAAAAAAAATGCTACAAATATATATATACACATATATACGTGTGTGTGTGTATATATATATATATATATATATATATATATATATATATATATATATATATATATATATATATATATATATATGAAATTTATAAATATATATTCATATAAAATATATATTCATATAAAATATATATTCAATATATATTCAAATAAAACTGTGCTTCTTTATTATTTGTCTTTTTCAGCACTTCACAAAATCATCATGTTGGATGTGGTCATTTGAAAATAATACAATAGGTAGAGTTTTGCATACTTTTTGTGCCCATGTGGCCCCTGGATTATTTGAGGTGAAATATTAAGTTGAGGGAGCACAAAGGAAAGGATGAAAGATCATATGGATGTAGGTTCAAAGGTGAAGACTTTGAAAGTGTCCAGTGTTAGCATTTTCTATACAGATTAGTTAATGTAATTTGAATTCATATAAAAATCTATTACAGTTTTTTACTACTGTTTTTTGTCGGAGACAGTGAAGTAATGAGAGCTCAAAAGAATGAGAATCGCAGGGAAATAAGAGGTTTAGAGAGATGGTTCAAAAGACACACAGATTATACTTTACCATGTTTGCCTTTTATCATTATGCCATTGTCAAAACTTAAAAGAAATAAAAGAAAATAAAGATAAATTATGACAGTTACAGCTTTACAGCTATTAATGGAACAAAATAAGACAAACAGCGTAGATTACTGAATCTGTAGTAAAGCACTAATAAAGGCATATTGCAAAAATACACACTTAATCATAATAACAACACAGGTAAAATATGCATATAGGATTAATTAAACATACAGCAAACACATGGCACTAGAATCACTTCAATGGGCCTAAGTGGGCCATCAAAAATGATGAGAAAAATGTGACATTATATGGTTATTATGGCTTCTGTGGTCATCAAACTGTTGACCACTCGTGTCTCAATGGGAGCACTTTTTATCCAACATAAGAGCAGTTGCCCCAAACACTTTTTTTTTTACCAAACTCCCTCCACCTTACCTTGGCATTGGGACCTGTGAGGCTGCCTTCCCGGCCATGGTCCAGCAGTTCCTGTTCCAGCAGGTCATCTTGTTCTTCAGCCGGGTCAAAGTTGTACATGGGCATGAGCTGGTGCCTCAGCTTCTCCAACCTGCACAACAAAAGTTCAGATGTGAAGACTAGCCTGTAAAGCTGGATTAACCTAGTGTGTTAAAAATGGACAAAACTTAGCTTTTACTCCACCTATTGCCTTCTCTTCCATACACATACCCTGTTCTCTTAAAGTTCCTATTAACTTATTTTGTGTGGCAATGTGTACCATGTCTGCACAATTTAAACTATAATAATATAGCTTTTAAAACTAGATTTTGAGGTCCCTCTACAAGACACAGCTTCAAAAAAATCTAATCCTGCAGGACTTGCTTTAGTTGATATTCTATGTTATTGGTGCAAATTCTGTAACAAATGTGCAAATAATCACATTACTGAGACCAATTGTAAATGTGGGGCTTTTGGGACCACAGGGTCCACCTTGCCAACTTGGGAATGCAGCCTTGCTTTAAAAACCTACCGCTTTCGTTTCCGAATATACAGCATCTAGAATGGAGAAAGACACATACAATGAGAAAGAAAAACAAGTAGGGTTACTGATAGTATGAACTTATCAAAACTAAACTGAGTATTTATTATGTCCAAAGTGTCTTGAGGCAAATATACACAAATCTGGATACAACCTCCAATAGAGAATGGTCAACAGGTCAAGACGCCCGAGGTCATTCAGAGAAAACTCATTTCTACTGAATCAATATGAGACAATATTCAAATGATTCCTTACAATCGCCACTGCTAAGCCAATGACGGTGATGATGCCGAAGGGTACAAGCACCATTCCCATCCCCGAGCCCTCGATCACTGCCTCCGGAAACGCAGTGGCATTGAAGCTGGTCTCGTTTGTCGTGATGGTAACAGTCATTAATGTTGTCCTGGAGGTGACATTGTCCCTGGCACTCGTGCCGCTTGTGGAGAGGAAGGGGATCGCGGTGGTCGTGGCAGATGTGGCGGATGTGGAAAGAAAACTTGTAGTGGCCTTGGCTGCAGTTACAGCCATGGTCAGGTGCGACTCAACCGGGGGATGTGTTTTTCGATCTCTGCGTAGATGTTGTTGTGCCGCTCAGCCTCTAGTGTGTCTCAGGGTTGACACAGGTGTCTCCCCTCTGGTTTGAGGTCTGCTGAGGCATTGGTGGTGCTTTGGCCACAAGATCTAGGTAGAAAAACCTAAACCTAAAACAAAAAGGATAAACAGTATGTCAATAATGGCAAATCATGGATAAAAGTGAGTTGCCAGAATGTAAAAACATAATTTCCATTTTGCTTTTGTGCAGTGATTATTTATGTCAAACACTGCAGTTTTGGCACGCCCCATCCTCGATTTCATTCAAACCTCGGGTGATTGTGCCAGCAGGGGTTGTGGTAGATGTTTCAGGCAGGATGTGGGTAGCAAAAAGACACAGGAGGAAAGTGGCATAAAAAACCTGATAAAATACCAAGGAATACTAACCACTCAAACTGTAACATGCACTGTGAGGAAATGTGTCTGCAGCGCATTCAAACGTCAAAATCAAACTTACACCCCCTCACACACACACACACCACCACCACCACACACAGCTTCCATAAATATCCACTGCATCAAGACTCGGTACATGTACCTCCCACCCACACACAAGAGTGTAGAGCAATTCATCCTGAAGATTTGCAAACACAAGGAGGTTTAAAACATGAATATGCCTTTCATTTCAAAGCAGAGTTATGCAGGGACACAGGATGGCTGTGAAAATACACACATGATCCATTCCTCTCCCTTAGTGCATCCTGTCTGCTCGTGCTCCTAATGAGGAACATGTGCAGGAGAGGCAAACAACCAATGAAAACCAAAAGCTGGATTCAGTCATTGCTGTTGTCTGGTCAAGGATCCCTGCAGTGCAACATTTTACATCTTTGTTTGAATCTTGTTATGGCCTTGTTACCTTGTGTGTTGCTGATACATAACATGTTATTTTTAGTCAGGATGCACTGTAGTTCAGCTGTCCTGCACAAACAGCTGATCTACTAATCCTGCCAACGTGACCAGTTCCTACCTACCATGTGTCCTCTCTGATTAGAGATGCATACGTACCTTAACACACAACATGCATGACTTCAGAGGTGAGCGGCGGCAGGCCGGGGTTAGCTCGAGAAGGAAAAATTTCATTGGAAGAGGCTACATTTCCTCCAGCAGCTGCCCCTCCTCCTCCTCCTCCTCTTCTTCTTCTGCTTCCCCCTTTAGCAATGCAGGTACTGCTCAGGCTGTTTACACTGACAAAACAGGCATTTTCTCTGAAGATGGACTCCACACACCAAAGTAACCCTATCCGGGCAGCCTCCAAGAGATCCCCTCCCTGTTCTCAGATTGCCTCCTAGGATCAAACTCCCCCCGTCTTGCCCTTTCTTGTATTACACACAACAGAGGCTGCTCTGTGGATGCTGCAAACAGAGATCAGAGCGGAAAACTCCCTCCCCCTTCACCCTGCAATTGGTCTAATGGCTTCAAGATGATCAGTGCGGTTGGCTCCCTGAGCTGTCTGTTTGGCTTTGCAGGGGTGAGTGGGATTTAATGGCTCTGCACACCAGATGCTGTCAGACCCATGTGAATGACTGCATCCGGGTAGCAGGGCTGAGGAAATTAACCCTATGGTTACCCCTTTCTTTAATCCTCAATGACCCTAATTCACTCCATGAGAAACAGACAAACAGAGAAATCACTCTCACAGATTTTCTTTAATGGGAAGAATTTGTACATTTGTTGTTCACAAATCACACAGATATCTGATGCACACATTTCCATTTGTACAAGAAATATGTTAAAACTTACTAGATGACAGTCTGTTGTTTTATAATTGTGTGTAATTATAACACATGTTCACAACAGCTGCAGAAAATCCAGAGGGTCTTCAGCTCATTTTGAATGAGTCCCCAGTCATCATGGCAACAAATTCTGAAAGAGATCAGAATACTTTTATTTATTTCAATCTAAAGACACAATTTGACCATACGAGTGCATTTGGATATTTTTAATAAAACCCTCAAATATAAACAAATGCAATCATTGTCACAGGAAAATGCAATATGTTGAGGATCAGATCTTTTTGCAATTTAATTTCCTAATAGAATTCTCAGTCAACCTGAATTTAACTTTTCTATTAAGTTTACAATTTCGTAGTGCTCGTAACATTTTCATTCTTCAGTATAAATATGTACATATTACATTTGTAAACTATGTATAAGTATTTCTTTTGTAACTACCTTTGTGAGCTGAACATTTCTGACTAAATCTGACAGGAATTAATCAACATAAAGATAGAGAAAATAACATTTCTACAAAATGTACTCTGTGAAAAATGCCTTCCATTAACATTAAATACATGTTTTCAGAGTGCAGTTATGGCCTGCAATTTGGAGCATGAAAGTACATTCATACCTTCATAGTCAATGGTTCCATCTCCGTCTTTATCTGCCTCCTTCATCATCTGCTCTGCTTCGATCTCATTAAGTGGTTCCCCTGCATTCATCAGTACATATCTGGAAATTCAGGTTAAACATAAAGGAAACACTGAAACAGCATGATGATAATTAAGAGTTTTTTGGAAGTTCATATGTCTAATTTGGATTTTATAATAAAAATAATAATAAATTATTATTTGTCTTTTACATAGCTGACAGTACATCCCGGAGGCAACAGATCAAATGAAGTGTTTCATTAATGTTATTCTTACTTGAGTGTGTTCCAGTCAATATATCCCTTGGCCTCTTTGTCAAATACTTTAAAGGCAGCTCTGAGTTCAGCATCCTGATTCTTAGTTCTTTGGTGGTACAGAGCCATCAGACCCAGGAAGCTGTTGCAGTCAAATATCCCTTTACCTGAAATATCACGAAAATAATCACTTTAAGAAAAACATCAATATCTGTATGCAGCAGAATAACTTCTGCCTGTTAGTTTGGTGAACAGTTGAAGAGTTCATATAGACTTGCTGTGCAGTGAAACTGAAAATAATGAAGTGCAACACCACAGGGTTTACTACAATAATGTGTATCCCAACATATATAGTATAACAGTGAGATAGTATTGCTGGTCTCTATCTCACAAATGCCCTGAAAAAGGTTGCTTTTTAAGAAGATAAGACTAAATGTATTTTTGCTTCCATTTTCTTAAATGTTTATAGGAAACCAAACATTTTCAGCTTAATTTTCCAAAGTATCTAGATTCTTGTATTTGTATTGAAACATTCACGTGTATACGGCTGGGACTCTGCAGTATGGAGATTTAAAAATCTACCTATGTTTTGTAGCCAGAACTGAATCAGCATTCATGAAAAATTAGCAAAAACCAAAAGCAGATTTCATGCAATACACTTTTGTCATCAAAATGACAAAACAAATTGGAGTAAGAAATGGCAGCATTATGTACCTTCTTTCCCCTTTTCAATGTAGAGAGAGAAGGAAGGTATAAAGAGAGAAGGGGAAATGTGACACAGGAAAGGAAATGGAAAATTACACTTATGTAGCTAATATTAATTTGACATAAAAGCTATGCTATGCTATGCACCTTAAATTAGTAGAGGGCAGAAAATAATGGTGCAGTATTTTAATGCTTTTGGTGCATAATGAAACCCATGTTCAAGTCACATAGTAGTTACTGAAGATATAACTTTTGTTCTTTTGGGAGTTTTCTACATGAATTATTTTCACAGAATTGGCTGGAAACTATTTATTATTATCAGGAAACTAACTGTTTGGATTAGATGGCAGATTTTAGGAAAATAAAGTGTGAACTGTAATTGGAAAAAGATAGAAATGAATGCCTTCCAACTGCTGCAACTCCAATACAATTCTGATCGTGCCTTGAAGTGACTGTGTGTGTGTGTGTGTGTGCGTGCGTGCGTGCGTGAAGCTCAACTATGGAATGCGCCATCAGTCTTTATAAAGCCCATCACAGACAAATCACTCATAGTGAAACACTGACACCTAGTGATTAATGCTGTAACCTGCAGTAAAAACAGAATACTGCAGTATTAGATAATATCATGGTTTTTTTTATAATGCATTTGGAAGCTGTCACTCTCTTAAAAAAGTTGCAAATGTATTTGCTTTATAAATCCTAAATCTATCTGAGTTTGTAATTAAAATCCAGACTTAACTTGCTGCAACGGGTAATTCTAAGTTTGTTTTAAGATGAATTCATCTTAACCTTATCACAACAAGTAGTAAACAACCATTTTGTAAACCTTCCAACACTTTAGTTAATGTTAACTAATCTAAGTACTATTTAAAACTAAATTAGCACTTTAATTACTTAATTGGTTCGGGCTGAACTTTAGACAGATCAAGCTTCCATCCTCACTTTCAGGTACAGCTCAGCATAAATGAAGGACATTGTTTAAAGGCATTTAAAGGCACTAACGTATGTAGTGAGAAACCATCTCACAGTATGACAAAAATAACTTATTAAATACGCCATCACCATCCTGGTCTTGAAAAGTGAGTACAATCAACAGCTTTCTGGCACAGGTTATCAGAAAATGTAAGATTATACGCTTCAAAAAGAGATAATTTATGGCAGGGCTGTTGCACTGGATGACATTTTATTTACAAATATGGTGATAAAGTTGAGTAATATGTTATCACAGCAGTGTGGACAACCCCAACTATTTAATCAACATTAATTAAACTTAGTCTGTAATCCATAAAGGTCACAATGCTGATCTGTATAACCATTGTCTTAATTAAATTAAATGAATTTTAGAGAATGATGTTTTTCCATTTTATGGTGTTTAGAGTAATTGCAGGCTTATAGTCACCATCTTTGTCCACATCTTTGGCCATCTGAATGAGCTCTCTCTTTGTGGGGTTGATTCCCATTAAACTCATCAGTTTCTCCAGCTCCTGTGTCTTCACATCTCCATTCCCCTCTTCATCGAACATCTCGAATACTCCTTTGTACTCTGTGATCTGCTCCTGTGTTAACTTGCTGGCCTGGAATAAAATAAGGGAGTTGCAGCATTTATCAAAAGGAGAAAAGGTCAGCACTGCAAAGATTCTCGAATTACCCTATGTTGGATTCAACTAATTAACTAAATTATATATATATATATATATATATATATATATATATATATATATATATATATATTAGAATTAACAGTTTATCATAAGTTTCTCACCATATTCTCTGGTAGTCTAAACCCGGCTGAGGACAAGCTGTACTGTAGAATGAGAGGATGTCTTAACCTCACCATCACAACACTTCTAATGCTCTTTCCCCAGAGCTTAAAAGAACATGATTCAAGACCTTTTATGGCACTTAAAGGGTGGACTTGCTAATCACCCATGAGGAATATGTGGAGAGTAATCGCAGCCAACAAATGGCAGACAGCAAAGTTATATCAGAAAATAACTGCTTTGGAAAACTTGTAATTAGCTAAAAGCTGATGTTATTCTCCAAGTTAGCAAGGCAAAAAGGCCGAAGACAAAATAACAAAATATTTAAGTATCAGATGCATTCCCTGACCTCAACATCACATGGTCCACTTATGGGAACTGCAATTAGCTCTCTGTTAGCCATTAGCAGGTGTTTGTGCGGCCCCCAGTGACTCTCATGAAATCTGACGACCAAATAAGGAGGCACTTAACTACAAGAAGTTATTTCCAACATTGCAATGGGAACATTAAGAATTTCACATTTGTTAGTCGAGGGGAAGAGAGTTCTGAATCACTGTATACCACATGCCTCTAATGATCCTCTGTGCAGATACAAAAGCACGTGAACTAAAATAAAAACACAGACTTTACCAAGGTGTTATCACTTAAATTTTGCATTAGCTTTGGTAACTAGTTAATAAATAAAATATTATAACTGAAATGTATATGGTTCTAACTAATATTCCATTTTTGTACCCACATGATGAACATTTTACCATGCTGTGGTTTGACTGAACCATAAATGAAGTCATATTATATAAGTCAGAACTGGCCATAATCGAAATATAGTTCCTTTTAGACCTAGTAAAGTTTGGATCAGTCTTGACAGTCTTGAAGAATGAATTAATAAATAAAGTCTGATCAATTTAAAGGTGTAGTCTCTAGTTGTGGAGCAAGCTTGTTGATATTTGAACTCAAATGCAACCCTCGTCCAGTGCTCCTTCAGAGGCAGATCTGGTCTTGTGGAGAGACTTGAGAAAGCATGAATTCAGATTTGCAGTCGCCATGACATGGCTAATTTAGAATCCTTTTGATCCATACATTACAATCAAATCACAGCAGAATCTGTTTATTTTGGGATCATACCATTTTATCAAGCCAGATTAATTCAACTTCTTAGACACAATGAGTATTTACAGATTTTGACACATCAAGTACGAAACTGCCACTCACCAGAAACACTTGAAACACACATAGCATTGTTGTCCTGTGGACGAGTTTGACCAAGTGTCGGCATTTGACAATCTCAGAATAAAAACACAGTTGGTGGCTCGGACTGAGCCACTCTGTTTGTTTCCCCATTTACAGAATCAGGCTGTGTATGGACACTGGACTTTTTTTCAGCACCCACACAGAATGGACACCTAGTGGAGCGTGAGGAGATATTAACTAAATTTGACAAAAAGTGTGCTGGATTAGAAATGCAGACTGCAGCTTTAACAGGTTGAAACAAACAGATTGCATTTACTGAAGTTTATTTCAGATATGAAAGGGTTTATAAATTACTGGCCAAAAAGGTGCCCTGATAGTGTTGTTGGTAATTTGCATATGGGTGTACCGAGATGTTCTATTGCATCTATAAGGCAACATTGTTCATGGTCACGCAAAGCCATGCAGAAATATAGTTTTCTTCCTGCCTCTCCATCTTTTCAATCCAGTTAGTTTGCATGTCATATGCAAACATATAACAAATGCTAGTTTCATAATTCTGCTGACAAGCCACAATAAAGATGATCCTGATAATCAGACTGAATTGCCATTACCATTTTGTTTCAGCTCAGGTGCAGGGTGATACGGAGGTCTGGTAGCTGGCTTTTATAAAGACATCCCAAGTATTCTTTATTTCACATACGGTGAGGATTATAGATAAATATTGAGATATAAAACAAGCAGACTTGATAGTTGATTAGAAGTGTGACCCTGCTCCACAGTTAACTCATTCACTTTATGTACTCAACACAACAGCAAAGGATTTAACAGATAAAAATGACTGTTTCATAGATCATTTCAGAGAAATGGGTGTATGTTTAACTGCCACAGCCTCCTTATTACACTGAAAAAGGACCAACAGTGTAGTTAAAGTGAGTGGCGTTTTTTTTTTTAAATACTTTAAGGAATTTATGGAATAATATTGGAACAGATTAATAATTACTTTTTAAAAATCCCTTTATATTTGTATTCTGAATCCTTCTACTTGTGTATCCAAGAAACAGTGAACAACTCCATAAATACATTACCACCAGAACAAACTATTTCCTAATTAGCTATGGCCAGATTGTGTTGTTGACACTGCTATTATTAGCTGTAGAGAAATCATCAATACCACTTCCTACTGCAGGAGCCAAGTTGGGGCCTGATCATGGACTGTATATCTCTTTATATACAGCCACTGGGCCCGACCGACTGACTGGCTCAGCCTTTTCACTTTTTTTTCACAGGGCAGAATAAAAACAAAACCAACTCTAACTTAAAAACACACACACGTGCCGAAACGAGGAGACGCCGTTCAAAGTGATCGATCACGGCAGCATCTCCGGCTCCATCAGTCGATCAGATTAACTTCAAAAAAGGAAAAGACACAGCACACACCGACGGCTCTCCGCCCGCCGCTGCAGCAGCGTGGGGTTTCCCGGCGCGGACTGCAGGGTTACCGCGCCCATCTCTTCGCTCGATGGCCGGACGAGAGCGCTGCTACGGAAAGGACAGATGTTAAGCTCGGCAAACGGGAGGCAGTGCTGTCTTGTTGGATGAGGTAGAGTGACTTTAAAGATTAGCCCTTTGGAGTGCGTATGCAAGTGTGTGTATGCGTGTGCGCGCCCGGGCTGTGTCTACAGTACAAGGGGCAGTGGGTGTGATTTTTTTTTTTCCAACCACCCCCCCTCCCTCTTCCTCCTCTCCCCCCCTCCCTTCTCCGGTTGGTTGACTGAGGCTGTCGAGCTCCCCCAGCCGTCGCCTGCGTGCGGGAAGGGCTGCTCCTCCTCGGAAAACCGACGCTAGCTTGGCTGGCTAGTTAGAGAGCTAGCGCTGCGGTGCTCGTCGATGCGTGGATCGGAGGTTTCTTGTTTTCCGGTCGATGCTCCAGAGCGCAAAAGCGAACGCAAATTGAACCAGGTAAGGGGAAAGTTAAAGCGACCCGGTACGTCTCTCTCCCGCGGCGGACACTTAGAAACCTTTGGCTGGCGGACTGTGGCGGACCCGATCCGTCCGGGGGTGGGGTAACGGCTCCTTAGCCTTGTAGCCCCTTAGTTAGCCTCGGCAGGCTAACGTTAACTGTTTTATATCTTAAGCCAATGCAAGACCAGAGGGAGTCAGCAGCGGTGGATCCAGCCGTACGGTCTTAGCGGCGGATAAGCAGCTTGCTTTAAAACTTATCTCCACGTTAAATAATTAAATAAAAAAAATAGAGGGGCTTATGCATCCAGTGAACGGGGATCGGTTAACCGCTGAAGTAACGTTAACGTCGGCCGGTGAGGCTCCATATCAGCGGTGGCCCCACCAGAGCTGCCTCTTGGCCTTAAACACAGCACATAAAAGTACCGGGGGGGCTAACATCCAAATAATACTGGTGATTATTATGTCAGTATGTGAGGTTTTTCATAACGCTTCTTCTGCTGTTTTGTAGTCGAAGTGTTGCATTTAAAGACGTTGCTGTCAGTTGATGATGACACACTGGGCTGGGCTGCAACAATAAACGTCCCGTAAACAAATTATCAGCAAATATTGATTATTGGCGATAGCAGAGCAGCAAGCATCGCTATTAAACTTTAAAAGATAAAAACACACATACGTGTATGTAGCGGGCAGAGTTGATTAACGTGAGTTGTTGTGGCCGCGTTAACACCCTGTTTTTTTTCCTACAAGCTGAACTAATAAGTTAGCACATTGCTGCCTTCCTGCAAAGATCGGCCGCGCCGGTGCAACGCCTTTAACTCGGGTTAGTAATCGTACTTATTTATTTCTCACCACATAGCGATTGGGCAGGCGTGGAGCTGTGATTGATACAGTGATGTACTTTTTACTGAAGTAAAACCCACCCGCATCTGTTATCGCATTTTCTGCTTACTGAAGTCAAACAGGCCATCGCCGCCCGACCTTGCACTTTTTTTTAACAGACTCAGGTTGTACTACAGGTAAAGAAAAAGCTAATTAATACAGATGAGACGCCTTAATTAAATCAACTTTGCACTGTCCTTCGTAATGAGATTGTTAGTGTGTGAGTAAGTGGATTTCTGGAGGCCGATCTGCTAGGTTAACTCACTGTGTTGGCTGTAAAGCTAACTCCATAGCTCTCCGTGTAATTGCGGAAGAGCTGCCGAGTCTGCTCGTATGTGGCTGTGGTTACGGGTTTTATTTCATTTATTTCGCTTTAGATGCCATTTGGTTAATCTGCCGTTAAATGCGATGGGTGCTTGTGTCGGATCAAGTTCGCTCGTCCACCGGCTTTTTAATTCAGCAGTGAAATGGTTGCTAATAAAGTGAGTCGGTCGCTTTCTTGAACAGTAGCTCTGCCCTGCCTGCAGGCCTACGCCGACGAGCCTGCTAGCAAGCTAACTAGCGGACAGCAGTCTGCAAGATGGCGTTTAGCTGCATCTCCTCAGATTCCCATCAGTGCAAGTCATATTATCATTACATTGTGCAGCCTTCAGTAAATGGCAAATTCGATTAGACTTAGTCAGATACTAGCAGTCTGATCCTCGGTGGGGTTTTTTGCCACATTATGGTGCTGATTTTTAACTACATATTTTTTTTTTCGCCTGAAATATGTGTAGAGCCTTCGCAGCCCTGCCTTTTTAACATAGTTAGACCAATAAACTGACTAAAACAACTACCCAGCAGCCATTCAAATACAATGCAAAGTACTGTACTGTTGTAGGCAAATCACAGTACTGCACACAGCAGCTAAGTAAACTATCAGTACACCACATACAGGGTGTGTAAACCTGTGCACAGACATCAGCTAGAAAATATACACAGTAGTTACATTTATTCTGCAGTTTTGTACTTTTGTATCTTTCATGTAGTAGCTTAATCACTTCTGTTTCTATTGCTGTCATTCTTGAATCATAGAAATGCAGCTTCATCGTAGTTTATTAAAGCAGGAGTGGTACTAAATGTACAGTATCTCTGGTCACACTGAACGACTTGAAGAGGTGGACTGTATTGGGCTTGTGATTTCACTGGCAGTGAAAAAATCCAGCCACTTGCTTTAAGCATGTTGTGTGTAAAAGAATTAAGATTAAACTCATCCTTTTATGATTGGGGAAAACATATTTCTAATGCCTGGGCTGGCTTTGCCAGCTGTTTATGTTAGTGGACATGGATAGGATTAGAGCCTCATTGACTGAGGATTTTAGCTTTTAGGATTATGGAGTTGCTCAGTGATATTGCTGGTTATGGCCTTTTCTATGATCCAGCTTTAGACCTGTGAAACATTGTATTATCATCATTTAACAGTACAGATAAGATGACTTTACCTTTGAGAACAGATGTTTACTACTGCAGAGAGAGATGTGTTTATAAAAAATAATAACCACAAATGCAGGAGACACCTTTTTGGAAGCAGCAGGCACAGATTGCCCTTAAGGGACCTGAGAACAGCTAGTGAGCTACAACTCCAGGCTGTTTGCCACTGCTCATTGTTTATCATGCAGTCAGCTGACCGTGATCAGGCGCTTGGAAAGGAGAAGTGATGAGGGAGAGGAACTCCTTAACTGTAAGCATCCACAGAGGTCAGTAGGAAATAATATTTCTTAATGTGGAATATTTTTAAAACTCAGATCTTTAAAGTGACTCTAGGCTATCCCACTTTTCTGATTCACCATTGTGGTGTCAGGGTTTGGTATAAAAACAGTCAAGAATGAAACTGAATTGCATCTAATTATTTGATTGAGAAGTGTTTGTGATATATGTATATCACTGAAGAACATCTTCAAATGAATTACTAGGCAAGGAGTTCACTGCAACCAAAAGCTAAATAATGTGTTCAGAGTTCAACTTTGGCAGCATTATTTCAGTAATAAATCAATACATATTAAATTGTACTCTGTGCTTAAACCCATGTACACTAATTACACTGTTTGTATAGGTAGTAGTATGTATAGACTTTGTTGTCTAAAGATAAAATTCAGAACAATTGATCCAACTTGTATTTCATTTTCTTACTAGGAAAAGTATCAGTTTGAGAACAGCTGAGAATATTGTCTTGAAACATTAACTGTAGGTTAATGGAGGTGGTGTTCAAGGTGAGGATGGTGTTTTACTGTCACTTGATGATACTGCATAATAATTACATTCCATGACACATTTATTTATGGATTAATGAGCGTAAGAGGATAACCTGTGTTAGAAAGGTCAACCAATCAGTGGACATAAAGGATAACATAGACGGGTAGAGGAGATTTTCAGTCTTGTCCTGAAACCTCCACTGACATAGGCCTACTGACTGACATACACCAGGTAAGTTAACTGGGGAGGTGAGGTTTGTCAAATCTGAATTAGATTTTAATTTTTTTTATTCAGCGTTCATCGGGTATGCTAATCTTTTCTTTTTACGTGGTAATTTGCATTTGCTCTATGCAAACATCTTTTATATTGTTTTTTTTTTAAGATACAAGGAGTCAGTTTGTCTCTCATAGAAGGCAGCTTGCAGAGGTAGTACTTTTTATAAGTGATGAGTTATTGTGTACTGGAAAAATGTGGTTTATTGGTTATCATCTAATGTCTTGTAAAATACCTCTAGAAAGTTGCCTTTTGGAAATCATTTTTTAAAAGTTAATTCAGCAGTGTTCTTACTGTCTACAGAAAATCCTAATTTATCTTGCACTTGCTTAAAACTGTGGGTGCTGTGTCAGTCTTTGTTTGATACATAGTTTTCTGGGCATTGTCAGATATGAGATTGTCTGATTCTGTACCAAAAAAAATCTGTGCCATTTTAAACATTCAGTCACACACATTACATGTACAAATGTATTTCCTAATGCACTTCTGTTTGACACACTTGAATAATTTAATTAAGATAATTCATTAGGTGGATCTGAGCACAAGGGTATCCTTTTTCCAGTATGACTGCTGATCGGTGACTATTTTCAATCGAATAAATCAGCTATCAGCCTTTTTCGAAATAAGACATATTCATTGAGCCATTGTTCATTTTGTTGTATTGTGCTACGTTTTAACAAAAAACTTTTATTGCTTAGAATACATAAACTTGGACTGTCATTTTTTAAGTAATGTTAACAAATTTGACATTTACTTATTCTCAATGACAATGTTACCTTTTGATTTAGTTCAGGTAATCCAAAAATTACGTTTCCACGGGATGTGTCTACGAATTATCAGAATATATTTTTATTTTTATACCACATTGTCCATTATGTTATTATGGCTTCCCCAAAATAACTCTTGAAATGACTTTAAAAACAATGCATTTATTTATGCATTTATACATTTGCTTTTGATGAATGAGACCTGATGTTGTTCAAGATATGGTTATTATACGTTCAAGATACGGTTATTATATTTAGATCGTGGAGATGAGTTTTTAAAATGTACTTTATTAGATGAACTTTGAGGGCTCCTTGAGGCTCTGTATTAATATAAGTCGCTTATTGATCACTACATTTCTGAGTATCCCAGGGATTGAGGTCAACAGGATAATGACTGCTTTTCGGATCATTGGAAAGTCATGCCTTAACAGGATTTGTCTGCCGATCTAAATAGTGATTAAATTGGGATTATGTCAATGACATTGAGGGGGAACGTGAGGGAGAACGTAAGGTTGAACCTGAACTATAAGTTAAATATATTGTAGGTAAACAATTTAGTTGATCAAAAAGCCTGTTAAAGTGACTTTGAGGTGGCTGAAAATTTTCTTCTTCTGTTAAGAGATTTGGTTTTGTCTGAGCTAGGTTCAGACCCACCTTTCTTATGGTTGATAATATGACCTTGAATTTAATATTATAATTTTTTTTTTTTTTTTTTTTTAGATCAACAAGTGCCCTGGTAGCTGGAGTAAGGTAATTGAAAAAGCAAAATGAGTGAACTGGACCAGTTACGCCAAGAGGCAGAGCAGCTCAAAAATCAGATCAGAGTGAGTAACAAGCATTTTTTTTTCTTTTTTTTAAATACATTTTCATATACCATAAAATAAATTGAAAATGCCATTTACAAGTTTAGCTAAAACTGAGACTGTACAACAAAGAGAGATGTGAGATGGAACAATCTGCCCTAAAGATTTGGTTTTTCTTCTCAGGATGCCAGGAAAGCATGCGCAGATGCCACACTATCACAGGTAACATTTAACTTTACGATTTCTCTTTTAGGTTGAAAAGCATTTGGTTTGAAATTAACCAGAGAATTTAATCTTTTGCAGATCACAGCTAATATTGACCCCGTTGGCCGAATCCAGATGCGTACAAGACGAACACTGCGGGGTCATTTGGCTAAAATCTATGCCATGCATTGGGGAACAGATTCCAGGTAAAACTACCTACCAGAATTTATTTAGTTTATGTTGTTGCTTTCTGTTCTTGGTTTATGTTGTTTCTTTCTGTTCTTGGTTTATGTCAGATAATTCCTGAATGTACGAGCTTTTACGCTGACGCAGTTCATATTGTATTGTTGCATGATGTTTTTCAGCAGTTTGGCATCTTTTCCCTGCAGTTCTTTTTCCTCTGTTTTTGGCTTTCTGTTGTAGATAAAAATAGATTTTGTGTGACAACTCCGTTGTTGTGATGGTGGATTCTTTTTAATATTGCTGTTCTCATTTGTGTAGGCTCTTGGTCAGTGCCTCTCAAGATGGCAAACTCATTATTTGGGACAGCTATACCACAAATAAGGTAAGTCATTTTTTTTTTCTTTTTTCAACAAGGGAATAATAAAGTAATACTTGAACAAGCGATGCCCCCTCTTCTCATCTAATTGGGAAAGAACAGTAGCAGTTCAGACTTACAGATGAAGGCATGTCAAAGTTGCCATTTACATACAAATAAAGTTAAGTAAAGAAGCTGCTGCATTTTTAAACTTGAGACACTGGTAGGCAGAGCAGATACAAATTAATGGTTTCTTGTGCTTTGCATCAGTGCAACTGTGTAAGCTTTTTCATATTGTTCCTGTCGCAACATGTTTAGTGGCTTGCATCTATTATTGTGGAATTTGTACGGTTATACCAGAATTAGAAACTAACCAATTCTGAACACGCTGCATTCATTTGTAATAAAGTCAAAAAGGTTGCAGATCAGCTGAGAGAGGCATTTGTGTCTCTTGCTTTGGGGCTGATATTACTGGTGTGCAGTTTGTGTGCCTAATAGGCAATCTGGCCCTCTTCCCCACAAACGGAAATTTTTAAACAGAGAATTATGCTCTGTCTAGTAATAGTATACTGAAGAAGCTCCTGTGATGACCCTGAAAGAAACATTTACATTGTGCTTGATGCAGCTGGCAATAAATCCATCTGGGAATTAAAATATTAAAGGGTAATTTTTCCAGTGTATCTCTAGACTCACTGAGAAGATTGCAGGCCAGATTGAGGTCAGAATTGTATATGGGATGCCTTAATGCGTATAAGGACTCACAAATAGGAACACAGCTAGTTTCAGCCTTTGTTAAATTAAGCCAACACATTTCGCCGTCCATGAGTGCCGCTAAGTAGCAGCCTATTGATTGATACACAGTATTAGGGTTTCCATTAAAGTGGAAATCATTCAGATTATTATACATTATTAAACAGCTGCATCACGGTGTGTTTCAGTGAAGTTACGCTGCACGGTAATGTAAACATACATTTGCATCGTTGAATGAGCCTCTTGTCGTAGTTTGATCCAAACTCAATCATTTTTAAATACTGATATTCAGCTTCAAAGTTTTGTTTTTACCACGTGATTTCTATGACACATCAAAAATGGATTTGTAAGTAAATTAACATTTGTTGTGTGTGTTTTGTCACTTCTGTTGTAGGTTCATGCCATTCCACTTCGATCTTCCTGGGTCATGACTTGCGCATATGCACCTTCAGGAAATTATGTGGCCTGTGGTGGCTTAGACAACATCTGCTCCATTTATAACCTGAAAACACGTGAGGGGAATGTACGAGTGAGCCGTGAGCTCGCTGGACATACAGGTATGTTTACTCTTTTTTTTTTTTCTTTCTTTTTTTTTGTTGGTTCGTTTGTTTGATTTCAGTTAACACGTTGTAGTTAATGGATTGCCACAGTTGAATCTCAGCCCCATATGTCATATCTTCTGAAATGACTATTATCATTAATAATTCACTAACTTATTGGCAAAATTAAGATATTTTGAAATCTCACAGCTGACTAATCAACTGTACATGATTCTGATTATGCATATTTGTGCAAATATGGCAGCTGAGTGCACGCTGCTAGACATTTTTTTGCTACTGCTAGACATATATGAAATTTCATACTTATAACTCCTGTGTCGATTCTCTCAATATCAGGATACCTTTCCTGTTGTCGCTTTCTTGATGACAACCAGATTGTTACAAGCTCTGGAGATACCACTTGGTGAGTAAAGGATAGCCTACACTGAGCTTTTATACCATGTTGTTATAAAGACAACATTTTTGTGCAAAAGTTAAGACGTTAGAGGAAAGGCTAAAGGTATCCCATTTGTGTATTTTATCTTTTAGTGCACTTTGGGACATTGAGACTGGCCAGCAGACAACCACATTTGCTGGACACACAGGTGATGTCATGAGCCTGTCATTGGCCCCTGACTCACGGTTATTCGTCTCTGGTGCTTGTGATGCCTCTGCTAAACTCTGGGATGTTCGAGAGGGCATGTGCAGACAGACATTCACCGGCCATGAGTCTGACATCAATGCCATCTGTGTAAGTTATTTTTTTAAAAAGCAGAACAGTGAGTAAAATTACACTTTTGGACTAATATGTTTTTATAGATGTAGTTTTGGTTGTTTTGCATTAATGATCTCTCCTCTTTTTTTTTTTTTTTTAAGTTCTTCCCTAATGGCAACGCCTTTGCCACGGGCTCCGATGATGCCACCTGCAGGCTGTTTGATCTGCGTGCTGATCAAGAATTAATGATCTATTCTCATGACAATATCATCTGTGGCATCACCTCTGTTGCATTCTCAAAGAGTGGCCGTCTTCTCCTGGCCGGATATGATGACTTCAACTGCAACGTGTGGGACACACTAAAAGCCGACCGTGCTGGTAAGCAACTGAAACATGATCCCCATTTCATCATGTTTATAGAAATGCTCCCATAAAATAAGAGATGACACAAAGTGAACAAGTTTTCTTGTTTTTAATTTTTTTGTTTCCAGTCCTGTAGACTAAATTGCAATTTGCTTTTTTTCTAGGTGTACTGGCTGGACATGACAACCGTGTTAGCTGCCTGGGAGTTACTGATGATGGCATGGCAGTTGCAACGGGATCCTGGGACAGTTTTCTGAAGATCTGGAATTGAAGCCTGAAGGTTCTTCTTTTTTTTTTTTTTTTTTTTTTTTTTTTTTTTAAAGAATTGTTTCAAATTTTCGTACATTTGTACCTAAGGCTATTCCCTGTAAAGTTCTAGTCTTAAACCTGTAGTTGCACATGTTTGTTGATGCCTCATCTTTTGCTTGACTGGAGTGGAAGCTGGTGTTGCGTTACTTTTGTCCCCTTACAGGTTTTGAGTTTTGGGTTTATTGAAATGTCTTTTGCTAAGCTGCATATTTGAGACACCTGTTAGCTTGAATGGATCTTGGCATTTGCTTTCGACTAACGTGATCGGCTAAACATTCCTGCCCCTACAATTTCAGGACAGCTACAACTGTTTATAGCATTTGTTTTGTTTTTTGTTTTTTTTTCCACAGAAGAAATGCTGTACTGACAAACCAACAAACTGGTAAAGGTGCATCTATTATACTGGCCAATTAGAGCACCTCAGATAGACATTTTAACCACTTACATTAATATAAAACTTAACTGAGATAACAACACTTAATAAATACATAAATGAAATAACTAAAGTGACGTTTGTTGCTGTTGTGACATTCCTGCTAACTCTAGAAAGAAATATTCCACTGTAAAAACTGAACATCTATGGTTTTAATGGCTTTAACATATTAACATTTTTCATTACATTCAATTCTTGGGGGGAAAAATTGATGTCTTAGGCCAAAAAAAACTGTAGCAGTCTCCTGCATTCTTATGTCAGTTAAATTAGCGAAACTGTAGATCAGGTTAGAGTAGTTAAATTCTAAATTTCGTTTGTCTTTGTTTCCCAGATGTTCTTTTAACTCCAAAGTTGACTGGAAGACCATTACAACTTCAGAATGTTCACAGCATCTTCTTCAACACTGTTTAAACTGACTTGGACACCACAAAAATGAAGGGAAACCAATGCCTTTCCTACACAAAGAAGAGCACAATTGTTTATCACCTAGTTAAGAAAGGATCTCCTGTGGTATCAAATCAGAAACTTGTGCATTCCTTCTTGGACCATTTTATGTTACCTTGAAAGAGAAAACAACACTATCATCCCATGCAAATGTGTGTGTCTTGAAAGCAAATGTTGGAGTGTAATTGTACAAATTATTTAACTTTTTTTTTTTTTTTTTTTTTTTTTTAAAGAATTCTATTCTGATGGTTTGTTATTCTTGATGGCTTTCTTTTTTGTCATATTTCTTTAGTGGTTTTAGATTATGTTTGAATTACAGCTTGTCTTTCTAATCCAATTAAATCATATAAGACAGATGAGAGAAAACATGCAGCAAGTAATGCAATTAAAAGCTTGGATCATATTACACGAGCAGCTTTCAAAATGTCCATGATGTATTTATATACTAGCTGTTTTTGTTTCATCACAGCCTTTTGCACATGAAGAAGCTTTGCCTCTCAACTAATACTATGTTAACTAACCAAGCACATGCTATAAATTATGAATGCTCATTCCAGTACAAAAGGAGTTATTACGAGTAACTTATACAGTTAACCCCCTTAATTCTTGTACATGCCTTTGACTTTGGGTGGGAAGGGGTGGGGTAGCAAGGTAGGTGCTGAGATAATTGGGGCATGGCTGGATTTTATTATATGGATGGGGGATTGTGTTTAGTATCCACTTTGAGTGAAACACCTCACCTGACTAAATAGACACTTCCTTTGCTTGGGACTGCAGTTGCAACTCTGTGAATGAAATGTACAAATCAATGTCTGAAAATAATGGTCTGATGTTTTAAGTTAAGACATTTAATTTTGTCTGCCATGAGTTAATTTAGATGTGCATGCTGTAGACTTGCTTTCAATGGTGCAAAATCCTAGGTTTTGTTTGTTTGTTTCTGAAAAGGAGAGTAACCTATTGATTGAACTTAATAGAAGCCAATTTTTTTTGGCTCCAACTCTGCATACATCATGTACTAATACTGGTAACGCTATGCACCAGAGTGAGCAAGAATGGAGAAAGACTTAATATTGATTGCATACTTAGTGTAAATTATGCTTACCAGTTCTATTGATGCCAATTTTTGTAATAATTATAACAATCATTGTGAGAATTCTATCTTTGACAAGTCCTTTTCTCTCCTTCGAATCTTCACACTCAATGGAACAAAAACGTCCTCATATACTGTCCATACGAAAACTTTTGTACATTTTTTTTCTTGGTCTTAAATTGAAAATCAGAGCATCTGAATGACAAGATTTCACTGTATACAGAAGCACTTTTGTTAAAGTTGTGACATATTTTCACTTTTCCTTTTTCTGCGATGATGTACAATAAATGTGATGTATTCGTGTGTGGCCACAAGTGAAAATGCAATTCAACTGAGATGGATTCCCTTTTCTCTTTCCATTAATATTATAGAGCTCTGCACCCTTATGTACCTTTTCACTTTTTGTATTTCATTTCAGTCTGTTGGTGTTACACGGTGAGCTGGATGCAAGATAGATACTGTACTAAATTGTACTGTTATTGATTGAAAAATGTAATAAAAAGCTGTTTGAGATCTCTTTTTGTTGAGTTGACTTCAAATGCTGTATTTGATGTTTGATCGTGTATGTGTAATGTAACCTGTACTTCATCCTACTGATGTGTCTCTGCCATTTTAACAGTAATTAGTAGTAGATGTGCAGTAAGCTCTGTGCTATTGTTCAGGGAAGGTGGAGCAAGCAACACAGGAACAAATTTAAAAGTATAAAACAGCCAGTTGATTGTAAGTATACAGTTTAGCTTATTTAATATTCTGAGATGGTCAAATGATTGTGGGCTTCCCTTTAAGGCTATAAAATACTTTTGGTCAGCTCTTTTCCTTTTTTTCTGGTCTATCTAGAACAAAATCTAGCAACTTAATAACACCTCTATTTTAACTACAATTTGGGTTAATGAATGACAACATGCTGCTTCTGCTTTTATCATGCTGCAGCTCCCGTAATTTCACTTTCACATTTTTATTATAAAAAAACAACCATATAAAATAGTGTTAAAAAGTATGTTGAGTATCAGATTTGTATTTAATGTAAATAAGTAGAAACAAGAAAAAAAAACAATACTACTGGCTAGCACTGGAGCAGGTTCACATGTATGGCTGTCAAATGAATTGATAACATCCTCTACATCAACCTGTTTATCAACTTCAAGGACTAAACTGAATTTATTTTATAATCAAAACATTTGTACATCATAGAAATCACGTGGTAAAAACAAAACTTTGAAGCTGAATATCAGTATTTAAAAATGATTGAGTTTGGATCGAACTACGACAAGAGGCTCATTCAACGATGCAAATGTATGTTTACATTACCGTGCAGCGTAACTTCACTGAAACACACCGTGATGCAGCTGTTTCAGTAAACCCAGTTTCAGTAAATATGTATTTAAGCGTTTGTGCGACCAGAGACCCGCCATCTTCCCGTCCCTGACAACCAACACAACAACCAGCCAACGGAAGCTGTCTCGTTGGACGAGCTGAACCCGGACTACCACACTCCTTTACAGAGGGGGGTTGAAAATATAATGTATCATTAACAGTGCAAATAATTGGGTTGTATTACAGGCTGGATAAACAAACAGTTAAATAACTACATCAGCATTGTGGATTTTACAACTTGATACCCATGAGTGAACTGATTACTGTTTTTATTAGAGACACACTCTGGATAAATAACCCGCCGTGACATGAAACCACCCAATCTAATGACGTAGTTCCCTCTTCGCTTAGATAATGCCATCTTGGTAGGCCGCACTCGGTGCTTTCAACTGTCGCCTCGTGGAAATTTTGCCCTATGCCGTGTTTCTTATTTCGCATTTGGGACGAGACGAGCGCTTCGTCGGACAGTAACTCCACCGATCTGTGCCCGGAAGTTCTTGGGAAAATCGCTTAGTCGGATTAGTTAGCGTCAGGTATCGTGCGCAGTTTCCATTCCGTCGTCGTCCGGTGTTGACGACACAGCTCCCCGTGACAACGAACAAAGGAACGCTGGATGCGCGCTCGTCATCGCACGCGTAGCTAAACAATATTTATGAAGTAACTTAAAATAATTAAACTCACCCCAACATATATTCTGTTGTGGTGTGTATTTTTTTTAAACCTGTGGCGTATTTTGTCAGAAATTTTAACCAACCAGTTAGCCCGACTCATTCAGTCGTGTTAGCAACGTTAGCCGCGATTGTGGACAACCAGCGAGCTAACTGCTAACATTAGCATTGTTTTGACTCGAGTTTTCTTTTTGGGAGGCAAAAAAAAAAATGGCCGAGGTCTATATTCGAGTGGCAGAGGAGGAAAATGAGGAGCCCATGGAGATCCCTTCCGAGGACGACGGCACCGTGCTGCTGTCCACCGTGGCGGCTCAGTTTCCAGGGGCGTGTGGCCTGCGCTTCAGGAGCCCCGTGTCTCAGTGCATGCGGGGGGTGCGCCTGGTGGAGGGCGTCCTGCACGCTCCAGAGAACGGATGGGGCAACGTGGTGTACGTGGTGAACTATCCGAAAGGTGAGAGACGAGCACTTGGCGTTCACCCGTCTTTTTTTATGTAACACTGTGCCCGAGCAGGTGGTCAGATGTAACGTTATTTATAATTCATGATGGAGCCTCGGTACGCTGAAAATAGATGAGTGACGTGCCGCGTTGTTTGTCCACGCCCACTGAAGCGCTAAATCCATTCACAAACTAAGACCTGTGTTTTGTGTTTACTGAGCTAAGTTATTTGGGCTCATTTTGCCAATCAGAGGCACTGTAAGAAATGCTTTCCTCTTGGATTCAAGATTTAATTATTCATTAACCCAAAATTACATGGAGCAGTTGTTTACAGTAAATTCTTAAGTCATATAGGAATAGATAAATGCATATAAATGATAATCACTAATATTAATAATAATAGAATCAGCATATGGAATGGAAATGTTTTTTTTTTTAAATGTTTTATGGTCATTTTAGAGGCTGTAGATAGTGTTAATTAATAGTTTTATAGTGATATGTGTTTGTAATGTTAGCAAAGTTGAATTGACAAATGTATTGAGGGGGTGTTGTGTTAAACCCAATATAGAAGCAGCTGTCAAAAACTTGCATAATCATTTAAGTTCACTGATATTAGGGATATACACTATGCTATTCTGTTTGTAGAAGTATTAGATTGGACATTGAGTCCACAGACAAGTGATTTGATTTGCTTGTAACAATGGCAACAAATAAAAACATTGATTGTGTATGTTGCTCACAGAAAGTAATTTTGAGTTTCGCTCTTGCACAGCTTCGGTTTGGACAAATATTTACATTGTCAGAGTTGTGATTTGATGTTATGAAGGTGCATCTCGTGGCCATCTGTCAGGTTGAACTACAATTGATCGCTCTGTGTTGATCACATCCTAGACAACAAAAGGAAAATGGATGAAATTGATGCATCGTCTGCTGTGAAGATGAAGAGGGGGGACATGAAGACGTCTGACCTGATCGTACTGGGTCTTCCGTGGAAAACAACCGAGCAGGATCTGAAAGACTACTTTAGCACGTTTGGAGAAGTTATCATGGTTCAGGTATGACATTAATAACGAGTAAAATTCAGAGGGTTTTGGATTGTATGTGGTGACAGTTCTTCATAGACAGAACTTCATAGCTGGATGTCTGTTTTTCTCTCAGGTAAAACGAGATGCCAAGACTGGAAACTCTAAAGGATTTGGCTTTGTGAGGTTCACAGAGTATGAGGCCCAAGAAAAGGTGATCTCCCAGCGCCATATGATTGACGGGAGATGGTGTGACTGCAAACTTCCTAACTCGAAGGTGAATATGGTAATGTCCATGCATATACCCACACTTAATGGGAATGAAAACTAAACTGTGTCTCTTTTGTTGTAAACACCAAAACTGGAGATTTATTTATTTCCTCCTCCCTTTCGTATACAGCAAGGTCCGGATGAGCCGCTGAGGAGTCGGAAAGTGTTTGTAGGCCGTTGCACAGAAGACATGACTACAGATGACTTACGGCAGTTCTTTATGCAGTATGGAGAAGTGACAGATGTCTTCATCCCCAAGCCTTTCCGTGCTTTTGCCTTTGTCACATTTGCAGATGATCAGGTATGATGTTCAATGTGGAAAAAGTACTTTCTTTTTTTTTTTTTTGTAGAGATGCTACTGCCCAGGTGACCTGAATCATATCCCTTTTTTCCCCTTACAGGTTGCCCAGTCTCTCTGTGGAGAGGACCTCATTATCAAAGGCGTCAGCGTTCACATCTCAAACGCTGAGCCCAAACACGGCAATAGGCAGTTTGATCGTACAGCACGATTTGGGAACGGTTTTGGAGCTCAAGCATTTGGTAGCAGCCGTAGTGGGTTAGGGAGCAGCACTAACAGTAGTCTGGCTAATTTTGGTTCCTTCAGTCTGAACCCCGCTATGATGGCAGCTGCTCAGGCTGCTCTGCAGAGTAGTTGGGGAATGATGGGTATGCTGGCCAGCCAGCAGCAAACATCCACCTCAGGCAGCACCTCCAGTGGAACGAGCTCTAGTAGGGACCAGAGTCAGTCTTTCAGTACAGGCAACAGCAACTACGGCACCAGCTCGGCCAGTCTCGGCTGGGGAACAGGGTCAAACTCTACAACCAGTGGTAGTGGGTTTAGCTCAGGTTTTGGGTCCAGTATGGAGTCAAAGTCATCTGGGTGGGGTATGTAAGTTAAATGTTTGTATGGTAAGTATTGTGACAAAGATGAGTCTTTTCAAAATTTATTTCTGGTGTTGATGCGTATCTGAAAACTTAACACTTTTGTGGAAGATGTTTTGTACATTTGGAAAAAAATGCTAAAGATTTAATTTAGAAAGTGTTGAAGTGAATTGTTTACCAGGATGTCTGACTAAAGTGCTATTTTTGATGTCTCATTTGTTTGTATCCATTTCAACTGGATTCTCTAATGCATGTATTGTGAAATGTGATATAACCATTTTGAAAAAATGCATGAATGTTTGTGGTTCACCATTATCCGGCTTTGTCATCGACATAAAAGGCAATCTTGCATTGGGAAGAATCTGGTTGAAACCTAAATGTTTTAAGTGCAACTTTATTTGCAGTCAAGTTCTGTGGAAAAGCCTTCATTGAAATCTCTTCTGCAGTTCACCTCTCTTCCATTTTCCTGTGAGGAAGCTCCTCTTTGGCAGCATTCTTGGGGTGATATCGGTATCATTCTCCCTCTTCCCACCTGTAAATGCTATGCCATCAAAGAACGGCTTCACTCCGCATGTTCTAAGAGACGGTGGGTGTTTTCACTTTTATCCACTTTTAAATGGAAAGAACTGCGCAACTGACATTTTAAGAACTGATGAGTGCGATTGAGGATGGCTTGTGGCGAAGAGTGAAGCGATGAGTGAGCGAACGGAGAGACGCGTGAAACGGACTGGTTGTGCAGTGAAAGAGCCCAATTTGACTGCTTTCTGAGTGTGTGAGTGGAAGCTGCAGATGCTACGAGCGCCTCCCCTAACATGGACATTCTTTAATTAGTACTTCAAGATTTTTTTTTTTAATCTTTGCAAGTTTTTCCTTACTCTTAAGTATGTCGATCAAGTGCAGAAATATCAAAATGTAGTGGAATGTTGTGATGAATATTTGTATTGCTTATATTATCTGATTTGAATGCTGTATGGTGTGTGCTTTCATGTTATTGAACTGATCTGTAAGTGTGTACTTGATGTGGATGACACCTGCTGAAGACTCTGGGGGACGCGAGTGATAGTGTGAGAACGTGGAGTGGTGTGTCCAATGGTTCCCAGTAGCTCTTGTTGTTTGTGAGGTGTTTTAAAAACATGTCAAATGAAGGGAGTTCTAATAAAGTTCATTTGAATAGATGCTTAGTTGATATTACTTGGGTCAGTTTGTCAAATGAAAAAACATCTAATTCGATTCACATATCTAGGGACCTTGGGCTCTGCTGGTCGAGGTCTCCGTTTGAACCCTGACTGAAGTCTGTTCTGAAGGACGAAGACGGAAGTTCCAACACTTTCAGTGTGTGGCCTTCTCAGACATGACATGGGGTAGTACCTGTCTTTTTGCTGCTTTTGATGGCTTGTCAGAGTGAATTATCCCTTTTTTGATCATTCACAGCTAGTTACAAGGTTAGAGGGTCGTTCTGGGGAGGAGGGAAACAGGAGTGGGGATGTCATTGTCTTCATTTGAAACTTTGAGTTCGGTAATCATGGCGTCACCTCTCTTAAACTTGGCCCCTATTTGGCTAAAAGTAATCTAATTCATGACATACTGCTAAGCCTTGGAGTTGGTGATGGGGATTTTTAGATGGCCTTACACCACAGTGGCCTCTTAATCAGATATCTGTACAATCTTACAATTCAGTACAACTACTCTGCCATAAATTGTATTTTTTACTTTCTCTTCATACAGTTCAGATTTTGTTGACAGTCTAATATGTAAATTCAGTCATTTTATACAGAGTTAATTGGTGGTTTATGTTTAGAATTTTACCTTCCCTATCTACAGGCAGAATATTAGACACTAAATATGAGACAGTCCAGGACAATACCATCTATTATAGACACAGTGCTAAAAACAATTTAACAAAACACATGACTGTCAATGTAGCAAAGGCATCATAAACAGACTTGATTCAGGGTGTACTGGCTTGCATTAGGTTGTGCAAGTGTATTTAATAAAGTGGCCACTGAGTGTTGATTGTGGATAGTTTGCCTGACAGTCTTAACAGTACATTGAGATTAGAGGTCCCAGCCTTGTTACATTTTTAGAGAAACACGGCAGTTGTATAATTTGGCCGTAAATCACTTTTAATAGATGATGAGTTTAGTCAGTGTTTCTTTGACAGCGCTTAAAAACCCAGACATTCAATTCAGTTCATACATGTTTATTTTTTTTATGTTAAAGCAGTGCCAAATGCATCATACTTTGACGTTTCATCAGCAGGTCCCAGGACAGATGAGTTGGAAGTTATGTGCAGAAAGTGTAACTCAAACTACTGTATGCTGTAGAAGTCCCATAAAAAACTGAGTTTGCTACCTGTGACACGTAACTCATTGTCATGTATTAATCAGCACTTCATGTTTTTTTTAATGTTGGGCACAAGTAAGACACAGCGGGCCTGTCTGTGTCTTGTCCTTATTCTCTGCTTTCCTCCTCAGTGTCTCTGCTCTTCTTTTTCCCAGTATTCTTCTTTTTCAAATCTCTCTGCTCCTGGTTCAGTTCTTCACTTTTTTTTTGTATGTAGATGGACTGAAAGAAATAAAGGCAAATTAAACATTACATTTGCTCTCTGCTGTAGAATATATACCTCCCCACACAGATCCAGTACGTTACAATATGAGGATGAAAAGTGTTTGAGTGGTGTACTTTGACTGGCATAGCTACATGTTTGATTTTGACTCGGTGGTTCTTAGTTACTACAAGTGCCGTATAATTCCTTTCTGACAACAAAGTGAAAATAACTCACCAGCGCAGTACTGCGACGAGCTACAAGCTTCACATCTTCTGTAGACACTGTGCTTCGTTTAGCATGTCTGAAAAAGATATACTAGTTGCACTAAGACAAATGAACAAAAGATCTTGCAAGGTGTTTTGACTGTAAAAATCTGTTAATGATTAAAAAGAATAATTCTCACCTTGCAAAGGCCTCCAGGTCTTTAGCAAATATATCTGAAAACAGCAAGATTTGTTGACGTGTGGCCATTATAAATCTGCATTATATTAAATTATTAATACTTTGCTCACCTTTATTTACATTCACAATATTGAAGGTCTTTAAAATTAGTTGCACATTAACCATTTTGTTTTCAGAAAATAGCCAAACTTAATAGCAATTTGTTACTTTTTGCTTTTATAACTAAGTATAAAAAGCACCTTTAACTGAAGACCTCCAGGTGATTTTGCTTTTCAATATATCATCTATGTAGAAAAGCAAATCCTTGGATTGTGGTTTAAATCTGACTGTTAGAGAAGAGTGGCCAGTAGATAAGGAATGCGAAATGTGTGGTGACGAAGCTACGAATGCTTCTTGAACATTTCTGATTGCCATGAGAGGACAAAGTAAGTGGCAACAGGGTTGTGTAGCACTGCTGTGCATCTACTGTATATCTGTATACATTACGGTAGTGGCTATCCCATACGTGTGTATGGTGTATATATACACACTTTTTGTATCATTACTGGAATTACTTTAGTTTTATTTTGTGCATTTTTTTCTGCAAAAAAGTAAAAAATAAAGTAGTTTTTGAAACATATTTAAGGTTTTCTGATTTATTTTATTCTGAAAGGTAGCACATTACATACTGCAAAACATGCCATACTTGTAATTTAAAAAAAGTGATAAATAGTAAGGCTGTGTGTATTTTTGATACCATTGTTCTCAAGTTTTTTTTTTGTTTGTTTTTGTTATTTCCACTATTCTGGCAGACATTTTTGCCTTTATTCAACATAAAGACATCATAGAGGTGACAAGAAAATAAGGTGAGAGACAAATGGGACTTAAACCAACATGTGTTTTACTGAACAAATATAAAGAATATATAATCTCTGTCTCAGAGGCAAACTAGATGTGATTCATGTTGAAGCTGCTTGACAACAGTTTGTTTTTTTTATGTACTGTACGGTGCTGATGGTACATTGGGCCAAGTGTCCTTGTTAACACCTACCACATTGTCTAAAAGTTGTCTCAGCTATCGCTGCTATGACTTGTCGACTGAACTCTCTCCGGTGGTCTTCTCCGATCTTCTGACACAGACGACCCACAGTGTAATGGACTGCTGCCTTCAACCTCTGAAACATGAATAAAAATCAGATTAAAATGAATGAACATGGTGCTGTGTACTTCACCGCAGGGATGATAATGTAACGCCTGTTACATTATACTAGTGTGTCTTACATTAAACCCGGTGGTGGGAGGTAACTTTTCAACATTTACTCAAGTACAAATTCAAGGTACTTGTATTTTACTTGAGTATTTCCATTTCATGTTGCTTTATATGTGTACTTTACTACATTTATCTGACAGTATTAGTTACTTTTCAGATTACATTTTCTCAGACCCTTGTCGTCATCATCATTTTTTATTCTTAATTTGAATGTTTATGATGAACTGAGGAATTAAAAATGTTCCTTTAAGGTTTAAGGACATTCTCCTTATTCTGAACATAAATAAACCAATTATAAAAAGCCTTAGATTTGGAGGAAAATGGCTACAAACTTATGATGATCTTACGGACCATAAACCACTGCTGTGGATCAAACTGTATAAAGAAGTAGTGGGAGAAATACTCAGATCTTTTACTTAAGTAAAAGTTGTAATACCACATTGTTAAAAAACAAAACAAAAACCTCTTACAAGTAAAAGACCTGCATTGAAATTTTTACTTCTTACACCTGCATTTAATACTTGACAGAGCATTCATAACACAGAGTGCTGGATTCAAATAAGTGATGCATTAATGTGTAAATCATTTTAGTGTTGCAACTAATAAGGATGGAGTGAAATTTAATTACTTAATACATTGCTGAGCAGTATGAACTATATGAACTCTACATATATATATATATATATATATATATATATATATATATATATATATATATATATATATTTGCATTAATCATTTGATTATGATTATTAGATTATTGAGACATTAATGAGTTTTAAAGTTGCAGGATGTAAATGTTGAGCTAATTTCCCCCTGGGAACTTATAAAGCTCCATTAATATATTATCATCTTAGTTCATTTATTGACTAGATTTTGTATTGTTCATCTGAAGCTATGACGTAAGGTTGACTGAGGCAATCACATAAATATAGTGAGGTTGAAGTATAAAGTAGCAAAAAATAGAAACAGTCAAATAAAGTACAAGTACCTTGAGCAAAAACTTTCCACCACTGATATGAAATAGTTGAAAAGATCTAAACCTTTAACACCTGCTGCAGTAAAATACAAAACACATATTAATGCAGAAACACCAGATATCATGTAAAACACTGACAGGAAACATTTTTCTGCATAAAGAGTACTTTTGACACCCTGAATAGCCTTACAAACTTTAAGTATTCTCAGTGTGTGTTTTTAATCTGTCTCTCTTTAAAACGATGTTCTTACCTGCTGACTCTCCTCTTTATCGACAGACATTTTATGGTGTAGGAAACTTTCTCCAACCACGTAAAGGAAGTAAATAATCTATATTTAAACTAACATATTTCGAGTTCTTTGCTTGAAGCTAACTGTGGCCGGAAAAACAAAAACTCGCGGCAGAAATTCACCAACAAACCAACAAGTCAACAAGTCTCCACTTTAATGAGTTTTTTTTTTAATGCAAAAGTCTTACAGCGACACCGCGTGGTCGGGAGGGAGTACTACAACGAAACATTCAATCACACACATTACAGTCAAATGACATGCTCTTTATTAAGTACAGAAGACACATTGTGTGGCTCATTTCGTGTGAGTACTGTGAGTGTGTGGAGTTCTCTGAAGACTGAGCTGCTTTTAAAACGATCACAGAGTCCTTTTATAAATCTGCTTGCAGACTTGACCCTCACAAGTGAGTTCCTGAGGAGAGAAAACACGAAGCTGTAAAATATAAGTGTAGGCCAGTTAATGAAAGAGTAGTTGGATCATTTTTCATGGGGGAAAACAACTCTTGTGTTTAATTAACTGGATATGTATGTGTATAATTTTCTACAATGGTACTAAGTATGTTTATTAAGTATTTCAAGATTTCAAGGTTTTCAAGAAGTTCTTGTCATATAACAGTTTACATCAAGCAATCATTGGCAATGAAATTCTTAAATCTCAGGCTCCCAAAAACAACAATAATAGTCTCCACTACATTTCAGAGAGAAATCTTTTTTAACTCTACTACATTTACCTGACAGCTTTAATTCCTTAACATTTTTCATAGAAAATATAAAAAATCTTATAGAATATTGTGTTTGCTTTTAAAACTTCTTCTTGGGTAGTTTAATTAGTTGATGAACCAATGAGTCCACTGACAGAAAATTAATATTTAAATAACTGATATTTATTTAAATAATTTTTCAGGTAAGATGCTTTACAAAATGTGAGGATTTGCTTCGTTTTGTATTATTTTGATAGTTTTACAAATTTTAATAATCTATTTCTTATCACTTTGAGCTTTGGATGACTGGTTAGAAAAAGATGATGGTGATGGTGCCACTATTTAACACACTATTCTCACAGATTAATTGAGGAAATAATCAATCGTAATCCATTCATAATACTCAATGAAAATGATCAGGTAAATAATAATCAAACAGTAAAATCCTGCTTTTAGATTAATCCATGACTATTTTAACGCTTAAAGTACATTTTCCTTTTCCATTTTTATACATACTTAAATACTTTTTCTTCCTGCTTTTACTAATAAAGTAGTATTTTTAGAGTTTAGTGTTAGTATATTTACTACAATAAAGAATTGGAATACTACTCCACCACTGATTTTCTGCATGTATGAATCAATAAAATACTACATGAATCAGGATTATTGATCACACACAGTAGCTGGACTGTGAGAGGCCCCAAGAATAGAAAAAGAGCAGTATCGTACCAGATGAAGCTCATCCCCCTGAATCCAGTGAGTCCACCCTCGGTTCTTCTTGTCTCCTCTCTGAACACACACCAGCTTATCATTTTCCCAGTTGACCACAGTCTGACAGAGAATGAAAATGAAACAAAGAACAGCAAACTAAATGTAGCTGTACTTTTTTTATTTTCTCGTGTGGTGGTGATTGCAGAAACCTTTATTTACAACTCTGCGACTACAATGTCACATTTTATCTTTTACCTGACACATCCTGTTGTCCATCCCTTTGGTCACCTCTTTGAACTCTTCTCCAGTCTTGAATGAGCACTCGTAATTTTTGAACGTAGTGAATGTCTTGATTATGAAACAGTCTCCATCTTGCTTAATCACTTTCTGGGGCTTCAACACGGAAGCAATTTTGCGTGTTGCAAAATCAATGCCTGCGTGTCAAAACGAGAGGAATATGTTAAAACAAGGCCTCACGTTTGTAAACTTAATGTTAACTTTATCCCGCTAACATGTCCACCATGGTCACTTTATCATAAAATTACAACACACTGATGATGGAGTGGTTTCCCATTTCATTCACATAAATGATGCTGATAAAAATGTCAAATACAATACAGGAGGATTTCCCTCATTTCGTAAGAATAATAATAAAAAAAAATTCAAATGTCACAGACCATCTTTCAAAGAACCAGCAACACTCACCAAGTGCGACCATGTATCCCTCAAAATTGACATTGCTGACCATGTCCCACGTTCCACTGTAGTCGACTGGCATCGTGGATGCTGGTTAGGCTCTCTGGAAGACTCAACATCTGCGGACAGATTTAAACTTAATGGGTGGGATGTTTCATTGTGTGTCAATATGGGGCAGGGGTGACATGTTGCCTCTGGAGCTGTTTTGCCTCTGAGATGTACAGAGGAGGAGCACTGGAGGGTGGAACAGGACCTTATGCACATAAACCATACAAGGAAGGAAACCATTCTGTTCCTGTTAAGACCAGAGACTCTGTGCAGGGTGTTACACTTAAATCTTACCTAAGTGCATATTTGACGTACTTGAATTTTACTTTCATGCCACTTTCTACTTCTACTCAGCTATATTTCAGAGGAAAATATTTCACCTCCTAATGTATTACATTTATCGGATAACTTTAGTTACCTTAGAGATTTTGCATTTCAAACTTACTGCGAGGATATAAAATATGTTTTCTTATAAATTAAACTACCCAACTGTATCTACAGTTCAGAACCATAATTCTATTGATCCACGGCTCCAGCTTCTCAAATGTGAGGATTGCTGCCTTTCCTTTAAATACTCTTAATCTATTCTTTAGGAATTTTTTTATGTTTGGGCTGTTGGTTGGACAAAACAAGCATCGTGATGGTGTCACGTTGAGATCTGTGTAACTGTGATTCTCATTATTTTCAGAATTTTCACAAACCAATCCATTGATTAATGGATAAAATAATCAGCAGATGAGTCCATATTGAAGATAATCATTAGTTACAGTCCAGTAAAAGTAGATGTGAGTACACTTTACAGATTATACTTTTACTTAAGTAATATTTTCAATGCAGTGTGGTACTAGTATTTTTTACTTAAGGACCAGAAAACTGCCTCCACCACTGTCATACTGCATCTTTACAACTGCTCTGGTCTGCTTAAGCCAACTTTGACCCAAAAAAGGGAGCACAATATACAGCAGAGGCCTTTGTGCAGCGTGAAACACAATCCTTCCTCCTGCCCACAATCGGAGCTGCTGGCTATTCTTGAGCTGAGCACATCCGGCCGTCGGAAGGTGTTACAGAACCATCCATGTTCCTCTACCTGCTGATCTTCATGGCATATCACAGCAGCAGATGGCTGCCGAGGAGTCAGAGGTTAAAATTGTAAGTTTTTTAAAGTTATTAAAAGTCACGTTTCTGTTTGCATTTGATTAACAAATAGCCTGCATGTTAATTCTTTTTTTTCATTCATGTTCCATTTGTAGTCAGATAGTGAATGCAGTGTTCACCGCACTCGTTCTGGTCCCTCAGTTTTACGTCATGGGAAGGTAACTCGGACACAGGCGATGGCTCCGGGCCAAAGAGCTCATGGGTCATTTTGCACAATAGGGTATGTGGCATTAATCATGATGTCTGTTCTGTATAAAAGGCCAAAATCTTCCAGATACTGCAGGCAGCCTCTTCTTAACAACCTAACGGCCTCGATCGCCTTGTCTTTCATAGCTTCAGGTAAACCACAAGACACACACAGTATGACACAGTATGTCAAATATTGTTAACAAGACACAAACAGCACAAGATTACTATAGACACGACTTCAACTCTTTTCATAGGTTTTGCAGTGATATTCACATTGATAGACCCAGTTCCTCAGAGCTTGTGGGCGTCCTATCATGTGTTTGGGCTGCTGACATGCGGACAGGGACTATGCACCGCCATCCTGACACTGACAGCAGCAGCATGTGTAAGAAAAGGCACTGTAATGTTATCATTACAGAAAAACAGAAACATCAGAATGACTTATACATGCATATGTGCATATTCACAGGCCAAAACCACTCCCGAGCTGTACTACATGTCCCTTGCTCTAACAATTGCTTCTATTTTCAGTACAGGTAAGTTTGTAATAAGTAAATATACTGTAGGGCCTTTAACTCACAGCTTTCAGTTCAAAGGAATAACACCTGCTTGTGTCTGTCCAGGGTTTTTCATGGTGAGAGGAGGACGCTGGTTGACTAACAGGCCGCCTGTGACGGACCAGAGCTGAAACAATGAACGATGAAGCGGACCAGCTGTCCTGCGTTGACAACCGATACTCCACATATTAAGATTTCATGTGGTTTCCCTGCCACCAGCAGCTCGTAACTTAAAACCATGGGAACGAAAAAAAAAAGAAGGAAGAGGAAGGTGACTTAATCCTGCTCACGTTTTAAAGCTCACTTCAGAAAAACATCACAAAGCAGATGTTTGTCTCAGTTGTTAAAACAGCTCCATGGAGTTTTTAACAGGTTACGAAACAGTCTCAGTTCAATACCGACGTCTCTATGAAACCTATAAAAGCAAACAAGACCGACAGCGAGAAGAATGGCTGTTTCTCTTTGTTTCTAAAAGTTATTATTCACGGCTGCCACCGGGTTGGATTTTACAGCGAAATCAAACGAAACTGCGCTGAGGTTTCCTAAGATAAATTCGAGTTGCTTCAACCGCTAACTCCTCCGAGGGGAATTAATGTCTTTGTGGGGGTGAAGGGAGCAAGGGAACACGTTTGTCCACAGTGGCCGCCAAAATCAACACAAAATGAAAAGTCCCATTGGGCTGCTTTAAAGCTGTTTGCATTTTATTTTCTGATGGATGGTTAACATCTGTTTCATTTTTCAAATATGTGCTTTACACAGTAGATTCAGTGTGTAAATATACAAACAGATTACACTGATGTGATACAGTATCTTTGTACAGTACTGAGAGTGGCATTTCTCTCATTGGAACAGATTACAGCAAGAAAATGAATAAGGAAATGTTTAATATTAATGAAAAAGGATGTCCATTATTACAAATAAGTACTTAGTGATGCCCATCATCTTAATGCTCTTGTAAAAAGGAAACTTAGAAAACAGCTGTTTTATAGAAATAAACTGCAAAATCCAGCCACTGCAACTTGGTTTTATTAGCTCTCTATTAGCTCAAGTAGCCATATAACTAATTCCAGTTTTCTACAGCCAGAGTGAATATTACTCTTCAGAAAATATTTATTCACCACAAAATAATCTGCAACTTTCACTGCAAATGAGCCAAACTTTAAGAACTGAAAAAAACAGAACTCAAATAAAAAATCAAAAAGAAAACCAAAAGAAACATTTTGATTTTTCCTTTATAAGTCTATATGTATTGTAGATGCAGTTACTCTACATCACAGACACTTTTTCAGTTTTTCAGTCTGTTTTCAGCTTCTTCCCCATCAACCCTAAAACTCATCAAACAGGCACAAAAATATGATTGCTGACACGCAGAGCACTCCATTTTAAAGAAGGTATATAACAAGGCATATTAATGATTCTAAAATGTAAATAAAGCTGCTCTTGTTTGGGTCCCATCTGTAAAACACCTGAAGATCACAGGTATTGAATTTATAGGATGTAAGTGGAATGTGGATGTGTGTGGGTCGGATCAGGAATGTGCTTTTTTTTTTTCTTTTTTTTTTTTATATTAGTGAAGCACCAAATATTTTGAATTACCTGAAACATTTCCATAAAGAATATTTGTATTTCTATTTTCCACATACAAACAAAATATGCTGTTCACAGAATCAGCCACATTTAAGTCTTTTTTTTTTAAACTTGCTTATTAAATGCTGACTGGATCAATTCTGCTCAACAATAGAAAACATTCAATTAAGAAGTGTGGATTACACAGTACTGCTAATTCACAATTCACCTGAGATCATACAAACACCCTACAGTCAATAAAATCATTGTGTTTGTTGGAATTCGCTGGCACCAGATGTTTACAACATCAGATAATTATACAATGCTACATACCCTGTACTTTGTAAACTTCAGATATGTATACTTACTACATAGATTTTCACTCATCTCACACATAATTAAGTTTAGATGAACTACAAAAAGCCTGCATATGCATCACGCACACACACAGACACGCACAAAGAAAAAGATTTCATTCAAATCTTTTGGACCTTACCTGTTGTTTTTAACTGATTAACCACAAATTGCAAATATTTAGCATTCTTGTAAACAGATTTTGAAGACTTCTGTTTGTACCCTAACTTTCAATTTACATCACGGCCACATTGAAATTCAGCCGCAACTCTTTATTGCTGGTGCGTTTGGGTGTTGGAAAACTCCACATCAACTATCTAAGCCTTATAAGTTGGCTGAACAGCAGGCAAATCAAGAAGGAGATCATATCTGAAACCTGTTGGCATTATTTAAAATAAACTGCAGCAGTAAAGTTCAGTACATGATTTATGGTTACAAAACATGTACAACCTCTGGTCCTTTAAATACAGGATCATACATTCTTTTTCATCAAAGCAGCTCCAAAAACACTGATTGAAAGTTAAGACTGTAATATCTATCCCAAAAGTGCTTCATAGTCGATATACCAAACAAGAGCATCATCAGCGGGTTTCACACCGGTGACGGGCCATTTTTCTGGGTTATCCTTCATTCGGCTCAGCTGAGTGATCAGCTCATGCTTGCCTTTGCCCATCACTAAAATAGCAACCCTACGGGCCCGGTTGATGGCGCTGAAAGTGAGGCTCATGCGCTGGTGAGGCTTGATGGGGCTCTCAGTGAGGGCCACCAGACTCTCCCCAAATTCATCCGCCTTGTTACCCGGAAACAGAGAGGCGGTGTGTCCATCGTAGCCGACTCCCAGCAACAGAAAGTGAAAGCTGGAGCTGTTAACCAACTTGCTGATCTCTTTCTCATACAGCAGCGCTCCTCCATCCTCCTCCACACACAGACGCTGGTTGAGCTGCACCGGCATGGGGTGGATGTTGAAATAAGGAATCCTCAAGTATTGCAGTAGATGTTTGTGCACACTGTGGAAGTTGGACTCCAGATCAGTCAGTGGCACGCAGCGCTCATCCACCATCCACACATGGGTATCCTTCCAGGGGAAGGAGAAGTGGTACAGGGCCAGCCTTTGGAAGAGAGCCAGAGGAGTGGCACCGCCAGACAGGGCGAGATGGAAGACACCACCCTCACGCACCGCTGCCTCTGCCGCTTCCTGAATGTCTACAGCAAGCTGCTCCACCAGCCCCTCGGCCCAGGCGGACACCATAGCAGCACTGCGAAATCTGCCTTGTATTGCTTTGAAATCGTTTGCTGATGTACCGCCCGCCTGATCATTGCTGATTATCACTACCTCATTATTGTAGCTAATTTCTTTCCCTTTGATGTGAAGGTCCAGCAGGTTTCCGTTGTCAGCGCCCCCGGGGTAGATGCGGGGAAAAGTGCTGGCGAGGCTACTGAGCAGTGGTGTCCACAAACCCCAGGAGGCTAGCAGGTTTTCAGTACTAATGAAACTATTCTTTCGGCCAGCGAAAATGTGAGAAATAAGTTCTGAATAAGCTTCCCTCTGCTCCTTTGGAGTTTGGACATAGTAGTCTGAAATGGGCAAACCTAGAACATTGACATCTGTGTGCTCTGTCACTTCCTTCCACTCGCTGTCCTTTAAAACTGGTTTAAATAAATTCTTACTGACAAGAACAGCTGGATATTGAAGGCTGCCATGCCCAAAGTAGAAAACTATCTGTCTGGGCTTGCAGTGAATGTTGTTGTGGTTCTGAAGACAGAAAATGTCATTCTTGAAAAGTATGCGTGCATATCCCACCCTCTCATCTAACATCTTCCCTGAGATCAAAAGAATTGGCACACCTTCGTACTGGGCGTCGTCGATGTGTGCCAAAACAGCTGAAATGCACAAATAGGATCACTTATTAAAAGAACTACATTTGTTGTATAGTACAACTCAACAGTATAGAAAACATAGTAATGGAAAAGAATAGCTGACAGCTCTCACCTGCAAATGTTGGTGTGAGAGTGACGTGATCTTTTGTCTTATTCAGCTCCTGCTGAACCTCAGCCTTGTATGCCTGGTACTGACCAACCACAGCTTGGTTCTTTCCTACAGGCAGCAGAGAGCGGAAGATCTGCAGCTTGTTTTGAAGGATTTCCTCACTGCTGCTCAGATTCACAGGAAGCTTTGTGGTCAACAGGGTCATGACCTCAGTCAGGTGGTTCTGTAAAATGTCTCTGACCACCCCGTATTGGTCATAGAAGGGAATACGACCTGGAGGACAAAGAAAACAAGGGAGGACATGAACACGTGACAGCATGTTAGGAATTCTTACTTTTTTTTTTTTCCGCAAAAGAGTATTGATGCAATTTTTCATCACCTTTGACATCCAGCGTCTCCTTCAATACAATCTCCACTCTCTCGATGTGGTGCTTGTTCCAGATGGGATCCAGAAACTTCTTGTTCTCTATTCTGAATGGAAGTATCTTTGCAACCACCTTTGGCCAGAAGCAGAAAAACATGAAATCAAACATCTTAGTTCCACAGTCACGACTGAAAAGCACATGCTGCGCTGGACTTTCTTACCTGCTTCCCCAGGTAATGGTCAATTCTGTACATTTCTTCATCCGTCAGTGAATTCCCAAGCTCAGATGCAAGCACCTGAGCGCTCCTGAAGTCATGTCCAAAAGGTTTCTCCAGCACCACCCTCAGCCACACCCCGCTGGTCGGCCTGCAACTGTTATTGATCTTATCAGCAATATCCGCATATGCAAAGGCTGGCACTGAGAGATAGAAGAGCCTCCCTGCCTCTCTTATGCCCTCCTGCTGAAGCTCTTGCTCAATGTGCTTGGCCAGATCCTGGTAGTCCTTTAAGGTCTGTAGCTGCCGATAGCGCGAGAGCCGCAGGAACTGATCTTTCAGCAGAGCACAGCGCTCTTGGGACACATCCTTTGGGCAGGACACTGCCTTTAGGATATCAAACAGGATCGGTGTGGCTTTGTCAGCAGGTGACAGGCCTCCGCCGTAGAAGGAAAACGTGTTTCCACTACCGACCTGGCTAACGTAGAGCTGGAAGAAGCCCTGCCACAGGTACTTCTTCGCCAGGTCACCTGTGCCTCCCACTATCACCACCGACACATGGCCGGGTGTCTGTGCCTTCTCTCTCTCCTCGCCATTTCCTCCCTGGGCACACAGGGCGACCAGAAACACGAACACAATCACCAACATGCTCTGGTCCTGACCGTCCAAACCCCTGCATGAACACAGCAATGAGAAACATTACATGCAGGTACTTATCAACAGAGGCAACATCCAGGGAGGGAAACATCCTAACAAAACCATTGATACCTAGCATGAAAAATAATTCAAAACAGTTGTAAGGTTGTAACCAATTGTTATTTTTCACTATTGATTAATCTGCCAATTATTTTCATGATTGCTTTTTCTATAAAATGTCAGAAAATAGTGAACAAAAATCTTGCAATATCTTCCTAGAGCCCAGAGTGATGTGTTCAGGTGTCTTGTTTTGTCCAGCCCAAAACCCAAAGATGTTCAGTTTGTTCACATTTGACAAAGAAAAGGAACAATTCCCCCCAGTTAAGAGGCAAGAACCAGCAACTGCCATTTGTGCTTGAAACAAGCTATCATAAAAAATGGTTGATTTTTTTTATTTCTGTTGATTAACTAACAGAATAATCAACAGCTGAAAGTAAATTAAATGTGAGAGTTCATCTGTCCATAAAACCAAATATAAAAATATAGAAATATATTTGAACTTCACCTTATGAAGAATAAGAAATAAGAAATTCAGAATTTAATTTTCAATACATGTGCACATGCAACTGATAGATCTAAAGTCTCAAGATTTAACACCAGCTAATGTAAAATACATTTAAAATACATTTAATACATTTAAATGTCTGATTTAAAGAGATCTAAGAGCCAAAACAGATAAACAAGTTGAACACTTAAGAAATAAAGCAATAGTTAATGTAACAGTCAAAATACACTTAAACAAGAGACAATATATAAGCAATGAATTACTTTGCAATGTCTCTTTCTCCAGCTGTCCCGAGTCTGTGATGTGGTGCTGAGATATTGGTTGTAATGACGAGTGTGTAGTGGTGGAGCAGGGGCGTAGACTTTGTACTTTGCTCGGGGCTTTGAGCTTCCAGTACAACAGTTCTGCTGTTGAAAGAGTGCTGGGAAAGTCTGACCAATTTATTGATAATTTTACAAAGAACAAACATTTGAGGGTAAAGCAATGAAGAGCTAGCCACTAGTCTGAAGACCTTGGAGCAGTAAAATATCTAAAAATATTTGCCTTGTGAGTGACTCAAATAAATTCTGTATTTGGCGAGCAACCACAGGGTCGAGTATTAAAGTGATAGTGAGTCAATGTTTGGCAGGAAAGTAAAGCCTGTTAGCCACTTATTCTGATTAACCTAACGACATTTGTTGTAGGTATCAGGGTCCCATTAGTTTAACAAATTTGAAGATCTGTGTTCTTGATATCAGTTAGAAATGTAGGAGGTTGTTTCGGGTGAGCTACAGCTTAATGGAGCACTCCACCGATTCATCATTGCAGTCCCAAAACATTATCAGTCTAAATTAAAGTCAGGGTCAAAATCAATGCAGCAAAACCAGAGATATCAGATTTCTTATTCCCTGTATTCTTCGCCCTCCGAAAACCTGGTGCCTAGATTATCCACACTGTAACAGGACCACAGGCAGTTCTGTCAAAGATTCAGGTATGTAATACCAGTGACGTCTAATTTAGGCGTAAGCTGCTGGTATTAGGCTATGGAGGTCTTTTTTTCCATTTCCCAACTTGTCGTCTTCAGACTCAAACCACGCTTCACTTGAGCCGGTTCAGCAGACTTCACACAGCTTCCTCTGGAGTCACAAAAGGCTTTAAGCAACTTTTTCACATATGCAGAAATACTGTCCAACACCCGTAAACAGACTTTGATGTCTAAAATTGGTGAAGCTCTTCTTTAAACCCCATTTTAGAACACTAAAGGTCAAAGCTGTTAATTATGATGAAGCTAAAAGTTATGCAGGATGAAAGTAACACAACCCATCCCATAATTATGAGAGTAAAAATCATTAACACATTACATTATAATATATGGTTAATATTTTTATTAACAAACTTTTCATTTTTCTTTGGACTTTCGAATATATTTAACATTAAGAATTAACATCTGCCTCACAGATTTGAACCGGCAAACACACTGCTTCATGTCTAACAGAATAAGAGGAGTCAGACCCTGTTCTACTCACCACAATGTGAAAAATAAGGTGGGAATGAGACACAGACAGACATTTCAAATAAACAGTGTCTCGATGTCCATACGACACATTATTTGAAAAACAATTCCATTAAATGTGAGGAATCTAAGCTGGTGTTAGTACACAGTTGGCTGTATTTCTGCAGCTGCGCAGCATTATGGCACTCTGGTTATAGCCGACGCCTAGATGTTATAAACCTGAGTAATGATGGAGAACATTTTATTTTCCCCCCCTCTCTAGAGAAATGAAAATTGGACACGTTGAGCAGAACGCCCACAGCATGAAGCCCATTTTATGAGTGAGTGCAACATCTGGAATCCCTGCGTTCCTCAATCATGTTTACACAGTAGCAATGCAAACAGCAAAGGCTACTGCATGAGTGCTGACTGCTTCAACAACAGCTGAATTTCAGTTCTGGTTGACTTTATTAAGGATTACTGTGGTCAAAATATTTATATTTTTTTATTCACATTAAAACATGTCAAACATTAACAACATCCTCCAACTTACACAGCTGGAAAATAACCTATTTTCCACTTATTTTATTTGTTTTATTTTCATTGCTCTATTTACATGTGTACTATTTTTATCCTTTTACTGACCACTTTCTACTGACCTCTAGGCTTACTTTTTCCACTAAGTTGCCCATAGGAATCAATAAAGCAACATATCACATTAAAAGACACAGCTCTTCCCCAGAAATGTTTATTCCAGCCTGTGATTTCTCCTCAGTCACAAGCTGCTTTCGCTGTCGGTTAGCATAGAAAATCTTCCTTCACACCAATATTCACACTCCAAACTGGCTCATCTACCTGTTAAATTTGCAAAAAATAGTGAGTAAAAAAGCAAATAGGGCATGTCCTCTTCTCCTGAGCACACACAGCTTCCTGGTACTTATCACTACGTTGCTCACATGTGCAATGAGGACTCGTCTAATCCCTGAGTGTTTTTGTTGACTGAAAAAAGCTCTGCAGTCATTTTAACAAAGCACTGTACAGCATTCAGAGATGTTAATTATGTCCACCATTTATTTGCTTTCTTCCTCAGACAATAACCATGACAATCGGTTGAATTTGTAAGATGCATCAACATCCTAAAATCAAGATTAGACAGGAAAACCATGTGATGAAGTGTTCTCCTTCATAAAAAACACATCCAAAAGATTCTTCTAGTATAAAATAAATAGCCATAGTCTATTTCATTCGCTGCCATCGCTGAAATTTCCAGCACTTTGTATATCTCTATATTTGAAGCAAAACAGGCTGAGATAAAGGTAAGGCTCTTTGTTCAGTATCAGTATTTCATTTAAAATCAACAAGTAAGAAGGTGGAGACAAGCAAATGTTTCCAACGTTACTGATAACACTGAATTAGCATACGACTGTAGCCTCACTTCATGCTTTACAGTTTCTAATAATGGGAGGACACTGGACATTAGCTGATTATCTACTGTATCCTGCTGGTGTATAATCTTTAGTGCACTTAGCTCACAAGGGGTAACTCACCATTTAATTTTTTTTGTTTTAGTTTTTTTTTTTGTAAATTTTTTTAGTTAATTTACGGTCATCTGGTTTATAACATGTGAATTACTTTAATTATTTCAAATACTGAAGCACATTGATATTTTTCTGATGTAACAAATAAGCAATGGGGATAAGTATCATGTGTCTTTAAAGGAATATAGTGGCTTAAATCTGTTCATCTTTTACTCAAATGTAGTTATATAGTTATTATGAGATAATGAAAAACTTGTGTAGTTCAACACTAATCAATACTAATACTACACTGTACAAATACTTAAAAAATGCACTTGCAATATTAAAAGTAAAAGTATTCAATCAAGCCAGTGCTTAAAATATTTTTTAAAAAGAATCATGCAAATATATTTCCAGATATTTCTTTGCCAGTGACTTTAATACACCTGCTCTTGTCTCTGACACTTCACTCTGTGTCTGTTATAGTAACTAAAGATGTAAAATAAATGTATGAGAGCAAAAGCTTTCCCCCTGAAATGGAGAAGAGCAGAAGTTCATAACAAGAAAAGACTCAAGTTAAGTGCATGTACCTCAGATTTGTACTCAGCTGTATCCCACCGTGTCAGCTGTGTGTACACCTCTGCTCCACTTCAGCATGAAACACAACACCTCATTTCCAGCTTTATTTTTAAAAAGCTCCCTGAACGCATCACGTTGGACACGTGTTGCGTTCAATTCTCTTACCCCCTACAAAGCGTGTTTTCCTGCCGCTGCAGTTTCCAGCCAGGAAACAAAACACGACTAAAAAACATGCTTTTATAACATCAGCAACAAGGATTAAAGTCATAATGAAAGTAGAAGAAAATTTAAACTCGACTAGTTTTTTGTTTCATTGTGAACATTCATGATTTTATCTCTTATCTCTATATAGTAAGTCACTTCGGTAGGGTCTGTTTATTTATTGTTTACCAGTATTGTCCCCGTAGTTCTTTACTTGTGTGGTAAAAAAAAAACACACAACACACACCGACACACGATGAAAGGCACCTGCCAGCTGTCAAACTTCACTTCCGCTAGCGTTACAAACACACCGTCCTCCTGTTAAACCTGCTGCTGTGATACCGCCAAAAACATTCATTTATCCGTGAAACTACAGCACAAATATACGCCCCTAAAGGCAGCTGACAGACGGTGTGTAAAGTTATTAAGGTACCAACCTGCCCTTTGACGCACGACTCACCGAGGACACACTTCCTTCCTGTATCAGTCACGTGACCTGGTCCTGCTGCTGATGGAGCTTGCGTGTGTGTGCGTGTGTGTGTGTGTGTGTGTGTGTTTTCTCACATTTACTGTCACTACTACTTGCTTTACAGAGATGCGATTGAAAAATGAGCATAATGTTAGATCAGTGTATTTCAGCTGCAGTTTGAGTTATATACTTGTATTTTACTAGAATCTTTTCTTTTCATCCACTTCCACACCACTCAGCTTTAACAGTTTCAGTCACTTTACAAATGAAGATTTTTACATACGAAACATAGGAAGCGATGATAGAATATGATGTTTCGTTATAAATTAAACTTGCACCTGAATATATGCAAAACCATTAGATCAAGGCCACTCTTTTCAGTGTAAGTATTTGTTTTTTATGGCAAATAACCATGGTTTCAGCTTTTCAAATGTGAGCATATGCTGCTTTTCCTTTGAATAATTTTATTTATTTATAATAATTTTGAGGTTTGGACAATCAGGTGGACAAAAAAGACACTTTCTGAAAAATTACAAATCAAATAATCATTTGAAAAACCCATAATGAAGATGATGATTCATTACATGGATTTAAAGAAATTGACTGGCGCTTTCATTCATCTTTTTCTTCAAAGTTTTAAAGTCTATACTTACAACTAATAGCAATTTCTGCTAAAACAATATCACATAACTCTTTGCACCTTTTAAAATAAAATAAAATTCTCTTAAATTTAAAGGATAATATTAGATTATTAAACATTTCTACATCTCTTTGTCACTATACCTGAGCACGCTACTTTGACAGAACACATGACCTTTCGTACATTTAAATTATTTTTAAATTCACAATTGCCTGATGGTGATGAAGGATTCACTCAAGTCAGTTTTCAGCTGCAGTTTGTGTCCCTAGCTGTTGCCTGTCACTTGGGGGCAGCTGTAGACTGCAGACTGTCATCCAAAGAGGAGGGACCTCTGTTGGTCCCTGTGTGGTATTGCTGCTTTCTACCTGAGTCGATGTGACGCTCATCGTGCCATCATCAATCAACTGCCATCAGCTTTAAATGCTCCGTCTCTAACTGAAAAATAACAGCTGGCCTCCGTGATGTCAACCAACGGCTGCAGCCACAGCCGACCGACTGTCTGCAATTTTGAAAAACAGGAATAAAAAAAAATAAGAATAACGCAAACCGCTGACTTAAAGTGGAAAAGTATCAGCTCCTGTTTGCTCTGCATTGTGCAGCTGTCTCATGTCACCACCCTCTGAATTCTGGCCTACCTCAAACAAAGCAGGTGCCCCTTTTGGCCAAATAATGATCTGATTGTTGTTTGACCACACTGCTGGTTACCCTTTCTGGTCCTTCCTTTTCCTCAGCTCAGTGGTTGTGGTCATTACAGCACAGACTTTGACTCAGCAGCTATGTGGTCTTAAGCACATAACGTAAGTCAGCAGCTGAAATTGGACAAATAAACCTTTTATAAACGCATATACTTAAAATCACAAGACAAATTGTGAGTTACTCTTGTTTTTCTATCTGAGCTGGGAGGTTTTGTTTTGTTTTGACACCTCAATGGCTGTTTGAAGTTTCAAACTCAACTTCTGAAGGCTTTGTCACAATGAGAAGTCCTTTAAGTGCTCAGGAAAAAAAATATAATTTGAATATCTACAATTTTAAACTGTGTCTACTGAGGAAGATGAGGTGATATAATCTAAAGCTCCAGAATGGTTACTAAATGGACCTTGGAGGGCACTCAAACTGTCATTTACAAAGTTAAGAAAACCTTTTTATCTGAACAGTGTGTTATAGTTTAATCCCAATTTCTTACATGGGCTACACACACACACACACACACCATCCCCACCACTACCTTACAAACAGCTGTAATGCCTGTAATCACGCTGTAGAGCCCTCCCAGGTTGGGCCACTGTGAAATGTAAACAGTAAACAGGATGGAGCATCCTGTGTGCATGTGTGTGTGCCTTTGAGTGTGTGTGTGTGTGTGTGTGTGTGTGGGTGTGTGTGTAGAGAAAGAGGAGGGGTTAGCTGCTAAAGAGAGAATGAGCCCATGCAGAGCGTGCTAGCCCAGCTGTCACTACTATAACTTCAGACTTGAGAGACCACAGGACGCAAGCTGGAGGGCCACAGTGTGTGTGTGTGTGTGTGTGTGTGTGTGTGTTGTCACCCCACACCCTCAGGCATTCCCCACAGCCCCTGGCTTCCTTCCTCCCCTTTGTTAAGCCTGCGAGGCAGACTTCGTCAAGCTGAGCACACAAACGAATGCATATGAATGTGTGCTGTCATCTTTATTAGGCCCCCTTTGCCAACACCCATTACATTTAACACAGGTCTTTACTGGAGGGGATTTCACTTTCTGTCGTGCCCTCGTCTCCCACTCCTACTTGCCAGACAGGGAGGATTATAGTGACCTCAGTCTGGGATAAATTTGAATACACAACCTGAGGAATTAAATGAAATTGATGATGTTCCTTCAAGTTATTTTATGACTGGTAATTTGATATGTAACTTCAAAGGCGAAGCTAATTAGTGGTTGTTTTATATCTCAAAGATGAGACAATCCTGCCAACTACCTTTCTTTCTTTATCTGTCTCTGACTAATTTTTCTCCCTCCAGCTGCTTTGATATGTGAGGTCAGTGCCAATGCCGGCAGCGATGACTGATCAGGGCGATGCCTCAAATAGGCTTCACCCGTGTAATGTATGAGTAATGCTCCATGTTTTCAGCCACATTCTCATATTTCTTCTCTTCATGGGATGAAAACTTGTTGGAGCGTGTTCGTTTTGTTTGTTTCTCAACGCCATGCTTCACACAACAGAGCCCGCATAGACAACAGACACCCACCTCAAATTCCAGTTAGGAGAGGTAGTGTTTTCAGAGGTGGCATGTGGAGCTTTTAAAACGAGATGGCTGAGGGCGGAGGGGGGGGGGAAACAATGCACAGGCCATTCAGCAGAGTCTAGACAACAGAGCACAGAATGAAGAAACTTCCACAACATCCACCCTGTTTGTGAGGAGAATAAAAGGATGGTGGTTTGTGATTGTTTTATGGTGTTATAATTAGAGTACACTTTTGTCAGTGGGTGCTTTACAAAATGTGGTTTTGTGGTTTTTATTCAGTTTCAGTGTTGAACTATGGAGAGATTAGTGACTTTAAATCCAACTTTCTGTTGTAGTTTATTTGTGTAGGGCTTATCAGTATACAGTATCACAGTGTATTGACTTGCACAGTTGATTTTTATGTTATCAGATATGTTTAAGAATTGCACACTTCTCTGTGGGTGGGAAATTCCTTCCTCATGAAAACCTCTTTAAACACACAGGATTATCTAAAAAATGCAATGACTCTCATGGTTTCATTCTAGGCCTCTGATGCAGGTCCCACATGTTCGATTTTTGAAGTGATTCATATGCTGTCTGATTATACGGCTAAAGTCACCAAGACTGCTTTTCTTTACTCTTGAAAAGTTTATACATACATTGTTTCATCAAGTACACTTTTAAATACTAAATACTGTGATTTTTTTTTTTTTTTACAAATTCTGATGAAATTGCTAATTCCACCTACTTTTCAACAGCAAAAAAAAAATATGCATGTAAAGAACTAATCAACATCAAGAATAGGAATTAAACATACACAGGCACTAATAACAATAGTGAAACATAACTGTCATATTAACTGTCTACATTAACTCCAGTACTGTACTGAAGTACAATTTAGAGGTACTTTTTGCTTTGTGCTACTTTATGGTTCACTTCACATGATTTCAGAGACAAATAGTACTTTTTATATTCCACAACATTCATATAACAGCCACAGTAACTACATGAAATGTTTAAGTTTTAATAGCTTTACATCAATAATGATATAATACTGATAGAGTCTATTTTGCATAAACTTTTACTTTTGATACTTTAAATACATTTTGCAGATAGTTATGTACCAAACTTGAAATGTATGACTTTTACTTGTGATGGAGCGTTTGGTATTGGTTATTGTGAGGTACTACTATTTTACTTAAGTAAATAACCTGAGTACTTCTTCCACCACTGATAGTGAGCCTATAGTCATCATTACATAGAAACAAAGGCGTGAATCCATCATTTCTTAACAGGGGTTTTGGGGGCCCTCACTGAGATGGTGGAATGGTGGAAAACAGTAGGTGCACTTTGTGTTGGCAGTACACAAAACCTCCCCGGTGCTCTCCATAGTATTCCACCTCTCTGTTTGCTGATACCACAAGAAGTGTAAGGAAAGCAGGGGGTGTGAGGGGAGCAGGCTCTGAATGACATGGCGTTGCTGCTTCGGCCGCTGTTCACTGACCCACAAAATGCAGACCCAGCCCCCAGTGTGAAGTGCTTTTGTGTTGTCATCTCCCTCAGAAGCCCGGGACCAGAAGAGAGACGCTGCAAGGCCTGCAGTCTGCTCTCCAGCAGCACGCATGCTCTGTTAGGTGAATTAAAAGAAGTCCTGTATTGTAATGAAAGCATTTGCATGCTTGTGTGTTAGAGAGAGTGTTAACCTTTGACACCCTCGAGAACTGGATGACAACAGAAACCACTTCTCAGAGTCTCAGCATTAACACACTCGAAAATAACACCTTAGCGTACCTCAATGTATCAAAACCAATAAAGCGAGGAGAGAAAAGGCTGCTCGAGTGCTTAAGATGGACGTTTCCTTCGAGTGGCAGTTCACACTCAAAACAAAGTGTGTCGGATCATTTGAAAGTGAGGGATATCTGCATCTTAAAGTGTTAGTGTGGGCTTCAAAAGCAGATCACAGTCTTCTTCTTCGGGACAGCCATAAAAGTAAAATTAAAACTATAAAGAACTGATATTTTAAGTTTAAGTTGACAAATAGACAAAAAGAGATCAAGAATCAAGAATCTTTTATTGTCATTATGTTTCCATCCATCCATCCATCCATCTTCTAAACCCGCTTGTCATTATGTTTCCACATAATGAAATTTAGATTGGTGACTCCCAGCTGTAAATGTACAAGATAAAATATACAAAAATAAATATGTAACAAAAGACATAAATACGTAACGAACACATAAATATGTAACAGTTGTAAAATGTTACATACAATTCACCATTTGGAGATAAAGTTCAACCTGAAATTCATCTGTCAAAATTAAAAAACATCAACAATCTGCATATACGCAGTGAAAATTGCAGTGCAAAATTTAATAAGACTGTGTCAGTTTTCTTCTTCTCTAATGGGTGAAAATGCAGGAATTATTCTTATCATGTTAAACTACAATTTCTGATTGTAAGCAATTGAAGTGGTTGTCATTTGAAGGTCAGAGAGCCATAATTCAACCCACACTTAACTTGTTAATCTGTTATTTCACCCACATCTGTTCATTCTGTCTGTTGTATGATTAATGTCCGTGTATGGTAACGTTGGACAAGACAATGTCCGCCTCTTCACTTGGTTTTTTGGGGGGTCTTTGTGACGACGGCTGGCTGTGTTTGGCTCTCAGATCGAGGGGCTCTTCTTTCCAAGTACACGGCGCTTCACAGAGAAGACTTGACTCTGAAAATTCCTCCAGATAAGAGTTGCTAGGTGATGCTATTGTCAGATCGTCTTTGTTGTCACATATTCATAGCTGAATTGTAAGGTTCTTTATGAGGAGTGTCTCATTAGTAGTCATGTATTCATACCAGACCACCCCCTCCCTACTTGACCCCTCCTATACCAGTCGTGGGAAAGACAAGTCCTGGACGAGATGTGGAGGATTCAGGCAATTACTTGGAGGACGGTCAAAAAAGATTGTTCAACTTAAACACTCCTTCATTTTGAAGGGCGTCCAAAGTCCAAACATATTTGTACTGTATTATTGATGCATATTGTTTGAACCACGTGCAACAGGGAAAAAGGGAAAAAACAACTCCAACATAGATAAAACATTAATGGTTTCTGAGTTTAATCACCAAGTGGAATTATAGCCACGTAGCATGAATCATTTACATCCATGCTATGGTTTAGCTCCATCTTTAATTAAATCCCAATGCCATGTGCAAGACCAGGCAACAAAGCTTCTGTGCATACAAATGCAAGGACACTCAAAGAAAGACTCAGATGAAAACTCAAACGCCTCATATCAGAAAAAAACATAACTGTATATTTTACTTTGTTCAAAAATAAATAAAGCGCAACATTTAATACTGCAACTGAGTTTAAATTCATTTATTTATTCTTGCAGCCTCAAATTCTCCTTGCCAGGTACATGAGAACATGCTTACGTAAAACATTAGCACAAGACACAAATAATAAAGGATTAATATATTTATCCACCTTCTGAAAACCATATTTGAAATGTTTAATACTCATTTTCTTCTTTGCATTTGCACAAACTTTTGAACTATTGTACTGCTTAAGTACAACAATTACTATTACATACAACTGAGGCACTTGTACTTTAATTGAATATTTCCATATTTGGTACTTTGTACTTAAAGTCTCCTACATTACACCAATAAATTTAGTGGATGGTTGATGGTGGAGTTTTTTATGGAGAAAAAAAAGATGATCACCAACCCAAAAATATTGATTTGATAGTAGTTAAACAGTTTATAATATAGTCTAAAAGAGGTGATTCTGCATGATGAGCACTTTAACTTTTGATGCTTTAAGCAGATTTTATATTTGCTAATGATGCTTATGTGCTTCTAGTTGCAGAGTATTTTCACACTGTGGTAGAACTACTTTAGTAAAGTAAATCTGAATACTTTTTTTTCCAACACTAAAAAACCAACACTGATTATATATGATAATATTTGTTGGATGATAAATATGTTTAAATACTTTTGGTCCTTCAGGTACACTTCCCTGTCTATATTGTACCTTTAATTGAATATCTTAAATAAATACTTCCATGACAAATATAATTGATTATATTTGTATGGCTGAGCAGTCATTTGTAAGAAACATAAGATATGTAGGGTCGGCTTAGTTAAAATATACAAATGCGTGTGTGATATGATATTAAAGGGGATTTTATGTTTATGTGCTTTGGGCCGACAGTGTATGGCGGCCGTCATCTTTCTCAATGAAACAGGTGCGGGCGGAGCGTTCTGGCTCCGCCCCCTCATCACCATGTTTGGACAACTTCGACATTCCAGGGCGCGCGGGGCGGGGCGGGGCCGTGACGCCACCTGTTTGTCAATGGGCTGCGGGCTCGTGCTCCCTCACTCAGCCGGTGACTTAGCAGAGCCATCCGGGACCGGGCGGAGGACAGCCGGCACACTCGCACCACCACTTTTTAAAACTAAGGGAAAAGTTGTATGGAAACATGGAGCTCCGTCGGGTCAACCTGTTCTTGTTTTTATTTATTAACCACGTTTTTATCAGCCTTCAGTCGAAAGAACGTAAGTACTTTTATTTTCTTACGTAAAAAGAAGTGATTGTTGCCGTGCTGTCGCACCTCATGAGTCAGAGGGTTGGAATTTGAAAGCCTGCTTTAACTTTAACTTTTGCCATTATAAAGTTAAAATTCCTCATTTATGTATATATATGTTGCTTTTAGCTCTGTTTTGTTTTTCAGTCAGTACATAAAATATAATCTAGTGTGGAAATTGTGTTTGAGAATATATCCCGTTACTATTTGAACCTCGTCTAAACAATTAAATGATTAAAATAATAAAAAATATCACTTTTCAATACACACTAGTCTTTTTTTAAACGAATGACTTACTTGTATTTACTGGCTTCCTTCACCAGTTTGGGTTAGGGGCCACCTGCGAGATGTCTTAACATGACCGAGTTTTTGTTTCACTTGAGGTGCAGATTCATGTATTTTTCCCGTCATGGCAATTTCTGTGCCCACGCCTTTCTCAGACATTATTAGTCCTGTATGCAGGACCTGGAGGACACGGTCAATGAAGTCCTGAATCAGACCGACATGCTTGATTAAACTGTCAAAGCCTGGCATGTGCCCCCCATAAAGCTGCTGGCCTCCGAGATCAAGCTTTAATTGTACAGTCAAATTCTAGTCATTTTATACTTATTTAACAGCTTATTTAACAAAAAAAAGAAAGGGAAAAAAGAAATTCTACACAGTCTGTGAGGAATGTAAGGTCTGTAAAACATTTAACTTTGTTTAATTGTTATATGTCTATTAGATTATATATTTTTGTGTATAAGCAGGTGTCAGTGATTGCTTCTGTGCTTGTTTTAACTACATCATGTTTTTCTGTTTGTCTCTGTAGAAGTATTGCTGGATATGAGAGCTTCAGGATCAGAGTTGGGGTGGCTGACGTTGCCATATGAGAACGGAGTGAGTATTTATACCTCAACAGGCATTTTTAAGCCTTCAGGTTCAACACTTGAAACTGTTTTTCTCCCTGTAAGACAACAACTGAGTAAAAGGCAGCTGAGGATTGGCTGAAGTAACAATCTGAATACTATTTGGTAACAATAAGAGAGGCCGCTGTCTGCTCATTCAGCCCACTAAAAAGCTTTTTGGGATAGATGGAATGAGTGGCAGCTCGATGAGGTTTGGCAGAGCTCGGCTAGTCTTGCGTTGACTCTGCCCTTTCATAAAGAACCTATGAATGCTATTAAAATGTCAAGATTCAACCTCCATTTAAATTTACTGTACCAAAGTGCATTTTACACATTACGTGAGATTTTTTTTATTCCAACACTAAATCAGAAAACTAAATTTTAAGAGTTTTTTTTTTTTTTTGTCTCTTGATTCGTCTTTGAATTCGGAGATGATGCATGAGTAAAAGAGATGGGAGAACATGAGTAAAAGAGACAGAAAGACTGAACCATCCCTCAGTGGCTTTTCATCTAAATAAAGCAACAGGACATGGCCACTTCCACTGTGTGGGCTACGTTTTCTGTGCGGCTCAAAGATCTAAGGAGTCTCGTTTTATCAGATAGGATTTCCACGTCTGTTGAACTTTGCTCTGCTCTAATCCAAAGTTCTCACACTTGTAAACCGTATTTAAATTTGTAACAGAGATGAGTGTTTGCACTGCTGGCTTGAGCAAACGTATTTGTTTATTTTGTGCAGTTCAACCTGTTTAAGTAGACAACAGAAGTCAGATGGTAATTACAAGTAATTGCCTGAAATTCAGTATTTAATTTGGCCAAAATGTAGAGGATCGCATAAGTGTAACTATGGAAATCACAGTCCTCAATGATCTGTGGTGACTCATAAGGCTCTGCTCTAATCTAATAGTACCTGTTGAACTTGAAAATGAAGTGGAAAATACACCAAATTGATTAGTCTTTTTTCTGACAACTGTTAAAGTAATGTAAATTTAAGCATTGGTTTATTCCCTGAAACACACCAGTACAGCTAACAGGAGAGGTGTAACAATTTAATGTTAAATGGAGGCTTTTAATCTTTCTACTCGTCATCGCTTTCCTCTCTTAAAAAGTCTTAATTGCTGCCAATTTTGCTGCCATGCATTTGCGCTGTGCTTGTAAAGTTCATTTAGCTGCCATAAATCTTAGTTGGTATTCTACAGTAGTGTTTGCTGGATTTATGTGCGTCTCACACACATGCACCCTCATGTGTTGGTAGAAAACCACACACGTTGAGCGAACCGCACATGCCCAGGCCAATATAATCTTAATTTGTGGAAAAAAAACTCCAGCTCACTTCTGCACTTTATGAGCTCAGCATGAAAGAAGAGGTGTCTCATCAATAAAACTGGTTCTCCGCAAGAACAAAGCCTCTGAACCCTGTACTTACTCCCTGAAAACCATAACCTATCATTATTGTAGCTTGGTAACAAACTAACCCCACTCCTCTCTCTTTTTCTGTTCTGCAGTGGGAGATAGTCCAGACGGTGGTGAATGGCTCACTTCTCTATACCTACAGTGTTTGTAGCATAGATTCCACTGAACAGGATAACTGGTTACGCACAACATTCATCCAACGGCGCCCAGGGACCACACGGGTCTCTGTGGAGCTCCGTTTTGTTGTGCGAGATTGCAACACTTTTGGTGGCGCTTCAGTCTCCTGCAAGGAAACCTTCAACCTTTTCATCTCAGAGGCTGATGCTGACGTGGGAACCAACTTCCGCAAAGGCCAGTTCCGGAAAGTGGCCACCATCGCTCCTGATGAGGTCACGCAGGGTCGCGTTTTGAAGGTCAACACAGAGACAAAGACTGTGGGGCCTCTGTCCAAAAAGGGCTTCTACCTGGCTTTTCAGGACGTGGGCGCTTGTGTGGCGCTGCTGTCTGTCAGAGTGTACTACAAGACGTGCCCGTCCACAGTGCAGAGCTTGGCAGCCTTCCCGGAGACTGTGGCGGATGCTCTCAGGGAGGTGGAGGGGGCCTGTGTGGAGAATGCCATCAGTCAGGCCACCCCACGCATCTACTGCTCAGCTGAGGGAGAATGGGTGGTTCCCGTGGGTCAGTGCCAGTGTCTTGCTGGCTACGAAACCACTGGGGACTCTTGCCAAGGTAAGCACTGCCAGAAATACACCATGCACTCAACTGAGACAAGTTTGTGTTTCCATGTGAGTTAGAGTAAATGAAACACCTCCAACCACTGCTTTGGCAAGGTGTGAGGAATGAGTGCAGAGGAATGTTAATTGTGTCTGGTGCGCTTTGAAATCACAAAAAAACTCTATATCCCTCTAGAAGGTAGGTCAGGTACAGCAGGACTGGGCATGGGAAAGGGAAGATGTTTAGACCTGTTTGTTTAGTTTCGAGTCTGAGGCAGCCACAGATTGCTCCATGTGATAGAAATCACAGAGGGCATTTTGAAAGGTTCCTGTTGATACCTCATCTCTTCACCTGTTGGGCAATAGCGCATTCTTTCCAAAGCCTTTTTCTCAGGACTCAGAAATTGGGCCTGGGCTGAGGAAGTTTTATGGATAGGTGGAGGCTGGAGGTGATAGGTGTCCCAATTTCACACTACATTTCACAATTCTAAGAGCAGTTTGTTGTGTATTTACACTGAAGAACTGACAAAAGTATACAAGGATTTAAATATGTGTACTAAATTATACTGGTTTTGAATGAAGTGTTGACGGACGCTATTGTACCACAATTCACTGCTCAAAAGAAAATGAGGAGCTACTTAAAGCTGGAAAGGAGTTTAAACTAAAACAGTTAAGTATTAAGTCTTTGGAAAAATAGATTTCTTGTACACAAACTACAAAAAGCGTGTACTATAAAGGTTGGTGCCTATTGTGTAATGTATAGTATGTAGTGGAAATGGGGAAAAAAATTCAAAGGGACATATAAAAACGTTAAGAGGCAGGTCGTTTTTTAAAAAACACAAATACACAAAAAGCGACATGAACTTTTAAAACTAATTTGGGAACATACTGTTGACGGTTTGCACTTTTGTCTATTCATATGAGTGACACCCAAACTGAGGTTAAGTATGCAAAAACTCTGCAGTATGTACTGCCTAAAGAAAGACCTGTGAGTTCTTGTACATTAAACAAATAGACGTGCTGTGAAAGACACAACTGCGGCGTTCATACTGTATGTGCTGCCGCTGTTTGTGTAGAAGCTCGCCTGTCTTCTGGCGTCCTCGGGTGTGGTGTGTTGAACTGTCTGGAGGAAACGTGGGAGGAGAGAGGGTACAGAGGGAAGAGGAAGGAGGGAGGAAGGGCACAGTATGGTGCGGGGATTTCTGAAAGGAATTCTTTCACCCTCGCGTCACCTACAGCACTGATTGACTAAAGGAAGGGCCGTGTGAATGTGTTGGAATAACTACCTGTGTGGTGTGTCTTCTCTTCACAAGTATTTGTTTTGCGTCAGTTGCTAAGGCGACAGGAACCACAGATTATAGGGATGGGGCCGACACGCCTATCAGAGGTTAGACTGAGTCAGGCTGCGGTTTATGACTCCTGATGGTCCGAGATACCTTGACTGGCAGAGTTTGGTCTTTTCTTTAAGGCTTTTCCTGTTAGTGGGTAGATCATTCTCATCAGCTGAAAGAACCGAGAGATTAACTGATTAGTTGATTGGCAGAAAATTAATCGTCTATTTTAATAACTGGTTCACTGTGTCAGTCTTTTTTTTTTTGACCAAAAATGAAACTTATCTGTGTTTCATATCACTCTAAACTGAATGTCTTTAGGTTTTGGACTGTTGGTCAGACCAAATAAAACATCTCAAGATTTTACCTCGAGCATTAGGAAAGTTTAATTAAATTCATTATTTCATTATTCATTATATTGACTATCATCTTTCGAAAATGATCGCCAGATTAATAGTTAATAAAAAGCCCTAAATACAATGGATAGATATGTACTGTGCTTCAAAGAGTGAATGCTGTACTGAGGGTTGTAAAAAGACAAAATAAGAGAGCAAGGTGGGGAGGAAGCCAAAGCAGAGGAATGTTTCAGTCTTTGAGGTTCCTGAACTCTGAGCCGAGCACCTGAAACGGAAGTTGGCAGAGGAAGAGAGGAAATATTAATGAAGGGAAAAACTGGTGATTCCAAAGTCTGGAGGATGACCTGATTGTTGTGATTCAGGAAACCTGTTTTATTATATAAGTTAAAACAAGATTATGATGCTTGTAATTTGTTCCAACCAATTCCCTGAGTCCAATTTTAAGTTTACTAGAGAAAGCGATATCCTCCGAGGTTCACGGCCTGCATGTGGGTTCCACTGAAGAGCCCAACTGTTGTGGGAAAAGGAAGTAAAGTGAGATGAGGAGGAATGCTGACTGACACAAATAGGCAGGTTGGCCTCAGTCGCAGTCAAAGGGTGGGGAGCCAGTCGACAGTTGGTGCATGAGGGTGGTTAGTTCCATGGCTGCTTAGTTAGGTGTGGAGTGTAATTTAGTCAAGAGGATTAGTAGAGCAACAGGACAGCTGTTGGCCAATGACATGCCCCGCGTTGCCTCCCTTTGCTCTTTCATCCGGTTGTTAACACACACAACGAGCTCTCTAATCCATGTTCCCACTCATTAGAACAATGGGCCGACACAAAGAGCAAAAAAATAGATTCAATTAACAGATGCACCAATGCGGAACATAAGTCCTTTTCACATGTGGGTTGTAGTCAGGTAAGAGCGTGGGACAATTAGATGAACAATTTCTATCAACAAGTGAAAATAAAAGACAGTCCAATACAGGTTTTGGATTAAATGAGAACTATATTTTAACCTCTTTGTAAATTAACACAACTCTGATAAAATGTGTTGCCTTTATTTTGAGAATCCATCTTTGCCAGAGAATGCATTGACAATGTTCGTGTTCCTACACTGCACACATGCCGCCATTTGCGAGCTGCATAATGAGTAATGCAACATATTTATGGCACCACTCTGTCCAATCTCAGAGACAATAGATGAATGGGGCTGGAGTTTCTTTGGTACGTGACAGAGGTCCTGCTGCCCCAGCTCAAGATGAAATGGGCTGGCCCCCTTTTCTTATGCGAAAAGACCTCATCTACACCCCCAATGCCACCAAGTGACTCCCCAGGGAGAACTTCTGTTGGTGCTCCAGACCTTTGGCCCCATCCCCCATCCGTCCATCTATTCATCTTTATCCCTTCTACTCAAACTCAACCTGCTCCTTCTCCTCCACCGCGGCAATACTTGGAGTGCAAAGGTCCTTCTGCCTCAGCGGTGAAGAAACGCGACCACGTTGTTAATTCAGGATTCACTCAACCTCTTCTCACGGCCACCAACACAGGGGCCAGATGAAAGGCCCTTCCTGAGGGAGACAGCAGAATGAAAGCAGAGAGAGGAGATCTTTCATAAGATTCATTCTTTTAAACTTTTTTTTACTGTGCTAGAGCCCTTTATTGCCCCAGAAATTTTGGTTTCCATACAATCATACTTGTCTCCAGCTTTTCGTCTTTCCTGATTCTCCTGTCCTCCTAACTATTCAGCTATGGACGCTGTAATTTACGACCGGTGGTGGGGGGGTTAGCGGAAGGAAGGAAGAAAGGGAGGAAACATCAGCTCGCAGGCTGAACTGCAGCCCTTGCGTCCTGGTTTCTGTCCATCCTGCACGTTCATTAACCTCACATGCCCTGGAAAGCTGTTTATCTGTGTTCTGAAATGTCCATCGCAACCCTCCACAACAAATGTCCAAGGTGCCACTTCCTTTGGCAATAACACAAATATTATCTGCCAGGGGATATGACCTGATCAGATCACTTGATGGATTCGATCCAGTTGACACTGGCAGTGTGACCTGAGATCAGACCTCCAGGCAAAAAAGGCGAGTTGAGGCAGATAGTCAGGGAAATCCCTTTTCATTCCTCTGCATACAAAGACTCAGTGATTATAGGTTACTTACAACAAATGCTTCCTGTTGGATAGAAAGGGCTGGTGTTACAGAGACAGCTTCATTGTTTGCATTTTGATCAGTCATCCCTTCCTGTGTTTGTCTGTTTCACAGTTACTTGTATATGACATGCTTAAACTAACACACCTTCTTTCTCTCACACAGCATGCAAACCAGGCTACTTCAAGCCATTTGTATCGAGCGAGTTTTGTAGGATTTGTCCTGATAACACCAAGCCCTCAGCAGCCGGCGCCACTGAATGTCAATGTGAGGAAGGGTTCTTCCGCTCCCCTTCAGACCCTCCTACAGCAGCCTGCTCTGGTAACAGCAGTCAAATTTACTGACAAAGTCAACTTTTAGCTCATTAGAGGCAGGTGAGAAGATCAAGCTAACTGTTCTGTGTCATCTACGTCTTCCCCAAGCTCCACCTAGTGCCCCTCGTGACCTGAGCTCCACCACCATGTCAGCAGAGGGCAGGCTGCAGCTGTCCTGGAGCCCACCGCTGGTTACCGGGGGCCGCAGTGACCTCACCTACAGTGTGGTGTGCGAGCTCTGCGACGGGGCCTTGTGCGTCCCCTGTGGCGAGAAGATCCGGTTTGAGCCAGGCCCTACAGACCTGCAGGATGCTACGGTCATCGTTAGTGACCTGGATTCTCATCTCAACTACACGTTTACCGTGGAGACTCACAGCGGCGTGTCCCAGTTCGGGACTGAGAGGCCCACTGTGAGCATCACCACTGCCCTGGACTATACAGGTGGCTATACAGTTTTTTTCCTTTTGCTTTGATAGAACTTTGTGTTCTGATCAAATCGGCTTTACTTCATTGTTAGGGGTTCCAAAGACTGAATTCAACTATGTTTCACAGCCGGGGTCTCTGAGCCCATAACAGAATTAATGTCATTTTCCACTGGAATGTGTCATTTATTCATAAAATTAGGAAATTTCAGGTGATAAAACGATATTAAATATGTTTTTCAAGCTGTTAAAGAGGGTCTGTGGTCTCCAGGACCCTAAACAGACCATGAGGTTTAAAAATCATTGTACCAAAAGAAGGCTTACTACACATAGAGGAATTCAGTCTGACCCACTGAGGCTGTCATTTCCAAAGACTATGATTAGTCACTAACCATTATTTTGCTTTCTGTCTCTCATTGGATGTTAGATCCCCCCAAGGTGAAGTTAATCCATCTGGATGATCGCAGCCCCACCAGTCTGTCTCTGTCCTGGACTCTGTCTCGCAGGCCTCCAGCCCACATCAATCACCGCTATGAGCTTATGTACCGCAGAAAAGTAAGACCAGAGCACTTTGTATTCTTTTTTGTCTCCCACTCTTCAGTCAAAATTGTCAAAATACTTTAATCCACCCACTTTTCTTCTTACAGGATGATAATGGTGAGCGTGACGTGACCACCTACATGGTCCTGATTTTGGAGAAAAATTCAGTCGAGATTAACAACCTCACCCCAGACACTACTTACATGGTCAAGGTCCAGGCAATGAGTCCTGAAGGCAATGCGGGCAGCTACAGCGTGGAACACGAGTTCCATACTTCACCATTAGGTACCAGCAGCCTTAAAGTCTATAGAGTATGAACTAGTTTGTACGAATGTCTCTCTGTATCAACTTTAACATAACTGAGATGATAAATGTTTCTCTCTCTGTGATTTGTACAGCTGAATCTCAGATCCAAAACAAGTCCACCATGGTGATGGGAGCTGTATTTGGAGTTGCGGTTATTCTGCTTGTTGTGGTGGCCGTCCTGATGTTGCGTAAACGGTTAGTAACAACACTCTTCATATCCACATCCAACGCCTGTGTCATTCAGATAAATGTTATCTACAGACCTGCAAACTGTGTGATTATGTGCCACAAGCTCGAGTAAATTAAAGATATTTTGGTATGACAGCTCAGCGAGGGTTTATCAGTAATAATAGCAGGTGCTGCAGCCTTGCCTCTTTTTCAGCAGAGACTGACCTACAATTAATGTAAAGCCAGTCTGTATTCTGTTTAGTCTTATGGTGATTATTCATGTTTTCCTCTCAGGAGACTCAACTCCCGCCGCATGGGAGGACCTGAAGATCCCTACTTTTCAACAGGTAAGAACACCATTCATCACATGCAAAAACAATTCAGTATGACTTAGTTAAGTTATTATTTAGACTAATACTCTGATCATTATATCGTCCTTAGATCAGCTCAAGCCTCTGAAGACTTATGTTGATCCACACATGTATGAGGACCCTAACATTGCCATCCAGAAGTTTGTCACAGAAATCGACCCAAACGCCATTAGCAAACAAAAAGTCATTGGCGTTGGTGAGTGTTTTTGAAATCACCTACCTTCCATTTAAAGAAATCTCAGAGCGCCGTTTGTAACGTTTCCCTCCTGCTGTCCTCCGCTGATCAGGAGAGTTTGGGGAAGTCTTTCGGGGTGTGATGAAGACTCCCAAGCAAGGGGAGGTGGCTGTGGCGATCAAGACCCTCAAGCCGGGGTACTCTGAGAAACAGAGGCAGGACTTCTTGAGCGAGGCCAGCATCATGGGTCAGTTCTCACACCCAAATATCATCCGCCTGGAGGGAGTTGTCACCAAATGTGAGTCGTTAGCCTCAGACAGAGGTCAAACAATCATTCACAACTGATTTGTATCAATTGCTTTTATGCTTTCTTTTTTCTAAACAGAACTTTTTGTTTTAATTTTCAGTCAAGCATGCCATGATCGTGACAGAATACATGGAGAACGGCGCTCTTGACACATATCTGAAGGTAGGTGCTTTCATTTTGTTGTGAATGGGCAGGCCAAATATCCTCCAGACTTAATCATACTATTTTTAGTACTTAAGATTTCTATTCTTTTTCTATATATGTATCTGTATATTTCCCTAAATTGGCTTATAATAAAGAAATAGGAGGCAATAAGTGCAAAAACAAGTTGTAGTTTTTATGGAGGGTTGTGGCACTACTTATTGGTCAGGTGCAATACCTTCTATATATAGAGTTAGATGCAAAAAACAAAGGGAAGTTGTGTTTAACAGAAATATGACACTGTGACACATTAAAAGTCTTTTAACAATAAAGTAATAACAATTTTTTCTCCTTTAGGGCCGGGATGGAGAGATTCCATCATATCAGCTCGTGGGCATGCTGCGTGGAATAGCTGCTGGCATGAAATATCTCTCCGACATGAGCTATGTCCACCGTGACCTTGCAGCAAGAAATGTTCTAGTTAACAGCAACCTGGAGTGTAAAGTGTCTGATTTTGGCCTGTCGCGTGTGCTGGAGGATGACGCAGAGGGGACCTACACAACAAGAGTAAGTCTAACAGCTATATTTCACAGTCTAAAAGTATTGCAACAGACAACAAAATTTTTTTTCCAGTAACAAATTAAGACTGTTAATGGTATTTTTACTCTCAAGTGTCCAATCTAAAGTGTTGGTCTTTCATCGCCTTGTGTTTCCACTCCGTTGACTCATTAAATATGAAATGTTAATGTTTCTTTTCTGTCAGGGAGGTAAAATCCCCATCCGCTGGACTGCCCCAGAGGCTATTGCATACAGGAAATTCACTTCAGCCAGCGACGTGTGGAGCTTCGGCATCGTCATGTGGGAAGTCATGGCATTTGGAGAACGGCCCTACTGGGACATGAGCAACCATGAGGTATGTCTTTCCAGCTGTTACGGTTGAGTTGAAGGATCGTTTTGGCCTGTGTAGGTCAAACTTTAATGTGTATTACTGCAGAGAGTTTGTGCTGGGTAGGTGGTGATAGAAAGTTGCCTGACTTCCAGTGTAGTTTCCCACCATCCTGTACAAATGAACCGTTAACGTCAACATATGAACACAGCACCTTTTCAGACTTTTCAAACTTTTTGCCTGTCACTATGCCCATAATTATACTTTGTATCTAAGCACTGCCTTCAATCTGCTGCCCCCCCGTCTCTTCCTCAGGTCATGAAGGCTATCAATGAGGCCTTCAGGCTTCCTGCTCCAATGGACTGCCCATCCGCTATCTACCAGCTCATGCTCCAGTGTTGGCAGCACGACCGCTCCAAACGACCTCGCTTCTCAGACATTGTCAACATTTTGGACAAACTGCTCCGAAGCCCAGAGTCTTTGAAAACCATTGCTGACTTTGATCCACGGTATGAACATTAGTTCTGATAGACGATTAGAGAGTAAATGAAAAGAAATGGTCATGTAAGAGTAAAGAAAAAATAAAAACAGGAACAGTCTGTTATGCAGATAGATTACAATCATATGTTCAAACTGTTTTCAGCGGTAATATGAACAAAGAAATCCTCATGCACACTTTTGCTCATTAAAGGATTAGATCAACCCTTTGACAAATAGATAGAGCTTGTTTGTTTAATCTGTACTAAAATGACATGTAAAAACAATTTGCTTCGTTATGCAGGGGATTTTATTTTTCAGTCTGTGCTTGTTGTCTGGCAACTATTCCTGGCCAAGAAATACTCCCATATGAGACTCTTTATTATTATTTATTATAATTTACGAACCTTTGTTGTGCAGTAATGAGTAGACAAGACCAATATTCGTCTTCTTTTTTAATTCCAATATCTGTCTCCCACATTTCCCTAACTAAACTAAGCAGTATAAGTCATGGTAGCTGCCATTACAAGATGATATATTGTTGAAACATGTCATGGAACTGCAGTATGTTGACATTAAAACTGATTCATTCTTGTTCAAACATCAGCACAGTACAAACAGAGCAAAGTACATAATGTAGCAGTAAATATGAGTAACCTAAACACACTTTGTTCTTTGCAGTGTGTCCATCCGCCTGCCCAGCACCAGCGGCTGTGACGGCACCATGTTCAGGTCGGTGCCTGAGTGGCTGGAGTCCATCAAAATGAGCCAGTACAGCGAAAGCTTTACTCGCGCTGGAATCACGACCATGGAACAGGTGGTCGCCTTGAGACATGAGTAAGTGCACACATGGCACAGGTGCAGCTCTACCACAGCATTGGTCTTATCTGGCACCAGGCCACATTTTACAGTAACAGAGAGAGTATTGAGCTCTCAGCTTGAACACTTGTTATCCAGTTTGTGAATGCAGAAATACTCCACTCTGCCTCTGCCCATGTCATTCTTCTCATTCTCGACTGCCATAACTGGTATCTACAGCAGGGTTTACCAACCTCTGTTTTATCTGACGTACCCCCACAGCCCTGTACCATTTCATCAACACTGACAGTTTTAACCATTTGTTCTTTCCTTTAGCTAACCATTTTACTACTTATCCATTCTTTTATCTAACTATTCAAATCCTTTAGTCACACTTCTAGCACCCTACTGTATTTCAGTCCAACCAATCCAATTCAACCTTGGTTGTAAATCATTTACCTACAAATACCATCATGGTCTCTTTATGTAAAACAGACAATTGTTTTTAGCTCACTAAAATAGCATGATTTATCTTTTCCTTTCAGAGACATCAGGAATATTGGAGTGCGGTTGCCCGGTCACATGAAGAGGATAGCATATAGCATCCTGGGTTTGAAAGATGAGACAAGCTCGCTCAGCGTGTTTGCGGTGTGATCTAAGCATTCTTCCACATCAAACTGCACTGACCGGCCATGCCATTTCACTCGTGGACAAGGAGGACTGTGGGGGGTTGAAACTGAGCCACGCTGCTTTCCCTTCTTTGTGGCAGTGTGGCAAGACTGAAGTGGACCCTCCAAGCCACTCAGAAAGGACTGAGATTGAAAACACTTAAGTACTTTATGATAACAGAAGCCGAATAATTTATCTTTATGTAAAAATGTTTTATATGTTGAATATGAACAAGTTATGTGATGTAGTAAATAAAACAATTATAAAAGTAAGTTTGCTAAATGTGAGACAATATGAGAGTGCTTGGCTTATATTTACTGAATGACTGAACTGAAATATTTGATGCTCTTTGTAATTAAGAGCGTTTTCCTCCAAGCACCCACTTTATCTTGTCAGTGTTTCTGGATATTTGAAACTGTTTATTTGACTTTATTTGTGATCAATGAGACTGCTTTTTCTTAATGATTATTTCACTCAGGGCAAAGAATCATACATTCTTATGTTTTGTAGTTAGTCTCTGTATCACAAGATGCATTTTCCTCCAGTTGTCTTTTTTTTTTGTTTACATCACGTCTTAAACCAACAATTTTTATTTAATATTTATTTTTATTTTATATTTATGTCATTTGTTACATGAGAAATAACTCTGATATGGCACATGTTAGCCATGCGGTGTCTGTCTGTGTTTAAATAAAATCAGTGTTGCCTTGTAACTGAATCATATTCTTAAATTGTTGTATTTTCATTTTTTTATCTGTCTGAACTGAAACTGAAATATCTCTAAGTGTAAAATGATTGCCATGAACTTTTAACAGACATTTATGTTTCCCCGAGGGTGAACTCTAATGAGTTTTCCTTGAACACCACCAGCAGACTGATCATTTTGTTTAGTGGTAAAATGTCTTGTCAACCATCATCAAGACAAAATTTCAGTTGGCCATTTGGTTCATGACCAAATACGTGGAAAACAATGACACTCCTCTTAGGCTCAGCTGTACTTTTTTGGTTAGCAGCAACCATAAACATGCTATCACGTGAAATTAGGATGGTAACAGCGAGGAAAATACTGATGATTTTTAAGAAATAACAGCTAGCACAATACATATTACAAATATATATTCCTTACATCGCTGATTGATTATGATGATCGTTCTACTTTTCCTCACAATGAACTTTGAAATACTACAAAACATACTGTATCTATTAACACACTCACACTCAAAACCTGATAAACTATTCTGATATACAGCAGGTTGCTATTTCACCTCCCCCTGGCCAGTTAGTACATTTACAGCAATTATATCCCTTAGCCTTTATTAACTGACGATTATAATCGATAACGATTTATTTACAATTTTACATACAGCTGTGTATCAGTACATACCAATATCCCCATATGTAGGGGAACAAGGTTATGGAAAAAAGGATGTAACAATTCAGGAGTTTACAAAGAAGTTTAAATTCTCCATGCTACGTTACAGAGAGCAGAGAAAAAGAGGAGACTAAATTAGAGATCTGTTTACAAATTGACTAATTGCATTTGTGATTACAGGTACACTAAAAGTAACAAATTATGGCAACTAAGCTAAAACTATTAAGAATTTAATATTTTCCTTTGGAATGAAATGATAATTATATAAATATGTACAAAACATTTAATACAAGAAATTATACTTGAGTGAATATATTCAACATTCTGTTGATTTATTATAAAACAATCTGATATGAATGTGACACTCACAATAAAAGTATATCTCTGATGTGTAATGATGTGAAATTATAATCTAACTGCATGCTTGTTTGTGTATGTATGTGTGTGTGTGTGTGTGTGCTTGTGCTTGTCTCTGTCGGTATGTGTGTCAGGATTCTGTGGAATCTTTGGACCTTACATCATGAAGACATTCTATCCTTTTATCATTGTGTCACATTCTAAAGTGGCATCACTCTAGAAAGACCTCCTTAACACACTGGACACACCACTAGGCAGACACACAGCGCACCTGGTTGGATTGGAGATGTTTTCTTTGTTATTCAAGGTTTTTCTTAACTTTCAGATGCCCATCGCTTATGGACCCACATGCAATCATTGTTCCACTGTTTGTGGAAGGGAAAGAAGATGCATTTTTTCTTGTCATGGCAGTCCTTTTATAACTCTGATGGTGGGTGGTGATTGAGATCGTTCAGGTCTTGTAGCAGGTAGTGTAGCTGTTTAATATAGCCAATTGCAATCCTGTCAGATGACGGAAAATGTTATCTTCAAGTAGAACAAACAGCAAAAAATCTAATCAGCACTCAGGAACACGAGGAGCATGAAAAGGAGTGAAATCCTGAACATAACACCTAAAAGGTAAGGATCTACATTCTGAGTCTGAAGTTCATACCATTTTGCATTATCCTTCCCAAGGATAGTGTACAGTCATAACACCTGAGAGCCTTGGAAGACGGCCCCTCATGCAAATCTTCTCAAGGATACTTCCAACTTGACCTTAACTAAAGGATTAGTGGAAGTTGTTCCTTTGTCATTAGTGGGTAGTGTCATAGTGAGGATTTCTTTCTTCTTTTGCTCTTTACTTTTTTATTGTCTTTTATACTGTCATGGCACCTGAGAGCCTTGGAAGACAGTCCCTCATGTGCAAATCTTCCCAAATATACTTCCAACTTGTCCTTGACAAAAAGATTTGTGGAAGTTGTTCCTTGATCACTAGAGGGTGGTGTCATAATGAGGATTAAAGAGTCTTTCTAAAACTCACAGACCAACATATTACTCTTGTCAGCCTCCATGCTTAACAACATCACACGGACTAACTCGCTAGCACATCACAGTGCACAGCCACAGGTAGATTGATTATGGAGCGCTCCCTATTAACTACCTCACCAAAAATTGACTTGCTGATCCCTAGTCTTCATACATGTACTGGCGGTGGGGATTTATGTACCAAAAACCATCTGTATTGGGAAAGACAACTTGTCCCAGCAAATACTTCAGGGTGTTCCCGAGACAACTGCTGCTAACTGCACGGACAACACACACAATTTCAACTTTTCCTTGTCCTCTAAAGCACATTGTCATAATCTGTATTTCTTTATATTTTTAGCATAGTGTTTGTTATTTTTACTGTCAAGTGTACTTTTTTTTTTTTCTAGGTTTTGTACTTTTTCTTGTTGTCACTGTCAAGACACTCTTGTGCAAATCTTCCCAAGGGAACTTCCAAAGTCAGTCAGAGGGTTTTTGCAAGTGTTTCCCTGCCCGCTAGAGTGTGTAGAGCACTTCTTAAGGGAACTTCCAAGTTCATCTGACCTGTTCAAGTCTTCCTTCAGATCTTTCGGATCTTTCAGATCTTTCGTAGCGATCTTTTCGTGCCTGTTACCGTATATATGTCTGTTTCTCTTTCACAGAACTGAGGCGCCTGTGTTCTGGACTGTTTGTTATGTTGTGACTGCTTCTTTTTTCCTTCTCATTGGCTATGACTCTCCTTCAGTCAGGTTGATGGAATCTGACTGCCACTCTTCCATTAATATCTACGTCCTATCTAGGTCTTTGTCCTTCAGAAGGCTGTTCTTTCTATATTTCTGTTTATAACTGTTGCTGCATCGTGTTAATTCAGACTCACAACACCTCTTCTCTATTTTTGTTTTGTGTGAATAGTGTCTGAGTTTTGTGAGTGAATGAGCAGTCCATCTCGTTTTCCTGTCTCAGTGGTACAAAAGAGTCTTGTGTGGTACTTATCAGCTCCAGTAGCACAGTATCTCTATTTATCTTTACTGCTGTTATTTCCCTGATGAACTCCAACTTTGTACAGTCAATAACAATAACATAATTCTATATTATATCATTATGATATATTAATAATAATGATCTTAATATATTATCAGCAGTATTATATTACTGTTTCCCCATTGCAATTTTGCTACTGCAGTTTTGTACATTTTACACATAGCATTTTTACATATATGTAAAATCTAATCACTATTGTGCATGAAAAAGGAATATAATGTGTTTATCTATCTTTTGTTAGTGTTATGACTACAATGGCAAACACTTTAAATTACTTTTCAGTGCAAGACTATAAACTCCATATTTAAATGGAATATATACATTCAATATTCAATATCAACTGGATTACTTAAATAGTTTCAAAAAATGAGAATGAAACTAGATTCAAGGAGACTATGTGTGTATCATCATTTCATAAAGAAAACCAATAACTATCATTTACACAGTGATAAAAACATCACAGTATGCCAATTACAGAACTGGAATGGCCTGTGATCAATATATGAGGTAGGTCTATTTATTTTTTTTATTCATTTGTTTATTCACAACTAGGAGCCAGGAGAGGGCCAATAAACGTGTGTTCAGTTTGATGTTTGCTATTAAATAAGCTCCGTAGCTAGCTAATATTTGCTCCATTGTTTTGATAGTTGGGTAGCTTTAGACCATTGTGAACCTTGGAAACAAAATAAAACAACTTGATCTTGATATATAGAAATGGCCTATATTGTGAAATGACAAAAGTAGAAGCCTGTGTTGCTTAATGATGAACTCGTAGGTCAGCTGTTGCAAGCACAGACAGTTTGCACCCCATAGGGAGGATGTTGTTTTATTAATCGGCTGCTAGGTCAGTGAAATTAAGGCCTACTTTGGGCCAGAAAAGGACATTGGGCAAAGTGTTAGCCTACATTGGTCATTAATATTAATATTTTATATCTTGTAACCCTTATGAAGACGTAGTTAAGTACTTAGGTTTGAACGTGTCCTAAGAGACAGGCCCATCATGTGACCGCAAGTTCACCACTGGCTAACTGGCTTCATTGGGAGTGTGTGCAGGAGAATTTGGAAGTACGGAAGTCTTAAGAAAGGTTCATCAGCCATACCATGAATTGCAACATCAGGTAGGTCCAAGGATACAGTGAAGTAGGCTAAACAAGTCATTGATCATTCTTTGAAATAATAAACTTATATCTTATGCATGAAGCCAATAGTAGGACATAAGACAAGGAATTACGTATAAGAATTCACCTGCAAGACAGAGTTTCCCAGAGTTTTATTAGATACATATGCTTCTCTTAATTTAGCCTAATGAGGGACAGAGGTCAGGGGTAATCCAGGGGCAGGATTGGGAAACTCTCTAAGGAAAATATCTAGGCCGAGTGCAATGTTACTCAGTCTTGGTCCTGACCTGAATGATTTCGATGCCTTTCTGCTCAAGCATACCTGATTGAAATGATAGACTCTTTATCAATAAATTGCAGGGCTTGATAACCAGCCCATCATTTGAATCAGGCGTAGTGGTGCTGTAGGCACACATTTAAAACGTAAAGGTCAGAGGGCTCCAGGAGCATGGTTGAGAAACATGATTATGTCAAATAATGTGCCCTATCCAAAGTGCACTACAGGCCTGCACAAGGCATTGGTTTGTTAGTTATTTAGATTCATCTCTTATCTTGTTTTAACAGTGACTACACTCCTTTCCAAGATGCACTGTTCTACTAAAAACATGTTTGAAAAAACAAAAGCTGTATGACAAACGTGGTGGTGTCACCAAGTGTTTCAGTAAGCAAAACAGAAGGAAAGAAATAAAAAAATATCTATAAAGGACTACACAGTTCTGGGAAAGATTAATGATTGCTGTGAAATGAAAAAATAAAAGAATGCAAAGCAGTTGTATAAATGTACAAATGACATTGGAAATTGAATTGGATATCAAATGATCTGATCAAAAGATATACAAGGATACTCAATTTTTATCTATTTATCAGTTTGGATTTCTTTAATAATGAGCTCTACAATCTCATAGGGCTTATTTTGGTGGTGTCTGTCATCCAGATGGAGCTGATCAACCTCAGTGACTTTGCCAAGGTGGGGCAGAATGTCACACCTACACTCCACTGTGCTCCATCAAGTCACAGTACTCAGCCATGTTGAACCACACCTCTGTAAGATTTTCACTGGAAATTCATTAGTACAGCGTCTTTTTCATGACAAATCCCAACATGCAGAGCCTTAAAAAACTCATGTGCAATATAAATTTGGTCTAAAAGCTATTTGACTGTGTCAACTTAATTGCCATAAAGTTATGAAAAACAGTTAATTCTGTCTAGCGACTAATATTTATAGGTTATTGCTTTCTACGGAAACACTTCCACACCCTTTCTCACACAAACGCAAACATATGCTCTCACTCAGGGGTGCGGCAAGAAATGCAGGACCCCTCGACAACAGTTCGACAATAGTTCTGACACACTGAATATCTACAATCTGTGTCATGTTCCAGTGCAGCTGAATCACACAGGCACAAGCATTCAGTGGACTATAAAAGACTCATATAAAGTGACACTCACTACAGAAGAATGACCAGTCCAAGATCTATACAGCAGATACATTCATCTACATAGAGACATCCACATCCTCAGCCTGTATGGAGAAAGGTCGGGGTATTTTTTCTGAGGATTCAGCATTGCCTCCTCAGAAGACCAGTAGAGAAAGCAAATTTACAGGTCAGATAAACAAAACAGATACAGTCGGTTTGTCATTTTACACAGCAGGTTTCGAGATTTACAAGCTGTAAATGACTTCTTTCAGGCCATTCATATCCCACGGGGAAGATTGAGGTCCTTGGAGACATTTTCCAGTTCACGGTCGACGTGAGTGAATTTTCCCCAGAGGATGTTATCATCACATCCTCCAACAACCTGATGGAGGTGCACGCTGAGAAGGTGAGCCATCCAGTCTGCGTGCTTTAGAAAATGGCAGATGTTAAAATGACAGATGTACTGTGCAACAGTAACCACAGAACCGTAAAGAGGCCTGTTGTTTGATTGCTGAATTAGACTGCAGATGAATCATTGTGCACTGTTTTTGCAGCCTACATGAGATGGTAATCATCTAGATGATGAGAATAGGAACATATAAGTGAATTAAATTACTTGAGTTGAATCCAATGGATTACTGGAGCTGAGTTTACATAAAGTCCTTTCTTTATGTGATCATGGAAATTTGAGTTAGGGCCTAATTTTGAGTTATAAAACTTAAATTTAGAAGAACTGAAGGTTTAGGGATTGTGCTAAAATGTTTGTATCAGCATGCGTAAAATTAAACAATTTTCTGAGCGTAACTTTTCAACACCGTAACTTTCTGCTTATCTGTTCTTGTCTTGAAGCTAGGAGAAGATGGCGCCATCACAAACACCTTTTCCCACAAATGTAAACTACCATCGAATGTGGATCCCACCTCTGTGACCATAACCTTGGAGACCAACGGGGTCCTGACTGTGAGAGCTCGCAGAGCAGCTGAGTACCTGAGCTTGCCTCTCTGCGTTTGACATTTCACCACTGGAGTTTGGTGACATCTAGACGTGGATGAAGGAACTGTCCAACATGTCATTCACATACTGCTGGAAAAGTCCTGTTCCAGTGGACTTGAACCTAGCAGCACTACATATGCTATTTTAAAAAGTGTGATTTTGTATGAGTTTGTGCATTAACTGAAACATTATGTGCTGCAACTCCGCGAGGCTTGTTCCTACATTTGAATGAGCTTCACCGTACAGAATGATGAATGTGCAGAGTTCAACACTGGAATGACTATTTTCACATTCATCTGGTGAAAGTGGAAACTTTCCATGTGCTTGTTTAAAATCCTATTTTCAGGGGTGGACTTACAAGAATGATTTAAATAGTTTTGTTTCCTTTGGTGCTGACATTAGCTCTCTTCATACCCCATAATAGCTTTAAAAACAATTTAACTTAACAGAACCATGTCAATTAACTGTGATTCAAATAATTGAATAAGTTTGCATCCTCATTACTGTCCACACCTGCATGGACACAAAGGCCTCACATCACTTCCCCCAATTCTGGTAGCTTGTGATGTTCCCTTCGGGGGCTTCAAAAAGTTGTCAATTACAGCTTTACAATTACGGCACTCAACAATGTCGTTTATAGATGAAGGCAACATGTATGCATTTAACTAGGCAGTTACAGTACATATATAATTACACTTCTTATATAATAAATTGCTATTCACTTTAAGCCACTTTAAAGTCTATAAGCTAACTCAACTTTTTTGCACTATAACCATATATATTTGCACTGACTATGCCATGTCTTATTTGTTTTTCCAGTTTGATTGTATTTGTTTTGTTTATTTTTGTTGTGGTTTGCTTATTTTTGTTATTTCATGCACCAAGGGTTTGAGAGAACTGTAATTTCAATTCTCTGTATTGTCCTGTACATGCTGCAGAATTGACAATAAAGCAGACTTTGACTTTGACTTTGATCTTGTCACACAAAAGTTCAATCATTCTGTTAAAATCTTTGAAATGGCATATATTCTTTCTCCCTCATTAAAAATCATCAATTTATCAATATAAGTTGAACTTCTGGGTACCAGGTGCCTGTAAAGTTCATTCCTAGCAGAGACAGAATGTGACAAATTACTTTTATTAAAGTATTGTATTGAAATACAAATTATACATCCTTGTACTTTACTTGAATCTTTTCAAGCCATTTTCTGCTTCTACTTTACTATATTTCAGAGGGAAATAATATACTTTTTACTCATCTACATTTATTTAACAATTGTAGTTACTAGTTCCTTTACAAATAAAGTTGTTTGCACAAAACATAAGGAATAAATAGCACATGGTGTTTTGTTATAAATCAAACTATTCAAAAGCATGATATATTTGATATATTTGCCAATCACAGCAAGACAAAGTGGCACCTTACAAATGTAATATAAAGTAACAGTTACAGAATAAACAAAAATTAAAATAAACAAGCCTTTGTAAACAAATGATTGTATTTGACAAAATTGTGCAAAACCCATAAAATACAAATCTCTGACAGAAAATATGCTTTGGTTAAATGTCTCATAAGCCCAAGATACATTAATTACAACTGTCCTGGACACTATAAACTCTTTAATTCATGTGTTTTTGTGTTTGAAAGTGTAGACAATCAGACTTCAGGGATGGCATGCTTGCATTTTCCTGATTATACTTTCATACATTTACTTATACATTTACTTACTAACAGTGTGGTATAAGTTCATTTAATTAAGTAAAAGATCTGAATACTTATTTCCCCACTGCATCAGTGTAGTCTTTTAATTTACTACTTTAAACACGTGTCCGGTGGGTGGCAGTATTGCGCCTGCGCCCTGATTAAACCAAAGAAGAAGAAGCCGTGACGTCACACAGGCGTTGTCAAGGGATGTTTTAGTTTACGGAAGTTTTCATCAGTTTTCTCCATTGTCAGACTTAAAAGTTGAATTTTCTGACTCCAACTGTGGTCATTAAATCGCTTTGGGGTTAAAAAAGACTGCTTGAAGTATGTTGATACTAATATCGATGTGAGGAACTCCTCAGAGTTTAAACTGAGCTTAGCAGTGTGATGCTAACTGAGTAGCTTCAGCATAATCAACAACAGCAACAACAAAAACAACCTCATGGCTCAGGTTCCTCCTCCCGGATCGATCATAGTGGCTGACTGGCATCGATGTAAAGACAGTAAAGAATATTTCAGCAAAATCCTTCACAAGAAGAGACGAAAGAACTTCGGTATGACAAATAAACTATAACTACATTGAAGATGAAGTTTTCAAAATCAGAATCGTATCATGCACACATTTATAATGTAACCAGATTTTGATTATACAGCAAAGTATATCAGTACATTTTTTAACCAAAAAAACACTTCACACTTTACTTGAGGCATTTCATCTCATTTCATCATAATTTCACCTGTCAGTGCTTCAGTGGAAAGAAATACAGTAAATGTCTGGAGGAGAAATGTGCATTTCTTTTTATTGATCACCAACAAAAAAGGTGAAGGCCCCATGTTATTGTTTGTGGACACAGCGAATACTTTAAAGATATGATGCTGGTTCTGTCATTGTGGCCTCTACATGAAGGGAGACAACTAATTTAATTATTTCTTAAGAGGCTACAGAAATATTTTATGTACTTATGTGTGAGTTTGAGTTTTATGAAGATGAAACAGAGCAATGTAAAGAAAATGTACATGATACAAGCATGATTCAAAGTGTTTCAGTGTGATATCTTACTATCAAAGTGAAATCACATAAAACAAGATGACAGAACAAAATGGCATCAAAGTAAATACCGTAGCAGAGAAAAAACAATGTTAAACAGCCAGAGGACATATGATTATGGTTTGTGATTTTTTGATATAATTTGTAATGACCTCTGATGACTGGAGATTGATGAGCAGTTGGGGGAGATTTATAAAAGTGACATATGCATGATGTGTATTTGATAAATAAGAAAATATAGATTTAAAATATTTCATACGGTCTCATGTAGAATACAAACTTAAAATCATAATTTTAAGACCTATAAGTCGCTGTGATCTTTGACCAGACAGTTTTGATGCTGACAGTAAAGATTACTGTTTGAATAATTCACAAATGATAATCACAGGCCTGTTGGAGTCTCCAGTGATGCCCCCACATGTAGCCGTGGACACGGTCCACTATAAGATATTCATCTCTGGCAAAAGTGGAGTCGGGAAAACTGCTCTTGCTGCACGTCTGGCTGGTCTGAATATTCCCAACATGCACTATGAAACCACAGGTAGGTCCCGCTACACTAACCAGGCACAGTAGTTTATACAATTAAAAACTCTTTAGTTTACAGGTTAATCAGGAAACATGAATATTCATCAAATTTGTTTTTGTTTTGTTGTTCAAGGTATTGAGACGACAGTGGTGTATTGGCCAGTGAAGTTGAGAGAAAGTGGGAGAGTGCTTTTCTTCCGCCTGCAGCTGTGGGACTGTGGAGAGAACGCCTTACGTAGATTTGACCATTTGCTCCCAGTATGTTTAAAAGAAAAAGTATATTCACACAGTTTTTTACCAGCTAAATGTGAAATAGAAAAAGGAGTGTGCTCACATTATTCATCATCAAAAATACGTATTTTAACACCATCACACCAAATGTTTCTTTGTCTCTTCCAGTCCTGTAAGGAGCAGGTGGACGCTGTCCTTCTCCTGTTCTCCTTCACTGACAGGACATCTTTTGATGATCTGTCGAATCAAATTGCCAAATGGACTGGGCCATCTGTGGGATGTGTTGTGAAATTGGTGGTTGGCACCAAATATCCTTTTATGGTCTTTTGCAAAATTTACATATTGATTTTACATAAAACTCAACATACTTAAAGTAACTATCTGTCGTATACTGCGTCGCTCCACTGTATTTGAAATGGTACATTGACACTTTGCTACAGTGGTTTTGATTCTATATGGTTCCTTAGAATGAGAAGAATGTTCACTTTTGATCTGTTAAAGTGTTTGTCACTAGTGAATTAACTTAATTAAAATTAAGTAGTGACATCAACACCGAGCTGGACATTTGTCCTTAATGTTTCCCTCAGATTTGACCTTTTTATGCACTGTGATGTGGCAGAGAGAGACGTGAGAGACTTCCAGGAGACATGGAACTTACCGGTGCTACGTATGGGCGGGGAAGTTAGTGACGGGCTGGGTGACGTAGCCCCCCTCCTCAACTGCCTGGCAGAAAACCTGTGGCATCAGGACTGTGTTGCAGCTGGATCAGCCAGCCGCCGCTCACAGAGCAGCACAGTGACTCTACTTTGATACCAAACAGGACTGGACTCCAATTACGGTCACCCCTGGGTGCTTCTGAGGGGTTCACATCTGTTAGGATGCGATGAGGATGCTGCTGTTAAGATGGATTTCATCCAGTGCAATGACCACTGCTGTGAAGAATTTTCTTTGTTTGCTTTGAAATGTCTTAAATTGCCCATGTTAATGTCAGCAAGGTGTTGTGCAGTATCAATATGAGATATTGTTTGCACTGTTACATTAACAAGTTAAACCTAGAATGCAGACTCTATAGAGCTTTTCTTGTCCTTAAAGAGTAAGGTACAAAGTATTCTGTATTTATTAGTGTATACTTCTGTGGTCTTTGTTTTGAGATTGTAAAGAAAATGAGGTTTACTCTTTTATGTACAAGTCACCTCTGCTCCATTTTTTTGCATCATCACTGACCTGTTTGGGATGGCTACCCCCCAAATATTGTCTTTCAAGGATTCTATTAATATCTAAAAGCACCAACAGTGATTGGCACAAACATTGTTTGCTTGGAGGTGCAGGTGTTAAGTAATTTGTCAGCATTTCACAGCAAGAAGATCAAGTTGTCTTGTCTTTGATTAAGTTTGTGCAGCAGTAGGCTGATCTGATGAGGTCAGAAAATGTTTATTAGAAATCAAAGGGTCCATTGCTTAAAAAAAGACCAGTGCAATGAAGAAAAAAAAAAGAAAAAAAGAAACTTACTTTCAGTGTCTTGCTATGTTTACAGTTTGGTGCATGTTTGAATGCTTCATGTTGTGTGAGTGCTTTTAATCAAGAACATGATAACGTGCATTTAGTTAAGATGTTAAGATCTATCTCAACATGCAAGTTAAAACAAAATGTATAAAATGTATAAAACTACAGTTGCAGAATCATGTTTCCCCTCAGTGTTTAGATGTCAGCGCCTTCATCCATGCCTCTTTCTCTGACCTGCAATAAGAGTAAAACACGGGAGTCACAGATGTACAATTATTATTATCATCATCATCATTCATTTAAAATGTATAGAAGATGTGCACTTGTACTTTGTGTTTGGTATGAGTATCATGGCAGTCGGTTGTCTGGTTTGACTCTGAGAGAGATGCAACAGGAAGGAATCCGGGGGCAGATCCAGGACCTTGGTCTTCAGATGCTCAAGGTGCACATGTTTGGGGAATTCAGCGTGATCCGCCACTGTGAACTTCTGATCCCTGACATGATGCAAAGGGAGAGGGGACACAGTCAAACAACAATGTGAGCACTAGGTGAGCTACCAGACTGGAATGAGGCGATTCAATTAAGTCCAATTAAAGTGGATCAGCAAATTAGCATGGCTTTTAAAGTGTCGAGAGTAAAGGTTAGTATTCGACCCATTTAGCAATAATGAGTGCCTGTCAAATACTTTTTTGTGGAGATGATCAAGAGGTCGTTGAAGAGGTGGAGGTAGATGTTTGTGAAGGATACTCTTGATTTGGAAGCGGCCTCCACTGTTAGCTGTCTCATGGGGCCCTTATGTACCAGGAAACGCCCACTTACAACCAGAGGAACTGACTGGATGGGGAAAAAAAGAAAAAGGCAGTCAGAACTTTTTGCCATCTGCAGGTTACATAACAGTCAAGTCTGTTAGAAATCTTACAGTAAGGAGACACAAATAAAAGGGAAAAAAAAAAAGTCACCTTAACTTTGCCAAAATCCAGCAGCATTTCCAGGCAGACCAGCTCCTCAATTTGTTTCATTTTTAGGACCCCCTTATCACATTCTGCTACTATCTGGTTAAAGCAGACAGTAATAACATTTTTTTTACTTTTTAAAGCACTTCAAGTGGCATGTCTTACTTATTTACTCCACTTTTAAGAATAATGCAAGTAGATCCCCCACAATACTCTCTCTTCTAATGCCCGCCTTGTACCCCTGTTCAGTTCCATCTTAGCATTAATACAGGTCTGAACACTTGAAAGCAAACAGCATTACCTCATGAATGGCATCTATTGCTTTTTTGAGATTTAAAACTGAGTCAGAGCCTGGTTCAGTCAGTTTCAGGATACTCTGAAATGAAAACAAAACCCAACAGAAGCCATATTTGACTTATGAAACATGCCATACCAAGGTAAAAATATACAATTTGATGCATATTGTTTAAAGTAATCAGATTCCTACCTCTAGGATGAGTTTAATGCGAGTAATTCTCTGGAAGGGAAGGACAAGGAATGACTTCAGGCTCTGCCTTTGACACACTGGGTTGCTCTCAAGCTCCTTGACTTTATACAGAAAGTCTCTGTTCTGCTGCCTTGAAAAAGTAAGAGATGGGATGGAAAACATCTTGTGGAAAGTTGAGTGTGGGCAGCACCAGCAGTGGTATTGAGTCCAGAATTGAGACTCACAGCAGCTGGTTGATGAGGGTCTCTTGGTACATCATGTTCATCACATATGGCACATACAGGCTGTGGAAGTTCGGGCAATGCTGGAGCACAACGTCACCAACCTGAGACATGATCACGCTCTCTCCCAGTCGCATTTCAAGATCCATCAGAAACCTGGAAGAGACGGGACACCAGCTCAGTTTAAACATGACCAGCCCCAAAACATAAAAGGGGGTGCTGTATGTGAGACTCTCACTTTTCACTGGCTGCCATCACAGGGCGAATGTTGGAAAACAAAATGTGATGCTCCATTCGAGACAGGGTCTGTTTCAGTTTCTTTGACACGTAGAAATGATTGACAGCAACTCCAAGGCTTCTCAGGTAAGATGCTTCAGAGCCGATCAACTCAAACATCGACTTCAGAGGAAGAAAATAAGGAGAATACGTTTTTTTTTTTTTTCCTCCAGTATTTCTAGTGTTATTTACTCATGGGAGTACTCAAACAGGGCTCACCCTTTTTTCTCATATCAACTTTCACTTCCAAATTAAAAAAAGACTGCACACACCTCCTGAAGGTGAATCTCTCTGGTGGTCAAGGTGCTAAGCAGGCCAGATGCCTTCACCTCATCTAGATTTTGCCAAAGAGTACACGGGGTCACCCTGATTGGGTGAGGCAGTGGCGACGATGGGGTTGCTTCAGGGGGATTTAACCGCGGGGACGTAGCGTCAGAGCGGCTGCGAGGGCTGAAACGAAACTGCAGACTCTGCAGAGACTGAGGACTTATTAGTTCAGACACAAAACCCTTGTTCAGTCTGTGCAGATCCTGTTTCATCGCCTGAAGACAGTAGTCCTGATACAGAGGGACTGCAGAGCAAAGGAAAAAAGGAAGATGAGGCAATTTACATTACTATAAATGATACAATATTCAATGGCAGCTCAAGGATAAAGGCAAACTTACAAAAATGAATGTACTTTGACTGGAAAGATACACTCAGCACTTTCTCTTCAACTGGATCTGCAGCCCTGGGTTTATTGAGAAGGCCACATTTAGTTAAGTATACAGATTATAGAGAGTATAAAAATGTACTGCCTCTCTTACCTTCCACTGCTTTCAACCTGATCAACTAATGGAGACAAAGTTGGATTTTCCTGCTTGGGAACAGGTAAATGCATTTTTTTCAAATCCAGTGTGCGCATTAAGGCCACTGACTTTAGAGCTGAAGATATGTCTGTGGGAGAACTTCAAAAAGGACAAAGATATTCAAAAGGCATTATTCTACATATAAAGTTTATTGAAGTTTTTTAGACAGTGTTTGGTTCTTACCTGCAATCCTCCACCTGGTTCAGGGAGCCAGTGCTTTCCTCAAGGCCTCCGGTGTCTTGTGCACTGTTGGTTTCCAGAGAAATACCTGAAGAAAGCTGCTCTGTTGTCTTCATGGTTTGTATCTGTGAGATCAACTGCTTCACTGGATGACTATTTCCAAAGCCAGAGGGTAGATTTGTGATAATGCTACGGCTCAAACAGCGGCTGTTTTCGTCTCTGCAGTCAAACTGAGCCATGGTGCTTTAGGCTGGAACCAAAACTCTTTACTTTTAACTCTGCCCAAGTTGCAGTTGTGGATGTGTTTACTTACTGAAGCATCTTTCATTTGCCACAGAAGCACTCAGATTGTTCAGTCTCAGTTGGATGAAGCTTTGGATGCAGTCTGAGCTTCACTAAGCAGCAATCACAGAAACTGGAAGCAGGTGTGACTCCCTGTTTGAGCTTCTTGACTCTTGACCTGGTTTCACTCTGCAAATGTCAAATTTGAATAGTGGCTTGTTGGTTTTCAGTCTTATAGGGTGGTAAATGTAACATTTTGGGGTTTTAGACTGTGGGTTTAACAAAGCAAGCTATTTGTAGACATCACCGAGCTCTGCGAAATCAAGCTTTTTCACCATTTCAACATTTGATAGACTAAATTGTTAATCAAGAAAATAATGAAAATGATTGGTCAGCTGGAGCCCTAATTCTTAGCAGATTTTACTAAGAGAAGTGTCCATTTTAGAAAAATAAATTATACTTTAAAAAGTCAGTATATATACTTGAAAAGAAGTGTACTATTCATCCACCATGCACTGCTCATGGAAAATTAAGTTTCTCATAGTTGGGAGAACAAAGTAAAAGCCAACTTTAGATAGTTGTGAGCTTTGTGAGGGGCTTAAAAAAAACTGGATGTAAACTGGATTATTGATTATTAAAATGTAGTCCTAATCAAACTGCATTTTGTACATGAAGTAAAAAGTAAATTCACACACAGTGTACAAATACTAGTTCCATTTTATTTGTAATTTAAAATTTCATACAAGATAAAAGTAGATAATTCAATCTGCCTGAACATTGTTGGTATTTGACTCAAATAAAGCCATTAAAATACTTGATATATGATGTACTGACAAAACATTTGACAGGTGTTAATGGCCATATGCTAACAGATTAAAAAAAATGAAGATGGATGTTTTTCAAAAGGTATGAACACACACTATGATGATTTGACACAAAATAAGGACTCATGTGAACAGGAGCTACAAAGTTTTGTAATCTACACATGGCAAAGCTCTCTAAATGTGGAAAATGATACATACAGTACAAGATACCTTCTGTAATACACATCCCAAACCGAAGAAGTGCCATCTATAATCAGACATCAATGAATACACTTGTGGCTCACTTGATATTTCAGCGTGATAACGGCCATATCTGTGGGGCTTTCCGCTTCTCTGGAGAAATTACTTGTAAACTTGATCAAAAAAAATGATCAACCCTTCTAAACTGCAGCAGTTCCAACGATGAAGCTTTCCCATCACTGGATTTTGATTTGTAAATTGAAGGGGCTACAAACATAAAAATCAACATGATGCTTCATTTATCAGGAAATTGCTTCAAATATTCATATTTGTGCTGAATGATGTAAAGCTCACCAGACAGAGTTATTCCGGCATGGGGAGTAGGAGCAACGCTACTCCAGATTTTTTTTTTTTTTTTTATTGATGCTCCACAACTTAAACAACAATAGTTTTATGACATATCAAAGGGAAATTATAATAATGTTCAATAGTTCAAGAATCAATCATACATTGGGCATTTAATAATGTGTCAACGTTGGACGACAAAGAAGAGACAAGAAGAAAAATCGATCTACCATACCAAATCTCTAAAAACCAATGAAATGGGTGGGCACCCAAAACATCTGCATGCAAACACACCTCACATATCTGCAATATCCAGAAAAGTTGTACCAGTTGTCCTGACGACAAACCAAGAGACAGCGTTTCCCTGTGTTTAGACGTGCTTCCCTGCTGAAAAGGGACTGAGACATCTGGATCAGTAACAAGGTATAAATAAGACAGATGCTGAGTTGGGAGGCTGGGGACTCGCATGATTAGTTATGAGTCTAAGTGGGCACAGTGATACTGCGGGCTAGTAGCGCCAGCAGAGCTAGCTCCACGACCCCGTGGGCTCTTTCTAGTGCCTCTGCAGCCTCCATGGCAGAAAACCCTGCTGCCTGGATTCTCTGGATGTGCTCAGCTGGAAATTGCTCTATAAAGGGTTGTGGAGGAGGGAGAAGAGGGGCAGGAGATGTAAGCTGCGGAGCCTGAGCGAGAGTAGGACAAGAGGGTGACACGGTGTTGGAGACTTCCTCGGGTGAGCCCACTGCCATAGACAGAGGGCTGAGAAAAGTGTGCTCAGTCTGGAGGCCAAGAGTGTCTGGGGTGTTGGTGCCAGAGGCTCGTCCGTCCGCAACCCCCCTCCCCTGTTGCCCCTCGGGAGGTTCCCTGAACTTCAGGTCCCCCGTGGGATCAAGGGGAACCTCTGGCTCAGGTTGACAAAAGCTGATGTTACAGGCTTCATCTTGCCCGCCTCTATCTCCCCTCCTCTCCTCGGAGATGTCTGGACGCTGTGGTGGTCCTTTTTCCTCCGCAGTCTCTGCTGCATCTCCATCTAGATGCTCATCCTGGCCAGAGAGGTCAGACACAAGACACTTTGATGGTCCCTCATCAGACACAGCAGCAGCTTGGTTGGCTTTGGCATCGCTTGATTCTGCACCGGCTGTGATGGCAGTAGAGGGGGTATGCTGGGTGTTTTCGGGTGTCAGGGTGCGCAGCTCGGCGGCCACTTCATCGGTCTCCTGTTTGAACGGATGAGAGGGGGAGCAAGAGGTGCTGCGGTTCTGAGACTGTGCACGGTTGTTGGACACCAGCAGCTCGTGGAGCTCCATCAGAGCGGCCGCCAGTGATGGGATGCTGTCGGAGCTGGAGCAGTGCTCTCCTTCAGGCTGGTCCCGCTCAGGGGACATGATACCCTGGGAGGCAGGGGGGGACTCCATCTCCACCGAATCAGGGTGGCTAGCAGCGCTCGGACAGGCCTCTGAGGCATCGACTGTATCAGACTCTGTCTCCTCCTGCTCCATTGGCTGAATGGGGGAAAGTTCCTCCTTGTCTGATTCAACATCCCCCTCTGCGGTTACGGACTGTACCTCATCCCCTGGACACTGGGACTCAGTTGTCACATCTACTGGAGAGGTACATGCACGTGGGACGTCTGTTGTGGGACTGGGTACAGGGGGCACTTTGGAGTTACCATGGGCAGGCAGAGGGGGAGGGTGGATCTGATGAGGTGTAGAAGCAGCATCCTCTGCCGTGGATGAAGGCAGAGGAAGCTCTTGGAGGTCAGGCTGGTCCAGGAACAGCCCTGGTGCTGAGGCCTGCTCCATGGCGGCAGGGGCAGACTGTGAGCGGTCCAGGGTCTGGGGCTGGCCAGAGGAAGGGCTTTGGGAGGGGGAGGTGGATGAGGACATTTGGTCTAAGGTTCTGGGTAATGTAAATGGTGGGGGCTGCCGTGAGGTAGTTTGTCCATCTGCAGTGTCTATTATAGAAAGAGAAAATACAACTGGGAATTAAGCAGCTGGAACAGAGTGGGCCCAGTTTGGAAGCACTGCTCTGTGCATTTTCAAAATATCTAAAAGGAAACTACTGAAAACACAAATTTCCTTTCTGAAACTTGTTTTTTTTTTAACATTTCTATGTATTCAGAATAAATACATGAATAAGTACAAACAAAAAGTACAACATCAATTAACCGATCCAGCAGCAAAATAACAGCAAAATAAAAGACATAAATAGCAATGGACTTAGCACTGGCAATGGACTTGTGAATTTGCAGTACCTGGTTGGAAGGGCCCTCTCCAGCTGTCTCCAAATGCATCAGTGCTGTCCTGCTCAGGGGTTAGGGCACACACACCACACACATCATGCAAAGGGACGGAGAAAGTTAGCAGTCACACACAGAGCATGCGCCAACCTATCACAGCCTTTTCACACACACAGATGTGAAAAGTGTCATCCAAAAACAACTTGAGCATATTTACTGACAGAGGTCACAGTGTAATCACACGTCCTGTCAACTGAACCTCAGAAACTGAGGTCACGTCTGACAAGAACTGATTGATTGGTACGTCTTCCTTGGTGGAGGACTGGCTGATTCCCCAATGTGGCTCCTGTAGCACAACATCCCCATCAGCCTGAATTCAGCGCAACTCTACTGCTGCTGCTGCTCTTCTTTAAATCTGCAATGTGCAGCCACTACTGGACACAACTGACCAATGAAAGCAATAACAAAGTCTAAGTGTATCAATGGCAAGAGCATAAATGTTAATGTAAGCCTTGAAAAGCATTAAAGGGAAACACTTACATGATTATGTTTTCACAATCCCAAAAGTATCTATTCTAATTCTAATTTCTATAAGCACGACTGTTTATGGACAAAGTCACCAGACAAGAATGTTGATTATAGGTTATCCTGTACATATGATATATACTCAGAGATATGGGGGAAAGCTACTAAGATATAAACAGTATGACTGACTTATTTTTATCTATAGCAGTTTAGCATGCTAACATTGTACAAACAACTGCATTACAAACAACTCTTAATAATGAGAAAACTGTAAATAATGAGACAATCTTCTTATTATCTCTAGAAAGCTATCTCACAAGTCTGAGAAAATATGAGACTATACCTGAAGTTGCCCTTTGACCGACATGACTGTGCTAATACCACCTGATTTTATGACTTTAGTTTGACACACTGGGAGTTATTAAGGGTGCTTAGTGAGGTTGGTGGTACTGTGATTAGTATGGTACACTGCAGAGGTATTTTTATGGCATTTCATTGAAATTCACATAACACAGTCTGTTAATTTGAAAACATTTGAGATACTCTGTTCCAAAATTACAAGATGTTTTAATAATGATAACATTATTCAGATCTTGAGAAAGAGAAAGGGTCTCACTTTCCTTCTTCGAAATACAGTGTGGTGCAACTGTGATTTTTTTCTGATTCTGTGTAAGACACTTGCTTGCACAAAGAACCGCCTACGTTTCTTTTAGCACTAGATGTCCCTTTCATCCTTTCATTTGTACGTTTGTACGTAGCTTGAAGTGCTGTTCTCACACTCCTTCACTTCCATCTGCACTGTCCAACACAGAGTCTGTCAGAATTAACAGTCCATGCTGAACTTACAGCAATAAGACACACTTAGTACTGCTGAGTAGCACATCAGTGTTTCCTCCAAACTTCCTCTCAATAAAGTGTTTTAAACAATGACTACAACACAACACCCACCCAGAGGAGCTAAAATTTAGGCAAAGGCACACAGAAGACTGCTCTCTGGTATGTCTGCTGATGGTATACAAGTTCAACAACTTTCATATGGAATTAAAGGAATAATACTATATTCAATTTGGAGTATCTATCTCATAACTCAAGAATACTGTACATACAGAAAACAGGCAAAAACTAATCAAGAGTGTTTCCCTTTAAGCCTAAAAAGCTTGATCTTAGCTAAGATTTAATTAATCTTCTTTTCTTGTACATATCAATGTTTGCCTGACAGACATCTCTCAATTTCCTGACCTCATCTTATTCTAAAGCACATGTATTTTGCTGAGGTGATGACATGAAGTGATCATGTGACTGAAAATTCAGATGACTGCATAAATGGGGTTGAAAGTAAGAAGCTTTAAGTGGCACATGCAAATGTGGTTCTATCTATAGCTGAAAAAAGCCCAAATGGAAAAACAGGCTGAGGTGCAGAGATGGCCATCTTACCGCTTTCCTGTATGGACCTCTGAAGCGCCTCCGCCAGTTCTCTGTCAGCTATCTCATCTGGACGGGCGTCTTCACGCCCCTCTGCTCCATATGCCAGGCGGGCACACTCTGGCAGCTCTGCCTCAGACAAGAAGCGAGTTTCAGTGCCTGTAGTGCCTATTAAAAGCACACTCTTCTTCAGGTCGATCGAACACTATGAGAAAAACAAGACAAATAATGATCCTGGATATTATTCAACTGTCCTGTGTATTCAGTATGCAGAGAACTCAAAATGGAAACCCCCTGTATTATGTCAGTAAGTCCCATCCAACACCACAGTACACACTGATCAGATAAAAAGGAGCTCACACCTGGTGTCTCTTCAGCATATCCAGGCCAAGCAGCATGTCCATCGGCTGGTCCTCCAAGATGGAGAAAGAACAAGGAAGGAAGTCCCCCTCTATCTGGACCTGAGCTACATGAGGGCAATAAGAAAACACCATTTAAACTAAAATGAAAGTCACACAGAGAATTTAATTTATGAAAACAATTCTATCATCTCAGAGTCAATCTGTTCATCATTTTATATCTCTGTTCAAAAAGTGGGTTGAATGGAAAGCTTAACTACTCTGTGGATATCTAGAGGATCATAAGCATATAAGTACTATAACTACTATGTAATTGTGCTAAGGTATGCTATCTAAACTGGATACAGAGTTTGCCCTGTCAGTGAGCAGGAACAAAATCACTAAAAACTGGGATATCATACCATCAGGTTTTTCTAGGTACAAGTCTGGATTTGCGTTAAAGACGTTGCTCAAAAAAAAAAAACACCCACCCAAATGAACTCTGCCAATGATCTTCTGGGTGCCTACTCCCTTGGCGATCCCGGCCCAGCGACGGTCCACCAGACGCATGATGTTGTTGCAGCGCTCAGCACAAGCTTGGCTCATGATGGTCATCTGGGCCCCTAAAAACAAAGAACGTCAGGCTCCAAAGAAATGTCAAATAATAACCAAAACATCTAAAGTGCCATGTGCAATGAAGAAGAGAAAACAATACTGTGTAAATCCAAATTGTACAACAAGCGGATAATTTTTCTGTGCTCCAGGATGAGGTTACTGTTCCAGACAGCGGCTGAGTCATACCGGTCGTGTTAACATCACAAGGGGAATGAGATCACTCAGACAAGCGGCTGAAATTGATTTCTTTAGTGAGTCTCGGCTCCTCCTCGGTGGCATAAAGAGCTCAGACTACAACCCCTGCTCTTTAACGCTGAAAGGAGCAAATTGAGTTGTGTCAACCATCTGAGTAGAATGCCTATCTTCTACTGACTTCTACTCAGTTTTTTCACTTCTAACGGACTAATGGTAAAAAAAAAAAAAGCAAAAAAAGCTATAGAAACACCCTTTTCCAAGTCATTACTGTTGTTGGCTCTTATGATGGTTGATTGTATAAACAGATCAATACACATCAGTGTTTCTTGAGTACACAGAAGTCAGTGATTATTAAAAGTGGCCACGGTATTAAGCAAAATAGTCTATTTATGCAGTAATCTGATGTAAAATGCTGATATAGAGTACTAACATCATTGACAATGCAAATTATTCAAAAATAATGGGGTTTAAAAATGCTGATATCACCTGATATTGTTGGACCAATGCAAATCAAAAGTCTTTCCTCTAATCTTACTCTCACTAAGTACTCTATAGCTGAACAAAGAGTAAATATTGTATAGCCTAAGCCTTAAAGCCTCAAACAGTAACTAAACCACTATCTAGCACACTAACACTTTAGCACCACTCCTGTTCATAACCAGAACATTGTAACTATAACAAATGGGATCAGGATTCAATGCTCATTACCTGAGTCAACAAAAGCTTTCACAGGGTGCCCATTGACTTTGCAGTTAATGTAGAGCATAACCACCTGTCCAAAGCTTTCTGGGGCCTCCTCCATTGCAATTGTCATGTTTTCCTCCACATTGTGCTGCCTGTAACATGCACAAATCCAAGGGTAAGAGACTTGACATTTTTTTAAAAGACATGACAATACATAAATGATAAAATATCCTTATATTAGAAATAATCTCATCGCAATATGTGATTAGGAAAGTAAAACTTTGGCTGTACCACCTTGAAGATGAGCGATATTATGTATGTTTTTATGAATAATCACACTTGTTGAACTAAATCTACAGTCTCTACAGCATACCTGATGTCCTCCTCAATCTTTGCTTGGGCTTCCAAATCAAAAGGATCAGCAGTCAGGAGTCTGATCCTCTCCTGCTCTCTCCTGGCTCGATCCTGCTGTTGCTCCAGCAGCACTTTGGTGAAACGCTCTGAGGAAAATCAGCACAACAAAATAACAATAACACAACCAATTCATATCCAATTAAAAGGAGAAACACAGCAAACACAAAATCGAGACATGTGACATCAGCGGCTTATTGTTTTTGTTTACCCAAGTCTCCGCTCAGCAGGGCCTCGGCGAGTGGTGGGTTTCGCTCCTTAAGGAGTGAGAGCTCGTGTGCATTGGATAATAGCATCTGCTGGAGTAAGGCAGGGTCATCCAGCCCCTGAGGAGAGGAGCCCCGGAAGGCCATTGGCGTGGAAGGTTGTGCGGCGCGCTGCTGCTGCTGCTGTGACGACTGAGACTGTGAAGCATGTTGCTGCGGCCTTATGGCACCGCGTTGACTGGTTGAGGAAGAGGTGCCAGGGACTGTGATGGAACGAAAGTCAATGTGGGGCAGACCTAAGGAGCACAAAGGATAAAGGGTGAGAGGCTGTCATTTTGCTAACGATGACTTAATCTTTCGTCTTTCAGTGTAGCTGCCTTGTGTCCCTCAGACTCTGTTTTTTTAAATCAACACTTTACATGTCTCTCATCCAGTAAACCGTACTTACTTTCCTCATAGTGTTGATCTTATCTTGATTTTCTAGCAACAGTTATAAACTAAACAAACCTGCTGGTCAACTTTGCTAACTCGACCAAGCAAGGGTAATACCAATTGAGTTAATGTATTTGGATGTGAATCAACATTGTGAGTATGAGCAGCAGATGCCTCTAGTGTCAAATGCTGAAAAATTTACAGTAATGAAAAAGCAGTAACTGTTATTGATTAAGTGTCCTTTTTGTCCTGCCTATTTCTGAACTCTCAAGTCAAGTCCCAACCCACCAATCCATCATCCGTCTTCTTGCGGACACATGCAACCACAAACCACCTCAGAACAATTTCATGGGACCTTAATATGCAGTACTTGGCATCTTTAACTGGGACTTGGCAAAAGACAAATATATAACTAAACAACTGTGTTACCTGGGAAGGCTGGCTGAGTTGGTGGTGGCCTTCTGTCAGCTTGCCTGAGAACCACCACGTCTCCATCTTTAACACCATAGGTCCCCAAGGCACGCGTGGGGTCTTTTAGGGGCTGTTCTACATAGGTGATCTGTTTAAGGAAAAATAGGGGATTATAAGTTATATCATCATGCAGAAGACCTACAGATTCCTGCTTCATTTGTAACTGATTAAGCAATATAATGACAGGACAAACCATGGTATTGAATTAGATCAGACTGATGCCATCATTAGATGGCACTTGCTTTTACAAACTCTACTTTTCATTAAATAAACCAGACGCGCTTTTCCATTACACAGTTTTAGCATTCGCCCTACTCTACTTGACTCGACTCAGTTTTGGATTGAGTACCACCTCCACCACCAAGGTGGCCCAAAACTCCAGTGACGTCATTTGTTATGCACACAATGCACACAAACACAACTATGGAGGACATCGAGATAAGGTTAGGTAGTGACGTCCACTCCCTGGCCAATCAGTGGCCTCACGTAACATTTTCTTTCGGCTCGACTCAGCTTGCTTGGAACCTGGGACCGAGTAGGTACTAAAAAGTAGTACCTGGTACCAGGTACTATCACCTAATGGAAAACCCTAAAAACCGAGTCGAGTCAAGTAGAGCAGAGTAGGTGCTAGTGGAAAAGCCCCAATAGTTTCACTGGGTAGATAAGTCAGTGGTATACCTGACTGCAACAGCTACCTCCCAGCCAAGGTTATATTATATTACTGTTGGATGTCAGCTTAATTTATAATCCTCACTTATAGTTTGAAGACAGCAGTAATGGATTACACAGTGCAGTCTGTACACGAAGCAGTAAATCATGACAATCTTAAAAGTGAAACTAAAGCATGTCGAGCATTTGTGCTTGAAAGGAAACTAAAACAATTCACTCAAAATAACCTCCAGCTAATTTTCTGTCAATTACCTAATAAATCAACTAATAAAACATTACAGATACTCATGTGTATATTCTATTTTGCCCCAATCCAACATAAACTACTGCTCTTACAGGCTGAAACAGAGCTGAGGAGTGCTGGTGAGTTGAGAACTACACACGTCTGACAAAAAACTGTAACTACAGATGTTACAAGGGCAGTGTTGATCACATGGCTATACTGAATGTGTTCAGGGTATAGTGTAAAATATTAGATATACTTGTATATATATATATATATATATATATATATATATATATATATATATATATAACTTTATAAATATACAAGCATTTCCTCACTCGTTCATGTTAACATGCCATTCACACACCCCATAGCTCAAACTGTGTGCAGTGTGCTAGGATATTAGCATGTTTTTGTAACCATCATTTCATGTCCTTTCCACCATTATTTCAATGAAGTTGGTCGATGTCGTCCTGGATGCAACCACTTTAGTTTCTTTACAACCTATATTTTTGTTATCAAATTGTAACACTGTGATATTATTGTGTTTTTTTCCCCTGTGCACTTGACATCTATTGCATGTCTGTTCATCCTGGTGGAGGGATCCCTCCTCAGTTGATCTAGCTGACGGATTCTTACATTTTTACATTGTTAAAGTTTTTTTTGGAGTGAGTTTATCCTCATCTAAGTCACAGGTTTAAGGACAGAGGGTGTTGTATGTTGTACAGACTTGTGATATTGGGCTATACACATAAGAATGACTTGACTATATTTTGACTGATCAACTGAGCTGTTGGTGTTGGCTAATGTTACCGGTCATGCTGATAATCACCATCATGATTTTCAACACTGACACTCTGATGAACAGTGAAGAGTGTCAGGAACAATCCCTGAGATAACAAACCTTGCAATACAAATATCCCAGTTAGGAACAGTTTTTTAGCATGTAAATATAGCCAAATCACACCCACCTACCTCTAGTATATAAAGGGGCCTGTTACAATAATCATATTTATTTCTCCATTCACTGCACTACTGCCTTACTCTCTACATATTACTGTTATTATAATTATGTATATATATTATTTTATCTATCTTTAAATGTACACATAGTAGTTCATGTTAATGTTTATTTTTACCTTGTTTTGAACCAACCGTACCTTCATTTCTGTGTACATACAGTGAGAGAAAAACAAATCCCTGTATGTGTTCACATACCTGGCCTATAAAGCTGGTTCTGATTCTGATAAATCGATAAGTTTTCTGTTGACTTGGAGTAACTATTAGCGCTGACAATGAACGTTTCCTTGCCTTCTTGTTGACTAGCTTCGCCATTAGCATCAACAGTTCGAGCACCAAAACAGCAAAGGTCCGATTCATGCTAGCGGCTCGGCTAGCTCTCGCCGCCTTAGCCGCGTTAGCTCCTCCGGCTACAGCTAGCGCCCCTCACCTGAATCTCCCCGGCTGGGATACCCGACTCCTCCGCGCAAAGTGCTACAAAGTCCCTCAGCTCCAGGTCCGGAGACACGTCGAGGGCGAAGGTGGTTTCTGGGCGATCCCTCGGCGCACAGAAAACGGTGACCAGCATCGCTTTTTTTTTGTTTTTTGTTTTTTAAGGGAGGGAGGGGGGCAGCAGGATCACTGGACGAGCCCGCTGCAACAGAGTGCGGTTAGTGTAGTTCCTTGTCTTACAGAGGAGGAGGGAAAACGGGTATTAGTACGATTTTCACAGCTTAAATATGCGTTTCAGTGTAAAAAAGGCGTCACAGGAGAAACTAATAACCCACCCAGAGACCCACAGACTGGTTTACACTTACCGGGTAAGAGCCTGGTGTGTCAACAACTAAACAACATCAAGTGTTGCTCAGTACTGCCGCATTTCATCCAGCGTGTTTTTCGACATGTCGCATCGCAGATCGTGCGGTCGTGACTTTTTTCTTCTTCTATTTTCAAAACACCCCGGGCCAAAGTGTCCTCTTTACCACCATCTGCTGGACACTTAAAAAAAATACACACATGCCCCAAAGATGAATCAACGTCTTGCATGCTTTTAAATGCTGCCTCCTACTGTTATACTACTGTGAGTGCAGGTAGTCTGAACATGAAGATGAACTTCAAACATCAAATATGCCCTTTCTTTGACCCCAGCTTTTCCTTTTCCTTTTCCTCTCTGCAGCGTTGAGATAATCTTTTTTATTTCTGCTTCATACTTTCTGCATATGGTCAGGGCATGTTCTCCCTTTATCCACCCTTTATCCACACAGTTTACAATGGCCTGTTGGATGTTTGCCTGTAATAAAGAGTGTTTGATTAAGGTTGCTGTGGTTACTCCTCCTACTTGACTTTGTACTTTATGTAAGTATCTTCCTTTTGTCTCACTGCCCCGCTACTGTTGCTGTTATTGTTTGATTATTTCCCTCCATACAGTGCTTTCCCCCTCAGATTTTCCTGGATTAATCATCACAAAGGTACGACTTTGTACAGCATGAAACTATTTGGAGAGTACTGACTGGTGTACTTTATGAAATGACACAGACGAGAGCCGCAGTTTACTTTCCTAGTTGTGCAGTGGTAGAGGAAGTAAGCCTACTCATATCTTTAGTAAAACACTAATGCTGAAAAATACCTTGTTAAAAGTACATGTTATGCATATATGATTTTAGTTCATGTAAACACACTAAAGCATCAGCAAAATGTACTTAAAGTATTAAAGTACTTGTCAGACAGAATGGTCCCTGTCAGATTTATATTCTCATAAAGTACATATAATATTTTTGGAATATTATTACTGATGCTTTAACATGTAAGTTGTAACACATTTCATCTGCTTTATATGCTGTTGGATCATTTTGTCTTACAGCACAATATCACATTTTATGAACTGATCACATACTTTTATTTGTCAGATGTTTACTCTTTTAAGTAACAAGGACCTCCAGCTGTCAGATTAATGTAGTGGATTAAAAAGTACAGTCTGAAATGAGGGTATGTAAAGTAAAAGAGGAGTACTTGAGTAAATGTACATGTATGTAAATGTGTTGTATTTGTACATGTGTAAATGTATTTTCCACCACTGAAGTTGTGTAGTTTGTTTTGCATATAAAACAGCATAAAACAACACTAAAGCTAAAAAAAAATTAATTAAATAAAATATACATCTACACATGTACAGTCGTGCAGTCGCCTAAGTAATGAACAGTGGTTGCATTTTTTTTTTTAGCTTAATCAGCTTTTTTTTTTTTTTTTACTTAATCAGCAGCATGCCGATTGCTGTGCTGTTTTTTTTTTATATTACATTAATCAAATGCTACTGTGCAGTCAGTTCCTCTGGATTTTCTCAGGTTGACACTGTGCGCACCCACAGAAACTGCACAGTGTTGCACTAACCACATAGTTCCTTTACTTTTCCAAGCAAATGTTGTTGCTGCTGCAAGAAACATGAGGCACGTCAGCTCCTTTGCACAGAGGTTTTTAGTTTACCTGACATCTTGTGCAAAGAGGCAGAACACATGAAAGCTTTTGTGAATCTGGGAAAAAGTCTTATTATTAAACTGTCAGCCAGTGACAACTAAACTGACAACTGACAACTAAATTGCACAAGTCGATCTATCGATCTTGTCAATACACATTAATGTCCACTGGCACAGGTGTGCTGTGTCTTAAAAGTGATCTTACATGACAGCCATTATTTGGTAACAGTAACCTTCATAGAGATTTCACAACTAAACTGTTAAAATAATAATCCACTCAAATCAGCCACTTCACAGCAGAAAGTGTAAATAGCCCAAAAGCAGAGAAATGATGTTGCGTTCATCTCTGCTAGTCACATTAAGGTCTCTCAACTCAGACTTGATCTTCCTTCCCTGCAGAAAAAATGGGTTTTGAAAAAACAGTAGTTGTAAATGTATTATAAAGCACTATGTTGATACAATGGGTTATGCATTAATGCTGCACAAGACGCAACATAAATCTTAGTAAGTGGCTAAAGAATTGAGATTTAAGAACCAGTAACCATGAGGACTTCTGTATAAATCTGAGTTCAGTTGATGAGAACTGAGGACTAGAACTGAAACTGTAAACAGCCATATTTACCGTATATCCATTTATTTGTGCATACTGATCAGAACACCAACCCTGATCGATAACTATACACCAATTACTGTCTATCTGAGGGTTTTTACCTGTATATTTATATTTTTCCAACAACACTGAAACAGAAGATCTTCAGTTTTCATTTCTGTGTTATCTCGGTTGGGTGCAGTCCCAGTATCGACAGAGCTGGCTTTCTATGCTCTGCCGATGAGGGAGAGAAGACTGCACAAACGTCTGTGTTAAAGTCCTCCAACACTTTTGTTGCCTTATTAGCCCTCGTCTGTGGCCGTGTATGGTGACTGACTTTTTTGACAGAGATGTCCCAAGTGGGGCACTGAATTATGTAGGGCTGGCGTGAAGTATGCATGTAGGATACCATAAATCTACCATCTGTGTCCCCACTGCTCATCTCATCAATAAATGGCTGTTAATTAAGTCAGTATCTATCACTGGATGATGCAACACATCGAAGATTAAGTCTGTGGCCCACTGATGACAGTACTTGAATTTGCATTCCAACCTGCTGTCGGCGGCGACTATCTTGGAGAAATCCCAAGCTGCATGTAGTTGGGCATTTAACGCAACAGACTTGCTTCTCATGTCACGTATGTGCGAAGCATTGTAACTTTTTTTTTCCAGTTTCTGCTAGTGTTGTGAGTAAATCATTACTGTGGCTGAACAAAAAACAGAAAAGGTTGATGACTACAGCCGATGAAACTTGAAATTGAAAATGAAAAACACATCTGCAATTACTGATTATCGCCATAGGTGCCATGAGGGGCAACTACATTAAAATCTTTGCAATAACTTAAACATCACAGTTTCTAACACACATACATACATTACATTCATACATCCTTGTTTAAATGTTTATTCTAAAATATAGATAGTGGAACCATACCAAAGGTTTTTCTTTGTTTGTTTGGACATAGTTTACTTGCAACACTAACAGATACCAGAAAAAAATAGTATGCTACTTCACACGCAGAGGTGAGGAGTGAGTATGTTGTATTAAAAGCCTTGTTAAACTGTTTGCCACTTTAATTTTTTCAGGAAAGTTGCCATGGGCACCTGGGTTGTAGTACAGCAAATGCGAGGGGTTCCAGTAGTGGGCTATAAGCTCAGTCACCGCTGTATCACCTGATCCTGCGATAGTTAGTTACACAACCAACATTTATTTAAATAAAGATCTACTACATTATATCTGAATCACACAGAAAACGCAGATGTGAGATGTATCTTAAATGAACTCTTTCTACAATAGAAGTTTGCCAAACTTGGTAAGAAACAGGAAACGTGCCACATTGTCATACCAGAAGACGAGTTCTACTTCCCTGACAAATGAAACGTGTCTTGGAGTTTGTCTGCCTTTGAAGCTTTGTCTTTGAGCAAAGTTTCTTTCCTGTACACTGTTTCTAGTCATCCAAACATGTAAACTAACTCTCCTGCAGTTAGAAACCAGACATATAGTGACCTGATTAGAATCTTCTGTGATGTCACAAAGAACATGGGCTTCTCTACCTGTTAACATCTTGGAATATGAAGAAAATTCACTTTGAGCTTTGGCCGTAAAATAAACATTTAGTCAGTTAATTTGATAGTAATAACAGCTCAACTTCAGTGACTACAATTACTGTAGATTACTTGTCACTTTTTCAACTTGCTAAATTGGTTTGTGTTCATTTTATATTCAATGATTATAACCAGTCACTTGAATATGAGCATAATAAAAATGTTGTAATGCTCTAATTAAAATGTTTTTCAGAGTTTCACCGAACAACAGCCAGTTAAAGGTTACCAGAGGTGTGTTTTCAACATCCGTCTTTTAAAGAAGCAAGCTCATAGTGTTTGTGTGGGTTGGGTTGCGTCTTGTAGATTAATCAAGGTTATGTGGGTTTTTTCCATCTGTTGTTTAAGTCCAAATGCAAAGATACTAAATAATCTTCTCACTTGCAAAACAATGCAAAGCTGCACAGTTTCCGATAGATAAACCACAGAGTTCTTACCTATTTTTCTATTACCACTGAGAGAGGGAAAGAACCCAGTTAGAGGTTAGTAAACATAAAATTAACCAAAATATCTCCAAAACTGTATTTTATCAAAGATGATGACATTCTGTTTCCTAAAAACTTTTATTGTGGAGTAGGCTGCAGTACAGATGGAACATGACTGACACACAGTACCACAGTGTGTGTATATACATATATATCTATATCTATATATATATATATATATATATATGTAATTATGTATTTCATACCAATCAAATGAATACACATATTCAATTATTTGTCAAGTACCATAATCAAAATATATAGTTTAGTTACAAGTTGTGTCAGAAATGTAAATGCTTTGGAACAATTCAGTTGCTGACTAATTAATTACTATATCTAATGGTGCCTGTGAAAAAGAAGCAAACGCCCCCACTCCGACAGAAAGAAGATAATATCTTAGAAACCCCACGGCCTGCACACCCGACATTATGGAGGTGTTTTCTTCGTGAGAGGCTGCAGTGCAAATCAATTGGTTAGGGACACGTCATGCATGTCTGCCATATCAACCTTCCAAGATCATATTGTAAAAAGGGACAGTAATTAAATGAACATATTTGCAATGTATTATAATATATATGAATATATACTGCTATTATATTATATGTATATATGTATTGTTTTATATTGTTTTAAACAAAACACAGCTTGACAAATAAGAACAATTAAAATGCTGAGTGTTAAAGCCCATTTTTGAACCTGGAAAGAGTATTTTAAGAAAGAAAAATATTGACCCAAGGTCTAGTTCTGTGATTTTTGCAGTGGTTATGCTGCTAGATCTAAGGTTTTGTAAAAACTGATTTGAGGTTTTTTCACTGTTTTAAAAATCCTAAAGCTGAAAACACATAAAACAATTCATGAGTGCAAACTTGCTAACTATTATTATCCTTATTATTTTCCTCAAGTTCATACTTTTTTCATTCTCATGGCAAAGTATTTATTTAAACATACTCAACATTTCCAGAAAAAAAAACCCCAGTTCTGATCAAGTGAATGAGTGAGTCGTGTGCACCACATGTGGGTTTTTTTCATGGCGGCGCCTTATAAGGACAATCTGTGCTCTTGTCTTTCACACAGGAAACACTCAGTCACAGGTGTTGGCAGTTGAGTATCGAATATGGTTCTGCTCAAACTGCTTATATTCACTTTGACTTTTTCTGAACTCTTTGTGGATTTGGATGCTTTATCTTGTCAAAAAGGTAAAGTGTGACTTTCTTGTACTCCACTGTAAATTTGTCATAACGATGTAGAATATTTCCACTGTTTTTGGTGTTACAACTTCCACTTATTCTTCAGTTACTTTAAGTATGCCACTGTGATTGATTATACATTGTTTCTGGTGACCCTGTGAAATAAATCAAGGTCAAAGAGTGACTGGCACTACTTGCACAAGCTGCCATGAGAACACTTACCAGCCTGAAAAGACTAGTTCCAAGCGGTGCAAACCATGCACAGTATGTGATGAAAGTAAGTGCTGAAGCTTTGTTATGATGTATTCAAAAAATAAGAAACAGTGCTGTGAGAAATAGCTGATAAACTCATGTCATCTTACACATTCAGGCTAGAGAATTAAAATGAATCTGTTAAAAGAGGCTTATTTACTTTTTTCTGCTTTTAATGAAGAGATGTTTTTCATGTTGTAGAAAGGGGAAGTGTTGTTAAAGAAGAATGCACGAGAGAGAGAAACAGAGAATGTCAGTGCCGTAATGGATTTGTTCCCTGGGACGGTGATTCCTCCACCTGCAAATGTGAAGCTGGATTTGGATTAGTCAATGGAGGTACAGATCACACAACTCTGCATGTAATATATTAAAGAAACAGTCTTTTTAATCATTCTTTTTTTTTTCTCGACAGAATGTAAGGAATGTCAGTATGGATATTTCACCACACATAAAAACTCGCCCTGTCAGAAATGGAAAGAGTATGTCCACTTTATTCATACATTTTAAAACCTCAGTATATGCATTAGTTGAAACTGAATTAAATTAATGTCAACACGGCCTCTTGTAATTACCTATTTTTTACTCTTGCATCTCTTATCCTTCATTCTAGATGTGCAGCAGGGGTGAGGTTTGCTGGAAGCACGACACAAGATGTCATCTGTAATGAGGGGCCGAAGAGTAACACCTCTGCCACTATATCCCCCACATCAAGCAACGTTGCTTCTTTAATCACCCGCTTGACATCCCACCGTCCACAAGGGGGGAACAAAACTCAGACGATGATTACCACCACCACCGCCACCACCACGTCTGCTCCAGCCCACACACCAAAGAGGCAGTCTTCCCATTCCTCAATTACAGGCAACCACATTGGTAAAACATTTGCCGCTGTTGTTTAATGGCACAACCTCAGATTAAAATGCAATATTACATAACCCGCAGCTTTCTTGTCTCGTTCAGGTATGGCCATCGTCATGTTTGGAGTTGTTGTGCTACTTGGACTGACCTCTGTGATGTGCAAGCCGCACATCACTGCTTGCATGGAGAAAGGACCCGCAGTGCAAAGTATGCCACAGGGTTAAAAGTAAAGTGAATCTGCATATTTAGTATCATTTTTGGGAAATGCGCTGAGAATTTGTTTTCTTGCTGAGAGTCATACTGATACCAAACTCCGCTCTCTGTGAGCTTCAAATTCATACATAAACTGAGGTGTAAAAACCACACAATGCACGGTTATGACGGGATAGATGCAGGACTATTTCGTGGCCAGGTGCAATAACTTCCTGGTGTCTTGTCTTCACTGTGAGGTTGCCAGACAACCAGTTTATGACTCAAAGAAAGTTACTGGTCCTGACCCGGTAATTGTCCGATACATAACCCCTCAGAACACTGCAACACTGTGCCAGTTTGACATATTTTACGCAAAAAAAATTCAACAAAATTTTTCTTTTCTATCTTCATCTTTACCATGTAAAACTAAAGTCATTGTATATACAGTGTAGAAATGTTTTTCGTTGTTGTTGGAAACATATAATTTTTTTATATGATATTACCCACCTGTGCTCCTTTCCTCTTAACTCTATCATATAACATTTTCATTAATTATGGTCTTTGTTCTCAGAAAATGACTCACTGTGTCGGAGGCCAGTTGAGGAGAGTGGTGATGACAGTCTGTCCTCTCTCAAACTGAATCCAGAGGAGCCCTGAGGTGAAACTTTGGAATCTGTCAACTTGATACTGTGAAAATCAGATAATCATTATATGAATAATTTTAACTGATTGCTTATATTTACTTATATAGTTGGTTTTATATTAGAAAATACATCAGAAGAACTATTTACTGTATCTGTATTGTAGCAGGTGTATTCACAATCTGCAGTCAATATTTGACTTTTGTTTGTTCAGTTGTAATAGAATATTGGGTAAACTATATGAAACATTTGTATGCATCATACCTAATTTTTTTTGTCATTCAGCGCCTACAATTTATGGTTAAGTAGTAAAATGTAGTTTTTACTACTTAAGCTGTTATGCCTTCTTTCACTAAATCACTTCCTTATTCACTTTAATACTTATTACGAATTTGGAAATGCAGATAAGTGTATAATGACATCTTAGATCATGCCACTAAGTGCCTCGTAAGATTCTTAAACAGTCCTTGCTATTCCTGCTAAAATGCACATATCTATATATGTTTAGCTGTTTTTTAAAAGCCTTATGAGGTTACATAATGCGATATGGTTTATGGGGGTAAGTGACAAGTTTCTGAGAAATATACAGTGTAGTAACAGTATTGTTGGTCCAAACTATTACGAACTGCTCAAAAGCCTTAGAAAAACAATTGACTTTTTTTCATGCTGTCTTTCTGTCTCTATTTTTGTCATGTTGTGTTCATTTCTGTTCCACTGGTAGCTGGTCTGTTTGCTGAGAAAAGTAATGGTACAAAACAACTTTCAGTGCTATGTGGGGTTGGGGAAGTTCCCCTTAAATGTCTGTTTTTTTCCCTCTGAGAGATACTTCCTCTCATATTTTCATTTCAACCGTTGGAAAGATTTGTATTGTAAATGTGAGGCCTTTCATGTTGTTTATACCTCACTGGAGACTTTCCCCAAATCAGTACAGTCAGAGGAGTTGTGAAAACCTGCCCTCATTATTTTTATTCATTTACGTTTCACTGAGAAATCCAGTACAAAAGCTATCGATTCCAATGTGGCTTGGTGTGTATCTGGCTGACAGTGCCCTCTGTTGGAATACTTCAGGCTGACATTCCTTATTTAAAAACAATGATGGACAAAGTGATGTTCAGATCCTTTACTTAAAGAAGGAGTAGACAGGATTTAGAATAGAGTGGACTTGAGCTTGTAAATTTGAGCAAGTCCAACATCCAGCTCCCTTCTCCCCTCTCTCTACGATGCACTCCAGCTCCCCTCCAAGGCCCCTCCTCGCAGAGTTGCTCAATCTAGTTCTTTCTTTTTAAATTAGATTTTCTTCTTTGCTCTTCTTCTGTTTACTTGTCTTCCATGTGTAAACTGTTGTTTTCTCTCGCTTGGCTGTTGTTTGTTCTTTATCCACCACTATGTCCGCTCTGAGTCCCTGCATGTGCAGTGAAGCTGCCCACAGCCTGTGAGGAGCAGCAGCTGAAGCTCCATAAAATACTCTGTTCTGATTGGTTGTTTTAATTCGGGCTTGGTACATTCTTCTCATATGGCTTTAGAGCCAGAATAAAGTAGATTTAGATCGTTTATTTAAAAATAGCTTTTAGTCATATTGTTTGCCAAAACTGTCACTATGTCCTGACAGTATTACATGAGACAGATAATCTCTGAAAAAAATCAGACTCTTCTGGGACAAAACAACCAATAAGAGCAGAGTCTCTGATTGAGTGTCAGTCACTGCTCCCGCACAGGCTCCGCTCCACCGCACATACATCAACTCAGAGTGGACATAGCAGCGGATAAACAACAACAGAATGACCAAGCAACAAGAAAATAACAGTTTACACTAAAGATAAGTAAACAGAAGAGGAGAAATAAAAAAAAGCAGGGTAGAAAGAAAGAATTAGAGTGAGCGACGCTGTGAGGGACTACCACTTAGTACAAGTACCCAGACAACGATGTAAGTACAAAGTACAATGTATACATTCCAAGTAAAAAGTATCATAAAATAGAAATACTAAAGTTAGGTACAAGAACTTAAAAAATGTAGAAATAAATGTAAAAGTACAGTACTTGACTAAATTGACCTACTTTACTAACCCTAACTGTTTTAACAACAAACAAATTAGTTACTATCTTTTATTGTAAAAGATGTTTTTGATGAAATATTTTACCTCTGATGGGCTACTTGTTCTCTGTTTTGAAACCATACCATGAATGTGTGAATAAAGTTTCTCTAAATAAACCTGGCTTTTTGTACAATTAAAGTAACTGAATGAGCATGAGTGAGTGTCACACTGTATGCACATGCGCTGGAAACATTTCCTGCAGATACTATCAGTAAATGTCGGTGACCCAGGAAGTTGGTGTGTGGTTTCAAAGAAAAAGGTATAACGTGTGAGCCAAACCTGTGTAAGGTGTTGCAGAATAAGCTCTAAGGAAAGTACGTCAACCGTTGTCATTGAATCCTTAGAATAAATGCCAAGAGCTGATATTAGTTAACAGCAGTGTTTTGCATTTATTTCACCTGTCTATGTATTTTTTTTGTTTTGTTTTGGAGGATCATACCACATTGGTATCAAAGACGAATACAATAACCTTTTATAGTGTTCACATAACACACACAAACATGAAAAGAACAAGCAAACTTGAAAACAATGAAAAAAAAAAGTTGGAATTTCTAAAAATTGTGTATTCTTGATATACTTGAGAAAGGGGCCCAAGAACTTGACAAATACAAATCAGTCTCCTGGCCAGTCTCCTTTTGTATGAGCTATTATGTCTATGAGTATAGCTAGCTAAGTGAAAACATCACATCATAAACCTAATGCTATTGTTTATTTAGTTTATTTATTTTTGCAATTTCACATCATTTTTAACCATTGTTCTTTAATCATTAGAACAGATAATGCCCAAAACGATTAAAGACAAAACTTGCTAGCTAATAATAATAGTTTATAGTTATGTTAACACAACGTGAAGAATATGCTACTAACTACTACTGTTGTGTTACTGATTTATTTTCCGCTGCTCGGGGACCAATAAACTGTTATGGAGTTCCCCTTTGCGAGAATAAAACGTGAGAACTCCCAAGAGGAATGAATACTTTTGTGCTGTCTTTATTTTCCATGTTGAGCTCTGATGGTTATGTGGTTGTCTACTGTTGGGCGATGCCTTCTGAACTTCTGTATTCCGTGTCTCAAATGTCATACCTCAACCTTTAGTGAGCTTTCATATCATATTGAAGGATCGGCTACAATGAGTGACATATGCCCATATCTTCCACCCACTGTCTGAGTGGGTGACACTTGCTCCGCCTTTTTGTGGCCAAACAATGATGATTCAGAGCTACGCGCAAGTACGTCTGTGATTACGTCATGCGCTGAAGGAGACATCAAGCATGCGACAATGTGATTGCGAGTGTGTGTGAGAGAGCAGTGTCTTTGATCAGCTCAGTGGTACGGCCACGAGTGGTGAGGTTTTGAAAGGTGTGAATTCAGCTGGGGGATGTCACTGAAACAATTGACAAAACACATGATTTGGTTTTACTGTGCATTGCGCAATAAGGTGCCTCCTCACACACTTCTACAGAATGAAGAAAAATACAGGAAATCCATGCAAATAGACCGCCACAACATTTACAGGACTCAGAGTCTGGGACGAATATTAATAACGTACCCACGCAAGCTTTTAGAATGAGTCAGGGTGGACACAATTCAAGTTTTTGTGCTTTGATAAGAACAGTATGGCTGCAACCAAATTCTTTTTCTATCACAGACTACTTACTCATGATCGATTAATTAATAGTGTGGTATATAAAATGTAAGAGAATCATTCAATTGTATAAACCCAAATACAGTGGGGCAAAAAAGTATTTAGTCAGCCACCAACTTGTGCAAGTTCTCCCACTTAAAAGAAAGATGAGAGGTCTCCAATTTTCATCATAGGTATACCTCAACTATGAGAGACAGAATGAGAAAAAAAAAATCCAGAAAATCACATTGTCTGATTTTTAAAGAATTTATTTGCAAATTATGGTGGAAAATAAGTATTTGGTCAATAACAAAAGTTCATCTCAATACTTTGTTATATACCCTTTGTTGGCAATGACAGAGGTCAAACGTTTTCTGTAAGTCTTCACAAGGTTTTTTTACACACTGTTGCTGGTATTTTGGCCCATTCCTCCATGCAGATCTCCTCTAGAGCAGTGATGTTTTGGGGCTGTCGCTGGGCAACACAGACTTTCAACTCCCTCCAAAGATTTTCTATGGGGTTGAGATCTGGAGACTGGCTAGGCCACTCCAGGACCTTGAAATGCTTCTTACGAAGCCACTCCTTCATTGCCCGGGTGGTGTGTTTGGGATCATTGTCATGCTGAAAGACCCAGCCACATTTCATCTTCAATGCCCTTGCTGATGGAAGGAGGTTTTCACTCAAAATCTCACGATACATGGCCCCATTCATTCTTTCCTTTACACGGATCAGTCGTCCTGGTCCCTTTGCAGAAAAACAGCCCCAAAGCATGATGTTTCCACCCCATGCCATGCTTCACAGTAGGTATGGTGGTGTTCTTTGGATGCAACTCAGCATTCTTTCTCCTCCAAACACGACAAGTTGAGTTTTTACCAAAAAGTTCTATTTTGGTTTCATCTGACCATATGACAGTTCTCCCAATCCTCTTCTGGATCATCCAAATGCTCTCTAGCAAACTTCAGACGGGCCTGGACATGTACTGGCTTAAGCAGGGGGACACGCTCTGGCACTGCAGGATTTGAGTCCCTGGCGGCGTAGTGTGTTACTGATGGTAGCCTTTGTTACTTTGGTCCCAGCTCTCTGCAGGTCATTCACTAGGTCCCCCCGTGTGGTTCTGGGATTTTTGCTCACCGTTCTCGTGATCATTTTGACCCCACGGGGTGGCAGGGTGAGATCTTGCGTGGAGCCCCAGATCGAGGGAGATTATCATCAGTGGTCTTGTATGTCTTCCATTTTCTAATAATTGCTCCCACAGTTGATTTCTTCACACCAAGCTGCTTACCTATTGCAGATTCAGTCTTCCCAGCCTGGTGCAGGTCTACAATTTTGTTTCTGGTGTCCTTTGATAGCTCTTTGGTCTTGGCCATAGTGGAATTTGGAGTCTGACTGTTTGAGGTTGTGGACAGGTGTCTTTTATACTGATAACGAGTTCAAACAGGTGCCATTAATACAGGTAATGAGTGGAGGACAGAGGAGCCTCTTAAAGAAGAAGTTACAGGTCTGTGAGAGCCAGAAATCTTGCTTGTTTGTAGGTGACCAAATACTTATTTTACAGAGGAATTTACCAATTAATTCATTAAAAATCCTACAATATGATTTCCTGGATTCTTTCCCCCCATTCTGTCTCTCATAGTTGAAGTGTACCTATGATGAAAATTACAGGCCTCTCTCATCTTTTTAAGTGGGAGAACTTGCACAATTGGTGACTGACTAAATACTTTTTTGCCCCACTGTATATTCAATTTGCAATGACATTAAACAGATGTCAACAAAGCCTCAAACGTGACGGGTTTAACCAGCAAATGTTCGGCATTTTTACGCGATAGTAACTATTTCAAGTACAAATCATTTCAGCACTAGTCAACAGCGTGTTGCATTGGCCAGGAAATTTTCCTCCTCTGTACTAAATGTCACATTACACCTACAGTAAGTTGACCACAGTGGTTCCTCATGCATCATCATGCCCCTACATCAAGTAAGCCACATAATTACAGTGTCAAATCACGTTATCCTGCTGTGCATGTGAGTGGCAAAGGCTGAGCAACCTATGTACAAACCAACAAAAAATAACCAGTGGCAGGCTTAATCATGTTTCACATGTCTTATTGTGCCTTCAAGCTACCTGCTATGGATTTTCCAAGAACCACAATGAGTCATAGAATATTGTAATTGGTTGTGTTTCACTTGATTAGCTTCTTAATGTCATGTGCACTATATCACTTTATGATCATTGCCACTCACCATGCTATTTGAATGAATTAATGTGCACAGATCCACTCCTCACTCTTAATGGGAACACACCACTCTGAGATATTAGCTAAGTTTGTTTTCACAAATGTTAAAAAAAATGGAATAAAGAAGAAATTACTGAAATCACTAGCATTATATATGTGACTTAGGGATATCAGCTTCATATACTGTGTTATTTCCACAAACACCCTCTCACAACTACACAAGGTTATCCTCTTCTGTCCAAATGCCTTGGTTTTTGAGTCAGTGCACACACTAGTAACATACACAAGGTTTGGGACAGTGATAAAAAAAAAAAACATTTCCATATAAACTATTCCAGGTTCCAACACCATGGTTGGTTGAGATCATATCAGCAATTAAATCTTGACCACAATAGTTCCAACTCAAGTAGACAAACGCAAATTACCGACAGAGATGGTATCCTGCTTAACATCTCACTACCACAAACAAAAAGTGTTTGCAATCTGAGCAGTGTATATCTCAGTACCTCTGCAATATTTATCTGAATGACTGCACCGCCAAAGTAAAGATAAGCTTCAGTTGCAGCGTTGTCAAGTTTCAACAACAGATTTACTGTTCTTTAGTAGTAATTTGGATCTACTTGTGAATTGGTTGGCTTTAATGCAATTAAGTAGTTCTGAATCCACTATCAAACTTGACTTTGTCAAATCCCAAATAAATCTATTGCAGTTTGAAAACTTTTACAGGCAGTATACAAGTGACATGTTAGAACAAGAACTAAAAGATTGAACAGTCTTGGGACCTCAAAAACTATTTAATTAACTTGGAAGTACATCCCAAATGAAACCCACAATCGAAACCCAACACAGTCAAAGTGCTTTCTTCAACATTTTGTACAACACATCCACTCAGGTTTTCCAACTTATAGTACATATAGTTGTAGTTTCAGGAGATTTTAGGAGGAAAACCAGATATATCGATAAGTAAAATTGTATTCCACAGAACCTACTTTCAGGCTTGCAATCAAGTTGAGTTGTTACTTTTGTCGGCCAGCTAGCAAAGAAGCTGGACAAAAATTTGCCAGTGTTGGAAAACAGAGAAGAGTGGAACACATACCTGTGAGCAAACCTGAAACCTGAAACCAGGTTTCAAACCTTGTTTCAAAAACAAGACTTCAAAGGAAAAAGCCTCTAGAAGATAGACCCACAGTGGCGAACATGTGCTGATGTCTCATCTTTGTCTTTATAAATCTGTGCCATCCATTACCTATGCCACACCAGCCTCCCATCCTAAAGCCAAGATAACTAGAGCTTCTTTAGATTTGTAAAATAACGTACAACATGTAAAATCAAATTACAAGTAATATATATAAATATATGAGTAAAAAGGGAATAAAAACAAAATAAGCTAGTTACCTTGGTTATTTATTTTGCTCTATTTTGTGCTACTTATATATCAACTGTATCTAATGGTTACAAGTGGTCTTTCACTTCCTGAACCACTGTATCTATCTCACACGTCTTTCACGAGCTAACCACATACACGCACACACACAGACGTCAGCAAAGAGACAAGATAAAAGCCCGAAGGCACGAGCAGAGCACTGGTCATAATGATTCCTCCGAGCCTCTCCCTGACGGCAATATGTGTACTGAGCATTTGGACTATTGGACACGCTGCAGACTGTGGCCCTCAACAGATTATGATAAACAAACGATGCTGTGACGAGTGTCCACCAGGTAAAACACATCATTAATTTTCAGTATAATAGGATAAACTGTGTCTGACATACATGTCTTAAATAGTTTTATCACCATATTGTCTTTATAATATAAAATCAAAGGTTACATTGAAGGTGCTGAGTGTGTGTGTTATCTTTGTTCTCGAGAGTGACAGATTTAATTTGTTCCTGATTTTAAAGGTACATATATGAAGAACATCTGCTCGGAGCACCACAAAACTGTCTGTTACCCCTGTATGGATGGCCACTACTCAAATGATTATGATGTCTCTACAACATGTGAAGAATGCAGGTCATGCCCACATGGTGAGCCTGAAAATATTGAATAGCAGATTTGGTTTAAAAGAAGGATGAGGATGTCTGATAATGTTGTGCCACAAATGTTGACAATGCAAGATTAGAATTAAGTAGAAACGCAAGATGAAATCACCTGGAAGTCCTGTGGTTTCAATTCTTGTCTTGCCTACAGAATATGCTGAGAAATGTACACCGACCACAGATGCAAGATGTTGGTGTCGCTCTGGTTTCCTGTGCTCCAGCGAGGACTGTTCAAGGTGTGTGGAAAACAAATGCGTCGCAGGGGAGAAACTGAAGACAATAGGTGAGAAGGGAACATGTTTTTCTCTCAGAAGTTTGCTTTAAAATGAATTGCTGCTCCTTGTTTGACTGTTTCATTTTATTTCAATTTAAAGTTGTTGCTTTTTTTTGTTTTGTTTTGTTTGGTGTTGATTGATGGGTGTCATGTGAAATGAGAAATGAGAAATGAAGGTTGAATGATTATAATTCCCCCAACATATTTATAATTATTACAAACTATAAAAGAAAAAGAGGAATTTGAAATGTCTTTACATCTCAGTTCACAGATGCACCAGTTTCCCCAAATTGTTGTCACATGTCATTCAAACAGTGAACAAAAGAAGAGCCATTCGTGCAGTGTCAAGAAGCTGAGTGTCAGGACGTTTACCAAATTTGGTCTCTTCTAAAATGCAAGAGATTCTGAATGGCATATGTTTCCGTTCAGGGATAAGACATTAATCTCAGTGGTGATCATTTCCTGCGATAAACAGAAGATGAGAGTAAAGAGTGGGCAAACTAGAGTAATAAAAATACCAAAATGATTGCAATTAATCCTGAGTGTGACATGAATCTGTACTAAATTGAATGGAAATCTTTGCAGCCAATCCCTCGGGAGAGTATTCATATCAGTGTGAGCCCCTGTGCCATGATAATGAATATTTTGATGTGAAAGAGAATGCCTGCAAGCTACAAACACCGTAAGACACAAACACTTCAGCTACAATAATAATTCCACTTTAAACACCAAATTACTGTAGTAAAAACTATTTCTGGTCCACAGATGCAGTATTCTTGGACTCGCTGAGCTTTTTCCAGGCAACAAAACCCACAACTCTGTTTGCGATATAGGCGGTATGTAAGCATATTTTTTTTGACAGAAAAACATTGTTTTTATGGCAGTACATAAATGGAATATAAATGTTCTGCAATGCTGTACAAAAGTACGTAATCATTACATAACTGAACTGACTTGACTATGGTTTGATGTTTCACCAGACAGGCACAAAAGTAATCTACACTTCATCCATGTGATGCTTGGCATCGGCTTCATTTTCCTTGCTCTCATTCTCCTTGTGTTTCTATCTTATGCCTGCATGAAGACCACACTCAAGCACAAAGAACGTAAGTGGGCCTTAATGGAAATACATATAATGTGGGACATACCAGCACATGTTGATTTTATTTATCGAAACACTGGCTTGATTTCTAATTAATTGCTTACCCATCATTTTTTTCTATTTCCACACATAAATGCTAAGATAAACTGTTTTTCAAAAGTTTTCCCACTCCTTGGGAGTTTTCATGTTTTATTTTTGAGTGGACTGCATTCTTCATGTCCAGCCACAAATTTTAAATCACATTGAGAACTACCATTACTCTGTCAATTGAGCTGCTTTTCTTCTTCTTGACATTGAAGAAAATTATTTCTTTAGATAGCTGTAAAAAATGTATTTTGATTACTTTGATTCAGTGTTTTAAGTCAAGAGAACAAACTCCTCCAAGGGTAGGTGAATACTTTCTCACGAGCAGTGTATTTGACTGTATGCATGCATAGTTGAAGATTGTTGTGGTTTTTGATGCAAGACGATGCTGCAGCACACTGTTAGAAAATAAAATATTTAGTCAGATCAGATAAATATGCTTCCTGTTGATGAAAAGATTGAAATTGGCAGAACAAAATGGTTAGATGTCTCAGAGTCTCTGAAAGCATTTTTTAAAAATACAATAAAATATTTAAAATATTCTGTTTTGATGTGTTTGCCCAGCACATAGCATTTTTATGATTAGATCTTTCAATCTTTGTATTTTTGTTATTTAATATAATTTTTTTTTACCAGTTTTACCAGTAATACAAACATGTAAAAACACAAAACAACGACATAAAATATATGAAACATAACACGAAAACATACAATTTTCAATTCAAGATAAAATAAGATATCAACAAATATCAAATGCCTGTGGAAATAAAATTAAATAAATAATAAAATTAAAGATTCATAGAACACAAGTGGCCTGCAAGAATGTAGATGATGTGACTATTGATTTCACAGTATTTTGTTTGTATTTCTCTGTTTTAGATAATAATCCTACCAACATCATAGCACCCTCGACCAAAACCAATGACTTTCACTTGTCAAAGGAAGAAACTGGGCTCCAGCTCATCATCCAGGATGTATCCAAGAACAGCAACACTGATGACCAACTGCTACTGGAAAAAATCATCGCTTGTTGATAACAAATCTAAGACCAGTCTGTTCAACCAAAACACTTAATATTTCGCACAGATATACCCATTCAGGTTAGAGACTTGGGTGTGTTAATCAAAGGTCCCTTCTTTGATCTCCATAAACATGTTGGATGACTGTTCAAACTGTTGAGATGCCCTTGAGCACTCAGCAATCGCCTGCTTCAGTAGAGCTATTCAAATTAGAAGTCCAGGTTTGAATGTTTGTAACTGTGAGTGTACAGTGTGAAAATAGCTATAGGCCAAGTAGAAGTAGCCTTGTGAAATGTGATGATTAATAGTAATAGTAATATTAATGGTTGTTTCTTGCTCCAAGGACGGGTGTGGCTGTAAAGATAATTTTGTAAATTTTCTATGAATACTTTTTTTTTTTTTACATTTCTAAAGATTTCCAACTCTCCTTTCTGTCCTCTGATAATGACAGTTAGGGGCTGGGAGGTGGTGGTTAGCAGGGTGGCTATTTCATAGGATTGGCAGTTCAGTGCCTTGCTCCTCCTCTCCACTGTCTAAGGAAAAGTTTCTCTTTTTTTTCCCGGTGTATGTGGAGGAGAAATCTGCTTCAGATAAAAGGTCTGTGCCAAATGAATGTAATGTAATCACATACTACCTGATTAGTATGTCCAGATTATGTTACATCTATCATCTATCTCAGTCCTTGGGTGACCCATTCATTTCAGGCATTCATTGCTTATAAAATATCTCTGGTGGAGGTAATGTGTTATTCTTGGAGCGACTAAAATAAATAAAAACCGAGTGGGAATTTGGGTTGTTTATATTGTATCTAAGATAAAGAATAGATATTAATTTGGATTGGCACATAATCAATAATGTTTAAATGTTTTATATAGTTTAAATGTTTTTCACAAAGTGCACTTTTTGTGTAATGTGTTTTATCTCAGTTAAGTATTTCTCTACATGGGCTTGCACAACACTGGGTGGCAGTAGCTCAGTCTGTGGGGACTTGGCTTGGGAACCAGAGGGTTGCTTGGTTCAAGTCCCCACAGACCAGTCTACATGGAGGTGGACTGGCAGCTGGAGAGGTGCCAGTTCACCTCCTGAGCACTGCTGAGGTGCCCTTGAGCAAGGCACCGAACCCCAAAACTTGCTCGAAAGGCGCTGCTTGCAGCCCCCTCACTCTGGCATCTCTCCGCCAGCTTGCATGTGCATGTGTGTGTATTCCCTATGTATATGTAAAAATGTGTGTTAACAAAAAACAGAGTGTTAAATGTTAATTTCCCCATGTGGGATAAATAAAGGATTCTTCTTCTTCTTTATAACCAAAACATTGGTACAAGATCTGCAAACATGCAGTTATTTTTGGACGAGAATTATAGTTTTTATTTAGTTAAATTACCAACCAGAAGGCTTATCATTACACTACTTTCACATTTCTATAGGCCTGTAATTTCTATAGGCCTGTAATTGACCTGTGGAGGGTGTATCCCTGCCTCTCTATCAGTTAGGATTGGCTCCGGCACCACTACCGCCATGTAAGGATAAACGGTATAGATAATGAATGGATGGATAATTTCTGGGTTTCTTTAAAAGTGTTACTGTCAAATATCTGTGTTAATATTGCAACAAACATCAATTAAAACAATGTATTGTATACTGTGTGTTGGGATACTTTAATTAAGTGTATTAGCCCAGCTAACTTATAATTTTAACAAACTGTAGTAATAAATACTGGTCCATTGGATGTTTATAGATATGGACAATGACACCTCCCCAAAAGTGAAGCATGAACATGAAAACATGTCAAACATGCCAAAAAATGTCCATCACCCCCTAATGGCTGGCTGCAGTAGAAATCATAATTCCGACCCCTCCATGTTGCCGACAAAAACATATTATTTTTGTTTTTGTCATTTCTGGTACTTCTCATTACACTGATGTTAGTTCAAGTGTTCATTTTTCTGATAAGTCTGATTACAGTTTATCTGATGCCATAAAAAGGGGGTAGAACATCATGATTGACACCTGTCAGTCACAGTGAAGTAGTCAAGGAGGCTGTGCAGATGTTTTTTCAGGGATTGTTTGTAGAGTAGAATTGTTAAGAGGAGATGTAATTTTAACTTTAGCAGGTAATCGTTAGCTAGCAGTTATTAATTATCTACTGATCGAGTCCGGCAGGTGAATGGGTGGGACATTGATACTGCGTTTCCTCATCAGTCACTACTGAGCAGACTCTGCCTCCAAATGACGTCACCAGTGCAAGATGGCTGAGCCTGCATCCGTGATATTTTGACTTCAATTTTTTTTACAGTGGCAGGAAGTGGAGGTGCTTCCTCCATCTTTATATCCAGTCTGTGCCCTGGACAGATCACCAGACAATCACAGGGTTGATATATAGAAACAGACAACTACTCACACTCACATTCACACATAGAGGCAATTTAGAGTCACCAATTAACCTGCATGTCTTCATGACTAGAAGTTATTTTTCTAAAAGTTACCTACTTCTTCATTAAAGTGATTTAGTCCAACTTCCTGGTCCCTTCCCCTCACTCTCCACAGTGGGCTGTAGCTCACCTCCAAACTCCCTCCCCACAGCACCACTTAACCTAATTCTTCATTTATAGCTTACTTTTCTTCATTGCTCTTTTTCTACTTACTTGTCTTTTGTGTAAACTGCTGTTTTCTCGTTGCTCGGTTGTTTGTCATCATTATCTGGCATTGGGGTGGACGACGCTGTCATCTTCCTCCTACACTAAGCGCTCACCTGGAGAGGTCTCAAAGCACTGTGAGAATCATATTCCTTGATTTCTCCAGTGCCTTCAACACAATACAGCCAGCACTTCTGAGGGACAAGCTGGGGAACACTGGTGTGGACCATCACCTCACATCCTGGATCCTGGACTACCTCACCAGCTGTCTACAGTGTGTGAGGAGAGTGAGGACACAGGACTGTGTGTCTGACATGGTCATCTGCAGTACGAGGTCCCCGCAGGAAACACTGCGAATGGGACTAATAAAGGAATATCATTTCTTATAACGTCCGCTCTGAGTTACTGCATGTATGTGCAGTGGAGCGAAACCTGCACAGGAGCAGGAATTGAAGGTCCATAAGATAATCAGACAGGTATGTTGTGGTTGGTTGTTTTGCCCCTGGCGCGGTGGATTCTTGTCAAACAGCCTTAGAGGCAGTAGGTCATTCTTAAACAAGTTACCTCCCTCTGCATTAACTCACTCAGTGCAAAAGTGCGAGACGTGTTTATTACAGTGTGCAGTGGTGAGCCAGTTGAACTTAGCCCTCGCTCTGTTTGTGATAGCTGGGAAGGTGACGGTGAGGATGCTAAGGTGGGCAAATATAGTAAATATACAAGATTTTCGAATTTGTCAACTATTACATTTTCAAATTTGTCAACTATTACATGGAGCAGTCGCTGGCAATGAACTGACAGGTTCCCTCTAACAACGCTATAAAAAGTATTTTGAAAGAAAGCCACAGAAGTAGAAAATGACTACAATGTCAAGATATAGGAACAGACTATAGTATATAAAATCAAATATAAAACTAAAATAAATTCAATATAAAGTAGAATATAGGTCTGAGAAGTGTAAGCTCTACATTATTCATTATTATTTCTTGGTTGTCATTCTAGTGGCCTGCAGTGGGTGTTAGATATTTTTAAATTAAGGATTAAAAAAATCCTCGCAGTAACTTCAAATATAAGAGCTGAGCGCTTTTGTGAACATGCTGGTGTAGTTCCCGCACACACCGGTGGGGGCGCTGCCGGGCGCTTGTGCTCCCTGATCATGTGACAGCAGCAGGCCCACCCCCCTCTCCGCTGGAGAAACGCCACATCTGACTGGGGAGAAACACACACACACACACAGAGCTGCTGCAGGGGAGTTTTTGAACGCCGACCTGAAGATGCTGGCACTAATAAACCGGCTTTTGGACTGGTTCAAGTCCCTGTTTTGGAAGGAGGAGATGGAGCTGACGCTGGTCGGCCTCCAGTACTCGGGAAAAACAACATTTGTAAACGTGATCGCTGTAAGTCTTCAGCTGCTAGCCACGCTGCTAACAGGGGGCAGTGCTAATGCCATTAGCGCTAATAATAATGGGATAACAGTGACCGGGCTGGTTGGGTGTGTGCTTGTAAAAAAAAAAAAAAGAAAAAAAAAAAGAAAAAAGAAAACAAAAACACGACGTGAGGTTTCTGTCTTCAACCATGAAAAGCCACCTGAGGCTGTGTCAGGTTGTTGGACCGGTGTCAACAAGTCAGCTGAGCTAACTAGTCTGCTGCTGTGTTGTGATTGTCTTAGCATGCTACACCCTGAACGCAGCCTGCGTATGATTTGTCGCTTTGTTGTGATTTAGGCTTAATCACTCGTCCAGGTTGTGGGATCATTTCACACCGAGTTCAAAGGTGTCAGTGTTTCCTTGCATTTCAGCCAGCAGGAAGTTAAAAAAAAAACAAAAAAAACATGTTGAGTATTGCAACAACTGCCTGTGGTGTAGGCAAACACTCACATTACAGCACAGGGTGTCACTTCTGGGGAAAAAAAAAAAAAGTCTGAACTGATCTCCCAAACAAAAAGAAAGTCAAATTAAGAGTTCAAACTGTAAATGACACAGTTGTCTCTGAACTTGTGCATATTATTTTTTTATTTATTTGTGCACATTCAGAAAATGATCTCTGTCTGTTGTTGTTGTTGATGATGTCTGAATGAAAGCAGGTGCCATTTAAAAAAAAAAGTGTCATATTCCATTAACGTGGCCAACAAAAGGTTAATGCAACGTGCCACATGAACAACGACTGATGCTCTCTGTTGCAGCTGTCAGAGGGATTGCTCAAAACAGGTGGGGCAATCTTTCATTGGCCAATTACTTGGCCGCAACTGTGTTTTTAGCAGTAAGTTGGGAAAAGGGTCTTTTTCAGTTTGCACGTCCACCAGCTCTGTCTGACAACATCTTACTGTACATCCTGTGGTGTGCAGCGAAGAGAGGAAATCTTCACATTGGTCGCTAATTGACCTTTAAACTTAGTGTTACCAAAGTCTGCAGAGAATGAAGATTGTTAGAGGAAGAGACGTCAAGAAGTTCTTTACACCTGAGATGTGTGTCAAACATTTTTAGTCCTTGATGTGGTCCATCCTGGTTTTTCCTGTTGTTTTGATCTCTGTGACTGCTGATCAGTACACCTGCCAAAAGAAATGTTTAGACTGGATTGAGAGGATTTTAGGTTTGGGTTTAATGTGATATCAGCGGTAACATATCTCGGCTAGAGTTGAAACAATTAATCGATGAAATGATAAGCCAATCCATAGAAAACTAATTACGACTGGAGCTTCTCTTTTAGTCTGTAAACGGATCGTCACTGGTTGTAAAAAAGAAACCATGTGAAGGCATCACCTTCAGGTGCTAGGAAACTGTGGCAGGCTTTTTTTCACAGTCGTTAGACATTTAATAGACCAAATAACTCATTAGTTGATGTTCTATCAGGAAAATTATTGGTAGAAGAATCAGTAATTAAGATAATTGTTAACAAAATGTAGAATTCCAGTGAAAATGTTTACAGCACACTTTACTAAGAATCTGGTGAACAGGTGGCAATAATTACAACCAATGCTGATGCAAGGCAAAAGTGTCGTTCAGGAGAAAGCAAACCACCTGTTTACACATTTTATTCTGCATTTAGGTTTTAAGGACGACAGTTTCAGAGTTTGTCAAATGAAGGAGGATGTTGGGTCTGAGGTTGAGGTTTCATACTGAAGAGATTAAAAAAAGAAAAAAGGCCAGCGAGTGAATGGTTGTAGTGCGGGTGGTTCCTCCTTCAGTCATAAGACCGCTGCACTCATTTCCACTTAGCTCCATCAGGTGACTCTGGTAAGTCATGTGCTGCAAAGTGTGCGTACGGCAGACGGCGCATGCTCTTGGGGTTACAAAGGAGTGCAGGGGAAAGGAATATAAACAGTGTGCAATGCTTGATGTTATGAGGAGGAATGCTGCTGATTCATCATGCTGAAGGGGAGTTTTTTTTCTTTCCACTTCAGTTTGCAATTATAACCTGAACATGTGGAGATACAGCATTTGGCTTGTTTGTAGTGTAAAGTGAAAGTTTCTCACAAGTAACTTTTTTTTTTTACAAGTGTGGATGTAGATTTTTACAGATGTGTATATTACAGCATGTTGTCCACAACAGTTAACTTTTCATGAATTTGTATTATCAAGCAGTATTTGACTACTGCACAGCCAGTATAAAATGATTACACAAAGCTGCACATATGACCCATTGTTTTCTTATTGGAAACGTGCTTTTGTACTGTGATACTGATGTATGTTGTCTGTCCTGCTCTGGGTTGGACACACCTGATTACTGTATGTAGTATGGATGTTTTAAAACGTGTGTTAAGTGACTATAAGCTATTTCGTTGCACTTTTCCATGTACATATACACCCATCCAAGCCCACATGTGTTCTCTGCGGTAAATTGCAGTGATGTTATCATCAATCAAACGTAAAACTTCCTATCAGAATTACTTCATTCTTGTTTCTTTGCTTTCAGTCTGGGCATTTCAGTGAAGACATGATCCCTACAGTCGGGTTCAATATGAGGAAGGTCACCAAAGGAAACGTCACCATCAAGGTATTTTGACCTCTCTGCTGTTATTGCAGCGAAACTCTAATTAGTGAAATGAAACCAGCAAAGTGGCAATAATAGCACTGTTAATGACATTTGAAGCAGGAATATCATGTGAAGATGTGCCCTTAATTCTGTAGATCTGGGATATAGGAGGGCAGCCAAGGTTCAGGAGCATGTGGGAGCGCTACTGTCGGGGAGTTAACGCAATTGTGTGAGTATACACTTTCAAGTTTGTCAGAAAAACTGAACGTATTGTAAATATATGTACACTGCATTTAGCTAATAGTTTCGTTGTTGCTCATTTTCAGGTATATGGTTGACGCAGCAGATCGAGAAAAAGTGGAGGCTTCGCGAAATGAGCTTCATAATTTATTAGACAAACCTCAGTTGCAAGGAATTCCTGTAAGTTTTCTCCTGAAACCAATTGTAAGATCTGTATCATTTCTGCACCAGCCATGTAAATCTATGTGTGGGTTTTGTCAGCAATTTACCTGCTGCAGTTGCAGATTTCAGTCACAGTGGCTTTTTTCTTTTAGGTTTTGGTACTCGGTAACAAAAGGGATCTCCCCAGTGCTCTAGATGAAAAGCAGCTCATTGAAAAAATGTAAGTATGGATGATCAGGCAAATGCATGTTTAGTTAAATCACAGCACACTTTTGTTACTTTTCATATACAACTGTAGGAGTGTCAATTTTGTTCACAAAAACTAAGATTACATATGTTAGTGAGCGACCTTTTTTCCATGACTTTCCTAGACGAGACGATGACAAAGACGGCACTGACGTCATTAAACCCCGACTGTGGTTATATCAACTTTCAGTAGTGTTGATGTGAAGATGAGACTAAAATGTAGTTTAAAAAATTAACAACTTACCAAAAATCTGTCTTCCTTTTGTGTTGACACAGAAAAGGAGACAAAATATGTAAGACTCTCTTTCCCCCAATGTAGCAGTTTCATGTCGTGTTCTGCATGACTAAGACTAAAGAAAACAATTGCTGATGAAATAATCACTGTAGATTGTTTCTGTCAACAAAACGGCCCTGTTTATTCTTGTTTCGAGTTTTGCTGGGAGACTAAATTGGTATTTACCATCTGAATATTATATCTGATTTTCTTTTTCAACATCAAATCAGTTGAACCATCTTTATATTAATGATGAAGGTGAAAAAAACAGGACCAAGTATTTCCTTTTTGTTAAAACTGGGGCTGTGTTAAGTTGTAATTTACTGTGAGGAAGTGGCTCCCTCTGCTGTCAGCTTAGAAATGTGCTGAGAGTTGTGCTCATACCTTGAACTCTGCCCCACAAGCTGCAGATGAATGAGACTCATGATCAGTATGATTATATATTTCTAATATTTATGAAGTCAAATGTTTCTCTTCAAAGGAATCTGTCGGCTATTCAGGACAGAGAGATATGCTGCTACTCGATTTCCTGCAAAGAGAAAGACAACATTGGTGAGTTGCATTTAATGACTGCTGTATCATTATGTGTTAACTTAAGGGCCTAATTTCCACAGGGTATATTTTTGCTGTTTAGCTTTTAATAATTATTTTATAACCTGTCTCTTGTGAGTTCCCCAACTTCATGAAAGTGCAATGCTAGTTGTGCCCCTTTTTAACCAGCAGCAAGGGATTAGGAAATTATTTTAACAATTTTTTTTTTTATTGGGATTCCGTGTAGCTAAATCTGTACACAATATCATCATCTGTTGCTAGTGATTGTAAAGTGTCAGTCTGACCCAGCGGGTTTCTTCTGATTCCAGACATCACACTTCAGTGGCTCATCCAGCACTCAAAGTCCCGGAGGAGCTGAAAATGCGGGAGTTGTTTTCCAGCTGTGTTTGCCATGTTACTGTCATGCCACGCGCCCATCACTCTGTGATGATCTACAGCCGTATCTTCAACTCACATGCTGCTCTGTTCTCCTCGTGTCACACAATCTTTTTTTTTTTCTTTTTTTTTTTTTACCCCCATTTCACCTTGTGATTCTTTCACAAATCCGGAGCAATGCACTACTAAAAAAATGTTATTCTAATACCAAATTCAAGGAATGTAATTGGCATTATATGTCCTTTAAAAGTGTACTTTAACTTTAAGTAAGAAGCTAATTTCTGATCCACAATTTATCGTTCAGGCATTACCCAGTTGATCATACCCAGTGGTTTATAACACTAATTTTGGGTATAAAACAACACCTCTCTTGAAGGAGGGTTGATTATGTCAAATGTGAAATGTTTTTCACACAGTCATATGACGCCAGAGACGGCTTTCGATGGATACACAGGTTTTCTGTCAGGCTTTCACCATGTGATTGTGTGACTGTCACCTTCCGCTTGAGCAGGTTTTCTTCTTCTTTCAAGGACATGTCTGTTGTTTTAGAAAACTGTGCATTTACGCAAGACAATTGAAGCAGGTCTGTACAAATATCAAGCTAGTATGATTTTTACTGATGTGAGATGTGCGTGTATGAATATATGATTCTATTTAAAGTCTGAATGTACTAAAAGGAAAGCTGCACAGGGTTCAGCTGCGTGGTTCATATTGGCCTCTGTTTGTAAGTAGCCTCAGTGGAATGATGTCCTTTGTGCTGCCTCGAGGCTGAGAGAGTGGCAGATTTCAAAGTGCCTTGTGCAATGTCTCTCTCACCTCTGAAGAAAAGCAGCGTGCAAGGTGTGCCTACCTGGGTAGAGTGAAAACAAACAAAAAAAAACACCACTTCAATATATTCAAGAAATAAAAAGGCATGCTTTTTAATTTAGACAGTGTCCTGTTATTTGTATGCAAAGTTTTGAACTCTGTCACTTTGTAGGTGCATGGAGAAAGGATTGGTATGATTTTTCTTTTTACTGACTACTTCCTTACTACTTTACTGAACAGTAAGCCTATTTTGATTATTTTGAATTAAACTAATCTCTGTGGGTTGGTTTTAACTAGTAGAATACCACCAGGAGCTTTACAGCAACATAAAAATAAGGACCTGCTCAGGCTTGGTTGATAGGCACTTTGCAGGCGTAAGTGCAGGTTACCTAACATTGCATTATGTACGAACAAGAGACGCAAGTAGTCAAGTTCAGGTTGTACACACCCACACAGTCCTGACAAGAGGTCTGATCAGGTGTCCTACAGTGAGGTTCTTCAGAAAATACGGAAGTTAAAAGAACAGAATTTTTGTGACTGCACTTCCTGCAAAAAAAGTCACTATTTACTACTCATTCTGCGGAAAGGTCCATGTGTGGGTATTGTTTATACACACGGTAAATCCAAATGCCACAAGTTCTGATGACTCAACACGATATGATTTCCTATATGTGTTTTGCCTTTATAACCCCAAAGTGCAAAGTGATTCATAACAATGTCCTCAGATAAAAATAATGTGTACAACATTGCAGTCACTTACGTTAATGCAGGCAAAGTGCCTTTCAGTGTCAAACACTCTTTACTTTTACTGCAGTGAAATGGGATTAAATGGGATTTTTATGAGTTGTGGTGCACCAACACTGGTGGCTTGATTAAACCTTTTGTCAGGGCTGTGTGGATGTACAGACTGCTGGGGTTTTCGTGGCCTTTTCCCATCAGATATTTTGGTCTGTCATAGCAGGAAACATACAGGTGTAATTGAAAATGTTTGACACAGCTGCATTTCTTCACTCGCTGTCAAGACTCACGGTGACACCTGGTGGAACTGAGCAACCTTTTAAAGAAATTAGTTCACTTTATTATTTATTGCTATAAAAAGTCTAAATGTCTGACTGGAAAAAGGTCACTGTTGCTTATCTAATCTGATCTCTTATCTGATCTTTACTTGGAGACTTGCTGTGCAGAGATTGACACTAGAATGCTATTTTCACATTTAGTTAACAGTGAACAGGAGACTTCCTGTGACCGTCAGCAGTTCAACTAGTGCAAATAAAAACATTTGCATATTTGCATATTCTGGAGAAGAAACTGTTTTTTTATGCTTTCTTTTTTCTGGTGGAAAACTTAATATGGATCTTGGAAGTTGTTCTGTAGCACTTTTCCAGAAGGGAAAACAACAAAAAAACAATTTATAAGTACATAAAAAGTGAAGTATTTATTACATAATAATAATAGTAATAATGACAATAATAAAAAAAAAACTAAACAGGAGGAACGCTAGGAGGATAACCACCTATGGCAACATCCATATAAACACTTTCAACATAGTACATGCTGATATAGTTTTAATTGTCTTTTAATTTTGAGAGTGTTGAATCTAATACATTTGTGGTTAAATCATGGTTTCTTACCTGTAAACGTACATTTATGAATATTGAATTGCGATATTATAATTTATCACGGATCTATAACTGTTTTTTTCTGTGTATCATTTTCCCAAAAGAACCAAACGCATTCTTCCAAGCTTTGATTATCCACTTAATCAAATCATGTTTATGTTTTAAAGCCGTGCACCTGAACGCCTCACTCCTGTGGCTGTTTCCTATTGGCTCAGAAGTTGACTTAAGACACGTCAGGAATGCCACGAAACTCGACCGGCGGACGGACAGCTCTGCGGCCAATCACGGGACGATGACGCGAGGGGACGACCCAATCACAGCTGCGAATTGCGGAGGGGGCGGGTCTGTTGACAGGAAGCGTGTGAGGCGGACCCACCGCCGCAGCTGAGCCTCTCCTGTAGTTTGTAGTCCAGCCTGACAAAACTGGTTCTCACACTCGTTCCCTCGCCCGTGTGTGGACTTAAATTATGCGTTTTAAGACCGACCCGGGTCAAAGATGCAATGGAGGTCGATAGTAGTGGGCCTGGTCGTGTTGAGGCTGTCCCTCAGCTGTGTGCTGTGGCTCGCCTTCGGACTGGGACCTAACGTCAGCTGGGGGTTCAACTTCCACCTCGGCTTCGGTCTGCACAAACTGGACTTGTTGTTCCGGGAGGAAAGGGGGGCCGAGGCGAAGGGGAACTCGTGGTCTCAGCGCATACATGGTCGCAGGTATGAGGAGGAGGGGGCGACCCGCGGCTGTGCGGAGGCGGGACGGGAGCCCCTCAAGACCTCCTACCTGAGCCTCTTCGACCGCGACAGGGACGAGTACGCCCGGAGGTACGGCTCCTTCCCGGACACCCTCAGGGCGAAGATGAAGGACATGGCCAAAGAAATGTTCTACTTCGGATACGATAATTACATGAGGCACGCCTTCCCCGAGGACGAGCTGAATCCCATTGACTGTGAAGGGAGGGGACCAGATGTGCTGAACCCGTGAGTCATTCAGGACAGACAGGCAGACAGATGCACAGAGGCACAGACACCTGCTGCAGTCATTTGCATCCTAACTGTCCTCTATGCAGACCGTGTGTCATTTGCATTTAGTTCGTAATCGTGTAAGCTGGCAGTTTAATCCTGCAGCCGTCAGTGCTGCCCAGGAGCAGGTCTGTGCTTGATAAGGCGCCTTTGGACAGCACTGCAGGGGTCCAGCTGTCATGTCAGGGGTCTTCATTCATTTGATGTTAGGAAAGTGAGACTTTGTGTAAATGTGTGATCAGATTAAGGTAGAGGGAAAAAGCCCATTAGAGCTGCAGCAAACAGTAATTTTATTATCAAGTAATGTGCTGAATAATTAGTTCATCATCATGACTTCATCGCTTGGTCTATTACATACCACGAAATAGTGAAATTAGGTCTTTGGTATGATAAAAACTAGTTCATTACGAGAAAAGACCAAGAAAACCAGCAAATATTCAAGTTTGACAAGCTGGAACCAGTAATTGTTTGGCGTTGTTAAAAATAAGTTAAATGAGTTACTGATGATGCAAATTCTTGCTGACTAATTCTGTGTGATCAACTAGTTTCTCTTCAGCTTTTAAAGAAAACCTTAAGAACAGAGAAAGAGAAGCCGAGTGTGTGATTGTAGGAAGGTCCAGAGAGAATAAGAAATGTTTTTACATACCCAAATCAAATGCACCTTGCATTTTCAGTGTGCACTGAAAGTGAAAACACCAGAGTTAAACCTCAGTGTGCCACCTGATCAAAAGTTTCATTCCCCCCACTGATATCTCAGGATTTCAGGGTCAGCTGTTAACCAATTTGTGTACACAGTAATATTACTGTAGCCACTGTAATGTGTAATAGAGAAATTATAGAAGACAGCCTAAGTTCAGACTTGTTTAAAGAGACAAACGTTCAAACAGAATCAGATTTGTTGATTTGTCTGTGTGTTTTTAGATGCCAGTTCACAGAAAAGGGCAGAAAAACTGCTCAGCCATTGGCCGCTATGGTCACGCAAGTAGTTTTGTCTTTTTGTGCCAAGGTGTTGACGCATTAGCCTCTGTGATGTGAGTTTCCCAGAGCAAATTTTCAGATCACTCTGTGCTTATGGGCATGTGATAGACAAACAACAAAAGATTTGTTATCATCTATGGAGTCAACAGTCTTACCATGAACATCCCTCTCAGTCACATAATGGATGTGGAAGAGATGCGTCTTCAGTTGAAGTGAACTGCTTTCATAATTAATTACTCACTTAATTAATCACTTAAGTCATTCAAACATTTCCCGGTTCCAGTGTCTTCATGGCAGGAATTTCCTCCAATTCTCTATCATATCAGATTGAATATGTGTTGGTAGATACTAGACAGGCAGTTGGGCACAATGATCAATAATAAAACTGAAAATGAACCTATGTCATGAGGAAGAACAACCACACTTTGACTTTAGTCTTTTAAAGAGGTATTTCTGTTGTTTGGTCTGCTATCATGAGATTTTGCACTCACATATGAACTCTACTCTAAAATGTGTTTGTTGATGTATGTTTTATGATCTGCCTTCATTTCAGGTCAAACATCAACATAAACGACGTTCTTGGGAACTACTCCCTTACACTCATTGACGCCTTAGACACCCTGCTGGTAAGTTACACTGATACATTGTCCTAAAGAGTTTTCTTGTCTTAAGGCTCTCATAGAGACAATTTGGAAACATGAAAATAGGATTGAATACAATATTTTACCTTCTGATTTGCTGTGACATTCTGCAAAATGTTAACTTTGAATACCAGGTTGGAGAGCAGCTAAACCCATTTTGTTAGGTAGAAAATGTGAGGTTTTTATGTTTTTTTCACATCAGCTGTTTCATTGGCACAGTGACATGGTGGTTTTTCCTATGTTGAAAATTGTGCCTTTTTTGCCACAACCAAAACTCCCACTGAGGTGGAACAGAGTTTCTAAACTGCCTGTGGGTGTTTCAGCATCCGGCCTAAAATGGGCAGTCCAGGGTGTCCCCTTTGTCTCAGCTCCAGTATCTATAACCCTAAACCAGATTCTTAGATTAGGAAAATTAAGGCACCTGAATAATTTCTGTCCATTAACATGTGATGGTTGTTTATTGCACCCTGTGTGTGCTCAGGATAAGCAGGTTTAGAAGATGGATGGATGGATGGTTGTTTATTGCACCAGTCTCTTTTATGAAGTTATAACAGTATGGCTCAATTTATTAATCAGAGCTTCGCTACAGTAGTTGTTATGTGTTATGCTAAAAATAGCATTTGAGCAAAATACCTGGAAGCCTTTCAGTAGATATGTCACCAAAGAAGCTTGTTGGTACAGTATAGTGTGGTTACATAATGTGGTGTTTTCTCTACAGGTGCTCGGCAATGTGACTGAGTTCCAGAGAGCTGTGAAGCTGGTTATAGATATAGATACTGTATCTTTTGACAAGGACTCAACTGTGCAAGTCTTTGAGGCAAACATCAGGTACAAATGCTGCTACTATTTTAGGAGTCATGCAAAAGAATAAAAATCCAGCTCCTAATGCAGTAATGATCAGGCTAAATCCGGATATTAAAAAAGTGTATCATCATGTTTCAGATAAGCAATATTATCTAAAATAAATTAAGTTTAATTATGAAAGCCTAATCATTACATGTTCACTTCTGTAGCTCTAATGACTTAATTGGGATTTAGATTATAAATGAAATTATTTATCATAGTTGCCAAAAATGACAGTTTCAGGTTGACTGTCTGTTACCATGATGTCCATAATCTGACATGATTTACCATAGGTATGCAGGCACACAGATATCAAGATACTGATATTGATATCAGAGAAAGCATTTAATTACATATTTCTGTTTCTGTGTGAAACTCCAATGTAAAACTTTTCTTTGAAGGATTTTGGGAAGCCTCATCTCATCTCACATCCTGCTGACGGACCCAAAACATCCTTTTGGCGATGTGGGCTTTGAAGGTTATGATAATGAGCTGCTTCACTTGGCTCATGACCTGGCTGTCCGCTTACTGCCAGCCTTTGAGAACACCAGCACAGGCATCCCTTACCCCAGGGTGAGTCAGACTGTTGGAGGTACATTTTACAGGATATCTGCTAACATACACTTTATGTTAGCAGATGAGTTATATGAGTTATGCAAACATCAACAGTGTCACCAAAGGTATTGATAATGTGAGAGACGTTGTTTGACTTCCTACCGACCATTCAAACATCACTCAGGTCTTTATTCATGTGTACCTTAAATGCAGGTGAACCTGAAGACTGGAGTTCCTCCTGATAGCATTAATGAGACCTGTACGGCAGGAGCAGGGTCCCTGCTGGTGGAGTTTGGGATTTTGAGCCGTTTGATTGGAGATTCCACATTTGAGTGGGTCGCCCGGCGAGCTGTCAGAGCTCTGTGGAGCCTCAGGAGCAATGAAACCGGTCTGTTAGGTAAGCTGTGTAGTTACCTAAAAAAAGTCTCTAATTTTCCTTCATTTCTTTTTTGTAATTAAGCGTCTACCCAGCAATTTTACATTTACAACATGTAAATACAGTATGATTCCCACAATTATCATGAAACTTAAAGGAATTTTCTGTTTTCTGTCTGTTTTTCTTTAGGAAATGTTGTTAATATCCAAACAGGCCAGTGGGTTGGCAAGCAGAGTGGTCTTGGAGCTGGTATGGACTCCTTCTATGAGTACTTGCTCAAATCATACATCCTTTTTGGTGAGAAAGAGGACTACAGGATGTTCCAAGCTGCTTATGAGAGCATTCAGAACCACCTGAGGAGAGGGTGAGTCCTCCACTGAAACAATGTGACAGACTGTGTTTGTTCAGGGAGCTTCACACAAAGTTTCATCTGAAACTTGAAACTTATTTCAGGCATGATGATAAGTCTCTATCTGAGATTGGCCTAGCAAAGAGGAATTAAAACTGCTGATGTGTTTGGTTTGAGACTAGAGACTGTTGCACGATGTCTGAGGGGTCATCTGCATTCACACAGAAACTTAACACTTTCTTCCTCCTCAGCAGCCACTGATAAGTAGCCCTTTAACCTACAGTGTGGAACTTTTTTTCTCCCCCTTCAGGCAGTGAGAGAAATTAGACAAACACGATCGCAGCATGTATGACATAGGCATACCTTACATAACACTCATAGTCCTGGTAAGTCCCAGGCAAATGTTCACAGATAATTACAAAAGAGAGAGAAATTTCCACAGTTCCAAGACAGTAATCTATTTTTTAGAGTAAATATAATGGCTACTGTACATAGCCTATTTTAAATAGAAAAGCTGCACCAGTGGTTATCCTTGTTTGTCCTCACTTGATCGCTTTCTTTAATTATCTGCAATCAGAAACCTTTCTTGGACACTTCTTAGGTTTATCCTACAGCCTACTCTGTCCCGACAGTTACTCCCCTTTTCAGCTCTGGCAGAACAAATAATTGCAGGCTGACATAAAATCTATCACTACCGGTGCGCCAACCCATGAATGGCACCACAAACAGATTTAAAGACTATATATACTGGGAAATATAAAGAGATTTACCCGACAGCGATAGGCTTATTTGGCATTGTGTGAACTCTTTTGTTTGAATGTAAAGGGGGTTCATTTATATATAGAAGTCCTGGACTACAGTTTTGAGCAAGAGACAGAACCTCTACTGGCCTACTTTAGCTGGTAACTAGCCAACAGCAATAGAATGCACTGTTATTGCTTCTGTGTGATTTAGGATGTTGAAGGAAAAAAAGCAAACATACTCTAATTTCCATTTTTACATCAAGCTATTTCAAAGAATTTACAGAGTATTGTAACATATTTTGAAGCCTCTTCTGCCTCCGTGTTTTATTTTCCAGGAGAGAGTCATGTAATGAAGGAGAAGGTGACCCGCCTCTCTATGTTAATGTGAACATGTTTAATGGGGAGATAATGAACACCTGGATCGACTCCCTTCAGGCCTTCTTTCCGGGGCTGCAGGTTAGATTATGCACATTCGGCTCTGATGGATCTTATATACAAGTGTAAAATATTCCACTGAAGGCAGGTGTTTCTGCTCCGTGTGCTAGGTGCTGAATGGTGATGTAGATAATGCCATTTGTCTGCATGCCTTCTACTATGCCATCTGGAGACGCTTTGGGGCTTTGCCAGAGAGATACAACTGGCAGCTGCAGGCACCTGATGTGCTCTTCTACCCTTTAAGACCGGAGCTGGTGGAGTCGACCTATCTGCTGTACCAGGTAACAGTTCAGAACTGGTGTAACGCAGAGTTGGTGGTTTATTGCATGTGATTGTTATCTTTTACTCAGTTTCTTTTTTTTCTTCTCTCTTTTCCTACAGGCGACCAAAAATCCTTTCTATTTGCACGTTGGAATGGATATTCTTCAGAGCCTTGAGAAAAATGCCAAAGTCAGGTGTGGATCATGTGTTGCTTTCTTTTTTTTTTTTTTTTTTGCTTTAATGCTCTGATATGTCTCTACTTTAAGCTGAACTGTGTCATTCGCAGATGTGGGTATGCCACTCTCCACCATGTCGTGGACAAATCCAAAGAGGATCGCATGGAGAGCTTCTTCCTCAGTGAGACATGCAAATACCTTTACCTGGTGAGTTACAGCCTGAGCACATCAGAGATACAATCATGTTTTATAGATAGATATGTTGTAAAGAATCAGTTACCTCTCAGAATTTAGCTTTTTATTCATTCTAGCATGTTTTTTAATTTGTTGTACATGTATTATCAGTTTTATTATTATTGTTATAGTTATTATATTGTTATTTATGATATTTGTATCCCTTTTTTGTTTGTATTTATTTTAATTGTCTTATTTTTATTTTCTTCAGTTCAGACCATGTGAGGAACTTGTAACTTGTTTAGAAAAACTCTGTATAGATAAGGTTTAGTAACCTCATTGAAAAAAATTATTCTTATATTTTGAATTATTGCAGCAATTAATGTAAATTTTCTCAATAGAGTAACTCATAAATGATTCAGTCAATTCATTTACAGCTAAAATAACAATCAAAATTTCCCAGAAATTGTGAATCAGAAGTTTAAACACAGATATATTTAATTGACAATGATACAGAACATGTAAAAGAAGCAAAACTCAACATTTGACAAGTTCGAAACAGAAAATCCTTAACATTTTGTGTTATTAATAACCCAAACAATACATTGATTATTAATATATCTTAGAAACACCATTAGATTCCTTCCCCATGCTGTCATATAAACAGAACTTTCTCTCTTTCTCTGCAGCTCTTTGATGAGGACAACCCACTTCACAAATCCGATAACAAGTACATCTTCACCACAGAAGGCCATGTTGTGCCTATAGACAAGCGCTTCAGAGAGAAACAGTGGAATGATTTATTTCCTTGTGAAGAGGGAGTGCTGGTAGAGAGACCGAGCAACATCAGCAATGTAAGACCCAACCCATTGTCCCCCAGAGTCTGTGGCACATGTAACTTACATTGTTATGAACTGTTTTAAAAAATACATTCTTTCTCATTCTGCAGTGCAACAGGATCCCGGAGGATCGGCGGTACGCTCTGCCGTTAAAGAGTGTCTACATGAGGCAGATCGATCACATGGTGGGACTTTTTTGAGTAAGAGTATGCAAATGATGACACGAACACGGCACGAGTGGGCCTTCAGCACAGCCCCTCAGGTGTAGTGAGGTTGGAAAAAAAGGATCCACTGTTGGTCAGAAATCCTTATCCCATATGTTCTGCTGCTCAAGATCCAGACAGGAAACTGACACTAAAGGAAACCTGAGAAAGCAGCTTGATATTACTTGCTGTATTCATTCAAGTGTGTGTGGGTAGTTTTTCTCTTTGGTGGGTGAGCGTGTGGTCTCCTGAAAAATAAGGAGTGGAAAAATGGCTGGTGAGGAAGTGAGATTGTGTAAGTGATTTTAGAATTACTTTGTGGAGGAAAAAGAACAAATGTTGGTTGAGGTGTTGGTTCACGTATGAGTGTGTGTATACGAGTGTGTACGAGTGTGTTTGTGTGTATGGATATTTGAAATTACAGCTGAGCTGTGAATCATAATATTGTGTTTATGGGAACAGTGCCATCTAGCCACACATGTAAAATGCATAGCCTATAAAATACTCACCTCTAAAAATCTCTCTCTAAACATGACTGTTAGTGCCTCTTTGCAGTTGATTCACTTGAGTAGATCAGTGCTTTTACATAAGGGCTGCACATTAACAGATAGCAACAGCGAGAAGCTCACAATGACAATGGTGTTTTTAAAGTGCCTTCAGTTTTTCTTGGTCTTTCTGGATACTATACAGCGCATATTAGTTGTGGATGGCAATATCAAGTATATTTGGAAGCCACTGTTGATATTGCACAATGTGTCATTCCATGTGTATGTACAGTTTAACACTGATTATGACATGAAGCTCTTTTGTTTTTTTTTGTTTTTTTTTAAGACAACCAAGCCATAAAATGTTTTTTTTTTTTTAGCAAAAGGTGAAAAGGCATTTCTGTTTCTGCCAGATGTAATTATTACACATAGTTTTTCTCGTTTGGAGGAGACGGCAATTGTCTTTCGCTGTTACTCCTTTTGTTTCTCTTAATTGCACATCATCATACCTGTTAATTTTCATGTGGTGAGAACTCAGGGTTAAAAGGACAAACAAAAATCAGTTAATGCTTTCATAAGAAAATAAAACGTTATTGAAATGTTGTTGCCTACAATGTCTTAGAATAGTCTTAGGTATTTATATTGCAACTTTTTCAACTTGGGTTATCTGTGCTCGACGAATAACTGCACTGAACTGAAGTACAGTTGTACTGTGAATATTTGTTATTGTTCCACACAGACAGAAAGGCAGCATGATGTCTCCTCAGCTGTGATGTTTGATTCATGTACAACCCCATTGAGGTAAATTTTCTGGACTGAACCATCTGAGTGTCCATAAAGCTTAGCAGATCCTCAGGCTTTGGCTTGGTTACATCATGACATTGGTATCTTCTTTAACTTTGGGAGACAGCGGTTCATATTCTCAAGTGTTGTCTGAAGCGCTCCAGGCCGTATGAATGATATGTCTGAGTTTTCAAAAGGATTGACATCACCCTAACCACTTTGTCTCAAATTATCTTTAAAGGAGTAGACTGACATTTTGGGAAATACACTTATTCACTTTGAAGACAGATTGCAAATGGTGGCAGCGCCGTTTCCGTCACTCAGAAATTGCAGATAAATTGACCTTATTTATCCTGTAGTTATCTCACATAATCATACACATGTCTGAGGTTTGGTGTTTGTTATTGTATGTATTGGAATAAAATAATTGGATAAAAATGTAACTCATTACAAATGTGTTGAAATGGTAAGCATAAGGCCATCACCAGCAGCTCTTTAGCTTAGCTTAGCACAAAGACGGGAAACAGCTAACCTGGCTCCATCCACAGCTAACAAAATCCACCTACCTGAGCTTTCGAGGTGCTTGCAGGTGAATATATTTAGTTAGTATTTAGACACTAAGCTAGCTGTTTACACCTGCTTCCAGCCTTAATGCTAAGCTACATCTGTAACCAATAGCTGGCTGTAATTTGATTTTCACATTGCTGACATCAAAATAGTATCCACCCTCTCATCTAACTTGTGGCACGAAAACGAAGTGTTTTTCCCAAAGTGTCAAAACATTCTTTTCATCTGTTCGAAATTAAAGGTAAATGCTGTTCAATATGAAACCTGACTGGTTTCCCAGTGCTAGAAAAGGAACCTGAAGTATTCTGTGAAAATAATAAATGACAGATTATGAACAAGTCATTGCTGTGTTGGTTTTTATTTTTGAAAAATGGAAAACTACTCAGTTTTCTACAGAAGCTTTAATAGGTTTAGTCAAGGTTTACAATTATCATTATCTGTACAGGATTGATGGCTCAAAGGCCTGTAGATACACTTAGCTTTTAGACTTTGAGGATTTTTAAGTTGAAATATATTACATCTATCACTCAGCAGTGTAATAGATCCACATGGTGTCCCACACTTCATGAACTGTCCAAAAGGAAACTGTTTAATTATATATACTGGCCCTTTTCAACTATTTCAAAAAGTTACATTTTCTAAAACTTGTCTTAAAAATTCGTTTTTTTACCTGTTTAAATTGTGTGTCAAACTGCTGTAGAGTTCCCGTACATAAAAGCCATTTCTAGTGACAAATTATTGTTACATCTCTAACAAAAAGTTGAAGTGCGTTTGCAGGTGGTGAGGCCCTCTTGTTTGCTTTTTGGCTGTATACTGACCAGTTACTGGAGCATAGACATGCATTAGCCTGACATCTATTCACATTAGCACATGTGAGAAGAAATCACTTTCTGCTGACAGAAGCTTTTGTTGTCTTAACTACTGATTGCATAGCCCTCCGAAGACGAGTTCAAAAGACTCGAGAGAAAAGTTTGCTTGACTAAAACTCAACTCATCTGAAATCTGCACAGGAGTTTCTGACTTAGGAGCTGTCTTCTGGTCTCAGTTGACCCAAAGTCTTTGGTCAAAGCTACAACTTGCTTTTGAACACAACAAATTGATTTTTATTTCTTTTGCGTTCGAGGATGGTTTGAGGACGGCTGCTTGAGTGGACAGTTTTCATCTTCAGTCCTCAGTTTGAAGAAGGGATTTGTGGAACGTGACTGGGCTACAACATCACCCTGGAAAAAAAAAGAAAGTTACACTGACTGTTAGCCGGTCCAAAAGTTTGAATCTGAATAATTTCACAATACTGTGAAAACTGTCTCACCTTCATTGGGTGTCTCGACATGGCTCTTAGAAGAGACCGCAATCTTTCAGATTTTCTTTGATGATGATGTCGGTTACGGCGTCAAACACAAACTTGACGTTCTCTGTGTCTGTGGCGCAGGTCATGTGGGAGTAGATTTCTTTGATGTCTCGACGCATGTTCAGGTCCAAGAACTGCACTTTGATGTAGTTACCAGCATCCTCATAAGTGTTGGGGCCTTAACAAAAAACACATAAAAAAAAATAGGCAGGTTTAATTAGTTTGACACTTTTCAAACTGCACTGCAGTTTGTGTGTTGTGGTGACCTCACCATCGTATTCGGGGAAGCACATGCTGAGGTGAGCTTTCTTGATCTTCTCGATGAACACGTCCTTCTTGTTGAGGAAGAGTACGATGGAGGTGGTGGCGAAGTAGCGGTGATTGCAGATACTATTGAACAAGTGCAGACTTTCGTGCATTCGATTCTGAAAAAAAAGGTCTCAATGAAGAGCCTTTCAAATAAAACCAACTGTTGATTGCCCAAGAGGGTGAGACAAAAATAGTGTAGAATATCAAGTGAGAAATATATTATCATACCACTTCATCATCCTCCACCAGCACCATGTCGTAGGCGCTCAAAGCAGCAATGAAGATGATACAGGTCACACCTTCGAAGCAATGGATCCACTTCTTCCTCTCTGACCTCTGGCCCCCCACATCAAACATTCTGCACAGAAACAGAGGTGTATCATCTTCATGATTGCAATCCAGCACAGCATGAGCGCTGATGATGAGCTATGGGTGCTATCCTCTTGAGACATACCACACTGACTCACCTGAAATTGAGATCTTTGAAGGAAAACTGGGTCTCAATGATACCGGTGGTCTTCACTCTTGATCGCAGCACATCCTGCTCGGTGGGCACGTAGCCTGGTTGGATCAGTCGCTCCAAGTCGTTCAGGTAGCTTAGGGATGAATAAAATTTGTTCAGTAACAAACACTAATATGGGACTTTGTGATCATTTAAAATCTCAGCTTGGGTGATTTCTTACTATCCAGCAGAGTCGTTGAGTTGGTACTCTGAGGCCCTGTCGAAGCAGGCCTGTATGCCAGAGCCAGAGTCCTTCCACAGGCGCAAAATGATGTCTGACAGCTCTTTAGGCATGGTGCCCTCCTCAATGGTGTCTGCAAGATGCATAAGTTTCCTGGCATCGTCCTGCAGGGCAGATACAAGATGACAGCGACACATGGAAGTTATGTTTAGCAGTCTGCTAGAAACCTAAAGTCAGTTTACACATCAAAGTCTATATCAGCTGTTCTTACCTGCTGATCAGCGTGGCCATAGTTGATGTTGAGTGTATTCATGGCTTTCACAATGGCCATGATGGACTGCAGCGTGTTGCTGTAGATAATGGTAATGAACTCCAAGCATTCTTCAAGTGAGTAACCATCTTTGTGGATAATTCTGATGAGAAGAGACAGCATTAGTATGTGATTTACAGATAGTTAGAGAAGAAATGAGATATTGCAAATAGGTGCAAAGACAAACATCTTACTTCATCTGTTTGACAATAGTACTTTTGCCTGATTCTCCAGCACCTGTGCAAAAGAAGGAAAACATTAACTGTAGTTAATAGCATTAAATAACAAAACCAAAGAAATGTTCCAGATCTTTATAATGGTTTTGTTTGATAAATATGGAGTCTTTTTAACCATAGTGCTTGTGCTTTTATTTATGTTTTGGGCTTCATTATTGTAAGAGAAAAATGATATTGACTGCAGTTGATCTAATCAGACATCGGATCCAAACAGGTCATCATACTTCTTACTTCAGGTCTAATCTTGAGTAAAGCTGATCTCAGGGAGAATTTTTCCTGTCCCTGACCTACATGGCGAGATGATGAAGCTGAGTGTGAAACGATATCTGTAACACTCTGATACATGTTCAGAACAGCACATACCCAGCTATACTGTTCTATTTAATCCCACATTGTGAAACATGATACACGCAATATGCATACAGAAATCATCTCTCTAATAAAGTGGATCTTAAAAAAAAAACAAATAAGAAAAAAAGTACTAATTTTCCCCCTTGATCAGCTAAATACATTGTGGCTATGGTGTGTTTAGGCTCCAGCCACAGGCCATGTGTGGGTTGGGTGGTTGGATATCTGTGTCCTTCAGGGTTAAGCCCTTTGTGTTGGAGGACCTGTTGTTTCAGGATTAACAAGGGATTGGGTTGAGTGATTATCAACGTGTCTAAGCAATTCAATGACACAGGTTATTAAGCCTCCACTTGATTTAAACGTGTTGCACTAATCCATCATGAGTAATATACATTTTAAAATAATACAAGTATTTAAAGGTTATCCAGACCATAACAAACTTATGGCAATAAGATTAGTTTATGTTGATAACTTTGATATAAAGTCAAGTCTATGAAAAATGAAACCAACCTTTTTACATGAGACTGAGTAATGCAGCAGCTACAGTTATGTCTTCTTAGACAGACGAGTTGACTAAATATGCCCTTCAATATGTGTAACCATCATGATCATCTTTTCTGCTATTGCATGCATTGACTGTCTTTACCTAGCAGAAGCAGCTTGACAGTTCTTGCATCCTTGTCGGCATCCTCCTTCAGCTTCTTCTCCAGCTCTCTGGAGCGTTTCTCCTCGGCGCTCGCTCCAGCCCCCATCCTACTTTTCCCGGCTTGAGCCCCTCTGCTCAAAAGCCAACTGTCAGAAAAAATGGAAGTAGGTCCTAGCTGATCACCTACTTTCTGAACAGTGCCGTCAAGCTGATGCGTCAACTGCCTGCAGCAACTGGAGAATGTTTGAGCATTTTCCTGTCTTAGGAGAGGATTTCGGGCATCCCCTGCCCACCTGACCGAGGGTGGCCAATGGAGCTCAAGGACAGGCGTGTTTTGGGGGCAGAGGGAAAGGTGTGAGGAGAGGCAGACATACATCACTGTAGGAGTGATCTAACCTTTAGGGGGACTTTGCTGTGCTCAGCGGAAGATGAACATCGGCTCAAGTGCTTATCTCTCTATGCTTTTCTTAGGCCCCTTTAAAAGAGATGCGTGTAAAGCTAAATATCTTGGTGCTGAGTGTTTGGGCCTACATGTGGAAACTTAGATACCCAAATGAGATAAATCTCAATTCAAGACCAGAAATAAAATTTAACCAGATATGGCGGTACGTGTTGTGAAAGCGTGGTGTATGCAAGAGGTCCATTAGAGGGATTAAAACAAAGGAACTGTTCTCTTCTCTACTCAGTACAACAATCACAGAAAATGCGGTCACTGAAACAAATAACCAGACCTATCTCCTCCCAGTCTGAAGATATAGACAGACATACTGACATTTCTTATAGGATACTGCAGACTGAGAGGTGAGCTCTGAAGTGCTTAAAGAGCTTTGCGGTTTCACCTGACAGATCTCATTGACCTCAATCTGAAGCTGGTTAAGGATCCTAATCTACTCACTTTCAATTATGTATGCATGCATGTACAGTTTGTGTGTGTGTGGGAGAGCATTGCACTGCATTTTCCTACACACACAGTAACTCAGCTGTCTCTTTTTCTGTTGGTCTGTTGTGAAGCACTTTTGTTTAGATATGTTCTCTGTAAATAAAGTGTATTATTAGCAATCTAACTTGTGCTCATGCTCGTTTCTGGGGCCAGTGTTGGTTAAGCTCTAACTCACTGCTGCAAATGAAATCACTGCTGCAGCTCAGCAGTCGTAGAAGGTAACTAAGTATATTTACTCAAGTACTCTGAGAACAAATTTGAGGTACTGATACTTCCCTTGAATGTTTCCTTTTCTAGTTACTTTATTGTTTTATTCCACTACTTTTCAAAGATGTATATATTGTACCAGCTGAGGTTACTGGTGCTATAGTTTAATTTTACATTAACACGCAAATAATAATAATCTAATGATATGATGTATAATAGTGAATCACTCATAGGGGACATTTTTCTGTATAGTGTACTCTTACCTTTGATAATCAAACATTTTGGTGATAGTACTTGCATGCTTTTACTTACAGTGAGTAACTATTTGCAGGACTTTTACTTGTGATGGAGCATTTTGCAGTGTGGTATTGCTATTTTAAAGGATGTATACACCACCGCTGCCGGGGCAGATACATTACAGTACATATCACACAACAAACTCTGCAGACTATGTGCGTACCAATGGCAGAACAGATGAGAACCTCTGTTATTATAAAATATAGAGCTTTAATTTATTAGTCGGCAACATTGATGAGGAAGAAAAAGATAGTAATTTTTTACAAGTCATTACAATAACATCAACGGTGCATTATATCATACATCACTTTACCTCAATGACCCAGAGCAAAGTCTGCCAAACAGAGAAAATAAAATAGATGCACATGTTTGAAATATATGCAAATTTGTTAAGCAAAATTTTGAGAACAAGAAGTTCAAGAAATAATAGAGACTAAGAGACATAAAGAGAGCATAGAGAGAGAGAGAGAGGAGAGAGAGAGGGGAGAGAGAGAGAGAATTTAAAATCACAATCTGACCTTCCTGTAATCTCAGCGTTTCCCATCATAAAAGGTTTGAGCACATCTTTCTTGCACTGATAGTATTTCCATATTCCCACAACAAGAAAGACATTCACTGACATCCACAGCAACATAGCATTTTTAGACAAATACCATATACATACACTGTACATGCCATGCACAATGAAAAGCCACCTTCTGAAGATTTTTGGTACACGTATCTCTTCAGGTTTGGTGGTGATCAGCTTGTTAGTGGTTGTATTTTTTTTTTTCTACTGTATGGAAGTTGCTCAGTACAAACAGTTTCATTTAAAGTCTGTGGCACGTATGATAGCAGGATGGCACTGCACCGGACTGACAAAGAAAAAGTAGCTGTGAGGGCTCTGTTGTTATCCAGCTGTTACAGTAAATACAGAACCAATCAGAGTAGTAATTTCCCAAGCACTGCAAGTCAGCGCATTTGTCACTGTAATCTAATAGAAGTGTAGGCTGATAACATGACTAATTTTCACCGATATTTAGCAAGAAACTGGCAGGAATGCAAACTTTGGAGAGCTGAAAAACAACTTTTAGCATACAAACCGCATGCTCTGCCTTTTATGAATATACTGCAAATGCCACGGATACATGTGAAGGATTTACTGTTTGTCAAGATGACCAATTTGGCAACAGAAGGTGCTTTGTCTCTAACATATATATATATATATATTTTTTTTTTTATCACAAACTGTCACAAACTTACATATAGCTGCCTGCTGGAATTTCTTATCTCAAAAGAGAAAAGAGAAGGCAATGTTATGTTTTCAGCTTTTGTGTCGTTAAAAGACCCTTTCCCCCCCCAAAACAGCTTATCACAAAGATCACGTTTGTTAAGGATACAACATTGAGATGTGATATTCACATATAAACAAAACAAACACTTGGCAGCAACTGATCCTGGAAGAATTTGGGTGGGTGATGTAGCATCATTACTCGAGGCCAGGCTGGACCACAACATGAAAAGAGACGCCTTATCTGCCGCGAAGGCTCTTTCATTAACTGTCACAGCTGCAGCCTATGGGCATTTCTTTTATGCTTTATGCATGTCCCAAGAAACGCGACCATCATTCTGTCAACAGCTCTTTTCTTGCAGTAAAAAAAAGAAACAAACAGTCTGCTTTACAGTAGAGAGTTCTGGTGAAGAAGTTTCGGGAAGTTCGAGAATTTCACTTCCAGCTTAGACACTGAATACTGCCAGCAGTCAAGTGATCCAACATGGCCGCCTTTAACAGTTTCTCAATACATGTTCATCGGTCCTTGTCCATGTGTGGATACCCCCAATGTCCTGGGTTATTGTTGCTGTTTCTCAAAAACACCAAACATAAAGGTATTCTCAACATAATAACACATTGTAATAAACAATAACACTAACAATAATATTATAATAACAACAATATTTGCACAGATTTACCTATTCACAAAAAAACATGTTTTCTAGATAGGTACAAAGAATTACTTTTTACAACCTACAATAAATATTGTGTATTTTTTCCAACAGTTACATAGAAACTGTTTGATGCTGTTGCTTTTGGTTGCAGTATCTGTTCTGTCTGATAATTTCATTTTTCTAACTGGAGTCATTCCCCTGAATGGGCGGTCGCAGTGTTTAGGAGGTGGTGTGAAAAGGGAGACCGGGGGTGTTTGAGGATGACGAGCTCCTCATGTCTCAGCTGGAGTTATTTGCTCATCATGATGCCGGCGGTTGCGAGGCTTCTTCTGCTCTTTCAGCTCCTTCAGGCTTTTGGCTTTGTTGTCCCCGAGGCTGCCTTCTCCGAGCTGCCAGTAATCCTGGCAGTACTGGTTGATCAGGCCCATCTCCGGCTGGCTCAGGATGGTCAGCAGGTCCTTATACTGGCCGGCGCTCGGAGTCCAGGCACTGGACTGCAGCGGAGGGAGGGCCGGGCTGCCCGTTTCCACCAACACGTTGTTGACCGTGCGACTAGAAAGGACCACGAGCTGCAGTTTGACGAGCGTGTGTTTGAAGTTTTTCTCTGTGGATGTGCACTGGTAGATGCCGCTGTCAGAGGACTGCAGTGAGCGGATCAGGAGACCTTGTTCTGTTTTTAAGATGCGACCCTCTGAGCGAATCTGGAAGCAAGGGCAGTAAATATGATGTTAAATGTCAAATTTAAATACACCACTCATTCATTTGCCTCTTCCTGGCTCATATAGATTCACACACCTGACCTGTCTGATGGTAATGGATATAAAAGACAGCTTCAAATTAGCAATGGAAACATAACTGCTTAATAGTGAAAGCTTTGCTCACCTCTTTTCTTCTGTCGCTGTTTTCCTTCTGCAGGTGCCACTTGAGAGACATATGAGGAGACCTGGCCTGGCACTCAAGGAACGTAGTGCTTCCCTCAACCCCATACTGAACTGTCTCCAGAGTATTCTTATTGGCTATAAAACAATATGAAGAATATATCCCATATATTATTCCCAAGCAAATATTGGTTCCTATAGGTCTGTCCCACATTGTGTGTGTATTGTATGGGCTTGATACAAAGTTGTCTTGATACTCACTGTTAGAGTTGTAACCTCTGCATTGGCGAATTGGGTTGCCGTACTTCACATCCTGCCGACGGCTCCGTCTAGAGGGTTCAGATCAACAATCAACAATAAAAATCTTGACTTCATCGTAATTTCAAAATATTACCTGCAAAAGTCAGAAAGGAAATGCCCTAAAACACATACACAAATTAGTACTGTTCCCGGGCATGTTTGTCCATGCTATCTTAATCCTTACCTCTTCTGTGAAGAGGAGTATCTGGAGCAGGATTTGCCATCCCAGGCGCAGTACGGGTCTCTGGCCAGACAGCAGTCAGCACAGGCTTCCCCATACACATCGCAGCGATGGAGAGCCAGGTGGGTTACCCCCAACACTGACCCTACATACAGTTGTTGCTATAAAAACATAAAACAGAAGTAAAGATCAGACAATGAAATATCAGATAAATATTTTGGATACTACTTCAATTTTCAAAATAATTTTCCATTAAAGGAAATAATGACAGAATTACAGACCATCTAAAATAGAACAGAGAAATTCTGACACAGTTATTAATCACTTGTGTTGTGTGAGCAGTTGTTTTTCCTGATAATGCTCCATTTAAAGTAAAAAATCTATTCAGAAAGAATTGATTTATTGTATTATTGGGAGAGTTATTCTCCAAGCTACATGCACAGTATGCTCGACTGTAGATAAATTACACATTTTGCATATTCAGACTAAAAATCTCTTGAGGTTACATGAGAAATAATGATTAAAATGACAATTTGAACACTATGTACATTTTCCACATAATTAATATCATATTGCATATCTTTAAACTATAAATTTACAGATGCCTATAATTTTCCGAAAACTGTTTTTTCTTATACGAATGTTTTCTAAGAAGTCTGATTGCCGTGCTAAAATTTTTGAAAAAAAAAACAAAAACTTAAAGCCACTTCAAAGTAACTTACTCGTTTTGATGAAATCTTCATGGTGGTAATTGGCGTGGGAACCTGCAGTGACACAGTTAACATCAACATTAAATAAGCAAACAATATTATATTGTTATAATATTCAGTATATTATTTATTGTTTCAGTTAACAAAAAGAGATGGACAAAGAAGGAGTAAATGAAATAAAGTTAGACCTTGAAGACTTCCACTTCCTCTAAAACCAGCTCCTCTGTCTGCAGGTCGTCTCTTGGCAGGACGATCACTTTCTGGACCGACCCCCGATCTGAAAAAAACACGAGAGAAGCAAGTTTAACTCCAGCCTCGTTTACATTTTGTGCTCTAACTTTGGCTTTCTGCGCAGGCAGCACTTATTTCATCCATCCTCTTAAAAAAGTGTTGTTTTTTTTTTTATTGTTCAACAGGAAATGGCTATGAAAATTCCCAAAATCTAACTCATTTAAATCTAAACATAGCTGAGACTAGAGAATGAATTTCAAACTATACAGTGATATGACCATGATGTGGACAATCATCACATAACATCAGTTAAGGCCTCGGAGCGCTGACCTGTGCCGAGGAAGAGCACTTCGTAGCTCCCGTCAGCTGCTGCCACTTGGTCCACTGCAATTGTGGTGAACTCGTAGTCCACGTTGGTTCTGACCACCAGGGGGCGCTTGTGCACTGGGTATACAGCATTGTACATGGTGGGGTGGTTTCTCATGAAGTTAATAACCTCGTCTGGGTAATCCTTTGTGGATTTCATGTTGGGGGTGAAAGTGCCTCCAGGACACTATTAAAAAAAAAAAAAGAGAGATCCAGTCATCAAAGCTGCAATTTACGAAATTCCTCTTGCAGTGTAAACATGTTCTTATAAAAAAGATGACAGACAATTTAGTTTTCATGATGTTTTATTGTTTATAACTCACAGTGCCAGGTCGCGGGTAAGGGATCTTCCCAGTGTACGCCACCCACTGGTAGTTGGGCCCCTCCTTGTGGGCAAAAGGCCCATTGAAGACCATGCGGATGTCGGCCATGGAGTAGACACACACCGCCGAGCCTTTAAACACAGATCTGGAGGAGGGCGGGAGAAAAAGGTTGAAGACACAGAGGCAGAAGCTAGAGGATACAGATTAACTCGCTCCCTGGGATAATTACTACGGGTTTTTCTCTGCGGCTGGTGGAATCTACTTCCTTCCCACGTACTCTGCCGGCCTGTTACAGGAATGAGCTGAAACATCATGACGCACAAACACACTCGCAAAACCGACTCAACTAGAGTCAAGCTGTCTGACACACTGACATACAAACACCCACGTATTGCAGAGAATCGCCGGAGCTCAGGCTCTCGCTGCTGTGTGGTGGGTGTACTATGTTTGTAACTCCTGTCATGGGCCTCTATCATTAGCGCCGCATGTGTTTTTATCAGCTGGGTTTAAACGTGCCTGAAGCCTAAGGAGAGGATGGAAAAAATAACAGTATTTGTTTCTCAAATACATTAATCAAGATGTGTTTATTATGACTCTGTGAGCTCCTGTCCCTGCTTGTGTGCAGTCAGAATCTCAATTTATACGTCTGGTTTCTTCCCTTGAATTTTAATGCTGTGTCTTGAATGACAACTTGCTATCAAACCTGACCTATGAGGAACTATAGGCTCAGTCTGCCTCTCAGAGGAGTGCGACTCCCTCCGGGCTCCCGATTCACAGCCTGCTTTGTCTTTGTTGCCTGAACCTGACAGGTCATATGCAACACAGCATTTCAATATCAGAGAGAGCTGACACCTCCAGGCTGAAACCAAAATACACCTTCCCTCCAAAACTGCATGAAAGTTAAGAGAGTCTGAGGAAGCTGTCAGTCACTCACCCTGAAACTGAGAAGACTCCGTAGATGACAGGGTTCTTGGTGTCTTGAGTTGGCTGGATATACACGTCCCCTAATAGATAAAGACAAAATGTATAGTAATTAGTCACAGAAGTACTCAGATCCTTAAGTAAAAGTATAATTTAAAATTTAAAACTCATTAAAACATTATCAAGCCGCAACTAAGGATTATTTTCATCATTCATCAGTTTATCTATCAATCATTTTCTCAGTTAATTGATTAGTTGTCTGGATCATAAAATGTAAGAAAAAGGTGAAATATGTTAACCACTGTTTTCCAAAGCCCAAGGTGAAGAAAATATTTACATTTGACATTTGCATTTACATTGAATTTGCATACTTTCTTTTAAAAATGATTCAAAACCATTAATCAATTATCAAAAATATTTAGCGATTAATTGAACAGTTGACAGCTAATTGGTTAATCAACTAATCTTTGCAGTTCTACTCCATTACAAGTAAAAGCCCTGTATGCAAAAGTAAGTTAAATAAATGTACAAAAGTAAAAGTTCATTCTGCAGAAAAATGGCACATGGAGATTTTTTTAGCCACTTTATATAAAATTAGTGTTTAATAGTTTAGTCCGGTGGTTTCCATCTTTGGGTTGGGCACTCTTTAAAGAGTTACAAGAAAAATCTGAAGGGTTGCTTGATAATTGATGGGTAAGACAGATGAAAAACAAGACATACATATTTGGGGTATTTTTACCTAATCTTTTGCATAATTTTGTGAAACCTTAGAAAATTCTGGGCCTCAAACAATCAATCAAATGAAACTATCTGTGAAGTTTAGAGGAGAAATCACTCTCCCATAGAGGCCTGAAAAAGTCTGTGGGCCACTGATTACATTTTTAACCATCCATTGTATTCAACAAGCTCTTTATATGTTGTTGTATGCAAAATATTGGCATATTAAGCACAATATTTTCTCCTGAAAAATAGTGGAGTAGAAGTATAAAATAGAAGAAAATGGAAATATACACGATTACCTCAAACTTGTAAACTACAAAACTACATTCCATTGGTGGGATATGGCAGCGTTTCTACAGAAGGACCATAACTGCCATGATGAATGGCCAGACCAAAAAATACATGAGTAATAGGTAAATATTAGTGTCTGTGTCCTGTATCAAATCCGTATCAAGGCTTTATTAGTTCCCAGATTCCACCTGGTTCCAACCCAAAGAAATTGTAATTGTAATCGTGACATATGGAGACTTTTTGCTTCTTCGGAGGGGGAGTTAAGGAAGAGTTCCTCATGACTTGTGGTTACAAGAGCCTCAGTGAGATCCTGAGTCCAAACTCTTCCAGTGCTGGAACTACAGTTCCTGAGTCTCAGCAGGGAATATAAGAGAAATAGAGATCTCTGGTGAAACATGACTTTAATAGGAGCCATATGCATCCAATGACTGTGGGGTTAAGGCAGTTGTGAACCCTGCGTATCCTCTGATGGTTTAATGAGAGAAAAGTGCAAGGAAAAACAATAAGGAAGAAAACTGAAATAAATTTGAAGTACACAAGTTGCGTAGAATAACACTTCACCCACGGTTGAACACACTGGTTCATTTAATGCTGTGCATCTATGGGAAGCTAGTGAAAAGGACCGCTTGTTTTAAATGACCTTGAAAAGACAAGGACAACAATTACAGATAGTCAAAAGACTTCAGAAAACACCAATTAAAATAAAAAGGCATGAAATCCTATCCTCCATGTTAGAACATGAGATCTTTTCCATGGTTATCCATAAAACTAGAAGCAAGACCTTCATGTAGCGCTACCTGCCAGATTTATCTGTCAAATATCACCTGAGCAGGTGCGAGAAGCAGCATGTACAAGAACTAAATGTTAAGCCACAATTATGCATGTGAAATTGGGGATAAAATGCAAGAAAACATGATTTGATACTTTTCGCCTTTGGCATTATCTGGTGTACACAAAATAAACAGGAGAAGGCTTAAATTCACATGGCTTGTGTGAAAACATCATTTCTGACTTGCAAAGTTGCAAAATCAACAAACTCCCCTTTGATCACGAGTTCAAAATCACTTCAGAAAGAAAATCTCCTTACATGCCAGGTATGAAAATGACCGGTAATGGCTGCACACTAAAGCAAGAATTAACTTTTGGCAAACAAAGTAGAAATTCATAACCCATCTGACGCCAGTTTGACAGGCCTCCTGGCTACGGAGCGAGTGCCGTGCAAGAGAAAAGATATAAATCAGCAGAGAACTGGAACAAGTTGCATCACTGCAACTTTTGTTTCTGAAGTGTCAGATTAGACAGAGTCTTTGAGGCGTCACATTAGCAGAGAAACATCTCCGACTGCTGTAAGCACAGACACAACACAAAGAGAGGGAATAAATACGGTTTCTTTGAAAGGTAAGAACAAGAGAAAATAAATGAACATACACTGGGTGGAAAAGGGACTGCCGAATGACTACACATAGAGTATATCATTAGCTCTCTGATACCTACTCTTAAGGAGATGCACCTAAAATATGTTGCTGAAATGTCCACTTGGAATAATGACATAGAAAACTGCTAAACAAACAAAAAGCAACAACAAAGAGGAACTAGATGTTCACATACAGTAAAGAGGTTATGGGATCTGTGAACTGCACTGACATAAAAAATAACTCAATGAAAAACTATGTTTGAGTCCATAATTACATTTCAGAAAAGGCAATAAAACTTTATCGCCCACACATCATTCTCATATTTATCTGCCAGACATTTTCATCTCTCTTGCGTCTGTGTGTCTCTTTTCCTCCCTCTTTATATTCCTCCTCTCCCTCGGTACAGCTCTGAATGCTTTCTCTTCTGTTAGCCTCTGCCTCGCCATCTGAATCTACTCCACTCTCTCCCCTGAGTCCTCATGCAACCACTCTGATGCCTCTGCTGGGCTCCATCAGGACCAGCAGGACTGGAGACAGAATACATTTGTACCAGACTGTCTGTGGTTGTGGGAAAGAAGACCACAGAGCTGTGGGATTTTCCACTGCACCTCAGGACTCACAGTGACCTCACCACCAGTGCTCATCTGCACTGAGACTACAACTGACCTGCTGTGCTGTGGATTGATGGCAAAAAGTACAGGATGCTGACAGAGGAGCGCTCTTCTGTCGCAGATGAAGTGCTCTTAATGCATAACATATATTTGCAACTTGCAGAGCCTTGTCACAGCAGGAATACGAGATGTGACTGTATATTTAGCTCATAGTTGTGCGTGATTCACAGTTACTGGGTGAATTATTTAATACTGGCACAATATGAGGGCAAAATCTGAATAAACACAATTATGACTGAGAGATTAATGTATGTGCATGTTGCAGGGAATCAGCTGTAGTCTATGTATGGGAGGGGGGGGGTTATACCACATAGACAGTTGACAGAGGTTGCATTACATTGCATTTATTTCAAATATATTCTTTATGTGGCATGAAATGTATTGTGTGGGACTAACATTCACTGCTGTCTGCCGAAGGTATCACACATGGTACTCTACAGAAGGTTCATTTTTATTTAGTTAACTGATTTTATGCAATATGCCTCAACGGCAACTTGGAACAGACTTGGAATTTGATTGGACATTATTACTTTGAGTTCATCTTGTTCGCTGGAAAAATGAGATGGCTCATAGTCGATTTTCGCTTGCAGTTGAAATCACCATGAATTCTGAATAAAATTAAAAGTTTTCTTTCCAGTGAGAGCACAGTTTTGTACTAAAACTTAGCAAAAGCCAGTCGAGACCCTGGTCGAGAAAGATTTGCTGCTCATGCCACCAATCATTATAATTTTAAGAATACTACAAATCCCTCCTTAATCCTGTCAGTCATGTGAATGACGGACAGGCCGGGATGATCCACAGGGGGATGGACTGATCCCAGCTGCTCATTACTTTGGTTACTCTGTATGCATGTGTGTTTGCATTTCTCTCTCTTGTTTTTTTAAGTACAAAATCTCAGCAAACATGTTGATGGTGCTCAGAAGCAGAACGATCACAGTCTTAGATTTTTACTTTCACAGTATTACTGTAACCTTTAAAGGATGTTACCTACAGGAGCCATGTTAATGTTCAAAGGAAAAAAACATGTCAAGCTTAACATGTATGAGTCAGTGATACCTTAATCTAGAGCTGCAGCCTCCCTGGGATTCTTTCCCAGTACTGCTGCACATAAGCAGACACATGCTGCTGTAAACGCTGCTTTGCTGGGCGTGTGTGTGTCCCCACAGTGCAGTGAGTGAGAGTTGGCCCACACACTGCAGCAAAATCTGAGAAGATGTTAATGCTGAAGGTCTTAAAGCGGTAACATCATGGTGAAAGTATGCAAAGCAAATGGAGGGCAAAATGTGAAATGTAGAAATGAGAAAGTTGTTGATACTGAATCTGTCAACAAGAAGTCCATCTGGAGACCCTTGTTTTAAATTGGAGTTACATTGTCGTGTAAGAATTCTCACTTTCCATCTGCCAGGTTCTCTGTCAGTTCACGGACGTATTCATTATGTCCTTCACACTAACTCTAGTCAGATATGTTGCCTGAACTGTAGAATATGCTCTGTAAAAACGCTACATTAAGAATGGTTTTGAAGTTAACTTTTAGATCACCAACACTGGCTGGGGAGTAAATGATCAACAGGTGGTGGACATGGGACACATCAGGCGAGGCGATAGGTGGTGTAATCCCACTAAAGATGCTCTGAAAGGGAAAATCTTTAACAGGGAAATAATAATCCAGACTCACTTAGTTCATCAAAGTGTGTCTCAATGCCGTCAGCTCCAGGCACTGAGCAGATGAGTCGAGCTTTCAGAAACGTGCTCCACTTATTGACCAGACAGCAGTGTCCACCGTCATCATTCTGCAAAGACAAGATACACAGTAGTCATCCACCCAGCTCTGCGGGAAGAGTCTGACTAACAGCTGTTTAAAACACCCTTTCAAACCAACTGTGCCGGGTCTGTTGTTACTGGGCCTGTATGAACAAAGATCAGCCCTCAGTTTGAGCTTGGCCCATCTGCGCAGGAGGCCAGCCAACTTCTACTGCTGAGGTAAAGACTCAAGTCTTGGGAAAATGATTCATGGGCTGGAACTCAACACGTTTTATGAAGACCAAATGATTTGCAAAGCTTGAAGATATACATTTGATATTCATCTTTATCTACTGTTAACATTTAGTGGGGAAGAATTCTGTTTTTAAAGTTTCTTGTGGTTTATAGTACAGGAGTTACATGTTTAAATATGTTGTAAAAAGGGATAGAGATTTTTAACATTGTTTTTTTAATCAGCCATGCTAGAGATGTAGCTCTGAGGAGGGCAACTGCTCCTCCACTTTCAGGCTGAAATATGTCTGTTGACTGTTGGATGGAAAGCTATAGCATTTTGTACAGAAATTCATGGTCTCCAGAGGAAGAAGCCCACTGAAGCCCTCTAACACCACCAGCAGGTTGACACACATGGTTTGGAGTTATCTTGTCAGCTGTCAGATAGGTCCTGTGAAATTTGAAAAAATGTTCAGGATCCCCCAGTCTTAATGACCTTGTTCATCCAATAGTGCCACCCGTACATCTTATATTTTGCACAAACATACATAGTCCCCAGAACATGAGTTGTAAGAAACTTTGCTCCCCATATATGTCACCTAGTCCTGTCATGAGGTCAAAAACTTCTATTTACCCAATATTTTAGTTTATGAGCTGCAAAATTGACATTCCCATCAGCCTTAGATGTACTTTGTGATTAGTGGCAATCAGAAAAATGTTAGAATACTAATATGCTAAATGACAATAGTGAAAATGGTAACCATTATCCTAAAAGTCCGTGCTTTAGGATTGTCAATGTGAGCATGTTAGCATGCCAATTTTAGTACTACTGTGTCTAAGCACAACCTACTAGCGCCACCAGCATGGCTGTAGGTTCTTATTCTTAATATATTTCCTGTAAACAATATACTTTATGGAAGGATCTCGCAAACAGAGGAACGTCTTGATGGCGCATTTTTCTGAAGTCCACGTACAGATGGTTTGAAAGTTTTGGATTCTGTGTTTGTCCGTTTTCAGTGGAAAAACAACACTCCAGGCCATAGCACTACATCACTGAGTAAACCCTGTTCTGCCTTTGTATGGATGTCTGTGCATGTATACAGATGTGGACTAAAGTAAACTCTGCTGCTCAAACATTTCATCCAGGGGAACAAAAATAACAGAATGCTTTCCAAACTTAGCTGTTGAGGCAAACAGCTAAAGATTTTGTTTTCTGACTGGTAATTGGTGTGTGTTACTGTTGCGTGCTCAGCAATTACTGATGATCACGGGGAACTTCCTCTAAGAGCCTTTAAGAGACTAAGGAACAGGCAACAGACTATAACTAACCATTATGGAGAAATATAAACCTTTCAGTTGTGATGATCAACATGAGGTTTGCTGACTGGTGTGATAACTCACCAGGCAAATCCGCCCTATCCTGGACTGGGTCATGGGACTCTGCCCCATCTCAGAGGCTTTCTCGCGGAAGAAGAAGTAGAGCTTGTCATCATTCTTCTCGGCACTGTCTGGGATGAGGTGTGCATGGACGAATGTGGGATCTGAAAGAAGAGAAAGAAAGAAGAGACAGAGAGAGCATTAGCAGCTTTTCAGTGCTTGTACACAGACTCTTAAGTTCAGCTGAAGCTAATATAGGTTTCAGCTTCCAGAGTTATATTCTTTCTAGTTTAAAGTTCCCCCTGTTTTTTCTCAGAGAGTGTTTCCTTGCTGTGCAGTGGTGGAGAAGAAACAGAAAGAGGGAATAAAATGAAAAATGAGAAGAAAGAAATAGTAAGATAGGAAGATAAGTAAGATAACTCTTAATATTTTCATAGAACTTATCCTGTGGATTTTGTCCCCCATCACTTACAATAATGGATGAATAGAAGAAAGGATTATAGTGAGCAAAACCTGTTGTTAAATGCAGATTTAGGCACCTGACTATTGTTTGTTATTTGTTAAGACATAAAAAATATGTACCTGTGCTTTAACTGTCCCTGAAAACAGGAGAACCTGAAGAAAAATACTATAATAATTGAGATGTTTAGAAACGTGGGAACTTGAAATCACATCCATGGAAACAAGTGAGGTCTTAAGTCTAATAAGCCTTTTAGCCTATCTGGGCTGAAAAACCGTCACTAACTTGACCTAACTTGATATGATGACAGTGAACATGCCACAGTTTTTATGACCGAAGTCAGCATGGGCTCAGTCTGCAAGTCTAAAGATGAAGATTTAGATTCTGCCACAGGCGTCACTTAAACTGTGACAGAGAAACTGGGTGAGGCTAAGGTCTACTGAGAGTGATTACTGTTGTAACATAAATGATAGTAGCCTGGAGCCCAGAACAGCACTTTAACTAACCCATCCTTTATTTCTTCCCAGTGAAAATGCTCAATATGGCATCAGAGTGCGCTCCCAATGGTTGACTTACTGGGTCACCACTGGACAGGCAACACGGGGTGCCCCTCCCCGCTGTGGCCAACCAGGGTCCCAAATGAGGACAAACCAAAACCAAGAGGAGGGGGGTAACAAGGAACCGTGGAATGGGGGGATGGGAAATATCTGAGGGATTCCACATGGCTGATTAGCAGGACTCAGGTGTCCCGATTCAGTGTACCACTACCAGGGGACTGTTGTCAGGGCAACAGGGTCAGAGGAAAATCTGGGAGCCAGCAACACTGAGGGAGGCCGTGATTGGTTTGGCAACTGAAAGCACCCGACCAGCATTTATAACGCTGTGACAATCATTGTTCATTAGAGAGCGGAGGCTACTCTGAGTCATTATTGACATTCAGTAATTCCCCCTGCTACTACACTACTGACCTCATGGTCAGTCTCTGCAGGCATGCAGTCAACAATTAGCATAGTACATTTTATGCTTCGAGTCTAATGGTCATGTGGTCATGTGGAGCAAACCGGAAAGACGTACAATCTCATTTCTAGAAGACAGGACTCTAGGAATGGATGATGTTGCAGCTACATATGGGAAGTTGCGTGAGACATTACAGCAATATTCTTCAGGAGCCGAGGAATAAATAAAAAAAATGTCTGGAAAGAGATGAGTGAAAGAAATAATGCTGGCTGCAGAACAAGCCGTGAGTTGAGACATTACCGTTTAACCATCTGGAGTTGTACTGATCTGTCCTCATGGCTGTCTGCTTCCCCAGTGTACGGAAGATGGCAGAGTCTGTTCCCATGAAATCAATGTAGACTCCTGCATACAGCTCTCCATCTGGTAGTCACAGAAAGAAGGAAAGGTGTTGTGGAGGTGAAGTCAGGACGGATTAAATATTTTCAGGTTAAAGTGTGGAATGCGTTGTCTACCAGGTCAGATTGAAAGTTCGTCAAAGAGTTGTCATCCCTTTAAGGCAGCTGCGGCCATTCACAGTCATCAATTTCTACCCTGCATGATGATTATATTTTCTTTGTACTCCCACAGCAGCACAGTGCCAAAATACATCATACTTTACAAATCTCGTCAAACCCGCCCAAGTAGTGTAAAAAATGTCACGTCTGAGTTCAAAATGTTGACCTCATAATTATACTGCAATCATACTTACATGACACTCATTAGGCCAATCAGTGTAATTTCAAAAGGAAATTTCATACTAGGTGTCAATCAAAGCTTCATACTGTGACCTTTCAATACAACTTCCCCATCAGGCCTGTTAGTGTGATGTTTTAATGTATGATCACTCCAACTTTTGACAAAATTGGGCCCTGACATGACATCTGATGTCAGACATGATATGTCAAGGTCCTTTTCTATGCATGAAAAATTCAAAGCCCCAACAGTTTTAGGGAAGTAAGTGAGTGAGAGAACAGGAGTAAGTGTAAAAAATAACTCCTAAAGTCTAAAACCAGGGGAATTCCAGCTTCCTTTATTGTCCTCAGTGTGGTATGTCTCTGCCCTTCCATTTATGCAAGGTGACCTTTAACTGATTATCTTGGTGTTACAGTTTTGCTCGGGTCAGTTGGAATTGAGCTGACATAGCGTAGCAAAGGAGAGGGTCTCTCTCTCGCTCCCTCTCTCTCCCTCTCTCCTCTCTCACACACACACACATTCAGGGCAGGGGGTCACTGATCAGCAGCCATGTCTGACCACCTGTAAGCTGCTGACAACAATGGACCACCCACTGAAACACGGATGAGTCTGATGAAAAAAGACAACATAGTGATACAACTGGAGCTGTACCAGGCCTGAACGATTAGCACAAAATGCCAAACGTTCTCTGGCTGCAGCTCCTCAAATGTGAGGATTTGCTGATTTTCTCAGCTTCCCGTGATTGTAAAGTGATTGTCTTGTCTGGGTCTGACTGGAACGAGCAATTAACAAACATCGCCTTTTTTACAATTAATTTCACATTCACGTACAAAAAACGATTAAATGATTAATCAAGGAAATAAAGAGGAAGAATAACTGATAATGAAAATAATCATTAGCCAGTACAATCTATGCACAATGAGCACATGGTATCTAAAACCATTGCCCATAATCAGAGGAGCTTTTTACCAGCTGTAACAACTGAGAAAGATTTTCAAAAACAAAAAGAAAATATTTAAATTCAAACATCTACAGTTTCGCAGAATTAACATGGTTAGAAACAATCCTTTTGAGGCATGAACAGAAACTGAACAGACTAAAACCAAACACAGATTGCAGAACTTCTTTGTTTTCCACAGACAGCTATTTAAAGCCGCCTGTACACGTTGTATAAAGGAAAAAAAAAAGGAAAAAAAAAGCAGGGACTTACTGATCAAAGCAGACACGCTGTTAAGTTTGGGGTCATAAGGACATTTTCCTTTCCCAGAATCCACTTTACCAGGTTCAAGCCGAAAAATGTATTCCTATAACGGTAAAGAAAAACACCATTAATAATTTTTTTTGCTTTCCTTCCTCATTTGGTCTCAGATTCATTGTGTTTATGGAATCATTTTTGTGTGTGTGGGAGGGTTATTCTTTGAATGCAGCGCATACAAGCCACTCTGATGGTATACTTGGATGTTAAAAGCAGTAGCATCAAACTAAAAACGGGATCAGTTTGGTGACACAGTAAAAGTGACGAAGTGCGAGCTGTGACCCTACAGCTGCCGAAAAACAGACGCTCTCACAGCACTATTGGATCTGCTGAGGGGAACAAAAAGTACACAAAGCCAGTTATCTGTGAGATGGAGAGGTGGAGGAAAATGCTGAGAGCAATCCAAAACTCATCCACCATGCTTCTGATGTTAGTGGCTCAAACAAAAATTCATTATTCCACAGAGCAAGAGGACATCTTGAACATCTGTGTCAACACTGGGTATGTGTCTACATGGAGTTTTGTCGGGTACTTCAAAGCTGGCTGATGATGGCTGACAGGAAATATGTAAGGGAAAGCAGAATAATGTTAAACCCGTTCTCGGGTATTTTTTTCAGTACAATATAAAGTATGACTCAAAAATGTGTCTAAGTATGTACTAAGATGATAATAGCTGCTACATTCAACAGCTTTGCATATTTACCCAAAGACATTATATACTGTACTGTAAAAAAAAAAAAAAAGAAATCCCCATAATTTAAAAATATTTACAGTTACTATCTGTGGCATTAAAGCCCCCCAAAGTTTTCTTTTAATATATAACAAAAAATGCTCAGGTAATATGCTGTGAGAGTGTGGTTTCATCAGATTTGATTGGCAGTGCTGCTGATGTTAAACTTTGATTGGTGTGCAGATAAATGTGGCACCACCTTTTGGTAATGAAGCCCCACCTACCTCAAACTAGTGAGAAGAGCACAGACAAAAATACAAATAAAGAAATACTTGTAAAAAAACAAAAGTGTTCTGTCTTGGGGAGAAAATGTTGTGTTCTTGTTGGAGCCCACTGCACTGATCTGATGGAAAAAATATGTTTTCAGGCTCCACTGGCAGGAGAATAATACATTAACAAAGCATTCTTTTGTGCTGAGTGCTGTTGGAGGGAAATGTGTTTTCTGTATTTGCATAAAACCATATTCACAGTTAATATTTTGAAAGTGCAGGTTTCTGGAGATTCAGCAGTTCAGCAAGCTCCAGGGTCTGTAAAACAGTTTTTCTTGAGCTGTGTTGTCCCTACAGCACCAACTGAGACGTTTAAAGTACTCCAGGTGGGCACCAAACTTAAGAGCCTTTACATAAAGTCCCTTCCAGCCCACCTTCGCCTCCAAAGGCTCTGATGTAGTGCTGTAGTCTGCTGCCCGACTTGTTCTCGCTCCAGATTGGGGTGCCTGTAGATAGTGGGAACCCTAAAACAGAGACATGGCACAGTGGGCCTTCTCATTTCAACATTCGACAGCCCAGAACAAAGTGAACTTAACCTGACGATGACCATGACATAAACAGAGGAGGAAAATAGTGCTAAAAAACGAAGGAGCGGAAGAAGCAAGTAGACTCAAAGTAGAAGGGCAATTCTAAAAGAAAAATGTAAAAAATGTCAAAGTGGAGGTCAAAGCAGAGTGAAGAGAGCCCGGTGGGTGACATTCATCATTTAGTAACCATGTTGGATTAGACTCAGTGTCATGCAACCACAGCTGCAAACGCCATGCATAAACCATGCAGTGCCAGGAAAGTAAACAGAAAAGGAAATGTAACAAAATGAGACAAGGAAAAAAAAAAGTCATTACATCTAGCAGTACAAAAAATGAAGGAAGGATGAAGGAGAGAGCAAATTCAAACAAATATAGGAATATAGTAAATTACTTCTTATTGTCATTCATCTTAATCTTCGATACATATGACTGAATCACACAGTTTTTTAAAAATGTTTCCCAAAATGTGCAGTTTTTTGATGCAGAGCTCGACAGGTTGACACGAACTCTGCATAAAGAACGGTGTCAAAAAAAAGCAGGAAGTGTGATGCAGTTCAAGGAAAAAGTTAGCCGCTGAGGGAAAAATCTGAAAGTTAATGGAGCGCTAAAAATGTGTGAAGCCCCCCGTGCGTGCCAAGCGGAAGAATTTCTGAACAATCGGTTTCTGTTTACATCTCCTCTTGCCGGAGAAAATCTTTACAGTGTGAAGTAACATAGCATTTGGGCCTCGGGGGAGAAGCTGAATGACAAGAGGCGGACTGACCTTTACATTGAAATCTGAACCCCCAATTTGAACAGTGAGACTAAACAGGCAGAGTGGTGAATGTAAGTGTGTGGACTCGAGCCGGGCCGGCAGCTGCTGCAGCTCTGCGTGGCCGTTGTGCTGGAGCGAGGGAGGGATGGAGGAAGGGACGGAGGGAGGGGTGAGCTACAAGGCTGATGATGGATGAGAGGCTCCATCAGTAATGATGGCCTTTCAGAGGCTCTCAGCCAGAGAGAAAGACAGGCCACAGGCTCGGCTGTGTATAAACAGGTGAGGTGGGTGGGGGGGGACTACAAGGTATTTGCTACAGATATACTGTCAACGTGCTATTCCCAGCGGTAAGAGAAGATTGGTGCCTCAACGATCTCTAAGCGGTGGCAGTTAGGTACCTCACCAACAGCAATTTTGCAATAATAATAGAGATCTAGAGGAGCCTGGCCATGAGCTTTTTTCTTTGAGTCTCCCAGACCGTGAAACAGCAAAAATCGATAAAAAGTAAGGGGCAGAAAATGATGGAAGAGAAGCAGGGCCCATGAAACTGAGGAGGCAAGAGCAGAAGGGGATTCTCTGACCCAAGATTGATTGACAGATTGATTGACAGATACGATGCGGGGTGAAGGTCAGAATGTCGCCACGGCTGCCCAGCTGTGTCTTTGGTTACCTGTGACCTGCGTCCTCGGTCCACATAGGTGCATATGGGGTTGTACGCGCCTGTTCCGCACACATACAGGTGGGTGCGGTTCCATGGCTCGATCAGACGGATGAAGTTTCCACATTCCCCCTGAGGGAGAGCAAAACAAAACCCAACAGGATTAGGGACATAGACAAAAAAAAAAAAAAGAAAAAAGAAAAAATTCTGGTCACAAAATGCAATGGAAAAACTGGGTTACATAATACATAATGCCCCCACTGGTGGTTAATAACCCCTCTGCCTGGCTTAAAACCATCACATCTATCATTTCCGCTGTTGGCTGGCTTGTGTTTGGCAGCTCTGTTCCCTGGCGCTGTGTGTCAGCCTGGTCCAGGCTTTAGATCAGACCACACTGTCAGAGGGAAAAATGTTTCCAAACACCATATAACCGTGTGGCAGAAACCAAGAAAAGCAGCGCGTCTGAGCAGCGAAGTGTGTTTGCTGTGGGGATTGAGGGCAAACCCAATTCAATCTTCTGTCAGACTTGACAACTGAAAAACATTTTGGTCAGACCAAACAAGACCATTGAGTGAAAATTTAGGTTTTTAGCAAAGAGAGAGATTATTAAATCCAATTAGGGTTTTTCAGAAGAAGACATAAAGACATGCTTGTTGTTGTGCTTTTTAATTTAGCTCCAGCTTTTAGAATTTTAATTATTTAAGTGGTAAGAATTCAGAGGAGGACAACACTTTTCTTTTCGGAGTGCAGACAAAGAGGTGCTGCTGGTGAAAACAGCCCTGTGCTCTCGAGGTCTGCAGCTTTCTAATCTCTATTTATTTCCCACCAGCTGTCTCCCTTCCCAGTCTCAATCCACCCAAATCAAAACTCCAACTACAGAAACGTACAGGCCCATGATATCTGTTCAGATTTGTCCGTCATGTCGGCTGCTAGTGACAGCTGGCGAAAAAGAAAGGATGTACCAAGCATAAAAAAAGATTGTATGCGGGATGGGGGATGAGCCATTTTGGCAGATCTTAGCAACACGACAGATGCACAAGTCAGAGGTTTGAGAGGATGTGTTTTTGTGTGTGTGTGTGTGTGTGTGTGCAGTGTGTTTGTGTGTGTTTATGCATGTGGGCCTGTGTGTATTATTCAGCGCACAGTTGTGCTCCCCCACTGAGAGCACAGTGGGGATGATTGCCTTTGACCTCCCGCCTGAACCGACATCCCGTCTGAATTGCTTTTGAATTGTCATCATCTGTCATTCCCTAAAGAGTGGCCACGGTTGCCAAGATGTCTCCTGGTAGCCAATTTTATTTCTTATTTTAGTGATGAAATTTCAAACCCACCTCTGACACACACACACGGAGGCTCATACATGCACACATGAACATACAGAGGCCAATACGATGTAGCCAGAGGCAGTGAGAGGCGCGGGTCACCAAACACGCATAAATGAACATTCCAGTTGGATAAACAGCAGCCTGCGCTCTCTACCAGCAGGGGGGAGCCGGGTTATTAGCCAGAGCCTCATCATCGGCTCCTGCCAGCACTCACCCCTAACATGGGTGAGATGAGTGTGTATGTGTGTGTTTCGGGGGGTGGAAGGGGTGGGGGTGGGGTTCAGAATGTGTGAACAAAATCAAAAGAGAAGGATGTGGTTTTTATATGAATTTCAATGACGAGTTTCCTTGTGTGCGCTGCACCGGCGGTGGCTGTGTTTGAATGGCTGAGTCGCATTAACACTTCAGACAGGCTCATAGCTTCCAGTAGCTAATTCATTTTGTCTGCCTGTCTGGACAACACAGGGTAAAATAATTATTGTGCAAAAAAGACCATGCAAAAAAAAAAATTTGAAAGGGAACATCTATGATATGCATGAGATATGTAAGCCGGTGCATGGATTATATCTTCAGTTCTCGATGAAGACGACTGAACGTTGCACGTTCCAGGTTCCTGCTGGTGTTTAATTGTCAGCAGCTGTATGCAATCAGCAATCAGGGACACAGAGACAGTAAATAAAAGCTTCGCAGCAAGTTCCACATTGGGAGGAGTCCTTTAAAATGTCCTTCACTGACCCCAGAGCCATGTTAAAATCATGACAAAAAGATTCACACGTTGTTGGAGTAGATGAAATCATGTTTAAATGTGCAGCAGGTCAAAAAGGGACTTTTGACCAGCTACTACATTAGGGGTCTACAGTACTTAATCCTGAGGGTTGATGAATTGCTTGAAAAGCTTGTGTTAATATCTACAAAATATTCAGGGAAGTCTGTAATTCAATTTGAATTCATGATTGATGTTATTATTTTTTTCTGTTCATTATTATTTCTCACTGATTAATCATCTTGTCCATAAAATGTTAGAAAATAGAAAACCTGGAGCACAATCTCTTTAAAATACTTTCCTTTGACCAACAGCCCAAACCCCACAAATTTACAGTGATACAAAATAGAGAGAACCAATAACTCCTATCTATTAAAATTATGTTAATCTGTCCATTCTCTCAAATGACTGATGGATTAGTAGACCAGTTATTTCAGCACTCCGTTTAACTCTACATCCTGTTCTTTGAAGACTTACATTGGTGTCTTTCCCAGACAGGACACATTCGGTCTTCCTCTGGGGGGCAACAGGCCAGTGGATCTGACAGGGAGAGATCAACAAGCTGGTTAGATGTAAACTTGTGCTGAGCTCATCCCGGATTATTTGTTTGTGCAGGATGTTTCTTACTATGAGCGGCTCCTTGTTGATATCGTGCAGATCCAGTGAGAGGATGTAATCTTTGCTGCCCACATACATGCGATCGTGGTCCTCATCCATGCGAAGGATCCGATAGTCGGTCGAGTTGAGCAAAAAGGAGAAGTGGTGAGCTGTGCCGGTGGACTTTAACTCTACAAGAGAGAGAAAAAGATTGAAGAAATAAGTGTTTTTTCTTGAATCTGTGCCTATAATACTGCAGTAGAAAAACACACAATAAAATTGGGAAACACAAACCACATGGTCCACATGGACATGGTCACAGGAGATGTGTGTAGGCTGCTTATTTTTGGCATAGAGATCCCCTTTGGTTTGCCAAAGTTCTCTCATTCTTGCTGCACTAGAGGTGATCTTCTCTCCATTTACTTTACAAATCTAAACCACACACACACACACACACACACACACAATATGCTAATGTTGACGCCATGATAGTATGCTAATGATGCTCCAAATCCTTCCGCAGACGCAGACTTTCCTAAAACTCATTTACAGAAGCAGTTTGTTCTTGAACTGTGCTGAGGGTTTTTTTTTCATGCTGAATCTCTCTACACTGCATCGCTATTGGTATCCTGAGCTGCAGTTACATACCATGGCTTCCATTACAAAAAAAGCCAAAGAGCAGATAACGTTCAGGGGCCTGGCAGTGTGACCCCAGCTATCCTTTACCTTTTTTTGAACCCTATTGAGCTGTGATGGAGATGATCGCCTTCACTATAATCTCTTCTAGTGAATTCTCCATTTCAGCTGCAGCAGAGAGGATGCCGACCACTCCCAGGCTTAGTCTCACATCACATCACACATAACACGGTCGCATCTTTTTCTTCATATCACTAGTAAAACTATTTTGAAAATAAAACTTCTCTCAAATGGCTCGCATGCTCGCTCGGGGCAGATTGCTGGTGTGTGAGTTTAAGTTACACTCTGGGTGTGAGCGGAGATAAGTGGGGATCTGGTGTACGGAAAGCGGCTTTCTCCTGGTCCTCCCATTACCTCCCAAGCTGTTACAGAATCTGATAGGAGGTCTCCCTCTTCCTCTTTGCTCACTTTTCAAACTACACTTGAGAAAGTTGAGCCTGCACTTGTGCTGCTCTATTTGCAGTGAAAACTAGAGGACCAGATAGAGGACCTGTTCACGTTCCACTTCAATGGGACCAGACAAACACCCCTACTGTTCCCCTCAGCCAAGTCTAAGACCCCCCTAAAAAGCCTCTTTAATAGCTTTTCTTGACCAGGAAGGAGCAGAATGTCGTGTTACTTGTAAGACAGTGTGATGTTCTCCACCTGCATAGGACATGTTGAAATACTGACATGAATCCTCTGCCAGAAAGCTTCTCTGCTGCTGGAGAGCTGAGCTCCTTCAGGGACTATGAAACGCTGCCGTCATGGTGCAGCATTATGGCTCACAGAGGGGTGGACAAAGTAGTAAACAGGAATAGACATGGCTGTCACCCATTAAATTCTCATAAGTTGGCTCCAAACACATTTGCCTTAATACCCTCATGGACAGAGAATTATAGTAGGCCTGGGTGTTTATAGACTTTAAATGGAATCATATAGGTGTAATATGACTATATCATATGACTATTTACAAAATTGTGTAATGAATGATTAGAAGCCAATTTAGAATAATTACTAAGAAAATTAGTTACCTGAGTTTGTTTTGTGTGATTTTTCCCGCTTCCCTGAGTGCATCAATTTTAATTAATATTCAAAGCTGTAATCCTTCAGATTTCTATGAAATTACACTATTTCGGCCACCAATAACAATAGAATATATACAATTTTGTAATTACCTCCCTTTATAGTGGTTTTCATTGTTAGTGGCCTACAGGAAACAATGCGTGTATGACGGGTTGTACTTTTATTTAATCAATATCAGACTTTGCCCCCTTTACATGGTGTAGGTTAGAACTAATGCAAACCCAACATTTCACATTACAAGCATTCCACAGGCCAAACATGGTATGGCTTTTATTGTGAAACAGTGAACACATCTACAACACACTACAATGATCATTTTCACATAAATATTAAATATTGCAGGGAGCAACCACAGTGAGCTTTAAGGTCTTCGACTGCACACTTCCAATTTTTCAGGAAAGTGACCGTCCAACACATTGTGCCCTGCTATTGTATTAAAAATTAAAAAATGAACTCAGATAGTGTTTGTTCATGGCATGATAAAAAGCAGCTAGTTACTCGCTGACTTCTTTATCAAAAAGTTTGTTTGGCTGCACTGTAAACAGATACACTGACTGTATCTCCTATTGTGAATCTGACAAAGTAGCTCTTCAAGAAGTGTTCGTTGTCATATTAAACTGCCTTGTTGTTCCCACCAGTGACAAAGGGTGTCGCTAGATCAACCAGAACTGAAATTTTAAGGGTCATAACTTTAATGGATATTGATTTCAACCATATCGCCCAGCCCTGGAGCAGAGCATATGCACGAGTGCATCAAAGTAGGACACGGTTGCAGCCGGTGACAGCAACAGGATGATGAATCACAGTCCCACTGGATGTCCTATGTAAAGCATCTATCCTCATGCAAAAACAGCGCGCACAGACACACACACACACAGAGAGAACATCCTAAAACAGTACATCTCCATTCTTTCTCCATAAGCATCCTGTCTCGTTTTCTATACTTGTCTGCTTGTCAACCACACACTCAGCCAGCAGCTCTGACAGGCCCAGCGGTCGAGCGATACCGGAGATTCAGGGACACCAGACGTGACCAGCTGACATCCCACATTTATCACCTCTGCACTCAGATTCACACTCAGGGGCATCTGAATGGGAGCCTGCCAGTGGTGACTGGCTGTCACAGGTCCGACAGCGGTCAGGTCAGCCAAAAGTTCAATGTGAGCGGAGAGACAAGCAGACCAGACAGACTAGATGGGCAGACAGACAGTTAATCTACTACATTACAAATGAACATTCATCAAAACACATTATCGGTTAACAGCAACTGGCTTTGAGTGTCTGACAGCCTGTCATCTTTCTCCCCCTCTTCTCTTCTCGGTCTTCAATTCTGGATCAATTTCTATCACTTTTGTGGCAGACCTAATTTCATCCTGACAGAAATGACCTGAATGACCCACATATCATGAAAAAAAAAAAGCAGCAAGTGGGATCCAAAGTCAACTCTTTAAAACATATAGTACAAGAACATTTTTAATTTTAGAAGATTATTTTGCAGCAATTATAATACTGATAAAAACTTTTCATGGCAGTGAACAAAATATACAAATCAGGTTCTAAATTCTCTCATAATAAATGGTGTGAAACACTTTCAAAATAGAGTAATTATCTTGTTTCTGAAAATTCCCAGGCTGCAAATTATATCCAATTGTGGTCTGGACAACTTTTAATCATTCAACAACCATACTGAAACACACTGTTCTTGCCTCATTTTAACTGCAGTTGAGAGCGCACGTACACAAAATGGAAAAATATGTCTCACGGTGTTGGATGAAAATCACATTATGAAAAAAAATCTTTTCATGGAAGTCTGCATTTATCTAATAACATATTGTACTATACTGGTAATCTAATAATAAAGACCTGGCCAAAGTGTACAGTCAACAGTAAGTGGATGATGTGTGTACGCTCAGGACTGAAGCCTTTTTTGTGTGCAGCCCTGTACTTCAAACTGCATGAAACTGCATTGTAGAGGAACATTATATATGGGACATAATGGAGAAAATCACGAGTTAGCCAGTACTGCTCATCACTAAAAAGAATCAAAGCACATTGGGACTCATTCCTAAGCACATTCAAAGCTTTTATAAAACCTACATGTCCCTTCAGCCAATATGAAATTACTCTATCATACTTATAATTCTATTCATCTTGTCACTTTAATCTGTGAAAATGAAGTGGCAATCTTGCACTCAGGAGAAATATTACATCTTTGCAAGATGAGACATGCTAAAACACATTTTCTCTGAAATAATGCCGGTGGCGTGGTGAGATAAGGAGCAAGGTATGATAACAGTCCCCCTCAAAGCGCTCTTACGCTCTATTGTCAGCACAAATTCATTTTCTCAGAAAACATTCCTCTGTGTTGCCACTCAGCCCAAATTGTCCATACCTCTGAAGCCAAGAAAAATGTTACAAAACAAAACACAGCCTTGACATCGCGTTAAACGGCTGGATGTATAACCAGCTGGTAAATTCAGCAATGATAGGGCACAAGTGTCTGACTGCAAAGACCACAGGATCTAGTGTATATCACCGAATTTCCCAGCAAAGTCTTTGTAATCACTACCAGACAAACAGGCAGACAGAGCCTTTTTCTTTTTAGCATTTGCATGTGGAACTGTCCTCATTTTGTCGAAGATCTTATTTTTTGCTGAGGAAAACCCAATCTGTTCCCACTGGTGCTCCACAATATGAATGACATCTGCTGGTAAACTGATCCTGTGGTCTGTCCACCTGTTGATGTGATCCCTCTGCACTCGGGTCACTCTCCGCTCTGTTCTGAAGGTATGAGGCCTTTCGGCAAAGCTGTGTACCTTGGTGTTGTTTTCCTGGGTCAGCCTCAAAGGGACATAAGGGACCTCTGTATTGTATCTGTAAGGAGATGACGACAGACGCAGCTCCCAGACACCGCTGCCACTTAGTTTCATGCTGCTATCTGCTTTACAGATACTGCTTTACTCCCCTTCTTTCCTGTCTGTATATAAGTGTGTGTGTGTGTGTGTGTGTGTGTGTGTGTGTTATGGGCAAAAGAGAAGGGGAAGTCTGAAGAAGCAGGCAGCAGAAAATCCCACATACCTGCCCAGGCATCCCTGGCATCCCAATCTACTCATGTTCACATTCTCATAAAGTTGAGGTGTGGTCCCACCTTGCTGCAGCTTGTCTGCAGTCATGCATGCACAAATGTGTCCCTGTGTGGATTTTCTTTATCATCTGATGGAAGCACATAGCTAATGTATCAGGACTGTCCTCAACAGAACACAGATGGTTATTTGTTATCGCAGTGTCTTAAAATCCATAAAGACAAACATGCTTATTGGCTTAATTGCTTAGCTTATTGAAGCATAATAACTGGAAGTAGGGGGAAACAGCTGTAATGAACTATTTGAAACTTTGTGTGTCTCAAATGTAAAAATGTCAAGTTGTGATTTTACAGACAGGAGGTCACTGCACCCTGCCACTGTTCGCCATGAAATTGCAGCACACAACTCCACGTAAAAACACAACTTGCATGCTTTTCGGGCATGGTGTAAGGGCAAATCCGTGTGTTAATTTCTCAGCTTTAGGGTCATTCCGGAGGACACTGACAAACCTGTTCGGTTGTTCAGGTATGAGGACTTTAAAATGTATCAGTGTGCTGTAAACCCATATGAACCAGAATTAAAAGTAGGGTATGTATGTCTTCAGCACAAATCCCAAGTGCATACTGAATGTCTGAGACCGGGGTATAAGTGCTGATGTCCATAAGACGGAGAGGTCATTACAGATATGAGAGGGACTGAACAGCAGTGGGAAGCCTTATCAGCTCAACCTGTCGTAGCTTTGCGTTTGCCTCCATTCAGCACCTCATAATCAGCCTCTCGCCACCCACTGGGGCCAGGACTATTGACTCAGAACACATGTCACCGGTGCTGATTGCTGCTTACCTGTGCCTGTCAAGGACAAATAATTGGCACCAGATTATGTCTTATCTCAGAGCTTCCGGATGCTGTCACTCAGATGCTCTTCACGCTTGTCTGCCACTGAAACACTGTGCATGTGTGTGTGTGTGTGTGTGTGTGTACATAGAAATAGAAGTAGAGCTCTCTGATCCTCACATGAAATCAGGGACACCTGTCTCCCACTGCACAAATCAAGAGCAGGAGAAGGATTGATTTAAGCAGTGAGTTCGCTTCCTGAGTGGAAACGAGAGATTATAACAAATCTATTTCTGCTGTTTCGGATGACAGGAAAGGTTAATTAAAGCACGAGGGAGTAGAGGAGTATCTCTGGTTCAACTGACAGGAAAGGTCATTCAGTTTCTTTATTCCATGGTCTCTGGTCTGGAAACCTATCCTTCATTAAATTGATGTTATATTGTATATGTAGTTGTCAGAGAGGAGGATACAGTGGGATTACATGCAGTGGGGGAAAGACATGTACAAGACTTTTGATCTGCTTTTCAACTGTAATTCATACTCTTCCTCCTATGTCACAAAGGGATGGACTATAAAAAAATATTACTATTAATCTCCCAGCAAACAAGTAAAAAACAGTTGAATATTATGAAAAACTAAATTATGTTATAATATTTTGTGCATGGTTCTTTGGATATGCACTCAGTTAAGACCCAGCAAAAACAATGCAGTGTGACTACTAGATGCCTACCAATGCTTTACCCTCGAAACACACTGCCACAGACAGCTGCCCCACTAGGCCTGCAAGGGCGCAGGTGAAAGGTTAAAGGACACAAGGGGTCTGAGGTGAAAGCTCATCCCTGGCCTCCTTACACACTTCAGCATAATTAGGATTATCTCTCGGGGGGGGTCAGGCAGGGTGCCTGCTCCGAGCGGGGTCACGGGAGAGCAGGGTGGTCATGATGATACTGGGGTGGGATGGTTTGAAAACAGGAGGAGAGCAGGGAGAGATTAGAAAATGTGCCTCCTAAGAAATGTCTGAAAGAGGGACAAAAACACTGTTGTAGCTGCAGTTATTCAAAGTAATAGTACAATCAACTGAGATAAAATGTCATGATGTGTCTTCCTCTTCACAAAGTGACAAAAAAATGCTTTTATATCCATATTTTTTATAGTGGTCAAGCTGCATAAAATGTATACTTTATAAACCTACTTTTACTTTTTACATAAAAAAACATTTACCCTGAAAATTAGATCAAGCCCTGCCTTTCAGGAAATCAGCGTGCAGGTCTGCCTGACTCTCTTTCTCAACAACAATAATCTCTGGATTTGGGAGAACATGAAAAACACTGGTTTGTTTACAAAATGCTTAATGCCGTGGCGCTGTCTGGGCTCGGGGCTGGTCCATTGTATGCACAAACATTTGTGTGTGTGTGGGTGCCTGATTGGGGTTGTGCAGATGCTGCAGGCCGCTGTAATGATGATGAAGCTGTGTTTGTTGTTGTAGGTGCTCTGTGCTTGCAGCTTGCTGGTCGGGGTGGTGGCGGTGGTCAGCGGTGACAACACAAGTTAGAGGGATTATGGAAAGGGTTGAATAATGAGACAGAGCCAGAGCGAACGAGTGAAAAATCCTCCTCTCCCTGGCTGACCTTTGACCTGGCACTCAGAACAAATACTCTCCCTCTCTGTCAGCTGCACTAACACACACGCCCAGATGGACAATGCTTTTTCAGGAGAGTCTATTCATTCTTATTTATGGATTTCTCCAAATCCTATATTCGATTGGGAGTGATCAGATTTGCATAGTTCTTGAGCCAAGATGTCGATAAATCAGTTCTCTCCCCACTGATTTTATCCAGAGGGGAGCAAAGCATAATTTTAAGCATGCCCTCTTGCTTTCTCGTGTATCAAGGTCAGGGCCAGTGTGTTGCTAGCTGGGGGCAATAAGAGGGGGGTAATTAGGAAGTAAATTTAGAGAGACCATTAGCAGCAAGTGTTGACTCACGGTCCACTTGGGACAACAGCCACCTCTACGTTCTCTGGGTGTTCCACTCTCCAGTCCAGCACTGAGAATCCGTTATATTCCCTGTGGTCATTTTTCACCCACAACAGCAAATGGTGTGGTAGAGGAGTGAGAATGGAGGGAGGAGTCCCGAGGGGCGAGGAGCCTGACAGCGAACCTAAGAACTTCCATTTATCAAAGCAGGCAGGAGAGAGCCATGGAAACTATGAGTCGAGCTCTGAGAGAGCTCCTCTGTGCAGCCAACACAGAGAGGCTGAGATCCCCTTTACTGCTGCTGGAAGGGCAAAAAACACAGCTCACAAAAGGCACACACAGACTCTCCAATGTGTGTTCTAATCATGAGTTGGACGGAGGACAAAACACCCTGATTGTGTGCCCAAATACACAAAAACGCTGATTGAGATCTCAGCTGCCAGCTTAGGTAGAGAGCAGGAGTGGAAAGAGAAGAGAGAGAAGTTCTCAAAAGTCATGTATAGCCGTCAAAAGAAAAAGGGCGAGGAAAGCAACAGTTTGACTACATGTATAGGTCAAATGAACAAGGACTATTCCACGAGACACACAAGATGCTCTCCACTGGCTTATTTTGAGACCAAATAGTTCATGCAATAGATGCACAAAGTGGCCTGGCCTTTCAGGGTCAAGTTCAAACGCTAATGGAGGGGAGTGTTGAAGACTCTAATGACCTTTGGGAAGGAACTGTAACCTGGTGGTACTGCATCAGATGGTCTGAAAATTTTCTCTCTAAATGGACACGGGCAAACAACAGTCCATCGGATGAGTGGGAGGGGTGTTAGCTCATGCAGTGCTGTTGTAGGACTACACTGGCCATGAGAATTAGTGGATTAGGTGTTTATAAGACATTGTTATGATTAGATGATTAGTCAAGATGGATCGAGGGAGGCTAATAAAACCGTTGGCCTTTGACACAGATTGTTAAAAGATCTTAAACCTTAACCACAGCAGCACGGATCAGAAAAGAGTTTTATTTTTATAACAATAATTTTAACAATTTTAGAAGACACTGACCACTGGTATCTGTTGTTCTGGAGACCACACAAAGACAAATAATCTATGTTGCCTTTAAATTTGGAGGTTTGGCCTTGGATGAATCGCAGCCTGATGTGATGCGCTTCCTCTTCTAGACAGTGATGCATCTGATCAGGATAATCTCTACGGTTCCAATGGGGTGAAAATGGAAATAAGTAGACACCACTCTGCTTTTATGTGCGAGAGTTCAATCCTCCAAGCACTTGTCCAGATAAGACCAAACACCATCAGATGCTGGGATTTGACAGCAGATACAATGGAAGCTCTCTCGTATTAATCAGGCCAAAACATTTTCTTGCTGTTGGACATCTAAATCAGACATTCATTTGGATTTTTATTTATTTTATTTATTTTTTTTTTACAGCAGGCGATGGCTAAAATCAGATAACCCAAATGCGGCTTCCTCTATTTCACTAAATAAAACTGACTTATCTCTCAGAGAGGAGTGATGAGGAAACAAACACCTCACCATCATTTATCACTTTCCTGTCCTGCATCAACCTCCTCAGATTGTTTGAGCATTTCCGCCATCCCTGCACACCATCCAGAACATTGTGTAGATTCTTTAAAGATTTTGTCGTACATACAGCTTTACCAAAAAAATATAGCATCCCCGACTATCTCAGATTTCCCCCCTGAATGCCTGGTTAATGCTGTTTTGATTTATCACCTAGCTTCCTCTAACACATTTCCTTTTCCCCAGCTTGTCTGATCCTGTCAGCATCCACTAGCCCCTGTCTGCATTCCAACCGATTGAGATAACAACACACTCCTTTCTTTAACACCCAGCATGCCGCAGGTGGAAGAAGCAGGATAATGGGGGAAATGCGTGCATGATGAGTGCCGTGATGATGTATTTTGCTCTGACTGTCAGGCTTGTGCTTCACCCATTAAAAGTATTTAACTCTAGCATGAAGAGAGAGTTAACCATGTCTCTCAACAAGACGCCTAATGAGACCCAACAGTTATTCTTCTGTCCAAATGTGGTGCAAGTTTTAAGCAAATTTCCAATAACTCACACATCACATCACAGCATTTCATCGCTGCTTCCCAGCTGAGATGGCATTTATGTTATTTTAATGAGTGACTTTGTCTCCTCTGTCCGCATACACTCATGTGGTGTTTTTCTCAGCTGCCCTGGAGACACAGACAGGATGACAAGCAACAAAAGCCACTGGCTGGAGCTGAGCTGGGGATGGTTTTGTAGGATGTGTTTTCAACTACCAGACCACCGGGAGAGAGGGGGCAAATATTTTCACTCTCAGTCAAGAGGCAAAAGTTTTTTGGGAGAGATTTCTGGCATTCTAAGTTTTTAAAAGGCACAAATTCAAAACACACATTAAAACAATTGGTTGCAATTGCACTTAATAAACTCAGCCAGAGCCTTTGTATTAAGTCTGCTAATGAAAAATATGATGTCCTTTTTTTTAAAATGCACTGCATTGTTTTGGGGATGCCTTGTATGTGCTTTACTCTATATTGGCCTTATATAGGTTAAGTAGAGCTTTGTGATGTGAATATAAATGTGCCCTCAGTCTAAAATGGCCAGCCAGGGCAGCTAGTTGAGCTCACATCGCAGAGTTATCATACTACAAGCCACTAATGGGTGCCAGAAGCCCATTTGCCTCTGCACAGTTGGCCTAATACTGCATGACCTGCTGCAGCACACATCCACTTGACCCCACATCACTGCTAGACAAAGGCAGGGTCACCCCCGACCAGGTATGTGTCAGCACAGATCCTGGGTCGAGCCTCATGCACTAATGCCATGTGACAGGCAGGGGACAACCAGAAAATGCTCAAGAATCAGGCGGCTAGTTGTTGAGCAGCATGACATGGTCTTCAGATGGGGCGTTTCAGTCTGGGCCTGCAGTGAGGACCTGCTCATTTGTGTGACAGGCTTTGTGCTCAATTAACAGTGAGTGGGAGTTTTGCCACAAAGACTAAGACAGGCATGCATAACCATAGGACATCAATGCCAATCTCAAACCAGCTGAAATTACATCCTAAATGGAATATCCTTCCAATATCTTTGTCCTACAGTGTACTGTTACATTTTTGATTCTTTGATTATACTGTAGTCCCATGATACAATTTTAGCCATGGAAGCATAGTGGTAATGTTAGTTTGTTGGTTGGTCGACCACTTTGATCAAGACTGAGAGAGCTATTGGATGGACTGCCATGAAATTCAAGCGTTCATGGTCTCTCAGAGGATGAATCCTAGAGACTTTGGTGTTCCCCTGATCTTTCTTGTTATGTTTCACTTACCCCCGATGTAGCTCAAAATGTCACAAAATTTTGAAACAGACATTCATGGCTCCCTGAGGATGTACGCTGATGCCTCTGGTGATAGTACAACCATGGAAGTTCACAGTTTTTAGGTTTTTAGTGGAAAAGCCCAACCCCCACTGTACTTAATGTTCAGTGTTAACTGGAAAATGTTTGCATGCTGAAAATGGTAGACATTACACCTGGTAAACATCAGTGTGTTTGCACTTTCGTTGTGAGCATGTTAGCATGTTGACAGTGGCCTCACAGAGCCACTACCCTGGGTGTAGACTAGTCTTGTTTCTCAACACAGCACATCATTCATGGCTAAACTCATTTGCTCACTGTCCTTGACAAGCACTACATAGTTATACATTAAAACTAAAAATATTTGGTCTGGTAGCTGGCATTACAAATCTTAGCTGATTGACACCTATATGAAGGTTTATCATTATTTTTCAAAACACATGCCCTAAAGAGAAGATCTTTGCAAACAGATCAAACAAAACATTCCTCTAATAATCCATTCCGTCAGTAGCTGGCTGTGCACCGGTGAACCAACAGATCAATTTGGCATTGACCTCAGCGGATTATCCTGACAGTAATTATACTCGGAGCACAAACTCTGTCTTTCCAGTCGCTTAAGGTCTGCAACCACAAGCTCGCCTAAGAAAAATAAATTAACCAGCAACATACACAAACCATTCTTGACTATATTCTCAAACAAAAACATGCAGATATTCTCTGAGTTATTACAGGTAACTCCTGTGCTGTTATTACTTGGGAGCAGAACAATATTATGTTTTCTTCTTGTGTCCTTGGTGAGAGCAGCTTGAGTCCCAGAAGTGTGAGATGTTATTTGCTAGCGTTTCACTTCTTGGGTTTGGGCACTGGATCTGCTTACACTAAGTATCCTCTATCACCGAATCCTTCCCAGAACAAGCAGTTGCTTTATCTGTTTGTCTTTGAGTCTTTCCTTTTCCATGTCTGAGGTCCAGAATCCTTCTCTTTCAGAGTTTGTTTCATGGTCAAATGTACAAGATCTGACTCTGCAAACTGATATTCAGACTGCAGATGACAACATCCCACTGCCTCTTTTTATCACAACCATCTTCTGCCCATCTTGGTACATTCACAAGCATGACAGGGGCATTTAATTCAGCTCACGCTCACAAAAAACAGACACAAATGCATGCGCACTGAGAGAGATTTGATCCAAACATTCAATGAAACACAGCAGGAAAGTTTGGTGAGAGCTGTGGAAAGAAAGGAAAGTGGGGAGACCAACTGGTGAGAATAAGCTGACTGGATGCTGTGAGTGACAGAGCATCCATGTTAACTTGTCCATTTGCTGTCTGTCTGTCTGTCTGTGTGGCATAAATGGGAGCAGAGGAATGAGGAAAACAAAGAGGGGGATGATGACCATCAGTCAAGGGCATTCATCTTTTCCAAGTGGAAGAGTGGATGTATGATGGAGGTGATGGTAGTGGGAACGGAGGGAGTTAGAAAAAAAGAAAGTGAAGTGGTGGAAGTGGTGGCAGAAAGGAATGCTGCAGAACATTGTTATGGAAATAGTTGGGTTTGGTAACATACTCAAACTGTACTGACTGCAGTAAAAAGAGAATATGAAGCCACATTCTCATTGGAATAATGCATAAATCTTCAAGCTTTTGCAACATGCCAAATATTCCATCTTTTTTTTATTATGCAATTCAATAATCCTGTGCCACCTGTCTTGTTTCTATGTCAAACAGTTGAGATGATAATTTGACACAGTGACTGTTGAGCTTGAGAAGTGTGAAAGGATACGTGTAAAAAACAGAAACAGGTGTGGCATGAAGTGTAATCTTAGAGGGCAGCAGTCCTCTTAGACCACCCTAGTGCCATCAGCTTTAAAGTTATGTTTGTTCAAGTATTCTCCAAAAAGGAAGCACCAACTTTGGTATGGAATGTTGCATGTGATGACCTTTCCCAGCTTGCATTACCTAAAAATGAGGCAGGCTTCACAGAAAATAATTACAGGCTAAAAGAACCATTTACATTCCAATAGGTTAAATGTGTGCTTTGAAAGCAAAAAAAAATGTCATTCAAGATGAAACATGTTGGCAGCCATTACATCTTTAATGGATAATGTGAATTGTCTGCTAAAGGCGGGCCCCACTCCTTCATCCCAGCCTGCAATTAAAGCAAAGCTACCCAAGGTCAGGCTGACTGACAGGCTGACAGACCTATAGATTACTGTCTGTCTGTGTAATCCACAGCCTTTTTACTCCCCTCGCTGACTGACGCACTCACCCCTCCCATTTAAAACACCAGAGCCTGTTGATTTGGAGGCTTTCATGTTTGATGGACAGATGGGACATCCTACCCCGTGACCCTGTGACCTTTTTCCCACCCATGACCATAAGGGTCAGCGTGCAGGGTGCGGCTGCTTAGGGCCAGAGGGGAGAGGATATTTGAATGGCTCTTGTTAGTGATGAATTCAAATTAATAAGGATGAGTTTCACCAAATGAAACTCTGAGGTTGAAGGGCAAGATTTGTGCAGACAAACGAAACACTGGTAGCAAAAGATAAGCTTGTCAAGTGCAAGGAGGAAAGTAAAAGACAGATAAAATCATAAAAACATAGTACAAGATGACCTGCAACCAACAACACATAAACCCCTCATGTTAATACTACACAGCAATTACAACACACCAGGCATGAAATGGGCAAGTAAGCAAATAACCTGCCCGCTTTTCAGTTTGCAGGCTATGCTCCCAAATACCAAGAGCAAATCAGAAAATGGCTGCGGTTTCTCTGGCATGTTATTGTTGGCATTTCTGCACAGTGAGCTTTAGTAAGCACACAAAGACAGATAAGAAATGTTGAAATGACCTTTCCAATAGTCAAACACCCATGATGCAACACATTCAAAACCATGGCGGTGGTGTCTTTACAGTAGGATCCGGCAATTCATAGCTATTTGGCTTCAGATCTCGCACTTGCACCGAAAGCAACACGTCTGTGCTTAAAGATCCAGGTGGCAGATGTTCAGATGGTTTTGACAAAAGAAAGTATTAGCTGGAAGTGCCTGTTTTGATTGGAGGGTGAGAGAGAGATAGCAAGATAGGGAGAGAAAGAGAAGAAAAAAAAACAGAGAGGAAGGCAAGAGCCTTATCGGTTAGGAGGCCACATGCGTGACAGTGGGAAATCTTAGTCACAGTCCCTCCATCCGTCCTCATATGGGGTGTTGAAGGAGACCGGTGATTGCACAGACACATGGAGGCTAAAAACCCTCTTATCTTACAGTGTCATACCTTCTCATAAATCAGTGCTTAGCCATCCGCTCTGCACTGATAAGGCAACCAAACACAGACTGAGCCACACCAGGAACAGAGAGAGAGAGAGACTTTTTTCTTTTATGAGTGGCCTCTCTCGCTCTCTCTCACACTCCCTTCTCCTATCTTCGTTATCTGTTTTTCATTCATCAGATCTGAACAGAAGACAAGTTTTTTTTTTCTGCTTGGGGCTTGTTTGTTTGCAGCTTGCCATATTTTCTCTTGTAGCTGTTCCAGCAGTCTGGTTATGATCATCCGAAGAACCAGTGAAACATTTGCAACATTCACACAAGAAAGAGTTGGGAGTGCTAAGAAAATATCTTTTGATCCTCACTGCAATAAAACATGTAGTCAAGGCTTTTATTCAAACTGAATCTGCCAGGTGGATGTCACTGCTACAGGACTACTGGGATACCAAAAATGCATCAAGGACAATCCACATTATGATGAGTGGCCCAATGATGACATCTCTATGTTAAGCAAACCCAGCTGTCTCCATAGCTGCTTTCTTATCTAGGTTTATGTCATTTTGTGGATTGATAATGAAAATAGTTTTTCTGTGTTTAGTTCAAATTTATGACATTAGGCATTGAGATAACCTTTACAAACCACAACTGTATTTAACACTTTGAAAGGAATAGTCACACTTTTTGACAAGCAAGTTGCCTTGTCTTGCTTAGAGTTGGTCTTGCAATGCATAATGTAAATCAAACACAGCAATGTGGGACCAATGTAGGATCATCAACAAAACACAATTAACTCCACACTGAATGTACCTGGAAATGCTGTGCAGTGACGCTAGGCACATTAATATATTTTTAGTTGGGAAGTTAAGACAGCATGAACACAATTTGTAGAAAAGCTTATGCTAAGCTAATCTTGGGGAGCTTGAGCCTGCATCACTGTACACACTTTGCATATAACAATATCTTTGCAACTACAAAAACAATATGGCTTTTGGTGACATAAAATAATCCTATTAAACCCCACAGCACACACTGTGGTGTTGTTCCTGTTGTTTTTTATGGTCTAATTTGCTCATAATGCATTTCAATGGTTTGTGACTAATTAATCATGCATAGATGGTTTAATAGGACAGTATAATCCGGCCATGGTGGTGAAAAGGTACATTTCACGCTTTGCACCAATCCTTCACGCAAGGGACATTAGTATAATTAAAAGCCATAGAGTAATGAATTCCAAGCTTTTTATACTTTCTAAATGCGATTACACTTGAACAAAGTGTCATTTAGGTTGGAGATCTTCCCGGTGTCAAAAGACATTTTTTGTTCCCTCTGTGCGATTGTCAGCTGAGTCGACCACATTAAAACTAGATCTGTCAGCCATGGAAAAAAGTTCGTGTCTCTGTGTTTGTGCCAGGAGGTGCTGCTTCCTATAAGCCCTTGGAGGGGCCGTCTGTGGTCTTCCATCACTGTAGTGCGGCAAAACACATGGTCCAGAGGAGCACATCAATTCATCTAACATGAAATCCTACAGAACATGAAAGCCCAGGATCATAGCCAAGCTTTGACTGATGACTGTTTCAGCATTTGTGCCAAGAGGAGGAAAAGTGAGAGACGACAACGATGAGAGACGGAGGGAGAGGGAGGAGAAGGACCGACAGAGATGCTTTGAGCGGTAATGCCGTGCCAATGTTGTATGCCACTCCCCCTCCGCTTCCCCGGGGACATGAATGAAGTGGATGAATGATGGACCCAGCCCACACAAACGCCCCTCTTCTATTGAGACCGAGCGGTCCATTCACAGGGATGAGTGAGGCGTCGACACCAACAACAACAACAACAACAGCAACATAGGTGGCCCTTACTCCTATTTCTCATTCATACATATGTATGCAGTCACACAGACACACACATATGGCACAGATACTATGGACGACACTGCCAACATACCATTAGGGATACCTAGAAGGGTCCCTGAGAACAGGGCTGCCTAACAAAGCGTGGAGGCAAAGGGGCGTGAACGGGGCAGGCATGGAAAAAAATCTTGGCATCACGTCAATGCAACCGCCACAATAATCAGGGATGAGAGGCCATCTCCTCCCCTCCACAATCAACACATTATCAGGAAGCCCATCAGTGCATGAACCCAGAAAACAAGGCCTAGAAACCTCATGTTCCACCACATTCTGCCTCTCCTCCTCCACTCAGCTCCCCTCTGTTGTTCTTCCAGGGCGAGATGGGTTCAGGGGGTTCTCGCCCACACAGGGGTGAGCTCACTCAGAGGTCTGACCTTCAGACTCAGGCATTACTTGCCTGAAGCCACAGCAGCTAATGGAACATGGGGAATACAAATCCGATTGAAGCGAGATCAATCTGACAAGGAAGGCTTCGCTATTTACCAAGCATTTACATCTCAAACCTTGAAGGTGGGCTTTGTAATGATGTTAGCATCTGACTGAGGCTCAGTTTTCACCAATTATGCATCCTGCAGAGAGAATCCATGTAGAGCGTATGGAAGTAGCAGAGAGCTGAAGCTAAAAGATGAAATACAGCCCTGACAGGGAGCAGGAGGAAAAGGAGAAATGTTCTGGCTTTTTTAATCCAATAGCAAGACACCACTTCTGCAGCCTCCCACAGGATCATGGTCAGGCTCAACCACAGGCCTGATTTCTCCCATAATCACATAGACAGCTACTTGGTCTTCATCCAATATATACTGGACTTTACACACAGAGAGGCTTGATGGGCTATTAGTCTGAATCTCCCACACCTGAAAAATTTCACGAGGTTGTGGCCATTTGAGGTTGCCCAGCCTCTGCCTAAAAGCAACTTTGACCTTTCACTTATGACAGGAAGCACTCCCCACAAAACTTTGCCAAACTGGCACAGTGCCGGCAACTTTGATCATATAAACACATCAGTGAAAATAAATATTTGTACAGATTTGTACTGTGGCTTCACATCATTTTTTATTGCAGATGAACTGATGTACCATTCAGAACACACGTTGGGCTTTAGTCCAGGGTTCCCCGGTGCCAAATGACTTACAACACTTCTTCGAAGACAATCTGTATGACAATATGTAAGTGTGAATGAAGTCAGCACTTTTCATTGACTTTAACATCGAAACTTGCGGTGCAGGGTTATTGCTGGGGCATTGGCACGGAGCTGAACAGTCCGAGCAGTCACCAGCTGAGGTAAACCATCTCAACCGACACACACCGCTAATGGGAAGCAGACGCACAATTTGTCCTGAGTACGCTTTTGTGCACCCGCACTCCTCTCCTCCTTCTCCTCCATCTCATTCTCAAATCCCTCCATCTATCTACGCTCTGGCTGACATAGCAAACCTGACACTGATGCCCTGTAGTCCATTAGCACTCTCAGAGCCCCCGTCTGAGTTTGCTCTATTGCTCCCTTCACATTTCCCTCCACTCACCCTATCTCCCTGACAGTCCTCTCTTCGACTCTTGCACTCCTTATCTGACTCTCTATGTCTTTCTGTCTGTCTGTCTCCGTCCCTTCCTCCTTCCCTCTTAGATGATGTCCGGTGCTGGAACAAGACGAGCTGCTCAAGTTCAACATGTCAGTCTCTGTCCGTAGGGAGGAGAACATGTCTGTAGTTACTCATGTCAGATTCAGATAACATTGCTGAGATGGGGCTGCAGAAAATCCCTTTAGACACACGATGCCAACAATAGCTCTTCAGATAACTCTCCTGCAGCCTGTCTCCTCTAATGTAACGTTACTCTCCTTCCCCAGACACACCTGTTATCACCGATAGATGACCAGTTGTCCTTTCCTACAGTATCAGCTCTCTACCTCCACATTTTTTTCCTTCTTCAGCAGGGCTACATCTAATGATCATTTTAAGTCATCAATTAATCATCATCATCAATTGTTGATTGCTTTTTAAGTGAAGTAATTAATAGTTTAACTAAGAAATATCAAATAGTAACTTGTTTGGTATGACCAACAGTCAATTATATAAAACCTTTGAAAACACTGAAAATAAATTGAGTTCCAGATTATTTCCATGATCAGTAAACCAATATAATATTTTTGATTTGGTTTTGGGTATGTATAAAATGTCCACTTAACCCTTTCAGAGCCCAAGGTGATGTCTTTGAACTGCTGGTATTTTGGAGCAATGGTCCAAATCCAAAAATTACAAAACCTAGAAATGTAACAAACTCTTCTATTTGAGAAACTGCAAACAGCAAATGCTTTAAATTATTGCTTGCTTAGTAGCTGGAATCATTAACCGGTTATTGAAATTGTTGTCTGCAAAGGTTTGTCTCAATCGTGCAAAGTTACACAAAGTCTGGAGAAAGTTAAGCCACTGGACTTGGAGTTTAGAAGATGTTTCATTGCTCATCCAAAAAGCTTTGGCAGACAAAATTTTAATTCTTGCCAATTCATTTTATTTTATTTGACAAATCAGTTAAAGGAATCATAGTTCAAGTATTACAACATGGTTCCTTTGTTGCCAGACATAATACGTGCAGATATCACAGATATTACTTGCACTTCTTTGTTTTCTGTTTTTTAATCATCTATTAAAAAAACATATGTCTTATGTTCTTATTATATACATTGTACCACTGAAGAAATGTGATTTTATCTTGCTGGATTGTACACTACGTACTTTAAACCTCGAGTCTACTCGACTCTAGAATCAACTAAGCTTAAACAAAAGGAGCAATTTCATCTAAGGTTCTCATATGTGTTGAGGTACCACCTGATATATATGGTCACAAACACCTATATGACAGAGTGTGTATTCCGAGTAGTTTCCCACCCCAAGTGTTTGCAATGGTCACCATATGAAGGAGGTCAATGGCACTGCAGTAACAAGATCCCAACACTGACAGACAAATGATAATGAATGATAGCTGTCTGAGTAAACAAGTGGAGAGGTGCCCTTGACCTGCTGTCTCCTTAATTTCAGTCCTTGGGCTGCAAACCCCCCAGGGACTCCTACACTTCGGCCACATCTGGAGAGCACGTCCAGTCGAGGTGGAGCCTCTGCAGAGAGAAACCAATCCTTCACTTTGTCGCTCGCTAGACTCTCCACTCCTCCCCAGCACTTTCACAGGACCACACCACACCCTCATCGAGGTCTATTGTTTTAGCAAATTTATTTTCTCATTCATCTTAACTAAGCCCTGAAGCCTCAACGCAGCTTTACTTCAGGATTTCCCGAGAGCAGACGAGACAGCAGACATCAGGGGAAATAAGCACAATGCTGTGATTACATCCCACCTCTCCTCTGTGGAGAGAATCATTTGAACCCGATTTGGTTTGTGAGGAGTGACAGGTAGATGCTGCTATGGCAACCCAACCAAAGCAGTGTCATATATAGCTCCTTACAGAAGCTCTGCAAGCGCACACACACACACACACACACAGACATAACCACATGGACTTGACATGATGATATTAAAAGACTCTCTCCCATTCCTCTCTGTCACTTTGAATCTTTAGAAAAACCACCTCTTGTAAAAGCCATTAGCATCTCGCTCTCTAACTCCGTCTCTAACCGCAACAACTGTCGTCCTCTTCAACTCCCCCGCCCTTCTGCTCTTCTTCTGCAGGTGGCGAGGATGATCACAGCCTGCATATTAATATGCCTGTAATAATGAGTAAAATCCGTACCTCAAGAGTTATGGGCTCTGTAAAGTGTTAAGAGGCCCAACAGAAAACAATTCCAAAGGCAACACCAACCACTTTAACTACACAAGCCAATCCAATCAAGTTCCTCAAACAAGAGAAAAAAAAAAAAAAAAGACATTGGTCTGATGTACCACTCCAGCCTATTTTTATCCCGTCTGCCACATTTCGATCTAAAAAATTGGCTGCAGCAGGGACACAAACACACACCGGGATATACTCATGCACGTACTGTCTGTCACACACACTCACCTACACATACGCACCCACATTCATCACAGTGTGGCTGTCTTTCACCCCCTGCTGAGTGTTGCCCCCTTTACACAGCAGACAGAGAGCTGGAAAGGCTATTTATCGAGCCTGCCAAAGCATCCCATACGTGCAGTAAAGCATCATTCACAGACAGAAGATCTCTGACAAAATAACACTTAACACAGTATGTTTAGAAAACTCTTGGAAACCTATAAGTGGCACAGAGTTGTAAAAGTGGTGTGAGCTATCTTAAGCATCCAGGTTCCACAATTTAAAAGTCCTTTTTTTTTGCACTTGGACAATGTCAGGTGACTGTGGTTAGCTGGAGCATTTCTAAGGCTTGAATGGGCACTAAACTCTCTAACATCAGTGCAAAAGATCAGAGAGTCTGTTTGTACATTTCTGATTCTTTGATAAAAGGTCGCAGGTACAACTGTGCATAAATGATACACAGATGGGCGTCTCAGTCAGAAACATGCAATCATCTAGTTTACAGCTGAGTAGTGGGTGACACTAACAGCAAACCAAAGCTGACAATTATGGTTCATAGAAACCCGATGAAACACTCAACAGTTTAATGTTTGATTTATTCAACAATTATGGCAAGTGTTTTATTTATTCTCAAGTTGTAATGGTGACTGATGCTTGTGGGCAATGTAATGTGCTTGTGTAATATTTGGAGCCATTTGCAATATAAAACTGGTGGAGGAAACATGATTTTTCAGAAACAAAGAATAAACAGTTTAACAGCTTTTATTAATTGTTGAATAAGAGATGTCTACCTTTCCAGCTGAGTTGGAACATTGAGAGTGTTACTAAAAGAAAACACTTCTAAAGCCAGAAGCTTCTACAAGTAACTAAGTAAAACTTCATATGAAGCACACATGCACAGAAATGCAAAGTTATCAAAACCCAGACAGTGAACAATTACAAACAGACTAAATTCAATATGTGACTGGGTAGGAGCTACTCACTTTACTCACTCCCTAATATTACATTTCAGCATGTCATTCTCCTCGCCGCACTCTTGGGACTCAAAAAGTTTCAGCTCCAGTCCTGAACCAAACTTCGACACTGTTGTCAAACTACCTTAATCATTACTCAACCCAAAAATACACACAGTCATTCACTGCATCTCGCCGAGGAGGACGAGCTTATTATGAGGAGGCTAGATGAGTGGATCTGCTCCTCCCAGTACAAATAATTAGATCTATGATTAAAATGCCTAATAGCAAAAGACTGGAATAATAAATAGCAGAGTGATTATGGTTTCATTTCGATGTTGTGCATTTTTATCACCACAGGGGGAGATTCCAGCATTAATAAGTGCTTAGGCATGGGCTCTGCTTGCCAACTCAGAAGAAATGTTCAAATTGCAGCAAACTGTTTTCAATCTGGAACTTTTCACTGGGAGCGATGATTTGTATGTGTACTTCTCTCTGTGACATCATGAAAGGGTGGAGAGCCAGCAATTTATTGCGTAAAAATGACTGAAAAGGAAAAGGTCTACACAATGGAGAGGCATTATTTCTTTTCAAGCCTGCGGTTGAAATCATTGCACTTACTGCACATTAGCCGAGCTGGAATGCAAAATCTTTATGTCCCCTCAGCTGCATATGTCCACCCACACCTCCCTTATAGATTCCCCTTCTCCCTTGCGCCTTTCTCTCAAGGAAAGTCTGGGCACTTTAGAGAACCCCCCTCTCATCTCCCCTTTCGCCTTTTCAGTGTGCTGAAACAGTGCGCTCCTGCTGTGGGTGGCACAGTGGGCGCTCTCCTCCCTCACCTCACACTGCCAACCTCTTATCAGCCAGCAAATAGAGAGAGGGTGTGAGCGTGGAGTAAAGGCAGAGGAGGACGACAACGAGGCAGAGGAGGAGAGGGAGATAAAAAGAGAAAGAAACAGACAAGAAGGACACTATATTTAGCTCTGGAGCTGTCGCCTTCTGTTTTTCTCTCCTGAATAATCAGAGTTTGACAGCATGCATCCTGCAGAGCAGAGGTTGCTGGGATGCACTACCTCCTCCCCTCCTCTGCCCGCAGCATCTCAGGGGAGAAAGTAGCAAAGTATTGTAATAATTGCTGCAGGCTTGCGTGCCACAGCCACCGCGCATTATTCTGTGGAAACATTTTTTAGTGCCCTGACATTCTCTAATGGAGATAATAGGGGAGAGAAGGAGTTTTGGACTACAGACTGTTGTCAACAGGTACAACATTGCGTGCATGATGCAAAGGAGTAAACTGCGTCCAAGTACGGTACTGTATGAGCAGCGACATGGCCAAAAGACATTTACAAAAGCATTTGGCTCCCCAGTTTCTCATATTTAGAATACATGTAGGACAGGAACAGTGAGAGGCTGTGACAAACTTGTTCCCCTTGTGTACCATTGATGATAATCTGCTGGGAAAGAAGTAAACAAGCACAGCTGGTAGGTAGAAAGCCACAGAGGATGTGAATTTGATGTTGTTAGCTGTGTGTGAGTGGTTCAAATGGTGCACAATGGACTTTAGCCTGTGCAAAAAGTTTATTTGCTTCTGTAGGAAAACTAGCATACCAGTGCTTCTGCTGCTGGTTTCTGCTTGTTTACTCAAAAATAAACATGTCACTCGTGATTTAGTTTCAGATGATGCGCCTGCATATGATTTATTTCCTTAAGATTTAACTTGTCACACTGCTTTTCTTTCATGGTTCCAACATTGCTTGTTGTTGTTATCCTCTCTAATCCCCCCAAAAAACAATTGCATACCTACAGATGACCGAAATCAAATATATTCTTAGCACCATTTGATCCTCACGGCTAGAAAAATGTCCATCCAGGCATTGTTTAATAACATTTTTGTCATTTCTAACCTCATCTTGTTTCAAATAATTTTTCTTTAAAACATCCATAGGTGCTATGACTTCAAAACAGGTCCATAAAGCAACTGTATAGTCTACACAATGTGATTAATGCAGAAAATACTGTTTAATACACCCCATCCTCAGTGTGATAATTAATACTGTAAGACATACCAGAGACAGACAGACCAGGTGGTGGTAAATCATACAATGCAGTATGTATGAGGCTGATTAATGAACAAGATACATCTGGCACTATAAACAACCAATGGGATCAGGAAAACCTCTTTTAAAAGATCACAATAGCAGGAATAAGGAAATAAAACAATCTATATATAAGACTCCCTGTCGCCCTTTGGATCTTTCCAAAAACATATTTTGGATGTAACATATAATTTGGAAAAATTATATGAAATATATATATATTTCAGTGAGCAATGCATGTCTCGTTAAGATTAACATCTCTGAAGTTGTGCATGTATTATAATGCACTATAATGCATAATGTGGTCTGATGCTACGGCTAATTGATGACATTACTTCTGCAGCTGAAGTGCAGGGGGGTTTCTGGGTTACGAGAACAACGTAGTCGCAGACTGAGTGCATTTTCCATCTCCCTGGTGATTAGACAATCACAGTAGCTGGTTACATACAGCCTGTTCACCTTTGTTTGAAGGAGACAGATCAAGACAATAGAAGCAGCTGGAAGATGTGGGTCTAAATTACTTAGTGTTTTTTTTTTTTTTGATTAATGGTTGAAGCAAGTCTGTGAGGTTTGTCTGGACTTCACTGGTTAGACTAAACGGGTGGATCCAGGGTAGCCAGGGGTCATCTTCCAGCAGACAGGTTAGCTGTGGATAAGCTTTCAGTGGCTCATTGATTGCCAAGACTTGATTGCAGCAAGGCTTGGCTGAGGCACTTTGCTCTGTCTCTAGTGTTTTTTAGTGTGTTATATACATGAAGTGGGCAGACTGGGCGAGCTGCAAGGGGATAAACTTTGCTTTGGTCTCAACAATCTCGGGAAAGGTGTAATATGTCATAGCAAGACAAGATTATAACCATAACTACTCACGAGAGAAGTCAAAAGGACACCGACAGCACAGGACCACCTACGAACTGCAGAGGAACCTTACACCAATGAAGTGAGGAAGACAAAGGGCTCTTCTCATGTCTTATATATGCACATAAATCTGCCTATGGAACATAATCTGTGGGTGATGAAGTCTATTGTTGAAGAGTCAGAAATAGAACAAGCAGTGAAGTTCAAACTCAGTAGCAGCTCCTAATTATTCGAAGAATAAAGAGTTGGAGGACATCTCTCCATCTCCGATCTTGAACCCTGAAAACTGTCGGGAGAGATGAGCCGATAGTGAAGCCTTTGTTCAGGCTGGGACAATCATCGACCCATTACGCTGGGACAAAAAGGGGAAAGGGCAAAGGCTGGAGAAATGTCGAGATTGTCGCTGAGAATTAGTCCAATTACAGGACTGTCTGCCTTTGTCTGGCTTTCTTCCCAGCGCTAACCTTGTACCCAGGTGTCCCACCGAGGACTACAGAGGCCGAAAAAAAACAAAGTTAAACACTCTCAAATGCGCCTCAGGATTAGCGTAACGAGCTATTACTTGTTAACATGGTGCCATTCTCCCACAGTTTGAGGGCAGTTAACCTCGGGTGTGACTGGCTTCTGTTTGAAGGGTCACAACCTCGCAGAGCCCCATGCACTAAAATAGCACGTGATTACAGACCTTGTTTAAAAGTAAATATAGGAGCCCTCGGCAGCTGAGGCCAGCCTTGTCCAGCCTTTTATGAGAGAGAGTACACCTACATAACTCTGAGCTTTTGTCTGTGCAATATCATCAAATAACTGACAGTCTTATGTGAAAAAGTTATTTTCACATCGGCTACACTTGAATTGAATGCGCTACTGAAAAGAAAGTTATGGTGCAGAACATAGCGTGCCATGGGTGTGTTTTAGTTATGCAGAGTTTCAATTCTACTTTTTCTGGTAAACACACAATGTTTAGTTTTGGAGATGCATTGCAGCCTGGTGTTTTGTGAGCGTGCAATGCGTATATGTGTATGTGTGTGTGTGCGTGAGAGAGAGAGAGTGTGTCTCTATGTGTGTGTGTGTGTGTGTGTGTGTGTGCTATTTGTCAAGTCTTTTGAAGTCTGGGTTGATGATCTATCCCTGCAAGTTTTGAATGGACATTCCTTCAGTCTTAGCCCCTGTTTGCTCTCTTGGTCCTCATCACAGTTAATAACTCAACCTGCACAAACACACTCAGTAGCTACTTTAGGAACCTAAAATTATCAGCTTAGGTTGCTTATGGCTGTTTACATTGTTAACCTTAGTTCTGAGAGACCTGGTAGTGAAAATTTAATGACTGGATTATGTGCTTTTTTTCCCCCTCAGTTTGAGGGTCCTGCAGACATAGAGCTTAAATGTTAAATAATAAACTTGTTTATTCTTATTCTAAACTTGTTTACAAGTTCTGGTATTCTCTTATTTATTAACTGAATAAAAGGAAAATAATTAAACAGTTGATATTAATAGAAATATTATTGATTTTGGTTCAAGTAAAGTCAGATACCATTTGGTACATGAAACACCAAAGTGCAGGACTTTTTTAGAAGTCAGAAATTACACTTTTACGCTGTTTGCCACTGTGATCATGGATCTAATGTGGTCAGGCCTTTGCACGTGAAAATCCTTTAGCTTTTAGTTATGCAGAGTCTCAAGAAAACTGGCACATAATGTAAATGTCATCATATAAAATAAACACAGCTGAAAAGTAGTGATTAATAAATTGGCAGTGTCTGTAGCCTGGAATTTCAAGAGAAGTGTTTACAGCAGATGGTCACGCTGAAATGCAGCACTGATACTGTATATATTCCATGCAAGATATTATCATTTTTCTTCACAGAAATGTATGTTTATCTATGTATGTAACCATTGTCTGTTGCTTTCATAGAGCTGCAAATATTTGAAAAGCAAAGATGAAATGTTGCTTCTCTCGTGTCAAAGTCTTGGATGTCAGCCAAATGCAGCAAAGCCTTTCTCGACCAGCTTAATATAATGCAAATAGTCAGTGGGAAGTGATACTGTGTAACCCTCATGGATAAACATGTGAGGATGGGTCACAGGCAGAAGCACATTCAACAGTGTAAGAAAAAGAAATGATTGCATTAGCTGCCACAGTTGGCAGCCCACATTTGTAGCTCATCTCCTTGCTTTGTTTTATCATCTAAATTGAAATGCTCATTAAAAACTATCTGGATTATGTTATCAGAAGGCACTTACAACACTTACAACAAATCTATAATGCTGGCACTGGACAGATATCACAAAACCTAAAGCCAACTATTTGGTTAAGTACACTGGCACATAAAGAAATTGATAAAGCACATTACAGAGCTATTCCCAGCAGTACAGTGCAAAACCAATACAATTAGAGAATGCGCAGCTTAGGTGCATTTCTAGTCTCCAGCTATCTGAAGTTGCTCTGTGAGGCATAAAGTAACCTCCAAAACTAATTAACAACAAAAAGGAAGTCGATTAAAAAAAGTAGAAAATGGATGAACTCTTTTCTACTAAGTAAATGTGAGACCGGTGGAGTGTGAAATCCAACGCGATTAGAGACAGGGAGAAGGAGATGGGATGAGGAGGAATGAGGAGGGAGAAACCAAACAGGTAAGCAAAAATATCCGAGCAGGAGGGGGAAACTGGGGAAGGGCAAATTTTAACTGGAAAGCAAAGGAGTTCTTTCTGCTCTTCCAGAAATGACCAGATATGGAGTTAAGCTGGCAGCCAGATGCAATTGACAGATCACAGATGTCATTAAAAACATGATTTTCCACATGATCTGCAGAGAAAGCTCCAGCTCCCATTTGCTGTTCCTAACTGTCTGAACTCCGCGCATCTGACGTGACGCGACTCCGTGACAAGAGAGGGATCGTAGCTTGTCAGGTGCTTATTAAAGCCTTCCTCTGGGGCAGGTATGATAAAACCTTAAGAGTTTTACATGGGCACGGTGGCTTCGCCGGTGCTGGAATGACAAAGCACCAGAGACTGCACCGCCGGGACCTATTTTAACAGGACAGTTCAACACACACGGGGTCTCATGTGGCGCTGGCAAACATTCATAACATGCTGGATCTGCGCCCTGAGTGTGTGCCCAGCCAAGTGTTAAATCTGACTTGATTTCAGAAGGGAGCCGAGGTCACACAAAGGCCTGTTTGGGGAACTAACAGCAGCCAGGCGATTAAATGAAGACATATTCTCCAACCCTGAATGGTCAGGACAATCAGAGGCACATCTCCTTGTCCCCTCTCATCATGCCTCTCTCACACCGACACACAATCAAACTCTCTGTTAGGAATAACCGCCAGGCTTGCCAAGCCCTAAATTCAGCCAGTGCCAATAGTTTACCCATAACAAGGCCGAGAAATAAAAGACTGATGACAAGAGGGAACCATTACACCAGTGATCACATCTCCATATCTGTGGAGACACACAGAACTGAACAAAGTGGGTCGCCCACACAGCAGTATTTTGAGTGCCTTACCTTTGAAGGACAGGAAGATCCTGGGAGCAGAGAGGGCCTCGTTGGAGGGGGGCAGGCCCCCAGACGATAGGGCCAGCAGGGCCAGCAGCCAGCACAGTTTGTCCCACAACATTGTCCCTCTGTTTATTAACAGAGACGAAGGAGAGTCCGGGAGCTGAGGGGCAGAGAGAGAGATGAGCGTGAGACAGTAAGCTTGCACTTCCACCCCACAAACCAACTGCAGCGGGCGACTCTCACTCACTGAGCTGCGATAATAAATCACTGTGCTTTCTTACAGTCAGCGCCACACGGTGCAGTCTTGATAGCTTTTTTTGGTACTGAAGTCATAAGAGTGACAGGACAGAGACTAGGCTATAGGCTGAATCTGTTTGAATGCAGCCTTCAATACCTGATGTGGCTAATCAGAATCAAAAAGCTTTAAATCCTGACTGACCAGGTAATCTGATTAGAATGGGCAAGATAGACCAAGTGACACAACATGGACCATGAAACCTGAGGGTTGCAGAAGTCTGGAAAGAATGTTATACTATGCCGGTTCAGATTTAATTTTCATCACCATTAATGAATGTTCTTATGAATGTGTCTTTCCTGACTGCCCACAGTTATTCTTTCCCGTTTTCTGCTCCTGTGTGCATTGAGGGCAGCAGTCTGAGAGGACGGAAGCTCCTTCCAGGGAGCCAGAAGGAGCCTCTCTCAGCCGATCCTCACTTTTCATGCTGACAAAAAAACGTGTTTTGCAGAAAAAAAAAAAAAAAAAGCTCACGAATTACTGTTACTATCAAACAATATGAGCTGAATTTCATCACCAGCAGCGCGCGCGGAGGTGCGCGTTGAGCCTGGCGCGCGCTGGCAGAGCTGGCAGAGCTCACAGATTAAATCACAAAGCGCATCAACGCGCTGTTATCCGCCACAAAGGGAGCTGAAGTTAATAATATCCCCATAAAAAGGGATCTGAAGGCTCTCCAAGTTATCAGCGTGCAGACGAGCTGGCACAACTGCGCGCAACCAAGGCTCAAAAAAGGAAGAAAAATAACACTTGTAGACAGAAATGATTGTGCCGCGTTTGGAGACAATAAACCAATTTTAGCGGCGGTGTTCTGCCGGATTTATCCACGCACGGCACTGATCTGCTCGTAAACGTGGATCTGAGTCTGAGGTCAAACTGTCAGTCGGAGGGTTTAAGATCAAGTTCCACATCGAGCCCCGGAGGCAGGACTCCAAAGCGGATCCCTTAAACCAAAATAAAGCGTGACCGGGCTTTGAGTTATGGGGACATGAACATGAACCACGTGTCCTTTATAGGAGTACCTGGGATTTTAAATAGTGAACAGTAGCTGCGGGGACTGTTTACGCGCATTTAAACCGCACAGGGAGCTGCGGATATTTAGAAGATATACAGCATCACATGAGGGAGAAACTTTCAGTGTCACATACACACACACACACACACACGCGCGCATATTCATACAGCACTTGCAATGTCTGAGAGTACAGCTCATTTAGAAATATTAGTCTATGTAGCAATGTAAATAATCAGGAGAAAATGATTTGGCAACTTTTATAACACATTTTATATTTTCCATCTTGCACATGCAGCACAGACATCAGTGATTTGGTTCGGCTCAGCCTAATGTGTCTTCCCATTGATTTTTGAGCACACCAGCCTTGCGCAAATAATCAATTTGACTTGTAATGTATCCCCCAAAAAACAAACAGAAAAAAACAAACAAAACAAGACAAAAAAAAGAAGCACTTGCATTGTGACCTACCTTCTAGTTGCGTCCAGGGAATATAGTGATAAAGCTGGTCAACATTTAAAACCATCCACACAGATCCTTTGAGCTCCTCTCCACTCCGCACGCAGGAGTACCCAGTGTATCCGCCGCAGATCCCGCACGATTATCCCAGAGCGCAAACAAAGCTCGGATTAAAATGAACTTGACGCGGCCGCCTTAACTTGAAGTGAGCCCTAAATCGCATCAACAGATTTGGTATTTCCCACTGAAAGGAGGTTTAGGAGACAAAGAGTTGCTCCTGGAGATGAGCGGCAGAGCGGAGCGGGGCTTCGGCCGTGCGCGGCGGCGCTCAAGTGTGTAGTGCGGGGGAAGAGGCGTCTGCAGGTGGATAGAGCGAGGTCTCCCGGCGGTGGACACACCCATGGGGGAGGGAACCTACCTTAGCATCCCTGCTCTCCGTCCCGCCCCAAAATTTAGCACAAAAAGAGTCATCTTTTCTCTCTCCACAGAGGTAAAAGTCACTTTAGATGGTGAAGGACAAAGTGTACAAGGCAGTTGGAGAAAATGTGAAGATGTTCGTTTCAACCTCAGGAGGAGTTGTCCAACATCTTCTGCCAGAATCAAAAGATAAATTTGTTTAGTCTCTTAAAATTCAAACATTTAGCTTTTTAGTTTCATGTTGATGACTTGGCAGCAGATGTTTGCAGATGCATCCTCAGTGTCTTAGTGTTTCCCAGTGACTGGTCCTTATGTCGTCACACTTGGGTTTTTCCTATAAAGTGTGGGAAAGCAGCAGCATTTAGCCTACTTGTGCTCTTGTAGTTTTTCAGTGTGTTTTTTTTTTGCCTGAGGTTGATTCACAGTGTTGAAATCCAACCCAGAGTCTTTAACAGGTTACAATTATGCAGTTTGTTTTCATTTCCATTAGCATTTATCTTTGTCACCAAAACAGAGGCGCATTAAGATACAGTTTAAGATGAGGAGTGGACAAGCGATGGCACGCAGACACACACACTCAGAACGTGAAACATTTCCAACTCAAATATCCCTGTAATTACTTTATTGCAGAATATGCAATGGAAATTACACATGCTGATTGCAATAGGCTACAAGACACATGGGAACTTAATGTGATGTGGGATTTATTTTGTTTGAGGCAATGTAACAAATGCACAACTGCGCAACCTGTGTCCAAACTACATGCAACAATAAGGTCTTGTTTTAGTTCTCTCTCCGGGCAATGTTTTATGAGAGGGAGAGATATTCTTTAGACCGTCCAGAAGAATCTTTTATTTTTTTACATGGCTACTTGAGTATCAAAATAGGACTAAGGGTCATTTCACAACTTGATTGGCCTGTGACTGCCAGCTACTGATTTTTATTTGCTGACTGGAGCCCACATGGAGTTGTGCTGAGAAGCTTTTCGGATGCCAGCTCTGAGCCAAGCAATTGTTGAGTATCTGCTGGTGTTGGCAGTCTCACAGTATGGAACAGTGTTTGCTTTCTGAATGAAGTATGAATCACTGACCGTATTTTGACTCAGGCGGAGAGGAGAAAAAAACCCAGCCGACAGTGATTCAAGATGAGAAGTACGATTTTCTATTTGATGCAAACAGCTGCCACATAACTATTTGGCAAAACAGGAATGTGGAGACAGTCACATAATAAACTGTTGAAAAGTGGCCAGATGCAGATAAGGTAGATTTCCTCCGACACCTCCATGACCTGACAGAGGAGCGCTGGCTCTCGCCTAAGATAGGCATCAGATATTCATGGGCAAATGGAGCCTTAAATCTTTTAATCTCACGCGATCCCTCCCCTGATCACACCGGCTTATTTTGCTTCTTATCCAGTCAATGCACAACGCAGCTGACGCCCAGCGTGCATGCTTATTATTCCATAAATGATAAATACAGTAGCTTCGGTTGCATCCTGTCGTAGGGGCGATACTGTTGCAGAAATGTATGAAATCAGAGAAAAATTTGGAGGATACAAAGACTTTCTTTCAGTGAATCATGGCTGTAGGGCTGATTTACTGTTTCCTTTGTGTTTCCTAGTTCAACGGAAAGATAATATTACAGCGGCAAACTATAAAACCCAACTGGGTGGTAATTTCACTCAAACTTACTTGTGTACTTGAGCAATAAAAGTAACCAAAATGGTGGTGTGTGGTTTTTTAGTATTTGCATCTTTATTTTGTGATTTACTTTGTTAAAAATATAAATATTCATCATCATTTTAACCTCATGTTGAAGAGACTAAATTGGCACCTTCATGCTAAATGTGAGCAAAATACGCTGGATCTCTGGCTGTGACTTTGAGTTTTCTGTCCTTTGAAAGACAATTATTCCATTAGTCCATGCAAAAGCGTCTTTACTGTGTGACTCCAGGCTTTGATGCTCACAGCAGAAGAAGGAGGAGAGCTCAGCATTTGCCATTAAAAGTGTTAAATTTCCCTTGATACCAGCAAAGAGCTGTGGGAAACAATTACCCCCACACTTACGAGCTCATGCACACGAGGCAGAAGATATTGATATGTTACAGTCCATCTGAATCTTGGATGATCTTGAAAATTCATCAGACCTTTTTTTTCCCCACACATGCAAACACAAAGAGGCACACAGTTTGACATATGTGCAGGTGGGCGTTCGTGTTTGAAGGGTGGTCGGCGCACCAGACTGCACAGAGCCAAATAAATAACAACTTTCATAAATATCTGGAACACAACTGCCAATCCCTCGGGACTCACCAAGAATACATCAGTCAAACAATAAAATCTCTTCCCCAAAACTTCACATATCAGCAATTCAAACAACCTCCAATCAAAATGTGTGTGGAGCAGCCAAGTTTAATTGTGTCATTACTAATACTTTTTTTTTTGTTTCCCAGCACCATCTAGTCCCATTTTCTCTCCTTCCTCCTTCTTTTTGTCTTCCCTCTCTCTCTTGAAGCCAACAGCTGCATGTTGTTTCCTATATTTCTTTTTAATCAACAATATTATTCCCATCTTCGAGCCTCTGGTGGCCTCACCATCTGTCACTTGCGTGAGACAAGAGGAAAGCAATTATTGAATCCTGGCTTTGAGGAGTGCCCGCCTTCATAAAAGTCCCTCATGCTTTCCAGTTTTTCCTCTAGCGTTGCTTTCTCTTGCAGCTATCTGCGGAGTAAAATGTGAAAGATAATGTTGAAACCAAAGATCACCATTGGGCGCCAGACCACAGAGGCAACACATTTAGAGGAGTTCTGCGGGGGAAAAAAGTGACGTTAAGGCCTTTTGTTCTGCAGCAGAGCTGCCAGATTTATAAATCTGAGTTTGAACACTGCTGGTGGGAGACTTAGTGCTTCTCTTTCTTGAGAAGTTTTATGTTTGTTGCAGATATTACACCACATCACTTCAAATCCTTCACATTCGTCAGCCAGACTAAACCTGCCAATTTTAACAATGTCACTTTGGCTCCAAGTTGAGCATATCTATTTAAAAATGTTGTCATTTTCCTGGAGGACATGAAAGCAACACTGAATAGATTATTGTCACCATTCTTACAGAGTTCACAAGAATCATTTTACATTCATTTTGTAACAAGGAAATAACTCAGAGCCACATTAACATGTACTTAGAATATCCTGGTGGTTTTCATGGAAACAGGTGCCAGCAGGGAATTCAAATCCAGGCAGTAGAAGGGCAGAGGTCATTCTCTTATATGAGTTTCATTACATTCAATGAATTTTCCTTGAACCTTTTGCCATCAATGACTCCGCCAGTCATGGAAAGTAATTATTAACAGGCTGTGACAACCTTAACCTCTGTCTGCTGGCTCTGCCACATGATGGGGAGGCAATTAACAGCTGTTCATTACTGATGAGGTGAAGAAACAAGTGCTCCCGCTCACTGCTGTGCACATCTGCATGCACACACACATCTAAACGACGGCGACAGATGTGGGTGCGCACACACAGTTGACCGTGCACAGGACACTAATAACACACACACGCACCCAGCTGAGCTGAGGATGCCGTGGCACACAGAACGGCCCTCAGCGCTCTCGGAGGGACACGTCATTTGTGTAGAATTTAATGAGGGAACATGTACTCATCCCTCCACCTCACCGGGAGAGCTGTTACCTTTTGGTGTGATAAGATATTAAAAATTCACACTGTTTCTGCAGCGCTTTGACTAGTATGGCAGCGCGCTCATTAGCATTTAAATGGGAAAAGATAACGCCGCACTTCGCAGAGTCATACCTCCATCACAAAGCTGGCAGACAGAGAAGAAAAACTTGAATCAGGCCCTGAAAACTTTGGCTGTTTTTAGACACCCGAGAGTGGAAACAGTTACATCTTATTACCAATGTTGTGTCATTGTCTGTTTCATTTGCTTTTATACTGCATATATACACTTACCATCAGTGTATCAAAGTTTAAATATGTATTTTAGAAAAAAAAAACATTGTTTTTAAGGGAAACTTCAATCATCACTGCTGGAGAAGCTTTAAAATAGCACATCAGATTCTATGTGACAGATTTGTTAGAAATGATTTTGTACTCAAAACTCAAATAAAAATGCTGACTCTGTTGTTGGACCAGTTCCAGGTAGTCTTTCTTTTTACTGTAATATTAGAACAACACATTTGTGGTTTCTTACATTAATATATGCGGTAATATTTATCTGTTATTCTTCAAGTACATCCGTGCCTGCAGGGGAGACCACATTCAGACCACATGCTGTTAGCGAATGAACTAGAAAAATACTTTGGATTTTTGCTATTTTTGTTGGCCTGGAGCTATGTTGACTTTAACAATTAAAATTGTCAAGGACACTGTAAAGCTAAAACAATAGGCCCTCTGTGACGAAACATGAAACAATGCTTGCCAGCGAATCTGTAATTAGCCAAAAATTTATACTGTGTATATTCTGTTTAGCGTGTACTCGTCTCCCTTTGATTACTCACACATGACATGCCTTTTGAGCCGCACTCTCACGATTAATAGCGCTCTTTTCTTCGCGCACGTTTCCCTTATCCAGATCTCACTGCGTTTGGCTGATTGTCATTTTTCTGCTCGGATTTGTTCCTCGGCCTTTTGTCGCAGAGGCTGACTGTGACTCAGCTGGAGCCTTGCGAAGCTAAAAATGGGACAGCTGCCTTCTTCTAAATGACACAAGTTTGTCTCATTGTATCTGGCTCACATGTCTCCTGCCTGGGAACAGAGGGAGGAGGGCAGCTGTGGTGGGATGATTTGGTATGAATTAAAGCTGTTTCCTAACAGGCTCCACAGGGTCTGATCCTGTCCCCTGCTTGTCTGGTGGATTCTCTCCACCAGTATCAACCAGAAGAGAGTGTGTATTACGTTACATGAGCTCTTGTCTTTTTGTTCTTCACTGTAAAATGTACTACAAACAATAACAATGGTTATATATTTAGCATGACTTTGTGGTTGAAGGTGCCCCGGCCATGCTACCTGTGGTTGGTTGGGGGGGTTTATGTAATGGTTTTCCCATGCAATGCTGTTGGCGTGGGCCTCCTGAGGGTCCGGTCTGTCGGTATCATTCTTCATCGGCATCCAGCCGCAGGTCTCTGGACAGAGGGAGAGACTGAAGCCTGCGAGAGGAAATGACTGTGCTTTTTGTTGTACGCTTCACTCAAAAGTGGTCAGCTTTTGTAGTTGAACTCAATCTGATGTAGTCTGTGGTCTGATAGGGGAATACTTGGGACTTTCTGCCATAGCCTAGTTCTGTCATTATTTCAAGAGAATGGAAACATGATTATGTAAATTTTTTTTTGTCTTGGGGTTCTTGCTTATTTCCCTGCATGATGTGTGTTTTCATTTACTGAAAGACTGCGAAAAAAAAGTGTTGGCGTTAGAGACAGCACTTGGCTGTTATAACAAAAAACACTACACCACACAGATTTCTTAACTTTCCTTTTTTCTGTCTCTTTTCTCCCCACTCCTCTGTTTGTTTTGATTTGGATGGAAAGAACACATTTAGCTGGGGTAATCTCCTGTACAAGGTCACTCCTTATCAATCATGCTGGCAACATGACCCTTGGGATGACGATGTCTGTCAGTCGGGCGACCCACCACTTTGTCCAGACTGAAAAGTCTCAACAACTGTTTGATGGATTGTCATGAAACTTTGATGATCTCTGACTTTTTATATAGTCATTGGATTTTTTTCATTTTTTCAAAAAGATTTTTTCCCCCTATACTTTATATTTGTTGCTTATCAACAAATATGTGTACTTACACACTAAACCGAGGAGATCAGGTAAAACATTATACCTGCATCAGTATATAAGCATTGTCATTTCAAGCATGGATAACTCAACTAAAGTAAAAACTCACAGAGCTACTAGCTGCAGAACCTTAATCTTGCTTTCTGACTGCAACCGACAAGGATGGGACCGCATGTGCTCATATAAGTTTTGAGTGTGCAGTACTTTAAAATATAGATTTACGATGCCTGCCTTCAATTTACCCTCCTTTTAAAATGACTCTAGCTGGACTATGCTGAGTCCCTTGTCCTTCACCCTTCCCCTTGCACCTCCTCCCACTCTCTCCCCATCTCATCCTCCTGTCATCACTTGCTCTGATGAGGCCGTGAAACAGGTGGCTCGAGAATTTAAAATGACATAGGGGACATGGAAGCCAAGCAGTTGTGTGTGTCTGTGTTCATGAAAGGGAGAGGTAGAAAAGGAGGGGGGCCTGACCAAAAACAACAACAACAACAAACATACAAAGCATGAGTCTGATTACATGCTGTTTTTTTCTGATAATTTCTGCAGACCCCACTACTACATTTCTTTTAGTTCTGCCTCAGAGTTGTGTCAGATTCTCCTCTCTGCCTGGACTGTCAGCTTGTTGCCAAAACACACCTAAATTGAATTAAAGTTAATGAAATCCATCTCTTTGCGAATCCTGGACTCTAAAGTGTAGCAGATGAAGAGCTGGAAGCCGTAACAGATTGGACGATTTATGCAACACAAAAGCATTCATGACTTTGGCATCGTGTAGTTCTCATTGAAACAGATATAGTGACATGAAATGATAAGAAGAAATGCTTTCTCTGTAACATGAAAAATCTGTTTAAACACATCTAACAATGGCCTAAAAATGTTCTCAGGAAGAAAGAAAATCTGCCTCGACATCTGTTGCCAGAATTTCCAACAGCAGTTGTGTTGTAAAAGATCTTGTAGTAAGTTGTCTGGAGACAGTATGGCACATCAAGCACATATTCTAAACTACGTCTTTCTCTCTGGCTTAGTTCGCAATTTAATTAACTGTGAAAATGTTGTTGGAGGGATGTCACAACTGTCGGTGGCTCCCCAGTCAATCCCAGAAGAAAGTCCCCCAGTCTTATCGCTGTCTGCTTTCCCATCAGTGCTCCCTCCTCCTCCCAGCGCTCGAGTTACCAACCGGTCTTGCACATTTCACAAAAATTCTGTTCGCAGGATTGTTGCATTGTTAGTCAGTCATGTTCGAATCATGGCTTTGTTTTCATGTCAGCTGTGGTTCATTTAGATTTTGGCAGCACAACAAAAAAAATGTTGTCAAAGCTGTGCCTTAAAATTTGCCACGAATAGTTCAGTCAGTTTGTGCTAATATGAAGCGAAACTGAAGTGAAAAATGCTAAAACTGTAAAAACATTATAACATGTTGCTCTACCAACATTACACCCTGGTATTACCACATGTTGACAGTTTTATGGTCAATCACTTGGGACAGTGTCCAGCCCTCAAAAGGGCTAAATGGCCCATCTGGCCCCTAATTCTGCTGTGAGAAGCAAAGGCCAGTTGTTCCAGGGGTTGCCAGCCAAAGTAAGCTAACCTCATCTTGTTCTCTTCGTGAAGTTGACAGAGATATAATTTGCCTCTGTATTGTCAGACTTGCTCCTGTCCACTGCAATGAAGTGGACTGAGACTGTGTTTGTGTGAAGTTTGTGCGTACTTCATGGAATGTAGATTCCTTGCTTTGTTGCTTGCGGCTCATACAGAGCAGACAGATATTTTATTGTGTTAGACCACATGAATACCAGCTTTCAGGTTGCGCAGCAATAATTGAAAAAATTGAGTCCAGATCCCGAGTGCCTCTCCTCTGTTAGCTTGTAGTATCTCATGGCTGCTCTGAATCAGAGGATTTTTTAAAGATGTGTGGCGGAGGTTTCACAACCTCCCAACAAGATGTGTTTCTGATACAAACCAAGAGGCCAAGTCAGTTCAGCCAAGGCTTAGATGCTCCAGCAGTTTTCTTCTGGGCGTATGATGGATGTTGGCCTGTGCACATAAATTCCACATTAGCACATGCACTCTAAAGCGAGGCTGACAGATTCAACTGTTGAATAAATACTCTCGCCTCCACAAACGTAGGGCACATTTTCTGCTGTTTCCCAGTATGAGCTGTTCAGCATCTCCAGTCTATGTGTGAGTTTTGTTCTGGCTGCATGGACGTGAACATGTGCTGTTATACAAAGTTGACAAGCTAATTTTCAAAGTAAAATGAGCTTTTACCGAAAACAATATTGTACTCGAAGGCTGGCGGCTGACAGAATCACTTGACAGGCTGGTGTTGAGTTTGACATGTTAATTCAGTTTTTGTTGGAGGTTTCAACATCACTTCCTTTCCCGAGACATTTTAACAGTCATACTGAGCACTTTACCCTCAAATACACACACACCCTATACTCACATACACACGTATAGTCACACTTGTTCTGTACGTAAAGCAGCAACACATGTAGTCAGCAATCTGATTGGAACAGAGGAGGCGATTAGACAGACAGCCCAGGGAGAGGTGGTGCCTGTCATGTGGAATGGATCTCATTAAAAGTATGCCCCAGGTCAGACTTTGATGGACAGGGAGACGTCAGTCATCTGCCAGCTAGATTAGCAAGGACAGAAGCCCCCGTCCTTCCTCTCTGCCCCTTGAGAACCCGCAGCATACCAAGTGGGTCCAGACAGACTTATGTGTGCCCTGCAGATGCCGTCAAACCTCTCACCTCTGGCTTGCCAATCGCAGACACAAAAGAGCACGTCCCAAAGAGAAAAAACCCACCCGCTGTGTCAAAACGCAGGTGGTAGCAGGCCTTTTCTTCTCCACCTTTTCCCTGGTGTAGGAAGATGTTTTGCTCTCTCAAAGGCCAACTCCTCTCTGTCCTGTTCTGGTGTATTTGTATGAAAAAGAGCCTGTGCCGCCTAAACAGTTTGCTGAGAGCTGAACATGCGTTTGTCAAAACCTGATATCATAACTCACATAGTAAATAAGAGAAATCTAAAGCTTTCCTCCCTACAGCACTCTAATACTGTTATTTTCTATCACTGAGATACAGATTAACTTACTCAGCTCATACAGAGTTTGACACATTTTGGTGAAACTTTCTCTGTGAATCATCCCCTGAACAGGAGCTGAAGTGTTTTACATTTCTGGCACCAGTAACAGTATTTGGTTCAGAACAAATAGCACAGGAGCTCTTCAAGCATGCCCAGAAAAACATGGCTGAACAAATAAAGAACACATAAATTCCAACTGCAATCCATATTTGTCTTGAAACAAAATACAATAATACAATAATAATAAAAGACACACTGGCAGTGGCTACATTTTTTTAAAGAGACCCAAAAACTTGAGGATCTACACTCAAGGGAATAGTTTTGACAGTTTGAGAAATGTGCTTATTTGCTCTCTTCATGGAGAGCCAAGCAAACTTCCAGAAGTAAGAAAACTTAATTCAAAATCCTATAAACATTTAAAACAATACTAATAACTAAAATACAACCTTGGAACTGATATTTTCTAAGATGTTAGATGTTAAATAAAAAACAATCTAATATCATTGACTATTTGATATTGATGTTCTTTAGCATCCTTTAATAAACACCATTTCCTATAAGCCCTATATCCTTATGGGCTTCATGGGCCTTGTGGATATTGATGAATGAATAAGTACCTGAATTTTGCACTTGTATTTTTCGGGGAAATTTATCTGTGCTTACAAAGTATAAAGTAGTTTAACTTTGTTAAAATCATGATTTTAGCTATTTCTTATATAACTGCTTTAGTGAATGCCAATTTGTCTCAGAAGGTGAACCTCAGCAACAGGCTGCACGTTACAGAGGTCACTCTGGATAAAATTTCTATGAGGCTGTCTGTATGTAGTGGGCCGCTCAGCTTAGCTTAGCATAAAAAGTGGAAACAGGGAGAAACAGTTGGTCTGGCTCTGTATCTTTAACTAACTTTTAATTATTAAAACAACAATTGTGGTTAACAAGGCTCCACAAAGTCATGGCGCCTGGCTAAGAAACCTAATGAAACTCCTTGTAAAAACCACAATTTGGCTTTGTATGGATTAAACAAATGTGACAATTAGTCATTTAGCTTCTGTTTTCCTATCAGCATTAAGACAACATCACTGGCATCAATCTTCTCTTCTAACTCGCGTGTGGAATTCTTCACCAGCACCACCAGTACATGCAGATTCATATTAACTGTGAATATGCAAATCACTGTCAGGAAGTTAGTTCAAATTTGCCAAAACAGACATGTTTTCCTCCTTACTTGGCAAGTGTTGTCACTTGCGACTGCCTTTTTTCCTGTCTTTTTTGGAAAATAAATGGATTTCAGACAAACAGTGATTGATTGCAACATACTCTAAGATATAAACACAACTTGATTTGAATGCTGTCAGCATGCACAGGAGTTCTTCTGGCTTTCTCCTCATTCAGTCTCTTCCTTTTTTAAGTGTTGTTGTCTTACAGGAAAAAGCACATGCGCTGTAATCATACAGTGACCTACTGTTTATCCCAACATTCCCAAGAGTTCATGTCTCCAGCAATAGACCTGTGGCATGATGCCCAGGACAGGGGCCATGGATGGCTCACTTTGACAAGCATGCTAGTCAAGGCTGCGCTAGCTTCACTCAAAGCAGATCAGGATTCCCAACAATCTCCGACACGCTGGCTGACGTAATACAAAGTCCATTTGAATTGCGTCTAAATCTGGGGATGGTAAAATTGAGAAATAGTTTTGGCAAAAGATGGAAATAATTCGGGCTATTTACAGAGCTGAGGATGGGTGCTAGGAAATGCGTCAGTGTTTAATAACCCTCATCAGCATTTCGATTTGTGACAACCCACATAGATATATGAAGTATCCCACATTTAATCCATGCTGGAGTCTTACCAGCACGCAGTGTGTCATGCTTCATGCATCCACGATGATAAAGGCCAAAGGTAGTCAGGACAGATATGAAGCAATGTCATCTCCATCCTCTGTGCCCACCAGCTTCGGCAGAGAGAGCCACTCATTTTGCACGAACAGGTGCTGGCACAAATGAACTGACAAATCATTGCTACAGAGTCTTTTTTGAGTTTGGTGTGTATTGATCTACAGTGATACACACAACTTCCAGGATGTAGCTGACGCCTTGAAATCCATCATGCTCTATATGAAAGAAACTCTGGCCCTTGCCCTTTCTGTTGATGTATGCGCTGGTGGCTGAGCTCATTTAGCATTACAAACTCATATACTTGACCCAACCTGACTTGGTGCTGGCGATACTAGTCGATACCCTCGTCCTGTACATGCCAAATTGCTGCTAGTATGCCAAAGAATACTGAAGACACCACTTGGGGGCTTGCCAGATTGAATCAATGTACCAGTCATACAGTAGCTTCAGTGCTTGTTAGCATGTGGATACTATTCCTGGCTCGCCGAGGAGTTTGATGAACTTTGCTGCTGCAGTCTGGTTAGTCTGGACATCTTTTTGTGCCTGTTAATGTTAATAACTGTCTCCAGGTCATTTCTTATTTCTCCTCGAAGTCTTCCTGGAAAAATAACACATCAACACAATTATCGCAGAAAATCAAGTGAAACACTGAATAATATAGATAATTGGTTTATGTGGCATTAAACTTAAAATTTTGGAGGGATGATGAAACATTAAAATTCATTTTCAAAAATTCAAAAATCTAGAAAAACTCTAAAGTTTAATATAGACTCATAACATAACACATTTCCTGGCACTAGCAGCGGATTTATGACTGAATTAAAAGAAGACTTTTTTTTGTTTGTTTTGTTTTTTTTCCCCAGGTATTACGAGGTCACTGGGAGAAAATAAAGGCCTTCAAGTCTTTGTCACATTGACTGCGGGGTCAGAGGGGCTCAGCAGTGCTGATATGGTGAATGGTGATATTAGACTTCTTTTCCTGCAGGATTGTGACTTTTAGACATTTTTGCAATATGAGCTACCCCAGAACGCTACGCTCAGACTCTCCTCCTGAGATACCCAGGGCCTGGGTCACTGGGCTCTGACACGACCCCTCACCTCTCCAATACTTTCTTGCCAAACCAATGTTATGTAAACTGATACTCATGGGAAATGTTAAGTGGCATGCAGGTTTTGTTGTTTTCCTTTGAAATGTCTTGAGGACTGGACGAGGCATGTCAATTTGTGTAAAACATGGTAATCAATTAGTTGAGGTTATTAGTATAATGCAGATTCAATTCAAATGTGAGCTACCAGGGGCTGAGATGCCTGAGGAATGGCAGACCGTGGTGCTGCTGATGAGGAGAGGCTCAACACAATGCAGCACTAATCACAATACATTTACTAATCCCTTCCGGAAAACAGTAGGGGGAAGCCCCACATGCAGCTCTCCCTGAGGCCATCAGCAGCCACATTGCTTTGGTCCCTTCAGGACTGACATGCCAGCAAGGGCATGGGGTTTTTTTGGGAGGGGGAGTGAGGGGCTGGTGGAAACCCCTTATTACCCAAACAATGACTATCAGACTTGTAAATGTCAGGAAACAGCTATTTGACAGACTGAAAGAGGGAAGGGAGGATGATGGGATGCTTTCAGCAGACCAACAAATTAGCCGACCTCACACTGCTTTCAGTTTAGCACTGTGTGTTAAGTCAGGGCCTGCAGGTTTAGACTCTGTATAGGAGTGTGGGCATGTATCCATGGAATGCAACTGTGGGAATGTATTGCAAGAAAATAAGGAAGATTGTGTTCTTAGAATTAATAATCAATAAGTGGTCTCCTTATAGAAATAAACTAAGTGCATCAGCAACTGAAACAATGATGATACAGTACACCATGGCATTATGCAGTTTGAGTTACTGTCATTTGTACAAGACATATCCTTTTTACAAGATATACCATGGTTTAATGTCAGATACAAGTGAAATGCCAACAGCGAAAAAGGCTACAAGTCTATAAATGGCACAGTCTTCTGATTCCTCCGAGGTGTTAAGTGTTGTTTTCCTCGCTGCATAGATAATAACACATTTTAGGTATAGCAGTGAATTAAACAGCATGATACTGCCAGATTCATGCAATGTGTACAATTTTTTTCTAGTGCTAATAGACTCTCAGCTGGACTATCTACATCTGCATCTTTTTCTCATTAAACATTGCTGGGGAGCCCGCATGTATTCACAGCAGCCAGAGAGAGGCAGCGATCAAGTAATCAAGCTCCTGCCTCTCGCAGGTTGTTGCCTTACCCGCGTTTCCCTCATTTGACTGTCACTCAGCGAGATACCACTTTCTGCCCCCCCCTCCCTTTAATCATCTGTCATTCCTGCTAATGCAAAGCGACTGCCTAGGCCATGGAGGAAATCAGCCACATCTTTAGTGTCACTTCTCATTAACGTAGGAAGTCAGGTAAGAGAGGAGGGCACTCATTTACTGTATATCCACAGGGACCTGGCTAAACCTTTGACAGTGAATGTCTCCACTTGCAACAAAACTGCAGTTAAAAGTTATGGGTATTTCCTGGGGCATGGCATTTTTTTTAAATGAGCCCAAAGTGATGTCCTAGATGTGACAGTTGGTGCCTTTGGCTGTTAAGTAATTAGATCATTTTCCTGACACTTCATGGCTCTATACAAAGATTGTTCCTGCACCATCACCAGTTCCTTGCTGTCCCCAGTCGTTTGCAGATCTCTTGCTTCATTCAAACAGCTTGAGGAGCTCTCCACCTCACCCACTCTGAGTTCTCAAGCACAGATGTGCTCACTACCTGCTGTTGGTTTCAGTTTTTAATATTAATGAAGCTTTAGCAGATTCCTGCCTGACACTCACCTGCAGTGCAGCGTACTGTAGGGAGACCTCGTTCATGTCTGACAGCCCACCATGGAGAGAGGGCTGCTGACGTGCTGATGTTTTAAGTCTCTCCTCCATCGTGTCTACATGTATGTCAACCCCCAGTGCAGCAGCTTAGAGCCCTGCATGTCAGAGTGCCGGAGCCTGTGCGGGGTGATGTGTGCTCACCTATGGCGACATTTGAATCTGCTGTACATGCCTGACCATTTTTTCCTCCCTCTGGTCCCAACTGAGTTCTGTTACCATGGCGACGTAAACTGTACAACACTCTCTGGGATGCCTCTCTCGCAACGAGTCTATCTCTCAGTTGTGGCTTATTTGGATACTGGAGAGCCATCATTAATGTTATTAATAACGCATGTACTTTTCCTGCTGTGATCGTCGTTTTAATTTCTGCTGTGAAAAAGACCTTTAAGTCTTTTAAATTAAACGACAATATACGTCATTTGTAACTATTAAGACATTAGAAAGACACATGAAGGCATTTTTCATTCGTCTGTTCATGTCAACACAGTCACACTGTTGAAGGTTTATCAGTTTTATGATGTGACAATGGTTAAGGTTTGGTTAGGTTAATGCACAAACACGACTTTACGAGCATTAGAGAAAGATCATGGTTTGTAATCAAACAAATACTTAGATAAAGTTGTGGAAACACTGTAGTTTGGTAAAATTTACTACTCCAGTAAGGCTTGGGGACCCTCATTGCCATGGTTGCAATAATAACCACATGGTTAGGGTTTGGGAACGAATGTGATCGTGGATAAGAGAGAGCTGCACCGACTGACTGTAGGAGATGAGAAACAAACAGCAGACTCCCATGTTAAACTTCAAGTTTTGTTGACTCACCCATCCACCCTGAAATCTTCCCTCTGTAGGCTATCATCACCTCACTTCCTCTTTTAATCTTGATGGACAAGAGTCACAAGAGTGCTTTGTCACTTGAACTTAACATGTCATTTTGAGGCATTTGCAGAAACAACTGCCTCTGCCATTTTCCTTGGGAGGACAATCTCAAGTCAGACTTTCTCCTTCCAACCTTTAATGCATTTCAGAAAGTGAAGGTTTCTCCTAACCTAACAAGCATGATGAACTCTGACCATGCACCCCCACATGAAATCCGTCAGCACACCATGCCTTTATACCTCCAACCCACGGGCATGACATTGAGTCTGCCCTACATATTAAACTGGTCATGCTCTGAATTGGGGTTATCCCTGCACCCACTCCACCAGACCACCCTCTGGTTGTTTCTCCTTATGTGCACAAACAACCCTATCTGTTGTGGTAACAAGGCTATTTACAAAGGGGTCGGCTAATCCACTGTGGATTCATCCTTGCTGTTATGGCATAGAGAGGAAATGTCTCTCTTTCAACTGCGTGATCATGCCATCACATCAAAGAGTTCTCTATGTCTGACCATCATCTTGGCTGATTAAACTAACTGTTAGCCACCACTTCCTTGACTTTCACTCACTGACATTAGCTGGTGTCACCAGTCTCATGGATGCATGTGAGCATGCTCACCATGATATTCTGGTAATCCTGCTGTAATTTGACCCAAGTACTGCATCATCTACATAGTCATGTACAATATATAAAGTGAAAGACATAATGCCATTTCAAGGGTGAAACACTATTCTGTATCTCCATTTCTATTTTATTTTTTGTGCAATCCAGGGAATATCAATTAAACTAGTGTTGGTTTACCTAATTTTAAGAATTATTCTGGTTTTACAAATGAACTCGTAATAAATCCCATTTCTTTATGTTATGTTTATTAAATGATGTATTAATTTTCAACAATATGTTTGTGTTTTTATATGACTGTGTCATGTTTCTATAAAGCACTTTGGTTAACATTTGTTTTTAAATGCGCTTTATAAATAAACTTATATGACTCAACTAAATTTGTAATAATAATGGCAGACTGGCAGAATGCATAAAACTGAGATAATCAGATGATCTCTCTTTCCTCTGGCATCTCCTGAGATTCCTGAGGAACAGCTGTATAAGACAATGGATGCACGCATCCATTTTCATGTGTGTACTATTTTGTGTGCTGGATTATTCTGAGGTGTGTGTTCAGCAAAGGACTCAGCTACCTACAGCATGAGTCTGAAGCACGAGGACATCACCGACCGGAGGCAGCTGACATGTCCTGTCACTGTGACCTGGCACTGTCCTGCCTTTTCAGACACAGCTAAGCCTGGGCGCAATCACAGCCAAAGTCCTACACTTCACAGCCAAACACACACACACACATATAAATGCATGTTCCAAGATACACACACGGGATGGTAGCCTGTCAGTTCCCCAAACCGTCCCCCTTTGGAATACTGTCACCTGTTTAGTGTTTCCATGGAGACCAAGCACACTAATGAGGTATAGTGTGTTAGTGTGTGTGTGTGTTTACAGACACGTGGGGGTAGGTGTCATTAGGTAAGGGCAGGTGATGGCAAGCAGTGTGGGCTATTACGGCTTCATCTGCAGCAGAGAGGATGAGAGTCTATCCCCCGCTAATGAAAGAAAAATACAACACCAGAATGTTTATACTGCTCATACCCATTAGTCAGCTCACTAAAAGGTGACTTTTTTAATATACCTGTTCATAAACAAAGGGGTAAATAATATTTCTTACCTCCATTTGGAACATCAGATCTAATGAAGCTGTGTGTCCACAGAGGCGGGATAAAGGAAGGAAACTGTGCGCAAACATGTCAACCTGCAGCCAATTAACAGCGGAGACGGAGCAGATGGCTCGTTTGGCTGCTAAAACAGGATTTTCACTGACTCCCATGACCTTGAAGACTTGCTGCCTTGTCATCAGGCAAACACCTCAAACTTTTGATTGGTCACAAGAGACGCTCGTCAACAAGAATGGAAATTATGTAAAATGTCACACACAAATAGAAGGTATTGTAAATATCTGGCAGTATTGTATTACCCATTACGGCAGCCTTTTAACAATGGTAATAATTATGCAGAGTTTATATTATGTGCCATTTAAATGATTTTTGGCAAGTCATTTAAATCCGACAGTATTGTGTGTATTCATGCAATGACAAGGGCATGAGTATGTCGCCTAGAGGTGTTGACAGTGATATGTGGGGAGTGGATTAGCGGAGTGAATCAATGGAATAAAGCGACACATGTTAATCTAGTGGCCTTCAGAGTGTATGAAGAGAACAGTGCAGGATCGATGACAAAGTTACTCATCGGGTCTGAACACCTCACCCAGTTCACCCAGGGTCAGTTCACGCGATCTGATCTTGCAGAAAGACTCACTGGTACTTTGCCTGTGTGTTGCCTCAGGAGGTGCTGAAGCATCTCTGATGCAAATAATCTTTTACTTTAGAGAGCGATGAAGACGTCAGTCTTTGTCCGACTGTCAACACTGTGATGCGGTCAACCTACTCATTCAGTTTTATCTTTATTGGGTGGCTTATTTCAAACGAATTTCAATGACAGCACTCACCAATTTCGATTTTGTCACTGCAGTCGCACATTTTAATTAATTGCGGAGAGAAAATTGATTTCTTGTCTTTGAAAGCAGCTGCACATTGTCAGACAGACTGTTTTCCACATTCCACACCTTTCTCAAGCACTGAAACCAGGTCATGTAATCAAAAACCCTGCACAGAAAGCCCACGGCCCACATCAGCTCTGCCATCTGTGAAATGGGGGCCCTCTTCCAGACCAGGATGACAGACCCCAGGTGCAATGGCTACAACACTAAAAAACCATATCTCTCCTGTTTGCAACAAAAAAAAAAGTCTTTTTGGATCGGTATAGTGTGCATGTGTGCATGTGTGGAATGAACTTCCCCTTTTTCAGTCAGTCAGACACCCATAGGATTTGTGCTCAATAAACTCTCTGGCCTTTTGCACCTTAAAGGAAGTCCATCTGCTCTGGAGAGTGTTGAGTAGCCTCCGGGCAGCTTGCGAGATGCGTGCTTACTGTACGGTTCACCACTGATGACTGTGCGGAGATTTCCACTTCCTAATCGGCACGTTCTTCCTTTCCAGACCCACTCAGGCTCTGTGACATGTTTAGCACTGCTTGTAATTAATGTCTGAGGTGCCTCAACAAGAGGCTTCAGGTAAAGGTCATTTGGTCTCGAGGGGAATGAGCAACAGCTAAGGAAAATGATTGACCTCATCCACATCTGTTAGACTACTCCAGAGTCTATTTCGGTTTGAAAACAATATAAAAAAAAATCCCATAATTCTTTTATTGCTTGAAATGGCCATATAATATAAGTGTTTTCTTTGCTACAGTTCACACTTTCCATCATGTTTAGCAGCCGCAACAGTGTAGCTACTGTACAGGTCATCACAGTTTCTTATTTTCTTTCATAGCAGTTTAGCTTTGTAGATAAGCTCGCTGTTTATTACACACAAGCCTGCAGGGAAGAAGCGCAAGCAATTATTGCTTCACATGTGATACGTATGCCCAGCCAGAGCTACACAGGAGATGTAGACAGCTTAACGTGTCTGTCAACATGATGGCATATTATTTGGTGCTCCTAGCATCCCATAATCCCCCTGGATCCCTCAGCACACAGCCTGGTACAGATGGGGGAGAGTGGCAGGGGAGCTGGTGTTGGCATACTGGAGCTTGTCAGTGTTATTTTACTGCACATTTGATACGAAAATATGTTTACTGCGACTTACTTCAGAGCTATCAAATGTGACAAAGTGATATTAATAAAAAGAGAAAATATCCCATCTGGAGACAGGACCTGCTGCTCTCGTAAAGACTTACACAGAAAAACACAGTTAAATTCAGCCTTTCTTCATCAGAGCGAGAATCAGGTTCACTGCCAAGTAAGTTTTCACATTCAGCTAATTTTCTTTGGCATATAAGTACATAACAATAAACATTTAACCCTGATGCACAACAGTTAAGAGGAAAATGTAAAGAAAGATGACGGCATTTTGTCCATTGGCATTCTTTGATCATAAAGACTAACTTAACAAAATGTATGAGCAAATGGGCAGACCTCAAAATGAATAAGAAATAAATACAAAGCTCTGGTGAATAAATAAGAAAAAAGATGTACATGTAATATTTACAACTATATCATGCAGATTCCTTTGTATATTCTTTTATTTCAGTATTTTTGTATCTCATTCTCTAGTTCTTGACATGATTATGTTACAACTGGTCTTCCATATTATCCTGGTATTTAAGTAGGTGTTTATCTTCAGCTAATATTTGTGGAGAAAAAATGTAGACAATCTTTATAATAGTCATAGTTTTCTCATTCATCAGACACAAGACAAATAGCTCACAGAAATAAAATTTACATTGTGTTCCATATAATACTGAATATCAGTGTTTAATACCTTGTAAAGCATTTCTATTTGACATGAGGTTATTTCAATAAGGAAAAGATCAGCATTACTTCAAATAAAGAGGTGTTTAAACACATTTTTAGGAACTCTCAACACTTTTCCATGCAGGTTAAAACTTGGTTATAAAACCATTTTAAATTATCAAACTTCACCTCCACTGAGCTTCAGCCAAGCTCAAGTTAACTTTGTATTCTTGAATTAAAGATTTAATATGGGATAACAAATATATTTTCAGCCCCCTTGTATCCATGCCCTCAGATGAAACTGGAATGAGGAGCTACATTTTTTAAAACAGCACATTGAGGCTGTTGTGATACGAGAGAGTACGGTGACTAATTCAAACTGCTGTCACTGTAGATCTGCTGTTCTCGTCTTCCTCGGTCCCAAAGAGACTAACACCATAAATCAAAGCCTGATGAGCTGCCTCGGGCATTTAAGGAGATCACCAATGGCATTGTTTCACTATTTACTCTCCTCAGCCTGGATGTCACAGAACAAAAGATTAATGGGATTACCCGGGGTCTGTCCCCCTCTGTGCCTGTGAGAACAAAATGGCCTGTCCACACCAACTCCACCTGGAGGTTTGGACCATGTAATCAGCTGACAGAGGGCGGGTAACACGCTGTTGACGTCTGTTAGCCTTTTGAATCACTCCGACAATGTAGAGCAGTTTTGACTTTCGCCTATAGCAATTTATGACCTTCCCAATAGCCCATACCAAATGTGAAGGGTTCAATATGCTTGAAACAAACTGGGTCATACGACGTGTCACCTTGCCATGTCTAAAAGCAAAAGCACTTATACCTGTTTTAAATGGCCATGCTTAAACGCAGGGCAGAAAGCCAACTGTTATAGCCTCTCCATGGCTGCATAAAAATCTCTGATCTCTCTCCACAACCTCTTTTGTGTTTGTTTTTAAGTTTCAAAGCAGCTAATGATAAAAACAGTGCACACTTTCTGGCAGTTTTTCCTCAAAGGTGTTGCACTTTTTGGAACACACACGTATTGACTCAAGGAGTAGTGTGAAGAAGGAAACAAGACACCTCGAGAGAAAGCGAAGTTCAAACCCTGCCTACTTTTACGCCCTCACAACCAATCACTGAGTAAAGTGGGCATGATTGACAGAGTGTGTGTTACAAAAATTGTCAGACACAGGTCCCCCTAATGTGTTGGAAGGCTATCCTTGACCTTCGTCCATGATAGTGATGGAAACAAAAATCTGTATATATATATATATATATATATATATATATATATATATATATATATATATATATATATATTAATAATAATAAAAGACATCAGTTGACACAGTTCTATATTATATTGAATATCCTGCTGCATCTCTTATGTGCAGTATTTTTGCCTCCTTTGCAAGAGACTTAAGACCCTGATTCTAATGTGGAGGACTCTTTTGAACCTGCTCGTCATTTTGTTGAAACATATGTTTATCAAAATAAGTTTTAGATGTACATTCATTAAGTTAAACAAAGAGCCGTATGGTTTTTGAGGAAAACCACTGTGTTCGTTCTCACTTAAACTTGTTATTAATGGAAACCCTAACCAGCCTACAATCACGCAAGCTGTTTCAGCACTGCGCTGACATATTAGAAGCAACAGACCTGCTTCACAGCTATCAAGCTAAAAGGATACTTTCAAGGGGGAAAGGTGACCAGTTTAAATGCTCTCCAATCCCCTGCACATGTGTGGTAAAATATATCACTGTTGCAAGAGAACTGTCAACCTGTGTCAAAATTAATCAACCTCAGTGACACAGACCCAGGCACCCACACTCATAAATCTGTGCATGCATGAAATTCAAATAAATACCTTTTCTCTCAGCGTTGATTGAACTACTTGCAGACAGGGCCCATTTTTTTTGTAGCATTGGAAACTGGAATACAAAAGGAGAAAACTGCTAAAACAACAACTCACAGCTTGCATGCATTTGAATTTGAAAATAGACCAGTTGTATCAGAGGGGCAGCAATGTTTACTGTAGCACTTTTAATGCACTGGCAGGAGTCTAAAGGAGAGGGCTTTTCTTTGGAAGTGTTTACGGCTTTACTGACTTCTCTCCCTGCGCACTGAGGGTCTCTAATTACGGAGTCCTTCGCATACTGTCCGTGCTTACCCCTCACGCTTCAAACACGATGCTCCATTCACACAGTGTCTGTGAGCTGAAAGAATAGCAGCCACAGCTGTTGCAGTGTCATCAGAGGCTCATCCAGCAGCATGAGGTCAAAGGTCAAATACAGCTGAGTTCATGTTTACTTGGACATGCCAGCTATTCAGATTCACATTATACAAAGGAAAATAACATCTCAACTAACACAGCGATTAAGATTAAAAACACATGGCCAAAAGTATCTGCTTGTTGTTAGACACTGATATAGACAATAATGTGCTTCCAACTTTGTGATATTTTGAGGAAGTTTTCTGTTTCAATTTGACAACTTCAACTTCCCCTACTGCATAAAGCCAGGTCCGTAAAGAAATGATTTTCAAAGTTTAGTATGAAATCACAGGACTGACCCGCAGAGAGCTCTGAGCTCAATATCATCCAATGAATGATCAATTTAAAAGCCAGCAGTGAGCCAGGTCTTTTTGAGGAGCATCATTGCACCGCCTCATTAACACTCTTTGGGGCTGAATGGAAGCAAATCCCTGCAACCAGATTGAAAAAAAAACTTGTAGAAACCTTTCTATCACAGTAACATATTAATTCAAGAGGTTTGGAATGAGATGTTCAACAATCACAATGTAATGTGCTGGTGCCGATATACTTTCTTTGATTGTACACAGACATCTTTAACACAAGTTATATTTTTAAAGGCTAAAGAATTTTCCTAAAACAGTTAGACTTTGTAGTTGTAAGCAAACCTTGCTCAAATAAGAGTAATTAGTGTATTTATTGGAGAATATCTCACTCTGCGGATTTGGCACTTCATCACAATGAAGGAACATTGCTGCAGATCACTACATTATTCTTTGGCTAAACGGGTAATACATACTAGGATCAATTTGTGGAATTTATCGACCTAAGAAAAAGAATGTCACCATTCTGTGTTGACTATCGTATAAAGTAGTCAGGTATGCATAATTGGTTGGATGGAGTGATAACCTCTCTCTGGGGGGAGGCAGAAGGAAAACATATGTGAAGCTGGATCATGCATTCCTGTTTCTTTTTTTTTTCCTGTTTCTTTTTTTTTCCCCTACCAGGACGTCTATCCAACAAAGGTGCTGTGAAGACCCTGGAGTATTCTCTCAAAATGAATAACATGTCTCTCTTGAACTTTGACTCTCTGTGGCTCTGAGTTACGATCATTTTGCCCTCATTGGAGTATGATTGCATAAGCCCCTTGATTTTAACAGCCATCCACCCACTGTTCAGACACACTGCTTGGAGAAGAGGGGCTGAAGTGAGGAAATGTCAAACCTCAGGAGTAAACTACTCTTGCAGCTCCCTTTCTAACTGTTACACTTAAGTCTGCAAAGGCATGACACCAAAACAAGAGCACTCATAATAACATACTGCAGCCATTTTTCTGTGTCAGATTTTGTTATCTGAGGGAGCTTTATGACATTAGATTATTTGCAAATCTATAGTGCTTCTCTGAACGCAAGTGAAGGGAAACTGCCTGGTGGAACCCTGACGCACTCTTTCCCCTTGGAAAATAAAATTAAAGCAATTAGATTAGAACAATAAAGCGAATGTTTATCATGGTGCAGCCTTTTAACTATTCAATTATGCGGTCTTAAGAGGCTGCAGGGATCAAACCCAGCCTTGGGCTAATCCACATGAAATGTCAGCTTCATAGAAATGGCTGGGTGTTGCCTCAATTAAATACATGTTCGAGCATTTTTAACAAGTTGAAACGGAGGTGAGGTCAGGGGAGCTTCTAACAAGATTCAGAATCATGATTTAGCTTTCATAATGCAATTTCACCATAAGAAAATATTCTTTATTTTTGGTAACCATCACTGTTAACCCAATTTCTACTCAAATTAAGACTTTTATGTTGATAATTGATGTAAGATGACACATAAATAGACATATTTGTATTGGAAACTTTGGTCTACAAAGATAGTAGGGATGCTTTTAAACTTTAGAGAGGCTCGTAACTTAAAACCAAGGTTCTGGTGTTGTTATGATCCTTGGAAACAATGTTTTAAAGTGCTGAAAGAAAATCACATGATCTTTACCTCACTGGTGACCTTTATGCTGTTGTTGTTCACTTACACAAATCCAGAGTTATCTCCAGTTTCCAGGGCAGAAGCCGACCATATCTGTGTTCTTGTCTGTTAAAATGTCTGACCTCTGACCACTGCAGTAAACAAACTTATTAGATTATGTCAGTTCCTTTAACAAGAAAAGGGGTCTCGGAGTGTGAGGACGCCAGTGAGGAGACAGCAAGGGATCAGGAATTAGAGGACAGGATGGTGGCAGGTATTTATAGCAGGAGGGAGAGGATTTTTGACTGGGTTGGATTTAAGAAAAATGCAGCTATTTATTAATCATTCAATTGAAGTCCTCAAAGCAGTAAAAATACCTTATTCTGGAGATAGTTTTCAATTGGCAGAGGCAGGACTGGGACCTGAATGAGAATTTGCCACATCCATTTAGCAAAACTGCATTAGCAAAATCGGACATTTGCACCCAGGAAGAAGCACCTCATTGTGCTTTGACCGTCCCAGTGTCCACACACGGGCAAGCAGAACTCGCCCTATCAGTCAGCAACGTCATGTGATTGTTTAACATTTTGCACAAGTGTGTCTACGAGTATTTACTCTTTTTCTCGAGGGGCTCGCAAGTGGGGTCTGCTCCCTGTTGAACATCGCATGCTCCACTGGCTAACGTGACTGTCTTTAAACAAACAGACCCCGCGCCATGGCGAGCGGAGAGGCATTTGTTTGCAGAAGTATATTCAACAGCAGTTCATTAGCCTCAGAGAACCTGCCAAACTCACTTTTGTTTGGAGTCTACAGCTGGACTAATTAGATCATCGAAGATCATATTTCGCTTTCAGACAGACCAAGGTGACACTGCGGTTAGCTTGTTGTCCATCTAAGACAGAGTAAAGGTTTCATAGGAGACAACTGTTGCTCAACATTTTGTAACTGAGCCTTTCAGAGCTACAGTAGGAGCACCAGTCCTCCCGCACCATCCTCCCGAGCTTCCCTGTAAGCCTCCAACTTGGCATCCCCCCGGGGAGCCTTCAGCCCATGTCTACACTAATTGCTCATTGATACAGATTGCGATTATCTGTGCTTACGGGGTAATTATGTAGTGTCAGAGTCACTAAATCAGGGTTGGAATGAGGCTATCACCGTGTTGGCTCTCCTGGGATTAAGAGGGGGGTATGTCTGGGCCTCTGCGTTATCTCAATTCCTCTCCTGTCCTTATCTCCAGAGCGTGAGCCTGGAGAGAAACAACAGCCGGGCCACAGCCAAAGCAGACAGATAGTTGGAGTGCCAGGCATGCGATGCAAAGACGCAGAGTGAGAGAATGATCCACACAAACACAAGCATGGCTCATTTTGTTGCTTTTGTGTGCACCAAATGCCATTTCACACTGAAAGAAGAAAACAACTCCAATTTAACGACTGAATCGAAATTTGGCTGTGAATTCGGCTCCAACATCTTGTCAGCCTTGGTCTTTTTTATATGTTTTACCAAGCTTTTATATGGAGCCCAGAGTTTATACATCCAACAAATACTAACTAAACTGGTGGTCGACTATTTTATGGCTGGCTTTTGTGACATTATATCGTGGTATTATATACAGCCTGTGCGGTCGCAAAACTCGGCCAAGACTGACCGAATGCCACAATTGTCTTAGAGCCCATTTGTTAAACTGAATGAGAGCCCACAGCACAAAACAACACCAGCACAATGACTTCAGGGAAAACATTATGCCCCACTAAAAAGTGTGTGTTTCTTTATCTAATGCTTAGAGGGAGAGATAAAATGGCTCATATATTTAAATTGACCCAGATTTCACTTTGTGATCTGTTTTTAAAGGCAGCCGCAGTTGTGATTTACTGTTTCTGAAGATTGAACAACACTGCCATTACAATATCCTCTTTGTATCTATTCCTCTTCACTGTGTGTGTGTGTGTGTGTGTGTGTGTGTGTGTGTGTGTGTGTGTGTGTATTGGCTCTAGTAGTTCACTGTCTGCAGGGGTGCCTGTCAGTCACAGCAGTGGTAAGTGAGCCAAGGCCTCCACACAGAAATTACATGTAATAATTATCCAGGGGTGAACGGCCTGCGTCTAATTGAATTTTGCATCCAGTGACATTTAACATGGATTTTATAAATCAGAGAGTGTTTCTCAGGCTCCAAGAACTGTACAGTTTTATTTGGGATTTAGGATCTTTTATTACTTCAAGTCTAGGTGGGTCAGCTCTCTCTAAATGCTCACATCTGCATCTCTCAGTGTCGCCATGCTCTGTCTTAATGATTTGTCTTTAACTTTTCTTTCTTCTTCACCTAAGAAAAAGATAATCTTAATGGATTACAGCTGCTTTTAGTTAAAGAAATAAAAAATCAAATAAATTTAGTTTATTTTTTCACCTGCCTATTTCCAGGTTAGCTGTACATGTTGCAATGTGGAGGGCACCTCCCTTGAAAGATATCTGATCACTATTATCAAATGTTTCATATCTGCTGTCCCATGAGAATACAATAAAAAGATTTTGCTTTTCATGAAATTTTTAGACCATAAAATATGCACATCTGCTTTTTCCTCTTTGATATCTGGCAGATTATGTGATGGTGAACCTTTTTTACACTTTTAACTTAATTTATTGAAACTAATTTAATTAGGAACAATCAAGTAACAATTTTGATGTGATTTTAGGGCTGACTACACCTTTGCCACAAAAAAACACTGATACTGAGCCATGCAGTTTTTTTACATCCAGTGCCAATGTTTTTAAAATGCTTGCTTTCTAGAATATCTGTACATGGCAACCACAGTATGGTTAAGGTTAGAGATCATGGTCATGACAAATAAACTACAGTTACAGTATGGTTAAGGTTAACTAAAACACCTGGTTAATGGTAAAGAAAGGATTGTGGTTGTGCTTAATAAAAAAACCGGCGACACAACCATCGACCACTCCGACCTTACACCCTTAATTCTCACTCCTCTACATAATGCTACCTCCTGCATTGGTGTTTAAATGTCTAACGTTAATTGTGATGTCCATTTTAGATATTATTGGATTTTTATTGGATTCTGTGCTGGAACTGACTGCTTTACCAAAACAATACAATGACAGCGTAAAATAAAGAGCTTCAAAAATATAAATCTGTCAACAGACCAAAGACGGGTCAGAGCTCTGCCCTCCTGCCATGATGAAAATAATATGGATTCCATATATCAAAAAGTTCTTTCAAATGAAGTCTGAATGTTTCTCATCAAAACAGAGAAAATGGAATGTTTCATAGAATAACATTGCTCAAGTCTGAGAATATTTCTCAGTAAGCCCTTGAACATTTCTGTGTCTGCGTCTGCACAATGTAACAGCTACATCTCCTCGTGACAACTTTCATGTTCTGAAGTATCTGCTCCGATGACAGAAACTTCCCACGACCCTGCACCCATTCTTCAAATACTCTTTTCCTCTTTCTCCCCTCTGAGGTTGTCCCTCCATTTTAGAGCATCCAGAAAGAGATTTTTTTTGGCTTGTTCTGGTCTCTGGCAACAGTTGTTCGGCTTTAATGGGGATCTTGAGAACTGGATAACATTGTGGAAACCTATAATGTCACTTGGAGAACATCCACTTGGCTGGAGACGCTGCATGTAAAAATATGTTGAGAGAACTGTACAAGAATAATTTACTCTCCAACCTTCCATATTTCTCTGAATTAAGACCAACAATTAAACACGAGAGATGGACAAGAGAGAGGAACTACTACTGCTCTGATAATATGCAAATATGTTTTATGAATTCAGAATTAATCTTTTGTACTTACGGTTAGTCATTTTCTTGGTGAGATTTTGATGGGAGGAGCTTTTAAACTCTCACGCCTGTAAGGTAAATGGTAAATGTATCTGGAGCCAGCAGTCAGTTAGCTTAGCTTAGCACAAAGAACACATAGGCTGGTTCTGTACAAAGGTAACAAAATGTCTCTACTAGCACCTCTGAAGATCACTTATGAACAAGTTTGTTCATCCAAGTTTGTTTAATCCAGGATAAAAATTAAATGTAAAGACAACAAGTAATGGGTTTTATGTGGGGTTATGTGCTGGACTATTTCTTGGCCAGGAGCAGTGACTTCCACTGGTTTCCTGGTTTTTACATACTTAGCTTAGCATTAAGAACTTCACCTGATGGCTGTAGCTTCATATTTACCATGATGCCATGTGACAGTGGTATCGATCTTGTCATCAATCTCTCGGCAAGAAAGCAAACTGTACTTCCCAAAATGTCAAACTGTTTCTTCGAGTGTGGCGCTTATGTCTAAGTGAGGGCTATGTTTAGTCTGGGGTCCCCCTTGTTTGGTAGAATTCAAATGAACGCGCCCTAGCCTTTCAATGTTTCACCAGTTTTGTCGCCAGTTCCCCAAACATGTCACTAATTAACACATCAGCCCATATTTAGAGTGGCACTTAGAATTAGGCCCTCCAACCTTTCAGCTTTCCTTACAGCTCCTCGCCACTGACTGACATTCACAGAAAACAAAAACTATATATAACCGCACCGACTACACCAATAACCCCATGTTAAGTATATTTGGAGGTCTCAAATTAGATGCTTGTCAACGACCCAAGTTCTCTTGCAGTAGTGGTAAACAAATCGTTGTATATGCTTTTAGTGTGGTATTCCAGCTGCTCTTACTGTATTTAGATTGTGATTATGGCTTTATCCCATTCAATGTCTGGATTCAACCTTTGTGTATTATGATGACCACGCAATACTGTTTTGTCATTGCTGTTTTGCTATTGCTTTGCACGCTATTTGCTTCTTGGGTATTGCTGGACTCTCATTTTTTTCTCTCTGATCTGCTGTTCTTATCTCCCACTTCAAACAAAAGTCACCTCCCGCCCCCCCAAAACATTGTCTAACAGCCGCTAAAGATGCTCCTGCTGCTTTCAACTCCCTTGAAGCCCCTTCTCCCTTTCACTGTCAATGCACGGAATACAGATTATCAGCAGAGCATCCCTTTGTTGTTGCATGGAGGGGATGGGGGTATTTGAGTTAGATCTCCTGGATAACATTCGGAGCACCCAGATTTCATTTCACGCAAGGCTCTTTCATGCTGACAGAGTTGCTCACACTGGGCTGTTGATGTGGTTATTATTATTTTTGAAAAAGTTTGAGATGGAAAGCTCAAACTCTTGGTGAGTTCGAGCTTTCCAGCGTTTCAGTGTTCTGCTTTTATGTGTGAGGAAAGCTTGAAATGTTGTAACAAAACAAATGCATGAATGCAGTTCAAGTTTTCTCTTTTTTAGTTTCCCAAGCTGTCTGGCTTCCCATCTGTTTGCTGAGACTCTTTACTGGAAGAGGAACTGGGAAAGCAGAGAGCAGAGTCCTGCAGACAGACAGCTCCCCTGATGTTGTTGCTTTTTATGGCATGATGGACTGGTCTTATCGGTGGCCATTCTGGCAAAACTGGCAGACTGAAGGGGGAGATCTGATCTGGGTTTTTTTGTTTTGATTTCCTCAGACTTCTTATCACTGAATGAGTTGGGTGGAATCCAGCTGCAGACGTAAGTAACATCCAGAGAGGAGACGACACGCTATAGTTACAGGTTATCATCTCTGTTCAGGCACGCGCGACCCACCTTGGCATCAACTCTTGCATCCATGGTTACTTCTCCAAAGCGTTTGCATGCCATTTTGGTCTGTTTATCCATTTTAATACTTTGTTTACTGTTGATTGTTTTGGTCACAGTGGCCTTTCTGTTTTTTCTTGATTCCTTAGCAGCACAAAGTTCTCAGCTGACTGTTTAATAGAATAGTTTGACATTTTGTAAAATACTCTTTTTGCGTTCTTGCCAAGAATCAAATGGGATGATCTATACCACTCTCATATCTGTAGAATAAATATAAAGTTACAGCTGGCAGCTAGCTCAGCTCAACATAAAGACAAGAATCAGCTGGCCAGTACAAAGGCAACAAAATCCACCCACTGGCACTAATCAACACATTTAATATCTAAAATATTGTTTAAATAAGTTTTTAAACAACAAACTGTAGTTTCATAGCTTACGTGGCTGTTTCTTGGCTGTGTATAGTTATCGTGAGGTTGCCAGGCTAGCTGTTTCCCCTGTTTCAAGTCTATATGCCAGGCCAATGGGCTAACGTGAGAGTGGCATTTATAGTCTCATCAAACTCTAAGTGTATTTCCAAAAAGGACTGATGAGACAGTTATTAATTTATTGGTTGCTTGAGGCTAAAGAGTCATATTAATCAAAGGCAACGGTTTGTGAAAGCTTTGGTAATCACAGACAGGCTTTAAAATATATTGTGCCGTAATCCTGACCTGTATCAGTCGATCAGGTGGCACAGCCTAATATAAGCCATGTGAATGGAAAGTAAACACAATGAGAGGGTCGCCACAGGAGGCGGAAACAAATATTTTAGTAGGATAATATATCACCTGGAGAGTGACTGTGAGACTCTTGTATCTGCTTCAGAGACCCACATTAGCAGCCTCACATTGCATAAACCAATACCTCTCACCTCCATGTGTAAACCTTCTTAAAGTAATATTTACAACATCTGAACTGTATCTCAAAATGAGGATCATTCATTTTGGATTACTTTAGAGTGTTTACCAGACTTCCTGTCAGAGATGCTGTCGTACATGAGACAATTGTTTACAAGAGAAGAGAAGGCTCCTCAGAGCTATATACGGCATCTGTGAAAGCATTTGTCTTCAGATAAAACTATTTATAGTCCTCATTAATACATCTCCCATACACTCCTGTTAAAAAAAGTAGGGTAGTAAGGTGCCTTTGGGTGCCTGGTACTACTGATAACATATAACACCCTAATAAAACAGGATGGAGTTTAAAAGAAATGTCGGACTACACTATCTTCGGTCTAGTTTAAGGAGTGCCCATATCTTACATATTCCAAGGGTCGTTTCTCAAAGTGGAGAAGACTCGTCTTCACACTTAAAACAGAGCTCATCCATCTCCTGCTATCAGGACATGCCTCAGTGAGGAGCAGAACAGCTCGTGGCAATCCAGAGTGAGCTCATATGCAGCGAGGCATCATGGGAACACTCACTTTTTCATGAAACCAGGCCCAGGGAGTGTGGATTGGGCAGAGTATTTTCCCAGACTTTTCCCTCTTTGGGGCCACAAATGAGCCTCATGGAGAAGTCATCAAACTCAATGCAACATTACCAATAAAACTGATTTATTCTCATGAGGAGGATTCCCACAGGTCGCTTTTGAGCTTTTAAATTCGACCTGCTTTATTTTCTAGATGATTGATGTGCCCTGACATGAGCAATATCTCTGTGTTATCTGGCATTTATCTTATTTTTATAAGGCCACTGTAAACATAGTTAGTGCTTTGTTTTTTGTTTATACCAAGTCGCCCGTGGAGATATGACTCTTCAGCACACCTCTTGTGCCAGTGCCAGATGGCGCCTCTTGTCTTTCCATCAGTGCGGGTTATAGGTCGATAATGATTTAAAATGAGAGCATCATTCGGGGAAAAGATGAGTAATTGTCAACAGGATCAAGAGTCAAGTGTTTTCTATTATATTCGCCTGCCATCTCCATCCAACAACAAATACAGATATATTTTATCATGCCCATTCATCTGGAGAGATAAACCAAGCTTGCTCTGACCTGAGAGACATTGATAGGAAGGAGTCAGATGGGTGGCGGAAGGAGGAGGTACGTATTCAATCTGAGTGAAGAAGCACACTACACTGCCATAGTACACGAGGAGAGATTGTGTTACATGCAGAGATGAGGGGAGCGACAGAAGTGGCGGTGTCTTCCTCTTAGAAGTGGCGATGTCCTCCTCTCTTTCTCCGTGGGCATTTCAGACACACCATGTCCAGGGAGCGGCTCACATCAGACGATCCTCTTTCTGCTTCATGCAACGCCGACAGGGCTGTCGTCAGAGGGCTTTACCCGCGGCGTCTGTGAAACCTGAGAGTTGCTGGACAGGCTTCACACTGTGGGGCAAGAGGTGAGGGAGGGGTGTTTTAGTACTGTTGAAGAGGTAATGCACACCCCAAGCAGTGGGGAAACCGTGGCTTGGTGGCTAGCCACAGGGCTGCCAGAGTGTGAGGAAAGCCAACCCACCACCTCTAAGAGGATCAGATTTCCTCACAACTTGTTGCTCGATGCTATATAAACTCTGGCATGCGGTGTTGACACCTGATCTGGACTAAAAGGACCGCTGAAGAGATTCTCTGCACCCACCGTGTCCCCTGCTCTTTCAAGTCCACTGCCCCCTCTTCTTGCCCAGACCAACCCACTGGTATGGTCGCCCTCCACAGGGCCCCTAGTGGACCTCCTACTCACAGCTCTCACTCCGGCTCAGTCATCACTGCGCTACTAATGAGGGTCTCAAGGGACTGTCTGCCACAACTAAAGGGACACTGTGGGACCAGGGAGTTCCCATTAGCTACTGTGGAGAGGGAACCTCCCTCCTTGACTATAATGTGTCCCGATGCGTGACAGCTGTCCATCTGCCTGCCAAAACACTCCCGAAAAACCCAACGGGCCTAAACAAAGTCACAAGAGTTGAAGGTGGTTCTGAAATGAAGATTTAAAGGGGCACTCCCCCAGTTTTATACATCAAAATCAGTTTGTTCATCACTTCTACTGAGACAGAGAAAACTTTTCTTTAATGCTTTTGGAGGCTCTGGAGGGAGTTCAAAAGCTTCAGCTGACAAGACTGTCTGACTGACAGTTTTTAAAAAATAAAAATTTCTACAGTTAATTAGTCACAAACAATGAAAATTTTGAATTTGGAAACATAAAATCTAGTGTTTTTTAAGCTTGACCCATACAAGGGATGAAAAGTCATGGCACATGCTGCATCGGTCCCTCACAAGTCTGCAAATTATGGAACTGCAATAGTAAATAACTCATTTAAGGTGCTGAGCCAATCCAGACTATCATGCTTCAGTATATCAGCGGAAGTTTAATATAAGAATCCTAATTCTCTGTTTACATCTGTGCATTCATATTGCATAACTGATTCATTGCATTATGGATATTTCAGTACACTTGTACTCATGTGTAGTAATCACCCATAAATGATATTTTTATATTTTGGATTTGTTCCAACCAATAAATTTACATTGATTGAGTTACTAATATGATTGTGCACCTTCGTAGCATGGTTGATTTGCATGTCACAAGAATAATTTGACAACTCTTACTCATGAAAACAGTGAATGATGGAGGTTATCCTAATCACCTTGCAAATATACAGTAAATATGCCACTTGTGCAAACAAGCAGATGAATTAACCAAAGCCATTAAAAACCTTGACCGCCATTAACGCAATAAACAACTCAAGGTTAGCAGCTCCACAAGCCCTGATTGGAGTAATGAGTGCCACAAGCATCAATTATTCAACTTTATTGAGTAGGATATGAGTTTTCTTCTCTTCTTACATCAGAAATCTGATGAGCTGGCAATATCTAAGAGGGGTCCACAGCCTGCCATGAATTTATCATAACACAGAAATCCAGCGGTCGATATCACATACTTCTGTCAAGATCGAGCTAATGCACATGGTTGACAGTGTTGGTAGCTCGCAGAGATCGAACTGGGAGGAGAGATTGAGTATGAAGTGGGAATAGCGGAGTAATAATTGCTTCATCCTGTAATGACTCTAGATGCACAACACACCAGCTATGCCAGTCTCTACATACAAAGTCCTTAAATTAATAATAGAGACAATACACATGTGAACGGTGTGTTTTTCTGTGCTTAAACAAATCATTTAATCATAGCTCAGGAAGCTGTGAGAAACAAAGGTTTCAGTGTACACAGGCTGTTAATGAAGTCGTCTCATGTGCCATAACATTTCAAGTGTTTCTTCCCCAATTGTGTTTGAGTAGCTCTGGTTTCGAACCACACTGCTATATGCTTCACAGGCCTCTGGTTGTTGTGTCAGTATCAGCTTGAACAATCCTGCCTGTGGCCTCCGAGATGGCTTAAGCTCTTTGGAGAGTCACTTCAGATGAGGATTAAGGTCGGGTGTAGAAGAAGAATTCGGCAATAGGGGACATCCCTTTTTGTTTATATAAGCAGGGAAACCAAAAACGGCCACATATTTCTGCAAAAGCTGCAAAGAAGCAGAGCAAGCGGTTAAAAAAAAAAAAGAGAGAGATTAAAACACCAGAGGGCCCCTCTTTCTTCACTCAGGATGTTGTTTATATTGTTGACAGGCCTTTTAACCTCCCTAAGCTCTTTCTGTAAGGTCTCTTTGGGAGCTCACTTTGAGTTTCTAGTCTGTGGAGCCTCCATTCAGACTATATCCAGTCAAGCAGTTGCATTATTTATGAGTGCTGCGGCTGTTATTCTGACTCCCTAATAGAGATTGTTGATACCTCATCATGGAACAAAAATAATGAGGGGACAATAAATTTAAGTGCTGTCAACAGCCACTTGAGGGAACAACATGTCAGGTTTCTCTCCTCCAGATCCTGATGATATCAGATTCTTCTCTGCGTGTGATATGTTTTCCTTTTGGACAGGTCCAATAGATTGGCCTCAAGGCCCATTTCACACTGGATTAGTTTCCATTTCAAGCCCCATCCCAACCCCCACGTCCTGTATCGGAGACATGAGCTAAGGTTAAACCCTCAGATTTTTTTCATCTTTTGTCAAGGCAATGTGACAGAAGTTTGCCTTTGGGGTATAAATTAGGTTGTATTAGGCCCAAAACAGACTCTATTCCAGTTGTTTGAAATGGATAAAAAACTGGATTGTAAATCACAGATATTGTTGAATAAACCAGCAGAGGATACAGTCATGCTAAGCCTTCATTGCTGCATGTAAACTGCTAACAAGACCACCAGCACACAGTACATTCCTCTATCATCAATGCACCCTCTGCCTGTCACACAGCGGTAAACAAACACGTTCACGCACATGCCTAAAGATGCACAGCCGCTGTAAACATTCGAGAACATGCACACACGAGCACACACCTGCCCTTCAGACTGAACGCGTGCAGACCATTTCTCGCAAGGGAGAGGAGGTTTTAAGGAGACAGCTGTACATGTATATGCCATGAGCTCCTCATCAGCGAGTGTGCTTCCAGATGTGAACACAAATCAGTCACTCAGTGCAACCTCACTCTCCATCTCCGCACGCATGCATGGGACAAAATGGGTTTGTTTCATTGGAAATCATAACAGGAAAAGAGGCGAGGGAAAGTTCCAGCACATCTCAGACCCTGGACACACACCTCATTATGGTCTGTCCACGCAGTATCAGTAGATGACAGAGAATCATCACACTCAACCAGTCATATGACCACATGTTAGCAGAAATGACTTTTCTGCAGTATCAAACAGGCATAGAGATTTCTTAGCATTTTAGTGTGCTCAAATATAAGAGAGTACTGGGTATAATCATGGCAGCTTTCTAGTATTGCTACAAATCTTACATCATCTTCTCCTCATTATCATATTCTGTTATCAATTAGCTTTGTCCTCTTGCTGAATCAGTATTAACTCCTGTCCCATAACACCTCATCACAATAAACGTCTAGTCACACTACATTAGCCGTGCCTAAATGAGGCCAGTTTTGGGAGTAAAACCACTCCTGCTCTGACCCTTTGACTCATGCATCCCTCATGTTCTCTCACTTTTTTTTTTTTTAACTGTGCAAACTAACAGACCAGGGAGTGATATAAAACATTCACTTCTGACATAGGCAAACCATGCATTTCTCACATCAGATGTGATTATCTGCAGCCTTGATAACATGTTTAAGATGGCAATTAAAAAAAAAGTCTTGCATAAATACAAATCGCTCACATTAAAATTCTTCTTGGTTTAATCAGAAACAGAAAGCCAGTGGGTCAGTCATTGCAAACTCAAGCTGTGCAGCCAAACATGGTAAAAAACTACAGATTTGTATTGAAAATTCCCATAGAGAAAAGTTTCCAAATATACTACATCTCCTGCCAAATGTTGAGGAAATCATATACATCATATATTTTCAGTGAAGAGCTGCTCCAACTTGATACACAAAATCTAGGATACTGTCAGACAGCAAAGAATAAAATATTTCTGGCCTTAGAAGTGCTTCAACAGAAACAAAAGTGAGAAACTTTAAGTTGTTCATTTGAATCCATTATAGTGAGTGCAAACTGTAAACTCTTCACCAGTTTGTCCTTTTGCATAATAAGTAACTCATTGGAAAATACCCTTGTTGTATTTTGATCAGCATCAGACTCAAGGAAGTAATAAATGAGTGGGCTCATTTCTCATTAATAGTGGCTTTGCTCTGGGGCTGTCTGTGGTGCTGCCTGCAGGGACTTGGTAACAAGCATGAAGACCCTCTTAGTCCAGCTCTCCTGCAGAGTGGCATGTGGATGACGGTGCCACAGAAACCTGAGGGGTCCTGTCGGCCAGCCTGGCTTCATTAGCGAGAGTTAACCTTCAAAATGCTATGCTGCCTCCTCCTCTGCCCTCCGGTCTGTTATGGCTAAGAGGAAGTTGGAGCAAGACATGTGTCAAATATACTGTCAACACGCTAAATAGGAACAGCTTGGACACAGAAAAGTGGCAGACGAGAGTCCCGCTGGGCTGAGAAAAGTTTCCTAAATACTACAGGAAGTTAAGTGCTTTTCTTCCAAATAAAACTGCCTCCTGTCCACACAAAAATGTCTTCACATCAAATATAAACTTTTATTTCACGACATGTTACCAGATCTAACTGCATGAGGACTCAATAGCAGGAAAACCTAGCTGTCGCTATTACATGGGCAAACCTCACTACTGAGTGAGTGGTAGTGTTTATGGGACTTCTCTGTAAGGTAATGTACCAGCAGTCTGTGATCATGGTTTCATGATAAAATTTTTGGATTAGTGGTCACTGGATCCAAAGACCATTTGCAATGTGCCATGGATGATATCACTACATGAAAGAGGAAAATAGCTGTCCTATGTGTATAAAGCATACTCACTGATTATGATGCCCTCCCTCCATCTTGTACTGGTTTACCTTTCTCTGGAGACCAGACTCACCCTGAAATATGGGAAGTATTAAATGACTTGAAACTGATTCAAAGAAGCTGTGCAATTTGTCAAAATGGATCTCTGTTGATGTCAAATGATAGGGGCTGGTCTGGATCGGAGTCTAAATTCATTAAATGCAATGAAGACCAGCACTGAATAAAAGTCAGCCCCATCTCATCACATACTCTAGATCCCTCTTTTATAAATGACTGCACTGCTTTTATTTTGAAACTATGTCTTTGAGATGAGTCTGCGCTCATTTGGACAAACTTATATACAAAATGAAGTGAGACCTAAGGTGATGCTGGCTCACCCAGGTGTCACACTTTTGTTTCTTTAATTTCCTGCAGAGGACCCTTGTGCTCTGTGTGAGGCTGTTTCACGCCTCCTCCTCTGCTGGCTGGAGGCCTGATGGGGCCCAGATGTGGTCCAGATGAGGCCCCATGTCTGATGCGGGGACCTAAGAGGAGCTGTAGACTCCAGGGGCTCATCAAACTGCCATGGGTTCTGCTCAGATTGATTTCTGACATGTAGGTACATGTTCCAGCATCGATTCAATGCTTTTATGAAATTAAAAAAGGACGTGTTTGTCTGTGCAACAAACATGATACATTAATACATGACAAATCTTTTTTATATTAAATTTTAAACCTTTTAAATAATTTTTTTTATAATCCATGAATTTTCATAAAATGCTCACATAAATGTCCTCTCTGATCCCATGCCTTAAATGGAATATTTTCACTCTTTCTGCCCTTAATCGGCCAGTGTGAGTTATGTGATGATTAGTAATTCAGTTTGTTGCCTCAATACAAAAATAAACCAATATATGCAATTAATCAAATAAGGTAGAACTCTTTCAAAAGTTTGCCTGCCCTGAGGTGATAGATTCAGTGTCCTGTTAATGTCAAAAATACGTTCTTTACAATGAATTACTGTGAAGCATGTAAACATTCAGCAAAGAGTATTCATTCATTTTCGTCAATAATATTGGTGACTGATTGATTACATTGATTCCATCTGAAAGAAAACAGTTTGGCTCATGTAAGTGCAACCTGTCTAGTTGGTTGTGTGTTTATAGCTTCTGTAGTAATGTTAGCTGTCAGCAACTCATTTACAGACCACAGTACAGACCCATAGACCCAATATGTTTTGCCATTTAATTATTGTAATAGATGAAATTGTATTTTTACCCTTGGAGCTTGACTTACTTGAGTTCTTTTTTCCACTGATACTTCATGCAATGTTGGCGAAGAAACATTGCATGCTTGTGTGTGTGCAGGTTATGGTGTTAGCATGTGCAAACTCTGTGAGACTATGTGCAGGCAAAGCTCATTCCTAGCAGAGAGGGCTCCCCATGGCAACAGCTGCATGATGTCAGATGTTGAGCAGAGATTGGACAGATGTGGTGATTTGAAGTATGCAGGAGATTAAACCTGTAGTCTACAGAGAAATCAGAAATGTTAAGCGAGTGTGCAGCGGCACAGCGATATCATTTAGGCGTTCGGTTTTTGAGCTTGATAGGATAATAAAGCATGTTAAAAAGCAAAACAAGAAAAAGACAGATATATAGATAGATATAAAGATATATAAATGGATAAATGGATACAGTTCAGAGTTTCAGACAATATATGACTTATTTATGTGGGATTCAGTTCCTCAACATGTATGAAAAAGGTTTAATTTGCCTCACTGATAACCTAGAACATTTGTTATGCCTGTTATCAGTCTGTAAAACTTTGTTTCTTCTGTTTTGGTACGGGTCAGAGGTTGATATGTGTCGGACATGCTCAAAGTTCACTCACAGGCCATGTGAATTCTTGCAGGCTCAGGCCTCAGCATCCTTAGGAAGCCCACTGAACAGGATTAGGGAGACAGAGATATTCCTAATTGCTCATAATTCCTGTGTACTGATTACATGTGTCTCAACCTATTGTGTCAGCGAAAAGGATCCCATGACAAAACTGCATTTTATGACCTGAGGATTATCCAATGCAGCAGGGAGAAATGCAGCCTGATTTATCCAATTATCTTTTCTCTGTTGAAATATTTATCATAAGCCTTGGGTTAAATCAGTTGGACAGTGTAACAGAGTCAAATCATTTCATTCTCAAAGTTACATATTTTCACACTTATCTCCACTCATATTTAGCTCTACATATGTGTGTTTTCATATTATTCAGGTTTAGCTGAGAATTCTGATTCACAGACAGTTACAAAGGACCTGAATGGAATTTCATTTATGTCACTTAAACCATTGAAAATTACATTTGAAAAACTCAACATCAGTTTTTCTTTCCAGAAATAATGCGCTTGTTGCTCACCATAGACCACAGACCACACTGTGAACAGTTTTCATTGGACCTTCTCTCTACTAGTGAGGTCTCTGCTGTGGTTACTTTTTTAAAATGTAGCTTTGAGTTAAACAAATAGCATTTGTACTGATGAATGGTTAAAATATTAAGTGTAAAGGTCATCTGATACAGCAAAATATATGTATCTTGTAAGCCTGTTACATATGGTGCTTTCAGTGTCACGTCTGGTCAGTAGTGCATTGATGCTGAAGTGGGATTGTGGTCAGTGAACCATGGAGGACTGAGCTTCCCCACTGGCCCACAAGCACACATTCAAAAACACTATTTTGGCCAAACCAATAAAATGACTTTGCTTCCAGGTTTCTAGTGTCTACAACATTTGTCTCCCTTGTGTTTGACATGAAAAGAGGTTTGGGGGAGGCACAGTTGAAATAGATGACCAAGCACAAAAGAATTAGCAGAGGGGCTAAGAAAGAAGACTGGAGTAGACAGAAGTTCACAGTATATTTTGAGAAATGTCATTTTGTTTCTATCCCAGCGATGGATAGTCATCTTACACTGGGTAAGATAAGTGTGACTATCAGACTTTCTTTGTGGCATTGACATTTCAGTCATTAACTCCATCCACTTGAGCAGAGGTGGAAGAAGTACAGTAAAAGCAGCAATACCACAGTATAAAAATGCAGTATAAAAAAGTTCTACATTAAAAAAAAGTTATAAAAGTACAAAAGAATTAGCATCTAAACATACTTAAATTTACGTACTTAGGCCAAAATTAACACAAAATGAAAAGTTCCACAGAGCTGGGTATTTTGTGAATTTGTCCCACAGGAATCAATAAAGTTTTCTCTCTTTAACATTACATAATAATTCATTTGTTGATTATATTTTGTATTATTATTCAGAATTTGCAAAGTAACAAGTAACTAAAGATGAAGGAAAGATAACGATATCAAATAATGTAGTGGAGTTATAACTAATCGTCTTTATGTCCCGTCTTGTCTCATATTGCCATAATTAATATCGATGAATGAAATTCATAATGTAATGAACTCAAAATGTATTTGTTATAGGATTATTAATCCAAAGTATTGTTCTAACAAGAAAGTCCTTCCAATAAATATTTTTTGTAATAACAATATTTAATAATGGACTGAATGAGCACACATGCACTGTGGACCTGAACATGTTTTGTGGCTGTTCTCACTATGTTTGAATGTAAAGATATACAAAATTAGAAAATTAGATAATCTCTGATCCATCAGAAAATCAACACACTTATCCAGACATTTCAATGTTTACTATAATAGCTAATAGTATTTAATATGTCCCCTGGTCACCTGTGTGTGTGTGTGTGTGTCTCCTGGTGACCTTTGTGGGTTGATTCTAGAACGCTGGTTGCTGTGACTCAACAATGAGATACTATTTGCAGACTTTATAAAGCCCACCTGAACACACTCTGCTCACGTGTACCTAGAGGATCAACTGTGTTTAAGTACTCTGTCTTTTTGTTGAACTCAGCGATCGCTTCCTTGTGGCTTTGAATGTTGACTGACGACATATCCATGGAAAATTTAAAGGGAAGCAAAGGAGTCTACAGGCCCATCAAGGTATGTAAGAGTTTTTTGTTGTTGTTGTTGTTTTTTTTTTTTTTTGAGGGCTTGCTACCGTCTATATGGCCTGATTCGTAGACATGGTCATCTGAATACTGAATTATTATTATTATTATTTTTGGGAGTTTTCCTTCTAATAAGTAAGCTTTGCAATATGTTGCAGTGCCATACAGCCACTCAGCTGGAACTTGATTTTGACTCTAAATGTGTCTTTGTGTCCCATCTTGTCTCATATTGCCATAATTAATATTGATGAATTAAATTTATAATGTAATGAACTCAAAATGTATTTATTATAGGATTCTTAGTCTGAAGTATTGTTCTAATAAGAAAATCCTTCCAATAAATATTTTGTTTAATAATAATATTTAGTAATGCACTGAATGAGCACACATGCACTGTGGACCTGTTTATGTAAAGATATACAAAGATAGATATAGATATACAAAATTAGATAATCTCTGACCCATCAGATAATCAGCATCCTTATCCAGACATTTCAATGTGAGTTATAATAGCTAATAGTATTTAATATGTCCCCTGGTCATCTGTGTGTGTGTGTGTGTGTGTGTGTGCCAAGCAAGGAGGGCAGTCAGTGCCTAAACTCATCACAACAGGCAAAAAAACAGTTAACCACAGTGTAAATAGACCTGGTGGCTCAAATTAGTATGAGTAAAAAGTCTTACTTGTCGTGGTGCAGAGGGATTTATAATAATAATGGATTAGATTTATATAGCACTTTTCAAGGCACCCAAAACACTTTACATTGTATCCATTATTCATTCACTCCTCACTGGTGATGGTAAGCTACATGTGTAGCCACAGCTGCCCTGGGCGAGACTGACAGAAACATGGCAGCCAATCCGCACCCTACGGCCTCTCCGACCACCACCAAACATTCATACACCAGCGATGCCAACACTGGAGGCAAGGAGGGTGAAGTGTCTTGCCCAAGGACACAACGACAGATGACTGGGGGAGTGGGAATCAAACCACCAACTTTCCAGTGATTGGACGACCTGCTCAACCACATGAGCCACTGTCGCTCCACGTTTATCCATCCTGACAGGCTGCTCCATGATAATCAGCTCATCCTGCACTTCACTGATGTCAGGATCTTCATCAGCGGGGGTCAGAGGAGGTGGAGTTGTAGCCACAGTGGAGTCTGGTTCTCTGGTGGGCTCCTTCCCCCTATGCTCAGGATCCAGGACTGAGCGTATGACCATAGCTGCAAGGTCATAGAAGGTGGAGGAGTTGAAACCACAGCAGAAGTTGGTTCCGAGCTGGCTGCTGACTCTTCCGCTGCTTCATCCAAGCCAGTGTTGCAGAAGGTTCGGTATTGATAGTTGGTCCATCCTGCACTTCAGTGATGACAGGAGGTTCAGTAAGTGGAGTGACACGAGCTGGTGGAGCCAAAACCAAGGCAGACTGGTAGGCTCCTCACCCCTATGATCAGGATCCAGGACTGAGCATAGTGCCATAGCTGGAGGGCTCATAGGAGGTAGAGGAGTTGAAGCCATGACAGAGTCTGGTTTTTGGGGGGCTTTCTCTCTCTATCCAGGACTAAAGTAGTAACTTCAGCTGGAGGGGTCACAAACAGTGGTTTTGTTTTGGGTGTAGGCTGATGCACAGGTTCAGCCTGTTTGGCAGTGATTGGCAGTGACTGGAGGTCCATCATCAGTAATCACAGGAGGTGATGGATCACTGGTGGTCTCCTCACCCCTATGCTCAGGATCCAGGACTGAGGGTATGACCACAGCTGGAGGGCTCATAGGAGGTGGAGGAGCTTAATCTACAGCAGAGGTTGGTTCTTTGGTCGGTTCTTTTCTTTTATGTTTGGCATCCAGGATTGAAGAAGTAATCTCAACTGGAGGGGTCTCAAGATGTGATGGAGCTAGCACAACAGCAGAGTCTGGCTCTTCGGGGGGCTCCTCACCCCTATGCTCAGGATCCAGGACTCATTATATGACCACCGCTGGAGGGCTCATAGGACATGAAGGAGCTGGAACCACAGTAGATTTGAGCTCAAGGCAAGGTGTTGGCTGCTCTGCTGTTTCACTGGCCAGCGTAGGGACAGTCTGAGGCTGAAACAGTGCACAGATCTCTCCCACTGCAACTTCAGTGATGATCTTAGGCACATCTTTTGCAAAACAGTTGAGCTTCTTCACGAGGACATCTTGGGTCTCAACCTGTCTAACCTTCTCCAGGATACACAGGGCCAAGTCGTTTCTGATGGAGCAGGAGAAGGGGACCTGATAGTGCATGGAGGAACAGAGCAGTGGAGACCCAGTGCTCAACTGCAGCCCCCAACAGCCATTGTACAGAGCTGCTGGGAGGGCACGTTGAAGGAGGCAATCAGGAGCCCTGTAGGACTTTTGGAACCACCTCCATCACCACCTCCCGTCGACCAAGAAGTTTGGGGCCATGGGCTTCCTGCTGCTGCTCTGTCAGGCTCCTGGCATATGTCTGTACCTGGCTGATGATCCTGATCATGTCTGCAGCTTACAGCCATTAAAAGTTTGTTTAGCAAAACTTCAGATCACCACAGAGACCACTGAATATGAACTGATAGCAGCTGTCAGTGAAGATGGCAAAAACCATTCTTAAATCTTACATTTAAAGAATATTTTCGATTCATTCTGTGAATTTGAGACATGTATTAATAGAAAGACAGATAAAACATGGTGACCAGATACCAGAGAATCACTGGTTTAACATGAACTGCAGGTGCGGGTGGATCCCAGGTCAAGCAGCCACACAGGATGATACTCTTTGGCTTCAAGTGAACACCTAACTGTGGAAGTGCATTAAATTGTTAAAATGCATTTAACCAAGCCTGGAATAACCCACTGGAGAGCACTGGGGCCAAAATGAGCTGTGGTATAGCCGAGTCAGTTTTGCTGCTATAGCTTTACTTGTTCTGATGACCAGTAGTTTATACTAATGTTAGTTTACATATTACTGTGTAGCTGACTATACAGAGTCGCTCCACTCAATCTATGACTCTTCTCTCCTTGTGCTACTGTTAGGATACATTTTCACACTTAGCTTATCCTGTGAAATTTTGGGGCATTGTAAAGGCAATAATACTTTAAGCTGAAACTAAACTGCTGTTGCTAAATCTAATCCAAGTCATTTCTATCTATAACTGAGTTCTAAAACCCTCATAAATCAACCACTGTTAAGACATTATTTCAACTAGATGTCAACAGGAATCAACTAGTTTCAAGTTATTTCTCAGAACAAGAAACACTGAGGCAGATTTCTGTGTGAGAATCAAGAAAAATTAAGCTTGAGTTCAACCACAAAAAAACTTTTTCCAGAGCTTTGAACCACACCTCATGGACTTCCACAGCCCATGGAGAGAGTGTCTAGTAGTCATGGAGATAGCTCAGGTGCCAGGAGGAGATAGGAGCTCGAGTTAACACGTTTTTTGGTCAAATTAACAATTGGTTAAAAATGAACTTTCATGCTCAATTTGACGTTAATTTGCTTCAGCAGGTGATGATGATGTTACCACTGTTCCTACAGGGTGGCAAGTTTACATAAATTAGTCAATCACAAGTGACCACACAACTTAATGTTTGCCAGTTGTAAACTGAAGAAAAAATGGCAAATTAGCACTTTATGAGTAGCACATAAAGCCAGCATTGAGACAGCAAGACATTCAGATGCTGATGAGGCAAAAGTCACACAGGTGATATCTAATGATAATGACGCAGTCAGTAAATGACAGTCAGTGTCATCTTATACCTCTAATATAATCAATAAAAGCTAAAGGACAAATATAGTTGTAGATTTTGGCGAAACACACTCACTGACACACACACACACACACACACACACACACACACACACACACAATATGAGCGTTTTTGTGCACAGAAATGTCCTGAAAAAACTCTTAGTAAGCATATCACCAACAAAATGCACAGTTTGTAAAATGTTAAATGAGTCTGTTTTTTGGTTAATGTATGGAAGCAGTTTTACATGTCCCTGTTCCTGCATTCATGATTTCTGTAGTCTCTGTTCATGCATGTGGTAAAGCTTCTTTGGCTTTACATTGTTGTGTTTGGCACCTGATTGCACAGAGAAACTTAATCCTGTGTTGATCTTTTACTTGACCTGAAAATTACCTGTTTCCTTTAGGGCAAAAAAATGGGGAAAATTGTATGGGCCATTGTATTACCAGCTTGCAGCAGTTCAATTTAAGGGAATAATTCATTTAACTATGGAGCTACTATATCCATCACACACCTTATGGCCCAACACCTCAAAGCGGGTCAGATAACTGCCTTTTTTCACTTCACAGCAAGAGTCCCTGAAATCATATCAGCACCTGTAGTATAAAGTAGTCCATCTTTATCAGCACTGTCTCCAATATCAAAGCTTGCATTGTGATCGAAAAACCGGAGAATCCAGGTAGATTTCTAAAGCAGAGGAGGAGAGAGACAAAAAGTACTGATAATTAATGGCTGTCACAGGATACGGAGTGGATGCAGAACGATTACAGATGACATATAAATTGCTATGTAATTTCAGATGCTATGGGCGTTTTCTGCTGGAGCAGGTCTCCTCTTGTACTGTCTGACAGATGATATTCAAATGGAAGTCGAGGCCAGAGGGATAACATGCCATTGTTGAACCATTTGATATGCCAAGGACACATAATGGTCCGGGCCACATGCAGAACAGCAGATCAAACACCTTCTAGGATTTCAGGAGAGCGCAGTGTAACACAAAACAAGCTCTTAGTGAGACCCACATCGTTATACTCCAGTCATAATTGTAGAATCAGGTCTCACATGCATGAAACTGTTAGACTACAGCATGTTTTACAGTTGATTTTGCGTGTCAGACAAGTAACAAGAAACAACATTTATTTAGGTTTATGAAAGTAAACAGTGTTGCTCGCCATCGACTGCATTGTTGACAACCATGGACACTTAGTGGAGTCAACACAAGCCAGTTTGAGGGCATGCTTGGCCACTGATTACTCAAATATGCCCACACGCTGTATATTAGAGGGCCTGATCAAGTTTCCTTGTTTGATTTATGTCTAAACAGCTGCAGAGGTGGCACGCACGCCAGGCAGGCCTGACACAAACGAACATAAAGGTGGGTGCGTTTTCTGGCTCCGTAATACAATCTTCTCTCTCTTGCGTGCTCTCTTTCTCTTTCTCTCAACCAGTCCAGATACAGTTTGAGGATCTATTAGGGTGATCAAGTTTATGTCAAAGGAAGGACATGCAATGCACTGTGTGAGTCTTAGCATGTTGGAGGTGATCCAAACATTGCACAGACAACTGATGATATCTGTGCTTCTGGATCATGAGCCTTGGTGGCTGGTTATCAGTACACTGTGAGTACTGTAACTTTTTGATCAGTGGTCAGAGAAACTCACTGGTATAGCTGAACAGAATTAATCAAATCCATTAAATTGATGCCTGTGATAAAGATCACATGTGATGTGACTTTGCGTAAATCCCAAGACAATTTTAGCCACATTTAGCCATGTATACAGATCATGTGGGAAAAATGAGAGAGAAAATCACAGAATGCGCACATATGTAAAGATTTTGCAATGTTATTATACTGTTGCATGCGTCAGTACATCTGAGTAGTATCAGTATCAGAAAAGAAATGTCAAATCCCATCTTATGCATTAAAACCCCCTACCTTAAAGCAGAAGTAGGAAACTTAAATAATTTAAGAATTTAAGAAGAAGTTTTAGTCATATTTGTTTAAACTGTCACAATATCCTCATGGTAGTACATGAGACAGATAATATTAAAAAAAAAAAAAAACCTGCCTCTAATGCCATTTGAGAATTATTCACTGTGCCGCTGTCAAAAACAGCCAATCAGAGTAGACAGACAGGACGGAGCTTCAGTCCTGCACAGACTGCAGGCAGTTCTGCTCTAGCGTGCAGACACTAACTTGGAGTGGACATAATTGCGGAAAAGTGAGTTAAAAGAAAGAATCGGATGAAGCATTACTGCAGGGAGGGCCTTTGGAGCTGACTGTGGTGCACTGTAGACAGAGAGAGGAAGGGACCTGGCAGATGTACTCACTTAAATTTTCAAGCAAAGTCCGCTCTCTTCTAAAGCCCACTGTCTTTTCAGAAAAACTGACATCAGAACAATTAATTTCAACAGGCTAATATGCTCACGGTGAGAGTGTTGACATGTTGATGTAATAACAGTAATGCTGACCATGTTCGCTATCTGTGTTTTAATGTGTTAGCATGCTAAGATTTACTAATTAGCACCAAAAACAAAGTACATCTGAGGCTGATGGCAATGTCATTTGGTCTGCGTGTATATGGTCAGACTGTGTGGACAAAAAGAAAGTTGTAGCAACTGATCAAATAGATGTTGAGATATTTCACTCAAAACCACAAATGTGTTTTTTTGGGGGGGAAAGTCAATGGATCACAAGAGGCATTACAATTCATCCCCTGGGCACTGTGGATATCTCCAGTATTTCTCTGCAATCCATTCAAGAGTGTTTGAGTTATTTCAATCCAGAGCAACATGGTGGACTAACAGGCCAACATTTCCATTATAGTTTCAATATAAAGCCAGGCCAGATGTGTCATTTTAAGGTTTCCATGTGATTAAGACACCTTGTTGAATAAATACAATCCCATAAATCTTTCAATGTCCTAACATGTGCACGGATGAAGAGTAATCCCACATCTAAATCTAATCATAGTGCAATCATTCAGATTTGAACTTTCATAACAGACTCTCATGCATGACAAATGGAGGTAGCTTTGGTTTTACAGTTTACTGGGATTTATTTCACATGAAATCAACATTAAGACAGCAACATGAGATCAAGGTGTACTGTCGTGCTTTGTACAATGCGCCACAGATTTACGTCTGAATGCTATAAATGAAAGCAAACTTAACGCAAATGGCCTTTCTTGGACATCGGATCTGTATTCTCAGTAGAAATTTGATATGAAAAATTGTCCAACCAACATGGCATAAACTGATATCCTTCTATGTGCATCAGTGAACCATGGTTATTCCAGAGCAGGCGACAAAGAAAACTGACTTCATTCACTTCTTCATTAGCCCATCCAGACCTGTCTGCCTTGCCTCTGTATTGTAAAGCCGTCAATCAGGCCCTGTTAACAGCAATCATTCACTGTTCAGGGCTGCCTTCGGTCAAGTAGGGGGTTGAAAGGCCCTGATGGGACCACCCAATCTGATCTGTGATTGAGGGCGGGCTGTGACATGTGGCTCCTGCTGTTTGGATTGAAGTCAGTGGACTCGTTCTTCAACACACCAGCTCTAAAGACACCCTGTCTCTTATTTCTGAGTTGTGAAATTTCTAAATGAAAAGATTCCCCCGATGTGAAAAGCACGTGAGGACTTAAAAGTACATGTGGTGGGATAAGGCAAGAGTCACTGTGCTGACACTAATGAGGGAGTGAGAGAACTCCAAAAAGACTTTGAAAAAGTCTGGGATTTCAAAGGTAGGACTTTAAGATCAGATGCGACGGGACAGACGCAAGTTGAAAGACACTCTTCAGCAAACCTACAGACTTGCACAAGACGTTCAGAGCGAAATTCAAAGATAAAGAAGGAGGGTTAAACAGAGGTGACAGAAGTGCCTACAGAGAGCATCGACATACTGACTGCTGACAACAATAATCAATCTGAAATAGTCTCAAATGAGGATCGAGAAAGTAGGCAAATAGTGAGACAGTGTAAAAATATTCAAGCTGCTGTTAGATTATGTAACAATGTCACAAACTAGGCACTTATCTTTTATATACTTATCCAGATTTTAACAAGTTAAACAGTAAAGGTTTAAGGCCTGAGAGGAATAATTACTGGACATTTGAACAACTAGAAATAAATTGTGGGAAAGTTTAGGAAAAGTTTTAGTTATAAATAGATGGGAAAAATAAAACATACATCTCACTTACACTTGATACTACCTCTATCTGAAAATCTCTGAAGCTTAGTTCAAGGCTTTTGGCTGTGATACAATTTTAAATAAATACACAAGTCTCAGTAAAAGTATCATTTAGACCAGGAAATTGCTGGTTCATTAAAATCCCAGGATGGATGCATTAAAAACAATTTTTCCTGAGAGCCCAGTTGCCAGAATCACTTCTCTCTTGAACCGAAGAAGAAATTCTCAACAAACTAGACCTCTACAAACACGCATGCAGATGCGCCGCCACACTTGAGGCTCCCATTAAGACGCACGCATTACAGCACTCCTCTCGTTGCTCTCACACCTACGCAGCATTCAGGGACCGGCTGCCCCAAATGGCTGTGTTGTCGTCAGTGCTCTCTCCAGGGAGGTGAGAGTGCCTCAGGTTGAGATGGGCTTTCTCAGCCATCACTGAATGCGTGAGGCACTTAGATGCATAACACAGCAAAAGAGGAAATGAGAGGCAGGTAGGTAGACAAAATCATTTTAAACAAAGCTATTTAGATGTAAATCTTATGTATGGGGGCCTTTTATCTGACATGATTTGGCGCTTTACATGCTCGATATAGTGTGCAGTTTGAGGTCTGTGTTTCTGAAAGAGGCAAAATGATTTATTGCCTCCGTTTGTCACCCATGGGGGCCTCAAGCACTTCATCTGAAGACAAATGACATTAACAAGACACAGAGACTTCTGTTTCTTTCCAATGTACAGACTGACTTTGTTATATAAATGGTGTTTCTCTCAGTAGACTTTTTCCTATGTACAAAGTTAAAGCTGCAAGCCCATCAGGCAGCGAATGGTAGTCCTGATCTTTTGTCTTCATGCATAGACATAAACATTAAAACTGATTTGGTTTGCAAACCCCATTATATCCAGTACATAAGCACAAATGGAGACTCACCTATCACAGTGAAAATCAAGAAGAGTGAATGAGAATGTCTGAGCTCGTATCGCACACAACACACAACATTTGCATGTTTTCCCACCAGCCGCATCCTTTCTCATTTGTGTAAGAGTGCAGGCAACATTACAGATTGCTATAATCCCTCAAAGCTGACAATTGTGATATGGCTGTAAATGTTGTCACTGTACTGACTTGTGCCTCCAGGACAATGAATAATTTGTACGTGTTCATTTTCACTCCAGGAACTGGCTCCGACGCAGGTGATTGTGTTACAACAATGCTCTTGTATGAGAAATGTTGTAAAGCCAAGAACGGGAATGAAAATATCCCGCAGCCAGCTCAGAGTGGATCAAGTTGCAATGTCGGGTGAATGACAAAAGGCAGCAACGCTGCGCCTTCATCTGTTTCCCAACACAGTGCTGATAGGTTTATCAGCTGAAGAAAACTGATGTAAACCTACTGCTGATGAAACCAACCATGTGTTCCTGCCACAGAAGGGAAGACCAGCTTGAGGAGAGCTTTTGTTCTGGGGTATAAAACTGGTGTTGCTAGCCCCTTTCAGCACCCTCTGATTCAGCGCACATTTACAGGGCCCCGCTACACAGGTACTGCCCTGTAAGGAAGTTGAAAAGCAGAGCTATGTTTCTGTCGTCAGGGGTCTGTAACTGGGATCTGTGCTCCAGCTGTGTTTCGATGCACACTTGCCATGTTAAACGTCTGTGAGAAATGCAGGTACTGCAGCAGCGGGAGGTGATCACTCTTACATGGAAGTTTCCAGAAGTATTTTGGGGAGGTTGTGTTTGTGAACTCTGTGACAGGGAAAGAGGGCAGTGCACCTAAGGAGTGAGGCCTTCCTGCTGTCTTGTAAACTCCTTACCATAATATCTAGCAGTAGGCAAAAGGTGGGATGTACCAGGTTGAGGGCTCTGTACATTTTACACTCCTGACCAGATGTACATTATCCTTCCTGCCTTGAACACACATTTCTCGTCTTTCTGTTGAACTCAAAGAGTTCCAGTTAGCTTTCATGTATTAAGACATCGCCATATATCAGAGAAAGTCACTTTGGGGGGTTTTAACGTGAGAGTATGTGATCTTTTCTGGCAATCATGCATGATAAGATTAATATTTCCTGCTTTAAGCAATAAAAAAAAGAAAACTGGCCTTTACATGTCAGACAAGATGGCCAGCTAGTTCTTAAAGTCAGGTCTTGAACAGTACAAAAATAACTGCAGTATGCTTTTAATTTAGAGAGCATGCTACAAACATACCAGCTGCCAGGTTGCAGGTTGAAGTTCTGTACATTGATGCAACTGTACAGGATTAAACTGGATAAAGAGAGAAAACAGCGCATGTGCGAGGACATGACAGATAGACAGCAACTAATACAATGGACTATTAGAGGCAACATTGTAATGCACAATGTAGCGGTAATGGCTGATTGCAAGGATGGTTATTTCCACTTCATGTGACTTGCAATAATAAACTGAGGTGGGGAAATGACCTGAAATAATGCTTCATCCATATGGCTGCGAAGCTAAATTCATCAAACGCGTTCCCACGGGTTATCATCATTACTGCAAAATGTTAACAACATTACTGCCAGACCACACCACATGAAGAAATCATGAAAATAAAAAGCCAAAATAATTATACCATTTCCCACTGATGGAGCAGATATACTACCTGAGCGCGTAAGTTATTACAGACTCTAGGTTCTGCAATTCCCTCCCGCTGATATTGACTCAATACATTACAGTTTCTACCCTCAACCTTCTGGTCCCTCAGCCCTTTGCTCGTTCAATCATATATTACATTAAAAATTAAACAGGCCATTAATAATATACAAGGGTGAAAATATAAACATCTGAGAATATGAACTTCGTGACCAGGAGAAAAAATCGAATTAGCCGGACAGAACCTGATTCTAAGAAAATCTGCACACTCCAGTAAATCTATTAGTTTGGCAAGTTTTGTTCTTTGGTAACTAAGTTTCTCCCTTCACATCAAATGACAACACAAAGGAGTCTGGAAAAATAATCTAAATGTCATCTTATGAGCGAAGACAGAATAGAGAATTACTTACTTAGATAATTACTTTTTATCACTTTTGTGGCGAGGGATTATGCTGCTGCCTTCGGGCAAATACAATGCTTCCTTATTATATTATACACATTTGACTTTGGTGAAATAATCCTCCTGGTCCCCACCCCCAATACAATTAGCATAAATACCTACATATCTAAAATATGTTTGTGTGTGCTGGAAAGATTAATGTAGTTTACAGACATCTGTGTGCAGTGGCACACGTACCCACCACATTAGACAAGATGCATTCAAAATCATCATGTCAACATTTTGTCTTGAAGACAGCTTCTCCTTATGTTTTCAGTCTAACATTTCATTGTAGAGGAAGATGCACAGGTTAGTCTAGCGTTAGTTGAACCATATAACTGAACGAAACTTAAGCATTTAAAACTTGAGTTTGACTTAAGTTTTTAATTGTGAAGACATTCTTATCCATATAGAAGTATAAAATATTATAAGCTGGTGTTAAATAGGGAGTTTTAACAGAAAGAAAAGAACAAAAAATTAGGTAAGAGTACTCTCCTCAAAATGTTTTTCTGGGTCTAAGCTTACCCACATATGTCTACTCTGGCAATGAGAATAAGTGACATTTGTCAGAAGATAATAATGATTCACAGGGCATATTTAATTATGGTAAAAGTGATGCAGAGCAGAACTTTCAGTCTTATGACAGCATGAATACAACAATAAATGAATGGTTTTAAGTCACAGAAGTCTGTCCTGGTTCAGATTATGCTCCACAAATCTTTGACAGAGATCTTTATTCACAGAGTGTTTACAAAGGCAATGCGTGGTTGTACTAATGTACAAGAGGACTGCTTGGCTGTGAATCACAATCAGTCCTCCGAGCGGTAATGAAATGAGACAACTGTAAATTATACAAAATCTGATACAAAGTTGTTGTTTTTTTCAGCACCAGAAAAGACAGAAAACAGAGGGAAAGGTTCCAGCCGCCTGTTTTCTGTATTAATGTAACACTGCTGTCATTTCTCCGTCAGTGCTGGAGCGCAGCGCCGTGACATCATTTCCACATGTTTTGAATGAATGTGGATGTAATGCTGTCAGCGACGGGCCTGCCAGGGGAACTGAGCGGCCCAAATGTTCTCCACATAAGCCGACAATCGCGAGGACGTTTTCGTGATGGAGATGATACTGCGGATTAGCAATCAATAACCGACATCATTTTTCAGCTCACACTTGAAAGGATAAGCCAGATGGTGGAATTGCTCAGACGGGCACGCTTTTCCCTGCGAGCCCTGCGACGGTGCAGTCTCCTCTGTTTGCACGGGGCGACCACAAACACATGCTACTCTTTAAAGGGGGTCCCTCTGCAGCGGATGTGTTTTTGATCATTTGTCATAACCGACAAAGAGGAGATTTGAGATAACCGCACAGCCATCCTACGTGTAGGCGTGTTGTAAAGTAACTCCATTTCATCTTTAATGCCGCACAGATTTAATTTCGTACAGAAATCACTTCGTGGAGGGACTTCTTAAAAACACACTGAAAAAGACTGAAAGATGGTGTCTGCTGAGCTGCTTGTTTGTGGTGATATTCTCAAAATTTGGAGCATCTTTGTCCAACTGCAGCAGCTCTGTGTCAGACCTCCATTAGTGGCGATCAAATGAAGCCCCCCCTCCTCCTCCTCCTCCTCTCGCCTCTGCGGACTGACAGCACATCTCAACATCTGAGAGTCCTGCTGACTGTGTTCTTCTTCTGTCTCGTCCCCAGACTGCTGCTCCGGCTCCACCCGCCTGCTGCTAAGAGCCGTCCAGCTGGGATAATTGGCCCCCCTGTCCACCTCTCTCTGCCTTTCACGCCGCCTGAAAGCTCGCCTTCGCGCATGCAGGGGATACTAACATGGCAGCTCCCCGTACCCCACCTCTCTGTTTGGCCTCTCATCCTCGCAGACTAACTGCACATTCATTTTCATTCCAGGGACTGTTCGGGCCGGGTAATGACGGCATCTGTCACTGGGAGCTGGGAGTGTCTTGTGACAGAATGGAGAAAAAGAGAAATGGAAATTAGCACACATAAAATAACAGAAAATAGGGAGAGATTCCTCCTCCAAATGCCCCCCTTCTGCCATTTGGGGAAAATGGGAAATGCCAGCTAATCCCTCACCTGATGACTCTATTTGAGATGTCTACATAAATCATAATGGTAAGGCCTACTAATATGGTTAACACTGTGTTACACTCTTGTATTTTACAGGATCTGGATGGTGCAGTAACATTATTAAGACTTTTCATTATCTAATTTGTTCACTCCTTATGACTGAAATTAGTATTTTATTCCACTCTGTGATCTAACAATTCAGTTCAGTTTATAGTCTGGGTCATATGCAAAGCAGTGTAAATAAAGTACATGACACCCAAGTCCATGTGGATCTATAAATACTCTATTTATATGCAAATACACAGATAGCCTAAATCTGTTGCTCTGAAAAAAATATTCATTTAATTGAGGTCACACTGATACAGGATATACACAGGATACACTGAGCTACAAGAAATGAATGCATGTGATCATTTCAACCTGCCAGCAGGAGAGAGGGCGACAAATAAAATACAGGAAGTAATTTACGGAAGTAATTTAAAAGACCGTAGAAGATCTGAAGATGTGTGCCAACCTTGGTTTTCAGCAGTGGTACAAGTAATCTGTAACCACAGTGACCACCAAAATGATTTTAAGACTAAAAGTGGCCATTCTGTTCATTTTACTGTTACAAAATCTGTTCACTTTTATTTCCTGCACGATCAAAAGAAAGTGTGTTTTAACATTTAACATATCTGAAATAGCCTGTGTGGTCTGAAGCATGTAGCTGAACAAAGACATGATATTCACTAAAGATTTTCCACAACTTTGTGAAGTTAATTTGTGGGTAAGGCTGTGGGAAATTTTAATGACTATCTTCAGACTAGATTAGTGGGAATTGTGATATAAAATCATATAGCAAAGATAAAAATGAATTGTCTCCGTGAGCAGTGCAGGCATGTAAACAGAACAAGTTCAAACTCAATACAACAAAATAATGTGTTCCCCCCCCTGAGGGAAGGGTGTGATGCAGAGTTTGAGAACATGATGGCAAACCTAAAGAATGTGATTTAGTTCATAAAGTAAAAATTTACACGTGAACGTTTGTCCACTTCTCCTCTAATAGCTTTCCACTTAATCAAACTGGTGTTACTTCTGTTCCCTGCTGCACAGGGTTGAGATTAAAACACTACCTGTAATATAAATGTGTATGTTTTTTTAGAAGCAGTTTTACAACTGAAAAGAAAAAGCTATAGCAAGTTGATGTGTTAGTTTCACTTCAAAAAAGCATCTGAACCAGAGATAATTACTTTGGTTTTGTTGCCATAAAACAAGATTTCCACTGAACTGTGAAGCCTTGTTACCACGTTGCTCTGTATCCTCAGACAGAGAGACTCCACACACTGTCAGTTTCATTTTTTCACCTTACCGTTTTACCTACTCAGTTTCTTCATTAGGTTAATATCTGGAAGTAGGCACAGTGGTAAGCATGACAGTTCTTGCATAGATGAAAAGATGTTGGCGCCCTGCTCTCATGTTTGAGTGTTTCTGCTGTTTGTCATTGACTGCAGCCCCTCGGGCTCCCCTGTGTTCTTGTTACTGCTCTCAGAGGAGCTGGTATGTCAGCACACTAAACCCATGCAACCTGCAACATTCAGTGAACCACAGCCAAAGAGAGGGTGAGGGCTGGTAAAGTAAATATCAGTAAAGGTCAGAGGGGAGGCCTAATGTTTCAACTCCTGCAGAGGACAACTGGGGAAAATTAACGCTGCATCCACTAAGAACTAAAATCGTGTCAAAGACAGATGATGTATAATTCCAGTCGGCAAAAACCAGCAAGATTAGAATCTATGGGACAGTATTCTAACTTTATATATTTATCAATTTTAAATGTACTGTATATTTTCTTTAAATTGCTAAGCTGATACTGAACATTTAATACTGCTGATTTGATTCAGCGTTCCTGCTTTCACATTAACCAGTAGGCTCTTGCTGCCACCTAGTGGACATGAGATGCATGCAGGGCTGACAATAAGAGTGGGCTCTTACAAAAAACATTCAACACAATTTTAACACAAGTGAAATAAACACTTTGGAAGCAGAGAGTAATTCAATATTATTTTTTTACTTAAAAATGTGTACATATAGTAGCAATTCTGACCCATGAAAACAAAAATGTAAAAATTCTTCAGTTTTAAAACAAAACAACTGTGGCCAGTGTAACAGTATCATTACCAAAAAAAAAAAAAAAAAACACCAGGACATGTTTAACAATTCTACATACAGGCCACACATAAAACATGGGCAAAAAAATACTCAAATTAAGAGCATGAATTGACAATTTCTATACAACATCCATTGTTGAGGACGATTTCTTTTTAATCAGCTCTGCTGTAGTCTTGTAATGGGATTCAGAGACTGCATTTTTCACCTCTTTTCAGTGTAGAAAACTGTGGCTCTATAGTTTGATAATGTCCAAGGCCAAGAAACAGTAAACAGTCAAAGGGATTTCTCCAATTGAGGTGGGAATGCATGTCATTAACAATTCACATATCAAAGTGAGGATGTGTTCAGATTAGATCACTCAAGTTCCTTGAACCGTGCAAACATGGCCTTCCGTACTGCTTGTTTGTAGGTGGCGTGGTCCCAAACTACGGGCTCTTTCTTTTTCCTCTGCTGCAGGGAAAAAGCGCAATGAGAGGTTAGCCAATAACCAGTAAGAAAAGCCCCACATGAAGTGTAGCAGTGAAAATAAAACTTCACACTTACCGGGACAGGTTCAGCTCCTAAACCAGGTCTTTCACTGACTTTATTCATCTCCCTAAGCATGAGAACAAACGGTTTATGCACAAATGTCCCAAATGAGACCACTTAAATACGTTGTTTCCCCATTTTTCCCTGTTTCAATAACACATTCAGTTAAATCACACCAACCTGGAGCTTCCAGCCCAGCTACTGTGATGCTGTGTCTGTTGGTGATGGTGTTTTCTTCTTTTCTGTTCTGGTGACCTGGAAGCTTCTTTGGCATTCAACTATAAAAGGGCACATTCTACCTTTAGTGATCAACCCACAACCTGATACGTTATTGATGTATTTCCTTACACCGTTAATTTCACTTACTTCTTTTTCCTGGTTCTCCAGCGCCTCCAGCTCCTTCTTTGACCTCCTGATCTTAAGGTGGATCTCCATATTTTGCTGTTGAGACAATACATTGAGTATTAGAGGCTGCATTTATAGGGTCACTGTCAACTATTGTTCATAAATAGGTTAATGGATAGTACTTTGTGCAGGTCCGAAAGCTGCTGGTGGCGGATCAGAGCATCCTTGTTGGGAAACTGTCTCCTACAGAGCAGGCAGGCCATCTTCTTCCAGTCTGTCAGCTTGTTGTCCTTGTCTTCAGACTGGCTCCCCTGACTGCTTTTAGATGCCTCCTCTTTATCTTCTTCAATCTCTTCATCACTTCCAGCTGCATAGTCTGACGCCAGCAGACCCAGAGAGCCCATTGGACGCTGCAGAAGCAAACCAGGTAAATGTTAAAAAGAACTGTAGCAATTTCTTAAAATCGTGTAAACAAAATACAGATCTAAACTGGTGCCTGAAGAAAGTAAACAAAGACCATGCAGTTAAAATATGAGCTCTGCAAAGCAGGCTGAACAGAAAGATTCTTACCTTTGATTTTTCATCTTTCTTAGGAGGCGCAAGGGGCTTCTTAAAAAGATCATCTGCACCTGAGATCTAAGGACACAGAAGAAGAACAAGGACAAAAATGATTGAGATATAATACATTAAGTTATAATATTTTTAAATTGTGCACAGATTAGATAATGTGTGGTTGTTCTCTAACCTTCCTCTCAAAGATAGCAAAACCAGCATCAGCCGACTTAGATTGCCTCTTTTCATCGTCCATTCCACTCCTCAGCACCGGTGATGCAGCTCGCACACTCTCCTTCTGTCGATTCTGAATCTTTGCCCAGCGTTCCATATCCTTCATGATCTGCAAATAACAACAACTGCCTTAAGTATCTCCCTTTATAAACGTCTGTATTTCATCTTTTGTGCAGTGTTTTTTTTTTTAACTGAAGTGCTACCTTAACAGCAGCGAGGCTTCTCGGCTTCTCTTCTTTGTTATCCTTGTCTTTGTCCTTTTTAACAGAGTCGTCGTCATCTTTCTTCTCAAGAGCTGCTGTAGATGCCGGGAAAGGCTCCGGAGCAGAGATGGCGGCGGAGACAGGGGCCGGTGCTGGAGCCGCTCCGGTGAGTGTCGGTGCCGATGGTTTCTTCATTTCCAGAGGAGCGTCTGCTGCTGGGTTGGAAAGAATGGCCTGGTCTTCGACGGTCATGGTCACAGGTTGGGTCTCTGCGGGGTTCCCTCCTGGAACTGGGATGTAGGTCTTTGATGCAGCATCCCAGTACATGTACTCTTGGGTTTGAGCATTGTAGAAATACTATACACAAAAATGGGGAAATGAGGAATGAGGAAGGGAAAAAAGGAGAAATGACAACCAAATCATGTTTGACACAATTCTGGTGGCTGCTACGTGAGATAAAACAACCATTATGTAGTTCCTAAAATGATTATTGATAATAATGATTTTAAAATGCTCTGAAATTATATTAATATCTTCAAATTTAACAGAGGGTTAAACGTTCAATAAATGTGCATGGGGATTCAATCGCTTCTAAATAGAGGTGGATTCGCTCCATTTATTTTCTCTTGTAGGTTACTGATTGCAGCACATTTATAGAATTTGGACCTACAGGCAGCTGCAGTGTTCTATAAACGCAGCCATTTCCACCATGATGACACCGTTTCTCTCTAGTTAATCTGGCCTACTCATAGACCAGGGACAGAGCCAGATCACAGCCTTGTTTTGGATTCTCACCCGTGAGCCAGGGTCGTAGTACAGCGTCGTCTCAGGATCGTAGTAGAAGCCTGAAGTGGCATCGTACAAATAGTTGGTCATGTCTGGAGTCTCAGAGCCTGGAGAAGTCAGGACGAATAAATGACATTTATATTACATTTGGCAGACACTTTTGTCCAAAGCAAAATGAAGATATAATAAAGCCACAGCAGATAAATAAGTATTTTAGAGAAAGTGCAGCGACACAGTTCAGTGTTCCTTATATTATATATTTAAGACCTTTTATCTGAAGTTCTTACTTTAAAATGTCAGATTTAAGTTACATCTAAGTGCAGACAACATGCAGGAGTGCAGGAGTGTTGGTAAAAATCACAATACACAGCTATACTAGAGTAGTAAACACTGGATTACTTTCATACCATAGACGTAGGCTTGTGATCCGTCTACGGCGGCCGTCATCTCAGCTGATTCTGTGGGCACATGGGGGCCAGCAATCTGGTATGACGGATCCACAGGTGGAGTCTCACCATAGCCAACGACCTACAAGGTGTTAAAGAAGATGTACGATTTGCTGCCTGGTTTTTAGACAAAATATCCACAGTTTTGTTTTTTGCTTTGTAACCTACCTGTCCAATGTTGGGGTCTGATGCCAGAGCAGGATTAGTGCTGCCCATCATCAAATCACCTGGTGGCAAAAATGTGACATTATTTCAAACAGTTGTATGTTTAAGCTTAGTGATAATAAACAGTAACTTGATTGTTTTAACAAGTTTTAACCAGGATTTGTGTCTGAGCAGGTCTCACCTTGCATTCCAGCAGCGACACCAGCAGGTGGTTGCAGAGGTTGCATGTACAGTGGAGGTGGTGGGAATGGCTGTTGTTGTTGCTGCTGCTGCTGTTGCTGCTGCATGCCAGGTGCAAAAAACAAAAAAATAAATCACATGTCATCTGAGAGCTCTCACCATCCTCTTCTCCTCCTCCTCTTAATAACTTTGCAAAACAATATAATTAAGACCACAACTTACCCCCATCATGCTGGCCTCAGGTGGGTACCCTAGGATTGAACTGTTTGGTTTATCAAAGTCTCTTCTGAAGCTGAAACAGATGAAAAATCAGGAACAAATGAGAAAACATCTCTACTAGATGATGGCTGAAAATCTTTGTAAAATGGTGACTTACTTTTGGTTCTTCAGGGGTTTTGCAACTTCAGCATAAACTCTGACTCCATCGATATAGAGGGGTCTGGGTTTAGTGAGGAGCTCAACCAGACGTGTCACTTGCTGCAAAAAAACGACACATTGGTTACTTCCTGGGAAACAGTGGACAAAGGTGGTAATGACTGAGCAATCATATTTTTACTTACCTCATGTGAGTCCATGTCAACAAAGCAGAAGCACTTGGCTCCTGGTGGCTTGGCTTTGACTAGGCGAACATTTCTTTCATCCAGGTACGCAAAGGGATCCAAGGCTTTCAGGATAGTCTCTACTGTGGTGGTGGGCTTCACATTTTTTATTATCATGGCTGTGAAGTGACACAGGGGAAAAATATAATATATTTAATATATAATAATACTATATATTATTTACCATACTTAGATTAATTACAACAACACATAAAAAAATATATTCACTGCCATTTGCTTTAGAGAACAGCCAGGAGCTTAAGACAACATACTTTTGCTGTCTTTAAAGACAGAGTCAGACTTCTGTGAACTGTGATGAGGAAGGTTGCGGTTGCCCCAAGACTCTGACTGCTGCTCGGTTTCTTGTTGTTGGAGCTGTTGGTCCACCTGCTGCTGCCAGGCCTCCGGAGTCAAGTCAGAGCTACGCTGCCACTGGCTGTGGGACAAAGGCTCACCAGGCCCTTTTGGTTTGGATCCGTTCAAGTTGGTCTTCAACTCATCTAAAGGCGCATCTGGTCTGGGCAACTGGGGCTCCTGGAGTTGAGGTACATTGTGATCTGACTCCTAAATTATAGAGACAGGAAGGAAGGGGCACTTAGTTAATTTTAAACTGTACTACAGTAAACAATATGGTAAAGGTATACTGTATTTGGTGAATAGATACCATGAATTCTCAAATAGCGGCTCAGCCTTTTTGTTTTTACTTAAGCTGGGAAAGCCAATTAGTGGCTACTAGTCTTTATATCAGTTTTCGCTCATTTAACAAGCACAATACATTTAATTGAATTTAAGAAAAAAGTCTTGTTTTCAACTGTGCTCCAATTTGCCCCTTTAATTTGCTGTTACAGTGGCTTTAATTTTATTATGCCTTTATTTGTGACCAAATCACTATTGCAACACTGGCTGTTGTTTGTGAACGTTGGGTTGGCTATAGAATAAACAATACATCATTATTTTCTGTCAGCACACTCACATGAACACTTTGTTCACGTTCGTCTGGCTGGATGTACTTCATGGATGTTGTTCTAGTGCCAACCTTTAGGGATCCCTGAAAGAAAAACAGAAAAGATCAATCAGCATCATACAACACAGGTGAGATATCTTAAAAAATACCAATGACACCCAACATGCACTGTGGCAGGTTTAACCCTCCTCTTCAGTGTTGAGGATCAAACGGGCAAGCCTTTAGGGTGGTGTACAAAGCCCAAATCGAGGATCATGCTTCACACAGACTGTATGCCCCCATACTACACTAAATAGTTTAAAGGGAACTACAAATTAGGACTGCGACTAACGGTTATTTCCGGTATCGACTAATCTGCCGATTACCACTATCAATTCATCGAGTGATCATTCGGTCCAGAAAATGTCAGAAAAAAGTGTAAAGTGCCCGGCACGATTTCCTGAGGCCCGTGGTAACATCTTCAAATTGCTTGCTTTGGATGATAGAAACCCAAAGATAAGCAGTTTTTTTTATTACACAATACAAAGGAAAGCAGCAAATCCCCAGAACTCACAAAGCTGAAAGTAGGGAATGTTTGAAAATTCTGTTTGAAAATCACTGAAATTATCAACTGATTATCAAAATAATAGCAGACAGCATAAACCAAACACAAAACACCATTCCATAGTGTCAAATGAGAACCACGGTTCAATACCAATAATATTGTAAAAGCAATACTTCCAAGACTAAACTGCATTAGTATGAGAAATTAAAAATTTCAAACAGAAATTCTAAATGTACTTTGCTAATTGGTTGTACTGTGTTTAACATCCATAACTCTGATGTCGGCTGTGCATCTCAAAGATGGATTTAAATCCACAGTAGTTCATTCCAGAGTATATCATTTGCACAAAACAGAATTAACCATTAAAACCACAAATAAAGCCATACCATGAAGTGCAAAGCAAAAGCCATCCTTTATCATTCATGGCAGGATATTTCAATCTTTTATGATATTAAAATAACCAACCACAGAAATACAGGCATCATCTAGTTTTTATCCTGAGCAATCACAAGCTGCTAACATTGGCCAACAACCCCATCAGAAGTCCAAACTTTTATAGACACGATGAAAGCGCATCAAGCCTGGTCACAGTTGAGGACTTTGTTCATTGTCTCAAGATGTGCATCCACAAATTACTCAGAGCAATTCAAAGGACAGTAGAAATCCTGGTGTACAAACTTCACTGACGATGAGTTCAAGAGAATACCATCAAGAGGACACGCACTCTTCTGGAAAGTCACAGATGACTGAAAATGCCTTGAACTGGTGAAAGAACAAAAGGACTTCTGCAGAGACCTAAAGATAACAAGAGTCTTCAGCCACACTGGTGGCTTTCTGAGGCTGCAATGTTCGTTGTGAAGAAAATCAAACTGTTGACAAATTAAAATGTTGACTTGATGGAGTTAGATAAAAAATTAGGGATCATCAAATTGTACAAAGACCACAAATGTCGGCTAAAGCATACCATAATCCATCCAACACTTGAGCACTCAATTTCACCCTGAGCCACAAATTTGACTTCATAGTGGAGCTACAGGGAAAGGAAAAATGTATGCCAATCCATCTAGGGGATATAGTGATACTTAACTGCATAAGTTAAAAATTTGAACAGCTGGTAGCTCTAGATGGAAAGTCAATGGAACAACCAAAGTTATGAGGATTCCCAGGAACTATGAATAGCTGTACAGAATATCCATCCAATGGTTGTGAAGACATTTAGTCAACCTCCTAATCAAGCAAGCTGGCTTCATACTCCAGGAACCATGAATATATTACCAAAATTAACAAGAATCAATGATAGTGGCTGAGATATTTCAGTCTGCACCAAGATGTTGGACCATCCAAAATCATCCATAGAGCCATGCCGCTAGCATAGCCAAAAACTCCCAAAAGAAAAGTAGGCCTGAAAATTATACCACAGTATCAGCCAGATCACTAAAATATTTTTCCTGTCCCAACATTGATTATTTTTCAAAGCTGCTTCTAGATTGTTCTTTAAAAATATAGTCATTTACTCCTGCAAAGTAAGCTACCAAACTGTAACCGCAGTCTTCTTGGTCCGGAAACACAGCGGGGGTGTCAGAGTGTAGAGGGCTCTGGCGGAAATGTTTTAATGTGGCTCAACTTTTACTGAACCACAATGCATCATCCTTCAGAACGGATGCTGCGGTGGCCAATCAATTACATACACATTCCTGATTGGTTACTTTGGAACACGTAGCAGTATTTCTACAGCTAATATCACAAATGTCACAAGTGAAGAATAATTGAGGCCATGATCATTTTCCAAGATTGTAAAATCCTGTCCAAGCACAAGTATTTTGGAGTCTCATATGTCTTCAATCATACAGATCCTATTCCATGTCTTATCTGTACCTGAAACAACACGCCCCCATCAACCAACCCCTTGCATTGTTTTAATGCAGGGCTGTTTTCAGCCTGAGCAGCCATACGGGTGCGGAAAATGTTCAAAACTGCAGTTGCTCCCGTATGGACAGACGTTTCTTCACACGCCCCGAAAAGCAAAGAGGAAAATAATATTTATGGAGACTTAGAAGTGCTGCATGCGGTAACAATTTCAGCCAATTATCTTTGATACAAAGGCTCACAACACAGGAACTGGTGGCTAAGTACAGTACCTTCATTGTCAATACCATAGTAAAGTCTTCCTAAAATTTTAAAACCTCTGAACTGTAATCCATTTCAGGGTTAGGCAGTTTGGGGTCTGAACTGAAGAAATTAGGATTAGTAGAGCAAGTAAACAAATGGGAGGGAAACCTACTGTGTCTGTGCACATACACAGTTGAAAATGATTAATTTCCTAAATCTTTAAGTGCCAGACAAGTAAACTAATAGTATAAGGACTTGGTGGATAACTTTAATAAGTAAATTTAATAAGTAAAAAATTACTATAATAATAAACTTTCGGTTTAAAATATTAGCATCTATAAATGTCAACAACTGACATCTTAATATCCTTAACCAAAGTAAGGTCACTAAAAGTAATGGCATCCCCTTCCCAGACTCTCTCCCTCCCCTGTCTACTAAATGCCCTCTCAACCCCTCATAATCCTGATGGGAGAGACGGCCATCGTAGAGTGACGAGGATGGGCCACCTTGTTGGACTCCATGAAGTGGACTGCATCCTCGAGGTTTAAAAACTCCACATAGGCCGTATCGTAGCTGTAACCTGGGGACAGCATTTGAAATACAGATGGGTTTTTGTTAGTCAATGCCAGTAATGACAGTCACCCACTGAAACATGAAAAACAGTTCGTGAATACATCGAGATCAGAGCGACATTTTTACACCATTACTGACACACATACCTTTTCAGGAAAAAAACATTTTGTTTATGCTTTTTTTTTTCTGTTTAGTCTTCTGATGACTGATGTCATATCAGACTTTGCCAAGAAAAACTTTGTTAAAGCCAAGCCTTAAAAGACAGATATTCCAGACCAGTGGAAGTGAACAGCGCTGTGTGCACCATGGAGACAGAATAATGTACTATTCATGTTTATATCAAATAAAAAAAAAAAAAAGACACCTCATATCTCTTTCTGTGAAGGACATTTTGATATATTTCTGCAAATGGACGTCCTTTGATACAATAATCTTCACAAAAAGGCTTGGCACCATCATTTGAAACCATGTCTACAGCGATCCAGTGTGGAAATGTTTAGTTCAGCGGGATGAACAAAGCTCTAACAAGGCGGTCTCCATTTCAGGTTTGTTGGCATTCTTTAGTACTTAGATAAAGTGTCCCTGAAGGAAAAATACATTGAGTCACTTGTCACACATCTTTTGTGACTGACACTGAAATCACTCTCCAAAGCTCCTAATGTTGAATCCTTTGTAAATCCTCTTATTGTTGACGATGGCCCCACATCCTTAGACATGGATAGCACATTAGAAAGCGAGTTCGCACAAACCACCAACAATAAAAGCAACCAAGAAAAATGAAAGAATGCGGAGTTTCGAAATGTCGTAAAAGCGAAATATCGAGGGACATTTTAACATTCGATTGCCCCAAACCATTCCACAGAGAAACGTTAATTCTTACCTGGCACCACATTTTTGATTTTCATCCCCTGCATTGGCACGCCATCACGGACAGCAAAGGCACCAAGAATCTGCGAAGGGAACATAAAAATGAGTTACGCCATGGCTGCCCAAATGATACCCATATAGTCTAGTAGCCATAATAATGAATACATGAACGCATGTGTGAAGTGAATGAATGAAAGCATAAAGTCTCTTTACTGTTCAATTATTACCTGCTCCATTGTGGCAGTCTTTGGGATACCAATTATGGAAATCGTATTGGAAACTTTGTCCTCCACTGATGCGCTCCTGTAATCTTGATCCTTTTACATAAAGTTTAATCAAAATTCTGGTTATGAAACATCAAAATATTATAATAAATGCAAATACAATTGTGAACAAATACAAACAAAATAAAGATACACCTACCTGAGAACCAGCCTCACTAAATTTTGAAGGTGTGATTGGTTTTGACTCTTTGAATGAGTTTCTCTGGTGCTTGAAGCTCCTCACGTTTGTAATCAAAAGCCCTCCCGGATCCTGTTCTGTAATCGATGTCCCTGTAGTCTTGGTCTCTCGTCTGTACGGTGCTGCTGCTTTGAAAGTCACGTTCTGCCCCCATCTTACCCCTGGCAGGTCCCTGATTGTGGGGGACATCTTTCAGCCCTTTGAAGCAATCGCTTGGCACCTGAAGCTCATGTGGGGGCTGATTCTTCTCTTTAAGGTAAGGGGGCCTTTCGTCATGATTTGCTTTATTCTGACTGTGCTTGGGGTCCCTTTCTCCAAGCCAGTGCTTATTCTCATTTTCTCTCCCAAGAGGGCCAGTAAGAGGACTTATTTCTGGCAGTGGGTGGTCTTGTGGAGCTTTTCTGCCCATTGATTGCAGATCCATAGCAGGAAAGTGGTCACCGTGTGGAAAGCCGACATCTTTCCCTGGGAATTCGACAGATGACCTACCCCTTTCCTGAAATGGAGGTGGTTCTCTAACATTCACGTCTCTGCCAAAACCTACAGGAAATCCAGGTTCAGGGACACCTCCCATACCTTTACCCATGTTTAAGAACGTGTTCTTGTCCTTTCGACGGTTCTTCCATTCCTCTGCAAGAGTCATTTCTTCACCACTTCGATAATCCATAAGAGGACTGCCACTTGAATCTGGATAGTCTCTCTCTCTGGCTTCTGCGCCCATAAACTCTGATCTTGGAGGGCCAGCAACATCTGAAGGCATGTCTGACCTTGCCCTGTCAGTTGGAGGGACATCATTGTTTCCAAATCTTAATGGAGATCGATCCCTACCCCTGAAATCAGCTGATGGCCCGAGACGATTCCTGAAATCCATATCAGAATCAAATCCCCCTCTTGGATTGAAAGGTGGTCCCCCTCTTCTGTCAGTGTCCATCATTCTCCTTTCACGTGGAGGTATGTCCATATCATAGCGATCAGTGTCAGCCATGCCCATTGGGGGTCTGTCACGCATGTCCCTAAATCCATCATTTCGCTCCATTCGGTCCATGGGAAACCCTCTTCTTCCGTCCATATTAGGATTGTTGAATGGTGGCATGTCGTAATGAAATGACTCTCTGTCTCTCATGTCCATGAATCTGCTGTTTGGTTCCCGAGGTGGCATACCCCTCCCTCCCATGTCTACTGAGTTCCTGCCTGGCCCCGGGAAATCTGGAAGAAGTCATCAGTTTCTCTCTGATGGTGGTTTCATAGTGCCTTCTGAGACTGAAGTCGGGCTCGTCTCCAGGTCTGAAAAAATCCCTGTTTGGCTCTCTACCTCGCATGTCACGAGGGTCCATATCGCGCCCCCTGATGGGTGGCCCATCCATCCTCCTCATGTCCATTGGTGGTAGATCTAGAGGTCGCGGGCCCATATGACCCATGGGACCCATGTTCATCCCATCCCTACCTCTAAAATCAGGCATGGGACGATCTCTGCCGCCAAACATTTCTCCACGGTGATCACCACTGGAACATACACACTAATATGTTAGGCAAATGATTTGTTTGAAATGCACTTAACCGCAGGGCAGTGCGTACAACAACATAACTTGAAGGGTGAAAATATTTTTTCCCCAACCAATAAAAGGTTTACAGAGGAGTTGGAAAAGACAGAAAAACAGAAAACACAGGGGGGAGGTGCAGGAGGCAGAAATGTGAGAACATCTTAGGGCTAAATATGTGCACAAATATAGGCACTTGATGACTTAAGTACTTAACACAACAGGATAACAATATATATACTACACCATTTCAGTACCTCTTTATAAAAATCGTATTTATCATGATACTGATTCATTTAAAGTTAAACCAATACATGACTGTAAGATGCTTGCTTACCGAAAGGGTGGTCCTCCCCGTGGTCCTTGCCCTGGTCCCGGTCCATCCCACATATTTGCAGGTCAATATCTAATCTGGAATCAAAACGTAATCATCATTTCATGAGGGCACATGAAAGCACCACCTCCCATCACAATATCACTGATAACAGCTGGACTTTTGACCGCACAGACCCAAATTAAGAGTTATAGTAACCAGTTGAGCACATGGCCACAAAGGGATCATTTATGTTTTTATGTGTGATCAAAACATGGCTGGTTAGCTCAAGCCGGAGGTCAGTAACAGTGGGTGGCGTGATTGTTAATGCTGACGGACAGAATAAGACTGGCCCTCTAATTATAGCCACAACTGGGCCTTCGGTATCTACGCCACAACGTAAACAAGAGACGATGGAGTTAAAAATGACTGTATGGCATCAAACAAAACAATTCAAGGGGACGGTCACATTGCAATAAAAACATAGGAGCGACAAAATCAGAGAGATAAAGACCCCCATCAGCATCGTCAAATATCATTCAGAGGGCGACGCTACCGGAGCTAACTTGGCTAACATTAACATTAAAAAGCCGGTATTTCTTTCCAGGCAACGCCCTTTAAAAGGCACAATACCTCACCGGCTACATTTCACAACTACCTCGAAGATATTACGTCTTTAGGACCTACCTTCCCTGCTTGTTTTTGGGGCCTTGGTGCTGATATTTCGGGTTTTCGCTGAGGCCGTCGACGGCTTCTACGAGCAGATGACAAATGGAGGCGGTCGGGCTCCTTTTCTTCTTCTTCTGTTGCTGCAGAGGAGGCGATGCGAACCACACGACGTGGGGGCGAGCTGCTGCCACCCAGCGGTCATTAAGTGCAACCGCTGTTTGATTTAATGCACAGCCAGGATTTTATTTATAAAACAACAATAATATAATTTACAGGTATAATGTTTTATCTTGCAAAGATACATAAAAATGCCACCATGTGACCGATATTTAAATTTTTGAAGTCTTAGTGGTCTAATCAGTGCAAGGACTTAATATAACATTCATCAAATGGCTGTCTCTTTGACATACAACAAAACCTGTAAGATCACAGTTTTTTATGAGTGAAATCAAAATTTTTAAAAAACTTTTCCACTACTCTAATTTATCACGGTGTAGTTTGGCTAAAAAGAATGCTGTGTATTATATCAGTCCTGTAAAGCCATAGCAAAGCTTAACCTTGGCTGGGCCATTTGATAACATTGAAAATATATTATCTGTACATGTCACATGCAATATTCAGTCTCTGAGTTAACTGACATTAATTGCAGAAAATCTTGGTTTTATGCCCATTGAATATGATATTGCCTGTTAATTTTGCTCCAATATGAGCCCTCAAATGCCAAACAGCTCCTCTCAAATAATCTGCGTTGATTAATACTCAAACAGATCTCTTCTTTAAAGTATTGACATTGAAAAGTAAGTAAAAACATAGTCACTTATGCTATTCTTAAGATTGTGGTGACTGATAATAATAAAAACTTTATGAAGGTGATGGTCGGTGGAGTGACTTATCTATATAAATACTCGTGTAATATTGTCAGTGAGGGACAGCTTAAGAAAAATGTCACAGGTTCGGCAATATTAGTATTGCTCATTTTATTCATTCACAAGCGTTGTAGCAACCCGTTAGCTCAGCTAAATGTTGCTAAATAAACACATAAATAAAAAAATACACATGTATACAATGCAAATATACATAGTCATACAGTATATGGACTCAGCTATAAACTCTAAAATTTACTAATTACAAGTGACAGCACAACAGCGACAGCTAAAACATCACTCCATATACGATGCTCTAAATTTAGTTTTCTGTGTTTTAATCTAAGTGTGAAAGAGGACAGAACACAAGTATCAATACAGCAGCGTAAACCGAAACAGAAGAGCCAAGGATACCAGCTAAAACATTTCAAAGAAATCAGTAAGCAATTATAATCAAGTTGTTTCTTTTGAAACATTTCAGTACGTTACTGCAACAAATATTAAGGCACTTAAACTTAAAAATATGCTTTCTTGTTGCCGTAAAATTGTAAGTTGATTGACGTTTTACAGCACTGAAGTTAAACCAGCTGGTATCAAGTTTTGGTGTTAAGTTGAATCCACTAATTAGTGATACATTATGTATCTCATAGTTACCTAATAATAAGTAGTTACCTATAGGTAAGTAGTTAGGTATTAGGTATTAGGTAGGTATTAGGTAAGTAGTTACCTAATAAGAATATATTAAAGTCATTAGTCATAGCTAAATATCTCTGCTGAAAATGTATGTCACTGTAAATGTATTCCAATTCATTGTGTCTTAGGAATTAACTTAAATATGCATGTAGTAAAGTATTTTAATACATTTAGTACATTTAGCAGGAACTAACTAACTAATAGATTCACTTAATTTCAAACTTTGATATGATCAGTACCAAATCTTTCAACTCATAATTTTATTTCACAAGACAGGAACTCAGGGTTGAAAGTTCTGAAGCTGAAAACTAGCAATTTGTTAAAACAGACAAATACACCTCTATACAATGAACTGATGAAGAAAGATAAGTGGATTTCACTAGATTACACTATGAGTTTTTACAGTTTTCAGGGAAAAGGAAACAACAGAAGAGCTACTTTGCAACTAGCTTTAAAGGGACTTTTACACAAAATAACAAGGGAGAGTGGAGAACACTATTCAATAGACCAATCAGTACAGAAGGCAAAAATGAAATGAAATGCTTGGCGGTGGTGAAATAATTCTGCAAACTGGGGGATAGTCGAACAGCATAGACATGGTATCATCACGCCAAATTTATTGGCTCTACTGCACATGTGCTTGTTGGTTGGCAAGGGTCCTCTTCTTGTATTTTGTTTGGCGCCTAGTCTCCCTTCCTTTGTGGCAACATTTGGGGAACGTCGCCATTGCACCGTGCCTGTGGCTGCTCTTCCTGTCTGGCTGCACTGGGCAAGGAGAGTGCAGAGATGGTGGCAGTCTGTGTGTCGGGAGCCTTTTCACTAAGAGCAGCCTTTATGCTGGCAACACCATCGCTGCTGCCGGCTGGAGGAGCAGGAGCGCCGCCGGGTGTGTTGGGGTCGGCTGCAGCTCCTGCAGCCCCGGAATCGCCCTGCTCAGACGCTCGAAGCCTCTTCATGAGGGTGGTCACTCGAACAGCTTTCTGTGAGTAATTAAAAGTGAGTTCAGATTAAGTGATAGCATAAACTTCACCCATTAACACACAAGGAAGGACTTTGACTGAAACAATCATATTTTTACAAAAAGTATATGGGCTGATCAAACATTGGTCGTGGATCAACTTCCACTTTGACAACTTTTTTTTTTTATTTTAGCAGTGTTTTTTAAGCTAAACACACAGTCTCCCTCTGGAGTGCATACTTGCTTACTTCAAGCCTCAGTAGGGATAGATCACCAATAGCATACAAACAATAGGAACAAACAAAAGGGGAACAAACATGATGTCATCATGTATGACTACTGTCACTACTATCATACTTGCCATAGTTCTTAATAGCAGAGAAAAAAAGCATTCATATTCACATTTACTCAGTTAAAATGGAGGTAATATTGTGAAAAAAATAATGTCATTTATTAATAGTAGATCAAATCCCAAATATTTCAATATTACAGTCCTTCTAGTTGGAGACTTGGGTTGTGATCTTGAACATAACAACCATTTTATCTAGCATGTGTAATTATAAATGATATCTTGGCTTAAATGTATGAGATATATGAGCAGTAATACCTTCCACTTGGCTTTGGCGAAGTTCTTTTCTATTTGTGCACAAACACCATCCTTGATGTTCTTGTCTGAGGCAGCATTTCCGGAAATCCTAAGAGCGGCAACAAAAGCACGTCATTATATTGATGGCACTAAGAACACTGTACCTAACTTGAATTTTGTTTGTGTGACCATTTATATTTGATTAACTTCTTCTTTTTATTTTTTTACCATTCATGGGCAATAGCCTCCTGTGCAGTCAATCGCTGATCTTGGTCCACTTCCATCAAAGACGCCACTAAGTTTTTGGCTGTAAAACAAAATTCAGATTCCTGTCTAACATGCAAAATACACTTACTTTCATACATTTTAATAGACTGATTATCTCTTACCAGAATCAGAAATGTCATCCCAGTATGGTGAATCAAATTCATAGTCCCCGGACAAGATTTTTAGGAAAAGGTTCTTATCACCAGAGTCATCTTCGTCAGCGGCATCATCATAGAAAGGAGGGTTTCCAGACAAACTGTTGAGTTGGTGGAACAAGAGCATTATAAGATAATTAATTTTTTGTTAAACTCACATAAATATACTGGTGGGCACATTACTGGAAACGTACAGTATATACATGATGACACCTATGGCCCAGCAGTCCACAGGTCTTCCATATCTCTGTCTCCCAACCACCTCAGGAGCTGAAAGCATAAAAAAGCTTTGAGCATTTGGCAAACATGTTGTAGCTTTATACTAATCGATCGATATTTGTTTCTGTTGTGTGAATAGTAACCTATCAAATGAACCTAATCTGGTTTTGTGTCGCTTACCGAGATACTCTGGAGTCCCACATGGGTCCTTAATGAGTCCGTTTTCCAGTTTCGCCAACTGGAAGTCGCTGATGACAATTTTGGAGTGCTTCAAACGATTAAAGTACACCAAGTTCTCCAGCTGCATGAATAAACAAATAAAGATTTATTAAACTGGAAACCAAAAGCAGTCACTCATATATGCCTTGTTTGGCCTGTGCTGAAATGCTGCTATGTTTCACTAGGTGTCAGCAGTGTAATATACCTTAAGATTTCTGTGGACAATTTTCAGAGAGTGCAGGTAAGCTACAGCTTCCAACACCTGCCTCATGACATTGCTCGTGTCCCTCTCAGAGTAGTATCCTTGATCTAAGATCCAGTCAAACACCTCTCTGCCGGTAGCGCTGAAGAGACGAGACATCCAGATTAAATGCATGTCACTTGTTGATGACAAAAATGGGGAAAAAAAACATGAAATGTCACATGTTGAATTAAGCATCGGTTTTATGCGAGCTGAGGAAGTGCAGTGGATGCCAGCCTACGCCAACATTTCTCAAGTGGTTCTGATAATACTCACAGCTCCAGAAAAAGGAAGTACTCTTTCTTGGTTTCAAAAGCATCAACCAGCTGGAGGATGTTATGATGTTTTACCCTTTGAAAAGCAGGAAAAGATTGAGGAGGGTAATAGGAGGGGAGAGAGAATGGAGGGATGTGAGCGGGGTTAAAATGAGCAATAAACAGAGTCAATGAGCAGTACAAGCTATAGAGCAGTCTCATGCCATCCTTTAAGGATAGTAAAGGTAAAATGATTTTCTGATAAGTACACCAGACATTTTTTTACATTCTTTGAAAAAAGCACCACAATCACACCCTGTGAGGATGAAATTCTAATTTCAATTTTGAAAGTTGATTAGGCCCAAGTTCACCTGGGTAATTACAAATCACCATAATTATATGCAATTTCAGGCTTTTGGATGCTTAATGATAATCACACTAACTTATTTTCCAGCTTACTTAATTCTGGGCCATGCATGTTGATTATTAGTATAATAGCCTTTAATTTTTTAGCGGATCTGTTGGCCCTCATAATGGATTTTTCTTGGTGCAAATGTGACTAAATAGCAAAAACAATTAATTCCCAAGACATTGCTAATATTATAATACCACGCACCTCAGTCTCTTTAACAAAACATAATTTTAAAGGACAAGGCTGGTGATATTCTATATTTCTGTCATTGTTAACAAATCCAGTGAAAAGACCAAAACCAAAAATACGTTTGTCATTTCATACTCTTTGACGTCCATGGCACTCAGCCACAAACCCATTCTATATTCTAGTTTATGCTATTGAAGACATAAATAATAGTAAAAAAAAAAAAAGCAAGAGGTAATGAATGACCCTAATAAAAAGAACAAAACAAGGTGGGCAGTGTAGTTTTTAGCAAATGTTACTCAAACAGAAGCAATTATGTGGAGGAATATTGCAACAGGTCGGTGTATGTGGCTTTGACTAAAAAAATATTCAGTGTAATAAAGGGACATGTCATCCATGTCAGACATGTGGCTCACTGATGTTTTTCATAGTTTTTGGATAACTCCAGATTTCTATGGCACAGAGCAAAATAATCACAGTCAGTACTTGTTAGCAGGATCAATTCATTGCTGTTTTTTTTGCCTTTCAGTAATAATACTAAGAACATCTAGAATATCACCAGACTATATACCAGACTTATCCTTTAAATTATGTGAAACAGGAAACTATGGACATTAGAAAATTGTTTAGTTGCACAGTGAAAGTTGCATGAGAATACCAGAACTTTACTAAGCACACTATTGTGTATTACTATTAGAAAGCATTAACCTTGAACCTGAAGAAGGAACTTTGCTGATCATTTGTGATCGCACACTGCCTCAGACATGTAAGCTCTATAATGGGAAAACTTCACTTACATCTTTAAGATCATTATCTCATTCTTGGCAGCTTTCCTCACTTTCCTGCCATCTTTTTTGAGGAACTTTTTACAGGTGTACATTTTTAAAGGTGTTTCTATCCTTCGCCCGGAATATCTCACAAAACTCCTCGCTGTTAAAAAGAGAACAGAGGAAGAAACATACATCATAATTAGACATCATATTTCTTATAAATATTCACATGCTTATCAGCATAAAAAAAGATAGAGGTACTCACGATTTGACGATTTGCCCGAGGTCATATTTGTCGGTCACCTCTGAGGGATTGTTGTAATCCTTCTTCTCGCCGAGTGTCAGACAACCAAATGGCATGGCAGCTCGTGCCCTAGCCAGGGACTGTCCTGCCACAACACAACCTGCCAACAATATGCGGCGTGTTAGATTTACGCGAACAGCACGACATCACTTTGACAAACGTACATCTGCGCAGTATAAAGAGGATCTGAACACAGGTGAGCGCCTGAATCCCAAAAACCTGACGCTGTAGTCCCATTACTGAATAACATAACACAATATGACTGTAAATGTATTGTTGTAATAAACTGTTTCATTAATGATAATATGAATTGAAGAAATTGCTGCTCAGTGATGGCCCTTTACACAAAATGAATGCAGTAAATCAATGCACACAGTTGTAGAGGAACAGTTTGGGAACATGATTCCTTCTTTCTCCGAAACCTTTTCGGTCATATATCTGAGAATAGGTAAGTGTAATTGAGCTTGTGGGAGCAAATTATATCAATTTACGACAAGAGCGCAACAACATATAAAATTTGGCTTTCCAATAACATAATCTTCTTCCGTGAACTCTGTCACACTGCTGGGCTTGTTTCTTTCCACTCTGCAGTGAGTCAGCTACTGCAGCAGCAACAGCAACAACAGTATTCATCTGTCTACTTTTTACAGTGAAGAATATTCAGATGGACTTGACCCTGTGTGGTAGCTGTAACTTTTGTCTCCTCTTTTTATATTTTTAAAGACTCTTGAAAGTTGAGAAAGCTATTAACACCTCTGCTCTGGAGGAATAAGCGTAGAAAAAGTTTTATGTTTTAATTCCTGATAGCAATGCAGTGGTAGAGTGAAAACACTGCCTACAGTTATAATGACATGCACACTGTACTTCAAACTCGCTGCAGTACTCACATTCACTGAGGTACAATGGAACAGTCAACGGAGAGCAAAAACCTTACTTTAATGAAGTAGACATGGGGGAAAATGTGGGAAAATTCAGCACAAAAATATTAATTACAGTCTACCATATATATGTATGATCACATTATATTCTATTAATATACAATCAAGCTGTAACACCAGTAAAACAAGTGCTACAATTTAGAGTAGCCTGCTTTGAAAGCGGGCATATGAAAAACTCTTGTCTCACAGTATAGATATTGTTTAGTTTAGATGAAGTACCATTCATTTTTGATCTCTTAAGGAACTTAATCTATAAAATAAAAGACAGGGTTATCTATTTGTGGCTAAACCTGTGAATTAATACCCGACAATCAAAGTACATGCTCACTTTTGTGAAAGTCATATTGCCAAATTGTCATATTGTCAAATACTGCAATGGAATCGAGCTGCATGTCGATCTGCAACATTGCACACAGACTAACTTACACACCCAGACATTTTACTGTAAAGGGGTAAATCCCACAATTTTAATAGCAGTTTGAATAAATAATACCCTCTCACTCAAACTCGGTGGTCACTATGCTGAATCACAGCTGGCTGCTGCTGTATATCTGGGCAAACTTAAACATAAATAACAGCAAATCCTTGCATTCAACACAACATTTCTAACTGCATACAACAAAAAGCCCGTTAAATAAAGTTCACCCACATGAAGTATTTTCAACACGTTTCTATGCCAATTTCACAGTCTCAATAAATAAATAAATAAATAACTCAATAATTAATAACATAACCCTGCTGCTTTTTTTGCCATGAAAACTGGAGAACCACCATGGACACAGAGTGATCTAACACTGGCTGATTTGCCATAACATGTTTTTCTGAGTTGGCTTGAGCAACAAGCATCTTCGATGCTGCATTTAGTTAAATCAAAAATCTACTCCACTACTAACTTTCTGGCAGTGTGTTAAGTAAAATAAAATTAAAAAAACACAACCGCAAGCATTAAAATGAGTTTCTAGTGAACCCTTTTGTTGTATAATTCAGGGGGGCTTGAATTGCTGCAGCTGCATAGAAGAATACTATACAGGTCCACAGCAGCTAAATATTACTGGTGAAATAGGATGCTTGTATGGAAAACAGACCCAGTTTTTTGGCAGGCCTTGCAACAGAAATGGCAGCCGGCACAGAAGAGTGGGAGTAGAGAAATTCTGACTGAGGTGCTGTCTGGAGCCTCAGTCAAGACCCTATCAGAGGCAGAGATTTCTCCCATCCAGTAATAAAAGAAAGAGGTCGTCTAATAATGTAAAAATGGAATTTGAAGAATGTTAAGAGGATGCTTTGTGCCTCACTACTGTTTATTAATCGCAAGCAGCAAAGCGAAGGGTCTCATGCGGAAGATCTCGTTTTTATCATGTAGTGAATTAAAAAAGAGCCCTTTAGTTGGAGAAAGTAGGCTGCGTATACAGTGTGCTGCTGTCCGCAAGGGGACTCATTACCATCCAGTCTCCGCAGATGTCTGCTGTGGAGCTGGTATAAACAGTGTTACCTTATGTAAAGTGCTTGGTTATTATAATTAAAGAAAGTCTGTTTCCAGTGATGTTACTCTTTTAAGCCTTTATTGATACTGATTTAATGGAGCTTATCTATCTTTAATCCATAGACTGCAGAGAGAGAATAAATATTCCTGAGGCTCTTGATTTATATGGATACACTCCTACACATTGACAGGGTAATGAAGTATTGGTCTTTCTTTAGCTTTTACTCCCCAGATTACATGAGATTTTCTTTACATGGGATCAGTCAACATGCCACTATAATATCTAACAAGTCTTTGAACATGCAAGTCTAAATTGGTATTAAATACTTTCCAGTCATTTTCAGTGGGATTGGTGGCATGCTCATGAGACTGTGAGAAATAATCTAACATTGGTAACTTCGCCCTTTGTGACGCACTTCAATCCGTAGAGAGGGGCAAACCATTATCATAGAGTGCTGGAACAAAAACACAACTGCACTGCTGTCAGCTGCTTTTTAAATGCATCTATTCAAAATGTTTTTAGCTTGCATCTCAAGGACAGGTGTGTCCCTCACTGACATGAAAATGCTGTCTAATACAACATAATATTGTTTTTTATATATATATAAAACTACAGAGTGGAAACCATAAAGTGTTACATTTAAATTGCTCTTGTATCCTGACATCTCAAATATAATACAGCAATTTAACATGATACAGGCTTCAGGATTGACTTGTATGATAATGTTTTGTCTTATGATGTCTGCCGATCATAAATCTCACATCTCATAGACAAAATGGTTCTATAGTTTGGATTTTAAAAACCATCTGAGCCAACAATGTATTGGTATTTTCATGACACTGATTAACTGTATTGTATGTCATGGCAAGCACAAATTCCCAGCATTTCTGAGTCACTGTTTCTTTATGTAATAAAAACTACACCACCTGCCACTCACTCACACTAAGCCAGACTTGCTTCAGTCTTGTTTAAGTGCATATTGAGGTCAACCTGGAATAACCAAAGGGCTCATGTCTCTTCTTTTCAGCCATTATTCTTATTGTTTAAGTTCATCCCAGAAGATGATTTTCACTTAGGGCTGTATTTATTTCCAGACGTATGCACAAATGAAGAACATGTTTCCCAGGGGCGAGTATGGTCGGAGAAGCTACTCAAACAAAGAGCCCATCTCCTCCTGTGGCACTCCAGCCCAAACAATCATGTATTTCAGTATACCATTTGCCTGATCAACATGCGGCAAATAATAGCAAGCCTCTTTGGCCTAAAGACGACAGTCAGTACACCATTAGTCTGGAATATGATGAGCATTTGGGAGATATGCTATGAATCCTGCAAGAACAATACCCAGACTCACCATTAGTGTTTTCTGGCTCTCACCTACATTCACACAACGGCACTGCCTGGGTATTAGAATTATTTATTTTCACGATACATCCTGTGCCATGATGCTCATTCTGGCCAACAGAAGCACACAGATGATGTCCACAAGAAGAAACACTTTTCCTTATCTCCTTTTTACCATGCCTAAACTCATCCATAATGTTTTTCGCTGATATGATTATGATATAATTTGCAAAATTAGGCTCGTTTGCGCCTCAAACGGGCCTCTACCTCTCAAAATAACCACACCACCAATAGCCACCTCACAAAGACAAACAATAGCGGGCACGCCACGCAGAGGTAACGGGCGAGAACTTTTAATTAAATCATTAGACCTCACTGTGAATTACGGCTCTCTGCACCTGTTCTCGGGAAGCTTGACTCACAGTGCACCAAACACCGAGCGGTAAGTATGATAAGTCAGACAGAATTTTGCGCGCACTTGTTTTTCCCCCTTTCAAAGCAATCTTGAAGATAAAAGGCTGTTCTCCTTCACCAGAAGAAGAAAAAAAGATGGAAGGCACTTGACTATTGCTGAATCAAGGGTCTTTTATCTTCGCCTTTTGAAAGATCTGAATGGAGTGTTCTTCATTAATGGGAATGTAAATGCTGCTTCAAATTCAGACTGTCGCAGAGCTCGGCACTGAGAAAACTTAGCAGTGGACACCCTTGGCAGATAATGACAAAGGCAGAGCTGTTGCATTTGATAAACATATTTCAAATCTGTGTCCAATTAACTTTCAATTAGCATAAGGTAAGTAAAGGCAAAACCTCTTTTGTTCTTTAGTTCTTTTGTTTTCAGGTAATGAGTATGAGACCATAGTACGCAAACTATATGACCTGTGAGAGAATTATTGCAAAAATGAACAAAGAGCATTAAATGATAACTTACTGCATGGTCTAATAAAAAATATCATGAAGAAAATCAGCCATTTGTTATTATGACAGCAATATCCACCATGGCTCAAACTGATCAAGACAGGACCGTGGTTTGAAGTCGGGGTATGTGGCCTACTGCTACCTAGATGAGAGTTCAAATCAGCACAAATCAGCACTTCAGGCTGTGTTTGTACGTGTTTTAGACTAAAACCAGCTCATGCACAGTTACCAGCAGTCACTGAAAAATGGCAACAACCACTGTTAATCAGGTAGAAAAAATTGCAGGAGCTCAAATTTAACAGTTTAAGAAGAATTAAGTGTGTACATGTGAGGGAAATGTATGACGTCCATCCTTGAGCCGAGAGCTACACTCACACAGCATAACAGGAATCTCACTGGGTATCAGTCTAACAGCTGCATTATGATATAACAATATAGGTAATAATGACATGATGGAATGACTGAGTAAGACCATGTGTTTTGGGGCTACAGAAAGACCACAGAACTGTCTTCTTGTTTTATTTCGCTCCTCCTGTCTCCTGGAAATGTGACAGAAAATAAATTACATACATCTGGATCACATTAAAAAATGGACACCTGATTAAGTGCAAAGAAATTATGAGCAATGGCTGTTATATTACATTATATTATATTATTATTTGATGTGAGGTGAGGTGCAAGAACATTATGATTGCCTGAGGGCCTAAAATACTATATAATAGATTATGGACATTAATATCGCTTTACACTACTGCAATATGATGTCAGTCATTCATTTATTCATTTGTCTATCCACCTGTTGAGTATGATATCTCTGGCATCTTAGACACACACCAGCAGGTCAAATCTGTAAAAATAATAAGGTATATAATAATGCATCCTCACACTGTGTTCCAGCTGTTGCATTGAACTATGCAGACCAACCTAAGGGTTTTCTATATCTTCATCTTGCACATACACAATTTAGATTAGACTATGTTAAACTAAATTACTTGATGAAGTTGTTATGTTTCATGGTAAAATTTGCAACTACTCCAGCTGTTGCAAAATTGCACCACTTTTTTTGCACCACAAAGAGAAACATTACAGCTAAAAAGTAAAATATATTTAAAACACCTGAGACACTCTTACCTGTCCAACTTTGGGGGGGATGATGCATTTTGGTTCTGAGTTCTCCTGTTAAACAATGTACAGGCTGGCCTAACAGAGCCGCTAAATCTAAATTTAGCCTTTTAAAAGCCTTAGCTTAAAGAGACATGAATCTACAGCTATATTTTTTAAATATTTAAATTCATGTTAAACATTTTGTAGAGCAAGCTCATAAGAAAAGATAGAAATCTTTCATTTTTGATGCATCCACAAGCATGTTTACTGGTGTCGTTTAGTGAGATATTTCTGAGCTTCATATGTATCATTTCAGTGTCAAACTCACATGGAGCCTCTCAACGTAATCCAACTAGATTGCTTTCAAGCTCTCAAACACCATAATTGATATTCCTGCTGAATCGTGCTGACCAACAGAGATGAAAATTGGATGATGTGTACTGATTTTCCCTTAAGTGGCTGCTCATTTTTATGGATATTGTTTACTGTTGCCTTGTTACAGTTTGTTTTAGGTCCCACTAGCACACTTTGTCAGAGTCCAAGGGGAAGTATGTAACTGTGTGTGTGTGTGTGTGTGTGTGTGTGTGTGTGTGTGTGTGTGTGTGAGTGTGTGTGTGGGAGGACATTTATGAAGTAAGGACTAGAATTTCTTGAGCATCTTCTGAATACAGTTTGGAAACACTGTGTCACATAATTCATCTGAATTAAAATTTTCTATTACATCACTGAATGGAGACACATTTTTGCTGCAGTTATAAACATAACTACATACAAGTGGTCTAGTGCCGTTTTTTTTAAATGAAATAATCATTATGTTCTTATTATTATGTCAAAGTCATGTCAGAGGGTGGCAGCAGGCCAAAGGGATTTGGCCACAGCAGAGCCTCTTCAAAGGGAAAGGCTTGGTGACAGGGGGCAGATGGTGGTGATGGTGTTTCGGCCAAATTTTAAAGCCTGTAATGCCTCATTTATGCTTTAAATGTCACCCTCGCGAGCTGCAAACAGAAAGAACACAGTTACACCTTTCATTTTCAAGGACGTTATGTCAGACAAGAACAGGAGCAAAGAAACGTGTTTGTCCAGAGGAGGGGGGAGACAATTTTGACGAGCGTGAATCAGCCCTTCTTTATGCTTGTCTCTGCAATGCTTCGAGTCCACCATTCATCTCTTCTTCGGGCATCACTGGCTCATCTGACCCGTTTCTTCTGATGTTGTTTTGTTGCCATGGTCACCAAGTGCTACAGTATGCACCATGGTACTGTCTGTGCGGCGTAGCTCTCTGCGTACTTATCGACATTGCTGCCCAAGACCAGTGCCACTTCATGTGACTCGGACTCCATTTACTAAATCTGAAGTGCCTTATGAAACAATGTGTCAGTGACAATGTGACAAACAGATGTATTAACAATACTAATGATACTGAATAATCATTGCATTTGCATTTATTTGACCTTATCAATCTGAAGAAATAAAACAGCGCAGGCCCCTGTTACCTGGCAGCTACCTTAACTTAATTAACTTTAGCTGAATGCCCACTGACACACACCATGACCCAGGTAACACATTCAATTCAGTGTGAAGCCTGTTACATAAACAAAAGGCCGCAGCGCTATTCAGATAAGTCTTTGAAACACTCTATTGAATTATGAATCTTTCACTGTTACTCAGAACGAGCCATCAAGGCCAGAGGGAAGAGAAAAAAATATAGACACCTGTGAAAAAAAAAAGAAGAGAGAAGACAGGAAAAAGATGGTGTGTGAAAAGGAGCGGTACACGAAGCAGATTACTCTACATCTGGGGTTCGATCTAGATGCATCTTTTTAAACCATTTTCCTCTATAAACCTAAGATTTTTTATTATCTTGACCATAAATCTTTTCAATAGGATCATCTTTTTTACTGTAAGACCTCTGTAGACAAACTTAGTGCAATGCCTTCTCGTGGCAACACCTCACGAGTCTGTTGTTCCCTGCGTCAAACCGACCGTCTGTCTGGCAGCAGGACTTCCCAAACTTTGTCTTTGCACAATTTTCATGTATGTAAAGCTGCTGATGTGTTGCCCCATGTTGGATCCAAGTGCTCCCCCCCCCTTAAAGCTGACATTTAATCCACACAACACTGAAAACCTTACAAGGACATCTGGAGGTCCACACACCTGCATGTATCTTTTATGGCTTTTTCAGTGGAGGAAAAGCACCCTCACTCCCCTGAGCTCTTGCCCTTACATAATCTTCATAATCCATAATCGGTGAAGTGAGCCGGTATTGCAATCACAAACACTTTGGGTGTGAAATGATGACAGATAATGACAGGGAGGCAGGGACACCGCGAGACTGTGAGACTGTGAAGATGTGAACTCAAGAGGTGCTGCAGTCTGAGCGCATCAAGTGCCTTATGTAAAAAAAAAACAAAAAAAACTGAGGCAAGTCCTCGTCCAACTACAATATAGCCCATATCGTCGGTGAACTTGTTGAGCTCGGCTCCTGATGAGCCTGCAAACTCGAGCAGTTTTTTTTTTTTTGTTCTTTTACCGATCACAGCCCGGGGATGCACCGACAGCCTCCCTGCTCAATGCGCTCACACTTCACACACACAGTTTTTCTTGCGCATCGCCCAGGTGGGACTGATGGTGCAGCTCTTGGGCAGGTCGCACTGAAACTATCAAGCCCGACGTTTCCACCAACACGTTTTATTGCCACAAAAGTTTTTTCCAGCGCGATCATGCGTCCTCCGTGTCAGCGTGAGAGGCGGCGGATGAACAAACCTCGGAGAACATTCCTCAGCAGAGCTCACTTCTCGCGGTTTGCAGCCACACACTGAGTGTAAAGCAAAGATCACGCAAATTGCGCTCACTTACCTTCACTGAAGTAAACTGATAATAATCAATAATCCAATCCTCTGTCTGATCCTGTTTCTCTCTCTCTCTCTCTCTCTCGTGCCGCTGCTTCACTTTTCCTTCCACTGATTTTACAGCCAGTGAGCTATCAGAGAGATTTCAGATCCTCCAGCATTTCCAACAAGTCAGCTTGTTCATGGGAGTATTACGTGAACGTGTGATGGTAACGGCGAGCTATGATGCAGGAAGGAGGGGAGGTGTGTGTGTGCGTGTGTGTGTGCGTGCTATGCACACTATAATGATGTGTGTGTGCGTGTGCGCACAGTGCAGCAAATGTTTTGGTGATAATGTCATCACTTTGAGGACTTTTGACAGTGAGTGAACACCATCTCCCCATAGAGCAGCTTCGCCCATCTCTCCAAAACAAAAACTTGTTCCTTGCAGACTCACACCTCTGATCTCCACCTGCAGAGAGGGCAGCAGCCTGGGTGTGTTTGCTCGCTGGGCTTCAAAATCAGTTGTGGTGATGGATTTGAAATGATGTGCAGGATTTCTTTCCCTTTCATGGTTTTCAGAAAGGTATTTATTGAGAGAGGGTGAGTGAGAGGCAGGCACATCATGTTTTTATGGGCTTTAAGACCCCAAACATCAAATTATTACCAAATTATTGTGTATTTTATAATGACAGCTGAACAGATACAGGAAACGGCCACAAAGACCCACAGGACCAGGAAGATCTAATTTGGTCGGATTGACCTTGTAGAACATGTAGACCTAGGCTCGTCACTGTGACGTAGATGTGGCAACAAAATGTTGGAGGGGGAACCAGCAATCTTCAAGACACACCATCATAGGATGTTTAATAGCCAACGTAACAACCCACCAATCATGTTAGCAAGCGAGTGTCTGATGAACAGACTACTCTGCTGATTTCTCTGCACGGCACTGTAAGATTCAGCTCTGCCATCAGCTTATGCGGGCCTCTTTTTTTTCTTTTTTTCAAAGTATGAAACGCCAACCCATGAAGAGGCAAAAATCCCACCGGGTACGGCTGAGACGAAAAAAATTGAGTGAACCAAGAGATCTCAAAATCACACACCCGCTTCGCTGGGTCAGTGCCAGCACCAATGCTATGTTTAGAGACAAGGGAGATCTTCTTGATGGGATTGAGCTGATCGTAGAGAGCAAAGTTGATTGTCAATCTGAACTGAAATTAACTGAAACCCGGGTAGAAATATAAGTAATACCAGATTAACAGTACATGAGCTAGCCTGTACCCCTTCTTCAGGCGATACCAGTGCAGGGCTCAAGCCCCTGGAGAGGTGATGAAGTGAGACAGAAACAAAATGAATGCCCTAATTGTTAACGCGCTGCTGGAGTTGGTACCACACTCAAACTTCATTGTCCAGTTTTAATACTGTGTGCCGTAGATGAGACGCTCATGTGACAAGACTCATGTAGTTCTGTTAGTTAAGATTAGTAAATCTTAAATTATATTTCCTTATTTTTCTCCATTTAGGAGTCATTTGAAAGCCTCCCCATCAAGTTCAACATTTCTGTGTAAAAGAGTACACTTTTAGAAGCAGGAAGTGGGACACATTGATATTTATAATGTTTACATTTCTCTTTAAAATCTCCAAAGTTACCTAACTACCACAGAAATCTCACATTTTTACAGAGACCTCTGTGCTCACGCAGCACGTATAGTGATCTGACCAGTGGTAGCACATTGCAATTACTGTATGTACAGGTATACAGAGGATCTGCAGGGATTTTAGCTGGTAGGCAGCCTCTGTAGCTTTGGCTTATGTAACAGGAGTGTCTCTTTCCTAAAATGAGTAATGCCGCTAAAAGGCCATAGGGATAACAGGAGAGAGAGTGGTGGAGCATCTTTAACCTGCTCCCCACATACCCACAAAACCACCTACTCTCTCTTTTCTGACTCCTGGTATCACATGGCTCTCCAGAACTCTGGTTGTCTTAGCAATACAGGTTGAGCTGTATTGCAAATCTAAGTCCTGGAATCCCTTATATTGCTGTCATTATTTTAGAGCAGGAGGTTTATAATCCTCCTCCAATCCTCCACCGCAGGAGGGACTCAATCACCATGTCAGCTGTCTAGTTTTAAATCTAAAAGTGTCTTTGAGACATCAACCTGAGAAACAAAACCTGAATTTTAATGGGGGAAGACAATGTTGAAATTGTTAAAAGGTAAAAGTACACCTGGAAATAAAAATATAACCCCGGTGTCATGGCAGCAGAAGCAGAACAAAAGCATTTATTCAGCAAAAGTAGCTAGGAGGTGGGGAGTTTGTGTCAAAAACAGCACTCAGGTACACATTAGGTTTGGGTATTCTTCAGATGAAAGGTGAGATATCTCCATTTCAGCCCACAGTGCCTGACACATGTCCAGAACAAGTCATAAATGATAGACATGAGATGACAGCGTCAAGGCTTGACTTCACTTTGTAGAGTCTTATCAAATCAGATCAACACCTCATCAGTGCACACATATCTTTAGGGAATCTTTACATTCTGCTAAATATGGCTTTACTCTATGTGTGTGTTTATGTTCTAATAATTGTATGTCTATGTGTGTAACACCACAGCCAAATTGGTGTTGACATCTGTGATTTTGGTGTGCCGTCACCATGACAACAGCCTCTTAAGGGACATGGATATGGCTGTGTTTGGTGCCATTTGGAAGACGGCTTAAAGTAAATTTGCTCTAACAATCACACACACACACACACACCTTAAAGCAACCTTGAGGATCATTTTCAAATTTCTGAGACTCCAGGGGTCTTTGTAATGTGATGATTATTGTGAAATTTAAATTAAAGTGCTAAACATTTGTCTACATAATCACCTTACAGGATTTATTGAGTCTGTAGACTAACTTTGTCTTTCCTTGACCTTTGAGTGATGTAATGGAAATCTGCCCTCATTATTATGTTTTCTTTCTTATATAATAGTCTTTATGTTTTATAATCATATATAATAGTCTACTTTGCTCTCATACCATGCTGAGCTGATCTCTTACGATGAGTCATCTTTCTTTATACTATATTACTAATTACTAACCAAGACCTAAATTCCTTTTAAAGACAAACCTCTGACCGACAATACACTTTCTGACCTACTGTAAAAGAGAGACCTCTGACTGATAACGGTCATCGCACTACTACAGGGTTGGCTCCAACTGGTTTTAAATGTTAACTACAATGACCTGATTGACTATCTTCCTGCCAGACTCCTTTTACGCATGAAGACGATGTAATCCTGAAACTATCTACTAGAAGGGTTGACAAGACCTTACACACCTTACAGTTGGTTGTCTGACAGCTCATCTTCTTGCAAGAATACATTAAAATATAAAAGACACTCTGGTCAGATCAATTCTTTTATTTCCAGTACAGACAAAATCTATTTATTCCACAACACTGAGCACACACCGCCTTTATTGTTTTTACTTTAGGGTGTCTTCTGTTGCCATTTATTATCAAATTCAGTTAATCTATTTATCTCAGTATTTGAAGCTGTGCCATGGAAATCAGTTTAAATAGTCACAGTTGCTTGCATGTCCAGTCTTTTGAAAGTGCATTACATCCATCTGAACTTCAGCAGTCATTGTAGCTGTCTGATAAATGAGAGACTGGTTACAGCCAGCACACTGCAGCTGTTTAGGTGTTTCAATAAGCAGGATCACGTCATTAATTATTAGCCATTGTGCAAGTTATTTAGTGTATTTCAGTGGGGGAAAATAACCTGTGCAAATGAAGTGAAGTCCGTCATACAGTACTGTAGATACGCAAAAGTGGAATCTGCGTCACAAAGCTCGCAGGCAGTACCTCACTGTGCTGAAACTACTCAATGCTCTGCTCATCCCAATGTTACCATGGCTGCATCTAGTTAATCCAGCATTTGTAAGTCTATGAATGGACTCGAGTGAGTCCCCTGCTTCGCTGTTTCAACATGTCTGTCTTCTCGCCTCTATCTGAAATCCCTCACAGCCTCTTCTTTGAGGAATTTTAAACAGAGACTGTGGGCTCTGTTTATATCACATCCGATGTCTTTGCTGTTTCACAGGGATTTGCATTGTGAACAGATAACAAAGTGAGAAAAAGAGACAAAAATACCAAGATTAACATACAGTAGCTGGATCATGTACCACCTTACAAGCTCTATTTTAGGTGTCTGCCCCAGTATCTCATTTATTCTTTCCCAGCAGGCAGATAGTACAACTAAGTATAAACTGCAATGGTGTAAATAAGGCCTCTCTCTAATGTATTTAAAAACACAGACACTAAGTACAACTGCCCACTTGAGCAACAAAGGATAAGGCGTACAGTAGAATTAGGACTGTGTGTCAAAACACACTGCAAAAATATCCCTCCTAACTCACTCTGTCTCAGACTCAGACCTTATATAAATTGAATGGGTGCAGTTTCCCTTGTTTTTGGAATATTCTAGAAATGATTGTATCTTGAAAAAAAAAAAAGATATGTATCGCACAGGTTAACCAATATAAATCCAGCACCACCTTCTTTTCATTATTTTAAGAAAATACGATTTCTTTTCTCTTTTTTTTGCAGTGCAGGCTCTGAAATCATTCTCTGACCAAAATATTTTTTATCCACAATGCTGTACTCAAGCTTGTAATAGATGAGTCAACTTATAGTTCAACTTAGTTGTCATAGAAACCAAAACCAATAGTCATGGGGTCTGTGATGGAAACCTTCTGAAGGGCTGAAGACATACTTCTCACAAGCATCAGTGAAGACCTTGACAGCTATTACTGCAGTTTTCTCAACACATTCAAAAGGTGTCCTAGGAAAAGAGTTCCAATTATTTAATGTCACATCTAGATAATGCTAAAAAAATAAGTTGATGCACAAAATCATGGTCAGTCTTGAATGTGACTGTATTTCTGTAAAGGCAGAGAGTTTTGTAATGGCCCTAATACTGAGATTCTGTCTATGCACGGTCCAGTTTCAACATCTTTTAAAACATTCACACAACATGCCATGTTTTAAATAAACGAGGAGGAGAAACCACAGCAGCTGTAGTTTAACGCTAACATTTGTGTTTCTGTTTTTGCTAATTCTGCTGCCTGCTCAAGTTGACTCATCAAGCATTTTCTAATTAATTTTTGATTTAAATAAACAATTTTTAAATTTACACTTTTTATAACAATTATTCCAGTCACCAAACATATCACAAAAACAGTTCTGATTTATATGCCATGCAGATGGGTTTGGTTTTTGGAAAACTGGAAATGGAAATAATCCAAATCCCTGATGTGGACACTTTTCAATGAAACTGCTTTCTACAGAAGACATAGTCCCTATGAAAACTGTGGCGGGTGTGTTCTGTGGATTATTATTATTGGAGAAAGATAACAGAGATGCAATTTCTGGAAAGATACATTGCAGAATAACTTTTTAAATAGTGTGAGCATCAAAATGTATATGTTTTCATTCCCTTATAGAGTTATTTCCAGAATCTCAGAGAGCAAATAAAACCAAAACTATATGAGTAAGTTTGAGGTGAAAGCAATAACTATGTCACTTCAGACTTTGGGCGGATCTACCCTTTAAGAGTAAATCATCTAGACAGTTGGAGAAGTCGTGGATTTTGACTGTTTTTGCCTGCGTACGGGGAGGAAGGCACAGTGTCACAGATGCTACCCTCACACTTCAAGTGGAACATTTGGTGCTCTTTGAGGTTACCATAGCTACCACAACACAGCAAGACCGGATGTCCATAATGTTGATCAGCTGGTGGTGCATCCATGATTTTCTGTTCAATCCAATTCATAGTGAACATCACTGAGGATAAATGTGTGACGTTGTAGAAGAACTTGTGTAACCAAGTCTCCAACTTTTAATTCTTGATGCAGTGAAAAGAGTGCAGTTCAATGGTAATACTCTCGTTTGGTACATTTTTATATTGGTTCGTGCTCTTGAGATGAAGCAGCAACAATAAATAAATTAACATCCTTTACAGGTTTCATATCCTTGTAATTACTGTGGTCTCTCTGCTCATGTGGAAAGGCAATTTATCTCCGAGTTCTCTTGTGCTAATTTAGAGTTTATGAGGGCTGCCTTTGGGTCTGAACCGGCACTTAACCACTTCCATAAACAGTGGGACTCTTCTTTCTAATTGCTGCAGGCTACTGCTGATACTGAACTATTACATTTCATATACCATGTTATAAACACCATTGTTTGAAATAGCTTCAGCAGATTAGATTCATGCAAAGATGATGATTGATTTTTTTTTCTGAATCATGATGACTTAGTGAAGTCATATTATTTCAGTTATGTGCATTTCAGTAGCTTCTGCTCATCTCTCAATGTAATATTATTGATAACCATCTATGATATTAAGTTATAGACCTACTTATTTGCTATGGAGAAGAACCTGACTCTACTATTTTGACACAGTGTAATGGTCACTATCCACTACTTGTGTAAAACACAGACTTCTCTTTAATCAAGTATTTACAACTTTGAAAGCCTCTCAAATGTATATCTACATGCTTATACAGAACAACATGTTAATTTATGACATATTTATCATGCAAGCGTGCTTTTCAGCAAATTTTAAATATATCATTTTCAGGGACTGGTATGGTATGATTACCATGAGACGTGTGGGTCATTACCTCAACTCCATAAGGAGAATGAGCAAAAGATTCAATTCAGTGAGACAGATATCTATTCAATGTACTCACAGTAAAGTATTCACTTTGAGGCATATACAGTATAATAATCCCTGAATTAATCATGGGAAGGGATATGACCCACTGTTTCTCAATGCTTGAATGAATGCTATTTTCTGGAGTGTGTGTATTGCTCTTCCAAACTCATTTTATTTATTCCCCCGACACAAACACGCATACATAAAAATTATGAATAGATTATAAAACATGCACAAAGCAGTTTGCTAATTTTCAACCATATCTCTCTGCCTTCCTACACACCACTGGTATCAAATGGTGGTTGTCATAGCAACAGGCTCACAAGCCACAACAGGGCTTTTGGAAGACAAATACAGATCAGCATAATAGATAAATCTCTCTTATCCACATTTGTTGTCTGCAAACCCGTCTAAATCCCGCTAACGACAGCTAACATGATCGATTTTTGCTGTTCTTATTTACAAGACACAATGACAAACGTGACATGCAACTCAGTGCCTTTTTGTCACCAAATAACATACACTAGTAATAGCATGTGGCATTTCAGTGGATAGGTGGCTCGGTGGATCAGTGGTCAGCGGAGAGTTGAGGCGTCTCTCCGTCTCTTCTGTGCGGAGTTGATGTGTGTCATAATGTCCCACAGGTCAAAAGCACGATGGTCAGAGGAATACATTTGAGTATCATGGAAAGGCATATGATTTTTCTAGGAGTTGTTGGTGAACCATACTAGACTGAACTGGGGAGTGAATATTGAGGTTGAATGTAGTTTGCGAAACATGACATCATTTTATCAAAGGTAAATAATGTAGTCTAGCTTTAGTGTGCGGATGCAAATTTGGCCTGACTGTCCATCTAACAATGTCAGGTTGGCTCTAGTTAGCCCTGTTAATTAAAGTCTAAAAAGATAAATAAATTCAAACATTGAACATTATACATGTTCCAGTAATTGTATCCTTGGCTTGATCGATGCCTCAGTAACAAGCATGAACATTTTTGTTCAATGTGTACGAAGCTACATGATGTGACAGTGACAGGCAATGGCTGAATGTTTTGTCGGTCCATTACAGCACACACCAGGCACTGAAACCCATCACATACTGTTGAGCTGCTTCCAGTACTGGGGCCTAGTGTGAAGCTAAAAACTTGACACAGTCTCAGCAAATGTTGAAGTGTGATTTTTATAATTTGAAGGAGCCAAAACTGTTGTCGTCTGAGCAAACTGCTACTGAGGAGGACGCTGATAAAAAAGGAATTACTGAGCATACTTTGGCTGCTGTTAAGGCATGAGCAGGTCAGTGAGGTACACCTACAGTTTCTGAGGAGTCCTGGATACATAAAAATACAACTGTGGTTTACTGTCTTGATTATCTAAAATATTAAATTGATTCTGAGGCACTTCAAGGTGAGAAATCAAGCAAAGTTAGTCAACTTACAGATGTGTTTGTTAAAAGTTAATTAATCGTGACCAAAGTTAATCATGCTTTATATAGGTGAGAGGCCAACATTTAATTCAATTGATTAAAAATGTGTCCTTTTCTTGATGCATTAATAACAGTAGCTAGTGAAACTTTATTGTAAAGTATTACTTAAATAGATTGTTGATAGCCACTGCATGATTTTTCACAAGAAAAACACTGAAGACTACATTTTGCTGATAGGAGTGCTGCAGTCCTTGACTGAAGGAATATATTTTGCCTAGTAAGCACATCTAACCTTTACTTACCCTTTTTACAGTACAGATGTGTGTAAATATTTAATCCTTGGGCAGCCTCATGCAAAAGTAATGGAGAAAACATATAGCTGCAGACATACACATGGCCCATACTGTAGGTTGAACAGTGGACCAGCACACACCACATAATTATACTGCACATATGAGGACTTAGTATGTGATTCTTGTACAAGATAAGACTGCTACAGACTAACTGACACACAGAGAGAGTCTAAATAGGATTTAGAACAAAAACAAACAAACAAACAAACAACAACTCCAAAACTGGCACTGGCTGATATACTTTTTGATGTTGATGCTTCTATGTGCACTGCATTTGGTGGCTAAATCAAGGACATTGATAAAAGTAAACTGCAATGCAAGAAGCAGGAAGAGACTTACGTCAGTAAACAGAACAGATAAGATACAGGACTGTAGGAGTTTACAAATAAATGGTTGCCGATTTGTAAAATGGAAGCCAAGTGTATAGTTGTACAACCTTGATGACCAACAGGCATAACTGAATGCATGTCTCTGGTTGTTTATGTGTAGTGTGTAGTGTGCTCTCTAGCAGACAATGAATGCCAAACGTTGCCTTATTTAACATAAACAACCACTTTTATCTTCTGCAACTTGATAGCAGTTGTCAGAGTGCCATGAATATAATTCACCTGGATGTTATCCTGTTACTCAAAAATACCATAGGCTGAAGCAGTATCCATAAAGAACCAAGCTAAACTTATCAAAATTTAGCCAACAGTAACTGACTCTGCACTGCATCACGTTTTCTCCACTTCATGGGGAACCCTAGATGGCACTGAAATGTATTTTAAAGCAGTGGAGTGTGAGGTGATGGCATAGTTTAGCTGTTTCTTGTCTGTGGAGCCAAGCTTGACATTTAGTTTTTGATTGGGTGGATATCAACTTGGGTGGTGAATTATTTATATCAACTAAGATGAGCACTGATCCTTAAGAGAAAATCAGTTGAGATGCCCGGATTGTAAAAGTAAAGAATATATACAGCTGGAGTACTGATGCATAAACAGTATATGACTTTAGATTTATGCATTTAGTTTTGTGCATTAGTGAGAGCGAAAGATGTGTTCAATGTGAATGCGCATTTCTGTGACTACATGTGCAGCTTCCACATTATAATGTTGAAAATGAATAATCATAGTCATTGAATAAATCTGTTTCATTATTAATGCTAAAGTAACTCTACAAATCAGTGCAAGAACAACAGAAATGATGACATCTCGTATGACAGAGTCAATCTATTTTCAACATGCAGTGTGAGGATGTCTGTATTTCTGTGGCCATCCTAATAACAAATTTATTACAAAGAAGATTGTCACTATGTAGTGTGTATAACTTGAATCTTTGCAGCAACAGAGGGTCCATTTTTAGGCTACAAAATACCCTGGCATACTGATAAAAAGGTGGATGATGAAAAAACTCTTTAACAAGTACAGTTAGCTATGTGCCTGGCATGGCCTTGTGCTTCTAAAGCACTTTCATTGCTCTGCAGATTTGTGTTTGCCTTTCAATATAATCCCATCTGTGGAGACATTCACTCAAAGAGCAGAGACGGGAACAAACATAACACTTCTCTCCATCTGTGACCTCCCAGCTCTTCATCCTCCCTCTGAATGCAATGCAACAATGGAGAAGAGCAAGGGAGAGGGAGGAAGATTGCCTCGCTATTCAGGTGTCTACTGATGGTACACAAGCTCAAGGATAGCAGATTCAATTCAGAGAACAAAAGTGTGAGAAAGGCTACAAACCCACTTGCAAGATATTTTGCACAGGAAGTTAGGCTTTTAGCATAGAAAGGATTGAGTCTATTACTTAAGAAAAATGGTGATTAGAAGAATTATGATAATGAGAATGCAAAATGAAATACCATACTATAGGTATGATTCCCAACAAAAACACAAGTAACAAACTTAATGTTAAAATTTATTAGTAAATATCGCCATTCTGAAGGTGTTTTATAAATATATTTTTATTAGAACTGTCTTTATTATTGAGAAAAGTACAAAAATGATTGTACAAAAATGTTACAATATTCTTTACAAAAGTACAATTGGAACAGCAAGTAGGACTTATCTTGTGACTTATCAAATATGCATTCTCTTGTTGCTTTCTCATATTTTCTTTCCCTGTCTTCCTCTGCAGACTTTTTTCTCACTATCATCTTGAAAAACTGAGAGACCTTGAGCGATGTTGAAAAACTGCAGAGGGTGAATGCGTATGCGGCCCAGTTCAAAACACCTGCAAGAAAAGGCTTGCAGTGAATCATGCAAGTTTATCCCTTTTTTTCTCTTCATACTCCTCATTTTATAGCAAAATGGTGCAGTGCCAATCATCTTGTGCCGGGTTCAGCTGCATAGGCCAAAAGCTTACTAAATGACCCAATCATTCCTGCAGGGTTAGGCAGATGAATCCCAGACAAATAGTGTCAACAGACATCTCAGCACAACTTTGTCAGCAGTATGACATGCCTGATATAACTGCCTGTGTCTCTCATCAGTCAATGGAGAGATCACACCTGAAGCAAATGCTGAATTTATTTGGTCACATACATTTTTAGCTGACGAGAAAAAGTTAGCCATGGTTTCTTTCCCTTTGTCCAGTTTGTCATGGATCACACAACAGCTGTTGTATGATATTTGCAGTTTCACAGATTTTAACCGAACCCTGTTTCAAAACCAGGGCAGTGTGAAATAAAAGTGTAAAATATTTATAAATATATACACTTGAAGACAAGAAAAGGAATTTTAGACCAGACACTTTAGGGATCTGTTGGCATCTTGTTCAGTGCAGCTACTCCCGCTCACTGTGCCACTGGGTTTGGTGGGGTAGTGTGTGTGTGTCTGTGTATCAGTGTGTCAGTGTAACAAGGCTTTTCACTGATTCATTGACGGTTGGCTCAGTCAGTTAATTATTTGTCCCTCCAGCCACAAACATCTTTAAGGAGGAATTTTACTCTTCATGAGCAGCACTACTCAGCCTGTGAAAACAATTGTCCAACATCTGTTGTGGATTTAAAGGCGTTCTCTGAAGAAGAGAAAATAACCCTGATGATGTCATCTGGGTCATCTTACATTCATGTCACATTGGAGTTTCCGCCTTTGAATTGCATTCATTTCAACATCCAAAACATCATTAAAAAATGGATAGTTAGGATTTTCTACTAGAAGCTGTGATATATTTGTGAATGTAACTACAGTACATTGTCATTGCACGGTATTTCTAACATTTACATAACCATCTCTCCAGTTACACAACAAACTTGAGCTGTGTGATGACATAAACACTATTAAGAACGTCATAAAGATGGGCAGTTTCCCATCACTACCTTCTATTCTACGTAATGAATGTAAAACGAGAGTCCACAAAAGTTTAGCCTGTAACAAATGTTTCTCTTGCAGACTGTGGGTGTAGAAACACATGAGCAGGATCTAATGAAAGATGCTCTCAAGGTTGAATAATAGGAAGTGTAGGATCCAGTGTTTTTGGAGCTTGACCCATACTTGGGACTATAAGTCAGGATGTTTTTTTTAACCTTGCAAGTTCCCCAATTATATGAATGTGCAATGTTGAATAAATTGCGGCACACCCCTTTAAGAGGCCAGGAACTACATCAGTGATTTTATCACACAGGTGATAAAATTGACACAGTAAAATAATATTTTGGTCATCAGTTTCTTTTTGTTCCAATGAGGAGCAAGTGGAGTGCAGCTCAAGTGGAAAATCAACAATGTTTTACCTGGAGTCTGCCAACACAATTGTTTATCAACGTATAGTTGACTGACTCTCTAAACAGTCTACTTCACATATACAGTATTACAGCGTGTCTGTTACTAGATCAAAAGTGGTAGTACTGCCCAGTGTAACATTTGTTCTCTGCTGTGATATCAAAACTTGGACAGAAAAAGGAAACATTGGCAGTAAAAAACACTCTTACTCATATAAAATAAGTCAAAACAAAATCATCAAAATCATTAGAAAAACAGATTTATGGTCAAAACAGTGCAAAAACTATTTTTGATGCCACTGTGCTCTTTTTTATGTCCATATTTTCCATTCCCAAAGCTGCCGACAATCTTTCTTTTTTCATTTCAAGTTTGATTTCAATGCCAGGGTCCTTGTTTCATGCCAAATTTCATTTTAAATGCCAACGGCTTCGTACAATCCAAGGAGCTGCCCTGGCAAGTTAATTATATGACCACTCTGCACATTGACATAATGAAGAGGACTAATCTGTACAGAAATATAATCAGAGCCTTTCTTTAAAGACTTTAAAGAGGTTATTGCATCACATCTGACAGTTGATAGCACAGCATTTGACACGGAAGCCTTAACTTTTCCAGTGGCCAGTTTTTCCCCATCTGTGAGTTCATGTGCAGCTCTTATTTTAATGTTTATTTGTTATCTAACCCTTTTTTCCCCACTCCTAACCTCCTCTTTATCGTATGCAGAAGATCTGAATTACATCAGTGGCAGCCAGATTTTTCTAATTTTCTTTGCAGCCTGGACGATATTGAGACAGCAGACACTGTTACTGACCAGCAACCATTTAGACTCATTACATAGTCTTTGTTTGCTTCTGCATGACATAAATAAAAGCAAATCTCAAATGCGATCATAAATATAAAAAAAAAAATCCATCATTTTGGTTTTCTCTTCAGTCTTTAGTTGCAAACACCACCTCATTTTTTAAATCCTCAACCTCTACCTGAACACAACCAGAGCTTGTCATTATTATTGCCACCTTTTAGGTACCGGAAGGCATGGGATATATAAAAAAAAAATCTTTTTTTAGATCCATAAATTATTCATAGAGAGTATTACAAATGCTAGATACACAGATTAGGCAGAAGCATGCAGTTTTCACTCTCGTTGAGCTGACATGATTCAGACCTCTAACAGTGTGTGTTTTTTCTCTCATTCCACCTGTCAGAGAACAAGAGCTGCACTGCTTCAGACCTGTGTCATTGGCTTTGATGATCTGCTTTCATGGAGAACTTCTATACCTGCTCTTGCTGCAGTGATCTGCATTTTTGCCAGAAAAAAAAATCCAAAACATTTTGAGGCAAATTTTTAAGAACTGGGAAGGCAGAGCTGTTTTTGTTTGCCCATCAGGATTTTGTGATAGTATTAATCCAGGATAAGGCTATAGGGAAAAACAAGTGCAGGGAGACATCCAAATTGTTGACACGCTTTAGAGACAAGTATGTGTAATCAACCATTTAACTGTACAAAAACGCTCTTTAGTGCAACCATAAAGCATAATAACATCAGTTCAATCTTGGATGGAAGAAAATGCAGCACAAACAAGAATCAGTACAATTGATAGTCAGGCTACACTAGTACAATTCTATTGGTCCCGGTAGAAAACTTGTTGGTCAACATAAACTTTTTTTTTTTTTTTTGGTTAAACCATACTGTATTTTCTGTCTAAAAATGAAAAAAAAAACCAGTGCTTAAATTCTAAGCTCTACCCCTTGGACTGTCTGATTTGCTGTGGAGATCATTTTAATGACATGTAAGAAATAAGGGAACTCCCCAGATTGTGCAGTACGGAGAGAACGCTATGCTACAGTGATTGAGTTAAAAGATTGAGTTTCTTCTGAGGTTCAGAGGAATATAGTTGTGCTGTTTGTGTTGTCTGCTGTAGTGCAGAGCATCAGTGCAGCAGCAACTGATGTCTGCTTAAGAGGGAGGCATGGGTTGCCCTCTAGTGATGATGACAGGTACTAGATGTGTTTCTAAGCTTCACTTGATAGCTGAACAGCAATGACAGCTCACTCTATAATTCAGTAGGTGCAGAGCTTTTGACAGAGTATCAACAACTGCAGTTATTCTGCATCCAGTATGATGATGTTGTGTGTACACATCCCCACGCATTAGGTATACATTCTACGGTCTGTATGAAGAGATATAATATACATTACATCCCCATAGAGCAAGAAAACGTGTCGAAAAAACACCAAAATGTTGAGCACATGAGCACATGTCAGCATTTATAGACCCCATGTCTAACAATCTAATATATACCTTTAGTCTCATGTAACCCTGCATCCTATTCTACAAATCTGAGAACAAAAGCATGTTTTACATTCATTTAGTCTCGTTCACACTTGTGCTTCAGATCTTTGAAAAAGGAACAAAAAAAATTTTTTACTTCCATCTCCATGTTGTCTTCTTCCGGTGTGGTTTTGTCTCAGCTCCATTAAGCGTTTATAGCAAGTGTCTTTTAAATCAGTGGCCAAACCTTCCTTGTGGATCCAGTCTCTTTTCTTGTATGCTTGAATGCCAACTTTAATCTGGATCCTGTGTTTCGGTAGCATAACTGTCTGTCTCCACATCTGAGGCCTCAGCCTCGTCTGCAGAACCAGTCAGGGGTGGGTAAGGCCTTGGCTGGTCTAAGTTGACATAGTTGACCTTCAGACTGATGTAGTGCTCTCCTTCCAGACAGGACAGGATGTGTTGTACTTCTGTAACCAGGTTACTGAAGCTAGGTCTGTACTCGGGCTCCGGGTCCCAACATGTCAGCATGATGGAATAGCTGTGGAATGAATAAAAGCGCAAATGACTGAATGAGTAAGCATGGGAGTAAATGTGTAAGCAGGTAAGTGGTGTATTAAATGATGGCCATTGTGAGTTTAAAAGTCATATATTAAACAGAGATAAAACTGGTTAACAGTTTATTCACAGAGAATTGAGTCTCCTGAGGAAACACAAATAATAAGATGCATCATAATGTAATTTTGGCAAGTGATATTTGTTGGATTTATGACTCTTACAGAGTATCAGGGCAAAACTGTGGCTGCAGAAGCCGGCGTCCCTTCAACAAGTAGCGTGTGATGTCATAAGGATCAACATCTGGATATGGGCCGGCACCTCTGGTCAGCAGCTCCCACATTAGGACCCCATATGACCACTGGGATACAGATAAGCAACGCATTATAGATACACACATGACAGTCGTAAACAAGCCTATTTGAGAGGACCAGATAAAGTACACTCACCACATCAGACTTGGTGGTGAACTTTTGTGTTTGCAAGCTTTCGATGGCCATCCACTTCACTGGCAGCTTTACTCGTTTGTGATCTTGAATGCTGTAGTACTCCTTGTCGTAGATGTCCCTTGCCATGCCGAAGTCAGCCACCTTTACTGTGAAGGTTTCATCCAGCCTGAAAAGAGAGAGAGAACATCATCTCCCAGCCACTTCCTGCTCTAACATTGTTCAACCCGAGGCTTGACCCGTGCTCAGGAACTTTCTTTTACACCAAACTCAATGATGATGAGCAAAATGTGCCTCCTGAAATGTGACAAAGCTCCTCCACTGATAAGTCATGGGCCAGTAATCGGCAAATGATTCACACTCACATGCAGTTACGTGCAGCCAGGTCCCTGTGCACAAATTTTTTCTGGGCTAAATACTCCATGCCCATGGCAACCTGAAGCCCAAAGCCAATAAGGTCTTTCACTGTTGGGTTCTGTGGGGGACAAAGAAGTATTAAACAGAGCAGACAAAGGCTTCGGTTTGGAGTAGTAAAAACTTTACACAGTTTAACCGAGCAATTATATTCATGACCCTTCTAATCCAAAAAATTTCTTTGTGTAATTTACCCTTTGCTCAGAGCGGATGAAGTGACGCACATCCCCATGCTTCATATAGGGTAGAACCACCAAAGGGAGCCCTTCTTTAGGCAGCATAATGCCCAGCAGAGACAGTATGTTGGGGTGGTGGAAACCTTTCATGATGATGCCCTCTCTGAGGAACTGGTCCACTTCTCCGAAATCTGTGATTCCTGCGCAACACATACCGTTATACAGACTAATCCAACAGCCAAGAGCATATATAAAGCTGATTTCAATCCTAAAAGTCACATACTGTTTAATGATTTAACAGCACAGTGGGTCTCTTGCTTGTTGCTGTCTATCAGGTAGCCATGATAAACTGTTCCAAAGTGACCTGCATAAGAAGAGCATGCGGTTATTGTAAATATTTTGCACCAAAATCTTCAAAGGAATGAATGAAATCAAAAACAAAACAATCATGAAAAAGTCCTACCTTTGCCAATAATCTGTTTTTCCTCAATTCGGAGCATCTCAGCAGGGATCAGGACATCTTTGACCTCTTCAAGAAGATCCGAACTTAGGCTGACCATTGAGATGTTGTCCCGAGGCATTAGAGGGATGGACAGATGATCGTAGCTGGCAGCATACAATAAACCTTGGAAGGCCATTCCTCCTGAACCTGATGTTTGACTGGACAGATTGACTGTAACACACAACGAAACCGTACCATGAAGGAAACTGTACCATAAAAGAAACTGTACCATAAAAATGGAACCGTACCATAAAGTTGTTATACTGAAAAGGCCATTGCACATTTCAGCACTACCCTCACCACCCAGACTGTGTGAAGTTGAGGCATCTGGTTGAATGGTGAAGAAAAATCTTTATTATTTCTTAGGTGAAAACCATCTAATAATCTGATGGAAACCTTTGACTTTCACAAAGTTATCTTTTTATTTAGCAGACAATACTACAATGATTTATAGGATATATTCTATATATTTAAAGGGTTGTACTTCCTGGTACAGTTACAGTTAATATGGCTTTATGAATGAATGTATTCTGTGGTCTCACCTCGTCTATAGTCACCTGTTGGGGAGAAATCAGCGCCTCCGCCCGTGCGGTCCCGTGAAAACATTCTTGATAAACGATTCTCTATGTTGGCTGAAATACACGTGATAAACGAAAATCACTTAACAAGGAAATATGAGGTCAGGTGAGTGGCAAAACTCTCAGTCAGGTTAAAAGTCCGGTTAATAATAATTGGACCACAGTGCAGAAGGATCACACAACTTTAAACACAACTGGAAGTACAACTTCAAGGTTAGTATCAAGAAATAGCTGAATTTTCTCACCTTTCTTTTTCTTCCTCAAATGCATCATCACGATTAATGCGAGGCCAGCCCCTACTACCAATGCAGCGATGATGCCCAGCACAATGCCCACAATCACCTTGCTGTTGTCGCTATCATCGTTGGCAACTGTACCCACATCATGAACCTCCCCATTCACATACACCTACAGAGGTGGAGCAGATGATTGACACCTGTTAAATACAGTTCATTTGGTTTTCTTTTCTGTAAAAAAAAAAAAAAATGCAGAGTCTCTGACCTTGACAGGCAATCCCTCGCTGGGAATGACCAGACCTTTGGGAATCCTGCAGGTCAGCTCATTTAATAGAACCTGAGCATTGCAGTTCACTCCCCCAATGGTCATCACAATCTTCATACATGTGCTCACTGTATTCAGTTTGCTATGCTGTTACATATATGGGGAAAAAATGTCAAGAAAAGTGGTAATTGGTGTTTTGCATAGAATAATATACTGAAGAAAGCACATCTTTTAAAATTGTGGTGTGCGAGTACTGCTGAGTGTGTAAACATACATGCAGTGACACTTCTGTCTCTCCTGGTTTAAGAAGTAATATTTTGTCATCGTTTTCAAAGGGAATGACCGTGACAGCATGGTGGTAGTCGAAACGGCTCTTCCAGAGGTTCTGTTTTCCATCCATGTGAATAAATATCTCTCCTGTGTTAGGCTTTTCCTCTGGCATTTCCTCAGTGAAGGCAGGGGCCCAGCACTCCATATGTGTGGCATTTTTTGTCCCACTGCAGACCTTTCATGAAATGAAATCACAACAACTGTAACTTTTTGGCATTACAAGACAGCAATATCCAGCTAAATCTATTGATATCCATTGCTTGAAACTGAGTTTATATGTTAATGTGGGAGGAGTTCTTTAGTTTAATGTGTCTATGAAATCTTAAACAAGGAAAAAAAAAATAGATCAACTTACTTGTTGAACAGACTGCAGCTCTGGATTCTTGGGAGTGTACTGAACCACAGTTTTGTGCACAGAGTCGAGATTCTGACCTTCTATCACTAGCTTGGAGCCCCTGTGTGACCGTATGAAGGAGCATGTTAATAATAACACTGACTTGTTTTATGGTGAGGCAATGGAAGGGATTTTTTGAGGGTGATATCGCTTAATTTGGTGCATCCATTAATAAGAGTAGAGCAGGCTGGGGTCAGAATCCTACCTTTGGAAACTGCACAGAGGACGAACAGAGGTTATTACAGGGTTTCTCTTGTAGGAGAATGTCTTGGTGGTTGTCACTTGAAGGTTGTCAATAAAGACTTTCACAGGCACGTTCCCAACACGTGCTGCAGCTGCTGTGTCGCAGACAATTGAAGACAAATTCCCACTCTCCTCAGGAGCACTGAAAAGCACGGAAATCACAGTGACATACTTAGAAGTCTTCTGAAAAATCTGAAAACTGTGAAAAAAAATGGGAATGTGATGTGTATGGTATGTATATGTTTTTGTTGTTTACCTTTTAATGTTGCACCTCTTTTCAGCAATGGTGACATATCTCTGTATCCCAGAATTAAGATATCTGCCTGTTAGTGTCACTGTTGTTCCTCCAAAAAGGGGTCCATTGTCAGGCTTGATTTCTGTTATGCTAGGCTCCTGATTAGACAGAGGAGACATACAGTATCTTATCACCTAGAAATGTTACATTACAATAATCATACCATTTATGCAAATAAAGAATATATACAGGGCTAAATTTAAAACTGTTTCAATGGCATTCAAGTTCTCACCACTAGAGAGAAGCCAGACATCTTAGCTGTGCCTTCAATTGAGTAGCTGCCCTCCACTACCCTCTCGTGCACTTCCAGAGTAATGGTGAGGTTCTGGTTTGGTTCAGGTTTTTCTTGAATCTTGCATACCAGCCTGTACAGGACATAAGGAGTGATGTGTCAGTAAATTCTGTAAATGAAGATATTCTAGATTCCCAAAAAATAGTCATAGTAATCCCATAAAGTTTATCCAAAAGTACATAACAACATAACATAGATCTATTAGGGTTTAAGAGACCAGATTAAATTAAGCGTATTTCTTATAGACAAATTTCTAATTGACAACTTTTAAAAAGGCAACTTTACATCAAGATGTATAAGATACATAATGCCAGTCATATTTTAATTATCAAAAAACATCATAAAGCTCACACAGGTTTCAAGAACTGCTTTATTTTAAAATCAAGACCATTGGCAGACACAGACATCATACATCCAAAATTTCTTCATGCCATTTTTTTAATAATAATTTTTTTTCAAACTAAATATCACTCTTCAGTTCCTGGTTTGCAGAGCCCAGTACTTCCAACATAAATAGTGAAAAATGAACTGTGTGTGGCGTTGTGCAGTACTCACTCTTCACTTTTGCTCTTTTCAGGCAGGACAGTACACAAGGTCCCCGAGCCCACGGTGATGATGTGGGTTTTGCCGCTGATGATGGCAGGTTGCAGAGGAGACTGAAACTCACAGCCCCGCAGCGTCACTTCTGTGTCACCGCCAGCAGGTACCATTTTAGGGAAAAACTGCAAGGGAAAGAGATATCATCCAGAACAGCCATCAGCGTCTCAGTGCAATCACTTTATGACTCACTGTGTTTAAATTTCATGCACTGGCTAACCAGTCACACCTCGCAGTGGATCTACCTCTGTTATGACAGGTGCGCAAGAATCTTTGTTCCCCTGCGAGGCGCACTTGCGATGCCTCGAGCAGCTTCCCAAACACCAGCTACAGTTCATGAAGCGTGGAGCCATCAAACACGTGGAGCATGTCATGAAATGTGCACACCCAGGTCCTGCAGAGGGCACCCTGAACATCTTGGTCACGGAGAGAAGAAGACGAGGGTGGGGTGAGCCAGATGTTGATGAGATGAGAAAAAAAAAAACTGTCAAAAGATGAGCTGGAAAACGTGGGGTTTTGCTAGCCATGTCTCTGCAGTGTCATTAACTTCTGGGGAACTTTGGTCTAACACTTCATGGATGCAGTATTTGTACTTTTTGAGGGTACGGTGCTTGGTGGAATAAATTTGGAATCCTGTATCAAATGACTTTTGTGCCCTAAAAGACAAATTTATAAATAAAACATACCTTATTTCCAACTACAAAGAGAAGTGAATCATCTGGGTACACAGCTGCTGTCCTGGACACTGCGGTTCCTCCCAGAGAAAAGTTGGCAAAAACAATTAGCTTGTATGAAGAAAGAATCACCTAAACCAGACAAAACAGAGAGGGAATGTCACATGGATTTTAATTTTTGGGAGTCTTAAAATACATCTCCTTCTGGCTGACTGACAGTAAAAATATGCAAATGTTTAATTTAGACATAAGAAAAGTCAAGAGACTTCTATATTTAGTGTAAAGTCCAGACACACACCCACCAACACATAATATAATGACTCGTATTGCTACCTGCAGTATCCGTCCATCTGAGGTACCGAAGTGGCCCAGCGTGTCATTCCCGATCGTGGTGACCAGGACAGCAGTGAAAAGGACATCTCTCATCTGCCTGTTGAAGAGGTCTAGTCTAAAGTACGGCTTTGCCACCAGAGTGGCTTTCTCACTGCATGTGTCATTACCCTCAGCACTCTGTGCAAGCAGGAGAAAAACATACAGAACAAGGGTGTTCATTTTTTGATTCAGGACAGGAAATTGACATGCATAGATGAAATCTAAATCTAAAAGACCTGTCTCTTGCAGCATCAGTCTCCCTCACATGTTTGTGTAATCTTCTGTGTAAGAGGAAGACAGGAGAGAAGGACAGAGAATCTAAACGCATCCATTTTGGGAGGAAGTGCTCTAGCCTTGCCTCCAGTCATGGTTACAAGCTGTGAGAGGAACAAAGTCATAAAACAGCAGTGACTCCAGCTCCATATGGTGACTTGGTGACTGTTTCTCAGTGCAGGCTGTCACTGAAACAGGACTTTCCATACTTGCACAGGCATAAGGCAGCAGATGACAGATGTGGATGGTTGGCAGAGCGTGAGCTGCTTTGGTTTGTAAAAAGTAATTATTAAAAAGAAAAATAGAGGATATGTTAAATGTATGGTAAACATTCCAGTGCAAAGTAATTCAGCTGACCTGCCCCAGCATGCCCCTGTTTGCTTACCATTATTTGAAAGCCCTATATTCAAGTCATTTGATCTTTTCAGTCACTTAAGCAGCAATTGAAGCGTGAATACACTGTATTAAAGTTTTTTTTACTGTACACACCCAGCTCTAGAAATAATTGAACTCAACAGTTTCAGTCATCATTTAACGACTGATTAAAAGAGTGATTCTTTCCTAACTGCTCCTCGCCTCCTCCATATCCTACCTATTTCCTTCTCAAATAACGCGTAAAAGCCAGGCACAGTCCAATACTGTCACTCCCCTCGAAATTCCACCTTTTTATCAGCAGGATTTATAACCTGTGGTTGTTGGCACACATTCCAGTAGGTGTACACATGGCTGTGAGAGCTCAAAGGGCACATTCTGAACTATAAAAAGAGAAAGGCCACACCTTTACTATATTGTAGAGACCGCAGCCCAGCGCTCTATTCGGTGAATCTGTTTTGAGAGGGTTATTTTAGGATTTAACCAAGCCGTCTTTACCATTCAATACCCTTCTTCCCTAGGAGCTTATCAATTACAGGCCTAATTCCAGGAAGAATTCAACTGAGCGTAATCATTAACCGTTTTTTTTTTTTTTATCTAGAAATTCATATCTGATGAAACAGTTTTCATATCAAATCTCTACTGTACTGTAAACAGTTTCCACCGTTTCATTCAACTCAACAGAGAAACTCAACAGAGCAGAGAAATCCTGTGGCAACATACAGGTCACTACTGACTCATCCGCCCCTCCCAGTTCCCTCATCTGGCCCCGCTCTCGCTCACACACCTTCATCAGAGTTGCCACAGATATACAATGCTCAAGTAGTCAAGATTTACTTAATGTGCTCACTGCAGTCCATCTTATATTCTATCCATTATTACTCAAGTCAATATAAAACTGTACGCTTAGTCATAAACTACTTTGCTCCCATCCCAGGTGACTTAATTACGCAATGTTTGTCTGGATAGGTCACTTCCTGTCTGGGTATGAGGGACCTTTGCACTGTTCCTCAGTGTGGTACAAAAAACAAAAAAAGAGTTACTCACTTCATGTGGGCAGCTCTCACAAGGCTGGAAGTGACAGAGACCTCTGGACAGCCGCTCTGGGCCTTCCTTGCAGCAGTCATCCACGCCTTTATCAATCCATTGGTTCACTTTAGTCAAAGGGAAGGCACACAGGGCTGAGTTTTTCTGCAGCTGACCACGCTCGTCCACCTGTGCGAACACCCCATACAGAATGTCCTCTGTCTCGTCCACACTCAGCTCATTTGCCAGGTCCTTCCCGGCTCGCCCAAAGTATGCCGCCTGTAGTCCGTTATACACAATGTTCCTGAAACTCTCTCTCCGTCTCCTCCTGCGCTTTCGATCGTACCGGCACTCCAGGACCACCTCTCTGTACGTCCACACCTCCGGGGTTAAGACAGGCAGCCGCCCCAGACGGGTCTGCAAAGCCGAGTTGTTCTTTAACGGGTTCTCTCTCTGCACGGACAGGAAGTAGACGTACTCCTTGGTGGAGAAGCTGTAGATGTAATCAATCTTGTAAGAGTCCCACAGGTCGGAGAGCACCGTCAGACCACTGGAGACCATATGAAAGCCATCCTCAGTTGAGAGTGGCCTCATCACTGATATTGACCTCCTTGGGTACCTCTGTGCCACTTTGCCGTCGATGGAGGCCGCCACAAAGAAGAGCGATGTGGCTCCCTGTTCAACGATGGTGACTTTGGTGCCAAGTGGACTGGCCAGACAATCTGGACAGTAGGCTGGAAGGTTTTCCTGCTTTCTGTATAAACACTGGGGCTTAGGCTCAGAGTAAGTTTCAATATAGTGACAGATCCCATGCTGAGTGCTCCCACAAATGTACAAGTAGGGAGAGGGCACAATAGTATTGTCCAAAAGCAGAACCTCATTGTCTGTATCCACTGGATCCTCAGGATCTATTTCTACATCACACACATGACAGGTTTCACAATCAGGACTGCCAACAGGTCCCGTTTTCAGCTCCCATATTTGTTGCATAGTATAGCTGACCGCCTGTATTACATTCTGACATGCTACATACACAACTGGCTGCGGCTCTTCCCAGTTCAGTGCTATGTTTTGTATAGGTTTCTCCATTTGGAAGTGGGGTAGGGAGTATTGTACAGTAAAATCCACCAGCCTGCATTGAGCAGGACCATGCGTGAGCTGTCCTGAAGCAGCTTGTGTTTGTATCCATATGCATACTGTCAGCAAGGCAGCCCAAGTGACCATCTCCACGTCACAGTCCGCTGTGATTGACCGCTACCTGTAAGATACTTTCCTCAGAGGGAACATTCTGGAGAACCAGCAGGAGGTCTGTGAGGGAAAAACAGAGAAGGAATGCTGAGATTTAACAGGCGAAGAGCAGAGATTCACCGCATTTGAAGAGATTCACCGCATTTGAAGTGGAGGTGGATGGTGTAAACATTTTCGCTTGTCTAAACTATGAAAAACTGCATGGAGAACTGAGGAAAGAGGAAAAGTATCAGCTGCTGTTTTCTCTCTGAGCCCCGTGATTGAGCTGCTGCTGCTCTTTTTTCTTTTTCTTTTTTTTCAAATGCGGCATCTAAAATTTGAGATAAATAAGTCACAGATGTGGCACTGCTGTGAAACTTAGTGAGCTATAAAGCTGATAAAGTTCCCAACACGATAAAGTAAAGGAAAAAAAGTAACAAGTTGGTAGAGTCAAGATAAAATCTACCTTGGGCAAGACATGACTTGCTGCAACATGTGGAGCAACTATGGAAATGTTCAAGCCTCCAGAGTCATTCACACGATAAACACAGAGCATAACAAAAGTAGCAAAAGTAACAAAAATGAATGGGTACATGCACATTATAGTTACGTGGTATTCTTGTTTTAATAGGCCACTGTACAGCGGACAACCATTTCAAAAGTGTCAAAACAGGGAAGAACATAATAGTGCTCTTCATGATGATTATAATTAGGATCATCTGTATTATTAATAACTGCTACAATTACACCTCCTTACGTTACACGTCCTCTAACAAAAGTCTCTTTTTTCATTCATTAACATGGATGAAAAGAGCCACTCTAGACATCCTCCACTAAAAAACAGATTTAAATCATCTTACCTGGCTTTAAAAAAAAGAGACGGAGTGTGATTTTGTCCAAACAGTCTCCAAATGTGAATTCTTTGGGAAATGTCTTCCTGTATTAGTGAAGCTCCACTCACTGTCCCGCAGCAGCGCACTCACCTGACAGCGCCGGAGTCCCACTGACACTGAGATTTACACTGACACTGAGCTTCATCAAGTCACTGAGATACACTACAGTCCACAGGTGGAAACAGGATGTTACACTCACTTCCAAAATAAAAGGGCACCAAAGTCCTCAGCCCACAGTTGTGATGACCGCCATCAAATATGACATTGCTTAAGTGATATACGAGTCACTGCTTATCTGAATCAATAATTATTTAAATACGTAGTAATAGGTTAAAATAATTCATATAATTTTAAAAATTCTGATAAATCCAAATATTAAATGACATTTAAAACCTTGATCAATCATATGCATACCAAGCCTTAATTGGAAAAGGTGATCATTGTATCATCAAATCTGATCATTGCAGTGATGAGAGTTATTAAATTCCAAGGCTAAATCATAATATTTATATTATTACAGTATTTGTACTGTAATAAACACACATGCTTCATAAGACCTCATGAATCAAGTTTTCTTAAGAGTGTCCTTGAAAACCGTGTGCTTAGTTTAAGACAGCGGTGGGATGTGATTGAGTATATTTATTCAAGCATCATCATCTAGTACAAATCTGATGGATCTGTACTTTTCTTCTGAAAATATGAAGAGCTTATGATATATGATGTTATGTCATGTTATTTTATTAAATTAAACTATCAACACTATGGTAGCAGATTGACAGAAAATTAATTGGCAAAACGTTTCATAACTGAAAAGATATTTTCATGCCAAAACAATTTCATGGTTCCAGCAATACCAAATAGGTAAAATAGATTTTTTTAAAAATAGGTTAAAAAACAAAGAAAACAAATAAAAACCAACCAAACAAAAAACATTCAAACAAAAACATAAAAATAACTACACCAGTAAAATCCAGCTTTTACATTAATGCATGAATGATAATGATCTAATGGCTCATAACACTGCAACAGTTGCAGGTGACTTTTTTGCACTAAGTACGTTTATAATATAATTGTAAGTGCATAGTTTGCTGTTTTTTCACACGAGTTTTTTCACACTCGAGTAAGCGAGTTCAGATTTATTGTGAAAGTTCACATATCGGAAATGCTGTCGTCATTCTGACGTACTTGACTCTAATATTCCCTCTGTGGGCGCTGTCCTGTCAAGCCGCGCCCGCAACAAGGAAGTATAAAATAGTTGCGAAATCCGACCACTTCAAAAATATCCTCATGGTTTCCTTCCCAGGATTTACATCATATCATCAGCCTTTTTTCCCCTCAGGCGCCGCTCTGTCAAATAATGGTGGAAAAAACTCTCTCAGACTTTGAAAACAGGCTGTTGTATCTACGCTTGTAGGACGTTGACCAAAAATGCATTGCTTTCAGATGAGGAATGACGTTCAAATTCTGGCAGGTCCAGCCAGGAAGCTATGAGAGGAATGTATTCACTCCTCCAGACAGACCACCTCATGTTATGTCAGCAATGTGACCTTTAACAGATACATGCAAAATACACAGAGGACAGGAAATAAGTGCACATCGAGCCATAACAAATAAAATGAGGGGCTATTCATCATCATACAGTGTCCAAATGGAGATTGGTATCATTGGCATAATGAAGCATTATACATCCAAAAGTTAAACACCACTGAACACCACTACCACTGAATCCAAAGTTCAGTGATCACAGGCTGTTTGAAAAGTCTGCGTTAGCATTTTCTTGCAGAGGGAAAAATCACATTTTCTCTGCTCAAGCCGGAAAGATCCAGCACCATAAGACTTATTGACGGAGGGAAAAGTTTGATATGTTCTGCAGAAGTACCAAAGCAACAAGTTTCTCCACTCCACACGGAGAGAGTTTTTTTGCTCTCACTATCAGGAGCAAATCAAACAAACTGTCTAAAACAGTGTTAAGGACATCATATCCAGTCCTTGAGTTTGCATCTGTCCCTGTCTACGTCACTGACAAATAAACACACTTGCAGCCCGCTGGGCCATGAAGCTTTAGATTTAGTCCATACAAGGACTATTGGGGCTTGTGTTTAAGCAAAGTATATTTTTCCAGAGATATCAAATCCCCAGAGTTTAAAACAAAGCAGGTTATTTTTATAGTTCTGCAAGTTGCAAAGCCTGAGACTCAAGAAGAGAAACTGGCTTCATTGTTTTAAATACATCTGCTTTATTGTTTATATTTGAGCTAAATGGTAATTATAGCCCAATTTAATATAAAGTAGACGCTGAATGAAATCTTTTTTATCATAATTACTGTAAAACAAACCACCATGGTCATATTATTTGCCGTGATCAATTCTATCACTAGCTCAGACTCAGAGTGTTGTTTTCAAATGTGTTTATTCATTAAAGTTCACCAGATGAAAATAAGTCTAGCACTAAACTTACATTTTATGTTTTATTTCATGAACCTTTTGTTTTTTTGGTTAAATCATCAGCTCTTTTTTTTGCATGCCATTTGCACACATCTTCCTCTTGTGTCTAACGTTAGACCACTGCAGCATTTTCTCAGTTTTCATGATATCAGTTAACATTTTGGAGGGGCTGTTGTTGCTTTTAAGCGGACTATAAAGCTCCATAGCACGCAACATCAGCACTCCAAATGGACTCCAGTCCATTTTGCAGCAAATACACGATGTTGAAAAACACAATGTCCGGTCTGTGTGTTGTTCCAGTAGAGTTTAACAGTGCCTGAGTAGTGAGTCGTCGTAGTAGTTGTAAAATCACTGCAGTGACAATCTGATCTTAGTAACAGCTTGTTTTGGATTGTACCACAAAATATATTGTCTGTTTTATGATGCAGTGCGCCCTTTTTAGTCACCATTTGTGTATTGAATCTGATTGCAGGTTCATTTTTGGATCGTCTTTAAGCAGCTTGTTCCTCATTCCCAAACCACACTGAACTTGCAGTTTGCCGTCTCACTGCCTCAACGTAATTCGTAATGATGAATCATTTTTGGTCACTCCTAAACATGCAGTACTTTCTTTTGGAAGGGATTTTTTTTCTCATATGACTCCCTACCAGACTGAGATTGCTGAAATTAATGACAAATGCGTTAAGCAATCATAGGGTGTATCGTTGTTATTGTCACCATGGAAATGTTATAAGAGTGCCTTCCAGACATGTTTAAGAAATGCTCTGCAATTACTCTGCTATGAATTACAATTTGTATGTGATCAGATTTTTCCACACAAACAAAAGTTCAGTTCACTAGTTCAAATTCTCCTAAAATTACATATACTCCTCCCTCACTGTGAAATCCAGAATGTATTAACATTTTAAAATGATTCATTTCAGAAGTTTTACTGATGGACACAAGATGTCTCATAAGTCACTGAAAAATCCTCAGTGGAGAATATATATATAATGAGACTATAATCTACTCCAAACTAATTATGCCGCCTCAAGTCATGCTCATACGTGCACATCTTAATCTCAGAGTGAAGATGAGCACAGAGACAGTTTCCCCCCTGTCAGCACATGAACATAACATCGACCTTCTCGTGTCAAACTCTCCACATGCATCATTCTTTGCAGCGAAGGTCAGCTGTCCAAGCAAAGTAACGATAGACAGAATGCATGGTGGGGGAGGGGAGGTGGGGGGGGGGGGGGGGGGGGCACTTTAATTTGTTATACAAGAACAGTTCTCATAAATATTTAAAAAGTGGTTTTTAAACGTTTGGGCTGTGACACATCAGGGGTCAACTGAAAATAACAATGATGTTTATCTTCATTTAGGGTCTCCACAGTGAGACATTACATACATTTAGGCTTCAGATTCTCTTCCAGTTCTTCCCCTCAGCCCTCAGAAACAGGGCCGGTGAGCTACAGTGATGCAGATTTCCACAGGAGCAGCTGGGAGCTGTGATTCAAACTGTGATGAGCAGTACTGAAACGCCCTCTAGTGGCACAGGTAGGAACTTTTTTTTTTGGCGCGGACGAGGTCGAAGAATCGTCTGAAACGAAAGTGAAATACGGCGTTTGAACAGTTGCAGTATCATCATTGGCACCCTTTGGATTTCTCTGTGTCTGACCGCTCAGCTGATCCCTCACAGCTGCAACATGTCAAAGATGTTAAAGGTTGAGCTCGATGAAGGATTGTACTCCAGACAGCTGTAAGTACCACTGATGAGAGGAGGGGTGGTGGTGGTGGGGGGGGGACAGTTTGGGCTGTGCGGCTCCTCACTTCTTCGCTTTTACCTGCACAGATACGTCCTGGGCCATGACGCCATGCACCGGATGGCCGTGACCAACGTCCTCATCGCAGGCATGCGTGGTCTGGGGGTCGAAATAGCAAAGAATGTGATCCTGTCCGGGGTGAAGTCCGTCACAGTCCAGGACGAGGGCCGGGCAGAGTGGATCGACCTGTCCTCCCAGGTGTTAACCCTGAAGTGTTGATCTGCTTAAATAGATGAGCAAATCGAACACATAGCTCATCAGGAAGGTTCACAGCCTAAATTTTATTTGTGTTTTGAAAAACGACATAGATATGAATCGAAGAGGGGAATTACTGCATACGAGCTTTTGAAGGGAAGTCAGTTTACTTTCACTATTAATTTCTCACCGCCTCACCTTCCCGTGCAGCACATGATTACACTGAAATCACTGTGGCTGATAAGTATGGGCATTAATATGTGTCTCCAGAAACGAGTTTGAATAATTTATATTTAAATTTCATTCTCTCACCATGAATAATTGCATTAAAAATTCATTTGAACAACATTGTTTGAATTAAATATAATGGTTTTGAAACTGAATTCCATTAAACTTAACACCAATATTATGAAAATGAATAGAGTTTACCTTGGAACTGTATTTGTATTTACACTCACTTCATTTTGGCGCCAGTTTTTCCTGAAGGAGTCTCATCTGGGTCAGAACCGAGCAGAATGTTCCCTCCAGCAGCTGTCAGCTTTAAACCCACATGTGTGTGTGTCGGCCCACACCGGACCACTGAATGAGGACCTGCTCCAGCAGTTCCAGGTGCTTCACTACAGTACCGCACGGTGCATTTGTCATACTGGGCTATACAAACAAAAATGACTTGATCTGACTGTGTGACTTTAATTTCTGTCTGATGTGGTTTGTCCATTAAAAAAGGTGGTGGTCCTCACTGACTCCTCACTGGATGATCAGAAGCGTTTTGGTGAGCTTTGCCACTCAAAAAAAATCAAGTTCATTGTGGCAGACACCAAAGGACTCTGTGGGTAAGTCGGCAGGACTAACTGTCGGATAAATGACTGAAAACATGTAATAATGCATGAACAAAGAAGTGAAAATCTTGTCATTCATTTGCAGTCAGTTGTTCTGTGACTTTGGGGAGCAGTTTGAGGTCTTGGACCAGGATGGAGACATGCCTAAATCAGCGATGATCGAAAGTATCTCTCAGGTAAGACAGACCATTTGTTTCCTGTTACCTGCTTATTAAAGACTCTCTATCATTTAATTCATTTCTGAAACCTGCTTAACCTGTTAAGAGTTGTGTTGGGTAACATTCACACCTTCAAGTAACTTAACTAGCTTACCAAACCTACTTTTGGACTGGAAATTTACAGAATGTACAATTTATCGCCTTTTATGTGTTTTTCTAAAAGTGTGTTTACTTTAATATCATTACTAGAGTATTTCTTTCTAATGTGAAGTTTATCAACATGATTTTATTTCAGGACAACCCTGGAGTGGTACTCTGTACAGATGACCAAAAGCATGATTTTTCAGATGGCCTTAAAGTTCGCTTCTCTAACGTCCAAGGCATGACGGAGCTCAACAGCCACGACCCTGTGGAGATCAAAGTCCGCAGTTAGTGTTACTTTACTACGATCACTTTAGTTTTTACAGCTTGATACTCAGCTGTTGAGACTTCAACACACACTGTAGTTATGAGCCAGACTCCAGCACAACCATTCCAAATAACATCACACTAAAACAGAATATTTGTGACAAAAATTTGCCTTTCTCTCACCATCTGTACATCATTTGTCACCTCTATCACCAGGCCAGTACTCCTTCACCATTTGTGACACTTCAGCTTTTTCCAGGTATGTACGGGGCGGAAAAGTGACTGAGGTCAAACAGCCTGTCATGCTCAAATTTGTGAGTATTAGTATTTTTTATTAACTTTTGTAATGTTGTTTTTGAAAAATATACCCCTTGTTCATAAAACAACATACTTTGCAGAAACAACTGAGTGAGGCTCTATTTGACTATCAGCTGCTGAAAATGAGTGATTTTGGAAAAATACCAAGGCACAAAACCCTGCACCTGGCTTTTCAAGCCCTTCATAGCTTTGTGAAGAAAGAGCAGCGACTCCCTCGTCCTTGGTGTGAGGTCGGTAAAGGCTCCAGGATATCACAGCCCTTATTCTTTTCATTTTACGAAACAAAAGTTGTATGAAAAAATAAAAGCAGTATACAGGATTGTTTCCACTTGACTGTTAACATGATTCTTTCCATACAGTCAGATGCAGATGCCTTGCTTGCCATAGTGCGAGAGCTGAATACAGATGCACAGGTGGAACAGTTGGATGAAGCTGCTGTGCGGAGCCTGTCCCACACAGCCCAGGGTAACTTGGCTCCTGTCAATGCTTACATTGGAGGCCTTGCTGCTCAAGAAGTCATTAAGGTGAGGCCAACGGTCGATGTCTGTAACATTACTTTCATCTTTCAGTTTCTGATGAGTGTAACACCTCCTTTGTTACATCGTGTATATCAGTTATACATAACTGTTGTGTAATTTGTTCTCTGCTCTCTTTAACGTTCCTGCAGGCATGTAGTGGGAAATTTACGCCTCTTCAGCAGTGGCTATATTTTGATGCACTGGAGTGCCTCCCAGAAGAAAAGGACCAACTGGCAGAGTGCTCCTATTCTCCAGTATGTTAAGAGACTCCTCCATTTAAACAATTCACATACATTGCACACTCTTTGCTTCGGATGTAAATGAAACATTTCTGATTTTCTCTCTTTTCACAGAAAGGCACAAGGTACGATGGACAGATTGCTGTGTTTGGGTCAGAGTTCCAGGAGAAGCTTGAGAGGCAGAAGTATTTCCTGGTGAGGGCAGTTTTGACATTTGTCCAGTAGGGGGCGCACTCTGCACTGAAACAGCAGCAGCTCCATCTGTGGTTTTTTTCTCTTTGATCTTGTCTGGTGTTAATGATGGCACATGCGGGAAACGGCTGCGATTCAGGTGGCATTTCCTGCCGGTGTTGACCTCTTGGTGTGCAAGGGCCGTTCAACAGCGCCAAGCCCTTTCTCTGTTTCCTTTGAAAGTGTTATTTTTTGCTGCTGTTTACTGGCTGTTCGTGTCTGTTTGAGAGAGAGGGAGAGAGCCTGTGCATGTGTTTCTTTTCGCACAACTGCATGCAAAGTATCTGGAAGTGAAACAAGCATGAATAGATTAAATATTTTCTGCTACACTGTAAAAGACAAACAATCTTCTTTTAACCTGCAACTTTACTTTGTGACTTTCCCATACATTGCAAGTGCTAATATCCAGTCTGACACAGTCTATCTTGTCATTTTCCAAGGTTGGAGCTGGTGCCATTGGCTGCGAGCTTCTTAAGAACTTTGCCCTCATTGGGCTCGGTGCTGGCGAAGAGGGACACATCACCGTAACAGACATGGACTTCATAGAAAGATCCAACCTGAACAGACAGTTCCTGTTCAGGTCTCATGATATTGGGGTGAGAAAACTTACAGTGCAGGGCATCACTACCTACTCCCTCACAAGCTGTCATTGATCACTGCTTCTTGTTTGACCTGGTGAAGTGGAAGGGTCAGGGGGCTTCACTAATGGCACAGGTTGGGGGGTGAAGGTAATGTGACAGTCTGAGGTAGCTTGTGTCGGATTACACTGAGCTGCCTTGTGCCATCATCTGCAGCTGTTTTGTTTTGCAGTTTACTTTGGGAGTATATCAGACACTTGATCTCTCATGTCTGTGTAAATAACCGGCCTCTGAACAACTTACGCAACATGCATAGTTCACATAGAGTGCGGTTAGTGGGCATGTTGATAAAAAAAAGGCTTCAACTGCTCTGAAATCCTGGAGTGAAATGTGCTGATTCTGGTGTTATGTAATAGAGCAGCAGTGTAATACTCTTGACAGTACAGTAAACATAGAGTTGGAATTATGAAAGTCCAAGGATTTCTCCTTTTAGGCATAAGATTTGTGTTGATTTTGATATGTTTTTTTTTGTATGAAATAACATATTATTCAATTTCCCCACCATCTGTCATTACCACCGTTATTTGTGTGTGATTTTACCTACATTCCTCACATACATTATCCCCCAGACACACCTCCCATTTGTTCACTTGTCCATAAACAGAAATCAAAATCGGTAGTTGCAGCCAAAGCTGTGCGCGAGATGAACCCATGGATGAATATCACCGCGCACCAGAACCAACTGGACCCTGACAGCGAGGGAGTGTATGATTACAAATTCTTCATGGGTCTCGATGGAGTGGCTGCAGCCCTCGATAATGTGCAAGCCAGTGAGGGCATTTACTCTTACTCATAATCGCTATTGCATGACGTTCCCATTACCACAGTCTTTACCACATTATTTTAGGCATTTAATCACTCTTTTTGCTGCTCAGGGGTCTATCTGGATGGATGCTGCATTAAATACCAAAAGCCCATGCTGGAGGGAGGAACTCAAGGAAACCAGGGTCACACTCTGGTGGTGGTGCCTCACCTGACAGAGTCTTATGGGAAGAACAAGTCAAGTTCGAATGATGCCATCCCACTGTGTACTCTCAAGAACTTCCCTCACCGTATTGAGCACACCCTGCAGGTACAGTGTACACTTGTAATTAAATTTAATTAAGCCTTGAGTTACAGAGAATGATTTTACCTATACTGAATGACCAAAAACACAAAATAAGTCTCACTTAAAATGCTAAATTTTTGTTAAGACTACTATTTATTTTTTTTGTGAACAGACAAAATTCAATTGTGCAGAAAGTTATGGGTTATAGATGTTTTAATGCACCCTAATTACATATATAGATGGGCAAAACATTTGAAACATCCTTTAAATAATGCACTCCAGTACATAATAGTAGACTCTCATCAAAGTCTCCATGCCATGTTCTGTGAGGATATAATTAGACACAGTGGTGCTTTGAGCGAATTGCTAATCTCTGCAAACTAACCTGCTTGTTCACCATTTCAGTTTAGCATGTTTGCATGCCAATATTTGCTCATAAACACCAGTCATATATTTTAGCAGAGTGTAACGGAAATGCAGTTGGTTTTATAGACATTTGGTCATAAACCAAAATATCATACCAGTTCTGACCAGATGATGGCGCTCTATGATTTTCATTTGAAATATGAAGATTGATATGAACTATGAAAATTATAATTAACTCTTTAAGGGGACATGAATGCGTGTTAGAATTCAAATAAATTTTGTTAGAATTCAACAACTACTATATTTCACTAAAAAACAAAAGTGTCATGGTGGTACAGGTCAAATCAGGAGATCACCAAACTCAATAAAGATTCATTCTCTGGAGAACATATGCCCGTACCAAATACAGTATACAGTGATTTCTTCCTTCCTGGTCACTATTTTACTGATTGTATTTTCTATACAAATAAACTTTTTAATCAGGTTTTCTTCACACTAATTTGCCTTTCCTATTCGTCTAGTGGGCTCGAGACCAGTTCGAAGGGCTATTTAAACAAACACCTGACAATGTGAATTTCTTCCTGGGGTAAGATATGACGCCACCCACGTGTGATTTAGGTTTTTCCAAGTGTTGTCTCCAATGAACATGGTTCTCTCAATGCCGGTATTTAATGGTAACTGCTCGCTCAATTTTACTGCGCTTTTCTGCTCTCTTGCAAAGCATTCCGGCAAACCTACAAACGTTAATGAACTGGTTCAAGCTCATTATTTTGTTTTAGAAACAGGAAAACGTGTGGTTGGCTTTTAGCAGAAATCCCTTGTAAAAATTACATAAACAGTCTGCCTTGCCAAGACTGTACTCTGCAATGTGTCTTTCTCAGCAGCTCTGTCACTAATAATAGAAAAAGTCTTTTAACTAATTAGAGGCTTTCTGGTTTAGAAACATCAAATAATTGGAGAAAGATTAGATGAGTGCAGAAAAGAGACCATATGGTATCAAAGGGCCTTGTCATTGACTGTACTGGTAATTCTTTATGTTTATTTGGTATTTAGAATTCAAATTATTTTTGAAAAACACCTCAAGCAATGTTGGAAAAAACACTGAGCTCACCACTGACCTTAAGTATTGACCTAATTATAATGTAACAGCGTGTCAATGACAGATTTAAGCCCCTGGGTCGCAAACTTTGTCTGAGCTTTGAGCCTCGGAGCCCTCCTAATCCAGCCATGTTTTGAGATGTCTCTGTTTGTTTTGGTGAGATTTGATGTAATCCTCTCCTCATTGTAAAGTGCTTTTACACTTTCTTGTGTCTTTTAAACTGAAGACAAAAACTGTGACTGGAGCAGAAAAGTTGGTGATTCACATAGCCATTAATGATGTTTAGAAATCAGAACATGTACTATGCATCTGGGAGTACTCTAACAGCCACTCTCATCAGAAGCCTCTTTGTAGTGCAGTCATGGAAAACCTCTGGACATTTTCATAAGGAGGGTCATCTACATGTCATAGTCCAGCAAGTTTTAGTCTCGGTTAACGAGGTTATGGAAAGGAAGACTCACATTTTGTTGTGTTATCCTCTCACCCCTGCAACTCTGTGCAGAACTCTGACTCAAAAATTTCCTGTTGAGACCTGTTTGGGGCTACGCAGGGGAGGCAGATCCCTTTTCTTTCCTATTTAGAGTGAGCTGGCACATAATAGTGGCGCAAGAAATGTCCACGGTTGTGGAATAGAGTTGCACTGACCAGCGCACTACGAGCTTACTAAACACTTCCTTCCTATTAGTCCTGAACCATGCATGAAAATAATCTCCTCTGAGTCATTTTAAGACTACACCCTAATTCACAAAGATCTATTTAGTCATTCTGCTCTGAGCTTGATAGAACCAAATATTTTTCCATGTGGACTTTCCCAGTTTTCACTTTCCAGTTCAAATGTTCCTCCCAAAGTTCAACTGTTGGACAGATACTGCTGCAAAAAACAAGCCCAGCAAGTCATTATTCTGGAAGTTAGGCCTTGAGAATGTATAATACAAAGAAGCATTTAGACGATGCCTGTTCTGTCTTGTCTTTTTCAGCATCTAGTGATTATTACCCTCTGCACACCGTATGCCTGTCATTAATTTAAAAGGAACTGAAGCACTGTTTCCTGCAGAGACGCAGGGTTTGTAGAGCGGACGCTTGGCCACGGAGACGTCGAGGCCCTGGAGGTTCTTGGGAAGGTGTGGAGCAGCCTTGAGGACATGAAAGCTGGAGGAGAGCGTCCAACGAGCTGGGAAGACTGTGTGAGCTGGGCACGTCGCCAGTGGGAGACTCTCTATAACAATGATATCCGCCAGCTTCTGCACTGTTTCCCTCCTGAACAGGTGAAATCACACCAGAGAGCAAATAACAACTCTTACTGAAAGCAAAATATTATAAAGGTGTAATTTGTGTTTATGGACACAGAGGGGCACTGTTGTGTATGTAAGGTCCTTGCATACAAATCAATTAAACACTGCAATGTGGCATTAGCACAGCAGGAAAGACAACAGTTTCTCTTTTTCGTAATGCAGTATATTTCCTCTGGCCTCAGAGACCAATATTAAACTCGTCTGAAACCCGAACCCTCGAAAGCTGCCGCTGATAAATATCTCTCAGTGGCTCTGAGGGTTTGTAATCTGGTGAGGCATGCAGACAGAGTGATGTCATATGTTGCTGTCACACCTGGGGGGGCACGGATCAGTATCAACCCAAACAGACCCTCACTAACCCCCTATCCAGTGAAACAACTGGCCATTTTTACCCTCATTAAAAGTCCCTGCAGGGTTATGGCAATTCCTCTGACCAGCAATGATTTTCCTCCATTGACGTTTACTTAAATATGTATAGTAAGGCACTAAATTCTCTCTATGACTTTTGGAAAAAAAAAATATTATACCTAATGTTGATAAAATGTTACAATTACCATTTATAACAATACAAAAAATATGAATTTTTTGTTTCGCTTTATAATCACAACGCACCATAGAGAAACTGCTTGGCAGTTAAAATTTTTTTGCTTCTCCTTTTTTTTCCATAGTTCTCTTTGTCCTAGTTACCCACTGTATATGAGAGTTAAGCTTTCATTGTCCTCTTGGAAAGTCACTTTCAACCACAAAGTTTCTGAGGAACTATGATAAGGCAGCTAACGTCAGTTAACAGTCACAAACCAACCTGACAGATACTGGTACACAAACATGACAGATGGCCACACATTTAACATAACAGCCACTTTGCTGGGCGTGAGCCTCCACATCAAAAAAAGCACGGTTCTGCATATGTGTTGAAACTCTGACAATGGATGGCTCTCATCCAAATACATTATGGGAGCATCTTTAGCCTACACTGATCAAAATTTCCACACACGGTTCAAGTCAATATGCAAGAATGAAAAAGAGAACAAGAGGTTGGTCACAGATTAAAGGCCTCATGTTGTTATGTTTGTACATGCAGTGCATATTCTGTTTTATCTTCTAGACCATTCATTACAGTTAGTGGCTCATTGCCTACTAATGAAGTTGCTGCAGATGATAGAAGAAGGCTGAAACAAGCTAACAAACATATTTTATCATTGATTAATCATTTAAGTTATTGATAATTTGCTACTTTTCTTTATTTCACAAAATAAAAATGTAGAACCCATTGCTTTTTTTAATGGTATATAGATAAATAAGACATGTTATTGATCAATTACGAAAGAATAATTGATCAAAGTCAAGTCAGTTATATTTATCCACCCCAAAGTCCCAAAAGGGCTTTACAGTGTGCATAGTACATGACACCCTCTATCCTTAGCCCACAAAAAAACACTTTAATGGGAGAAAAAGGACGATCCCTTAGAAAGACTAACAGAGGACCATCGGTATGTAATAGATGTATGTAAAATTACACAAAGGACTGGCTGAAAAAACTGTTGCCAGCCTTCTATAGTACGACAAAAGTAGTAAGACAAAAATAATGTGTCTGGAGGACATGAAGACTGTAACATAATAGACCAGTCTGCTGTAGGCTGTGAGAACACCATGACACATTCTTCAGTAGTATCTAGTATCTAAAACTATCAGCCATTTTAGGGATAAAGTATTATTGAGTGACTGAATCCTGACTGTAAAGAAGGATGTTGTTGATGCCTTTTGGCTGCCACAGAAAGCATCCTTGCAGTGAAAAACTGGCACCACCAGTAGGAGACTCTCTCTTTCCCAGCATATGGACCATTTGGCAACATCAAAGCTCTCAGCCCCTTTGTTCCTTTATCAGACATACAAATTGTGTTGTCAGCACACGACTGATAACAATATTAGCCTGGCTGTGCCGCGGGAAGGTTGTGGGCCTCCTGCTGTGCCAGAAAACTAAAGAACTAAGTGATTTTATCAAGTAATACATTGATACTGTGTGTTGTATGTGATGTAAGTACAATGAGTGTCGTAAATGAGGGTAAATGATGTTCCTCCTATGATAATTTCCGCTGTTGATCATTGTGATAAGATGGTTTTCTTCTGCTTCTCTTTAGGTGACTGCTACTGGTCTACCCTTCTGGTCTGGATCCAAGAGATGCCCTCACCCGCTGACCTTTGACCCAAGCAATGTGAGTCTGGCCTGATTCCTTGTGCTGTAGTAGTCCTGCGTGCCTGAAACAGATGTGGAATGGCAAAAAAATGTCACAGTATTTGGTGATGGCCGCTCGCATTCCTTCTTTATCTGGTCTGATAGTGGCTCTTCCTCACTGTGACCATATACTGGGTTCTTATCTGAGCCGTGAATGCCACTTAACCTGCATATGGACAATGAAAGACAGATAATAATCTTAAATGGATTTATATATACCTTAGTGTTACATAAAAATAAACAGATATTATGATGAAAATACTCATACTAAATGTTATAATGTAATTGTGCACTGATAGCAGTGAGAAACTGACAATGTCAAAGATTAGCTTTCATTTCTCCTTCAATCATATCACCTCACCTTTTCCGCTGTCTCCTTACCTTCAGGATTTTATCCCATCTCCTGTCATCTGACATTTATCTCCTTTGCACTTTCTTTTTGCCCTGCCATCTGTGTGAAATCTTGTCATCATATCTTTTGCAAGCTCTCACCTTTGATAGACAGCACTTTAGTTCTAAATGCCAATTTTCACTTATCGAGAAAGGTCAAGTGAAAAGGATAACACTGAGTGGGTTCGCTATTGGATCTGTGTGGTATTGGTAATAATGGAAATTTTTTTTTTTCTTTTTTAATTTATTTCATCTGTTTGTTTTGCTATTTGTATAATTGTTTGGGTAGTCTCAGATTAAGTAATACTGTAGTACATTAATACACAACAACTAAAAAGATAGTCATAAAATTTTAAATAAACCACATTTACATTGTTACATTGAGTTGAGTATTGTTGAAGACTTTCCTCTAGCTTTGTTTTTGAATAGGCTTTGTATTAGTACTTTGTATTCACTGTTAAAACATAACAATAAAGGTCTTGATACAATGAACAGTATATATTGTCATTCTGTATTTTAGGCTACCCATATGGACTATGTGGTGGCAGCAGCGAATCTGTACGGGCAGATCTACGGAATCAGCGGGACAAGAGAGATCGTTTCCATCAGAGAAATCTTAGAGAGAGTCCACGTACCTTCTTTCACTCCCAAGTCCTCTGTGAAGATTCATGTTACTGACAAGGAGATGGAGGAGGAGAAAGAAAAAGGCAGCGATGATGCCGGTGAGTTATTGTAACTCTCTAATATTCAATATAATTACCTCACTTTTTCCCCAAGGTTCCTTTTCTTTACCCTCTCTCTGTGTCTCTGTGTGCGCCAGAAAAAGCCCGACTCGAGGAGCTGAAAGGAAAACTGGCATCGCCATCTCTGAAAAGCTCAGCCATGAAGATGATCCCCCTCGACTTTGAGAAGGTAGGACAAGAGTGCTGTGACAACTCCGCTGCACGCCCTGCAGAGGCCACAGACAGACTGGCGGCTGAGTGTTAGCAGGGTGCTGCTCTTAAATCTATAGGCGCTTTCAGAATATGCCTTTTCCCCCCTCATCTTTGGGTCCTCAGTGACCCGAATCTGTGCTGTTCCTCACATTCATAACACAGAGCCTGCTTGTATTCTGCGTTCACTGGTATAACACTTTGGGGCAAAGGCGTATATTGTAGAAGTCCTGTTTGTTAAAATAGCAAAAAGAACACGTCAGTCAGCCAGCTTACATGGAACAGATTTATTTTAATATGGGCCTATGTGAGAACTTCATTAGCACACTTTTGGTAGAAAGCAGTGTATTCAACAGCTCAGAGACAGAGACATATTGTCCACACCCGCGTGGACAAACGCTTTGAAGTGGCACACTGAGACCCGGAGGTTTATTCCCCTCTGTCACAGCTTATCCTCACACTCTTTCACACAACCCCTTGACAAATTATCACTCTCTGTCCGGACATTAAAACAGGTTTAGCGCTTGGCTGACATCTTTAACCGTTTGTGACTGGGTGCACGGTAGCCAAGCGTAAAGGTCCAGCTCGTCTCTGAAGTTGAAGAGCAAACTACACATACTACTTCTCAAAAGCATCTTTTAACCAGCCAGTGATACCATGAACAAGAGACAGCCATGGTGAATAAGTCATCTTGAATGTTTAATGTCACTCTGTATTCTTGCACATGACATTCAGGGAATGGAGCCACCAAATTCGTAGAGAAAAGACTAAAGGATTCTCAGGACAATACTTGGTCTGTTGGTCTACAATGAGGACAGATTCTGAAATGTTCCACCTGAATGTGAAGTTTCATTTGCAGCACTTTGGTAGAGGCCTTATCAGAAAGGTTCAGCACGTAAAGGTTACCTTTCTCAGCTAAATGAAACTGAAAAAAAATGAATCTGTGTCAATAATAAAACAACAAAAACAGTGGCAACGTTAAACAAATGCAACATGTGAACAAATGTCATTAATTAATTGATTCATCTCTGACCATTGCTATTTACCTGTTTACCTAATGACCCTCCAGTGAGCTCCTGGGTTTCCTGGGAAACCTTGGAACAGGAGAGGAATAATTCAATTCTTATTTCTCTGCAAGGTTTTTCTTTAGTTTGGGAGTGTGGAGTAAAATCAGAACCCCTTCAACAAGTCTGATATTGAAGAGGTTACAAATAGCTGTGGCTAAAAGGTGTGTCACGGTAACAAAACCTTTCATTCAGACATGGGGTACTCCAGGCTCAACAAAAGAGCGATAAGCAGGCCAGACAGTGTGCAGTTGCTGTAGCTGCAGAAGTGAGTGTTAGAAGAATTTAGGGAAGCTATGGAAATTGACTCACGGGGAGTGAATGAGGTTCTGGTAAATCACTCAGGGAAGCAGTAATGAAGGTGTATGAGGTAAGTCAGGTACATATCGAATTTCATCTTGAATAAGAATGAAATCCCCAAACTGCTGCGCTCCCCCGCCTCTTCATTTCTACCCCTAATGTGCTCAGGTCATCCTCTGGATAGATGGAATGTGTGTAGGAGGGTTTCAGATGCATCAGGTTGCTGGCCAGGAGCTTCCTCACAACCCTTAAGGCCATACCTGAGTGACAGTCGTCGTCCTTGCCTTTGTAGAGCCGCAGCAGCAGAGGCATGACCTCACTGGCCGCGTCTATCACAACAGAAATCTGATTTCCACCACATTCTGATGGGGTGACCATGTTATGCATTAGAGCGAGTTATGTGACACGACAACAAAGCCCTCAAAGCTCAGAGTGGGCAAAACTGAGCGTTACATCGCTGGGGATGTCACTTGGCATGGCACACTGATATATTTTGTTTTTGTGTATCAAACTTTTGAGTGTGTTCCGCGCATGACAGATGTGCTGTTTGTTTGACATCCCATCTGGCACAGGATGACGACAGCAACTTCCACATGGACTACATTGTTGCTGCTTCTAACCTGAGGGCGGAGAACTACGACATCCCTGCAGCCGATCGACACCAGGTTAGTATTTTCACCATGTGCGTCTTCTGATCAAATTTGTGGAAAGGGTAAAACAGGACGTGCAGAGGGATGAAGCTTAGGTGAGAGGCGGTATGGATTAGAAAAAAGCAAGAGAATACAGCAGACCAAACCCCCCCCTCCCTTGGGGTCATGTTTTTAGTCAGTACTGCACACACCTGCCTTGCAGCCACAGAAACAGCCTCCTCACCTATTGTTCCAGGAGCAGAACTAATCACAGCACTTTACCTGTCGCCTGGGAGGTGACACCTGAGCCAGGCCTTGTAGCAGCCGCCGCTGCAGATGCACACAGCCAAGACAGATGGAGGACCGGGGGGGATGGGTACTGCTGAGCACGGGGGAGACAAAAAAGGGTTAGCCTTGTGTAATCATATAGAGATTTCCACATCTTGTCTCTTGCTTGGGAATAACCTTACTTTTACCCACCTTTTTAGGGACATTTCTCACACCTGTTACATACAGTATAGTTACACTGCAAACCTTCCACAAGGTCTAGGTGACATTTCAACTCTAGAATAATAATAAGCATATTATCCCAGTATTCATAATCAACTTAATATTTTATTATACAATTAAATGCTTAAGCGCTATGTTGTTATGCATAACATTAAGCAAAATTCTTTACACATGTAAAACAAGAAAAGTTAGTCTTTGAGTATGATTTGTGGTGGAAGAAGTATTTAGGTTTTTAGGTAAAAGTGCCAACACCTCAACATCAAAGTTTTACTGAAGCAAAGGAACAGAAGTATTTGCTGCAAAATATACTTGTACTCAAAAGGGAAAGTACTCATTTTGCAGCTGAATGACTCCTGTCAGAGTTCATAGAAATTATGTTAGCGGATATTGGTGCAATTCACATTGCAGCAGTTTTGTATGTAAAACCTTGAAGGAACTGGAAACTAGAGTTGTGAAATAAAAGTGCTGGAGTAAAAGGTTAATATTGGTCTGTATTGGTATATTTATTGATTACTTTTATTGATTATATTACTTTGATCCATTTTTATTATGCAGAAATCAGCCCAACTGTAAGAGTAAAACATTAAAATGGCTATTTTTATTTAGTAGATGGTCTGAATATCTCTTCCAACATTGAATGTAATGGAATTGAAGTATAAAGTAGCACAAAATAGAAATACTCAGGTTAAGCACAAGAACCATAAGATATACTTATATATTTTATCATTATATACATATTTCAGCAGGATTCTACTGAAAGTCAATACGATACGACAGAATTCTTGCTCCAGATTACCTGCAGTACCTTGTTAGACATGAACTTTCTTCTGTTTCCTTCACAGAGTAAGCGCATTGCTGGAAAGATTGTCCCAGCCATAGCTACCACAACATCTGCAGTGGCAGGCCTGATGTGCCTGGAGCTCTATAAACTGGTGCAAGGTCACAAGAACATCAGCGTCTACCGCACAACTTATTTCCACCTTGGTGTGGAGTATTTTGTGTGGTCACTGCCGTGCCGGCCCCCGCACTACAAAGTAAGTAACAGCTCTGTGCCCCTACAGCAGTCAGTCACATAGGACCTGAGTAAGGCATCCTATACAGTTTGACAGACTCTTACTGTATATACATTTATAATTTAAACCTGTCCGCTTTGGGGATAAATCTGTTTGGTTCTTTGTAGATTTACATCCTCCGCCTCTGGCTGGAGAACATTAAGTCATGAATGAGTGCTCTCAGAGACAAGAGGCCACTGCTAACTGTCAGTCTCTTACATATAAGCCAAGTCTTTAGTTGGCTCAGCATAATCCTCAGGGTAATTCAGTGCAGGTAAGGCACAAACACGCCCATGTCTGCTTCTATGTTAGCACAAATTAAGTGAATTCAAGGCAACTGTAATTCAAAGCAAAAGGACAGGAGCTTATTCTGTTAAGACAGAGTCCTTTTAGGATCAAATCCACCTTAACGTTTGAGGTTACACAAGGTTCGTGAGGTTTATACTAGGTTCTTTATGCTCTATCAGCCAAGCTTTAAAACACAAACACAAAATGGCTACCAGCCAGATTCAAAAGCCAAGTGACTCTTAGGGTCACAGTGTAAGTCTGAGGAGATATCCAGTCAAATAATTCTGCTGCCCCTTCAGAGGCCTGACTGCTTTTCCCTCAATATTTTCACCTCTGGCGGGAATCCGATATTGGAGCTGCCCTCTGCAGCGTTCTCACTCAGAGCATTGAACCTCTGACAGACAGGGGTCACTGGGGGTTGGCGAGTGGGGTAACTGTGTCCTGGGGGACGTGAGGGCACACTGACAGGAAGCCCTGAGACAGTGTAGGTCTGGTTTCAGCTTTGGTTACAGGCAAAAATGCTGCAGCTGCATTAAAGGCTGCTGTGATGACAGAGGCAGCTGTGACTCTCTGCGCAGTTCTGAAGTTCCAGACATGCCCTCTTCCTTACATACAAAGACCCGGGTGTTCTCACAGTTGTCTATGAACTTGGTCAGTCAAAGCGATTGCACATACTTGCATCGCTTTCGTTTTCTGCCTTCTAAAATTCGCTGGCCCGAAACACAACATTGCCCAAGCAGCATGGAACGTTGGATGCACTCGGTGAATGATTGCAGTCGCGCAGACGGTGTACCTGACATCATCCCAGCCAGAGGTTATATATTCAAGTGCTGGATCATTTAGTCAGAGGGATGGGCAGACATTAGATTTTCCAGGCCTGGGCTTTTTCAGCTTAAATTGTTGCAGCTTTTGAGCTCAGCCCTATTCAGCAGAGGAGCCAGAGCAGAGACAGGACACCACCGGGGGGAAAAAGGCTCGGCCGGTGGTTCAGGGTTGGTGTTTTTGTCGGTAACAAACAGTTCTTTGAGAGTTCAATATGGATATAAAGTGCAGTTACTCGCTCACAGAGGGAGACAGGGAGAGCGAGAGAAAGATGGTTGGCTGCCAAACCGTCAGCCGTCCGAGTGGGAGATGCTCTCCTGTTTGCCAAAGAAACCATTTTAGTCTTTAGCCTTCATGATTCATTTAATTTTGTCGATGATACCTTTTAGAAAAACTCAGTTCAGCTCTGGAAACACATCTCATATTGATGGAAAGACAAAGTTATGGATGAAATGACACCACATCTTGCAGTTTATGCGATTACTACAAACGTATGTTGAGTTACAGTCATTCTTATAAACTAGAGTCTGACCCATAAGTGTCAGGCCAATATTATCAGTTGATACCAACTCATCAGTATCTGAACATACTGTATATTGGCCAATAAGTAACAGAAATGGTGTGGCTAAGTTCATTTTTAACTGTAAAATGTACTGTTCATGAAATATCTCCATCACAATTCTTAATACTAACCAAATGTACAGGATCTTTATGACAAGTGTTGTTATGTTTATTTAAAAGAAATGTTGACAGACTTTTAAATTTGTGTCAAAAGTGTCAATTTAGTAAAGAACAATATTGAAATCAGCCTCAGTATAGAGTATCAGTCGTTGAGTTGCTCAACCCACAGCAATGAAAGCATAAACAAAATCAAATGTTAATATTCTCTTCCCTAATCTGTGTAAGATTAGAAATGGTTTTATTAGGCAGCCTTTGAAGCAACTGCAGACGTGCAGCTGTTAAATATCACTGATCAGACATGCAGTATCAAGGGCTCAGCTTACTTTTGCAACGACTAAGACCCCAGCCCTTATGAGATCAGCCTCAGTTCATTAATATCAAGTAACAACACTCACATCTCACTGGTAGCACCGGCGGCTCACCCGGTGTTCATCCAAAGTGCAGTGTGTTTTAACCACCAACCGCATCACAGTGCTGCCAGATGTTTGGCAGTCACCGTAATGTAACCTGCATGATCACAACTCTGGAGAGGAAAAAACATGCCAGTGTGATGTTTTTTGTGATTGAAGATTTTTGGAAAAGGTGTTTTACTTGTGGCTTTTGTACCGCTCTGTCCACACATCACTGTTTTACTTGCAGACTTGTTAACTAAAATGAATTACTGCTCATTTTCCCTCCATGCGAACCCTTTTCCAGAAATTGTTGCTTTAAAGCAGCTGTTTCCCAAAATAGGAAGTTCCCCTGGCTTTCCCCCGCTGCTGCTATCCTCTGCACAGAGCCAGAAATATGTAAACAAACGGGAAGCTGTCCTTGTCTGCTCAACACGGCGAATCTTTAGTATCATTTTCCGCCTTGTGTTTATGTTTTTCGGTTGGGGGCCCAAGGCACAGGCCATTAAAGTTGAAGCAAGTCTGGCAAACAGATGAAAATCTCTGAAATGGCTGGAATTGTTTGTGCAAATTCTGTATATAGACACCGTGATATATCCATGAAAAGTGTGATGTTACTTGGCTCAGATGTTGTTGCCAAAGTTTTAAAGCTGCTATCTTTAAGTTTGAATCTTGCTGCACAGTCGCGTTACTTGTCATTTTCAAGATTTACTGAACCTCTCACATCTGAAACTTTTCAGCTGAAAATAACTGACAGACATTGTCATGGTTACGACTACTCACTGAAATATGAAACACGACTGTCCAATGACAAGTGAAACCTTTCATTTAAATTAAGCGCCAATCAGTCTTTTTTTATTAACAGTGGATCGAATAATTAAGTGTAAACTGAGAGGGGTTGCTTATAATGATGAACCCACAAGAATTATCACCCGACTTAGCAATTTCCCTCAGCTGTTTCTAAACAAAGTTAGGGACTAGCTGGTGTACACAGTGGAGCATTTATGATCTAAAGAGCCAACTATATCTTTCGGGTATTGGTAAGACCACACTTGAGCTGAAAGTAGAGTCAGCATTAGAATTACACTTGTTGGGTGGTCATAAATCCAAATTGAACTGAATGTTAATGTTAGTCCATATCTGATGAATGTGTATAAAGTCCCCAAGTGGCCAACAAAAAAGAGGAATGAATACTGCTTTGGATTTACGTTCTGTTGCTGGTTTTGAGATTCAGCCTGTGAATAAAAGACCTTTTATGGTAAGCAGGCCCAAGTTCACCCCAGATCACAGACGGTGCAGACAGTGCATGCCTTGTTATTGCAGAAAACAAAACCTCGCAAAGCATTAAAGGATATTTCAAGAGCAACAGAGATTAATGAGCGTTGTGCTCCTGCAGCTGTAACTGAGCTGCAGCCTCGGTAAAGCACAGAGAACCACCTCCCGAGGCCAGGACAGAGGAGGACGCGTTCCAGCTCGGTATTAAATCGCTCCATCCTCAACCCCTCCAGCAACTTGCCCAACTCTCTGTGTCAGTGCATGCTGTCTTTACTTGTCTGCTAGGCTGCCATGGAAATACTCCCTCTTCCATGTCTGCGCACACATCCTCCGCACCCTGATCTTCACTTGGTGCCCTTTCACACTCCCCTGGTGCCCCTCTTCTCCAGCTTGCCCTTTCGGGCTCTAATTGAATTAGTAGTGTTGGAGGCAAGGCTCCTGATCTCAAGGAAGCCACTCCAAGGTCAGTGCTCACAGTGGTTCTTTGTTAATTGCCTGCAGAAATGATGGCTATTTCCTGCCTTCACAGGAAGCAGTGTATTGAAACCAGATTTCCCAGTGAGCACTACGTGTTCCCGCTGTAGAGCACCAGGATTTTGGGTTCATCTGCTCCAGCCCCTGTTTCTAAGAACTTTTCACTCACAACTTGCTCAGCAAAAAAAATAAAAATCTGCTCTTCGTATGTTATTTTACATGTAGAGAGCTAAACTGCAGCCACTTCGTTTGTTATTTGAGCATTTATGTGTATATAATTGAAGGTCATGCATCTGTCACACAAATAACAGGGACTTTCTTAAAGAGAGAAAGAGAACAACAAAGGAAAAGATTTACCTCACATGTGGTTAAATCTGTGTTGGCCTCCTCGGACTGTGCCAGTAAAGAAAAAAAAAGGGGGTGAACATGATCCACGGCCCTTAGAAGTCCTTTGGGAGCTCTGGCATGGAGCTGCATTGTGCTGTTTGTAACTCAAGCCCCAGACATGAATAGTGCTCGCGGGATAATGAGTAATCAGTGATCAACATAGACGGCTTGTGCCTTCTGTTGTTTTCCAGGTTTTTTTTCTGTTTTTTTTTTTTGTTGGTGGTGTTATTGTGTGGTTGACCTTATGTTTTTAACTCATCGGTTGTTTTTGCATCGTATTGTTCCATCACTGCTGTTCTGTAGTTCCCCACTGATCATTACCTTCCCATTTGAATTAGTGACAACAATGTCATTACACAGGTTGTTGATTTATGCAATAAAAGACAGGTTAGAGCAGATGAGCAGATTACACTATAGGACAGAATTTAAATAAAAAAAAACCCTAGAGGTCATTTATTTGGTAGCATATGTGGTGCGGCTAATAAAATCAGCATGCTTGTTCCCCATTGAGCCAAATTAAAAAAGCCAGAGGCGTTTGGCAGCTAGCAGCTCTTTCAAATCATTCTAACCATGTCTCCCCATCTCATACATATTTAAACCACAGACGAGAGTCTTTAATGAGAAACACAGTAAATGTGATGCCTTTTTGCTTTGAAAGACTGCTCTTCAACTTGAATAATGGTTCAATCATCTGTGTCAACTCTGAGTCCATTTTCTCTTCTCTGAAGGGTCCTAAGGCAGAGTGTGAGAGTGTGAATGGGGCTCTGGGAGCAAGGTATATGTTGAGAGGTGGCGCAGTGTGTGCTCTAAGGTAGGCTGCAGACACTAGCATGTCTGCCCAACTGACTTACTGCTTGTAGTAATCAAGTAACTGACAAGGATGGCCAGTTTTTGCCCAGGCCATGTAGCCTTAGCCTCAGTCTTCTAGCACTACACCATATACCGATGGGTGACAAATGAAAGCCAAAATAAACATCAAGTATGTGCAGTCAGGCCTCTAGAACAACTTCAGTACCAGGTCTGTGGAACTCTATTGGAGAGATGAACACTATTCCTCCACAAGATATTCCCTCATTTATACGTACAAGCATTGTTTAATCAAGTAATATTATTGAGATCAAGATTTCTTTGGCAAGAGAGACCTAAGTACTGTGCAGACAGAAAGAGAAACAAACTAAGCCAGACATAACAAAAGGACTTCAGAAAAGGACAGTCATCGATGTCAAAAAATACATTTGAAAAGTTTCTATGACATCAACTGGTCATATGGAGATGGTGGTGGAAAGCATTGTCTTATACACTGGTCCAAAATTTTGGAGTGAAACTGGGTTGAGATCTATTGACTGTGAAGGCTTCAGCATTTTATCCACATAATTTTCTCAGTCATCATCCATTTAGTGATAGTAAGTGATAGTAAGATAATGCATCTGCTTAAACATGTTTCTCCACACTTTTATCCAAGTTTTTTCCGAACGACATATTTAGGAAACATTTTCATTATACACTAAATGGCTAGTTGTCTTTGCAAAATCAACTGTGACAAGTTCATTTTGTTCTTCTGCAGAGTTGGACGTGTCTCTCGTCCGATAAATTCAGTGGAATCGGGAATAAACATGAAAGTGGAAGAAAGTTGTGTTTAAGCTGATTTTCATTCAACCAACCAGACTCTCATCCATTGTTAGTCCCAGTATCTGTTATGTTTCTCACAACTTCTCTTCCCTAGGCCTCTTGAACACAGGGAAGCACCATGTGGAAGTTATTAGAGGTCTCTGTCCTTCCATTTCATTATACTCTCATTAAAACACCAATGCTGGCAGGAGATAGGCTGCAGGTTTCTCATTAGTGACATTAAGTTCACGTTTCTTGGCTGGCCCTGATGTCATGGGTTTACAAATTTTACCCATTAACTCTGAATTCTAAAGGCATTCTGTCATGTCTTGTTCATTTTTGTTCCTTTTTTTATTCTTCCTCTCTCTACCAACACACAGAGAAATGATTACCTCATACATACACACAAAACTTCACAGCTTGGGTCACTGTATGTAATAATGTCACAGGTGGTGCATGACGCCCATAGATTGTGTCCTCTGCTGTGTGAGGCACAGCAGGATAGTCTTCTGGCTGTCTGTCTGCAGATTGTGTGTTGCTCCGCCTTGTGTTTGTGTTTTACTGGTCTCAAAAGCCACATGAATGTGCTCATAAAAGGTTTGGAACAGTCTGTGTACAGCCACAGACTTCAGCTGCAGGGTTATTAATGGACCGTAATGACTGTTTGTCATGGAATTTATAAAAATGCAATTTTAACAAGCAAATTAATGTTTTTTGTCTCAATTTCCTCGGTAATGAATGACACAGGACCTTGCACCAATTGGCAACAGTCTGTCTGTTGTCTGGCTGCAAAGTGCACAGACCTCAAGTCAGTGAAGGATTACAATTCATTCTTGGGGGCACGTGAGTGCCTGGACAGATTCAGTCTAACAAGTTTTTAGATAGTTTGACTCAAAACCATAAATGTCAGACTGCTGATGGCAGTAGAGAAAAATCAGGAGATCACCAAAGTTCTCTGGGTGCCATGTACATCTGTACCACATATCTTGGTTATTCAAATCAGTTATATCAAACATCATAGCAAACAGTTATTGAGATATTTTAATCTGGACTAAAGTGATGAACAGATTTACAGACTGACTTGCATGGCTAAATATGTTCCATGTTTCAAATTCTGTAATCAGGGCCCTCTCCCCATGCTCCTTTCATGTCAAAATTTGCACAGATATTGGAAATGAAAAAACTCCAAAATCACTCCCTGTCTCTCTCAGTGCTGGATTACACCTCTTTTAGATCTCTTCACTTTCACTGTGGTTTGCTTGGTCTGAAATTTGTGTGGTGTCTTTTTAATTTGCCCCATTAAGTGCTCGGCACCCTGTGGTCTGTACAGAAACTCTCTTGTGTCTTATTTGTGTGTGTCCAACATCAGATAAGCTTACTGCTTATTAGCTGCTGACAATCTTATTGACCCACAGACATCAATAAGTTACTCCAGTGACCAGTACATTCCATACTGTATGACATCAAGAGCATGACCTGTGATTACTAAAGCATTTAATCAATGCTACAATGGGATGTGGCAGCAGAGGGCACATGGTTCACCGTTTACATTCAGAGCCGTACACTGAATCGATCCCTGTGACAGACACACTTGCTGAAATAAAAGCGGTTTCCCAGTTCCATAGGTTAAATCAGTTTTCTTTACTATTTTGAGGATGAAATAATCCAATAACTGAAATGTATTTATTTATACAAGACTTAAATTGATTTTTTTTTTTATCACTACAGTATTGCATCTTAAAATATACCCAATCCTCTCAAAGAAAACTGGACAAACAGCCCCCTGAATTCCTCGTTTTGTCCTAGGGCCATCAGATGCATCACTTTGAGGCATTCTAATGACAATTCATTGCTTTATAACTGTGTGACTTAGTCTATCAGACATTTGCTGTGTGAGTGTCTCTGCAGGCTCCAGCGTGTCAGTGGCCCATTTGTAAGAGGAGCATTTTATTGACTCAGTCCTTCTGCCCCAGGTCATTTTCAGTCAGGTGGAGTGCTGTTATCTTCTCATTTGAAAGACAATCACATTGAGATTCTGTTTGCTGTTTTACACGTCAATGGAAGCCTTTCAAAAGGAGCAGGCTGCTTTTAGTCTGTGTGTCAAACTCGGCACTCTCCTGAGAAGTGTCTGCACATTGCTGAGCTGCCAGTCCTCCTCCACCCTGTGCCAGTAGATCAGACGTCATTCTTCAAAATATAAAGTTTATGGTTGTAAATATAAGTATCTTTAAGGAGATCTTTCATGTTTTGTTTTGTTTTAATGTATTGTAATGTCTTTGGTTGGTATAAGGCCGGCATCCTGTCAATTCTCCTGGGTGTTAGCCAAATAATTGCAGTGGGCTGGGGTGAGCAGTTGGAGGTCGAAGCCATCTGTTTCTTCATTGCAGTCCAAAGAGACTGGTGATCAATAGTGATCAAGTAGCAAATGACACTCCCGACCAGACAAAGGACATGTTTTACATGACAGTGCTGTTGTCTCTTTGTATAAGAGGCCATACAAGAAAACAAAAACAAACATGTTCCTGTAGATGTAAACTGCTCTTCACCAGCATCACTTCTGATAGGAGTGAATCTACCTTAAAAAGGTGGTTTAGGCTACACTACTATAAAAAGAATACTCCTCCATTTTAGCATTACATAGTTGGAATCACAATGGACTTTTTTTCCTTTTTAATGGAGTTTTTTAAAAAGGAGCATCAAAAGTGATGCAGCAGAACCAGAGATATCTTCATTTTTATTCCACACATGCTTCTTGTCAAACCCTGATGCCTGTATTCACAGCGCAATTTGACTGCCAAGCATAATCTGAGATTCTGTTGCTTTGTACTAGCAGGAGCCAATGTGGCCTCTTGCCTCCAACCTTAAGCTCAGATGAGCAGCAGGCTACGGAGGTCTGGTGATCTCACTTCTTTCACCCCACCACCAGATATCTTTCATTTCAAAACTTGTAGTCTTCAGCTCCAAAAGACACTGACTCAAGTGACATCACTTGAGCTTATTTTTTTAGATTTTAGGAGCGACACACATTTCTTCACAAAAACAGTAACTTTATAAGCACTGGGGCCTAATACATTTTCAGATTTACTGAAGCACTGGTTAAATCTAACACTATACACTATGAAGCATAGGCATAATTAATTATCAAACTGTAGGTCCATCTTCTCCCTTGTAACAGCATTAACTGGCACAGCCACTCTCTGGTTTCCAGTTCAAACACTGTATATTTTTAACAAATATAACATCATGTACACATGTGGACAAAATTGTTGGTAACCTTCTGTTAAAGAAAGAAAAACCCACAAAGGTCACTGAAATAACTTGACACTGACAAAAGTAATAATAAATAAAAATTTACTGAAAATTAACTAATAATGAAAATCTGACATTGCTTTTGAATTGTGGTTCAACAAAATCATTTTAAAAAACAAACTGGCCAGGACAAAAATGATGTTTGTGGGTTTTTCTTTCTTTAACGGAGGGGTACCAACAATTTTGTCCATGTATGTATATAGCACAATTCAAACACAAAGGCAATTCAAAGAGCTTTACATAAGAAAAGCTCTCTCACACACACACACACACACGCACACACACACACACACACACATACACACACACACATAACATCACACACATAATCAGATTTAGACATATATAGTATTATCCAGGAGAACTCTTGTGACCTTGCATTTACAGCTGTGAGCTTCCATCCACTGACATTTTGATTACATTGGCAGTATCACTGCACTTCACCATCGGCTCTGTGCTGTTAGCGTGACGTAAGGGAATTAATGCAGGGCGGTGAATAAGAAATTGATTGTCCACTTATGATAAATGCAAAGGTTGTTTGAAAACAGATATTTTCTGGATGTAGTTTCCTTTTTTATGAAATATTTTTTAAGACTCCATGTAAGACTGTCATATAAGCAAAAAAGCAAAAAAGACACAAAGCCATTTACTTAAAAACAGATTAACTAATCACTTTTACTTTTTGTCCAGCATGTGTATGTGTATATGTGAACTAACCTTAGTGAATACCTGCTTGTACTGCAGTATACAGCTTATATAGTAGTCAGCAGCATTGCTACTGTTAAATTCAGCAGTTAAATGCGACTTGACTTTGAGGCAAGGACTAATGTAGGACACAAGGTCTTAGTGAAAAGTTACCACACTGTCTACGTAATGAGAGCTAACAGAGATTAAGATGTAAATATGATCTAAAAAGACCACACAGATCCTCCATCTGCCCCTCTTAAAGCTCTCTTTGAAGCCCTCTAAAGGAAAAAAGAGTTGACTTTGAAGAAACAGGCCTGTGGCTACAGCGGGCTGTAAAAATGTTTCCACTGTTGGGATTCTGGCCAGATAATGAAGCTGAGGCAGGAGCGTGCCTCAGCAGTGCTATTTCTTGTGGCAGACTGCAGGGAGGAGGACTTATCGAGGTTTGCCCACTGATCCCGGCTTCCTGTCTCCAAAAACGCTCCATTGTCTTAAAGGGCAAGATTGAAAACTTGCGTTATGACTACACTCCACATGCAGTGACCTGTGCAGAATGACCAGCACGATTGTGTTCCCTGAAGGGGATGGCAATCAGACTTGGATTCATTCTGCCTCCTTATCAGGTTCACTTGGCTGAACTTCCTCTGGCTCTGCTGCATTCCCATGCCCTCACGTATATCTGCAGACAGAGGGCTCTATTTTTGGGTACCATCAATCAGTAGCTCCTGTTATCATAAGAGAGTTTATTGTGTATCGGGTCCTATGTTGGTAAACTGTCTTATTAAGGTCATCTGCTACTGCCTTATTGAGTTTTTAGTTAGGTCTCGTAATTTTGAGAAATACAGAATCTGATTATGTTCAATTATGTCACCATGTATACTGAAAGAAACTTAACTATATAAACTGAAAACCTTTGAACATGCAGGTGTTTTATAAATGTGTCAGAGAAATCTTGCAAAAACATCACCCGGATGATAAACACTACAGTTAAATATGACTGTAACATTCAAAAAGAACTACAAAATGATAAAGATTTGATGAATTATTGATTGTGGGTTCAGACTGTGACTGCTGTGACTGCGATGTTTGGTCAATTTTTGATTCATCTCGGAGATTCTGTGACTGTATTTTGACTCACTGGAAATACCATATTGTGATGAAGCCAGATCCTTCTGACCTTTTGATGATGTAATTCTGTAAAGTTGAAGTGTAGCTACGGGAGAATGGCTCATGTGCTCTTGTTGTATTCATTTTGAGAGCATTGCCCCCCATGAACTGCTTAAAGGTAATTTTGGACTTAAAGTTCTTTGTGCTGGATCGAATTCAATATCACTCTATGTAGTGTTGCAAACAGAAAAATGAAATTATGTGAGGTATCAAGGACAATAGAACTTTTTTGTTTCACACATGACTAAGTGTATGTTAAATTCAGCTGCTAACAAATCACATATGTTCTGTTTCTTTATTCATACCTCATCCTGTATTACAGTTTTTTCATAAGAAAATTGAATGAAAATGTGTGTGTTTGTCTTTGAAATGTGATTAATTTTTACAATGAGATTCATTTTAATTTTATTTTTTATCTGGAAGCTGTAACTATGTTTTTTCAGGAAGAGCAGTGGAGCTTGTCAGGCTTCCAGCCTGGAGATTGGCTGCTCATGTCAGATGTTAGGGAACTTCATATCTATACAGGCCACACATGGAGAGATAATTTATAACATGCATTGTGTTTAATAGTGCAGAAGCTACAAATGCTGATAGATAATTTGGAAGAATTTGATCTAATAAAAAAAAATTTGGAACGTGACAAGAGGATGAGAATAAGGACAAGACAAATGATTTAAGCATTGAAATATGACATTGTCACGTATTTAAAGGATTTGTGTTGCTGTTACATAAAAAGAACAGTGTTTCCAAATGACTTGAAAATCCACTGCACATGCGATTGACGTTCACATGATACAGTCTCTGATTATCGACAGCGTCAGTGAAACTGTGACAGGTGTAGCTGTGAAGGGAGAAGCAGTAACAAACTTGAAATGTCATTGTGTTCCTTTATTGTTCTGGAAAGACCAGCTGTGTCATGTTTTAGGGGGAAGTTCAAAGCCATATTTATAATACAGACCACAATATGTGGACTGGACAGCAGATGCGGGATTTGGCCGCCCTCCAACAACAGAGCCGGCAGAGTATAAACTTAAACGTCCGCCACTGTGGCTCTGTTCTACTCAGGGCTGTGAAGTGGCCGTTTGTCTCTCTCCTCATCCTCTGAAGTCAAAATCAGTGCAGCTCAGCCACCCTAAATCCCGACCACCACCTCTGCTTTATGTCCAAACAGACCACCGAAACCAGCAGACAGCCAGAGAGACAGGACAGCATTTGAACGTGGTGCACTTGTAACTCACATTAAATGGCTTTTCCTGAGGTTTATCAACTATCCTGTGTGTCTCCACCGCTGTGGCTTAGCTCATTGCTCGTGTTCATTGCCAGACGTACTTAAAGCATTTACCTTGAGCCCACTCAAAAATCTAGGCCTTCCATTTTCAAGATGGACCCTCCAGCGCTCACAGCTGTGATTAGCCACCAAGTAGCACTTGGCTTTGTCAGTTGCACCATTGACAGCATAACAGGTGACCACCTCAGACAGTAATTCTACTCTGTTACCTCAAGACGACCTTGCCTAACTTTAAATGCATGGTCTTATGTGATATTATGCAACATATTAGTGCAGCAGCTCTTCCTTTCAATTGGTTCGGTTTGTTCACTAAAGTATCACAAACAGTAGATAAATGGATAAATGTGTGTTTATATATTAGATACTGCAGATTTTGGATTATTGCTCCAAGAGCAAAACAGTAAATCTCTGCGTCATATTTCTTCTTTTTCCACAGAGATAACTGTTTAATTTGGGCATTTTAGGTTTTTATGGTGGAGGTTTCATGGCATAAAGATACTGTAGTCGTGCTTGCGGGAAACCATTTGTAATTGTTTCCAGCAGCCAGTTTGGTTCCAGCGGTCTTGCTTATTTTTTCTCCCCCTCTATAGTGTTGAATAGTTGACGTCACCCTACACAGGGACTGATGGGGTACTTGATTGGCTTCAGGTTCCTGCCAGAGTTGTGCGACAGATATGAGAGAGAGGAAGGGAGGGAAGAGAGTAAAAATAGCCTGCGTGCCTGCTTTGCATTGTGTAAAATCAGTTTCTGCCCACAAGAGCGCTCGTGAAAACCTCTGGCGTGGAACGAGCAAAGCGAATGAGGTCCATTTTTTAAGTCCAACAATGCGTTTGTGTTTGCAAGATCACTCAGAATAATGGTCTTTTGTACCATATGTGAATTTCAGACTTAGGTTCTGCTCTCCCATAAGGAAATTTTGAGGTTGCACTGGGAATTTGCTCTGCACAAACATTAAAGAAGCTCACATGGCCAGAGGTAAGATGTGCATCTTGCAAAAAATATGCGCTTTGTCTGAAAAGGGGACAGAGGGGCTGGACACCCTCACAGACTCGAGGAGAGGTATGTCTCGAGTGTGTCTCCCTAACCCCAAACCCCCATAAGTGGTGGGAGTTGTGAGGGCTGGTTGAAAAGTTCCCCTTGGCCGCTGGAGCAGAGATAATTGGACCCAGGTTTAGCCGGAGTTTTTGGTATTCACATCTCGAGCCAAGTTTTGATACTCACAACTCCTCTCATCAGACAGCGCCCGTGCGAGCTGGGTCGTCTAACTGTGACATATTTTGACATATTTTCTGCATGTGAGGAATCCTGACCCCGTTCAGGTCAGGTGATATTTTTAGGTCCTACACGTGTGATTAGGATGTTTATGGTTAACATTTGCCATCATGTGAATATCTGTCTGGAATTGATCTGTCTTGTTGTCAGGACTTTGTGCTCTGCTTTTGTTTCAAGGTCGAAGGTCAATCCTATAGAAATAGTGATTAAGAGGATGCAGAGTTGCTGCCGGGTAGTCTGTGACAGGGGAGCCTGAGGCAGGAGAGAGGGATGTTTTTTACTGTTTTTACTTCATTGAGACCCATGAGACTCTCCCATCATGCCTCTATTGTCATGTGGTCTCGATGCGTCAAACACATTCCAACACTGACTGAAAAATCATCTTCTTTTATTCTTTATCCATGTGCCCATTTAATGCTAAACAGCACTTGGAAATAGTCAAATTGTTTGAAATACATACACGTGGAGCCACAACAATAATTTTCATCATCTGTTAATCTTTGGAAAGAGGTTTTTAATTATTTTAGTTTATAAATTTAAAGGAAAAAAACTTGCTCTAAGAAGATTAAACATCTTTTACAGAAATTATTAGTATGCATTTCATTCTGAAATTAAATTAAATCAGGAACTATTTACTTCTAAATTAAACTAAGTTAATACGATCTTAAATCTGATCAGACATCCAATTCCAGCTTTCAGTACTTGATTTGGATAGCCTTGTGTGACAGACACTGAGAAAATGAATCTAGGACGATTATCAAAATAGTCATGAATTAATGTTCTGCTTATTAATTTTTTGCACATCTATCAATTTTTGTACATCTATCAGCAGACGAGGACTGGGGATGAAAACTGTTATTATAGACACTCTATCATTCCCTGCTTTGAGTCCATAGTTTAAAGCGTGTTTCTTTCACACAAAAGAGACAAACAACTACAGGAAGTTCAGATAGAAAATGGCCCCTGAAAGCTGAACTTCAGCTACTCGAAGCGCAATCTGGCAAAGTGTCTGGAAAAATTCCTATGTTGTTATTTCACTGCCTAGAGCAACACATTTATATTCACACAGATGCAGCTTTTATAAGCAGCATTCTTCAACTTTTTTTCAAGTTGCACTGATATCATCTGCGCCAACATCGCTGCATGTATTTTTGAATAGTGCGGGGTGATATTAAAACTGCAAGAACGGAGTGAGTCTACGAGATGGAAACTTTAGCAAAGCAAGAGAGTCACTCCATCATCTATATGAGGAAGCACCTTCTTGACCTCATCGTGGCTTGTTCGGGTCTTTACTGCGGCTTCCAGAGAGCTGTTGATTGTTCTCAGCTGCTGTATAGCACAGTGATGAAATATGCAGTCTCTCTGTCTGTGACTGTCCAGGACTCTTGTTATGGCCCAAAGCATTTTCTGCACATAGCCCTCACAGCGAATAGTACTTTATCTAAATCCGTCAACTCTGTGTGTGTTTGTGTGTGTCTGTCTGTGTATATGTGCGTGTTGGGGTATGTAACGTGTCTATCGGCAGCTCGCAGGAAAGGAATACACCCTGTGGGATGACTTCCTTGTTGAGGGCAGACGCGGCGATCAGCAGGAAATGACCTTGGGAGATCTGCTGCAGCGTGTCAAGGTACGGCCTCCTTATTCCACTCAACAAGGAAACACACCCGGTGCTACTGAGTATATATTTTATGCATGTTTTTTTCCCCCCCTAAACCTGCTCACCTTTCTCTGGTGCACACAATGCTCATTGTTTGAAAAGATTGGCCAATTTACACCTTCCATTCGCAACTTCAGGACTGTATTCTGCCACCCTGAGAGAAAGTCATGCTGGTGTTGAACCATGAACTTTTTTCCAATGGCTAAAAAATGTTTGGTACCTTTTACCCTATCCACAAGTGTACTTTTGCATGCTCATCTCAATATTTATCAATTATTTGTTTTTACTGCAAGAAAACCAAACTGTATGTAACTGAACACAGTTCAGTTCAGGAGGCGACTAAGCGAAAATCCCAAAATGCCAGAGTTTTTCTTCTACCACTATCTTCATACAGCTTAGATTTTATGATAAGTAAGGCACACGCTTATATGGGTACATTGAGAAAATAACTAAATTTAAATGCTGCCTTGAACAAAATGTACACAACGTTAATAAATGAGTAGATAAACATTTAAGGATTGACCCAACTCAGTGTTCTGTCCGACATCTCATGTCTTCAGCTCCACTTCATCCTTACATGTTTCTGTCCGAAGGTATTTCAGCAAATAAACCCATATTTTAATTGCTGGCTGCCCTGATACATTTAGCTGTCTTGCGGACAGTTTCTCTATCTTATCACCGGTAACGGAAGACAAGAGAAACAAGTGATACTGGCCGTATCCTCTGTCTGTTACATATAGCCATATCCCAGAATACAATGTATATCATGTACTATATATACATTTATAGACAATAACTTATTAACCAATTGTAAACATGATACTTGTCTGTCTACCGGCACACAGCAGTTCCTGTTGCTCGTATGAATTCAGGACATTATAATCAGGACTTTATAATGCATTATATGGTCACTTGCAGTAGAAAAGTCTGAGCTCATGACTCCTTGCCTGTTTTTTATGCATGCACCTCCTTGCCCTTAACAGATGTTTTGGTTTATTGATTGTGCTTGAGTTTGTTCTGAGGAGGCGAAGGGAAAATAAATTGGCTAGTGATCTTATTTGCTCCAGGTTTCGTTTAACCTTTGACTGCCCGGGTTCCCCCTTGTTTGTTTGCGGAGGCACAGAAAAGCTTTCTGAACCGCTGAAGTTGTTTAAGGCCACAGGTCGTCTTCAGACCTTTAGCTCTGTGGACTGATGTCTTTGTAGAAAAAACCTTGTATCTGTTTATGCTTGTTTGCTTGTGTGGTGGTATATTTGTCATATTGTATCATACATTTTATCGGATTGTTTGTCTTTGTGCAGGAAAAATACAGCTTGACCGTCAGCCACCTCTTCTACGGACAAGCTATGTTATACAGTGGACAAGAAGAGAGACTCCAGCAGAGGTATGTCCAGTAAAGACAAAGATACGGCGCAGTTTTGCACATGCGTGGATGCACACGACAGAACTGTGCACAGATAAACAATCACACCACGCAGCCTCCCTTTGTTTGTTTAGAGGCTAATGGCAGGATGAGGTGTTTCCTCTGGGGCCCGTGAGGAGCGAGCCCGTTAACACACTCACATGCATCACTGAACTCTGATGATTGAGTCCGCTCCTTCTCGGGTGTCCTTCTGTTTGTTGAGGACAAGAGTTAAACAGTTAAATTAGTGTGACTTTTTTTTTTCCCTCCATCTGAGGAGCCACGCTGTTCGGGCCTGTTCGGCGCTGCAGCACATTAAAGTCACGTTTCTGAGCCCCAGGGTGTTTGAAATGAATCTGTGAATTCTCCTCATCAGTTTAAGAGCTGAGTCACAGCAGAATATGCAGCCTCAGGGATGTTTTGAATCCAGGGGGGAGGGAAACAAATGCAGTAAATCAGGTTGAATCTAGAAGTTTTAAAGGCAGTAATTCACTGGGTAAACTGGAGGATTTGATTATAATCATTCTTTCCTTAAATCTTACTGTGAGGTCTTCATCTTGGAGCAGATTGTGCACGTCCTTTTTTTCTTTTTACACTCACGTCTCTGGGGAAATGCCTGGTGTTGGTGTTGTGGTTAGATTAAGCTACAGGGGGAGAGGGGCAGAGAGGTGGCCGTGTGGACAGCCGGCTGCACATGACAAATGCCGTCTCCAGTACTCACTTCCTGTGCAGTCGCCCCGCAAGCTTCCTGTGTTGGGCCAGTGAAAGGGGGGACACACAACTAAAAAAGCCAGATGATATGATTTAATTGTATTGTTGCTATTATTCTGCACTTCTCTTATTGTTAACAATTCCCATTGAAAGCCAGCAGAGGTATTAGTCCATTTCGCAATACTCTTTTAGAATTCCCTTTTTGTGTCTACAAGCAGTGATGAAGTAAGTCCTTAAAAACAGATCATAACTACATTTCATTAAAAAAAAAAAAAAAAACGAATTTTATTAAAACTGCTGGGCACTGTAGTTTTTAGCAAGCCCTACATAACTAGGAGTAAATTGTGTATTCATTGTGAACTATTGTTAGCCATGGATTGATACACATTAAGTGAGCTAATATTTAGTATTTCTAGCAGGACGAAGGACGGTGTATGTGGTTATATCTTATATGATATAAGATATATCAAGCTTTGGATACATAGAAAATGCTTGTTAGTGGGATGAATGTATTGTTATTTTTGGTCTTTTATTGATAATAAGAAAAAGCAAATGATGAAAGATTGTTGTCTCCTGGTAGCAGACAGCTATTATTATGTACCTTGTTGATGATGAGAAGACATTTTCTGTTAAAACTGTAATAATGTAATATAATTTATCAATTTATACTGTCCTCCCAGACAAAGCTTACGTGTATGGTATTTTTTTGCAGTGTGTCTGATGTGGTGAGGAATGTCACCCGGACAGAGATCCCTCCACACAAGAAGGTGCTGGACTTGATCCCGTCATTTGAGGAAGATGACGACGACGAATCAGGCCCAACCATCAGATACCTGCTCCTGTAATGCCATCTGCACCAAGTTTCCACAGAGTTCCAGCGACAAGGGAACGCATGGAGCTGCCTGAATGTGACAAAGCAAACTTAACACTCCTGTGATCATATCGTTAAAAAAACAAACAGGTTCTATTGATTTAGCTGCTGTTTACATAGATTCATATCTCATTTTTTTCCAGCATCTGTTACTTTCATGTCATTCCACAAATATGCTGAATTATTGCACTGACATACTGTAATATTTTTTATTATGTAAAGCGAATCATTCCACAATCACTCTAATCTAATGCGCTGCCCCTTAGCCATATCCCATTAAATACTAAAAAGTGTACAAAGATTTCTATCCATTTCCTCATTTTTTTAATTATATGGCAAAAGAGGAAACTTATCAAGCTGTTATTTCCTCACCAGGTTTACCAGAAAGTTCTGTTTGCTAATTTGATTTATGTTCTTACTGTAAAACGTGTCGTTTCAGAAGTTCAGGCTAAGAGATTGTGAAGATTCCTGCCAAAGCATATGGATTAGATGATCTGGCGCCGCTGGGGCAGCGCTGGCCCTTGTTCAAGGTTTAATTCAGGTCAGATTGAGCACGATGTTGAAGGGGTGCCGTCAGAATAGGCAGCTGGCACAGTAGGTACAGCGCTTTGATGGTTCGGGGTGCTCTTGCCATCTGGATGCAGCTGTCCTCTGTAAATCCCAACTCTCAGGCACGCATGCAGCAACCCTCCCTCCCAGAAGAAACCCAGAGCTGGTCGGAGCAGAGAGGCTGGAGTCATCTACGGAGCATTTCGCCTGTCCTCAGATAGCTTCTGTGCATGTCCTTCCCTTTTTTTTCCGCAACCTCACGATGTGGTTTAACGTCACACCCTCACATTAACGTGGTGTTATCTTTACAATGCTCCGCTCTCCCGGTTGACTGTATTTTAATCTTGTCATGAGAAATCCTCTGAAAATGATCGCTGCAACTATGTACAAGTGCAATTTATTCTGTTTCTGTCTGTTTAATTTGGCCTGTGGTGGAAGGATGCTGTTTGTGATTTGATTCCGTTTGAATAATAATGCAATAAATGTGCATCTGAGAGGAACCATGTTATGTCCGTGTACTTCACTAATAGAGTTCAGTTGTTTCAACATCTTTTAAATAGTTCACACGCATACTTTACTATGATGACTGCACCACACCCAGCCTCCCATTTTTAACCATGAGGTCCTGTTGAAATTATTTGGTTTACAAAGCTTTGGAGCTTTTACTGTGTGGGCTTCTTACAAAGTACTGAGCTTAGATTTTGATAGTATATTTATTTTCTTCAAGAAAATGCTTTGTGAGGTGATTTTTACTGTAACTGTCAGTACATTGATGACTATGGCCAACGCCTCCTGATCTCTAACAGAAGCTTAAAATGTGTCAGACATAATGACAGATGGCTACAATAACATGACTTTTACATGCAGCATCTCTCAAAATCAGACAGGAAGACAACACATTTTCATGAAATGCAAAAAAAGTTTATTCCAGATGTATCAACACGGTGGACAGAATCCAATGAAAATAGATTAATCTTATTTTAATGAAAATTAAAAACTCAGTCCGCAGTTACAGCCTCACTTAAATGTATCCAATAATGTCATTGCATATGATGGGCTGTCGGCTGCCTGTCTTCATGAGAGCTGTGAACTGGTAGAAGTCTGTGTCCAGTTGGTGCAGGCCTGTGTGGGACTGGTGAAAGAAAGGTTTCAGCGCCTGGACTCCCACAGGACAGGACATCCGTTTGGGAGCCTCTGCCACTCTGCTGACTCTTGTGGAGTCTGCTGGCCTTTGCCTCAACTCCGCACTTTTAGACATCCCCATAAGTCTGCGACGCATGTTGACCAAAATGTCTTTGGCAAGGCGCCGGCCTGCGCTGGGCTTTAGTTCTGCTGGCTCTGGACTCTCTGGTAGGTCCATCCAGTTCTTAATTAGGTCAGCAAAGCTGTTGTCCCCCAGAACCAGGGGCTGTCTGTTCCTGCTGCGGCTCAGCAGCGATGTTGTCCAGTCCTCTGGGTCACTGGCCTCAAATGAGGTCCAGCGCTCCAGGCAAGCGTCCGAGGTGGATTTGGGTCGGATTCGGCCAGACGGTCCTCTGTTAGTGCGGAGGCAGGCAGAAGAGGAGACTCGCACGTTTCTGGTCCTTCTCAGCACCACACCTTCATCTTGCCAGGAAGCCTCAGAGTAACCCGAGTCAACGTCCAGACTCTTTTCACTGTTCGGGGAGCCTTGCGTCAACCGCTCATGCTCCTGCTGGTCTTCTTCTTCTTCCAGGGGACTGGCCAGGCAGCAGGCAGAGTCATACGTACTGGCCTCACTGGCATCGGAGGAGCGTAGACGAGTGAGTCGCTCTTGCTGTGCCTTCTGTTTGCAGTGCCGTGTTACGGCGAAGGACCGAACACACGGTTCACTCAGTGGCCTCGGCCTGCTTATCTGCTTCAGGTCCTGTAAGGATCTCATCATGTACTGCATTTGGTCCCGGAGGCAGTCAGCAGAATCTCCTAAACACAGCTACACAACAAGAGAGACACAAGGACTTAGTGGTGCAGGCAGAATTTAAATGAAGTCTATTTAAACACACTTCTAACCAAAAAGTTATGGTTGGGTTTCACGGCAGTCTGCGAAGCAATGAGGCCGGCTTCCAAAATATCCCAGCATGCTCTGGCCGGTCGGACTGAGATACAGTTCCCTGTTATTTCCAGAACTGGGCCAATAAGATTTTTGCCAGCTGAGATCACTCTGCGCTATGACCATATAACAAGTGAAAGCATTCCTGACAAACCTCAGAGCAGCTTTATGGAAACCATCCCATGCAGCCCAGAAAATGAAAGAGCTGTGGCTCTGAGGACAGGATGCACATTTTATACTGAGAAAACTCTCCCTGCCTCCTAAAGCTAGAGGGGAAGTTTGAACAAAGTGGAGCTGAATCATGGAGGAGTGCAGAGGTGCATATCCTCTCTGGACTCCCCTAACTCACAGGATGTTGACTAGCTCGTACTATGAAACAGGAAATGACAGTGACATTTTGGAATTACACAACGAACGTGAATCAATTATGAATCACACCATCTTCAGATAAATCAATACATCATGCAGTTCTGTCTACACCACATGATCTGAACAACAATTAAACAAGAAAAAATGTTTTTTTTCTGAAGAGGAATTTCTTAAAAATCAGTAGTTCAGCTTTTTTAGCTGCCACACATTTTTCAAGTTCTTATAATATTTAGTTTGTTGAGCCTCCCTGCTCTGTTTAGCTTGGAGCAGTAAGGACACCACAATGCCATGATGTTATCACAGCTGTGGGTGCTGAACCGTTTGGCCCCCCTGGGGGAGACTTATCTGACACACAGAGACATCCTCAGTGGGACTCAGTGGTCAGCCTGCACCTCTCAAAATGTCCTGTTCCCCTTGACTGCCTTCACACAACGAGGGGAGGCGATTCACCCAGTCGTGTGCATTTGGCAAAGGGACAGTTTGGTCTGAATTGAATTTGAGGGATTCAAAACATTCAAGCAATCCAAAAAAAAAAAAAAATCCACAAACAACCACTAAAGGAAAAAGTTTAGCAATCAGCACAATGCCTAATGCAAAATAAAAAAAAGTTCTTTGCAATCCCAATCATGCATCTGCACACATGAAAGCACATGGAAAGCAGACTTACCATAACTTGTGAGTTAATGTCTGCAGGGGATTTCCAAATCCTGTTTGATTGTTTCTGCAACAACAACAAAAAAACAGCAGCACTGCATCAGATACATTTCTCTCAATCTCACAATGACACTTCTTCAGGCACACAGTCCGTTTATAAGTATCAACGCTCACCTTCACATCTGGATCAAAACGAGCCACGGCACGGTCGACAGCTGATCGGTGCAGATGTGTGTCTCTGTGTTGGATCCTGTCCTCTGGACCAGATGAGCGTCTGTCAGCAGACTTTGACGGTGCTGAGCTTTCCCCCGCAGCGAATCAGCGCTCCGCATCGCACAGCCAGCCAATAGCAAGTGGCCTGAAACAAGATGCCTCCTTTTTTTGTGATAAATGCGAGTCCTACTGTAAATGTGAGGCGGAGTGGGATTATTTGACGATTTTCAATGAACAATTACAAGATCAGAGGGTCATATAATATTTTTAAGTGTCTTCCATTTATCCAGAGCTCGTAAAATGTTGAAAATCCACTGAGACTGATCATTGCATTCAATCACTTGTTATTTTATTTGTAAGATCAACACTTTGTTGCAGGTTCATAAATTGCTGTCTAAGTTAGATAAATGCATAATGTCTAACTTTAAAAGTAGCCTTGGACTGACTGAAGAAAGGTTGTGCACATGTGAGCTGAGTTACTGAAATTTACATGTCGCCACCTTGTGGGTCTCTGCAAACAGCACCCTCCATGTTACCATTCTCCATTGTCTCTGCATATAGAGCTTTTCACACCGTTCATTAAGGTCTGAGCCGTGCATTCACCACTCTTCTTAATTCGCGTCTGGAAATGCAAACAGGGCGTTGGGCTCAAGCGAAATTCCCATTTCACTTGCAGATGAGAGAATCATTCAGAGCTGCACCTCCTCACCTCACCTCACCTCTGTGGACGCTCAAAACACTTTGTATTGTAATTCAGCCAAGTGAGGTGCTCAGATCCTTCACTTCACTAAAAATCCTCAGTTATATGCTAAAGTCCTGCATTAAAAATCCTACTTAAGTCAGAGCAGATTTATTATTTATTATCAGTAAAATGTACTTAAAGGATCTAAAGTAGTCCTCATTCTTCCAGCTGAAATGGAGCTACTTTTCACAGACTAAGGGTTGTGCTCCTCTAAAAGGTCACATGTTAAATCTGAAAGGTTGTGAGATGATTAATGGTATTAATTTATTCATTTTTTAAGTTTATCTGTTATCATTCTGAAATATTGTATAATTCTACCTCTTTGGTAAAAAAACATAACACAATTTTACAAACCAAAACAGTTGGGAATCCACTGATTTAAAAAATACAGCATTTCCCTCTGAAATGTAGCAGATCAGAGGTATAAAATAAAATCTGAAAAGGAAATACTCAAGTGTTACTAAAGTAAAACACAGCTTGAGTAAATGTAGAATGCTGCATTCCACCAATATCCAAGTGGGAGTAAAATAGATTACCATGTTACCTGTTCACTTTTAAGAAAAACAGCAGACCTCTGAAGACTTGTGAAAAAAAATAATCTCAACTGAAGGTCTTGCTTTTTCTGAGTGGTCAACCCCATCTTGTTTTTCAGCAGCAAATGGTTTCTATTTCTTTTCTATCGTTCTATTTCTATATCCTCTTTAGCTTTATTACAAACATGGAGGAACAGAATAATGTGTTATTTGTGCATTTTCTTTTGACATATCACACAGCAGAACAAAACATCATGTGACCAAACTTTTATTTACATTTAACAAGTGAATGACTTTTATCTTAATATTAATGAACGACTATCATCCACTTGCCTCTGTGTTATGGTGCATCTTAAGTTATGGGTTATGTGAACTGAAGTGGAGTAAGAATAGCCCTAATTCACACTATGAAGATAGCATGTCTCTAAAGAACAAGTGTAAACAGATATCAAGGCACAAACATATGTAAAAAGACTTGGAATGAAACAGACAGCACAGAACAATCCATGTTAGGAATAGACATAACCACTTAAAAATCTTGCAGATATCTTAAAAGTGACACATAACCATTTCTGTTTTGTTTCTTTAAAGAAGTTACGTAAGGAATGTTATTCAGATTGTGGGGGATACGAGCTAATCTATGGACAGTCATGCAGAACAATGCACTATAGTACAACTGTGATTATTGATTGTGTGTAAACATTGTACAAAAAACATTTTCCCTTCATCCATTTTCATTCTCCATGCTTGTTTGTTTTCTTCTAAAAATAAGCTCTGTGCAGTCAAAAGGTTCATAAATTGCCAACATTAGTTAACATAAGTTAATGTGATTTTTATAAAAAGCCTTTTTCCTGTACTGTATTGTCTTATTAAACTTTAAAAGCAAAGAGGGAAAGTAAAAGAAAACCTAAAAAAACTGAAAAAAAGACCTGAATAAAAAAAAATAATCATCAAATGAAATAACTACTGTTCTCAGACTGCTTTTTGAAGGCCTTTTAAGAATGAAAAATACTTAAATTTTTGCTGTGTTTTAAATTTGCCATGTGGCAGGATGAGACAATGGGTTAATATTAATATAACAATGATATATGGTTTTATAATTCCGACCACTATTTTCCATTTAAGCTATATAATATAATTTGTCTTACAAATCTTATTTAAAAACACCACCTCTCTCAGGTGAGTGCCTGTGATTGTTGGCGATTCTTGTTCAATAAAGGGGTCTATGGTCAAATATCTATTTACAGGTGCTCAGTATGAGGAGTATGAGAACCCATAATCAAGAAGTAAGAAATGTATATATATATTAAAAAAAAAAACAAAAAAAACACAATTGGCAGAAAATGTGATGGTTGCAAATCAGTGATTGTTTAAGTTCTTTCTTAAGTTTCCCCTCTAAGGAATCAAGTCTGTTATGGTTTTCATTATGAAAAGCAGTAATCACATGGCTGTTGCAGTCTCTCATGCAGTCTGTGTACGTCGGGCATTGTCCTGCAAGAAGACAAAAAAAGCACCTTTAGACAAATACAATAAAAAATGTAGAGAGAAAAGTTGTGATTTCACAGTTTTAATCTACAAAGACTTGAGGGTATGTTTACTTGTTTATCCTGTTATATCTGATCCTCAGCATTTCGAGTAAATCGCACAGACTCGGAACGGTTTACATAATACTTGCCAAATAAAATTTTTTGGTTAACCCAAATCACAAACACATATTTTCTCACTTATCTCTAGTGGTATCTAACCATGCAAATGTTTTGGTTTGACTTGCTGAGGTTTTGAGATGTCATGTTCCATTGCTAAGTAGAATTAAATATCTAGATTTGTTTGAGGTGCTCACTGAAATGACATATAAAAAACTCTACAGACTTCAGCAACATGGTTTTATTCCACTATGGTTTTATCTATCTTACGATGATTATCTTAGAAGTTGAGTGTAAGCAGCACAATCCCAGTCAGCTTGTTTTAAGTCCCCAGGTTTTTCTTGTTGTGTGCCAAATAAACTAACCATTTTTAGGATGCCAGTCATCTATGATTAAATTAAGGCTGCAACTACTTTAATAACTGATTAATCTGCAATCAATTACTTGTTTAGTCTCTAAAATGTTAGAAAATTGTTATATTCACATCTGAAAAGCTACAGACAGATGGGTTTTTGGTCATTTTTGCTTAAGAGTAACTTAAACAATTGGTGACAAATGTCTTACCTTTAGAAAAGACCACAGTCTTTCAGGTTGTTCTTAATAATGACGTCGGTGACAGCATCAAAGACAAACTGCACGTTCTTGGTGTCAGTGGCACAGGTGAAGTGGGTGTAGATCTCCTTTGTGTCCTTTTTCTTGTTCAGGTCTTCAAACTTGGTCTGAATGTAACTGGCTGCCTCATCAAACTTGTTGGCTCCTGGGAAGATGAGGGAGAGATTTGTTACTGAGAGCACAGATTATGTTTTCTTATGGAGTGATTTGTCAGACGGCCAGCACTGTGCCGCCTGCAGCCACAGCAACCTGTCTGCGGTTGCACTGCAGATGTTTAACTATTAAAGCCCTGCTCTCAGACGCAGTACGGCCCGTCATGTTCCACTGCTTTACCTGCGTATTCTGGGAAGCAGATGGTAAGGGGGCTGCGAGTGATCTTCTCCTCAAAGAGATCCTTCTTGTTGAGGAAGAGGATGATGGAGGTCTCAGTGAACCACTTGTTGTTGCAGATGGAGTCAAACAGCTTCATGCTCTCATGCATTCGGTTCTAAAGAGAAGCAAAGTTGGTTGTTGCTTGTGGCCTCCACTAAAGCACAAAAACACATCAGAGTGGCCACCAGGGGAGGATGTTGTTTAATATTTTAAATGAGGAGAATTTAAAAAAGTGCAGAGGAGGTTATTCAGAGCATCTTTTGGCCAAGTCCCTCCTGAGCACTTGCTTTAAATTCAGAGCTGTTTAAAAAACTGGGGTCAATTGGTTCAAGTCACTTGAAAAATTTGCTTTTGCTACATAATTACACTCTATTGGTTCAACTGCAAACGGACTGTTAAAGCCCATGAAGGCAATTTTACCACTTGGAGCTCTCTGTTATTAAGCTAGAAAGAAGGAGGGATGAGTGCTGCTAAGAACCTTCTAATCTAAACTACCACATACTGAAAATGAGCCAAAGAGTCGATTTATGAAGTCAATAAAATGATTTCATCCGCGCAGATGAAGACCTATGAGACAGAAGGTGACATTTTTCCTTACCATCTCCTCGTCCTCAGCCAGCACCAGGTCATAAGCACTCAGAGCGACGCAAAAAATAATGGCGGTGACGCCTTCAAAACAGTGGATCCACTTCTTTCTCTCTGAGCGCTGGCCTCCCACATCAAACATTCTGCAGAGGGGATAAACCAAAGGAGAGACATTGTGTACACTGTGTGCATTGTGCAGGAGTGGAGGAAAGGAGGTCACAGTGAAAGACAGTACGGTGAGGCTGATCGAGAGCAGGGCACCAAAGAGGACATTTCGGGAAGAATGATGGTGAAGGAGGAAGGAAGGAGAAAGTTAGGGTGATATTCCATCCCTGGATGTACATTAAGTTTTCATGAGGCTGTTCTGAGAATAAAAGTGGTGAGGAGGTGGGGAGGTGTCCGCCAGATATCTGAGAAAAGACTGAGGGGTCAATTCGGGCTACAAGATGGCAGGCAGGCCTTTATATTCAGAGCAAAGCGCTGGTTAATGGGGAAGCTGAGCACTGTGATTGAAGCTGTTATAGGTGTGAGAAAAACCTGACAGACAGCTGAGGCGATAACAGCAGAGCACATCTGGGACAGCTCCCATATTTTGATGATACGAAGGGAAAATATGAGGACTGAGATCTGTTTAGGTTAGCAGATGCCCAATAAAACTCAGTTTTGATGAATGTAAATGAAGCCAAAAGATGACAATTCTCTGTATCTATAAGCATTTCCTTTCCGTGCTTATTATGGCAATCGGGGGGGAATTACAAAAACCTGACTTTCTTCTTATTGATTGCCTCCATGTATTATTCAGGCCAAATATTGAAGCTGTGGAAGAAGGTAAATATCAGAGAGTTCATCAGGAAACAGGTCACACAAAAGCCATGTGGCTGTTATGTTTTTTTACTATCCAGATCTGTTAGGCTGCTTTAGAAAGAGCTGGGTATTACAAGACAAACCAAACAACTGAGATCTGTAAGAATGAAAAGACTCTACCTTGTTATAATTGAACATACACATATCTAATCTCTTCACACTGTATATATATTCACCTATAGACTGCACAGGTGTTCTGCTCTACCTGTGCTGTTTCAACACTTACTGTATCTCTCACATCCTCTATTAAGAGACATATATCTATACATCCTTTACTGTCCCACACAGGAGTGCTCAGGCTAGGTCAGAGCATATTTTATGTAAGACCTACGGTACTGTATGATGGAGGATGCACTCAAATTCTTGCACTATATAAAGCTCTGGTTTTATTAAGCAAGAGCACGGTGGGCAGGATCTAATTCATTTGCTCTGCTCTCTGCACAATCATGATAATTAAGCTTTTAATTGCTGGTATAATTTGGCTTCTGAGTAGCTGAGTTGCAGATTTCAAGTCGGGAGGGTTCCGTCACCCCACAATGCTATTATTGTTGAGACCAAAATTAAGTCTTGCAATTTGGCAGCAGGTGTGGAGAAGACTGGTACGTTGATGTCACTGCTCACAGTGACAGGGTGAATGTAGGTATGTTATTAAAAGTGTCTTCACTGGCCCATCAGGCCCTGTTAGTTTAATACCCAAGCTATGTTTTGGTCATGTTTATGTGCTCATGTGTGGCTGGTAAGACTAAGTGACAACTGGCAGTTTTTAACAAAAATGTATTACCAAATAAAACTGTAAGCAAGCGTCAGAGATGACCGAATACTAGGGGTCATATTACCACTCAGGTTACTTCATGCCAAATACATCCTCTCACTGTGGGTGAGTTGCTAAGTGAGAGTTTGCTGGTCTCTCACATTGGTTGCAAAGGGCTAAAGTGCCTGTTTTGATTGAAAAAAAAGTGTAAACAGGGTAAGAGTGGTAATGTGCAGTATGTTGTTTATGCATGGATTTATCTTTCGGTTTCCACAATATCAAAGGTCTATCAATGCGAGTAAATGGAATTTGGCCTTACTTGAAGTGCAGTTCTTTGAAAGTGAAGTGAGTCTCCACAATGCCAGTGGTCTTGACCCGAGTTCGCAGCACATCCTGCTGGGTGGGGATGTAATCTGCTTTGGCTATCCTCTCCAGGTCATTCAAGTAACTAAGAGAAAGAGAGAGAGAGAGACAGACAGACAGACAGACTTTTAACATGATTTGCAACCTGCAACGGAGAGAGAAAACAGTGAGAGAAAAACAGCAGACACACACACACACACAGTCACACACACACACACACACACACACACCGCTGATGCACCAGACAGTGTCTGCGTTTTACTACATGAACAGTGATGAAGACTGTGATCTTTGCACACACACACACACACACACACACATTATTATTGTCATTGACCGCTGATGCATCACACAGAACAGTGTCTGCGTTTTACTTTGAACTGTGATGAACTGTGATGAATTTTGTGAGTCTTTGCAGTGAGTCATATTCTGCTCCATTAAATAACAGACTGTTAAACTTGACTTAATAGCATTTCATTAGACTTTTTAAGTGCCTTTTAAAAGAGTATGTTAAGGCCTTGCAATAATTAAGTTATGACCAATTGCAATTTGCAGTACATTTGCAGTACATCAGTTGTTATCCTCCCAGAACTGTGGTTGCAAATGGTGGTTTTGAGAAATCAGGTTCAACTAAACCTAAAATAACAAAAAAAAGCTTGACTATTTGAGGGCAGCAGGGAGAAGTTGTTATGGTGAACTTGAAAGTTAAAGGAAGATGGAGATTGAGGCTATAAATCTCTTGAGGTTCATCACTACTATCATTATATTGTCTTTTTTAAACACTTATCAGCACGTATTACAGAGCCTACAGCTACACACTGGGACACATACCAAGATTCTAGTAGGAGTGATGCCAGCTCAGTCAACTACAAAAGGGTAAAGAAAGCAACTCTTTCTTACAGGTGCAGACTCTGGAACACAGTAAAACCAGTAACGCCAGCAGGATAGCGCCACTGTATAAATCATAAATGGATTGAGGCCCACTAGAGTGCGCTGTTACACCCACACACTACATACTCGCTGCAACATATGCCTATCCAACACACCCTTGGTAATCAGGCAGACAATTTAAATTGTTATTGCCCTGCTGCTATAACTTGTTAACTGCGAGTGCTCGCAGCTCTTCATATGTAAGCTCAGTGGCCACAGACCGATTGTGGCACTTCAGGACAGTTCGGTGGAGGAAATGTTTTTTGTGGGCAGCTGCTCCTCCGGCCACTCCATTTATCGTCTGCTACATCAGCTAATGGTCTTAATCATACACACGTTCCTGGGACCAAGGCCCCTTTTCTGAACGTCTGTAGTTCTGAGATTGTGTGGATCACAACTTTACCTCACCAAGCTACGGTGAGTAGATATTGTGCAAGCTAACAATGTCTTAGTTAGTGTCGCTGCCAACCCGTCCTGCTAGCTTAATTGTTCGCTCATTTCTTACTGGAAATCCTACTGCAAAGTTTTCTATTGTTATCGTCTGCCACGTCCACTATGATGTCCACACTGTTGATTTACACAGTGGTGAAATACTCCTCTTTAAGTATCACATTTCCCCCATAGTTGCTCTTGTTGTTGTAGGGGTTTCATAGTGGCTCATTGCAGACTTGGGTTTCTGGTAGAGGGTAATATTGTGTACTGTCTCTGGGGATGTAAACATGACTGTTGTATCATGTCACTTGTGTGCAACCTATTCACATAATTATTTCCCTGCAGCAGTGGCCTCGGTTAAACACTCACTGTGGCCTGTGTCACATACACATACACAAGATACTGAAAAGAGTCACCTATTCACCCACATTGGTTTACTACTTACTAAATCACTGCTGACTATCTGCCGCCTCTCAATGCTACATATCATTTCTTAAGAAATTATTCGCCTGCTTGATCTAGTAGTAGTAGTCTAACAGTATGATTTTGTGTATTAATGTGCTGAAGTTAAACATTATCTGCAGAGGATGTCCTCACCTGCTGCAGCTTGTGTGTTGTTTTTTACCGGGTTGCGATTTATCAGTGTCTGTTTACTACATATTATATTTCCTGGAACGGACAACGATATGCAATACCAGGTGTAAGGTTCTTTATGTGATAGAGTTTTCTGGGGGTAAAGGTTTCATAGTTACTCAATGTCTCCAATTTCTCTCTGATGTGCTTTGCTTGGTGTATGCTTGTGGTGTGAGATGAGGTCAGAGCGTAGAAGCCAAATATCAACTCTGCACACACTCTGTATTCAGATAATAAATCCCTGTGTGAAATGGCTGACTGAAATGTCTTTGTGAGACCACTAAGGGATTACAACTAGACCCACTAGCACGATGTACTATCTTTAGTGGGTGGATTTCTATGGCAACATGCATATCATGCACTGATTTGCTGTACTTTAGTGAATTTGATGTACGATATTAGTGAAAAAAAATAATATAATTTGTTCTTCCCACTGTCCTTCTCTCTGTCCATTCACAACTCCTGTCCTCCTTTCCCACTCTCCCTCCATCCCTTCTGGCCTTTTCTCTGTTTTCTGACAGACTGTTGGTCAGTAGGGGAGTGTGGAAGCATCTTCACCGTGTTAGACACAACCTGCCCTACGTACACAAGCATTGCATCATCATCCATGGCCAGCTGGGAGCTTTAGTATCCCAGCCAAGCTACGCTCCACACACAGAGAGAGATATACAGTATATCCAGCATTGCAGGTGTACAGATCTCACCATTCATGCTTGTCACGTCCCCAGAATTATAAAAATTAATCAGGCGGCAAAACCTGGCAGACTTATTGAAGTGAATTAAAACACAATAAATGATTAAACAAACATTTTTCTGTCTCATCAGAGTAGCCATTACAAAGTGTTTTGTAATTGGATGAAAGAGTTATGAACTTTATCACACAGTGAAACATTTCTGACTTTTATTTAGCACTACCATAAAATTAATCAGCTATTCTAAAAAAAAAAAAAAAGGGGTGCTGTTAACCTGTTAACCTCACAACTATCAATTCTCATAGATTACCTGGAGGATAATTTGCCTTGAGGTGAGCAACATTTTTTAGAGTCTCTTTTTCATCCCTCAACACAAACCATTCTGTTCTCCTCTCATCAGGTTACAATATTAAAGAATCAAACCCAGAGAGGGAGAAATTATCACTAAATGGAAGTTATTGGAGCCATCTTTCCGGTCTCGATGGCTCCCACGAGAAGTTAGAGACAGGTTTCTCACTGCAGCGCTTATAAGAGAGGCTAGAACGACTGCACCATTAGATCCATCACAACAACAGGAGAGCAGCATCCATAATGGCAGGAATATTAAACAGCCCTTTATATGTCAACATAAAATCAATAAGCACAATTATCGACCAAATAAAAACAAGCACCCAAACCTTTCTCCCTTCCTTGAGCTGTTTTATAATCTTATTAAAGTAATATTGAAGTGCAGTGTTTCAGTTTCTAATATAAATGGCTAAAAGGTATACAGGATGAGAAAAGACCATGTTTGACGGGTAGCTGTGAGGTTTACCACTTCGCCACATTTACATTTATATTGGTGAAACAGTGAGTCTGGTGAATGCAGGAGGACTGCATATTGATTGATGTACAAGCAGAAGAGGAAATGTAGGGACAATGCTGATAATGGCGGCCTGAATCAGACAAAAGAGAGTAGCATATTAAAAATCAGATTTAGGAAAGCCAACATATGGCTGGAAGATATTACTCTGTTGAAGTAGATTTTTTTAGAAAAACAAAACATTCAAGTGTTTGATTCCTCAGTGGGTATAAAATACACACAAATTCACACTCACTATGCTGCAGAGTCGTTGAGTTGGTACTCTCGCGACCGTGCAAAGCAACTCTGTATGCCGCTGTCAGCCCACAATCGCCTGATCACGTTGGCCAGGTCATCTGGGAGGATGCCTTGTTCTTCAGCAGCTGCAGACAGCGCAAAGAGCTGCTGGGCATCGTCCTGCAGGGGGCGATAAGTACACAGGACCGGAGCGTTACAATGAGAGCACCACTGCCAAAACATACACGAAAACTGTTAAATCATCTGTATAGATTTATAGATTGTGTATGGATTACAGCAATAACAATTAATCAGTCCTACACATCTGACAGCGAGCAGAACCCTTATTTAAGCGATTTCATTATAAGTAACGGGGGACAAAAATCACAGTGCAATTTCTGTGAAACATCTTAAATTCAACTGAAGCTAAAATGAGCTTTCAGGAGAAAAAGTTGAGTGAGTATTTTCTCAAAATATTGTCTTTTTAGCACAAAATTCTTTTTGTGGTTCAACAGGGTGTGTAAGTGGCTGAGTAACCTTGGAAAAGATCTGTTTGCCGACTGCTGAAGCCTTATATCAGCTCTGGCTAGAATGAAAATACATCTGTGCAGTAAACAAGAACTGTGGACTTTGTCATTAATCTCTCATTTTGAAATTTCTTTTGCATAGAGAGATGGATCTATCTATCTATCTATCCACATACATACATACACATACACACACACATATACATATATATATGAAATAAAAAACATGTTTTAAGAACACAATACGTCTTATAGCTAACTGTTCGTAAACTCATATAGAGACATGGGCATTATTAAGGTGACTGACTGAAATATGACACAGCAAATGCAATCCCCTAAAATTTATCAACACACAGGATTAGTTGAGTATCTGCACACGTAATGCTAAACAAATGAAATCAGAGAGGGCCATGTCTCTGAGCTGGTGCCAAGGAGACAAAGGTTATGATAGTAGCAATATAATGTGATGATGATATCACTGGAACCTATGATAAGCCGATGCCAGCCAATCTGGACTGAGCACATGTAAGCTATATGAGATATGTTGGTGTGACTCGAGGCGACAGCATGCAGGGTTGCTATAACAGAATGTTGCTTGATTTCCTGCTGTTTGCCACCTTGCTTGTTTCTCCCAGTTCTCCATCTTCCTGTTGGCATGAAATTATGCCTCTTCTCTGAGCTTTATTCGCACGTCGTGATGTTCAAAAAGCAATAATTAACCCCTGGTTTTCCTTGTGTATTTGCATGTGTTAGCATAGCGGTGGTGTTGGTCAGTATCTGGCTGCAAGAAGGGCTGTTCTACCAGGACTCTGAATATGTATGCAGCTATCATTAAAAGAAAAAATGATTCACAATAAAGAATACAATTTTGATCTTACTGTGTGTGTTTGTCACATTTGAAGAGAAATGCAACCTGTTCTCATTTCAGACTGCGACTACATCTACAATGATCTGTGGATTTTCTTCCGCAAGTTTATGTTTTTTTAATTATTTACTTATTATTATTGATTGCCTTCTTGGTGAGAAATAATCACCTTGTACTATCATCCATTCTGAAGAAAAAACAGAAAAACAGTTTTTGGTTTTTGTGTCTGCATTCCAATGTTTGAAATGGGAAAGCAGTGTTGATATTTCATAATTTCTTTTGCTCTATCTGCATTTTGTTGCAGTGACTATGACTGGTGAGTTTACACACCGCCCGTGAAAGAGTTGCCTTTTTAGATTCAGCTGCGTGGATTGATTTACACAGCAGTGAAATCTCTGGGAATGTGATTCGTTTGTTTGAACTCTTCCTGCTCCCTCAACCAAATTAAACAGCAAATAGCTTGGATAGTGTGTGAGCGTTCAGTGTTTTGGGTCCGTGAACGTTCTTGTGTGTGTGTGCCGTGCCTGTACACATGCACAATCTGTGTGTGTGCTTGTCAGTGCTGCTGTGTGCTGCAATGTGTGCAAGTATGGGCAGGCTTGCATGCTAATTGCTAGTGTGGGAGTCTGAGAGAGTATCGTCACGTACATACAACCATTTGACAGATCTGACAAAGCGGAAAAAAAAAAGTCTATCCATTCCGCTCTAATGACCACAGCGGAGCCCTCAATCCCTCTATCGCAGCACATACGCTGGCTCCACTGTAAAATCACACTGACACACACTCCTCCACAGAAATGAGTTCAGCCACTGTCACACCTCACTGACAGCTTGTTCAAAGGCTGATAAGTGTTCACAGGGCGCAGCAGACTGGATCTCCGCCTGAAGCTGTGACTTACTGCTGATGTTGATGGCTGGTGTGTGTGTGTGTGTGTGTGTGCAGGGTGTGTCTGTCTGTATGCATTTCTGTGGAAAAGACCTTAATGAATGCACTGATGAGGTTCAGTGAATACATGTTAATTAGGGCTGCACCTAATGATTATTTTCATTGTTGATTAATCAAATTGATGAATTTATTAAGCGTTTCATCTATAAAATGTCAAAAATAATCAGCTGGTTCTCACAGACAGTCCAAAATTAATTTTCAATCGTACAAAACAAGAGAAAAGCTGAAAAGCCAGTGAATGTTTTTTTTTTTTTTTAACTGATGCAAATTGAATGATCGCTACATGTTTGCCATCTTTGATGTGAAAAAAATAAGGAACACCTTGTCTACTTTTCTGCATTCTGGTGAATTTGTTTTGCACCAATTTGTGATTTTTATGCATCACTTTCAAAGTCCTCTGCTACTCTCAGTGTGAAAGTAAAGGAAAGACTCAATAAGAGTAAACTAGTTGTATCATTTATATTAGAATTAAAACATCAGATTATAGACATGGGCAGAAATATTTAGTCTGCCAAAATAATCAGTCACTGATAAGTTGTTGGCTAATGTGTATATAGTTGCTGCTAGATGTCTAGAGTCACCGAGTGATAGTTAGCTAAGGCAGGCCAATTCTGCCATACACACAAGTTGACAGCTCATTGAGAATGAAAGCAGAAGACCTGCGGCCTCTGCATGCAATAGGGTGTGTGAATGTGCAAGAAAGAAATAACCAACTTGGTGAAAATGAGTCTTCCAAAGTGGTCATGGTAGTCGCCTGCTGAATGTTGCTATAGACCGGACAGTCCATCATTGGTGACTTAAAAAAAAAAAAAACTCTTGTACTCATTCCCACCAACAGGACTGACCCATTCCTATCTGTATTGGGACAGTACATACTAGTTGCCTATGCAGTATGCAGTTCGTAATATATAGTAAGTTAGTATGCTATTTCGACAGGACTCTCTTATAATGTTTGCCAAGACAACAAGGAGAAACAATCATGTAAAGTAGACATAAAATGTCAAAAATGTTTGAAAAACAGGAACCAAAAACTTCAGGGCAACCTGTAAGGGCTTCCTTTTACAGGTGGTAGCCTTCAAACCTAAGAAATTTTTTATGAGGCTTACTGAGGATTCAGAAAGCACCAGGTAATCTAGGTGTGCTGTTAAAATGTGTCCTGCCAGCACTTTTGAATAAATCCAATCTCCAAAACAACCCTCAGTGGCCCACTGCTTTAGGAGCACTTGCAGCTTCTTCTCTGAGTATTACAACTTTGAGGAGAGAGCAGATCAAAGATGGATGATGTGAAGTCCATAAAGCCTCATTTCCATCAAACACATTTGATATAGTACCCTTGAGACCCGTACCCAAGACATATCTACAGGTAACTAAGCCTTAGATCAGTTTTACTGCAGACAGTACTCTTAAATGTAGATGATGTTGTTAACGGATGGTAATAGACATGCAAACCATGGAAGAAGTGTGACATCATATTTAACACAACACAGTAAACAAAAGAACAGAAAAACACAATGGAGGACATCAAATATTTCATGTTCTTTCTTCTCAGAATGTGGCTGTGTGTTACAACAAGGAGCTTTGTTTGAGAAATCAAAAATATTGAGAAAATCAGTGTGCACTGAATCGTTAGTCACGCAAGAAGTGTTGACCAATTGACTGCAATGTTTGCAGCTCCTGTGTCAGTGTGCTAGTAATGTCAACAGAGGTATAACAATAAAACGGGACAGTACGGGGTAGTTCTATTTGTGCCATCCATAATGTTTGCCAATGGAAAGGTGAAAATATCTGTGAAATGATAGTGTGTGATGACCTGAACTGAACTGGAATGCTTGGTGGGAATACGGCTTCAGACAGGGACTGCAAGTTACTAACGGGGATCCAAAAAGCATTACACAGTGATCTTATTTTTAGTGTGAACTGCAATTTTAAAGGGCTTCTGTGAACAGGTGAATGTTGGAAATCACATGATCTCACATTCAGTTAAAACGCCAGCTCAAAGCTCACCAGTGTTTTTAACTGAACTACGATTGTTGGGAGGACTGTTTTCTCAGAGGAATCACAGGCTTGAAATAATCTTCGTTCACTGCATGAGAGTAAGAGTAAGTAAGTGAGAGAGTAAAATGATTGTTTCAGATTATGGGCATGAAACAGACTTTTTTTTCTCTATTAGTTCAAAACAGAAAGAAAAGTGAGAGGGACACTGGGTTGTAAAAGCAAAGGGGAGCTTTTTTTATTTCAGTCCTGGGCAAGCATAAGCCTTAAGGAGTACACCAGATATGCTCCTGATGAAACAGGCTTTGTTTTGTTGTGGCCACCTGAAGTCATCAGTGATTAGCTTTCTGCTCTCACTATAACCACCATAAAACCACTTAATTAACAATTAAACATTATCTCCACAGATATGCTACACTCTTGACATTCACCAGAATTTACATGATCTCTTGTAATCCTTGCCTAAGTGATTGACAGGTCTTAACAATTACATAAGTCTTTCTTTCTTGTGATCAACCCACGTTTATGCAATAAGACATATGACTTTTGGAGGATTAAAATAAAGAACACTGACGTGAAATAAAATATTTGTTGTGCATGTGTGTGTGCTTGTGTGTCTTACCACTCTGGACAGGTTGCTGTAGTCTATCTTGAGACTGGCCATGGCTTTAACAATGGCCATAATAGACTGGATGGTGTTACTATAGACCACTGCTCGGTACTGCTTACACTCATCCTCTGAGTAGCCATCTTCATGGATGATCCTGAGAACGCCAGACACATTCAACATTTATTAAAATGTAAGTACAGACATCCCCATCTCAAAACTGAAAAACACACACCTGCTGATCATACTGGCAATTTATTGATTCCAATGTAAGTGATGGGGTACTAGATTTACAGTCTACATTCTGCGTAAATGTTTATTCAAAATTTTATCTGAAGTTACTGTGATGCTTTAATAGTGCGAGTTCAAGTGGACACCATCCAAATGTACAGTCTTTATGTACACTCTTTTAAAACAAGATTTACAATGGTAGCTCAGCAAGAAAATAAAAAACAAAGAAGAAATTAAAACATTTTGGACCAAGGAGACTGTAACTTTGGAAGGCACCACTGTGATTTGTCTCACTCAGACTGCTAAAGCCTCATATTAACTTCAGACAAACTTTTTAATAAAGTTTTACACAGAACTCCATGAGGACTGCATTTTAGCACCCATTAATTACATTGGAAACACATCAGGAAGGGCTCACTTTGCAGCCAGTATAAACAGGATGAATGATTAGAAAAACCTGTTTCAATATTCACATAGGCATTCAATTATCTTTTTAATATAATTCTTAATATATTTTTTGGCCACTTGGGGGCTAAATCCTCCATTATAGCATCCAGTAGACCTGACAGAAACTGCAGTGTTGGGTAATAATTCTCTGTGGGCTCATTCCTATGAGCAGCCCCTTTCACATACATGTAATCACTTGATCCTTCATTAAAAATAATTTAATACCAGATTTTTTTTGACAAATGGCTCACGGTTTTTGCCACATTCAAATAAAGATTTCACTGAAGTCACTGATAACTGATTATCAAATACTGTGGCAACATCCCTCAACACATCAATCATTAAGTTATAACAGTTTTATAAAATAAGAACTACAGGGACACTAATAACTTAGCTGGTAGGTTTAAGAATAACACAATTCTTAGTTTCAAAAGGTAAAACTTTTCTCTTTGCTTACAGTCCCTACCTTGTCTACCAGGAGAACTGTAAACTCTGCACCACAATTATAATGCCAGCATGCTGTGTATGATGATGCGTAGCAGTGCCATTAACACACCGCCTCACTCTGCAGCACCTAGCTGATGCAGTATCCTGAGTTTACCTCTCTCAATATTGTTACTCTGAACCTGAGAGTGAGAGAACTTAGTGTCTGTGCATGCACAAGCTTGGATCCTATCATGAGCTGCAATCATCCAAACTTCCTCATGCTGCCTAAGGAAGCGTAGAGAGCGAACTGAGATGACCCCACATTAAAAGTAAAACCACCCACTGCTTTTAACAGTGTGATGATGCAAATGATACGAACAGTAGCAATTTAGCAAACAAATACTTGCCTAATTCTTAAGCTATTTTAAGAAACTGCTGATGAACTTTCTCTGCTGTGATACTGTTTACACAGGACACATCAATGTGTAATATTACATTAGTTGTGAACATTTCTGTCTTGCAGGCTGATTTATCTGTAGGCCTATACGTGTTAATAACCTGGCTTCAAAAAGCGACAGACTGTTCCTGCTCCAAGCTCATAAAAAATGGATTCAATTCCTGGCTAGCCCAAAGGAATGTGAATAATTAAGCCATATAGGGTCCTGTGTATGTGTGTGTGTGTGTGTGTGTGTGTGTTGATTGATTGGTGCACAGAGCATAAAAAAAAAAAAAAAAAAAAACACACTACTCATTCCTCTTGTGCCATGAGCAGTAAAATAAAATAAATAAAACAGGAGAGGCCATACTGTCCCCAAGAAACCACACAGAACGAAGTCAAATTTATGTTATATAACAATGACACGGTTACAGCATATTACTGAGCTATAATTTTTTTATTTAATACGCCTCATAGTCAGAGCCAAACAGAGGAGATAAGGTCAGTAAGATGGGGCAACTATAAAAGCAAGCAAAGAATCATCAGGTGTAAGTGTGGTAGAGTATGTTCTTGTTTTTAGCTCTGCTGATTAGTCGGTTTTGCCAAAACACAGCAGGATTTAAAAACGAGCCCGCCATCGACAGCTGGAACATTTCCTTCTAATCTTAGACAACAAAAACAGAACGCAAGTTGACGGTTTAATTGTTCTTCTCCCTCTGGCTTCTTTTGCAGCATTTTAACAACACCCTGGCCAAGTTCCACAGCTCATTTTCTCTTTGAGAGGAGAATCAATTTTTGAGTTACACAGAAATGATCAAATATTAAAACTTACTTCATCTGCTTTACAATAGTGCTCTTCCCAGACTCCCCAGCACCTGTTGGAACATTAAAAGATTAGTTACAAAGGAAATTCCAGCTGATGTCTTTGTGTGTGGAAGAAAGTTGAACTTTGGCTACGGCTGTTTCTGCTTTGAAAACATGAATGACCCACTGATGACCCAGCACTAACATCACATTTTGTTCTCTGGCTTGTCTGGTTTATTTATGTTTCCATTTTTGAGGACATGATGTACAGATATGCAAGAAGAAACCCCTTATTCATTGTCCACTGTCATGTTTATTTTTCACTCAGATAGAAGAAGGGTTCAGGGAAGACAGATCATGGCTATTTAATGGCTTTTTATGCTTTACGGTCTGAATATTTTTCTGAAAAGATAAGAAAAGAGATATTTTCAAGTGGCTATACATGGTTAAATATGTAGGTATGTAACAATGTTCAAAGCATATCACTGAATTATGTATTAATTTTCCATTCTCTCCTACTCTCTCCAGTAAGCTCTGAAAATCTAGTTGCAGACACTGAGGTAGGAAATCAATCACTGTGAACTATTTGCAACCAATAGCGATCATCTCATGGTAATGTATGATAATTGTTAACAACTAAAGTGTCTGCTGCCAAACAGTAATTTTGATCACAACTGCATTACTATTGCATAATATGAGAAAAACAGAGCAATAATTGTGATAGATTACCAAGGTTTTGATCTCTTCTGGAGTTTTTGATCATTAGTAATGCTATAGAGCAATGTTTTAAGGAGTTGGCCTGGCCCAGTTGTTATTGTTGTTTTTTTACTATATTGTGGATTCACAACTGCAGGTGTTAATACTCAAATACACTTTCAATGTGCCACTAACAAAGGCAAGTAAGAAGACTGCAAGCTAGCAAACATGGAGAGAAATAATACAAGATTTAAACTGTTTAAAAAATTGGTTTTGAAAATGTTTTATGTGGAAAGGAATGTATTCAACACACTCATTTGACCTCAGTGTACACACATGTGTTTTGGTAGCTTACTATGTAAAAACACTGTGACAGCTGTGCAAAAAGTCAGTGCCATACAGTAGAGGAGTCATCATACACACAGTTCACGGGTCAGCACAAAAACTGTTCTTTTGTTTTTAGCGAACAAACCTACTGCTTCGAATTATGACTACCGCAAGCTGTGCTGCAGAACCATAGTTATCTTGTTGAAATGAATAAGTCTGTGGCACTTCCCTTGTGCTGTCAGGACCATGCCACCATCCACTGCTCCTTCATGCCACCTGACCCAGCCCTGCCAACAAACATTAGCCCAGCCGCGGGCTGACGGAGCATGTGGGACCAGCGGTGCTGCCCTCCTCATGCTGTCAACACTCATCATATTCACACAAGTCCAGCACTTTTCTGAGAAGGAGGGAGGAACGCGGGGAAAATGTAGGGGTGTAAAAGCAATGTCTGGGGATGCTTTCGCTGTCATACGAACTGTCACTTGTGATTTCCTGCTAGAGGGGCTCGAAGGCAGTAAGGTGGCTGGATCTCCAGGTGATTTGGGTCTCTATGAGAGAAAGTATGCAACAGCCAAGCAAAACCAAATCATAATTTAACTGAATACTGATAACAAAATATCATATAGCTCTTTTTAATTGTTGCAAAAACGTTAATGTTCATTTTTACATTTTCTCTTTGATCCTTCCTTACCTGCCTGAATGAATCCAAAAGTAGAAACCTTATAATCTTACTTGAAACTAATCAAGATGAAATTATGTAACTAGGCTGCTGCTTCAATTAATTTGCCATCCCATCTCTGAAAACACACTATTCTATTCCAGGTCTATCCCCTATTACCATCTGAAACATCAAACTTTTCTTTCATGAAATAAATAGGAACACATGGTGTAAATACAGCATCACATTTATAGGTGCTATTATAAAAATGTCTTGTTGAAGAATAAAAGGTGGGTGGTGAAAAGTAGAATATCAGTCTCCCTGTGGACATGCACATGCATGAAGGTCACCTTCCTGACTCCAGAATAAAACTTATCCATTAATATCCAAAGGGAGGTGAACACTTGTTAGCAGCAGAAAAAAACAGAAGAATGCACCTTTATCCTCCATGCTCAAGGTGTTTTTGGAGAAACAGGCTGTGCTGTTGTGCTGCTTCAGGAGAAAACTTCTGAATTGTCTCTTGATTTTACAGTATCAGGACATCTTATCACAGCAGCCAGAGGGGAGTCAACAGTGATATATAAACATTACTGTTTTTACTTATCTCCAAGGAGGGGACTGATCATGAATCATGATCGAAATAAATAGTATGAATCATCTCTTTCTCTGTGTTATAATGAAAAATATGAAAAACATATATAGTAGAGCTTAACAGATGGTGGATTTTTGAGAGTTCAGATAAAGACATGACTCATTTTGGTCTTTTAACAAAGACAACATAGACACTTTTGATAAGGGTTTTAAGAACTGGGACATTTCATAGCTGAACAAAAGAGCCAGTGGTGCTTTAAAATATCCTAATATTAGTTTGCGAACATGCTCAAATTGACAATGTTAAAATGCTAATCACCATCTTAGTTGGTCTCACCAAGGTTATTAGAATTCATTCAGTCAATTCATTCATCAATTCTTGAGGGTAACACACAAATACGGTATATCTGTAAACTAAAATTGGTCAACAATATTACTTAACATCAGTCAGGCTAAAAAAATATATGAACTATGAGGCTGCGTGATAGGAGCTGACTATAAATTCACTCATTACCTGTTGTACAGAAATACTAGCAGTTTGGACTACTGTGAATAACTTGCTGAGCGATGATGAGAAAACAATGCACATTTGTAGTCTTCTGAACACACTGGGGAGATGTGTTTCTTTGACAGTGTTATTTATCAAATTATTCATGAAAAGAAACATGGAGGACTTTCATTTATCAACACGGGACACCACCAAACTTCTATCTTATTGTTGACTCGGGTACAAACATTGCTGACAGTGAAAACAACACTAACCGTCAGGAGACAAAGAGCTACTGCATAGGTTTAATCAATTGCCAATGAGCAGGATATTAACAGCGTTTTATGTGTGAATAAAAGGACTGGATGCATAAGTGATTTCAACAACTGTCTCACATGGAGTATATCTGTGAACACCTACTGCACTACTGCTACTGCAGAGAACTTCCGATAGTATGCACTATATATAAATCAGAAATTATAAATAAAGCAAAATATTCATAGTCAACAGATGTATCTGTACATGAAGCCTTTTGCTCCCACAGAGTTGGAGCAACAATGAGGTCTGATTAGTATTACAAAGACTGCTCTGTGTGCTGTGCTGGCAGAGGGGACAAGCTCTTTCTTTTTAGTGTCATTACAACAGACCCAGAATCACTTTCTGGCAACAAGAAGATGATGCAGTCCCTTCTCTCTGCTTCTTCAATCCCAACTATTCATAGTTGTTCCTGAATCGGTTTTCAAAGAGCGCCAGAACAGAAGACAAAGATAACATGATTTGTAGCATGAGTATCACAAGTGCCCGCGCTTTAAGAAAAGCAGAACCATCTCTCCAAACACATCCAATACTCTCAAAGGCCCACTCAATCGATGCCAACTTGGCCACAATCTCAGTTACCCGCTTCTGATGACACAAAGTCTCCATTCATGCGCCGATGACATATCCCCGATGTTGGCAAACATACAAACATGCAAACACAATCTCACAACAGATAAGGTCAATCACCTGACAACCAGCCCGCCCTTATCAATCCAGGGACAATCTAAAAACAAAGGCAGAGAATCAGGTTAATGGTGCCAACAGTGGTGAAACGATGAGCTGAATTAGCTGAGTAATTGAAATTGTAATTGAAAAAGTCATTTTCCAGACAAAGATGTCAAGCATTTGCTGTTTTTTAGCTTATCAAATGTGAGGATTTGTCGCTTTTCTCTTAGACTGTACAACAAACAAAATGCCCGCTAGTCTGCAGACAATAAACAAATAACTTACTAATAACTGGACTCTTGCTCAATACACTCCACTTCACCTCACTATTCATTTCACTGTTTCACTGTTTTTCACTTTTTTCTACCTGAGATATTATATATTCTTATATGTATTCTCAGGCAGATCCTGTCTCTGTACTGTGTACAGGTATAATTATAATTAAAGTTATAATTATTTATTTTTTCAGATTTTATGCTAAATATCTTTTCTTATTTTTTTTATCTTACCTTATGTCTTGCATTTCCTCTATTTATTTTCCATTGTGTTTAGCTGCTGCTGTTACACTGTGAATTTCCCCGCTGTGGGACTAATAAAGGAAATCTGAATCTGAATCTGAATCTGAATATTTATGTCACCGAATATTTTTCAGTTAAGTATTTTTGGAGTTTGGCATCATTTGTCAAACAAAACAAGCAACTTAAAGTGGGGCTCTGGAAAATTGTGATTGTGAATTGTGACTTTTTTGGTATTTGATGACTCTTTATTGGCTAACTGAAATTGAAATGTAGTCCAATAATTGTTAGTTGCAGCCCCAATATTATAGATACAGCCATCAAACAAATACCAGTAATGCATCATGAATATGATCGTATGGATGGCTGCAACATTATACAGATTTTTACTTTCAAATGATAAAATACGTATTGTGTAAAATAAAACTTATTGATCCAAAAAAAGACAAAAAAGTTTAATAACTTCATCCCCTGCTGCGATGCTTATAACTTAGCAAGCTAGCCTCATTTACTTTGCTTTTTGAATGGGAAGTCAGTGAGGGATCTTGTCTTTGTTGCTGTACTAGCGACTTCTGAATGCTGTTTTGGCCACTTACAATAAGGAGAGATGGCATGACCACCAAAAGTGTTATCTTCTCCTTGTGAGTTTTTTTTGTCTTCCAGTAAAAGTGACTTTCAGAGGATATAAGTGGTTGTCTACAGAGTTACCAGTGACATATCCACAGTGACAGTAAAGCGGGCCTGCTCAAATTGGGACAAAAGGGAAAAAAATGTACAATAGCAGTAAAAAAAGTTTTAAAAAAAAAGTCAAAAAGCACCAGTGACACCTGACTTCACGTGGTCTGCATTTGATCCATATGCTTTAATTATGAGCTCAAGGCCAAGAGAAGTGACATTATAAACTTGCCGAGAATAGCTCCGTACCACAGGGAGGAGATGAAAACTGCTCCTGTGTAGCTCACAGGGCACAGATTCCCTTCGGAAAAGCTGACACAGTACCACTTTAACCCTATAAGACGTGGTGATAGTGAGCAGAGACAGACCAGCACCTATCCAGCAAACACTGAAAAGAAGAGAAAGGACTGTCATTAAAAGGCAGTTTAAGGAGAGGACAGATAGGAGGCACTGGCAGTAAAGGTGCGCAACATGGACAAGAGTGACAAATGAGCAGGAGATGGAGGGGGAGGATGACGGTGCAGAGAACGGGGGGACTGAGAGAGGACTGAGCATTGAGGGCACTGGTTAAGAGAAAAAGTGGTGGGATGAGGACGAACACGAGTGCCTGGTGAATTCATGAATATTCATAGCAGGTTATCTGCCAGTTTGCAGAAAAATACAGAGTTCAGCTGCAAGTTCAGTGACTACGAGCAAAACGAAAAGTGAGATTGGTGATGGAGCATCTGCGTTGGAATGAGAAATGTCCAAGTGAAAGCTCTGCATAGCGGTCAGTAAACGGTCGTCCCTTGTTTTGTTCTCGCTTCCTGCATCGCTACACCGCCAGTGGATTAGCTTTATCACTAGCAAATGCAAATATGGGCAAGTCACAGGATGGCAGTCTGCAGTTTTATAAAGAAACCCTTAAACTGCCCATCCCAGTGCACACTACTCGTACAATCCTCACCACTAAATGACCCAGTTAATAAAGTAACTTCCCAAGAACGCTCGCTAATTATGGCACTAAAACAAAAATGAGTGTGTCACTTTTATAGGCTATTAATTTAAAACATAACTAATTTCAGGCTTGTGATCCTGAAATTAACCTCTTAGTAAAAAATGAATGACACAGAAATGAAAGGAAACATGTTATAACTTGATTGTCTCTTAGCCATCTCTTTTTTTTTTTATTTATAAAACTGTAAAATCCCGTCAGTTTGACCCTGCTGTATGAAAGGATTGAACATGAATGGGAAACTGACAGTAAGAGCTTCCAAATGTAGAGCACTTAGCACTTAACTCCTGCATTTCCTACAATAAAGAAAGAAAATGACCACAAGCTCCCATGTAAAATTAAATAATACCTGTTATACATAATACATAATAATAATATACATAATTACTTTACATTTACCAGTTGAAACAACATTACTTCAGGTGCATCTGTGTATGTATGGTATGACTGAGATGCTTTGATTGTTGCCAAATGTTAAATTGGGCTGATAGTGTTGCCTTAATTATCAATATTGAACAGAGCTGAGAAATGCTCTGGATAAGAGCACATGAAGTGGTATGAACTTGGGGGACATGGACAACCCGTTATTTAAAGTCTTGCATGTCACACACATAGGTATAACACACACACACACACACAAAATCTTTTCCACACCAGAAGTGAGAGTGCTGGCTCAACAGCAGCAGTGTGAAGCCAAACTGCCTCAAATTCCCGTTGGTTGCAGTTTGGTGGTAACTGCAGATTTAGTCTACAGCCATGCCAGCTCTGTGAGGCTGTGCAAACCCCCAGCACAGTTAGGTCTGATTTAGCAGAAAAATCTGAGCCAGTGGCAGACATTAAGAATTACTATCAGAGACTAATGGAAATGACCAATTCTCTTGCTGTTGGTCTTTTTGATTTTGTAGCTCATGTAGAGGTATCAATTAATTATTAAACTGAAACTGCTTTATAATCATTGGAAAACTCCACAGACCGCTTTGAGCACGGTCACTGTGGCAATGCTACCATACTGATGTTAAAAACAAGTATAATGTGTACCATCTTAATTCAGCTAATATGCTAATACATGCTACTTAGCACTTAACACAAAGAAGGCCTGAGGCTGATAGGAATGTCATTAAGTTTTGAAGATATCTGGTGATAAATATAGTGGATTAAGATTTTGACCCGATGATGGTGCCATATAAGTGATAAAAGTGATAATAATTCATCTTGAGGTGGGCATGAATATCTGCAATTACATGGCAATCCACCCAAAACTTGTTGATACATTTCACTACAAACCAAAGATGTCTTCATGAGGAAAGGTCAGGATACATTTTCTTTGAATCATCTTTACCAAATTGTATGACAATCCATTTAGTAAATGTTGAGATATATCACCAAATGCCTCATCCACTGGGGACCGTGAGTGTTTGGCCAAAATTTCACAGTATTGCGTCTCAGAAGTGGTGGACTGACAAACACTGTCCAAAAATCTGCCAACCTGCTATTTGGAGAGACTTACTGCTGCTGGAGTGGAGACACAACTCAGCAGAGGACATCTGAAGTGGTAATCACACACACGCACAACAAACACACACTTCTACATTGTCTAGAAACAGGCAACGTCATAAATCCATTCTGCTGTTCCAACACAATTTCACAGCATCCACAAGAGACCTATAATCATAAAAACTGTGCTTCACATCTTTGTGCCGCACAGCCCACTGCCATGGCATTTCTTCAGTGGAGACATGCAACACATCACAGCATATGCCAGCGTCATAAGCCCTCTATTGTTTAAGTGACTGCCACGGGAGAATGACTCACTGGCCTGGCTGTGACACGATTCATCCTTCGCTCTCATCCTGGCCCAGCTGCCCCCACCCGTTGGTGTCACGACTGCTCACATCCAACTAGCTTTTACAGCCATTTAAAGGTTAACCTCCTCGGGGCGTTGATGACACTGAGCAGAATACACAACAGTGATGCTGTTGCTATTTAAAGCCGTGTCGCAGAGTACCGAAGGAGGTGACTGACACAGGCAGACGTGACGTTATTTTATGAGTAAATACATTTGTAGGTACAGTTTTCTTCCTGACAGAGAGTTAAGTTAATCTTGACCTGAAATGTGGGTGTATGCAGGGTTGTTGTTCAATAGCATTTCATTAAATCGGAATCCAATACTGAAACTATAACTACTTATTGACAAGTACAAAGACAAGTGCAATATGACTGAATATTTAAAACAAAGATTGGTATCTAAGTGTTTTTCTGGAATAGTTACTATTTACATACTACCTGAGTGCTTTTTTATTTATTATGTTAAGAAATGTGTTCAATTTTACTCAATATTTTACCACTTTGAAACCAAACCCAAACAGTAACTGGCCATTGATAGCCTATCAATGGGTAAATACATTTTCACACATCATGACATGACAGTTATTATGTGTAGAGTTGCACAAACAATAAGCCAGTAGTTCGATTATAGAATACAGGTAACCAAATAATCCTCCTTGATCACCAATCAGTATTTTTACCTCCCTTCTGTGATGTTTCCAGCTACAGCAGGCGCCTGTTGTGAGCATCAAGATCGAAATACCCACTGTACCCCATCCACTACCTGTCCCACACCACATGGAAACCAGATGAAGTAGATGGTAAACACAGTGGTGCATTTAGCAGCTGAAGACACAGATAATACCTTAAGGTTACCAACACAGAGCTGAGAGTGAAAGTTCTACACAAATGCCCATTTTGGACTTTTAAATAAGGCTCATGAAATCAACCTAGCAAGACTGCAAGTCCATGGTCAAACACTGCTTTTCTTAGACAATGAGCACTAAAGAGGCAAAAAAACATTTCTGTCTGAAATTAGTGTCAGTAGGGAGGCCACATTGATCAGGCCCAGCCCCTGCGCATGTTTGTGTTTGTTTGTGGACGAGAGGGCAATCCAAGGCACTCATTTATAAGTGGAGCTGTTTTTTTTTTTTTTTTTTTTTACAAGGCACTTGATTCTAGTACATTGCCCTCTGTCAGGAGCCTGTTATTAACAGCCTGCTGAAATCAAGCCTCTCTCTTTCCTCCTTTTATTGACCTGGAGATAATGGCAGTCTTATTTCATGGGGCCACTCCACAGATTCAGCCTGCCAGGGTGGAAACAAAGATCTAGATTAGCTTATAGTATCACTCTAGTGGGTGACTGTCTACAAACTAGCATCAGTGGCACAGGTGTTTCAACCACCCAGTCAGCCAGGCCCCCCCTCCACCATCCACCAATCCCTCCAAACCCTTTTCACATGCAGAGTGGAAAGCGATGGAGGAATTTTACATGGCTGGATACAGTACAGTATGTTATCGCCTGGAGTGGAAAAGTAGGTCGTCATCAGCCTCACAGGGAGCAGTGAAGCTTCACTGCTTCACTCTGCAGAGTAGGATGTTTACTGCACTGTGACTGTACAGCCAGTGGTCATAGTGTTTAATCTCGTGTTATGTGTGCTCACAAGCCGTTTCAACACATTTATGTGATCTGGATGCTTACTATATACTACGCAGTTCTACAGTCAAAATTGCCAACAAGCACCTTGAAGCCACTGCAGTATTCTGTTATAAAAAAAAAAGAAAAAAAAAATCAATGCAGTACATCAAGCAGAACATTATGTGTCAGACACTGAAGGTACAAAGAAAGTGTCAGTAGATCGCAAGCAAACACCTTTTTATAAATGTGGTGCCTAAATCGTTAGATTTGCTGCTGCAGCTGCAGCATGTACCAAAGAAAGCACAGCAGATGAAAAAGGATGTCTAGTAGAGTCTGGGGAAAAGAGGATCAGGGAGGAGCAACAGAAAGACATGTGGAAGCTCATTCTGATACAGGAAAATCAACAATAGCACGCTGAGAGTGCCAGACAAACATAAGAGTGGCTGTAACGTGACATGCAGATACGCTATGCAATAAATCACGGCTGCCTGGGGAAGAGCACTGAGACATAAGGTGAGTACAGCAGAGGCACACATTTTCCTTTAAGCACAGCCCTTGGTGCATCCTTCAGCACCATCAACCATCCTGTTTTAAATGAACGCCTAAGAGACAAGGTTAGGTGTCACGGGCATTGCCCCTGACTGCTTCATACCTTTCCAATATAACTTCCTTCGTCACCACTGGCAACTTATCTTCCTCCTCAGCTAAACAATGCATGCAAAACCCACTTTTTTTGCCCACTTTTGTCTCCTATTAAAAGCCTGTGATCCAACCGCTCTTGACATTATAAGAATGTGACTTCATGATGTCAAGTGCTGGGTGTCTCAATACTTATTACATCTCAGCGATATAAAGTCTGAATTATTACTTTGCCATTTTGAGCAAGGAAGTCTATCTGCCAGTGTGAGATCAGTTGTGGGAGCTTTTTCAGTGATGTGACCTTTAAAGATGGGGATGTGAATGTGGCACTGGCCTGGTTTTTACATTTGGGAATACATCAAAAATGACGTTTTTCCCCACAGCTAACTTTGTCATGTTCATTCTTGTATATTTCACATCTTATGCAAGCACTAGAGCAGCACTTCAAGTTTTATCTCTGCTGCACCTGTTCCTACATGCTTTTAGAACTGCTGGTAAGATTTTATTATATTTTAGGCTCAGGAAAGTGTGGTGCCCAACTGAATTACGATATTTTTGATATAATGTTCTCTGCCTCACTTGCAGGCAGTTCCAGGCTGACATGGCAAGACAGTGTTGCAACCAGGGATATTGCACCACATGTGTCTTTACATTGATGGACCACCGGGAGAACCAAAAGAAAATATCTGGCTATTATTGGCTCTCGGCATTTGGCTGTCCTCTAGCTTTTTTCCAGTTTGTACGAACTGAACAAAATGGAGACATTACATTCAATATTGAGCTTTAAATACCATCTTGAGATAGTCCTAGCACTTTTTTAAACATTCTACTTCAGGAATCTAAACATTTTTTAACAAAATTTTCATCATTTAGAAAAAATAAGTCAAACTTCTGTGTATGATGCGTAAACACAAGCTGCCATATAAGGAAGTTTGCTGAAACTAAAGAAAGAATGAAACTGGCAAAATCATTAATTTAAATCAGGAACTATCTGATCTGATGAATAAGTAAACTATGAATATGACTATGAATCATTCGAGAAATCTGATGCCAACTTAAAAGTAAGATCATCTCTACAGATGTCATTCATTACTAATAGTTAGTTGTTGTTGCATTTCCAAAAACAACATGTGGTATTGGTAAGTTTTCACATTTTTCATTATCATTATGTTACTTCAGTGAGTTCACTGTGATGAGCCACAGATATCAACCTTCTAATCCCGAAAGTGTGACTGTGCATCTGCTGGAGGGAAAAAAAGAGTGAGCTTCAAAGTTAATTTGACATGGAAATAGTTGGAGGGATATCTACTTGGATAGCTTTCTGACACTGATCTAGTCATTATCTAAATCCTTGGCTCAGACACCCTGGCAGGGAGCAAAACTTCGAGAGAAGCTTGTGCACAAGCTTGATGCTCTATAATTCATTGCAATGCAAGTCAAATGGTCACCAAATCATTTATAAAAACTGCTTTAAATTCCAAAACAAGTAATTGGAACTCGATTGTTTACTCTGTTTTTTCTTCAGCAGGAAGTTCTTAAAAACTATATAACTGAGATAACTTGTTGTCATTGTTGGGATTTAATTAGGTAACAAAGTAATTACATACATACAGCGGCTCTGTTTTGCTACATGCTACATTACATTTATTTCACTAGTAAAGGTAGTGACACTAACAGCCATAGGAGGACATAATGCTATAGATTTAATGATTATTCATGGTTTCTGTGTACTTTTTGAAAAATTAAAACCCTGTAGACTGTAGGACATCAAATCAGGTGGTTATAAGTAAACTCCCAGGGTAAAAATTATTATTTATTAAAAAAAAGATTTTTTTTAAGGCTGTTGATAACCTTGTTGGAGGTTTTAGTTTCAGTCTGATGGCTGCAAATCAAAACAGGTATCATGAATGAGAATGTTTGTAGTTTCACTATTCATTTGCTTGATTGGACTGTGAATGCTAAGTGATTACTGCGCATACAAAACAGCTGACTCCACACTTTATGTATGAGACAGGTTGTCGGAAGTGTCAGATATCCCGCAGAATACACACCAATCACATGGGTCATCAAGAATGAAATCAATATGTACTCAACCTTACCAGAGACCCTATTAATAACACTAACCAAGGGAATGTGTATTGATCGCTGAAAAAAAACACTTGACACGCATGTTGATATTCCAGCTCAACTCAATACACTGGACTTCAACATGGGAGGAATAAGCAGGCAATCAAAAAGAAAGATGTTGATAAGTCCATCTGTTTCTGGTCATTTACTCATTAGACACAATGTTTAGCAGTTTACAGATTCACAAATTCAAGATATTTATTATGGTATGAAAGCCAGTTAGAAAGTTAGACATATAAGTCATCAGGGTCAGTGAATGCTTGTAGTCTTGTGTGTTTATGTAAAAAATATTAATATACTATCATTGGATTTTCTTTTTTAACTAAGTGCTGGTTGATATATAATATAGGCAAGTAATTTACAGTCTGCACCATGAGAGGGAGACTTTCTCCAGCACCCACGCTGTATGACCAGATAATACTAATACTTATGACGCTAAACACTTACAGTAATCCCTCGCTATATCGCGCGTTGACTTTCGTGGCTTCACTCTATCGCGGATTTTATATGCAAGCATATCTAAATATATATAAATCGTGGATTTTTTCGCTGGTTCGCGGATTTCTGTGGACAATGGGTCTTTTTATTTCTGGTACATGCTTCCTCAGTTGGTTTGCCCAGTTGATTTCATACACGGGACGCTATTGGCTGATGGCTGAGAAGCTTGAAGAAGATTGTGGGAGGGTTTATAAGGGCTTAAAATATATAAAAATAACCATAATAAACATATGGTTTCTACTTCGCGGATTTACACCTTTCGCGGGGGTTCTGGAATGCAACCCCCGCGATGGAGGAATACTACCAATGTCCATTTTGTGTTCATAATATACTGTATGTATATAAACTCTGACAGTTTAAGATCGTACTAATCAAAACTAATTAATCTCTTCAATAAATTTGGCAGGTCCATTATTCTGAAAACTGAGACTGATTATTCCCTGTGTGAAAACAGAAGCTTCCCATATGCTGGTCTTGTGGTCCAGAGCACTGCTAGGAAATATTCAGGGAGCTAAAACATAAAAAACAAATATTATTTACAAATCTAAGAAACTAATGCTTGTATAAAATACAGACTTTATGGCTAAGAGTATGAGCTCCATGGATTTCCTTCCCTCTCCTCATCTCTCCTCTAATCAATCCACTGTGCCTGGAAAGCGATTCCTCACATAACCAACCGGAACAGCTGGTGTTTGCCTGGCAGTCATATTGCTTACTCTCCAACCTCCCTATGTTTCTGCATACCGTCATGTCAGCTTATACTCTCACACACATGTCAGCAAACAGATGAGACATCAGGAGTGTCGGGCAGTTGCTGCAGTGTGAGAGGGGCCCATAAAAAAGCATCCTGCATTTTGTTGGCACACCAGATTGTCAGGGTGAGTAAGGGCTTTGTTTACCCGACTCAGTGGCACATGGTTAAGAGTGCAGCTGTGCTTATATTCTGTGTTGATACTCCTTTTATATGTGATATGATACATAGTATACATGATATGATGGTCTCAGGGAGACCAGGGACACAAAATCTTGCAATGCAAAAAAAAAAAAAAAAAAAAATGGTGTGGCTTTATGATGCAGATGCATATGAAAATCTCTGCAGGTATGGGTTTAAAAACCAGGAAGCCATTTCAAATTGAGACATCAGTGCAGTAAAACAATAAAATGCCTTGTAGTTGCTACACAGCTTCACCTCTGAGAGCAAAATGACTATATGCACCTAACAGACTTAAAACAACACCATTCTTTGTGATATTCTCATGTGGCCGTGAGGCTCTGGCTGTGTGTTACAGCAGCTTTCACTACTGCTGACCTCATGGCTGATACTCTGGGAGAAAAAAAAAGGGATAATGTCCCAATAATGCCACTTCCATCTGGAAACCATGTGTAAATGGTGGTGCTAGTCAGAGCTGGTAGTGAAATGAGGGGACGGACTTGCATGTGCATGCACTGAATCCGTTGCCATGGTCACAGCACCACATTGCCTCACCAAAACTAAATTATGAGCATCAACACATTTACACGTTTATGTGAGCCGACAGTAGAAATACTATAATACTCTTAAAGCACAGTCTCATTCACCAACAGCTTTTTTCTTTGCTGTTTTGTTGTGCTGTTAATAGAACATGAAGTAAACAGTGAAGGGATGAACACTGAAATGGAGAAGAGCATCAGTAGTCTTCATTTGTTTGTTTTGTCAGTTGAATTTGAAGAAGCCATTTGTGCCAAACAAGGTTATAGAGAGAACCACTGTGGAATTTTCTCACCTGTTTATGCCTTTCAAATGATGTATGATGAGTCTTTTTTTCACAACTGTCACACTCACAAATACCTGTAATGATCTCTTTATGATGTAACCTGCTGGAACTAACTTAACAGGTATGACTCACACTGAAATGTAACGTTACAGTCCGAGCAGTCTAAATTACTGGCCAATAAGAGCAGTGAATAATGTAATATGCAGAACAATATGAAAGCAGCGCAAGATATTGTCACTATCAGTAAGACTGCAAAGATTATCTCATTTACTGATTCAGTTACAGATTTTTTTTCTGATTAATGGGTCAATCATTTAGTATCTGAATGTGTAGTTGACAGTTTGATTATTGATTAAATGTCTAATCACTGTAGCTCTGTAGTCAAGTATCAGTACAGTGTTTATAGGAATAGTTTGATATTTTGAGAAATGGAAATTTTGGGTGAGAAGATATCTGTATTTGTAAATCTGAACATACAGCCACCAGCCAGTTAGCTTAGTTTAGGACAAAGACTGGAAAAATGGGGAAAACAGCCTAGCTATGTCCAAGTTACAAAATCCAAACTACCAGAACCTTTAAAAACTAGCTAAAAATTATCTGGGTTTTTTAATGATCTGTTTCCAGTCTTCATGCTAAGCTTAACTAACTGTATCCTGGCTTCATATTTACCAAACAGACATGGGAGTGTTACCAACTCTTGGCAAGAAATATTCACTTAACAGCAAACTGTCACCATCACACCCTTTGTGTTTGCTTGGTCACTCAAAATATCACATCACCTCACTGTAAACCTTCATATCTCACTCATGCTGTGAAAAATGTAGAGACACATGCTATAACTTCTGAGAGGTGGAGGCCATCGACAAGCTGATAAACCTTAACAGACTTACTCAGTAAAACCAAAGTCCAGACAGCATGTGTGCTGCAGTAGCTTTAATACCTTGACCTAAACACTTGACCTGTCCATTAATCTGAAGAGCAGGGTCTCTATGCATGTAGTAAATCTCAAATGAATCGCATCTGGTGATATTGGAGATCAATAAATTATCCAGAGTTGCTTAGAACAGAGTACTAAAGGCTGCAAGTCACTGATCAGATTCAAGTGTCACTTAAAGCTGCAGTATGTAACTTGAATAAAAATTACTTTTTGTCATATTTGCTAAAACTATCACTATGTCCTAAGAGTAGTACATGACACAGAAAATCTATAAAAAACATCAGGCTCCTCTGGCTTCACTGATAGCTTTGTCATTTTCAACAATCCATCGTGACCCAATCCAAACCAATCACAGCCAGGGGAGCGTCCAGCGAGTGTCAATCACTGCTCCTGCACACACTGCAACAGATCCCCTTCCCAATGTATACCCTAGCTTGTTCAACAAATAACCCCCAAGCAACCAAGCAATGTGAAAACTGCCCATTTGTCATTTGTCAACAACAGCTAATACGACGAAGAAGGCCAATGAAGAAAAGCAAGCTAAAAAAAAAGAAGAATCAGACCGAGCGACTCTATGAGCAGGAACTTTGGAGATGAGCTGAAGCACTGCGGTGATGAAGGAGGAGGGACCTGAAATTTGTACTCATTCAAATTTTCAAGCCAAGTCCACACACTTCTCAATTCTACCAACTTAAGCTTTAACTAACAGCAATATAATCAGAAGCAACGACAAGTCACTGATGTGCCAATAATCCAAATAAGTGAACAATAAGAATAAAATGTTTAGAGAAGTTGAGGCTGAATTTATAGATAAACAGACAGGTGACACAGTAGATGAAAAACAGAAAGACTGATTAGGCAACTGGCTTACTGTTAAAATAATCTATTCAATCTAATTATATACCTACATTTCTGTCTCAAGCCCAGTGTAGTTCATAGTCTAGAGATATAATGTCTTAAAGAGCTTAAAATCTTTGGACTCCTGAATTAATGCCAAATTAACTGCACATTAATTCAGTTTGGATCCAACCAAATTAGGTCTCCCACAAGAACTTTTAAACAAACTAGAGCAATTAAAAAATGTGCATGACCATTTTATTTTCGTACTATCTGGAGAGAGAGTGATGGGGCAGTGCTGATAGACAGGAATCCTGGCCATCTCTCTCAATCCTGCTCTGAGAGACAAATGCTGGCAATACTGATGTGTCTAGTCATTTGATCGCACAACACCAAGATGAATATATATTGTTACCATTAATAATATATTGGGATCAGATGGAAATTGGTCATTACTAATAAGCATAAACGCTGATGTCAGTCACCATTATTTGCTAAACAGAAATAGCATTCAAGAGACGTAAAATTTTCTCATTTACTTCCCACTGTTTTACATCCTTTTGCAGTGCATGCTCGTGGAGAATGGGATTACTGCCCTCGGGAAACAGTACCATAACAGCTAATTCAGTTTATTTCCTCATCTGTCTGGCCTTAAGTTACCATCAGTCATTTGGTTTCATGGTGCATCTGTGAACCACACTTTTGTGTCTTCTCCTACTTTCACTGATGCCAAAAACCTGTGCTCAGAAAGAAAAGTAAAAGCACAAAAAAAAAAATTCCCTCTCCTTTTAGCTCCATTTTTAGTCTCCACCAATTCTTGCAGGATACATCTTGCTCTTTAGCTGATAAATCCTCCACCATATCTACCAGTTAATTTCGTTTGCACTCTGTTTGGTGCTGAGCATGTACAGTGGATTTATGAGAGCTTCATTTGCTGAGAAATAAGCTGAAGGACACTTGAAAGCTATGTACAGAAGGGAACTGCAGAGTTAGGTGATAACTCTTTCTGGGCTTCATCACTAGGAGCGACACCTTTCACATTTCACAGTCACTTGCTCCACTGTGAATTTAAATATATAGCAGCATTAAAGTCTACAATGAAACACTCAAAGTATAAAGACGAAGTACCAGCCAGGAAAGAGACCTGAGGGTTTCCATAAACTAATTTGACAGATGGTAATTACCAATCAACCAAACAGCGACTGCCTGTTAAAGACATGATGTGTGGTTCCTACATATTATCAATAAAGATAACGTAATATAAAGTACAAAGGCAAAAACAAACACAAAAAGGAAAAATAATTCACCAGCATTTGACACTAATTGACTTCTAATGATATTTTTTATATAAGTAATACAGTCTCTGCGCTATGACATTAACAGATAGGTTTGTGAACTTCACTTTTAGTTTAAAAAAAAAAAAACATACCAGCAAAGTGCTAATTTAAACTACTGGACTCACTCAGCTATTGTATAACTTTTTCATAATGCCATTAATAATTGAGAAAACCCTTTAAAAAGACCTCTAACATCTCTGAAAAGACTACATTTGAGATTTACTTAAAAATGATGCCCCGTGGTGGTCAGAAATACAGTGCTCAGCATAAAAGAGTACACCCCAACAGATTAGTCAGAAAACCTTTAGTTTCCTTTCAGAATCAACATTTTCTATGGGATACCATACTACAAAATACTCCCACACAATCTGGGCCATTGTTTGCAAACAAGATTTGTTCAATTTGCACATACAAAAAAGTAATTTTCCTAACAAATTCATTAAAGACCATGCTTGCAAAAATGAGTACACCCCAATGAAAGTCTTAGGAGCAAAGCTAAATTTTAAACTACAAAATTCTAATCAACAAGAATTCAACCACAGGTGAGTCTGATTATTCATTAAACAGGTGTCCAGCAAACAACTGACTGTAAAAGGGTGTTACTTAACAAAGAAAACCTCTTCCCATTTCACACTGTCAGCAATGGCACCACACGCAAGAGAAATGTCACAAGACCTGAGAAAGAAAAATAATTTCTTTACACAAGAAAGGTGAAGGCTACAAGAAGATCAGCAAATCTTTACTGATCAGTCAGAATACTGTAGCAAAAGTGATACAAAAATTTAACAAAGATGGAACTGCAACTATCTCACACAGAGACCTCCAGGCCGTCCATGGAAGTTAACACCTCGACAGGAGCGTCTTCTGATGAGAAGAGTTGAAGAAAATCACCATGCAAGTTGTCTGCAGTTAGCTAAAGAAATAGAAAGCCAAACTGGGTTGACTGTTTCCCGTGACACAATACGGCGCACACTGCAGAGGAATGGCATGCATGGGTGTCATCCATGAAGGAAGCCTCTCCTAAAGCCCATGCACAAAGGAACCTGTCTAGGATTTACCAGGGCCCAGGCTGAAAAAGATGAAGACTACTGGGACTCTGTACTCTGGAGTGATGAGACCAAGATAAATGTTTTTGGAACTGATGGCTTCAAAACTGTATGGCATCGCAAAGGTGAGGAGTACAAAGAAAAATGCATAGTGCCTACACTGAAACATGGTGGTGGCAGTGTCCTTATGTGGGGCTGCATGAGTGCTGCTGGTGTCGGGGAGCTGCATTTCATTGATGGTATCATGAATTCACAGATGTACTGCTCTGTATTGAAAGAGAAGATGCTACCATCACTCCGTGCCCTTGGTTGTTGTGCACTTTTTCAACATGACAGTGATCCAAAACACATATCTAACTGTTGCATTTCTGAAGAAGAACAGGGTCAAAGTGATTCAGTGGCCAAGTATGTCTCCTGATCTGAACCCAATGGAATGGAATTCTGAAGAGACAAGTTGAGCATCACTCTCCATCCAGCATCCAGGCTCTAAAAGAGGTCGTTCTTGAAGAATGGAAAAAGATACATACTGCAATATGTCGCCAACTTGTTCATTCCATGCCTAGAAGACTTGGTGCTGTCCTTAAAAATCATGGAGGTCATACAAAATACTAGATGTAGTAGATGTTGTTGTGGGGTGTATTCATTTTTGCATCACCTAATTAGAGTAAAACTGAAGATTTTGTAATCTAAGTTATATTATTAACCTTACATTCATGTTATTAGTTAAACAAATGTTCTATAAAACTCAGTTTTGTCAAAATTTTGGAAATTGTTCTTGTGTTTATTGAGATATTGATTAAAATCTCACTTTTCAAAGGGGGTGTATTCATTTATGCTGAGCACTGTATATGGTGTTTACAGATTTTTATCCTCATAAATATAAAAGAGAGCAATATGATCACCAGAGATATTAAAGTAGTAGGATTATTGTTCTCTCAGAGGTCAGACTCAACTTTTAAAGACTTGGGAAACTCAATAAGATCGTATTCATAAGACTGTTGCCTGTTCTTTTCTGAGTATGCTTCTTCAGGAAACATATTATGTGGTACACAGTGGAGTAAACAGGAATTGAACCTTCTTTTTAAGCTGTTTTGAAAACGCCACTTCTCATTCATATGAAACATCTATCTAAAAAGTCTCAAATTGTGTTAAGTATTGACTTGGTTTACATCCAAATGTGATGTGAATGATCATTGAAAGCATTTTGGTGCCTGCTGTTTTTGGAGAATGAAGAGGATAAAAAAAATGTATTATGGGTATCAGTCAGTATGAATATAACCATGGCAACCAGGCCGAGAGGAACGGAGATGAGACCGGTTCATCTTTGCAGGCTAGAATCACTGAGCTTTTGTAAAGTATTATAACTTCATTCACCAAAATTCAACATACTTAACACCAAAAATGCCACTTTCCCTCTCTAAGGACTTTCCAGTATAAATAAAACACACTTAAAAAGCTCAATGAAACCCAGATTCTACAGGGTTTACATGGCAAAGAAATTAGGTTTCTACAGCAAAATTTAGTTGCGTTAACAGATATTAGGAGCCCTTTTGGCTCAAAAAAACACCAACAGAGCTTTTCTCCTGGCAGTCCAATTCCTGCCTTTACATAGACATTACACATTTCACATCTTGGAGACTAATGTACGAGTTAGCACAGCTCTTTTGCCCTCTTGAGACTTTTATCTTTTGTCCCTTTTTTGCTTCTATGTACCACACTGTGTAACTGGTATCATTGTTTTGCCTTTTCATGCCCCACATGGAACCTATTTGCTCTGCAAGGGGGTTTGCTGTGATCTAGTTTGTTCCAATGTTCAACCAGTAAAGGATTTTTGAGGGTTTTTCCTTCCACACTTGAAAGGTTTAGATGCTGTTTATTGAGTAAAAGTGGGCCTGTAAAGCCACACTAATTAACTTGATATAAATACTGGCTATAATTTCATTATACCTGTATGCCTGCTTATGTCATGAAGTACAACGAAAGGCTGTTATATCCTTTGAACAGTAAGCGGTCAAACTATAGTATATTTTATGATTTTCTCAATGTGTGTGTGTGTGTGAGAGAGAGAGAGAGAGAGAGAGGAGAGAGGGGAGGGGTTTATAGCTTTGCCATTTCCATTAGAAGTGCACTAGTGGGTGAAGACCGAGTACAGTTCATGTTGCTGCACTTCCTCTCCTGATGAAGCCATATTGTCAGGATGTTTTAGAAAATCCAATGTTGGGCAAACCGGTCCAAAGGCCACAAGGGGGTGCTAGTCTGTTACTGTCCCTAAATTGCACTTTATTGGAACTAATGACTTCCGATCTCCATCAATAGCGCAACTGTAGTTTACAAAAAATAATGCAGGCTTTATTACATTTAGGTCAGCCAGGTTCAGTGCCTGGTATTGTCCATGCTTGCTCGCAGGGACAATGAATGGACTGTTAATAAAATTAGTTCCACATATGTGTTACCTGCTACAGAGGATGGTGCGTTCATGTGCACATACTGTGTGCATACAGCAGCCTATGATCCACAGCTTCTCATTTGAATCTACCACTTCTGCAAAATGTTATTTGGAAATATTATGCTTCTTCCTCAGTGATATCGTCTGTCACATTAAGGAGTGTATAATGGATGACATTAATAAACCTGCCCAGTTACCTATCTGCCTCCGGACCAAAGTGGTTGGTGGGAAAGCACATGCAGATGACCAAAGAACATGTGAGAGGGCAGAGAGAGATCATTTTTGTTCTCTTCAGGAGGTTTCAATTGTACCACTGAACAAATTCAGGAAACAGTGAATACAGGAAGGCTTGTGGAGAGGTTCATAAATCCAATCTGATCACACTGACATTTCATGCGGCCCACTGCCCTTTAAAGTCTTCCGACATCTTTTCCTGCAATTACTAACTCGTGCCTGTTTTCACTATAAAACACTATAAAAAGAAGAGAAAATCTGTAAACCTCCAGTTCCATCATGTAGTGTAAAGAAGCATTTTGACATAGTGTTCGGTTAGTGCACACTATAACAAAATACCTTTCAAGTTTTTTTCAGTATTCAACTTTGATAATGTCAAACTTGTTGAAAAGAGTATTCTGTTAATCAACTAGTTGGTTGATGGAAAATAAATTTAAAAAATCAATTACCAAGCAAAAGTTCCGAACATTCTCTGGTTCCAGCTTCTAAAATAGGAGAATCATTTCTTTATTCAATGTGTTTGTACATTTAAGGTCTTTAGATTTTGGACTGCTGGGCGGACAACAGATCTGGACAACAGAGCCAGACACAATTTGGAGAACTGTGGGACCTAAATATATATTTTTGAGTATTCATAAGTTTTTTTTTTATTCTAAAATGTATAGTCCAAACTACTACTAGTTGCAAAGATAGATCAGGAAAGTAATCATAAGTTGCACCTCTTTAGGAATGATCTAACTATTCTGAGTGAATGTAGCAAGGATTTTGCATTGATTAATCAATCATAACTAACTAAATATTTGATATTGTTGATTTCTTCATCTGATCTGACTAAATATCTTTACTGAGTCGAAATTATAAAAAAAGAATATTTTCTCTTTTTCTTATGTATCCATTTGTTTTGGCCTGATATTATTTCCAGGTATTTGCATGGATAAAGCTTCGTGCCACATCTCTTCCTTCTTCTTTGCCTTCACCATCTATCATCTCAACCTCTCATCATTTATGTCACCATCATTTTCAACCCTCCATCAAACTGACATGGTTTGAGTGTTGTGAAACCAATTAAAGGGTCAAGGTCATACCGAGTTACATCCTGCACCACCTACGTCAGCTGACTTTGATGTCAAGTGTAACTAATGTGAGTGGATTGACGATGACTGTGGTAACGTCTTGATGAGTCTCAATCCTAACAAGACTAACGCTCTTGCTCTCTTCGCCAACTGTAAGAGAGAGGCTGGGCGGGATATGAAAGGACAAGGAGGGAAGGAGATAAAAGAAGCGTTCTGAATTATAAATGGGGCTGATAATGGAAACACAATTGGAAAAAGAAAGATGGGGAAGGACCAGGTTTGTCATCTGCACCACAAAGAAGATGAAGATTGAAAATGTATTTTTCAGGACTGTTTTTCTTGCATATGTTGGTGAGCTGTGATAAATATGTCAGCTAATTAAACATAGCTCTCATCTAAAACCTCCATTATAACTTCAAAGACTGCAGAAAAGCTGCTGGATAACTGCAGGTATCACAAAGTCAACAGATACATTTTCTCCCACTGCGGCAACAGAAAGTGAAGAACATATTATAAATTACTTCAAAATCACAAAATCTCAATCTCAATTCACTCTCTTCTGTACACAAAATCCAGTACTATGGGGATAAACTACGGAGAGGCTGCAATGAATAGGCATAAAACAGACACCCGTGCAAAAACTATAAGCAACACTTCAAAATGTGTCACTGAAAAGACAGATTTTCATTATCAATATGGGTAAATATTCACAATGTCTTTGAGAAACACAAGGCACAATGCTCGCTTGCCAAAAGATTAGACAGTAGTTATTCTATGTGATAAATCATATATTAGGATTTATTATAAAACCTTTTATTGTGTTATTACCAATGATCTAATTTTCCAATCAAAATGTTTGTTTCTTTTGCGCTCTTTCCCAGCTTGATAAACATGCCCACCCAGCAGCAGAAATAAAAATCGGATTCTATCACTCTTTATCACATATTCTCTTCTAACTTTTTCCATTTGTTTCAATATTTATTCTATCAAACCTGAATCTAATGACTGATGTGAAAGGAAACACTTGTAGAGAGAAACCATTTTCAAACTGTGGGGTGCGCCTCCCCAGTGTGTTGAGGAAAAGACTGCGCTGGGGAGGGCAAAGATACGACATAACGTTTAAGGGGCAGGAGCTCTAAAAACAACAGGAAGTTAGTTATAGTGGAAAAATGTTAATGAATCTGCTTAGAAATCAAAGAAGAGAAGAGAATCATTATGTTTTTTATATTTTCTTCGATTGTTGTCAGTACATTCATGGGTACACTGCAAAATGCTAATAGCTAATACGACATACTTTTAATGTGTACAAATATAGGCTAAAAAAACTGTTAATCTACAGCATAGATAACCAACATTAACAATAAAAGTAAGAATCCTAATGGAAGTGACAAAATGCGTACCATGCTTTTTTCTGTGCTGAAACATGACACCTCAAAATGTTTTCCTGCTGTGACAATCCCTTTCATTTCTCCACATGCATACATGTACAAATTCACAAATTTGCGTGGCATCCTTGCGCAGGGGCCATGCTAGTCTTCTCTGTATCATTCCAATTTTAGTATATATGCTACCGGAGTAAAAATCCCAAATTTCCCTCTGGGATAAATAAAGTATTCTGATTCTGATGATTGTACAACATGGTTTTCATTAAATTTTTTTAAATGTCTGTGAGTTCTAAAATGCATTAAGTTTCTTAGAGGATGTCATAAATCACCCTCCCACTGCAGAACTTACTTATCACTACAGCAAGCATGGACAAGTACACTGTGCCTTATACAGACACACATTATCTCATTCACATACAAACACTGAAAGATGTTCTGTGCCTTTTCTCATTAGTACACTGTGACGCTGAGCCAAGCCGCCTCATCAAGAAAAATCCTTAAAATCGCCTCTGATATTCTCTGAGTCGAGGTCACACTTTTATGCTCCTACCAGAAATAATCTTTATCTGGGGATTTATTGGACATTGTTCATTTTCCTCGCAAAGAAGAACTCGATAACTCCCTGTTGCGTAATCTGTAAGGTGCAAAAGCCAAATCAAAGTAAAAAACTGCATCCCCAGTATGACTGCATTGAGGATCCGTTTCTTGTCTGTTCAGCACATAAACACATGCATTTACTGTAGACTTAGTGGTATTCAGCTGAGACGTGACTAACGGAACCTAAGTATATTCTTTCAGCTTGTGGGTAGTTGCAAAGTTGTCATCTCTGGATGGACAGTCTCACCCTGGGCCCTCCTCTCTGTCATGAGAAGTGAGTCATGTCTGTGAAGCACTATTATTATCGTCTGCCCGGGGCGGGAATTACAGATAAGCTGCAGTAAAGGCTGATTTAAAGGGAGGGGGGCTCAAAGGAATTAAGTTTGAGAAGAAAAGTTTATCCTTACCAAGAATTTTGGGGTAAAATTGTGTGATACTGAAGCTGACCCTCAGAAAAGTATCTTGCCTCCTGAGATACTTTTAAATTTGAAATTCTGCTGATTACCTGTAACAGTGTGTAATTATCACTAATGTGACAAACAATGGCTACGATGCTACATGTGCTAAACAATTTAAGCAAAAAAAAAAAATTCTATATTCACCTCTCAGAGCAGATAATGATTGCACGACTCTCTGAGGGCTTAAACTTCTCTCTGCATCTATATCAGTGACCCTACTTCACATGTTGGCTGCACTGCTTTGCATTGGTCCTGAACAGCCAGAACTTGTGAAAATACAGCTTAAAATCAAATCAGAACAGCTACTCCCATTTTAAATCTTAATTCTCTCTGATTACTATATGACAGTTGGCATAGAGGGAATGAACCTTAACTGGCTGTCTCTGACCCAAAACCAAAATTCAGGTTCAAATAATCCAGAAGGCTCAAGGGTGAATTTGTCGTTTGGTGGACATTTACATGCAGGCTGAAAAGGCTGCCGGTAGGACTGAGGGCTAGAGCAAAAAATACTGAAAACTATTCTGCATGTTTTGTGGGGGAGAAAAATATTTTTAAAAAACTAAAGATATTTTTGTTTTCATTCTAGTTGAAGAATCTGTGCATTCAGGCGTGCCCAAATATAGATGTTTTTACACATCAAAACACAAAATTATTAAAAAAGGCAACAAATGTGATTCAAAATCATTCATTAATATATGCATGTGTATATATGCACGTATTCGATGTCCAGCACTGATGATCCTCACTTCCTGACATGTTGCATCACAGATTTGTGCAACCCGAGTTTTTGTTCCTGGTTCCAGCTCTGATAAAGACGTACCATCAAGTCAGCCTGTTGCACAGAGAGCTCTGGAGTATGGTGCAACATGGTGCAATCAGTGTTTTCTTACAACACTGAGAGTACTGAGAGAAGACTTTCCTTTGGACTTGTCAAGTTTTCTTTTTAGCCATGTGCTGAAATACGGCTTATAAGTATCAGTCTTGCCAGGTGGAGGACAGGCAAAAGCTCTTCATGTCTGGAAGCAGCTCAACTAAATGTCCGTCGACTTTGTTCTCCCGCACATAATTTGTTTCTGACTTGTCCCTCTCTAGTCCTCACTGTGACTTTACATGAGCTGTTAACATAAATCACATTCATTAAGGGAGTGATATAAACAAACAACATTGTTGGCAATGGTGGAACTTACTCATTCTGCACGACAATAGGGTAAAAGGATTTTTTAGTTTCCCCGAGAACTCATCTTCTCTTTGCCAGAAGAAGCAGTTATCTTCTCACAAACCAACGAGGCAAATACTAACCATAATATTGTCTACATTATGTCCTCAGCTCAAGCTTAAAGAAAAAAAGTCAACAAGCAGCAACTTCCCGCGTGTTCTCACTGCACTTAGCTGCCATGTGTTAGTAGGAAATAAAATCTCCTAAAATCACCAAAAGGGCTGTAATTGAGAAGCTTAATCCTGGTTAGTTTAAGGAATACTTCAACATTTTGGGAAATGCCTGTTCTTGCAGAGAGTTTGATGAGAAGATTGATACCACTCTCATGTCTGTATGTCATATATGAAGCTCCAGCAACCAGCTTAGCTTAGCTTAGCTTAGCACAATGACTAGAAACAGCGGGAAACATTTAGCCTGGCTCTGTCTAAAGGAAATAAAATCCGACTGCCAGCACCAGCAGCTCACTAAACATCACATCACATTTAGTTTGTTTAATCTGCATAAAAACTGCGTAAGCTTACAACTGATATTTCTTGGCCAGGAGCACTGACTTCCTTAAGTCTCTGCTACTTGTCTGGCAACCTCGCAGTGATGACAAGATTTCAGAAAGTGATTGCGCCTGCCCAAAAAGCAGTCTCACGCATAACTGCCCATACTGTCGAAATCTGTGTCTACAAAAGCATCAGACCATGTGCGCTGTTTGCTCTCTGAAATAGTTCGCTGTTACTCTTAAATTATTGCTGAGTTTCTTTCCTGCTCTTTTGTTTTTTTTTGTTTGTTTTTTTTAGTTAGTTAGAGCAGTCAGCCCAGATGTCAAGATGACGTTCACCTAAAAGAAGGTCTGGTGCTCCCCTGTGCTAGACAGCTTTAATCATGCTGATGACCCAATTCAAGATTGTCAGACCACATTAATAATTGACACCTGTTAGATTTAGGATTGAAGTGGACTACGAAAACAAGTCTGGGGAGAAACATGTCCAGAAAGATAATGTATTTTCTGAGCAGACTGGGACACAAGAGTCGCCATTTAACTTCACCTGGATGTCTTTGGCTCTGATTCCTCATGACTCCATACAGGAATACACACAGGTATGTGCTTAAAAAGGACATCAGACATAAACGCACTATAGTATCATAAAGTCACGTGTAAGGTGTTAGTTTAAGATGATAGACTGTAACAAATATTTAGTTTATCTGTTACCTTGTTAACTGACTATCCTGGGTGATGTGGTTCAAATCATCACAGCACTAGGATTTCTGATATGTATCATGATATAGCAAATGTATTCAAAATAACTAATAAAATATTAAAACTGATCTGTTGTTGTGCTTTACATGGGACTAAATTTCTCAGATTCATTTGCCTAACATAAAAAGATACCAGAGCTACTTAGCTACCAAAACTTGGTGACTACTTACAGCTCAGCCACCAAAGTTTTAATAGCTTTAAAATAACCTGCAAGTAAGTTCAGTTCAAATAACCAAACATACATATGGCCAGTATGCATCTATTTCTAAAGTTCTGAAAGGAGGATTTAATTCCATTGACATCCATTGTCATATAAGTTAGTGATAATAATAATAATAATAATAATAGGCCCTTTTTTCAGCAGAAATTTTGACATTTTGTTTTGACTTGTGTGACAGGGAATTCAACCATCATTCATTTTATTATCTACACATGTGCTTTTCATACAGTGACATGTCAAAATGTCATCAATGAAAAAAAGCCCCATTTCAGAAGTACTGTTAGCTCCAAGCCCTGCACGTCTGAGCACCCCCCCCGCCCTTCCCCCTGCCGCCGCCACATACCGCCAAATGATTTTTGGTCCCACTCACACTCCCTTCACAAACTTCTCTGCAACAACAACCCCTGAAGTGCTGACATTGCACAGAGTTTCATCTTAAAAGTGTGTGTCTGCAATGGCCGACATGAGAAATCAAAATAGAGTGAAACCATTCATCACCTTACTGGTGGAGTGAAAAAAGGGCCATCGAGGGATTGCAGGCATAACCAACACATGATTTTTGCTTCTCTGGATTTAATGCAAGTAAATGTTGCAAAAAACCTACAGTTACATAATGAGCACACTTTTTTTCTGTTTACACAGTTTAGATGAAGGCTGCAACCAAGAACAAAACTCTGTATAATATTCATGATGTATTATTGATGATAATTATTTCAAAGGCAGATAACTAATGGCAGTGCAGCCAAAACTCCACCTGAACAACTCTTGTAGCTCCTCAGCACTTTGCTGGATCCGATCCTCTATTAACAGCTTGAGGACACCAGTCCAACTCCACCCACACCTACCTCACCCCAAACACACACACACAAACACACCTTTTTAATGCTAAAGAAGGAGAAAAACAAATCAAGAGCTAGAAGACGGCAAACAAAGACAGCTGAATTGGATAAAGGGGGGAGGAGTGAGAAAGTGGTAGTATGTGGGAGGCTGTTTGTGTGTGTGTGTGCATGCAGGAGTGAAAGGCAGAAGAAGGAAGGGAGTGTGTGTTTTTCAAGCAAAAAAAAAAAAAAAGCTTCTTTTCTCCACTGTTGTCAGCAGACAAACAGGAGCTGCCGTGCTGTGTTTCTCTGAGCCGACAGACTGATGTGTGTTTAAGAGCGGTGCCAAAGTGTAACCCTGTTAATATTTAGTCCTGGTCCACAGGTTTGATATATTGAATTGAGCTTCTTTTTTTCTGGGCAAACTGCCAGTCTGAGCTCTGAGAAGCTGTGCAGCATGTTGACATGATGAGTTCTGACTCATCTGCAAGTATATGGACACATTGTGTTGGCTAATTAATAACACAGATGCAGGCTGTGTTTCAGTATGACTCCTGGAAACATGAGCGTTGAAATGGCCTCTTTTTCTGTGCCGTGGCAAATGTGATTTGCACAGGCTCCTGCTATTTAAAGGAACTCTAGGTGGATTGATTTTATGATTTGAATCTTGTTCTAGGTCTTAACTTAATTTCCAAATGGCCCTACAGTGTCATATTTCCACCATGTTCAGCTGCCTGGTTATTGATCAGATCATTTTGAAAGGAGGTGATCTATGGATTTACCCATTTTCTCCCTGAAACAGTGGAGACGTTTCCTATCAGCAGAAATAAGTTGTTTTATTATTTATTTTATACAACCTGAGGTGCGGCCGCCGGCTGAGACCTACCTAATAAAAGCAGTTTCACCTCTCTGGCTGCCTTCTCTCCGTCTTCTCGGAGGTTTTTGTCAATCATCTTTGACCTCTCCGCGGCAGCCTTATCCTCGGCGCTCACCGTGCAGCCCATGGCTCCAACACACGCAGAAGAAGAAGAAAATCACGCACACGGAGGCTTCAGTGCTGACGGTCAGCGCGTGGTGAGGATAACGATGGAGCAGCTCCTGCGTCCCGCAATGCCTCCAGGAGACTCCAGAGTTTTTTTTTGTTTTTTTTTTGGGGGGGGGGGTTCTTTTATTTTTTTCCCACGCGTAAATGTTCCCTCTCTCCGTCTCTCCTCTTGAAACTCACGGGTGAAGCAGGTGCAGTCAGGTCTTTGGGTGTAACACAGGCTCTTCTATCACCGCAGGTCCATGTCTAGGCGCTCACCGCCCCCTCTCGCCCCGCGTCCGTCCACAGGCAGCCGCAGCCCCGCTCCTCCCGTCCGGCCTGCTGAGCCGCGCGTCCCTCGGTTGGGTCTTGCCGCGGGCGCGCCCCCCTCCTCCCCCGGTCCGTGCCCACTCGCAGGCTCCCACGGGGGTGTCGCCTTCAGGTACTCCCCTTTTTTTTTTTTCTTTCACGAGACGGCTCGGAGGCGGCGGCGTGGTCTCGCTCGCTCCGATAACCTGTCGCGATAGTCCAATTAAAAGCAGGTGAGCCCTCCGCGGCGGCTCGAGCGGAACCAATTAGAGGCGCAGCCGGTGAGGCGTGACGTGCGGCTGCGCTGCGCAGACTGCAGTGGGCGCTCCGCTAGCAGCGCCTCTCTCCTCTCTCTGCGCCTTTTCTTTTTTTTGTTTTTTTTTTTTTCTCACGGATGCGGACGCCCTCGGAGACGACGAGGTTTCTGACCCTTAACACTCAGCAGGAAGCAGCAGACTCAGTCTCCGGAGCGGCCGTGTTAAAATGGCTAAAGGCTCTTTGTGTCACATGTTGGTGAAATACCTTCGCACACGTTCAGGCTGATGGAAGAGTTGGCTGACAGCGCCCCCAGGTGGACATAAATACTCTGACAGTTGGCTCATATGTTCTGTAAAACATAATAATAACAATAATAATAATAATAATGAGAAGAAGAAGAAGAAGGAGGAGGAGGAGGAGGAGTAGATGAAAAGCTTAGTAATACTAATAGCACATTTCACAGCACATAGTAATGTAATTAATCCACACCATGTCAGTTACCTATATTCATATCATGTACAGTTTATTTATCTAGTGCAATAACAATGCATGGATATATATGTATATATGGAGGATGTATAAACTGCATATGTGTTTATAGTGTATCTTGTCATGTATGTATTTTTATATCTATTTTTCTTAGTTTTCATGTTTGTCTTACTGTTGAGCTGCTGCAATAATTGAATCGATAACGTTTGTCTTGTCTTTCATACAAGAAATGCAGTTCAGAGTGTTTTATAAAGCAAAGCAAAATGAACAACAGTCTCATTACTGACATACACTGGGAAAAGGAGGGAGATGAAATAATAAACATTTCAAAGAAGTTAATTTAGTTTCACTTTTATTATTTAGCAGCACTGGTTCACAGCACTTTTGAAAATAAATAGTATGGACATTTTTTTTACTTGTAAAAGAGAGAAATTAGCGTATAATTTAGTAGATGAACCGAGTGAATGTGTTAAATTCTGTATCTTTTATTGCTAATTCACTTCTAAATGTCCCATGTACGTGTTCCCCACTGTTGCTGTGAGATTCTTCCCTCTGAGACACTTTGGGTGCTCTCTGCTGCATTTCTTGCTTACGTGAGTGCTGACATGTAACAGGAAATGTATGATTACATTGCCCCGGGTGTCAAAGACACACATGCCTATGTGTCTTGTCTGTTCATTTGACCATAAGCATAAATGAGTGGATGTTGATGCATTACAGAAAAAAAAAAAAAAAAAACTTGCAGCATGTTAACATAAGGTCAGCGGCGAGGGATTGTGGTTATCTGCAGTTTGAGTTTAGTGTGTTTTTGTCAACACAGCTCAGCCTTGACAGATACGATAAGAACACTTCCCAGGAATAGATAAACTCCTCTTTAAACTGTGTACAAAATACAGTGTGACCGTTTAGATATGGAGGTATTCCCACATTGATCAAATGTGGAAATGTCTATCAAACATCAATCAATTAAACAGTAGAAAAATTAATAGCAATTCACACACAAAGAAAAAATATGATAGTAGTCATTATAATCTGGTCATTTGTTCTCGAACAAAACAACCAGAAATGTGTGCTGCATGAGTAAGAGTTAGCTTCAGTTAAGGGGAAATGATGACAACAGACAATGTAAAAACATCTACAATTATTTTATTGCCAAACTAAAACCGTCCCTGCTATTTACACTTTACAAGCTACTGTAAATATGCATCACAAATATAAAAGGTTTACATTTATATACATTATTTATATAAAGCCACATCTTATTCACCAAAATTCATATACCTTTTTATTATTTTATAGTCGTGTCATTTCCATAGATTTATGTCTTAACCAACAGCAATAATAAAATACCACATAGATTTGTTTAGGTACATGTAAAATGCATATTTGATATACTGCGTCTTGGGTTAAAACTGTGGTACCTGTTTAAAAGCTGAAGGCATTTTTAAGCAGTAGGTAGTCAGTTGTTATTTTGGCATGATCCCTTAGAGTGAAGTAAAACTCAGTTCACTAAATATGACAAAACTGAACTTTCATTTGCACCACAACAACCAAATACGTGTGGAAAAGCAAGGGACGGAGATTGGGACATGCACCAAATGTTTCCTCTTCTGTTGTTCATACAAACACAAAATAGAGTAATATATAAATAAAATAAGAGGCCTGGTGATTAAAGCAGGACTTTTCTGAAGCCTCTGAGATTTGCAATACAATACAAAACCATCTTTGGGTAAAAGTAGCAAATACTTGTTACATAGTTGTTGTTTTTTTCCAGGCTAAAAGAAATTGTGCTGGTTTTTAAAATGTGTTGATTTGTGATCTATATTTATATATATAGTGAAATGCTTCTGTAATCTATATTAAAAAAATATTCACTGGAGGTATCCATCCACATCCCTAAATTAAGCTCAGAATGAATTTGTCAGTCACAGAACATCACAACAGTAACGTTTGAGACATTATTTCACGTAGCATGTTTTAAGAGGGGCTTCCTAATACTAATATAACACTGTAATAACTACAGAACAGACTGGGACTCCAACACGCTTCACTACAAGATGCCAAATGTACAGTATTACAATAACATCTATGTATGACAGCAGGAACGCCTCTGTTACTGTGCAGTTCACTACACCGACTACAGGACAGACTGGACATGACAGCATGCAAAACATTAACCTCAAGTCTTACTTGTCAACAAGGGTGACAGCAGATCAAAATACTACAAACAAGTACAGCAAAGACGTTATGGCATAAACAAAAAAAGCATAATACATCTTCAAATTAATACAATTAACTTGTTTAACTCTGCCAGTCCCACCAGCGGGTTCATCTTTGTGAATTCGTGTTGCTTGGCCGGGCATTGTTCAGACCTGCAGATGCTGGATGGCTTCACCAAAGTGCTAAAAAAATAAACCTAATTTTCCTCTAGTGGTGTCTGCACAAGATAGTGTTTGGTTTTATGCACATAGGTTGTGAGATATATACATTGCTTGGGCATCCACATAAATTTGGCCACCTCGTGTATCTCAAAACCTGAGCAGGCACAACCAAAACTCTCTGAATGGCTGGATACCATGTTATTCACACTGACTACAGGAGGGTGGAGTCTGCTCTACGGGCTTAACGAACGACATATAAAGTGTTCATCAGTGAGTGGTAGAGCTGCCACTAGGCTGATTTCTTTATATCTTTGGGCACAGTCCAGCTAGCTGCTTCCAGTCTTTATGCTGAGCTAAGATAACCATCACATAAAGTGTATCAATGAGAATGACATTCATTTTCTAATCTAATGTTTGGCTTTAAAGTGAATAAGGCTATGACCCAAAATATCAAACTATTCTTTTCTGTGATGTTTCCTGAGAAGCCATGAAAAACACAGCATCTGGGGGTGTGAATTCTCACTCAGTGTGGGTATTGGGAATCGTGAGTGAAATTTAGATACCGAATATGTGATATATTATAAAGTGGGTAAAAAGCTAAATCTGAATTTATAAAACATAACAGGAAATTTGGAGGGGGATATTAATGAGCTTTATCAGGGATGAACCGTCTGCCTAAACCTTAGCTGTACCTTATGTTGAAGCTCACAGTCTGTGTGCTAAAAGTTCTACAATGGGAGGTATCAAATCCTAAAATCTTTTATTTTATCAAGCATTTAAAATATTAGTCAGTCGTTACGCCCTCAAACCTCCATACACTGTAAGCTAAAACAGAAACTGATATCATAGATACTGTTATTTGGATAATTAAATTCATCATATACAGTAGTTAAATATAGTCCATTTGAAATTAAAAACACAGATATAGTAGCTAAATAAATATACACTCCTGTTGTTACTGTATGTTTGTGCACTATTCCAAAAGCTTAAAAAGGCACCAGGGTTTCTAAAGAGGGTTAGCTGACCTGGAACAAAAGCTTAGACTGCATGCCACACGACATAACAGTGAAATGCCGCCTGCACTCTAAGGCCATAAAGCACTTTTTTTTGTTTTACATTACACCGCAGAACAGTTCAGATTGCTGCTGGTTCAGGGTGAGATCATCTGACCGTCCTCTTTTTTGCATCTCATGGAAAATAACTAATATTTGTGTAAAAATAACCATTTCTCATGTGTGTCTCGATGCCTTACTGACTTCAGCCGAACAGACAACTGTGCCCTCTCTTTTCTTCTGTACAGTGCCAGCTGCAGTTGTTTGCGTGTTAGCAAGGAGGAAGCGACAGAAATGGACCGTTTCACCATCGTGGGACTACCAGATGGCAATAAGAAAAAGATCCTGTTCAGTCCTGATTATTCATAAAAATTGCGTCACTATTGCACTACATTAAATTGAATTATAGAAAGGATTTTTGTTCAGATATGTGTTAAGTTACAGTCAAAAAGTGAATTGAACTTGATCGACATAGGTGTGATTCCATCCAACATGCTATACTTTATGTTTGCTCTGTGCTGGGCAGCCCTGTAGTGTGGTTCCCACTGAGGTGTTAGGCTCCCTTTACACTGACCAGTTCCTTTTCTCCCTTTCCAAATATCACACACACACACACACACACACGCTCACACACACACACCGGAGCTGCATCTAGTGGCCTCCTGCAGCATGGCCGCCCCCTGTTGTCCAGTCGATGAATATGAAGCTCAGACTCATTACCATGAAGGAGACGCCCAAAGCAGCAAAACAGACAGCCTTAAAAAAAAAAAAAAAAAGGAAACAAAACAAAACATCAATGGCGTAGAGGCTTAATGATGATGATAAAAGCCTGCATCTCATCCACTTATTAAAATACTGAAGGGAGACAGATCTGAAGGCCTCACCAGTATCTTAGGAGTAGAGCTCATGGGTTCGTCGTCTTTGGGAACGATGCGGATGTAAAAGACAGCAGGGAAGATGAAAATGAGGCAGGGAGCCGACGTGGCACCTAAAAAGAAATCGATAAAGAGCTGTTAAAAACTGATACGTTGCATGTGATCATTATCAATATATTAGTTTGTCCGGGTTCAGTAATAAAAGAGAAACAGATAAGTAAAAGAATTCAGATCAGTTCATCCAAACACTGTTTGATTTTGATTGAAGAACAGCAATATTGCCAAGTTTTGCTCAAAGAATAATTGGTACTACTGAGTAACTACTGGATATTTACCAGTGGACTTCATGGGTCATTTGTATGTTTCTTTGTTTACTTATTAAGTTACTTATCATTTTACATTGAATTTACTTGGAATAAGGCATAAAATATAAAATAATATATGAAGAGGACACCATACAGCACAGTTTACAGTTTATAAAGGCTTTTTGTAGTGAGCTCAGCACACTACAGAAAACAAACACACTGTATGTTACGTTATCATGTAGTTTCTATGTTAAACTTGATGCGTTACATTAATGCAAATCTTTATTGGACACTTTCTTTATATTTTTTGTTTTGTGAATTCTGAATTGTGGACACAAGCAGATGTATTTTAATTTTTTTTTATTTCTATTTTATATTTAAGATTTTTGACTTCGATTACTTGTTTCCTCTTCAATCAAAAAACACTAAATCAATATTAAAAAATACAAAAATCTGTGACACAGGTGGCTCAGTGGTAGAGCGCGCGCACACATGTCTGAGGCCTGAATGTCTCGGTGCAGCAGACCCCAGTTTGACTCTCTCTCCCGTCTTTCCTGTCTCTCTGAGCAAATCGCTCCATACATTACATCATCTGATTTCTCTTCTGCCTCTGTACATTCATGTGTTATTCAAGCGAGCTCTGTACTCACTCCTACGTTTGCTTAAATGCGCACGTGTTTGTCAGAACATAATCTGCTGCTTTGAAGATGCCCATGACGCTCTTTTAAGTGTCTTTTAAAAAATGTTTTTAGCTTTCATCTTTAACCTGTGCAACATGACCGCCGATCTGAGGACAGAGCGTGACAATAATATTGACACAGGTCGTCGGTTTGTCCGTGAGCAAACATGCACTGGTCACGTTTTTTTTTTTGCTTTTAATGTTTTTTTGTGTCAGGAACTAGGACACTTTTTTGTGTCAGCTTGAAACATAACAGACACTGGCCGGATCTGGTCAGAATAAGTAACCCATGATCCATGACCCATATCACTTGTGTAAGATAAATGAGTAGGAAAACATTAAATGCTGTTTTTCATTTGTTTTTATAGCGCTATATAGTTATGATATAGGCGGATTGCTTCTTGTCCTCAAGTTTTAAGTGTGTCATGGTGGTGATGCTTCTTGGGAAGTCCATAAAAATATTTGTCTTAACATTATCAAGAGGAGCTAATGACCTAAAAGGCCCGTGGTTATATAAGAGTCTTTGCCTCAGAAGTGCATTATACAAAAAACTAATCAAAACATCACTGCAATGCTTTGATACTATTTTTAATTGGTGTTATACTGACCAATGATGCCAAAGATGCCCAGAATGTTGGGAGCAAATATCACCAGCATGTTGATGAAGGTGAGCAGAATGAGAGCGATGGCAATGTGACGCAACCAGTTGAAAGACTTGGTGGGGAATAGCATCTGCTGGATGGCTCTGCGCACCTGTGGACAGACACAGACGGAGGATCAAATGAGGGGATTGTACCACACAACACCACACAATATCATATTCACCGAGCATTATTATTATAATTTCTTTTTGCATCTTACTGTACTTACTGCATACTTTTAAGCCTTAAGGTTTTCTACCTTTCAATGCTGCTGGAACAAATTTCTCTTGAGATCAATAAAGTATCTATCTATCTATCTATCTATCATGACGAACAAACTGACAGTACTTAGGGAAGAGCACGATGGGCACGGTCAGTGTCACGGCTGTGAGGACGGCCACCACTCGCACGCACAGGATCAAAGTGTCGTACGGGTCAATGCGGCTGTAAGTGTGCAACAGTTCAGGCTCCACATTGTCTATGTGAATATAAAGAAGAAAATATCTGATTAAAAAAGTTTTCCCACCCAGTAACAACACCTTCTCACACTGGATGCATGTTGTCACCACAAGAGGGAGCTCAGGCTCCACTTGAGTTTTCTTTTTCTTTTTTTTCTCTTCTCTTTTATTTCATTTAAAATGTTTTTCTTGTCCTTATTGCCTTTTTACATGGAACTGGTATCTGTTTTTTTTATTTATGGTATGACATGTCTGTTGTTGCTGCCTTCGTAAGACACTTTGTAACATGGATTTTGAAGTGTTCTATAAATAAAGATTTTTTTTTTTGTGTGTAGGAAGCGAAGCAAGTATTTAACCAAGCTGTGACTTTTCAATACAGAAAAATATGAACCATGAATCCTGCATATCATTATATCAGCAATACACTGTAATGACTTTCTACTCTGACAAAAAAAGAAAAACATTTCATCATCATTTTCTACCACTGTATTTTGCCACAAAACATTTGTTTTTAAAACCTGCTTCGGGGCAATATTTTTTTTGTCAGATTGTCTTATTAGCTTAAATCACAAGTTAGACCTGCAATAAAACACAGCATCCCCTCCTCACAACGTCAGACCCTGTTGATTCCTCCATTGATTTTTGGATTATAGTGTCTTTAAAGCAGTTATGCCAAATGGAATCATTTGCACGGTGAAGCTTTGATTTTGCAAGACAGCAAAACCAGCGAAACAAAGGCTTTTTCATGTGTCATGTGAGTATTCTTTTTTTTTCTCGAAAAAAGCTGCACTCCATTCGCTGCACTCTTTTGCCGTTTTTTAACAAGCACCTACCACCGCACTGATTTTTGCGTCAACCAATACTTGCTCTCACCTTTGAAGGTCAGGTAACCGAAGAGAGCTGCCAGAAAGTACATGCTGTACATGACCAAGATGGAGATGTTGGACACCCTCTGCATCCTCTTCTTGGTCGGACTGAAATCAGAGAGTCGAAAGTTATGCGAGTGCCGTGTTATTGTCTGACACGTTGCGAAATGCTGCGGGTGACACCGCGGTGACTCACTTGCGGAGCTCGGTGTAGATAGGGAGGACCTCGGGGTGGCAAACGAAGGCGAAAGCCAAAATGGGGATGGTGTATGCCGTCTGTGAAGAGCACATAAACGCGTGACTCTCTATGATTAGCAGCGCAACTGAGCCTCCTGAAATAAGTGTGGGAACTTGGCCTAGAAAGTACACTTGTGGACTTTAATGTTTGTGGCCTTAATGTTCCAAAACAGATAAGCAGACTGTCTACCTGCGAGTTGATGGTGAACAAGCGTGTGTAGCACTGGGAGTCATCGTCATCGTCCTCGTGAACCACACCGTTGTTGTACTCGTGCCCGTGACTTGAGACATTCAGGCTGTGGTGGGCGGCAGTGCTGTTGATGGAAAATTCCTCGAATGGGCAGGTAATCTGAAACGACTTGTAGATAACCTGCAGAGAGATGCGAAAGAAGCGAAAAAGAAAGCAGGGGTATAATCAAAGAAACGCATAAGGGGATATGGCAGAGTCAGTAATCAAGGGCTCTCAACAATCACTGCCAAGCTAAAAAAAAAAAAAAGCCATCTCACATCAGATTCACGCGACTCAGCCTCTGAGTACTTAGGTTTTACTCTCAAGCTTTGATGTATCTAAGCAGCTCTTATATTCGCCTTATCAAACATGGCCACATACCACTGAAAATAGAGACGAGGGTGGGAAAGGGACGGAGGTGGGAAAAGCGAGTAACGCGTGCCAAGATCACATGCCAGAACAAATGAGGCTCCTTGTGAGGAGTCGCTGTGATGACTGTGTGAGGTGGACCAACTTACAGCGGTGAGAAAAAACACCATGCAGCTGAGAGAAAATCCACTGGTATAGCCGAGGTAACCTGAAAAGAAAGCGGATGAGATGGTTAGAGTGGCAGCTCCTTCAACTGAACTGATCCATTCTGCCCTCAAGTGCTGTTCGGGACTGCTGTAGGTTTCCTGCTGTTCTGTAAATGAGACCTCTGCGAAAAACACACACCAAAAGTCCCCCATTCGAGTGACCTCGCACCACTTTGAGGCCAGAAATGTTATGTTTACTTCATGTATTAGTGGATGGCTCAGAGTGGAAAAGAGGGTGTGCTCATCTCAGTGAAAATAATGTAATTGGGCACCTGCTGCTTCCGCTGCTGGTGATGGGATAAAAACACACACTAATTGCATGACTTTAAGGTAACTCCATCAAATGTGATTATCTAAGTTGGCTCACAGTCAACTAATACATAATCATAATTAACAAAGTCTTAGGGATAGAAAAGGCTTTGCAAAAATAATTTCTAGGGGTAGAAAATGTTTTGTGAAAGAATTACATAAGCTTATTAGCGTTAAACGTGAAATGCTTTAAAATGCAGTGGAAAAACAAACCAAATGAATGAAGTCAAAAAGCTGTGTATAGGCTTCACAGCTATAAGCCTATAAGGCTTGAGTGAAAATAAACAATGATCCAGAGAGGCAGAGAGATGCAAAGACATCACTGATTAACAGTCTGCTAATATTAGGAGGCAGGAACGAATGACCCAGGAGCCCAAACTGGTACTTATGGAAGCCCATATCCACCAGAAAAAGAAAAAAAACTGACAAAAACTTAAGCAAGACTAAAATAGAAACTTTCATGGTGAGTCAAAATGATGAGATTGGAAGTCTTTACATTTTTTTGACTTACTGATACATTTGTTTATTAACCTTACATTTTAGGATTAAAGAACCTCAAATCTCTCTCCTGCTTGCAGTGTGAACTCATGACAAGGCCCTAAAAGTTGGATTGAGACAGCTGATATGCCTCTTTCATGGCAGCAGTAATAGAATAAAAGTTCTACAAAACAGGTCCAACTTTGTTAGCATTACTCACCGAGCTGTTTCATTAAAGCCAGCGGCAGGATGATACAGGCAGAGACCATGATGACCAGGTAGTTTCCATTCAAGTACCACAGACTGTTTGGAGAAAAGCTCAGTTTACTTTGGTGGGCTCAATATTCCAAACATTGGCACAGAAACACAGCACACAGAGAGACAGAGACTAAAATAGAGTCGAAATGGTTAGAAGGTAAGATGTTGGTTTGCACATTAAGTGGAACTGTCAGTGCTACTTTAAAAAAAAAAATCACATAGTGAGGGCACTTGTTTGAATGATGTAAGACTGTTAAACATCTACTGGTTCAAATGGCTGGTGTCCTGCATTTTGCCAGACCAACGGCGAACCTGCAGGGAGCACGCTTGGGCCTCAAGATGGTGGAAAAAATGTGTCTGCTCATGTTGCTCTCTACAGAAGTACTGGAATAGACTGTTATGCAACTCTGATGATTTATGTGACACTTCACAGTAGCAGAAAAGGCTGTAATAGTGGAGTCTAAACAGCACAACACAGAAGACACCGGTAAATATCACCAAAGTCAGCTTGTTCCATCACTCCTTCGCCATCTCTGCTCCTCTCTCTCTTTCTTACCACCGATACAGACCATAAAGACAACTGTCTCCTAAATCCTGTGTATAAAACGGGCTTTGTTTATCACAGACCCCTTTTTAAGCTGCTAAGCCTGTTATTCTTAACCCTCTGAACGAGACACAAGGAGTGGGATCAGCGGCCTGCCATGACCCCGCAGGCTGTAATGTACAGTGATCAGTGATGTGTGAGAGTAGCTTTGTGTGTGTGCGTGTTTGTGTGTGTGTGTGTGTGTGCATGCGTGAAGGGACCCAAGCGGGAGGAAGTCGCGTGTATCACAGGTCATTTCCTCCTTGGACGTTTGGCCAGTAGGTCACTTTGGACGATCAGCTTTCACATGTGAGATTAAATGTGGCTGCTGCGAATTCTGAGCTGTTCATGGCCAAGACCAAGTCAAATCTCAAGCCAGTCGGGACGGATCCAAGACAAGCTTCGAGTCAGCAAGGGCAAGCACATGTCACATTACCAGTCCTCACAATTACAGGCTGTGCTTTTGAACATTTAGCTATAAAAGATGTATTGATAACTGAGGATGAGTTATTACAATACAGAGGCATAACAATTAAACATGTTAGCTGTGTGGCTATAAAAGGACCACCTATCAATGTTGTATTATATTTTCTATTGTTTAGGATATTACCAAATCAATGATATTAGCTTGTGATATTACATTATTACATAATAATAATATGTATCGGCTGAAATTTTACAGTATCATTGTTTCACCATCATCTAAGCATATGTTATTCTCAAATTCTTTATAGCTATAATATAATTTTAACTTTATTTATAAAGCACCTTTCAAAACTACAGATACAATGTGTTTTTAAATCCTCAAATATTGGTATTGTTTATTTAAGGCCTTTCACTCAATCTTGAGAGTTGGGACAAAACATGTCCTACATAGAAAAGTCTAATTTATATTAAAAATCAATCAAAATCAATTCACCATGATTGACATATTGACAATGTTAAATCTAAAGGAACTGTGTATACCTGTTATTTTTTCGCACACATTTTTAGATATTTTGAGAAATTTTGTTTAAATGTATGGTCTGTGGTTAGAAGGTCTATGTTATTGGATTTGTCCTCAGCAAGAGGTCACAATATCGATCAGCCCCAAAAAACTTTAAAAAACTCTAAAATTGTGAATACCATATATAGCAAATTAAAAAGAAATGTTATAAATATGTAAAACAATGTCTGAAGTGAACATGAAACAGTATTTTCTTATAAAAATCTGTTAATCAAAGTTGTGTCCTTCAGTTTCTGTCAACTCTGTCAGATTTTTTCATAAACCTCATTAAATCAGGCAATAGCCTGGTCAGCTATATCCCTGAGGACTCCTTTGGTCTCCCTGGTTGTGCTGAATGCAACACAACCACACATACTCTCGTAAGATTAAAACTTTTTGACATTTCTGCAGTCCTATGGTCACAGCTGGACCATGTCAACACCATCTCTCCGTTATAATAAGTTTCTTAAACCATAGTGAAATTGAATTTAAGCATTTTAGTGATGTTATTGAGACAGCTAGCAACTGAAGAAAAAACAACTAGCTGCAGTGTACAATACATATTTTAGAGGGAAAGTACTTGCCCTTCATCAACTCCGTCAACTCCATCAGACGTCAACGTCAGTTTCCATGTCTGACGGAGTTGACGTGTAAGCTGACGGAGTCGATAAATTCACCTATAACCTTAATCTTAATTCTTCAAGGTTAGTAAAGGATTGAAATGTTATTTTGAGGTTTTATTTACCAACAAATTACATTTCTTAACCATACTGGTGCTGGAAACATTCCTCTGAGATTTTGGTCCATTTTGACATGATAGCATCACATTCCTCAGAGATTTTGCGCATTTGCTGCAGATGTGTCAGCTGCACATCCATGATGCAAGTCTCCTGTTCCACCACATCCCAAAGGTGCTCTATTGGATTGAGATCTGTACTGAGGTCATTTAGGTAGAGTGAACTCATTGTCATGTTCAAGAAACCAGTTTGAGATGATTGGAGCTTTGTGACATTTGGTGCGTTATCCTGCTGGAAGTAGCCATCAGAAGATGGGTACAGTGTGGTCATAAAGGGATGGACATGGTCAGCAACAATACTCAGGTAGGCTGTGGCTTTTAAACGATGATCAATTGGTACTAAGGGGCCCAAAGTGTGCCAAGAAAATATCCCCCACACCATTACACCACCACCACCAGCCTGAACCATTGATACAAGGCAGGATGGATCCATGCTCTCATGCTTGTTTACGCCAAATTCTGACCCGACCATTCAAATGTTGCAGCAGAAATCAAGACTCATCAGACCAGGAAACGTTTTTCCAATCTTCTATTGTCAAATTTAGGTGAGCCAATTTTGGTGGTACCAAAAAGCCTCTGTTTCCTGTTCTTGGCTGAAAGAAGTGGCACCTAATGTGGTCTTCTGCTGCTGTAGCCCATCTCCTTCAAGGTTCAACGTTCATGTTGTGCGTTCAGAGATGTTCTTCTGCAGACCTTGGTTGTAACGAGTGGTTATTTGAGTGACTGTTGCCTTCCTATCAGCGCAAACCAGTCTGGCCATTCTCCTCAGACCTCTGGCACCAACAAGGCATGTTCGCCATGAGAACCGCCACTCATTGGATATTTTCTCTTTTTTGGACCATTCTCTGTAAAACCAAAGGGATAGTTGTGTGGGAAAATCCCAGTAGATCAGCAGTTTCTGCAATACTCCGACCAGCACGCCTGGCACTAACGACTGTGCCACGTTCAAGATTCAAGATTTTTATTGTCATTTGCACAGATAAAAACAGGTTTCAACTGTACAATGAAATTCTTGCTTTGCTCTTCCGTCTTCAATGCCAAATAGAAAAATATAAATACAAAAATAAAAGTAAATAATATACACTAAATAATATACAGTAAATAATTTACAATAAGTGTGCAAAAAAAGCTATATACATTTAAATAAAGTCACTTAAATCACCTTTCTTCCCCATTCAGAAGCTCGGTTTGTCTTGAACATTTCTACATGCCTAAATGTACTGAGTTGCTGCCATGTTATTGGCTGATTAGACATTTGCATTAACGAGCAGTTGAACAAGTGTACCTAATAAAGTGGCCTGGTGAGTGTATATAAAGCACTAATTCTAATGTTTGGAAAATGCAAAATTTCTTATTTTTTTATTATCTTCAATTTGTATTGTAGGAAAGCATGTCTTATTCAAATACATTTTTCATTACTTCAATTTGCTAGAGAGAAAATAGTCAGTTAAGGGGCAAAGGAGAAGAAATACAGAAAAAAGAAAAAGGTCCAATGAAGGTGCAGTGCTGGAGGCAGACAACCCCCAGATAGTCCACAAGTTCAGCAAATTAAAGAATGCAACGCCAGACACAGCAGACAGTCTCTCAGACAAGAAAGACAAAGAAGAAAAACCTTTTTAAAAACACATTTGTTCGTTAATCAGTAATGCACATACGATTTTTGTCAACACCGTCAGTTTTTTGTCAACTCCGTCAGTACTTTGTCAACACAATTAGATGTCTGTTTTGTTCATTTTTAAAAGAAAATGAAAATTTATTCTTTCTTGTGTTTATGTTGTTTCTGCCCATCTGATCTACATCCTCTTTTGTGTTAATTATTTAAGGAATTGTTTTTTATAATATTAAAATTAAAAAACTGAGCCTGAAAATGAAGATATTTAGAAATCTGAGTTTTCATAATAGTGTGAAATCACACCATCAGTGTACATATTGTATTTTATTACATATCAGGTTAACTAAACCCTTTTACAACATACTGCAGAACTTTACATTCTTGTTGGACTGGAAGAATTAAAATTGTGTACTTCTGAGTGTGTCTGACGGAGTTGACAAAAATCAAGCTTGAAAGGTAAACATGTTTATTTGTCAAAAAAGTTTTTTTTTTTTTTAGAACCTGTTCATTTACATGGTTAAATAGCTAAGACTTTTCTCTATAGAAATATATAACTCTAATGAATATAGTGTGCATTTAAAAAAAAAACCTGTTTTATCCCAACTCTCAAGAATCAGTGCTTTATGAGTCTCACTGCGGTTAAGTCCACTCCAAACATCCCCCAAAATATGTCTGACCTTATCTTTGTGTGCCCATGCTAATACTCCACTGCAGACACCCTCCCCCCCTCCTCCCTCGCCAAACCACCCGTCACTCTGTTCTCCTGACGCCAACGATCTGAACAGCGAGAAGCACGTTGAGTGGAAACGAACAGAGCGTGTCTCGGTTGTCGAGAGCCGGCCGTGAGCTGACCCGTCCTTATGCTCGGCCCCGGAATTTGGCATCCGTGTTACACCACCTGCTGCTGTCAGTTGTGTGTGTGTGTGTGTGTGACATAGAGAGAGCCAGAGACATAACACTTCATACGTCAGTTTCAAGTGCAGAAAAGCCTCTGACCCTGACATAAATATACACAAACACGGATTGAAGTATTAGTCCACCCCACCATTAATCAATGATAAGGTGTAATGACGTGTCCTTCGGTGGACTTACAGGTTGGAGTTTTCTGAAGGGCTTGACATGCAAACAGAAACACACACTATGTTAGACAACTGACTAATAAGATAAGATAAAGACAGGTCAGTCCACAGGCTTAGATGCATATCTAGTGTAGAGTTTAAACACAAAGTGAGCTGTGAATTTTAACTGTATGTCGCTGACATTTCTTTTTTTTTTTATCTTTCAGGGCTGGTATATTTTAAGAGGAGTGGGTGCAGTCTTCATGATCCCTTTGAGCCGATGGTTTGTTTTTAGACTCGAACAGGCAGCTGGAATCCACTTCAGTCCTCCATGGCCTTAAGTGTCTGTGTCTGTGGCGCGGCTGTGACGTTAACACAGCGCTTTCCAGATGGTTTATGTTGTGTGTACACGTAACTAACAGATAACACCCTGCCACGTGCCCCCCTGTTGCCCAGCCAATTACGAGCTGCCATCCCCATCACACCCCCACGCAGACTGAATCAATGAATGAGGCAAACTGAAATATTCACAGTCTGCCAGGCCCCTTGACCCCAGCACACTGTGTCTTAGCTCTGGGCCAAAAGCAGGCAGGAGTCATGAGCAGCGCAGGGATGATGAAAAGCTCTTATAATAATACTCACTCAGAGTTGGGATCCGCCTTCAGGAAAGCTTGGATGACCAGTGGTAACTCGGATTTAACTATGTACAGGTAGCTGGACATGGCTGTAACAGACAGAGAGCATGTGAAACCGTGCAGCCAAGCTGGCATATTGAGCAAACACACACCAGCTAAGTCATGCCACAAGAAAACTTACATTATGTTTGTGCAGCTAGTAGTGAGGATACCAAGGTCATGTACTCAAGTTTGAGCAACCTGGGGGAGAGTCACTCTTGGGCTGACAAAAAAGCCTGTTTTGAAATATCATTTATGACTTCATGTTTGCTGTTCTGCATCAGCTAATGGGGATCCTAAAAAAATATTATAATCTCTAATATTCTATGATCTATTATAATAAAATCTAATCTAATCTAATGTTTGGAGTAAAATCTTAACAGAGCTGAAACCATTAGTCGATTTTTCAGTAGATGGAGAATTAACTATTATTAATTAACTTGTTCCAGCAAAAATACTACACATTACCTAGTTCCAGCTTCTCCAATGTGAGAATTTTGCAGCTTTTTTTTTGCAGTTTTGTTTTGTTATGTGATAGTAAACTGACTAATGTTGGGTTTTGGATTGTTGGTCAGACAAAAACAAAGAATTTCATTACATCCTGATATTTTTCATTTTCCATTTTCATTCCATTTTCCAACATTTTATAGGCCAAACAATTAGTCAAAATTAATCTATCATGAAAATAATTGTTAGCTGCAGGCCTAAAATTACAGAAAAATACTTGTTCTCACAAATTCTAAAATCTTGAAAAAAAAAAGTACAAATTACAAATTTAACCAGTCGTGTTTCAGAATTAACTTAATGTGTATCCACAAAGCTTTGGTCCTAAAGCAACACCCTTCAGTGAGGGGAAGGTTAACACCAAGACTACTGGGAATGCAGCTGTTGACCAACACGTCTGCTCATCTTTGCTCTCAATTCATCCCCATATTGCACACTCGAAGGGACGTGTACGCCAACAACATAAGTAATACTAGTGGTTTAAGTGAATATAGCTGTGTGTGTGGTTGGGTGAGGTGGATATAAACTCTAAGCCGCGTAATGGAGTATAATTCATGTTTTATGCCACAGGGAGTTTGCAAACAGTTGACACATGTGCAAACACATTTATTACCAGGCCACATTCGCTCCTCACCTCCAATGTTCTGCAGGGTGATCGCTATACCAGCAGCCATTTTTCCAGGAGTGCCAAAGGCCCTGTGCCCCAGCTGTTCATATGCTCGAATTCCTGTAAGCAGATTACACACAATAATGTTTGCTGAGGCGTCCATCTGAGCAACACAATAAAACACTTAAAAAAAAATAAAACAATAAAAGAAGCTGTGAACATTTGTTAATGTTTGCCTTGACATTTCAATTTTTCCAAATGGGGCATTACAAAATAAAGTAATTCATTCATTTTCCCCTCTCATAAAGAGTCTAAGCTATTAGAGAAGTTAAGTGGACTGGAGACCAAATCCGTCTAATGATTCTGGCGTGTAAACAACAATTTAATTGTAATTGGCTAACTTATTGTTATGGTGAGTGTTTGAAGCTGTCAGATTATAATTCCCTTTTAACTTTTAATCCATGCCCCCCTTTTTTTAGATTCATTTCCTAGAAGTCAGGCACAGTTTCTAATTTTTCCTAAGAGGTCCTCCACCAGTTTAAGTGTATCAGGTGTCAGCGTCACTTGAACTTGAGTCCTCAATCAAGTATCCAGAAGTAGCAGAGCTCTTGAAAATTCAAGTCTACCTGAGTCTATAATTTTGATAAAATACCTGGATATTACAATAAACAGCTAACACTATTTATTTTCAGAAGGTCAAGACATGACACAAGGCTTACCCACAATGCCAGAGGATTTAAGCAGCAGATGAATGGAGTAAGATGACAGGGCTGCTACTGCAGTCAAAAGAAACCTGTGACACAACGCAGAAGGGAAAGTCATTTATCTGTATGTTATATCTCTTTATATTGTATATTTATATTTGTATATATGTCGCATTTGGAGCTGTAGGGTCAAGTGTAAAGTTATCTGGATGAGTGTTTCTCAAAAAAGCTGCAAGCAGCAATACCACAGGTCAAGCAATCAGCACTTACACACATGGACAAAATTGTTGGTACCCCTCCGTTAAAGAAAGAAAAACTCACCACAATTTTGTCCATGTGTGTATATCATAACCCTGGCATTCCTCTTGTGTCCATTCCACATAACTCATCCACACAATTTATTGTTTTATCTGACAGTGTGTACTTATGAAGGACAAAACCTTTTCGTTAAACCTGGGAAGTTGAACTGCAGGGGTGGTGCTAGCAACTGAACTGAAAAAGAATATTGTCTTGTTGAGACACAATACCAAGAGCTGAAACAAATATTCAGCACAAAACAAGATGAGGCATTTTCCTTTTTTATGATAGGATAAAAATGTTTTCCATTGATGACAGACCTACGCATTGGATGAAAACAATATTTCCCACAACCCTTTTGTCTCAGAGAGTGGCATTGGTCCTCCTACAGGGCACAGAGTCCCCGAACAAGTGAGCACAGGGCTGTCAGGTCAGCATTCCTAATGGGTCAGAGGTTGATCCCGAATCCATCACCGTTCTCAGACCTTTTACCAGAATTTCTGCACACTCTGTATTTCTTACAACCACGACTGAAGTGAGATTCTTTCTCTCTGGCTCACATCTGCAGACAGAGGGATGGAGGCCCCTTCCACTGAACAGTCATTAAAGGCCTCGCTCAACTCACAAACAAGCATTTATTTTACAGGTCTGCTCTGTATCCCTTGGAACTATCACATGTGGTGTGATACCTTGTCTAAATGAAGAAGTATCCCCTTCCAGATCCCAGCACCTTGGTGAAATATTCAGCAAGGCACCAGGCTTTTCATGCCTGCTCTATTTCAGTGTCTCACTGGAAATATGTTTATGAGGAATGAGGATGTCTATTTGTATCTCTGCTCGTGTATCAAGAGGTCTCTTCACACTACAGGCCATAATCTCCACCAGAGTTGGTGGTACAAAGAGGTGCCACTGAGGTAGCAAGGACCAAAGATCAGGGCGAACCTCTGAACCAACAAAGACATTTGAACATGTTGTGATTAAAAACACTAGAGGCCACTTCAGGGAAAAATGTTGTGATCCATTCTTAATACATCTCTGAAGCATGTGACTAGATGATCGTTGCAGTGTTCGAGGAAGCTTCCATCGTTGCTTGGCTTATTTTTCCATAGACACACTGGGTTCATTTAACTTTTGAATCCGCAAGAGTGTTACTTGAAATAAATATTTGAATTACGATTTTGAAATGTCCCTGGCATGTTCCCGAGCCACTTCATCCCATAGAAATCAGGGATTAAACGGGTTTAAAACAGCATATTGCATTTTCTGCATGAAAGGGTGCTGTTTGAAGCCACAAAACACATACAGAGACCAATAATAACTTTACAGTGAGATCTCACAAATCTGTGTTTGCATTGCTGTGTGTTGGCCTTAGATACAAACAGTTTATTTTTTGTTTGACTTTGATATGCAAGTGCTGCTTTCTGTTTGGCATTATTGACATTAAGTAATTGTCACGATAGCGATGACTGTTGAAAACTCATGTAAATGTAACTGAAATGTCTCTCGTAACTACTGCTACATAGCAGTGAAACAGTTACATGCACCCCTCTCTCTTCCTCTGTCTCTGCTTCCTCTTTCTCTTCCTCTTCCTCTGCTTCCTCTTCCTCTGCTTACTCTTATTACTCATATTATGGTAGTAGTGCAAACTGGACTCACTTTTATAAACTGGTTAAAGTGGCTAAACTGGTTAAATTGTAGTTAAATTGGTTAAACTTGTTAAAGTGTTAAAGTGGTTAATGTTAATACTCTTATGTCCTGTAAAGTGCATGTTACTGCCGGAGCCCCCTGGTCCTCTTTGTTCTCTCCAGTCTTGCAGGTTCCTCACTGATTCTGGTTGTGGTCCATCTGTCTGAGGTTCACTGGCCTGGTGGAGACATGATCTGTGTCTGTGTTGTGGAGAGAAGGTCGAGTGGCCCAGAGCTCCATATGAGGACATCTAGAGATGCACCTGGACTCACAGACTCATTTCCATTACCTGTGATACCTTCACACATGGACTAAACCAATGAACTCAGTATAGCTACAGCTTATTACGACTCATGTATAATTCCATAATATGATTGATGATGTTCTCTGTACATGTGGCATCTATTGCACGTCTGTCCGTCCCAGGGAGAGGGATCCCTCATCTGTGGCTCTTCCTCAGGTTTCTTCTTTTTCTCATAAAGGGTTTTTTGAAGTTTTTCCTGACTCGGTTCGAGGGTCTAAGGACAGAGGGTGTCACAACTGTACAGATTGTAAAGCCCTCCGAGGCAAACAATGTTTGTGATTTTGGGCTCTAAATAAATAAATTTGATTTTTTTTATTTTTATATCAAACTTGTCACCCACTATAAATAGTCACAATACCACTGACCCAATTACTAACTTATTTTATGAGAAATGGCCTGCAGCCTCCTTAATTAGAGGAGCTGCAGCATTGAAGTAACTTCCTATTTCCACAGCTGGAGCAAACGCAATTCCACTCCTGCTATTTGCTGCCTGCAGTTACACAAACACAGACTATATGACCAAGACAACCAGGGTCGTGGTCTGGAGCACAAGGAAGTAAATGAGAAATCCAGACACCTCGCACAGGGTCTGGAGGTTTGGTTATTCCGGGCTATGGCCTTTCTGGGTTCTGTATCCAGCAAGTGGACGGGGGCGTGGGGGGGGGCGAGCCAGAGAAAAAGGGTATGAATAGAGGTGGGCAGATCATGAGATCCGATATGTTACAAGATGTCATGGAAGATTCTAAATCACTCCTGTAAGTAACCAGCACTGCCCTGACCCTTAATCACACCACCAAAGCGTCCCACTCCTTAGCCGTAATCCCTCAGAGAGTTTTTGGAGACTACTTGGTTTCTCTTTGTTTCTCAGACTCTGCCCTGCAGTGGAGCAGTATAGCAATAGGCACAGGTCCATAGAAACACATAACACACTATCATGGGAAACTGATAACAATTGAGAACTGCAGCCATTACAAGTGAAATGTGACTTTGCCTGTGTTTCAACGGTGATCCTAGCTTATATTTTAATGGCTAGAAACTGATTAATATACTTGTTTACTCACAAGAAGAGGAGTATGCCAGTGTTGGCCATAGCATAGGCCAATCCCAAGATTCCACTGCCCATAATAGCATTACCCAGGTTGAAGACAGACATGCCAAAAGAGGTCTTTCCTTCAAACTGAGGGGGTGGGAAAAGAAAGAGTGTACATTAAATCTCCAATTTATTTCAGCAAAAGAAATAATCATGTTCTTTCTGTTTTTTATGTCTGTTGGGCTTGTATACGTACATCTGTGAAGCGTATTGGTTTCTTTCCATCTGTGGTGGGCAAAAATTCCTCATTCTCCAATCCTCCATCAGGATCATCAAATCTAGGGGATGAATTTGTGACTGTTAATTGATAATGTCAAAACTAGCTCTGAAAACTGTGGACATTACAGCTGCAGCTGTATTATAATTTCATGAAAACAAATGTGCTGTTGAAAAACCCATCATACAAAAAAAAAACAATCATACCTGACAGTTTGAGTGCCATTTCTGTATAACGATCCACCCGTTGAGCCAAGCAAAAAACAAGGTAAACATGCATTTAAAAAAAGTGGTTTATGCTGTTTCACAGTTACACTGTACACATGTGGACAAACTTGTTGGTACCCCTCCGTTAAAGAACATCAATTTTGTTCTGGCCAGTTTGTTTTTTAAAAAGATTTTGTTGAACCACAATTCAAAAGCAATGTCTGATTTTCATTAGTTAATTTTCAGCAATTTTTTATTTATTATTACTTTTGTCAGTGTCAAGTTATTTCAGTGGCCTTTGTGGGTTTTTCTTTCTTTAACAGAAGGGTACCAACAATTTTGTCCACGTGTGTATGTCTCTCACCACACCCACTGACATGATCATTATTAATGCGAAACTCTTCACAGGGACAAAGGTAAATCGGGATACGCAGTCTGTTTTGAGCTCTTTTAGTAAACCTAAAAGTCAGTTGATTTACTTTAAAGAATCTAAGATGTAGTGAAACTTGTACACAAAGACAAAAGGACTTGACACATGCTATGTTAAAACACCATTACCAGTACAGAAGCGCAGCCATTCATCTGTGTTTAAAATAAGGGAAGAATACTCACTGATCCTCATCAAGCAAACTCTTCATCGGCACTCCCATGTCATCTCCGAGGTCATGACTTTTCCCATTGGATAAGATGTTCATCTCTGACTGAGCAGGCTCCATCCTCCAAGTTGGAACAGATTCTTTTTGGCTGGTATGAATCCTTGAAAGTCACTCAACGTCTTGAAAATCTAGGGCAGAGTAAAGGAGGACATGAATGAATATATTAAATCTGTAAAAATCCCTGAAAACATATTTTATCAGTCAGCTTCTTATTATTGTCAATGGGGCCCAGTTTAAGCATGACATTTTCTGCCAAAATTCAAACTGTTTAGGGTTTTTTCTAGAGTTTTTTTTGTTTGTTTTGTTTTGTCTGTGCTCTTTTCACTGGCTTGAATTTGGTGAGACTGGGTCTGTAAAAGCTGGTGTTATGCATCTCCGTGGACCAATCAGGAGCATTATCTTGTCAGTCCATACCATTGTCAATCAAATCTGTCTAAATCACACCCACAGTCCCAGTGATGCAGATTCACTGAGTTTTTGAGTGTTTTCTTTAAAAAAACAATACCTAACAATGTTTTTACTCCAAAACTTCATAAATCTTAAAGTTTAGTTATACGTTATAGAGTTTCTTTTAATAATCAAACAAACCATGTTTCATCAAAAACAGCATTTACACATTAGCGTTCTGAGGATATAATAGTTTTATTTCACTGGGACTTTTGATTCCAAAAAAATTTACTTTTAAAAGAGAAAAAGAAGAAGAAGCTGAAGCCCACACCTCTTTGGCTTATTTCTTCCTACAGTGACATTTTGTCAGCCGTTATTGCCTCTATATTTCTTTAAATGCTGCAATCAATGATCGGCGTCATCAATATTTGTCTGTACAACAACTGTGCTGCGATGACTCAGCTCTCGTGTTGACACAGTCACTTCCAACACCCGAGACCTGACCTCATTCGCTCATTCATGCAGTTTGTTCACTGAAACTTTTGCAATACTTCCACCTACACAGGCAATGATCACAGGCTGAGATAAAACGCTGGAAAACGTGGCGCTTTTTTTTTCCTGCTTTCCAGAACATCAGCACCAAGCAAGATAAACAGGTCCAGATGTCAAAGGTCAAGGTCTATTTGAGTTTTTTAAATTTCTGTTTGCTCTTGTCTTTAGTGTAGTTAGTGTCACAGCCTGCAGATATCCAGTTCTACTGCTGCTCAGATCCCACATAATGACACAGTGATCTTCATGATGGATATAAGCACAATGTCATCAAACAAAACACTAAATCACTCGCAACTCAAATTGCTGAGAAAGATCTTTGCAAAACAGTTATTACTGTAGGACTATAATTATACGTTTAAACAGCGTTTCTTCTAATGAGTGTGGGGTTTTCCTGGGACCCTGGTTTGAGGATAAAGGAGGAGTTTATTACTGGCAGCTATTAAGCTATTAAGAGATCACACACATTCAAATTCACATTACTATTAATTAAGAACTATTAACAACCTGCCTTCACCTCCCATGACCCCAGTGACACAAATGAATCCTCTTCTCTATTTCACTGTGTTAACTCAGAGAGACAATGGTGTGTTGTAATCTGCTTCCGCTGTACAGCAGCTCAATTGTGTTCACAGCGTCCTCTCAGCCAAAAGATCACGGTTACTGCTATTCATACTGTATGGTTAAAGAGGGCCATTGATGCCACTGCCACCGCAGCTACGATAAGAAACCTGAGAGGAACAAAACAAAACACCAAACACACTTAACATTATTATTATTTACGGATGACTCAATAATCTACACCAATAAAAATAAAAAAACAAATACAAATTTTCAGATCAAAATCTAATCTGGACATCGATCTTATTTAAAAGACTGGTGTGTAGGATTTAGTGGCTTCTAGCAGTGAGGTCGCAGCTTGCAACCAACATAGGAGAACCTACTAAAATGGGAAAGGCCCTCTTTTGAGCCGGTGTTTGGAATGGCCTTTCTGGGGTACTGTAGAAATATGGCAGTGCACCGTGATGGGAAAGTAGAAGTGCACTCTATGTTGATATAAAGGACTCACTCTAAGGAACCGAAAAAACAGGAATACGATTCTTAGTTTCAGGTGATAATACACAATCATGACTATTGCATTTCATTTCTGCTGACAGATTGCTCAAAATCCTACACACCGGTCCTTGAAACCTAAAAAAAATCCTCTAACCTCAGTGTCACCTTCCATCGCCTTATCTACTGAGTCATTTTATTTGCCCAAAGTTAACATGTCCCTTAAAGTTGCTCCAAATGTAAAAGCCCCCACTGTCAATACTTTCTGTTGCAACACCAGGCTTTCCTAATTTTTTCCAGAGTGACTCAGAGGAAAGAACGTACGACTGGTCGCATCGCATCAAGAAACTGTTCAACTCTTCCCCCCGTGAATTCCAAAGAAAAACATAAATTTCAACATTGTGCCTGTTGTGGCTCCGGCCCTCCAGGAGGATATAATTGCTTTTTTGTTCATGAACAAGCAGCGGATGAGCCTGGAGGCTCTCCATGTACAGTATATACAGTAGGAGGCTCATTGTGGAGTCTCATAATGTTGATGTTTTTCAATGATCGCTGTTTTGTGATAGTGCTGTACATTGTAACATACAGGATGTGTATGTAGTAATACACACAGTACGTGTCATATGGGAGGCTGTTACACTTCATTTGTTTCAGTGGTGGTAAATGTTTGCAAAGACAAGCTGAATTGACCCTGGGATGACCCTTTTTTCCCCATTGCGTGGTATCAGTGAATTTTTCACTTTCAATATAGTGAGTCTTTTACTAGTTAGTGAGAAATATTTTGGTTTTGTCAAAGCATGAGTGCTTAAGGACAGAGAGAGGAAACAAAAGCTGAACAGTGTCATGTACATAACATGACACTTTTGTTTCCTTAACACAGGAAATCAGATGAAACCACAAATATAACCATGACTAACCAAAACACACTTTTCTTTGAATATCTTAAAGAGCAAAATCACATTCAAAACCTTTTTCTTTTTTTCTGATAAAACTTTATTCCACCATTTGGTTTACAAACAGATTTTTCTATTTTCTGCTGTAGTATCAAAGGCAAATGAGGATAACATTAGCATTAACATTACAAAAATCACCAGTTCAAAGGTCTTTAATATCCTGAATAAAAAAATATTTTTTTAAATAAATAATTAATAAATAAATAATTTTTTCCTTTAAATAATTCTTCCTGGCAATAGATATGTGAATTGGGGTTCTTCCTGAAATGTGCAAAATCGGAAATGTGTCTACAACAAAACGTACAATTTCACAAATATGGTAAATAAGGTTTCTTTAATTGATAATATTCTTTAACTGGAGCTCTATCAAAGCTATTCCTTGTTTTTTTTCTTTTTACATCAGTACCAAATGACAGAGTTGTTTCCAGGAAACTTCCATTGGAAACTATTAGTAGCCTAACTAAGTTACAGGCACATAAAATAAAGCATTGCCAGGTGTTTGAGACTTTTAAGAAGTGTCAAAAAAAACCTCTAAGGCATCAATCTGTTGCAGTTCTCAGTGAAAGTATCAAGAGGCAACAACCACAGATAAATCCAGGCTAATTTCCACATGAGTCTGACCAAAATCTCAAAAATCTCTAACTCCAAAACACTCCAGCATCATCCAATCAGGAAGACACAGCCAATCAGCGGCATTAATACTACTGACAGAACTGAAACAGCAGAAACCTCACACATTATGTATGTATGAAAAATACACTCCTCACACAGACAGATTGCTGGTACTATTTCTGCTGTGTAATTCTATCTATTCTATCTACTGCTTGTGCGTCCATAAACATGTCACTCAGGATGAAGAAGACAGCTTCTAGAGGCTCGACATATGTGGTTTAGTGTTTGCAGATCTTTATAGATGTTCAGGCCACCTCGAAGACATCCTATTTGTGTAATCTAATTGAAGATAAATTCAGAAAGGAAAACAAAAGATGAGACTGATGCAACGGCATAATTGATATCTCAGATGAAGACGGACAGTCTGATTCTCACTGTCTAACAGACTGTTTTGCATGAGATCAATAATAACAACCCAAATACTATTATGTGGGTCTAAGGAAGGGACATTAATTTATTGTTTGTGGGAGTGGCAAGAGCTGCAAAGATTAAGGATAAAAATCAAAACTGATATCGCGTTTTCCTGGCTGACTCTCCTGCTGACTTCAGATGAACAAGTCATGAAAAAGTTTGCACGTTCTTTTCAAGAACATCTGCATCAGCTTTCCGGGAACTTAACCGTAAGTAGATTTTTTTTGGTAAGTAACATGCTGTTTCTATATCAATAAACTCTTACAGGCTAAGAGAGCAGCTCTGCTATATACTGATACTGAATACTGATCCCTGTCCATCTGAGAGAATGCCTTATCAGCATATCCTCATCTCCTGGGCTCCAGGAGGTTCACCTTACACTCTACTGCAGCCCATAGTGAGCTCTGTTATGTAACAAATTGGCCCTGAAGGGGCACACCAGTGAAAAGTCCCATTCTGGACTTCTGTGACATTTGAAATGTTTGCACGGGTGGGAGGGTGACAAATGATTTTTCCATCTGCACAGTGTTAATGTGAGAGAATGGCTGTTTATAAAACATTTTACGCTTTAAAAAAAAAAACAAAAAACAAGGAAGCATCCTCCACAATGACTTCCTATCTCTCCTCGTGACAGTGGGACATAAAACAGGGCAGGCACGGGACAAGTGGGGGGCTGTGGGCAAGCACATGTAGATGAGGAGACGCCCATGTGGTGGTGTATCAGGAACAGGCACGAGGTTCAGCCAACAGCGCCTGGCAGCACCAGCTCATCGCAGCCACGTGCCTGCTGGGGACAGAGGAACACATGCTCATGTCCTGCGGTATCAGCCGGCACCTGAAATACATATTCTACTCTGTGGCAAAGACGGTAGAAACAGGCAGGATAGTTTTGATTTCTCATCAACTTATGACCCTTTTAAATGCCCCAAATAGATTAAATTAACCTAATTCTTAGTAGTTAGTCAATAGTTTCAGAAAAAATTGTAGAAAAAGTGGAAAATATTAGGGTAATAATAAGGGTTTATTCACATCCCATGGTCAGCAAAATATGATTTTTGTTTAATCAAGAGATTAAATTTATAGGTTTAAGTAAGTATAAATAAGTATATTTGTAGGCAAGTTTCCTATAGTTTCCTATAGGCTGACCTTCTATGAGAGACATAAGGAAAATGTAAGCGTACAATTTGAAGATTAAGAGCAAAAATATAGAAGTCATTCATCTAGGTCTCTGAAAATTTACATGCACGGACATTACTTTTGCACAGCTCTTATTGCAGGCACTTTCAGGTGAGCAAAGTTTGCCCAGACATCTGAACACAAACACTTTCTAATATTTCCTCCATCATATTTTACATTCCTGTGTTTGGTACGTCACAAGATGTTCTGATAGTGACTGGGAAAAAAAGAGGGAGTGCTGTACAGCATACTGTCTCTGTTTCAATTTGGAGTTTTCCTGCTGTTTGTCTTCTTTAAAAAATATGATTAAAATATATGGAAATCATCTGAAATAAGCATACAAGTTTCTTTACTTGGCATTCAAGGCTGTGTGTTACCAATATCCTGTCAATCAAACATCTCTTGTGTCTCTTTTGGAAGAGCAATGGCTATAGCTGCAACATTACAGTGCAGCATACGGCAGCTTTGACGTGTTTCTGTGTGGCTTAGTCAGCTTTAAAACCCTAACCCTGGACCAAAAAGTGGACCAAAAGAAAACAAACTCAATTCTTTTTGTGTTCACATTGTGAGTTTATTTCAAAGAGGACCAGGTTCTCTTTCTGGTCCAGTTCAGCTTTGATGGGGCCTCAGTCCTCTTTCTGTTCACACTAGGTCCTCTGGAGCTCTCAGACCCCCACTGCATTGCATTCTGGGTAGTTTTCACTTGGAACAAAATGTATGCTGCTATGCTTGCCCTCCTGTGTTTTCTGGTTAAATTAGCGCACATACATAGGGAAAATAGAGTTATTCAGATTACATATGAACACAAAAAGTGATTTAAGTTTTCCCAGCTGCAGTCACGTGACCAATCTACGGCAAGCGAAGAAGGTTACAATACAGTGCAAAAAGGCGAAGTGAACCCGGTGTGCTTTGTGTTCACAATGTGCAGATTAGGCGAACCGTACTGCTGACTTTTTAGCATAACCTTTTATATGTCTTGTATCTCCCAAGATGGCCGGATAATGGATCATCATGATAATGGCTGAGAAGCTGTTGGCGGAGTGAGGAGGGAATGTATACCTGATAAAGGGTTTTATGAGGTAATTGCATCACTCTGTATACTTTGTCCTCCAACACAGTGAACTTGATAGTAGGATTTTCCATTATTATTCCTGTTTCCATGATTTTTTCATACAGGTCCTGGATAACAGGATCCTCCTGTTGGGCCTTTCCAAATGTCTTCGTCTGTCACCTGAAGTTGTTTAGAAGTGTCCCTCCCTATTGGAGCGCAATACGGCAGCACAAGTTGCAGGTTGATGCTGGGAGCCATCCACAGGAGCTCTCGACAGCGCATCTGGCACAGTATTGTATTTCCCTTTTCGGTACTCCACCATGAAAGAGAATTCTTGGAGACGAAGTGCCCACCGGAACAGTTGAGTGCTGGGCTTTTGGGTTTTGAAGACCCAAACAAGAGAGGAATGGTCCATTACCACTGTAAAGTGTCTGCCTTCCAGGTAATATCTCCATTTCACCAGGGCCCAGACAACAGCGAGACATTCCTGCTCGGTAGATGAATAATTTCGCTCTGCCTGGTTCAATGTACGGCTGGTGAAGGCAAGGACTTGTTCTGTACCCAGCCCAGTCTGTTGAGCTAAGACAGCCCCTATACCAACATCACTGGCACTCTCTGACAGGACGGAGTCCAAATAAACTTGGCTCCTTTCCGTTTAAGGGCATTGAGTGGTTCCATCAGCTGAGAGAAGTGAGGCACAAAGCGGTGGTACCATCCAGCCATTCCAAGAAATCTCTGGAGCTCCTTGATGTTCTGAGGGATGGGGAAGGCATCTGCCTTTGTTTTTTCTCAGCGTCAACTTCTATTCCAGAAGAGGAAACAATGTGGCCCAAAAACTTCAGCAAGGTCCGGAAGAACTGGCTCTTTTTCATGTTCACTGTAAAGTTTGAGTCTCATAACTTGTCCAGTACTGCTTGTAGGGAGACAGTGATCGGAGGATGCTGTCGGTGGTGGGTGATGAGATGCTTGGAATCAAGGGATTTACGGCCTCACTTTATTTTTTACCGCGTGATGCTCGGATTTTCTGCACATCATACTCGCTCACCCTCTCTCGCTGTCCTTACTACGACTCTGACTGAATGAACGAATGAATGAATCAACTGGAAAACTACATTGTGGCGTGAGCTGTGGACCAATCTGTGAGTTCTGGGCGTTCCCAGGAGTTGGACAGGTGGTGCAATCAGGTGAATGAAATTCAAATTGTCACTTCAAACAATAACAGGAGCAAGTAACCAATAATTTTTTCCTCTCATTAACTTAGCGAATAACCAACATGGGAAAGTTTAGCAAGCATATTTTGGAAAGCAATGACTCAGAATCAACATTTAGCCTGTGTGGGTGAGTGCGAGCGCATCTTCAAAATGCTGCTGAGGTGATTTCAGTTGTAGGAGGTCCAGGACTTCTTGCCGTTTGGTACAGATCCACTGGGCCATTAGTCTAAGCTCAGGCAATCACAAGCACTACGGATGTAAATCATGAGGGTGATGACTGACACATCCGAATCCAGGAGGAGGACACAAACACAGGAACAATGTAGTGCGATCTAATGCAGTGAGTCTGCAATAAATCCTGCCTCTGTGAACTTTGTAAGTGTTTCTTTGACACTTCATTGACAGGCTGGTGATTTAAATGGACTGTATTATTTGGTAAGGCGTTCCAGGTACTTTGTCCATCTCCTGAACATAAAAATAAAGTAGAGAGGATGCAGCACTGCCATGAGCCATAACTTTCCCTCGTATTTCCACCTCCAAGTAACAGGTTTACTGAGTGAATTAACGGTTCTCATTGCTGTTAAGCGCTGGTGCCTGTAGTTTCTACAGTGAGGATGATGGTTAAGATGTTATAGCTGATAGGAATTATGGCCATAACAATGAAATACCAAGGACATGAGCCACATCTCCGGAGCAGCTGAGCTAAAATATGATTCAACGTGACAATAGTGGTTACACAAATATCTTCATCTTCTTATCTGAAGATAAACTAAAGGGAAAGACCATCTGACATGCAAAGAGACTCTGCTTGAATCTCATTAGTTACATAAGGAATCAGTTAACTTTCATTAATTAAGAGTACATGTTGACAAGTGCCGGGGAATTTTTCTAAGAAACAGCTTGGTAACTAACAGCTGGCAGCAGGAGGGCAATTATTTTCCAGGCAGGCATTTCAGGAAACTCTTACACCTGAGCACAGGTCCGTCTTAATATGTCAACACCATCCGAAACACTGGTCCAACATTACATTTATAGATTCTGATGACAAATGCTTTAAAGATTATCCCAGTGTGTCACCACTGTTAAAAATGACACAACAGATATTGTAAATTAAATCTAGAACGACTACAAGGCCTGCAAGCTTTTGTTATCATGTGTGTTTCTGTTTGCCGTCAGTTAGCACTCCAGTGTGTTTACAAAAGGGGCACATCACATGACAGATATTGATGGTGGTCAAGGGTTACTTTGGGACCAGTCTGTGTCGCCTGTATTGACAGGGATTGTAAAGTCATCCAGCAGTGCACTTGTTTCTGTTCAGATTAGGGTTTTGAAAATAAGTTCATTATCAACATCAATGTCAAACAGGAATTTTGTGAATTATAACAGTGCTAGTAGAGTTTCTATTGTTAGGGAGTGTTCATTTGAAACTTTAATGTCCATTAAAGCAGCTCTAATCACTGTTCTATTTATGAAAATGGTTCAAATTACATACGTCAATCGTGTACGTCTTTAAGAGAGCTAGACGTGACATTCAGTACATTCAGTATATGCTTCAGTTTGTATCGTACCAAGTATATGGTGATTTATTTCCTGTGAGTCTTCAAATATGATAACATGTGGCTCTCTGTGGACATTTTGAGGCAGCATATATCAACTTGAGAACATATGTTTTACAATTGATTGCTCCAGAGGGAACAAATTCATGAGTGTCTTTGTACCATTTCCTACACATTAAGCTACACAAAACCAAGGTGCTCTTTGAAAGGACTGAGAGACACAAGATAAACAAATTTCAGTTTGAACTTTCTAATAAGATGGTGGGATAATACCAAAAATCCTATTTTTAAGATCAAAGCGTTTGCAGTGACCATTCTCAGTGGTTTCAACCACAGTAACTTTATACTCTAAGATATGCAATTTACCCATATGTATACACAACATCAACAAAGGATGATGACTTTCCAATGACTTCCATATAAATAGACAACAGCACATGATATGTTCAGGTTCAACCCCACAGATTATGAGCCCCATGACAAAGATAATAATAACCCCTGGTGTGTCTGACACTTAACACTTGGGCTGACTCAAACGCAGATATTCACGGGTCTCTTGTGTGACAGCTCAGCTGGCCGCTTCCCACATGGATAAAAGATTGGCCTTCACATATACACACACACACACTCACACAGCGCACATGTCAAGCTCCTCCTTAAACTCTCAGCCACTTTGATCACTGCACGCGCTGGGGTCACTGAGGCTTATCTGTTCATACTCCACCCTGGTGAACCCAGCATGAAAACCCATATAGGGTGCTAGCTTTTAGATAGGGGGGCAAAGTCAAAAACATACCCCTTTAACCCACACCGCCCTGAATACACAGACAGGAGCTCTCTGGACCAGCTGTGTCCCTGAATCTGTTGAAAGTTTTCAATCTTGATGTGGTTGGCATTTCCAAATCTTTTTTTTTCAAACTCAAAAGTGTAAAAGTTCACAAAACAATGTCTAAACTTTGAGTTACAATTATTATCATTACTGTGGATGCCTGGAGTGACTGCAGAGTATTGTGCAGTGGAGTAATGATCTAGCATAGTCTTTAAAGTGATATTTCCCTGTAAACTCCTCATCAAAAATGTAACTCTTGCAAGAATGCTCCATAAAAATGGCTGCGACTAACAATTATTGTCACAATAAATTAATCTTTTGATTGTGAAATCAGTCGTTTGGTTAATAAAATGTCTATAAAGGTGTACTTTTTTTTCTGAAGAGTCAAAACCCAAAGATATACAGTTAACTACCACATGAGACAAAGAAACTTAACAAATCCTCCCTGATGAAGGTGGATCTGTGGTGTTTCTGGAGTTAAAACAGCTAAAAATATTAACTGATCATCAAAATAGTTGATTAATTTTATGTGGATTGTCCGTGAATCAATGAATTATTTCAGCTCTAACCATAAGGATTGTGTTGTATTGTTACTTGAAATGGCAGATGGTATCCGCACAAACCACTGGCACACACTCATCACATGGACACTGCTCAGAGAAGGGAGAAGACTCAGCTCAGAAGCGGATTCAATAAGTTGTTTTCTTGTCATCCACAGCCAACAATTGTCAGGCACAAACGCACAATGATAACACGGCATCACACGTATAATGGGCTCAGTCAGCAGTGAGTGATAATGTGCAGCATTAACTTCCCACACAGGGCGCTCTTCCTCCACATGGGTAAATTTAGCCTGTAACAACAAAGGCCAAGTGCTTTTGAAAGGCTGCCACTGGCTGTTGGAGCTACTGCTGGTTATATTAACCACGTCTGGACGCGGACTGAACCCCTTTGCGGTTATTTAGAACAAACCACTCTATTAGGCCCGGTCGGATATGGCTTTGGAGGAAGGAGGAAAAGGAAATTATCTGTGCGCTCTCTCTCTCTCTCTCTGCCATGTGGCTCAAACACCACCAACACATGAAGGTGGAGGTTGAAGGAAACTGCAGCAGCACAGTGTTTCACATCCATGGGACTTTTTTTTTTACTTTAACTCCCAGGTTGGTCCAACATGTGCTATATTTGAGAGAGATTCAGACAATAGATGGACAGCAATCTGTCACTGGCTCCTAGAGACACATGGTCATGACATCTGGAGTTGGCGCTCACTGCAGGATCTCCAGGAGGGGTTCTTTATTGATCAACCCCCCCTCCACCCACAAAAAAAAGGAAACAAAGCGCAAGTATTGGGTGCCATGTGGTCATACAGGCGACACATATTTACAATACATGTTCTCCTTCCTCCCCACCCCGTGTTACAATATCTCTGTGTGACTGGCAAAAGGGAGGTTTTAAAATGCACCTCCACCAGCCGTCACAATCAGATCATTACAAACACCATCAAAACGCGCTCGTTTTCTCTGCGTAAAACCAGCATCGGATCCGCTCAGACTTACCAGGTCCTTGTCACGAAGCTTCCCAGTTAATTCCTCTGATGAGTGGGAATAAACGTGCCGATCTCTCTCTCTCTCTCTCTCTCTCTCTTCTGTGTTTCTCTCTCTTCTCTCTCTCTCTGTTCCCCCTCTCTGTGGAAGTGTCTACATTCGTGGGGATTCACGCACAGCCGGACAGTCGCTCTCCAGGCCAGCAGCCACAAAATGCGCTCAGAGAAATGGTCGGCATTGTAAGAAAACCTCTGTGAGGCTCTGCTGTGGGGGGTCGCATTAGGTCCGCCTCCATCCCAAACCCCCCCCCCCCCCTCTCCTCTTCTCTCCTCTCCTATAGCTGATCGCCGTGGGTTTCACCACTTGGTCTCGTAGTAGGTGAAGGAAATGCGAGGCGGTCCCGCTGGTTGCCGTTCAGTTTTTGGCGTGAAGGAAGAATTGCGCGCAAGTGGCACAATAAGTCGAGCCTGGTCACGACGCGTTACGCACGGCGAGGATGCGCGGTGCGTAAATCAGGGAGCTCTCATCCTCCACACTCCACGCTGTTAAGAAATAATCATTCACTTTCAAAGAAATACACACCACTCTCTCTCTCTCTCTCTCTCTCTCTGCACGCTGTTGCCCATCTGACCCAGCCGCTCGCAGCACGGTGCAGCCTGAGATCTGGCACCTGTGTAAGGGTCCGGAATGTGGAGAGCTTCCTCCTGCTCACTCATGAGAGAACAATGGCTGGACACTTAATGCAGAGGTCAGGAGGTCAGCCGAGCCTCCGGCAGGCGAGTGGCCTTGAATGAATCAGTTTACTGATGGGTTTTAATTGCATAGCTGCACAGCCAGCTGGGACAAAGGTCCACATTGGTGTGTTATGAGCCAAAAAAAGAAAAGATAAGATTGGATTTGTTCTGCTGTGATGGTGGATTTGCCACAGTGCAAAAGTAGAGTTCACCAAGTTTATCTGAAATATCAGATAAAGAAAAAAGAAGTAGAGCTTTATCATCCAGCAGTGTGGAAAATACAAGTAATATATCACAAATATAGTAACAAAAAAACACTTACCACTTGAAAAAATGTAAAAAACATACTAAAACCAAACGTGGAGCTTTATTTGCAATCCTGTATGATACTAAAACCCAAAGTACACAGTGATTGTAACATGGCCACTTCTATATTATCACTGTAGTTAAAAGTGTCCAGCACAAGTTAGCCAAAAAGAAATTACAAAGAAAAGAAAAGACATAAATCCACTAGACTGGGTGAGTGGCACATCTGGTGGCTTCTAGAGGCCAAGTTGGCTTAGTGAAGTTTGAGGAAACTAACGCTCAACAGTTTACATTATTTAAATCCTCATTAACACCTCCGTCAACAGTGTTACCTACGCTGAGTGGTTATGGGGGGGCTTAATGTGTGCAGTGGGGGCTACTGACAACAAAAACAGACCAGATATTTATAGGCAGTGAGACTATTCTTCTGACCTTTCAGGGTGAAAGAACTAATGACTCGACTGACTGATGACTCTGCTTGGGCGAAGGCAGGATTCAGAGACAGTTTCAGAGTAGCTTTCATTAGAAGTTGTGTTTGTATCTACCCAACAAATGTGAGTCCAATATTCTTTGTTTCTTTTAGCTCTGTTTTGGTCACCACCTACTTCTGAAAGGAAATATCAGGCTCTTCAGCTACTAATGTTCCACCATGTTCCACCTTGTTCATCATTGAGGCGCTGTCTTTGTCTTAGCCCCACTTTGTCGCTCAAGTATCACCATGTATTATTTTTAAGGATTACAGAAATACCACCAGAGAAGCAGTATATTTTTTTAAACATCACTATAATAATTTTTCAAAAATTACCTTTATTTACTTACATAATCAGACTTTCTTGAAATATATCTGTCTGTAAATATATGTATTTAATTAACTCACCCCTGTAAAGAGACTATATGCAGTCTTTTAAACTATAAACTGACAAAGTACACTTGTAAAACAAGTTTTCATGCACAACAGCCATGTTGCTGGACAAGCAGGATCCAGATATGAATCATACAGTTGAAACACCTACGTTGATACCTGACGGTCACTCATTCATTGCACTGATGCAAATTTGGTTTAAAAATAAGACTCTGCTGGTGGGTTGCTGTTTACAGGAAGTCTTTGTGAATGTGAAAGTACAAAATATATGTATCTGTGTATAGTATAATGTCTTTCTGCATAATGAGAAACATTATGTATCTCTATAAGTAGCACCTATAAGTTCAGCCTCTCAACCTCTCCTCAAAATCACCATTTTCACCGACCAAAGAAATTCTGTCTCAAGTAGTTAACTCAAAAATAATGACACAAAGCATAACACCAGATGAGGCTTCTTGTGTATTACACATGTAATTATTGTGTGTTTTATGCATTTGTTTCTCCCCCAAAAAAAACATCAATTCCATCTTTTAAAGACTATTCTTTAACATTTGCTACTGTTCACAAGGGATCTTTAAATACCCCTTTCCCCAAGTTACAACTCTGTTTCCCATTTCAAACAAAGTACCTTTTTTATCTATACACTGTGAACAAAAATGTGAAGACTTTCTTATCATCGCATTTGTTTACAGTGATGTTTCCTTTTATTATTTTATGTTTTTCATCCAACTGATTCGGTGTGTTCAACCCAATGCTCTGTGACTTGAGCTGGATGGTAACTCATGAGAGGCACAAACTGGGGATGGATACAACACAGCACTACATACTTTCTGTAATATACTACTGTTTCTTATTGTATTGCGCAGCTGGGTTTATAGGTGTGGTGCTTTGGAGGCATGCAGACAGTCTACAAAGAACAGATACAGAGCCATCAAAAAACAGAGGGACATTTCTCAGTACTGTCTGACGGGATCCCAGGTGTTATTGAAATTCCATTACTTGCATAACATGCTGTATATTGTAAATTAAATTTAGTGGAATTAGCCGGCCATACCAAAACGTTGAACATGTTGCCCTGAACTCCCACACATGCTCCACACATTGTACAGCCCAAATCTGCTTATGCCACAAGCAGAACTTGCCACTTTCTTTATGAATTTTACAGTTTATTTGAAAGAATTATGTAAGCCCGTTCTTAGAGACCGGGATGCGGCTCATCTTTCCCAGGCTGGGGTGGATGTTTGATTTTTGCGATGTTCCTGAGACAGCAGGGTGGGAAGTGAAGAGCAGAGTATCCACCTCAGAACACAGGAGCGAGGCTGTGTTGCTGCAATATATTTATGTAAGAGAGATGGACGTGAGGTTCAGAACATTCTCCCCGAGAGGTGAAAATATCAAAGGATGAGGCACCATGAGGTCCAAATAACCAAGGGATATATTGTATTATGTTCCATTGCGTAACACACTTTGTTTATATGAGGACTGCCAGCACAGAGACCAGAGAAATGACCATCTCTGTGTGGCCGTACAGTATCAGTTAAAGTGTAATCTGCAGATCCAGGTGAATGCACCCTTTAGTTTGACAGTGAAAAGTATATACAGTACTCAGGGATCAGCCTTTCATTCTCTATTCACAAGATGATTTTTTCTTTTCATCTCCCTCCGCCAACAAACTAGATGCACTAACAAAGACCTTGAACTCAGAGGCCAATGATCTCTTTAAACAAAAGATATGTGGGAGCAACACAAACAGATTTCTCTTCAGCCTCGTATGGATTCGGCAAGCATGGTCAGGGTCTTTGAGGTTGATGCGTCATAGTGTGTCACAAGAACCATCTGCGCTTTAACAATTAGGCCATGCTGATGGACAGTTTAACCTGATTTTTTTTTTTTTTTAAATCAATGACACTTACTTGCAATGAAAAGTTGGAGATTTTAAAACTACAAAAAATAAATTAGGAGAAATAAGAGATGAAAATATAGATGTATAGAGACTTGTTTCTACATGTCGAGTGTAGAAACAAGTCTCCTTTATATCAGCCTGAGAAACTTTCCACTGTGGATCCTTATTATTACATACAGTACTGATCACTAAAGTAAATAAACAGAAGAAGACTCCAGTGGACTGCCTCTGTTATTGCACCTTAAAGGAATGGACACAAGAGAGAACACCAGCACAATGCTCATCTTTGCATGTTCTGTGACTAATAATGTGCCAAAATGCATCTCACTATGACACTGCAACAGTTCCAGCATAATGAAAGAAATCTCATCAGGTGGTAAATGAAAAGGTCCGGATCAGGCCAGGCCGAACATGGGATGGATCATTAGAGGCTGGACCTTGTGTGCTAAAAAAGCATAAAATTCCACTTCATTTATCTACAACTCACTGATGTAGCTTAGTAATCATGGAATCTTGTTCTTTATTTGTCTTACTGGGGAAATATATCTTTGGTGTCGCCTTCACAGAAAGAATAACGCGCAGGGTCAACAACCGAGTTGCTGGAGCTGGAAAACATTTGGCGTCTTGCTGAAGAACGCTGCAGCAGGGTCAGTCAGCACACAGCTTGAGACCTGTGTCCTCTAGTGGAAGTACAGTCTCATTACAACACCATAAAACTCAGAGAACAGGACAAACAAAAAATCATGAGAATCTGCACATGGAGAGAGCCTTTTCTCTTACAGTAATTTGTCAAAGGCTGTACCCTTCAGTACAGAATGTATAAGAGATGCTGCAGGTCGGGAAGACAGCAAAGCAAACTGTAAGTTAATATGAGCAAACATACATCAGGTACTGAATTACTGAGTTACAATTAAAATAAATCAGACTCCTACAGTCTGATGTCAAACATTACCAGCATTTCTCGAAAGGGAAAAAAGAAAAATGAATTAAAAAAAACACTTCAAGGCTAAAAACCATCCATTTTGTAGACCAGCTGCAGAACAGGGCCTAACTGACATGATCGTCCTTCGACTTTTATTACCAGGGACTTGTTCTTAAAATATTACTACATTCTGACTGGGTTTGTAGACAGTTACGACATGGTGGTACTGCCATGAAATTACCCAGCACATCATTGTTATATCAGTGACTTGATTCTTACAATAAAAATGTTTCTTTCACTTAAAGTGAAATGTGACACAGCAGTAAAAATATCACTAAGAAACATGGATGGTTTTACCTCCCTGCTTTTCAGTTTTAATTCCTCAGACTGTACTGTAACTTCAGGGATTCTACATCTTCTAGCCCAATTATGTGATGTAGATTAATGGCTGCAATAATAGTACTTTCATCATTTGTTAAAAGGCATCTGTGCTGAGGGTGATAAAATATAATGAAGACCATCGTAAACCATTTAAGTAATTTATTTTCTGTACAAACAGACAACAATTTTGTATAAACTGTACAATCTTTTCAACATGCTGAAACAAAAAAAATGGCTTTAACACAGAAGAAATATGTAAACAAAGGAAAGTAAATTTACTATTTCTATGTACATTTTATAAATTATATCCTTCACCTCGTTCATTTGAATTCACCTCCATCACAGATTCTTTCTACTGTCTGGTTTAACCATTATTATTAGAGGTGTAACCATTGTGTATCACACATGGGAGTTAAATTAAAAGGAGAACTCTGTTGAGTCCGTGCCAATTCATCCGTCGTCGCTGATGTGGTGGAGCTTCACCTCAAAAAGAAGCAAATCATCTGCAGATCACGAAATTCAGACGAACGACTCATTCTAATTCAGTGAAGCGAGCGAACATGGCTTTGCGGACTGCGTCTTTGTAGGTGTCTGATGCAGAGAGGGTGTAGTTGGTGCCTTTAGTCCCAAGTCCAGCTCCCTTTGTTCTCAACTGTGCCTGAGGAGGAAAAAAAAACACAATCCTCAGTACTTTTTAAAATGATAGGTTTTTTTTTTTACATCATTTTATATCAATAGATACTGGATACACCCTGACACCACCATAGCTGTCGTGCATACCTCAATAGGGGTAGTGATGCCCTGCTGGTTGCGACCGAGACCTTTGCCCTCCTTCCACCCCATGGCCTGCAGCATTTTGTTCCCAATATTGTCGCTGTTAAGGCCATCTTTAGTGGGCTGTTCATAGTTACTGCACAGGAAAAAAAAGGAAATGTTTAATAATTAAATCCTTACTAAAAATACACTAAATAAGTATTTTAACGAAACAAAGTTGCTCACATGACTGGTGCTGGTTGGCTAAATTTTTTCTTCTTGGGCGCCGGGGGTTCAGGGATGCCATATTTTTCTCTCCTTTCGGCAGCTCTGTCTCTGTATTTCATCTACTCGCCAGAAGAGAGAAAACGTTTCATCTTTTAGAATGCAGTCACATTACCTAGGGCCACAACTTAACTCAACAGGTGATTGTGTATTGTCGAACCTCAGTCTCTCTTTTTTCCAGCTCTTCAAGTTCTGCTTCGGTCATTTTGGATCGGCGGAGAACCTCCAGGTTTTTCTAGGAGAAACCAGTGATAAGATGAGTACCTCGCTGAATCAAAAGTTCAGTTTTTGGGCCTGAAGGCAACGTGTGGCTTTACCTTGTGGAGGTCAGAGAGTTGCTGATGTCGAATAAGACCCTCTTTGTTGGGAAACTGTCTCCTACACAGCAGGCAGGCCAGCTTCACCCAGTCTGTCAGCTTGTCCTGGCCCCCTTCACCACCGTCAGGCTCTGCTCCTCCTTCCTCAGGGTCGCTGTCTCCACTGTAGGCTGCCACAAGGCCACACTAACCACATCATGGATAAACAAATCCAGGTGTAAATACTGTTAACATGAATATATTTACAATGCAATTAAAATCTTTATGATAATTGCTGTGACACTGCAAAGAAAACCAGGGATGTATAAACACTGACCTTGGAAGTGCTGACTGAACTCGTTGATGGCTCCTCCTCATGGCCTCTTGGTATCTCTGGCATGAGTCTGTCTAGACTTCCAGCCTGCTAAAAAGGGAAAAATATAAATAAATTAATCTATTCAGGAAGTGAAAGACTAATGCTTTCACATGCAGTCTCAGAAGTCTCGGTGAGACACTGGATCCAACTGATTACCTTCTTTTCAAACAGGATGTAGCCAGCATCAGCAGCTGCTGCCTCCTTCCTCTCTTCTTGACTAATAGGCTGAAAGCTACTCTTGAAGTTCTCTTTCTGTTTGTTGAGCGTTTTAGCCCACCGTTCCATGTCTTTAGCAATCTGAAACAATCAAACATGATTTGAACATGAAGTTAGAACATTAAAATAAAGTTTAAATATTCAGAAAAGTCTACAAACATAACTGAGTGCTCATGTAGAATTCATATCATGGTACCTGCTGAGCGGTCTTGCTTTTGGGCTTTTCCTTTTTCTCCTTTCCTTCTTTACATTCTTTACTGCCTGTGGCTGCAGAGCTGCTCATGCTGTCATTTTGTCCTGTACTTGTGTCTGTCGGGGCAGGCACATACGTCTGCTTCTCACTGTCCCAGTACAGATACTGCTGGGTCTGAGAGTTGTAGTAATACTGCAACGACATTAAGACCAATGCACACAATTAAAGCAAGTAAAGCTCCTGTGACTTACCAATATGACTTAAAACAAACAAGTGAAGCACACGGTGGTTATACACTACTTACATGAGTGTTTGGGTCATAGTAGAGGCCAGTTTGAGGATCATAATAGTAGCCAGAGGACTCATCATACTGATAGGTGGATGTATCAGGAACAACTGACAATTAGGAAACATATCATCATTAACAACAACTCTAGAAACCTTATTTGAAAGTTACAGTACAGTTGATGCTTGAGTATTTGTGATCTATTTCAAAAACAAAAATCCAGAGTCCTTGTGCACTTAAACTGAGTCAAAACAGGTGTGAGTGGAGAAGTTTTCATGCATTAAAAAAAAAAAAAACAAACAAACACATTATCAATAATGTTGCATTGTTGATACACTGCAAAATAGTCAGTCTTACATTTCACAAGCTTTCCCTACTTAAATCACTCTAAAGCCAGGAACCGTTTGATCTCATGAGACATGGCAACTACACTTTGTGGAAATAATGGCAACAGAAAGTAATCTCATGAGCTGCTGCATGGTCCGGTCATGGCTATGCTCTGCATAAATTTAGCACTCATATTCAATTCATACATCATTTGACATGCATCCGATTTAAAATCTAGGAATGGCATGTCACTTGTAAACTTCAGGCAGGACGTGTAACCAGGGAAACACAATCAAATAATTTACATTACAGTGACCTCAAGAGGATTTTCTGTTTATGCACATCACAGCTTTACAGGACAGGTTTTAAGGGATCTTGTGTGCTCATACCAGTGCCGGTGTCAGCTGTCTGCCCTGAAGCTGTTAACATACTGGCAGCGGTGACGGTGGCAGCGGCAGCGGCAGCGGCAGCAGCAGCAGGGACCGGGGCAACGGGCACAGATGCAGCTTCGATGCCAGAAAGATGTCCTGTCTGTGGTTTTGCCTCCAACTGAAGGGCAAGTGGCAAAGCCTGAAATGATTGAAATATGTTATTCAGAGATTGCTATAGAATACATTTGAATAGTTGTAATATAGTTTAATTAGAGAATTAACTACACAGTATTTGTTACCTGAACAGCAGGCTGCGCAATTATATGGGGTTGGTAGACTTGTGCAGTCTGTGAAATTACAACTCCAGCTGCAGTTGGAACTATTTTCACACCCGGGGCAGCTGAAATTGGAAAAGCAAATCTCTGTGACACTTTTCCCAACACTCAATATCACAAATTATTACACTGTTCAGAATTTAGCTGCAATCTACTCTACTACTGTAACATGTTGCAAATCTGTTTGTTGTTCCTACAATCTCAGCATGAACAAACATCAGAATATCCTGTAATCTCAGATGCATTTCACATTAAAAAGCACTGTATTTTAGCAAACTGTCATAAACTGTGCCTAAATCTAAATAAGGCATGAAAGAATCTCATACCTCCTAGAATCCCATTTCCCTGAGAGGTGCTGGCTCCTTGGTGGTAGTACGTCTGGTAGTCCTAAAAATTAAAAACACACATTGATTAAAATATTGATTTTCTGAGCTTCAGTAAGCTGGACACTCATGAAAAAATTTCAATCATCCGAATTTCCTGGACATGTATCTTTTCAGAAATTATGTGCCCTCAATCTAATTGTTACACCGTTTGTGTCATTTGTTCTACTAACCTGTGACATTGGAGTATAGCCTTCTTGCAGGTAGCTGTACTCCGACATTCCCTCTGAGCTCTGCTGCGGCTGAAAAGGTTAAAAAAGTTTTTGGTTTGTAAGCCTGTTACGCTGAAACTAGGTGGGGATAAATAACAACTGGATGTTGACAGTAAAATGGGCCTACCTGACTGGAGGACCACTGGGCTGCAGCAATGGCTGTGCTGGCCACAGAGAAGGCACTGACACGATTCCCGTCAGGAAGTAAAAGGTCCCTAAAAGAAGCAAAAGGGCAAAAAAAACAAAAAAAAACAATTAACTCCAGATGTACAAAAAAAGTGAAAAGTTGAGGATATAGACTGGTTGGACGGGATGTATATAAGGTAAATCTTTCATCTACCTCAAAACTGAGGCACGTTATACACTAATATACTTACTTTCTAGCACTCTTAGCATAATCCACCCCGATTGTTTTTCCATCCAGCTTTAGAGGAGGCTGCAGTCCCTGTAAGATTGTTAGCAGTTGAGACGCTTCCTGTGAAAAGGAATGAAATTAAATATTAAGTAAGATGATGTGAAAGATGGTGCGTTCATCAAGGAGGAACATTTGAGAAATTATTAAGAGTAATAGTATTACAGAGGCTAAACAGAAGCCACTCATCAGTGGTTAGTAGTTAGTTATATATGATGATGCTGAAAAAATTTTATTGTAAAAATTCTATACATGTTAACCAATGCATTACCAGAGGAGAGGACAGCTGGACGAAGGCAAAGCCTCTGTTCTGGCCAGTCTGCTTGTCCTTGATGAGACGAATGTTGTTTGATGATAGATTAGCATATGGTGCCAAGGCGGTCATGATGGCTTCCACGGTGGTCAGGGGAGCAATATTTCTCAGGATGATTGCTGTAAAGGACACAAGTCTATATTCAAGAACAACCTGCCATGCATAAGAATATGTATTCATTCCAAACTAAGTAGCACACTGAATCCATGAAAGACAAGTCCTTACTGTCGCCATAGAAATCTCCACTGGGCTGGCTTTCAGAGACTCCAGTATTGTTGCTGGTTTCACTTTCTGTTAAGAGAATGACAGAGAAGTAAGAGGTGCATTAACATAACCTTAAGAATTGTGTAATCAAATAACTGGAAATGAAGTGTAAATTGATTTTAAAAAAAACTGCTAGAAATGAGCCAGTGTTTACAATACCAGGTAACTTATTTCACAGCCTATTTCATAAACCCCATCATGTATTGTGATTTGTCTCCATTGTGTTTTACTGTTAGGTCACAAGGAAAAAAAAAAGCATGCTGTTTCTCCATCTATGCACTTTGCCTACAGACTCTGACAGAGTGACAACAACACAAACTTTGTGTTGCATCCCAGCACTGTTGACCCAGGCTGCCTGGATGTCTGCAGTCAGTGGCCTCTTGTTGATTTAACTACTTACCAGCTTTGGCTGCTCCACACCTGAAGCACTTCAGCCTCCTCCGGAAATTGTACAGGCCACACTGCAAGTAACCGTTCACATCATTTTTATTATACACCTACTAAAGCCCTGAACAGTGCTGCCTCAGAAAACAGGCTATCTATATTGGTGCAGCATACCATACTTACCTGAGACACAACCTAACCTTTAACCACTTATTCACACGCAGGTGTCTCACATAATAAGCTGACAGAACTACAGCACTTGTAACGTATAAGCCTAACATATATACTTGTATGCCTACATGTATGTGCGTGCAAGGTGTTCTGTCGTAGCATTGTTTGCCTAATGTGCCCATGAAACCAAGACAGATGTTTAACTTACAGTGTTGCAGAGCCAGTCTTCATACTTGTTTCTGGGGTGGCTGTAGTGCATGTCCACGCTTTTGCCTTGGATCGTCAGGCGTTTCTGAAAGAGGACGACATAAATTACTCAAGTGTTCCTGGCAGTCAGTCTCATTCACAGAGCAAGCAGTGTTGGAAGGGAGAGATGGGGGAAGAGGGACCCCCAACAGATAGGCTTTGTGTTAAAGACAGTCACGTGATGTATATATGAGCATGATGTATGGAGGGTTCTTTAGGTGTTTGGGACCCGAGTGCCCAGGCTGAGCTGGAGCAAAGTGTACAATGTGACCCTAAGACATTTTTGATTGCTTTATAAAACAAACAAACAAAGAAAAACAAACAAAAAAGGGAAGATTTAAAATCTCCATCTACTGAGGGGTAGGCTTTAAAAAAAGATTCAACTCATTGATAATGCCTCTATCAGCAGGGTAAAAATTGTGTGTTTCGTTATCTTAGATACAGATTCCTTAAGGAGATGACCTCACAATACTAGTCAAATCTGCAGCTTTGATGCTACTTTCATTACAGCTGACTTAACAAAATATTTGTTTACATACTGATATTAACCATGAATACCATCATCTCTATTAATATGCTAAACAATCCTTTTGCTCTGTGGCATAAAACCCATGAGTTTTTTGTTGGTTTTTTTCCAAAAAGATCTGTACAGTTTCCACACTACTCATTCAGTGAACTTTGGTTGCCATTTGGGTTATTTTTCCAGATCCCCAAGATTAAAACTAGACTTGGCGATTGTGAAGCAACCTGATTGGTCTCCATCCATCGGGTAGCATCTTGCAAGTGATAAAAGTCCACGAAGGCGAAACCACGGCTTATACCTAGAGACAGCATTCAAATATAGACGGGAGGCGTGTTAGTTAAGAGTCCATGGGCATATAATTCAAACTCTTCCACAAACTGCTTCACGACCCAGGCCCTGTTTGGTACACAATAGGCCACCCCGTAGGGGTTTTACCATAGCAAGAAATCCTGCTGAATAAGACTGCTTGAACCACACTCAACAACAAAGTGTGTCTGCCAATCGACTTTCTTAAAATTGATATTGCTGCTCTTACTTACCTTAAAAGAGATCCACAATGAACTGAAATGATAAGTCTTGAATCAACATTTTAAATGCTTTTTTTTTTCAAGTAACTTGAAACAATTCTCCTCTAGCTGCTATGGGAAAATGGGTCTGAATGGAAGCAGATTGGCCCTATGGTCAAAGACTGGGAGGAGATCGGGGTCCGTCATGTTTCTGCTTCTCACCTGTTTTCTTTTTCATCAGCCTGACATCCACTGGCTGCGGCCCCTCCAGTTGGTCTATGGCAAACCGAATCTGAAAAAACAACATGCAGATGGGACTTTAACATGGTGATTCAAAACCTGCCCTTGTTTAACATCCACATAATGTGTGTGTTTGAGCTGAGACTGAGTGCAAGGTAGCACAGCTGCAATAAAAAAACAAACAAAAAAAAAACTTACATCATCCTCAGAGACATGGGGAGACAAACCCCAGAGCATGATGGTCTTGCTTTTCTTCTCCTCCCCAGGCTCCCTTCTGTAATCCTGCTCTGGGTAATCGCCATCGGAGTGATAACCATCTTCTGATCTATCACTGTTACGTCGTTTCCTTTCTCTTTGCTTAAAAAAAAAAAAAAAAAAAAAAAAAAAAAAAAAAAAAGAGTGCATCAGTTAAATGTGGATATCATCAAACAACAAGTATTTTTTACTAAAACACATCACCGTTCAAAGTGACTGAACAGAAGAATAGCTACCTCTGGACTGTCTCTTGATCCTCGACGATCTCCTTCAAAGCGATCACTGCGTCTCTCCTCACCCCAGCGGCGCATGTTGTGATCACGCTCTTGGTCCCTTTCTCGCCTGTCACGCCATTCTGATTCATCCCGGGACTGGTCAGAGCCGTACCTACCGCTACGCTCTGTTCGACTAATCCTATTCAAGAGAAAAATGACAGGCAAAGTTAGCTAGCCTGCAACTGTGTGATATTCCTAATATTATGACTCCCACAAATAGCATTGTTTCAGCAAGATCACAAACCTGTTTAACATTATATTTAAAAAAAAAAAAAAGGATAAATCTGTGATGTTTGCAATGTTGGGGGTTTGTCTCAGTTATGATGAATAAAGAAATACATTAAATATATAACAAGGAGGATTTGTCTGTTGCTGTTTGTGAACATAACACTAAACATTCTCGCTTGTGGTGGTCCCACATGCTTACGATCTGGCAACTGGTCGCTAAGTTTTTATAGAGTCCAGTCCTCACGTCTTATGTTATTATTGGCTGGTGGCTGCACACCACTGCCTAGAAGCTGATGCCCAGACAGGTCCTGAGCACAGCAAAATAAGAAAATAAAGGCTGGGAGCACACATAATGATGACTGACCAGGATTATCTATCTAGAATGAAGAGTCTTTTTAAGGAAAATCCTACTTAATATCCCTTTGACATTAACAGTGCTTGTGTACATCAAAAATGCTTTTTGATCAGCACTCAAATGTTATTTTTATTACTCCACCACTTACAAAACATTACCACACTCATATCCACACACAAGGACATTCTACCTTTCTAGTAGCTCTAGATTACATAGATTTAAGCAATGTGGGCAGACAGAAGCTACTGAGCAACAAAGTAACCACAAAGTTAGTTTCTGTCTCTTTTCAGTAGTTAGATTCAATAAAAACACTCGATACACAACTGGAGAGCACCAAGCCCATCTCTGCTAAAGAAGCTACAACAGAAAGGTGTGGTTGCTTTGTTATTGTTCTATATTGGTTATGAATTTTATCTTTGATTTATTTCAGGTTTGTCATTACTGACATTTTTTATTCTCCTATAAGGAAAGAGGGATTGTTTAATTCTGTTGCAACATTTAAACTTGCTCTTTAGGTTTCCTACATAATAACGATAACTTCTACAAGACAAAATAAGACGGCAGTACATTTATGATCTCATTGTGTCCGCCATGGTGGACATTTCTTTAAGGCCATGAGGAAATGAACAGCATTTTCACAAATTCAAGAAACTGTTCTTCCGTTTTGGCTTTAGGGGTCAGATTAGATTACACATCCAAAAGAGTTAACTGGGATGATTCTGTCTTTGGAAATACACAAGTTATCTGAACATTTAATATTTACAAAAGCCTAACTTTACCGTATGGGTTACAGGCAGGCGTGCTAAATAGTAAGACAAGTGAGCCGACACTCTGCCTCTGGAAAACTAGTGAGTAAAATAGCGCTGCCATTAACCACACCTCCCATGGCGAGCTGACTCAACGTCACTACTCACCTTTTATCCGCTCCCATTTCTCCCTGCAGCACACACGACCTCTGTAAAGAGAAAAAGAAATCCCAGACGTTTATAATCATACAAAAAATTGCAGAACAGTAACCACAGAGTCAAATTAACCTGATCGCCGCGCACAAGACATGACAAAATGCCTGGAGACCACAACATGGAGCCAGTCTAACGTTAGCAAGCGGACATGACTAACGTTATAATAAAAACTGCGCCAATGAGTAGATAAATGTTTGTTTACCGTCTGAATGTGCAGAAACTCACCACTGGAGTTTATTAACAATGTTTTACCCACTCGTAGGTTTCAAATTAGTATTTGAAAATGTGTGGGAAAGTAAATTCACATCACGTCCAAAGACCTTCACAACACTACGACGACTGCTTCTTTGTCCCAAAATGCATCGGTGTATAAACCGCTGCATTGTGGGTAGTGGAGTTTTTCTCCCCCGCGTATGCCTTACAGGCTGAACTCGGTCCTGGGTTGGTCCCTCACGGGTCCTGAGAATTGCTCACGTTTAGGTTGAGATTACAGGAAATTAAGATTTTGGTCAGGACTAGGCTTGGCTGTGGTCACAGCCTGCTAATGTTAAAGAAGGAAGTCGATGTGACGTCAGGCGGTCGAAGTGTAGCCTGAAAGACTAATCTGAGGGCTGAAAATACTCCCTTCACAGCAGCCATTTTGCTGATATCGAGGTCCTCAGTCAGTTTGCCATGATTGCAGACTGTACAAGTGTTTTATTGTCACTTGACACTGCTTTGAAAGAGCCTTAATTCTTTAATTTGACACTAGACTTGCAGTAGGTTGCAGTGCAGAGGAAACTGCAAATAAATAAATAAGTATTAAGTATTAGTATATAGTATATAAGTATATAAGTATTAATAATATAAAAAATGTACATGACTATTAAATCCTTTTGTCAGGGAATTTTAAGTTCAGTTTCTAGTCTTCAACCAGGTTCCAAAACCATATTAAATACCACTGCTGTTTGACATTTCCTCCAATTTACTGATATTTACAAAACCAAAATGATCAATCTTTAAAGTATAAATGAAAAGTATGACATTAAATACTCATATGAATGGTCCGGAGGTTGGACTCATTCTGGCCTTTAACTCATCTAATAACTTGCAGGACGTTTCTGTAAAATTAAATATAAAGATCTCAACCTTGTCTATGTGTAAAACAAGTCCTCTAATCTTTTAAACTATGCAAAGTGAGGAGTCTAGTCAAATCAAGTGGCGGACTGTGAGGATTGTACAGAAGATCATAATATTATTGCTGTACTAATTTCCTTACTACAATTACAGTATTACAGTGTTATATACATACTGTGCAATAACATACATAAAAGTTTTTCTATTGTCACACAGTCTGAACAGACTGTATGTAGTGGACATGTTCTGCGATCAATATACAGTATGCACATAAATCCATCTCTGATATCATTAAACTGCATTGTCCACATATACCTTTGTTTGTTTAGCTGTTGTCTACTCTGTTTGTATTAAGAATTACTGCAAACTAGACTCAAATACCTTGCATATGACAACATACCTGATGAATAAAGATGAATCTGACCAAGCTAAAACATAAGACAAGGACAAGACAAGACACTGTTTATCATTTATTACAGTATTTAAATCTTGAAACATCACCAAACAGTTCACTGTACAAGCAGGTCCTTATTAAAGATGACTACACGATTACTTTGTTCAAGTTGGCACACAAGAATGTTCCCCTTTCATAAATCTCTGATGTGGTAATGACACTGTATACAACACAGATGGTCAATAATTTGTGCTCCTAACAATAATAATAATAATAATGATAATCCATAATTGAGCTCCACAATGTTTTATAAACCAATACTTATGGAGGTTATTTCTGTTTTGTAACAATGATTATGCTCGCGTCACTGGCACCCAAGACAGAGCCAGATCTCCTGTACAATGAGCCATGAGATAAGACAGCACAAAAAAACCTCAGCCTCATAATATAAAAAATGGTCCACATGATCCCAAAAAAGTTGGGTGGAATCCATCACACTTTTTTTCCAAAAAAAATCCAGGGTGGGGATGGGCAGGCATCTAGGACGCTATTAATTTCCATGATGGGATCTAGGTCAAGGTCTCCCCTTTTGTCACCTGTAACAAAAGACACATATATCTGCATATTATATCATTTTGAAGCATTAAAAAAAAAAAAAGCCACGCATGCGACGTTGGACTGTTTAAATTACAAAGCAATACACGTACTCTGGCCTCGATATACTCAATCCTCCTCTCCAGAGCTGTCAGCTTCTCATTGAGAGTAGCCAAGCGGGATCGACACGACATATCTGAGGGTGATGGATCATATTTAACATGTTGAAACAGAAACAGAATCAAAATTAGTTTTATTGATGAGGTATGTGAAAACAGACAAGGAATCTGACTGTGGTTTGAATTTACTGTACATACACAGAAATTAAGCTATATACAGTTTAAAACATGGACAACAGCTCAACAAGGGAAAATTAAACAGTAACATAAACTACTATGTACAAGTATAAATTTATAGAAAAGTATATACATGTATGTACACACACTATAACTACGTATACATCATGTAGACAGTAAGACAACAGTGCAATGGTCATTATATATGTATATGGGATGTATCATGTCCATACAATTACAAAAATGTTTGTTCGATAAAAATGACCAGTGTTAGTATAACATATACTTAATAAATTAAAACGTACAACTACTACATCCAATTTCAGGACTATTGCTGTTTAATGTCACTGACAGAAGAGCAGACTGGCCTTTGCAATGGTGGAGGCCTTCAAAGCTATTAGCTGCTACAACGCTTGTACACAGCTGTCTTTTACTTATATTGCGATATTTTTGACACCAACACTGGCCAACGAGCGAAACAAAACGTAAAGTAAGTGTAAACCAAACATTTCACGGTGCTTTTAATGCGAGGAAACGGGCTCACAGCTGATGCTAAAGCTAAGTGCTAGCTGGGAGTGGCCATTGAAAACATCAACACCGAGCTGCTGACTCGATCCACGCAAAATATTCGCATTAACGCAGGTCTTATCCGACACACTGCTCCTTCAAAGCTTACCGAATGAGTTCAGAAAGTCGGCGATTTTTTTTATGCTGCTGGTGATTACTTCTATGTACTCTCGGTTGGCCCAGTCTTGGTGGATCTCCCTTTGCACTGGGTCTTCCTGGCCGGCCATGTTGGTGGATGAGCGTCTGATCTGCCCCCCCGTGTTCATCCAGGAGACACAGGCCAAGCATCTGCTGCTGTTTTACATTTAATGAACGATTTAATTCACTAAAATCACTAACCAACGTTGGTAATACATTTTGCTTATTTCAAAAATATTAATATGTCAAGTTGTACCTCGATATATATGAAGTAGTAGTGGTGGAAGATCCATTACCTGAGTGAATTAAGTACTTATAGGCCTAATAAACTGAAGATACTTCACTAAAAGTTAAAGCAAAAGTTCAAAATCTCACCTAGGTAATAACAATAACAATAATAATAATAACAACAATAATAATAATGGTGCTACTACTACTACTACTAATAATAATAATAATAATAAGAGTACATTATCAGAAAAATGTACTTAAAGTATCAAAAGTAAAAGTACATGTTAAGCAGAAAAGTGCCCCTGTCAGTGTTTTACTATATGACTGCTGTGGATATTTAAAGTTGAGCTTATTTTAATTACATTATATAATATACATATATTACATTATAACTATACTAGTTTAAGCTACAGCAGTGCGACATAGTAAGATTATCACTTGTTTGTGGTGTTGCTCTAAATAAAGTCCAACTTTTCGTAAAAGAAACAGCCTGTTTTCAGCTCTGTGATGCACTTTCCAGCTGATCCAGAGCGAGGGGGGCACTCACTTCTTCGGTTTATCGGAAAAATTCAGATCACCCATTTTAGAGATACTAAACAGAAAGGATATAAGAAATTGCCACGTGAAAATTAACTAAAGATGTCAGAGATTTATAGTGGAGTTAAATTGAATTACCTCAAATTTGTACTTAAGTGCAGTAATCCTTTTAATGTACTTAGTTACTTTCCACCACTGTAAAGTAGGACTGTAATACCTCAAAATACACACATTTTCTGGGTATCTTAGAAAATCTTAAAGAAATATGTGTTTGTATCCATTGTACACAAATGACACTAGCACTTTGAATCAACATGAAATGTTTATTTCTCCTCTTTAACTCTACTCAATTAAGATATTTGTGATGTGAGTCATACACACTGGCATAGTCAGTCTTTTACATCTTCATCAGAAACTCCCTTCACAGAAAGGTTTCAAGGAGTGTCTTCATTTCCGTAAACAGGCTGAGCAACCAAAGTGTAATGCACTTGTGATATCACAAACGCTGCAGAGCGCTGCAGCTGACTTTAGCTGTGAATGTGGAAAAACATGATAAAATGACCCAAACAGATGGGTGCTGATTAATCTTTTTGGCCAGAGTGGTCATAACTGATATCCTTAACTGCCACACCGAGCATGTTGCGCCCCATTTTACTGAACCCTCTTAAGTAGCTCTTTAATATCTGCGTCAATGTCAATGGTAAGGAAATTTCTGCTGTAGCGCTTGTAGGGCTCTCCATCAGGACCGATCAGGAACTTCTCAAAGTTCCAGGAGACGTCGTTCCTCCTGACGGGACTCCAAATGATGAACTTCGGATCAGTCATGAGAGCCATGGCATCGTCGGACGGGAAAGGCAGCTTTTCCTTCAGATAGACAAACAAGGGGTGGGCATCCTGTCCGTTCACATCCACCTTCTCGAGGAGCTGGAAATTTGGTTCAAAGCCATTTCCTGGACGGACATACTTCAGAGACTTTAGGATTTCATCATTCTTGCAATTCTCCTGTTATAAAAAAAGAAACATTAAATATATTACACATAGACAGTATGCCATCAGATTGATTAAAAGTCAAGCCGCAGGTTTTTATTTAAACTCACAAAATGAGGCCAGTGGTACATTTCTTACTGTATAATGCAAGATTTGGAGGAACCCACATGAGTGTTTTCACTTTAAATATCTTTATACTGATATTAGGCTACATTTCAGAGGGAAATATGATACATCTAACTAGCTAACAGCTGCAGATACTGGTTATTTTGCATATTTGGTTATTTACATACAAAACCTAAGACAAGGTAATAAAATATGAGGAACTTTTATAGAGTACTACAACTCAACTGAAAATGAAGTGGTCAAGTTTAGCTCTACCTCAATGAACTACAACAGTAAACTACTATTAACACATTAGTAATAATAACACTTGTGGGGGGTAGGAGGGCGTTCTGCTGCCTGTGAAAGGCCTACTTTTAGTTTTCATATGTTAAGGACATTTTTAGTGATAATACTTCTTTTCTGTAAGTTATAAAGGACCTTTACTTGTAAATGAACCTTTTAATCTTGTGATATTGCAGTTTTAACTCAAGTAAAGGAAGCAAACTGTATACTGAAACCCAAAGCCCAACTCGTCTTAAAGCAGACAGCATGTGTAATCTAACATCTTTCAGATTAAAAGATCTTGATGACAACAGCTTCTACAAGTGTGACATTAATAAACAGCACATATCGGTTTTTCCTATCTAATCTGATGATGAAGAAACAAACGTTTAAGCCGTTTCAGAGCCCCACACACGTCAGGTTATTCTCTAAACATGTAAATTATTTCCTCCCGTGGGGAAAGCAGAGTATATCAGCAGCTTTATGAATTCACACAAGGCCCACCTGATGTCCAAATTGATTGCAGGGCACACCCAGGATAACGAGCCCCTTGGCGGAGTAGCGGCCGTGGAGCTCGTTCATCTGAGTGTAGTCCCTGGTTGTTGTTCCTCAGAGGGACGCCACATTTTCAATGAGGACGACTTTCCCCTTCAGAGCGGAGAAACTGAAGCTTTCTCCGGACAGCAGCTTGGCTGTCAGGTCGTAAAACCTCCTCACGTTCCCGGCCATCCTCTGTGAATTCCGGGTGAACTGCACGGAAATAAATGCGCAATTAAGACGAACTACAAGGTGCTTATCTTTTATTCAGGCGGTCCAATGTCAACAAGTCCAGCCCTCGTTTTGTGCACGGGGCGGGCCATATGTGACACAACTTCAACTTAAATTTAACATGATTACTATTAATTAAAATTTAAAATTTATATCCCTATTAATATTTAAATTTATTTAAAATAGTTATTTTTTATTTTAAATATAATATCAACAGGATTCACCCACCAAACGATGATATTAATGCAGTTCTTGAACTTATACCAGACCTTTTCACTGTCAAGGAAGTAGCTCCTATTGCACGGCTGAATATTAATTATTACCTACAGAAGGTTAGGTGTCTCTGAATGGTCTGCTCCACTTGTTTCTGAACACTTTACACATTAAAGTAGCTTCACTTTGGTCTCTTTAACATCCGCTCAGAAAAAGTTAGAGACACATAAATTGGAAACAAAGCGCATCTCAATAATGTAAGAGACCTGAGGAGAAAAATGAAAAAAACAAAACAAAAAATAAACCCTCTGACTGCCTGTACACACACACATTAGCAGTAAATGTAAATTATTTTAAAAAGACTTTCTGAGATGGGTTCGTTTTCTTTGTGAAAGTTAATTTGTTAAAATGAACAAACAAACAAGAAAAAAAAAAAACATAAAAAAACACCCCTTTCTTCGGCACAAATGGTACCTTCCAGGAAGTCCTGTGCAATGTGTACTCTCTGTTGTTTCTCAGTTGAGCTAATGGCAATAAGCAGCTGAAAACAACACAACAGTCTTGTAAAAAATGTCAGACTGTAACAAAATATACAAGTGTGTTAGGTTTTCCGAAGGAGCTGAGTGAATAAGGGCACAGCCGGTGCTGGTGTCGGTCCGCTATCATGCCGGACTGGGTCGGCGTGTGTGCGCTCATCAGCCTGCTGCTGAGTCTCATCACCGCCGCTGCCTTCGCTTTGTTTTCGGGTCTCTTGTCGGACATCACCGTGCTCACCGGCTCTCCCCCCGTCAAGAGGATCACCTTCGCCTACAAGTACAGAGAGGGGCCGTACAGACACTGCGGCCAACTTATCAAAGAGACCCTCAGCGTTGGACCAAAGCTGTCATGCATCTGCATCTTTTACGATGACCCGAAAAAGGTGAATAGTGACACAATCGTCCCATGTTAATCACACAGAAAAATCTCAGTGGAATAGCTGTTTAATTTACCCGCGTTAATCAGCACTTTATTCATTATTTCAGCTTAAAAATAAGTCATGCTGTTACTACAGTCGACCACTAGATGGCGCCAATGTCCTTCATTTAAAAATTAGTCAAGTGAGGCTGAAGTTTATTTCTCAGCAGGTAGTAGATGGTTTATAATGATTTGATTTAATTTAAACTGTACAAATGTTTCAAATTATCATTGTGATTCGTTAGTTTAGTGGCAGTCTCGACATCCTGTCATCTTTCTAGTGTTGTCAGTATTTTGGCTCGGTACTTTTGGCACCGGCTGAGCATGTTTGTGTTTTTCCCTTGAGTGATATCATAACACATCTGGCCGGGGTGTGGTGGAGCTTTGTGGGTTCAGATGTCACCCAGTAACATCTATGTGCATTTTAGGGGGTTGTTTATATAAGGATTATAAGGTTTTGAGGTGTAGTCTCAAACCAGAGCTCAATTGTATGCGTGTGGGGCTTCAAAATGTTCAATATTTAACAAAAAGTACAGAATTGTAAAACATTTTGCATCACATAATTAATCCATGTCATCCATTAACAGTACTGGTAAAAAAAAAAACATCAACAGAATATTAAAAATACAATTTAATTTCACGATCTTTATCTTACTTTCCCAGAACATTATTCAAATAAATAAAACTTTTCACATTTCAAAATTAATTGTGTTGCCAGGTTTTAAACCCTTTTCAGTTTTTGCAGTAACATGCCTGTATCTTGATCAGCAGTAGCCTCATCTAGTCTCAGCCAGTTTCCTCAGCTGCTGATGTGATGTGTTTTTTTAATCATCAGACATATTCAACTTTCAAGGCTGGTATTTGAATTCACCTTCTGATAGTGAATTGACTTGCTTGTCTTATCAGTTCGGTATAGTATCATTAGTGTTGCTGGGCAAAAATAGCAGAATGAAATAAAAGGAAGCCCTTTTGAAATGTAAAGTCCAGTAAAAGTGTTGTCATGAAAAATATTAATGATGAAAAGTGTATTTTAATGTTATTTGTCTCATAAATAAACTATTTTTGTTTAATATCAGCAGCTTTGGAGTTCCATAAAGACCAAGGGTCAAAAAGGGGAAGCTGATAAAATGTGTGTATAATGTGAAGCTCTTTTACTGCCACACCAAAGCGGCTAAAAACACAATTAGTTATTCGTCCTTCTCTGTGAGATGTTTTCTTTCCATTCTTGACCCTTCCTTGTGAGAGCGGAGCTTCTATGAGCAGCAGGAAATAATATGTGCTGGATCTGTTTTGCTGATACCTAATCCTGCAGGCTCTCTGGGGTCTGCAGAACCGTGTGGTGCTGGTTCCCTCATTCTAAAGCGAGTCCAGGCTGAGCTTGTTTTTTCAAGAGGCTCCTCCCAAACACAACAAGAAGCAATGAAACAAGGAGCAGCACCTTGAAATGGTTAAGCAGCTCACCTGGAGGCACTACGGAGGGTCTGGTGCTTCATGTAACAAGTGTGTAAAACAGGGGGGCCAACAGATTTGATCTTTAGAAACGTGCACCTGCTTTAGCATAAGCTGATACTGAATGTAAAACACTGTTTGTAGCTGTCAAACTGCAGCAAACACCTGACCTCAAGTTTGATACACTTGGATACACTACGAGCTGGCTATGTAGAGCTGGGTCAGATATGAGATTAAAGATAATTTTGAATATTCTACTATGATGATAATAAGATACTTTAGAGGACTTAACATAAAGCAATAATCGATTAATCAGTTAGCTGACTGGAAATCAGCCAGCAACATTTTTAATACTCGATTAATCATTTAAGTAATTTATAATGAAAAATGTGAAGATTTACTGCTTTTCTCTGTTTCTTTGGATTTGGATTGTTAGTCGGATAAAACAAGCAAAGGGTAACATGAGACACCATTTTTCCCCTCAGTCTACTCTAATTTTATAAGCTAAATAAAAAAATCAATAGTTTAATAGGTAGGAAAATAAGTGTTTTCATTTTCAAATTATTACCCACTATTGAGCCTATCCTCGTTCATAGAAGTGAGGCAGACAAAGATAATAAGAACACTAGAATAACATGATGCAATTCAACAGCACTGCAAACTACAGTCTCTATAATTATTATAATCTACATGAAGGTAAAATGAATTACACTGCTCTTGTTTTAGACATGCGTTTTAGAGAGGTGTACTCAATAACCTGCAGAACAAATTTTCCAATAAGCAGCTTTAGCCGAATGAAATGATCAATCAGTTTCTTAAGTGGCCATTATTAGTTGTTTTCTCTTATTACATACCCTTATTTTAGAAGAAATATTTTATATTCAAGCACAAGTAGAAGCAAATATTGTCAAATGGTCAATATCGAGTTTTGACTACACTGTGGTAATACCCCTGTCAATATCACCCAACAGCAATATTTGCGATGATTCTCACTCTCGACCATTTTCAGAACCAGGTTCCAATGGTATTAACTTAATTGGCGCTGCTTAAACCTGCCATAGCCTGATGCACAACAACCTGATGGAATGCAACCAGACTTCAGTGATGGACTCTTCCCAGCTTCGCTTCAAAACCCTTTTGTTATGCTCATCCTCTTTTTTTTTTTTTTTTTTCCCCAAGCCGGCAATTAGGCTAGCAGTGGGTCCTAGTTTCTCTGCGCAGTCACAGCCAAGTCCTCATCTAAGTTAAAGTAATTGGCGTAATGATCTCAGCTCATTAGCGTCCGAGCCTCAGGATGCCATTCAGCCCCAGTGTCAGGAGCCCCAGGGAGTGCTCTCGGATCGGAGGCTTGGTATTCGGTGTCTAAATGATGAGACACTGTCCATTGATATTTGCAGTGAGAAAGATTTTCAAAAGTAGCAGCTGACAGAGGAGAAGTGTCAGCACGGCTGGTCTCATCCTCTGTTCTCGCCTTTTTCACATTTTTACTTCCTTTAATCACTTCCTCTGGAGAAACAAAAGACCTCAGCAAGGACTTAAGTTGGTCCTGAGATGGTTGCCATGGTTACAGGGCTGGAGCAGCTCTGTCTGTTCCCTTCAAACGGCTAACATATACTCCGAGCCCCGCTCACTAAAACATTCTCCTCCACCAGGCTCTTCACAGTTTCAAAGCCGGGAAGGGGGCGAGGCAGCGGGGGGTGGAGGGGGGGAGGGTTCTGACCCAGTGCGCCCACTTCACCTCTACCCCGGAGCTCTCATCTCCCCCTCATCCTCTCTCCTCCTCTCCCTGTCTGCGGCCAACTTTGACAAAAAAACGTCAGAGGGAGGTAACGGGGGGTGGATCATGTAGTTTTCTGTCAAACTTTATATTCCGAGTAAGCGATTGGGGTCAGGGTTTGCGGTCCTTGAGACGCAGATTGTCTAAATAAAAAGCTCAGTGACAAGTGGAATGGTGGCGAGATGACACATGTGTCTGCCCATCTTCAGGGGCCCATGTTTGGGTCACAATGTGATGAAAGCTGTGGGCATGGCAGGCGCAGGAGGTGCCGGTCAGGAAAACTGTATCGGTCCGAATGTTAGTCCTTCACCACGAGTGATGAAATAGTAGAAAATCTCTTGACCACTTGCCCTTTCAGAAAGTCACTGTAAAACATTTAAAAAGCAATCTGAGCGGAAGATACTTTGTATGCTGGTGAAGATGGTTCGCCCCTCTTACTCTGTTGCCTTACCAAAGCCAATTCAGCCGATGTGCAATAAAGACACAGAGACGTGGTTCCTTCGGTTGAATTTCTTACAAGCTCGCTTTGGTTCAGATGAGCTGTCAGTGTATTGAGGAAACATCAAAAGACAGCACAGTTGTGTCTTGATGAGTGCAGAGAGGCAAAACAAAGATTGTGGACGGAGACTTGTGCTTCTGGCGGTGGTTCTTTGTTTTGGACTCCCTACATAGAGCCCTGTGATGATTAATAAATCCGCTTGGCTCAGACTTCCCACTGTGAGCCCCAAAAACATCTAAAGTGTGAAAAATACCCTCATGTGTAAAGTTTCCCAAATGCACTTGTGGTACTTGCAATAAGATCCGACAAGTCATTAACTTGATGTTTAAGATCAACATGTGTTGTATCTAACAAAGTGTTTGACATGTTGTCTTTTATTCTGGCTGAAAACACTTCAAACCCGACTGCTGTCGTGACTGAAGTGAACGTGACTATTAGAGGACTGCTGAGTAAATGTTTATTTAGGGATTGTGGATATTTGATGGCGATCATGTCTTTTTCCATGAGGATTTATTGAATCGTAATCTCCACTGCGCATCCAGCTAAAATATCATGTGCGTCAGGGGTACGTTTGTTGCCTCTTTCCCGGCAACAAAGCCGACACATGGGACGAAAGTAAGCACCCAAATGCTATAACATCCACTAGGAGCATTTTTACGCAGCTGCTTCTCTTCATGCATTAAAAAAGAGATAAAAAACAATGCTTGTAACATGGGCATGGAAACTGGTCTCAAGCCAGACTGAAAGCAGTGTTGATTTCCTCACAACTTCACTCAAACTGAAAGATTCTCTGTCTGGCAACAGAGTGACTGACAGAGAAACTGACAGTAGACAGTAGATAGATAAAAATCAGTACAAGGCGACTAAATGATGATCTTCCTATAGTAAGGCTGATTAATTGGATGACCATTTCCTCAATCAAATGATAAACTGTTAGGTTTCTTGAAGGTTTGAAAATGGTAAAAAATATGAGAGTCCATGTTGATGTCATCAAATGTCTTTTTCTCAACCAATAATCCAAAAATAATTCACTACAAGATTAGATTTAGAATTGATTCTGATAATCTGAGTTAATCACAAAATGATCTAAACCCACAAAATGACTGAGATTTAAGTTTACAAGAATGCTGCAGACATAATATCACTCAAAAGAGGATCATCCGCTGACACGAAAACAAATGCACATATGCAGATTTCTCACTTCTTGCAGTATTTTTGTGTGTTTGAAGTGAAAGACACCTCTCCCTGTGATTGGCCGTGCGTGTCGAGGAACAGAGGAGAGAAGTAGGCACTCTCGCTGGCTGTGCTCGGAGCGTAGCATCGATAGGTTTATGAACAAATTGGACCATTCCGGCTTATTTATTACATGAGCCTTCAGTGGTGCTCATCTTAGCACAGTGGGGAGAAAGTCTTAGATGTCCCAGGAGTATTCATTTGTAAAGAGTGTCTCGCTACCTCTTCTCTTTTAATGGGCACTGGGGTGCTCAGAATGGGGGAAGGTGCAATAATTGCTGTGCTGCCAAATTCTCCAATTAGAGCTCCAATTGATGAGCATAGTTGCTCTTTAAATTTGGCACCTGGTGGACACAAAGGAGGACATCACTGCTAACATCACATAGTTTTTGTACATTATTTTTTGCCTTACATTATACACACCCAAGTGTTTATGGCTCACTAGTCATCAGAGACAGGTACTTTGGAAAAATTTAGGGTAGGTGGCATTTCAGGATTACCCCTCCCCCCCACCCCCCCTTTGGTTTTTCCTGGAGTCTGATTGACATGAGGGGAAAATGATTTACAATGTAGTGTTTTTGTGCTGTCAGGTCCTGCACAAAAACACTGAAAAACATTAGAATTTGTAAATCTTTTGCTTGAGGGCATTAATCTGCCTGTCTGTGCTGCTGTCGTCATATTGGAGGCTCTCTATAATTATAGCATTTGGATTCACTATAATGAGGGGAAAAAAGAGAAAGGTCAAATGGCGCTAAGACTAGCTACTGTGAGCATATTTTCTGACTAAGTTGTCTATCTTGTCTATCTATCAGTCTGTCTTGTCTGTGTGTTCTGTCTTATCAATTTTTTTTCATTTCCTTCTTTGATTCTTGTTTCTAGGTGCCGGGACCGCAATGCCGCTATGCTGTCGGCAGTATTCTGAGCGAGGGAGAGAACAAGGCCGACGAGGAGCTTCTGAAGAGCTACGAGATGTCGGGCTTTAATGTCTTTTCCTTTCCCGAAGTCACACACGTGGTCGCTACTTCGTTCCCCCACAGGACGTTTTTCTCTGTCCTTCTGGGAGTAAGAAGAGTTTACCCACTTCTAGAGCAGTACATCAAGGTAAAATGTCTTTTTGACTCTCTCCTTTTGCGTGAACATACTGTCTACATGACTGTTAATCATGCAAGGACAGATGCATCTGTGTGGGCAGGCCCAAGTGCGCATGTGAAAAGCCCTTTGAACATATAGACTATATGTAAGGGTGAAGGAAGACAGAATTAATCCCCGTGCATCACAGGTAAACATACTGCGTCTTCATAAACAACGGCATAATCAGCATCAGCCTCAAGCCCATCACATACTTGTCCCATGGGCCTTAGTGTTCTCACACAGTGTATTGGCTGCACATTGAGTCAGCACACAAAGGGCCATTAAAAGCCTCATGGAACAACAGCTTACAGATATAGATCGTGGGCTTTCAGTGTTTCTGTTTTGACTCAGCTCGTGTCCATCTACCAAATATTTATCATTTTCAAAACCGCTTTCTGAAGGATATTTCATCTTGAAAATGGGACAGGATGCAATAAATAACCATTGCGAGCCGCCGCCTGGATAGTTATTTTAGTGGTTAGGAAAACAGGAAAGGAAGTGTTCGATGGGAATTGTGCGTGTGTGTGTGCTAGAATCGTTGCTAACACTAAGGTGGGCCTACGTGAAGTAAGCAGAAGCGAGTACATGATCAATATCTAACCCCGCGATCGGCACATGCACGCCTGAGTCATACTGTGTGCTTTCAGGCAGCACAAAGTTAAAATGCATTTTGTGAAAGGCTGAGCACGTCAGATCTTTTCTCCCTTGCGCCTTCCTTTGCGGCGTCCCCTGGAGGGTCGGGAGATGTGCGTTAGGTGGTGCGGCGGGAAGAGATTTATGGCTAGAAAGGAGATGGAGACGTGGAGGGAAATTGGAAGACGAAAGGAGAACGGAGGAGAAAAATTCAAGCTCCTTTTAGCACTTCGTGATGAATGATCTCACCGAGTGCTGCTTGAGGGATGCTGGGAAAGTGAGTCATTGCACGGAGAAGAGTTTTGTGGATACGGTTTAATTATGCAGCGTGCTAAAAACAGGTGGCAACACCACAGGTTGTCTCAATCACTCTGCTTGTGCTAGAGGAATGTGTTTGTGTGTCCTGTCTGGCTCGCGCCACCATCTGCTTGGACGCTGTTTAAATCTGGCTCCGCTCCAGTGGCACTTAGCCTGTCTGAAAGGTCAGCTCGCACCGTCACCAAACTGGACATCAGTCTCTCTCGCCAGCAGTATTAAATCGTCTTCTGATCTTTCTCTCTACACTTGCGTCGTATAATTTACTGCATTTACTGCATCAAGTATCCACAATTTACTGCTACTGGAGTTTATAATCAATCAACCCTCTCACAAAATCAGTAACACGAATAGATCCTTGTTGAATCATATAAAGGTTTCAAGATTTCAAGAATGTATTGTCATTACACAACAATTTACATCCAGCAATCATTGGTAATTAAATTCTTAAACCTCAGGCTACTCAAACAATGCTAAAAATATGAATAAGAATAGAGAAACTCAACAAAAAAATAGATTAAGAAATTAAAATATAAAGTAAAAATTAAAACAAATAATATACTAGAGTCATAAAAGAAATAAAGACCTTATAAATTATACAATTAAAATATAAACTAAGTAATATACAACTAAACAGAGATATACAATAAAATATATACAATAGAAAAAAAATATATATACAATAGAAGTGAAATAGAAGAGAAGAGTGTCTGATGGTCTTTGACACACTGGTGACTTTCTCTACTTCTGATACATCGATTAACATTTTGAAATATTGGATCTCTTCAAATACACTCAACTGCTAGTGTATTAGGTCCACCTAACTAAAAATAATGCCGTCTAATACAACAGTGCTGAAATAAATTAAAATCATAATGACTGTTGATTCAACTTAATGATGATTTTGGATGCTGTGATTTCTAACCTTTTAAGAAGTATTGCCCCCATTGACACACTCCGGGCAGACAAAATGTTACAAAGAAAACTTCTCGGACTAATGTGGTGAAACTCTACAGCACCACAAACAGCTTTCACAAAGACCACAGAGTCAAATCAACACCTCTCCAAAACAGCTTCAAAAAAACTGAACTTCATAACCTTCGCGGAGGAACAATTTACTGCAGGCTGATGAAGACATGATGGCTTTAGTTTTAGCGAGATGTACCAAATAAACTTGATAAACTGAGGATATACGGCACTTAAATGTGTAAATGTCAGCACATATTATCAGTAATCAACACTGGGTCTGTCTGTAATGTTTCATGTGGGTGGTTTTCTGTCCTCATCCATTATCGCCCCTCCAGCTATTCTTGATATGCAACCACTGGAAGAAATCTGACAAATAAAATCTCATGTCCATATTGACCTGTTCTGGAAGAGGGCAGACTTAGAAGGCAGAATTTGTTATATACAGTTGGTCTCTCTGTCTGCCCGCTGTGGACTGGTAGTATACCTCTGAAATTTAAATATATTTTAATGTAATGTAGTGAGCTGAAATGCCTTAGACCAAGAAAGAAAAACAGGACTTAATAGTTCTGGTGCTGGATCACGTCCATGAAACCCAGAGAAAGTTTTGATCCAAATCTTGTGGTTATGTTCAGAGGCTCAGGAAATATGTTTCTTTTCAAACATAAGTAACATGAGTTACATCTTCGGGTGTGACTCGCAGGTTGGACAGTTGTTCAGTGCAGATGGAGTGTGCAGCTGTTTGCTCTCTGCATTTGCAAAGCCGTGTTGCTCTGTGGTATTTTGTTATCAAAAGAGAGCAGAAGTTATTTAAGTAGCTGAGCGATCTTGAATATCAGTTGAACAGGGATGATGTTATCCCACCCCCGTGGTTTCAGACCACACCGTGCAGCACTTGAACCAGTTTTGTTGGGAAAATATACACTGAAAGTCAGTTCTTATGTCTTGCAGTATCCAATACCCCGTTACCTCCTGGAGATTGATTCTCTTGCGTCACAGTTTTGACCCACAGTGCACCTTTACACAGATCTGAGAGTCCCACGAAGACAACATTCAAAGGTTAATAACAAAATATATTGTCAAACAAATCCAGGCTTCTCCCAGCCATCAAAGTGGCTAAACTGACTGTCCATTTAGAAATTGTCACCTGAACCGCAGGCAACCGTCCAGATGTTATATCCATCTGTTTTTTTTTCCAACTAGAGCTCACTGACAATTAACCAACTTTGGATCTAAAAATTAAAATTAAGATACCAAACAACAAAAGGCCATATGTCCAGAAGAAAATGTACGTGCCCTGCAGCTCAACATCTGCTAAAAAATTTGAATCAGTTAAAATGCTAAAACGTTGTAACGTGTTTAGTCTGTGGAGCCTTTGAAGGATCCTTTAAGGGATGTAGCTGCTGAGTTGAAATGTTAATTCAAGGTTGAACACTGAAGGTAGTTCAAGTGTCAGTACAAGCTGAAATGTAAGCGAAAAAAGGAGTGTAAGTGCCGGTTATCTTAAAAGGACTGGAAGGAGTTTAGGTTTCATCGGAAACCGACGATGTCACTCGTGGTATGTGTACCTAAAGCAATTTAAAAGTCAGTTCAAATAAAAGTGCTGAAAGGAGTTGAGGCATCAGATGAAGAAATGAAACTTTTGTGATTTAGATTTTTGATTTGTGATTTTACCTGCAAACCGTCTGAACAAATTATGAGACACTGCGATATCTGACTTCATAATAAACTGTTTTATTAGTGTAAAAAAAAAAATCACCAACAGTACTGAAAGTAAACTATGGTTCACATTTACCGGGAGCAGCCTAACAGCCTAAACACTTCTAAACGGGCTAAATTTAGGGAATAAAGCATGCTGTCGATGGCTGACACTTCGAATATCCCAAGTGGTGAGACCTTTTCAAACAAGCTCATCAGCATTTAGCACGCCTTGCTTGTCATGGCAGAATGATTTCTGTCTGTCAGATACTTTGAGTCGCTGCCCCATGGCTGGGCCTGATATTTGCCTAGTAAGACCATCGATCGGCCCCAGTGTTTTTCTTCAGTGCCCTGGCTTTTTAGTGTTGGGCTACATCACAGACGCCTTGGCATCTTGAGACTTGATTTGAGCACGGTGGCCAGGCCTTCAGACTGGATTGGGGACTGGGGTAGGAGGATAATATTGCTGACATTCACCGAGATCTAAAGGTTTGTGAAAGGCAGACGATGGAACATTTGTTCGCTTGAGGGCACTGAAGTTTCTTTGCCAGCACCGAGGTTCTGGGCTGAATACAAAGCAAGTTTCCCTTTGTACCTCAGAAATGGCCCCTTTTTTTAGCAAATGACACATGTGGTAAAATGATCATAAAGTCTTCCTCAGCACCACGGAGAACGAAGCCTCATTTTCGGGGCATAAGGTGCCGCCTCTCACAGTTCTTATTAGTGTCGCCTACATGAGAGTGATGCCGAGCAGTGCACAGATGCTAGTCCGCAGGGCCTGCTAAACATGCAGAGTTTTAGCTGATGGTGACGTACATTCAGAAAGGTCAGAAAAGGTCGTGCGGTTTATGTGCTGGACAAAGTATCGGAGGCAGTGTCATATGCTGGAAGATTTAAAAGGGGAGCCTTGTTTGGGGGGGGGGGGGGGTTATAATTTTTTTAAACATTCATATCAAGAATAAATTCAAAGGCTTTGTATGCTTTTCATGCAGAAATGTTTGAGTTGTATTTAAGCATTCAGAAGTTGTATGTATTTCTTTTGTCTGTTTCTGTTGTCACATTAATGACGCTAATGAGGTGCAGGGATCAAGCTGTGCGGTTTGAATGATTTATTAGCAAACTGTCAACTTTTTTTCCATCTAAAATAAAATTACAATCTTCCACAAGCCCCTGTCAGACGGGGAGCTCGCGTACTTGAAAATGTCCAACCCGTATATTTCCGTCTCATTTACATTCAGGGTTAGTCAGAAACCTTTTTGCCGCCACCCGCTGTGACATCTTTATTTCACTGACCAAATGCTGCTTTGTTTGAACCTGCTGAAGCTTTTCCAATAAATTGCACATGCACGATGGTGGAAATTAAAATGAAAGAAATTGCATACACAAATCAACATGCTGTAAATAAGGAATTCAATGTTTTTAACATTTAAATAAACAATCCATATTGATTATAAACAGAATTATTATAATAATGTGATTCACATACATATACCTATGGTAAATATTAAACATCTATTTTCTATTGATGGTGATGAAGGTATAGCTATTTTCACTTGTTAGGAGCATTTTTGTTAGATAGGATACAAATATAGATATAGAAATGTGATATTGAATGTTGAACAACATTTTTTATTAAAAGAAGAATTTTCCCAATTTCTTTTTGTTAGCAGAATCACAAGTTTCACATGTCCAAAATATCATTAAAAAAATCATCTCCCCCGAGTGAACCAGTTGGGCATCAGGCCTGTTTCTGTGTTATCGCTGAAGGCGCCATCGCCAACACGTTAAAACACATTTTCATCTTTTTATTCCGTCTGTTTAGAACTTCTGTGCTGTTTTAACGTGCATCACAGCTGTTAAATATCCCAGTTATCCTTCCTAATCCTTTTTTCCAATTTCCTCCCCATGTCTTGTGATCACAAACAAGAGGCACTGCTTGGTGTGTGAATTATGTGAACAAAGTGAAGAGCTGATGAAATGAAATGAGGAAAAATTAAAAACAGCTTACTTACTCTTCACACAGCACATATGGAGGTTCACACTTTTACAAGTTTTTAATAAATTTGCTGAGTTTAAGTGTTATGTTTTCTGATGATGTTTTTTTTTTTTTTTTTAAAGAATCTCTTGTATGTTATTTTATTTTTAACCAATTAATTATGTACAAAATCATCGGGCCTCTTTTATGGAGTATCATGCATCACGACCCTGTGAGCTAACTTCTCCCTCAGGAGGCTCTGTGGAGTTTGCCTGTCAAATGTTCAAACACGACTTTCATCCTCCAGCAGCTGGGAATCTACTGTTGGTGTTAAATGTCACATCTACATATGATTGATCTGATTTAAACTTTATCTTCTGTTGCACTGTCGCTCTGAATCAAGATCAGGCAGCAGGGTGTGATTACAATGTAAGAGGGGTAGTTATTTTTAGATATGGGACGATTGGTTTGTGCCAGTGGCCATCTTATCAATCACTTAGCATGTGGAAATTGAGCAAATGCTTAAAAGATGTATGCTGTCTACTTTGATGCTTGTGGTGTGTGATTCTTTATTGTTAAATTTTAATCCTTCTTTGTGCCATTGTTGATACAGTGAAATATGTTAAAGAAAATGTCGCCCTGTAAATAAGAACTATTGTGCTGGTAGTCTTGACTTAGCTCCCTCAGAATAACATGCAGACCCTTTAAAGCAAATATAGCACCATCTTATTGGCTGCTAGCAGCAATAGCACTGCAATAACCCGGATACCCCAGGGATCATACCAGGAAAACGTGCAGATATTTAGAAATATATGGAGAACTGGCTGGGATAAAAATAGAAATGTACTGCGTTCAGAAATACCCTGGAAATATTCTGAGATCACCCTATAGTGATGAACCTGCTGCTGACGTATTTTTGATTTTGGATGATTTACCAAAGCAAAGTTCTAAAGTCTCTCACAAATTGCAGATGCTTTAGCTCTATTAGGACTACAGATTGCATTCATAACACTCTCTCCAACACCTGATCACTTTGTATATCTGTGATGTGCTTCTGCTATATAGAGGAACACACGCACACACACTCATTCTCTTATGTCGACTGAAATATGCCAACAGTTTGGTCGTGTCTTTTGTTGCGATAGACATGCAAATTAAATGAATTTGCTCCAGTGTCCTCTTGAGGGATTTTCTGAAAAGCAATCCAAGAGGCAATTTTGAACCATTCAAGTATGAGTCCAAAAACAGGGTGGGGGCACCTAACCAAGGTGCAGAGGTTTGGGACCTCAGTGAGCACACTAAAGAAAATAGGAGAGATAAAAAAGAGGCTTAGGACTTAACTTCTTTATTCAGCTCAGTGACTTTCAAATAGTCCTTGTTCATTTGTCAAGGCTGAATAAGTCTGTGTAAAGAGTGTTGTTGCTTGAGTGACACCTGGATTGTTCGCTCTGGCAGCGACTACTGTTACTCATTATGCCCTCAGCCCCTTTGAACCGCTTTTTCAGCCTCAGGGCTTTGAAATGAAATGTAGACTGTTGTTCCATCATCCCCTCCTATGTGAGGCAATAGCACTTGTAGAAAATGTCTGAGGAAGTACTATTGTTGTTCTGCAAAATGTAAAAAAGAAGAAATACAGCATTAATACGAGGGGCTCAGTAGAAGCGGTTAGAGTAGTAAAAGAAAGGAAATTCAGGGAAAGTGATTTGCTGGGGAGGGGAGGGTCGTCTGCCTCTGATGGAGTGGTGTACTCCATAATCTTACAGATTACTGTCATTTACACACAGGCTACAGGAAGTGGTCAGATGTTGCTCTCCCCTTAATTACGCGTTCTGCGTCGCTTTGCAGTGCCCCTTTATTTACACACTTAAGTAGTTAAACAGAAGAACCTCAGCAAAGAGCTGACAAAATGTGAGAAAATCGCAATTTTGATCCAAAGGTCACTGTTTTTCTTTTTTTTTTTTTTTGGTGACTTTAAAATACCGAAAGGGAAATGTCTTGGAAAATGCTGCATATGTGAATAAGACTAGATCGAAACCTTGTATGAGGCCTAACCCTTGTTGTGGGCAGACTGCCGTAGTCATTGGTTGTGTCTATCATGTCAATTCCTGGATATTGTGAAATGGAGTTATAAATGCAGTTGGAAGAACAAAACTTTCCACTCATATCTCTCTGCTCATATTCTAATTATAATCATAACTGTTCTAATTAAGTATTAACTCCCCTGGTCTTTCATTTGTTTCTATCTGTTGGATGACTCTCCCCGATAGAGAGCGGTTGATTTTTGTGGTGTGTTTCATGATGTGCTCTCCCTCACTCTCTGCACATGGAGAGCAGTTTTCTCTCCAACGATGCTCAGTGGTGGACTGTCTGCTTCTCAAAGTAGCTAAATCTAGTTCATTTTCCACTTTCATTCCTTCACCTGCCACAAATTCTACATTTAGAATGATTATAATGTTTATTATTTTTGTTGACAGTGACATTGAGATGCTAATTCAAAGTGGCATAGACCCAGTAGTCATAGTTTTAGAGGACTGCAGCTGTACTCGGAGTGTTATGGTACCAATGTTCATTTTGAAAGAGGCCAGTGAGGAAATGCCGACACTTGGCCAGCCGATCGCATAACTTCATCACTCACTCAATGACAGATTTTCATGTTGTGGAGTAAGATGATGTGCAAAATCCGATAAATTGTCTCAAGTCAGTCAGTGTGAGTTGGGGCTTAAGACCACAAGTCTGAAAATGAAATAAATCCAGCAGCATGGAGTTATAAAGAAGTGACAGCATAACGCACCGATTTTCTTACCGAGCAGTCAGCGTTCACGTTGCATTGTGGGTAATGTAACACCAGGTTAACAGCTAAAAAGGTAAAAGTTTACAATGATATAATTAAATAATGGGAAACTTGCCATCGCAGAAACAAGCTTGTGTGTGTGGGTGTGTGGGTGTGTGTGTGTGTGGGTGTTGTGTGTGTGTGTGTGTGTGTGTATGTGTATGAGAGAGAGATTTCACTATTTTCCTTAGGAGTTGAATTATTTACTTATGAAATCATTTTTTTCTAATAAGAATGCTTTAATAATTTAGATTTTATTTGATTTCTTTTTCTCATACAGTTACATGCTGCTGGCAAAAAATCATAAAGATGACAATGAATGGCAGGTAGATTTTGGAGTCCACCAGCCACAGTGGCGGGTGGAGAAAATGCCTCTTTTCCGGGCCTGGCTCTGACCAATACCAGTGTGAAAGTCAAAGTTTTGGTGACGAGTCTATGTCATTTTCCAATGTCTGTTTTTCTCTGTGTTTGGGAAAAGCTGCAGAGCCCTTTGGGTAAAGATAGAAAACGTGATCCTGTGGTCGTGTTATCTGTAAGACAGAGGGTCTCTCATACCCTGCAGCCACTGAAAGACTGCTGTCATTATCAACCATCAGGCGAAGATTACCTTTGAAGTCATTTTAACTTACCACGGCCTAACTCGGTCGTGTCCCTGCAGCATTAGCACCAAAGTATACATTGGTTCTCCTTTCTGAAGAGCTTCACTGACTCAAGCTGTGATGGAGTTTTTTTTTCTGTTTTATTTGCTACATTTCTTCCTCTCCTGCAAGTATTATGCAAGAGAAATCTGCTGCATATGTCTCCTTCATATTCATTGACCCGAGTGGACTGCAAGCTGAACTCAAACATGCCTCAGCAAATATGACCAGAAGGACCCTGAGATGGCAGCTGGACTGAAAACAGGGACTGTTCCATACTCTGGTATTTCTATTAGCACTCGTTCCACAGTATCAGTGTCATTATAGGATACAGGCTACTAGTCTAACTAAATCAGCATGGACAGTAAAACAAGTTTTAAATGCTGTTAAGATTTTGTGTCCTCAGCAGGATGTTTTTGAATGAATATTTTGTAGATGTGTCTTTCAAAGAGATGTTGTTTGTCAGTGAAACCACTTTTTTTTTTTTTTTTTTTTTTTTTTAAACCAGCTTAGGAAGAAGCTTTGAATTTATTTATTTAGTGATAAGATGCGTAACTCATCTCGATCTCCAGATTTCTCCAAGATTTTCTACCTTTTCACATAAAGCAACTGGCTACGCTACAGATGAGTCAAATTTTACGAGGGACTCTCCACATTTCTATGCGTGATACAACTACCTGTTGGAATACTGTGAAACATTTGGCAGGAATGTGTGTGTGCCACCTGCGTTACATTATTTAACTAAATCGATCGTAAACCTTTACTTTTTAGGTAAACTAGATAAACTGGAGTTAAAAAAAAAAAAAGCATATTCACTAAAAAGGCTATTGGCATCTACTTCCTGTTTGTTACTAAATACATGATCTGACTCATGAATAGTCAACCAAAAGAAAATGAACATCCAACTAATTTTTTAATTATTGAATATCTGGGTCTAGCCCTGGTTACTTCTACCTTAACGCACTGCTTTCAGTGCCCAGTGGTAGCAAATGTCAAGCTTATGGTGTTTGAGATCAATCGTGAATCAAGTGGTGCAGAGTTACTTTAGTATCTTTTATGAAGACACTTTGCCATGAAATTTCTATCTCTGATTTGTCTTTTTTTTTCTTTGCTTTGCTTTGGGGGGTTGTTATCTGTCACTGGTGTATTTTGTCCATTTGTGTTTTGTTATGCTGGTAGTTAAATTGAAATGGCTTGAGTGGTGGGTTTGGAGTTGCTATTTATTGTACTCGCCAGGAAGTGTAAAATTACATTTACCATATCTAAAAACAGCCGTGTTTGCAGATAATCACTTTGTTCCGTCGGTGGTCCTCTTCACTGCAGACAGTGGTGTTCGTTTCTTTTTGCCTTTTCTCCTGAGAAGCCATTGTCAAGACAGAGGTTGTTGTTTGTATCCGTCTCAGTACTCAGACTGATCATTTGTCGGCTGTTTTCCTCAGTTTTTTCCCTTCTATCCCCCCATGGGCAGCAGATCTTCACTTTTCTCCACCAATTTTTCACTGTCTCTGTTTCATCAAGGCTGACTCCTTCCCTCTCAGGTGGAGGAGGGTTATTAACTGTCACTCCGAACTTTACCTCCCTTAGACACGGTCAGATGCTGGGAAATGTTAACAGTTTTGAGTTATTCCCTCAGAAATCTGAGGAATGAACTCTACTGCAGATAACCCAGCGTTTGTCTGTACAACTGAAGCACACCTGAGATTGAATCAGGATTATTGTTAATTGTTAATTACTTAAATTTGTGGTTTTGAGTACATTATTGCAACATATATTGACAAATAAACCTGAAAGATATTTAAGAATAATTAAATTACCTCAATTAAAACTCCAATGAGATCCTTTACTACTTCCTTCATTACATGTCTGTCACTTTGTGATTCTACTTGTCACCACCCGCTCAGCCTCGGCTCTTCATCCCTCCCTGTGTTACTGCTGCACACCAGCCTGGTTAGCCTGAAAGTTACGGTGTTGTTATCTGTATGACGGCACGGTTCGGTGGAAATCTGAGCCTTTTTTTGTGTTTGACAGACTGCCTGTCTGTTGCTTTGGAAAGTGGATCTTTTGTAAATTTACTCTATTCTGACATTTAGAGCTTTTAATTTAAACTAGTAATTTGATCAGTAATAAAGAAAAATAATTAATAGGTAAATTGATCATGTAACTGTTATTCCCAGGCCAAGCTGATTGGAACATAACAAATTTATTACATTTATTACTGACCATCTAAGGTGTCATTTTAAGGGAGCTGCACATGGGAGGAAAGACTCGGTATGATTCATCATGAGCCACCTTGGGAAAAGCATTTCTTTTTTCTTTGTGTGTTGGGAGGTAATGGCTCCTCCGCAGAATCACCACAGGTAGCTCGTGCACACAGTACAGGTTTTATTTGTGTCGGGCTGTACTTTGGTTATTCTGCTCCTGCAGTTCCAGCACTATTTTCCTCATAGAAATCACGCCTCCTGTGCCCAAATGCATTATAATACATTAAAATGCACTATATTTGTTACGCCATCCCAAAGTGCCTCTTTGCGTGCTGGTAAAATGTCTGTTCTTTGAGGCAGAGAGCTCTTTGGTGCTGTCTTCTCCACCAACACTTCCAGCTTCACACTGGAGAGAAACTGCCTCTTCTTTTGTCTATCACTGAATTGCTGCTCAAAGTGAAATTGCAGAGAGACAGACCAGCAAAATGTACGCCTTGTGACATTCCTTGACAAGACTCGCAATTTATCGCTTAAAAGTTCTGTATTGTATTTACAAGCAAGTCAGATGCTGACCTCACTTCTGGTCAAAAACAGTTTTTTTGTTTGTTTTTTTAAAGATGTTTGCCGCTCCAATTCACAGAAGAAAGATCCATTTTATGTCAGTATGGCATGCTTGACATTTTTGTCATATCATAGAGAATGGTAGTATATTTGTGTTTTGCAAGACACAGTTCTTGTATTTCTGGAAGGAAATAAATCATTTTCAGTATGTGCTCCTGCAGAAAATGATGATAGTAAAATATGGACATATTGCCCTGTACAAGGATAATCACTAGTTAGCTAGCACAGCGGCAGGCGTTGCTCTTGCGCTGCACCCAAATATGGAGCAATATGTGCAGTGATAATAAATTTTCAGAGGTTGTTACTATAACTGTAGTCATATCATTAAGATGGAATAACACACAATTTAATGTCTCTTTGTAGAAATTTAAGAAATGCTACTAATAAGAGACACAAACAAATAATAATTAAAGTAAAACATGCAGTTTACATATAATAATTAGAGGTGTAAGTGTGTTATCTGGAAATACCTAAAGATATTATTCTTTAACAGTCTATATTTCTCTTTGAGCTGTTTCAATGCACTCCAACATTTGAGTAATAACTGCTTATTGCACCTGTAAAAACCTTGTTTTAAATGACAATTAACAACAACGGTGACAACACGGTAAGAATACCACAATTTGCCACTTTACTTATCAATCTTTGAAAGCACTTTGGCCTTCACACAGTTTAGTCTGGTCTCTTAAATATATTTTACCTATTTGATTAGAATTCTAGACACAGATAACACTCCAGAACAATGAAGCCTTTGTATTTTTTTTTCTTGCTTTTTTGTAATTTCTTCTGTTTTGGACTGACAAGTTGTTTCCAAGGCTCCCACGCATTCTGTCAGATAAGTAAAGCAAACTGAATTTGGCTGAAACTAAACTTCAAATCATGTGAAATCTTTAGTTCAACTACAGTATCACCTTAGTCTGTTCTTTTAAATTTTCTTTCTTCAGGTTATAGTGTGCATGTGAATATCTGGCCCATAATGTGACCAGTGCACTGCCCAATACTAAAGTTGTTGTCAAAAAATAACTAACTGCAGCAGCAAAGCTGTTGTCAAAATAAATAAAAAAAAAATAACAATCTTTTTTGTTATACATGTATGTGCAGCGTGATATGACCAACCAATGTAGAGCCTCCATGACATTCCAGGAAAGAGTAAATTATCAAGCGTAAATGTATCGCTGTGTTGTACCGGGGGGAGCAGAGGTCTTGTTTTAGAGCTTTAAAAATACCCTGTACATTTTTATTTATTTATTCAAGGCCAAATGTGATGTATTTGCATGGGGGGGTCCCATGCAGATGTTGCTCCCCAGGCTAGGAACTTGGAGAGAGGGGCCACAAGCACATCTTCCACTTGATATAGACTGAACTGAGACCGGTTCTCTCAGAACATACTGCAGAGTCCCTACAAATACACAACTAGGATGAGGAAGTGCCTGCGAGGTGATTAAAGGGCCGTGTGTGTGCACATGTGTGCATTATGTCTTTGGTAATCTCCTACACTCCAAACTAATTTCATTCATCCTTTGTTGATGCAGATTTTCCTACACAATGTTTCAGTATAACAAAGCACCACAATAACAAGGTTTATTTAACTGTGACAAGTGAATTAGCTCAATAATTAAGCTTTCTAGAAGCTATTAACTGAGCTTCCATGGTACCTTTGAATGGTTCCCCATTAAACAGCTTTGGCACAGGCTGATGTGCGCTTGAAAAGCTTGTGAAGAGCCGCATTTACTCCTGAAGATGCTTCTGAGAATAAATGAAGATGGGTTACTGCTGTTCTCTTCCATATTTGGACTCAGTTTTGAAATGCATTGATGGCCATGGTGAAAATCCTCTTATGTGAGCCATTTATGATGTTTGTCAAGCCCCGGTAACAAGCAACATGAAGCGAAGACGGGCTACATGGAGTTCTTCCTTACTTTATTTGGAATAATTTAATCAAAGTGAGGTGGGGTTGTGTTCTGTTGGCCTTTTTAATTTCCCATGTCTATTCCCCTTAATAATGCTTCAATGTAATAATGTTTTCTTGCCAGAGAAACTAAATAACAGCTTTCTTTCTGTATAAAAATATTGCAATTTTTGTGCTCTGGGGGATGTGAAGAAAAACTGACTTTACTATGACCCTGTTACTCTGGACTGCCTCAAGTGCTCTCCCGGGCTCCCAAGGCCCTCATACTGCAGGAGAAGAGTATGGGGAAAATCAAACAAAAATCAATACATATACTTTCCACTGCCCCCTACCTAATTACAAAAGCCTACTGTGCACAGTTTGTCTTGGAGATTCCACTGCTGGTCTAATTATTTGCCTGCCCTCTGTCCCAGGTCTGCTGTTTATAAGACCGTATAGCTTGACTTACAGAGTTAGATTGTTGTTTTACTCACCTGGCACAGTAAGTAACATATATAGGCTCCATGTGTGGGACTATTAATGTATATGTATATTTAATCAAAGCTTTTAAAGGTCTTAAATACAATTATGTTATAAACATAAAGGTCTTAAAATGTATTGTTTCTTTTTTTCAATTTGTATGCCACAATGTCATGTGAAGACCCTAATGAATAACAATGTAAACTGTCCTTTTCTAAAGCCTGCTAACCAGTTTGCATAGTAAAAACACTGTAAGGCTGAAACTAATGATTATTTTATTTTCTTCATCAATTAATCTGCAGATTATGTTAACAATTAGTTAATTGTTTGGTGTATAAAATGTCAGATAATGCCTTTTTTTTTTTAACAATTTCTGCAACCGTCAGGCTAAAACTGAATATATTCAGTTTGAGAGCCTCTAAGCCTTTTTTTCTTTTTTCTTTTTTGCATGCACACATTATTTCATATGTGTGTCTTATGATAATACAAACTATATAGCACTTAATCTAGGCATTAAACAGCTGACTGACAGCTTTCATATAGTTTAAGCTAAATGAAAATATCTTATTTTAAAAGAGTACGCTTCTTATTAACTTCCACCTCATGAAGCAAGAAAAAACAGCAAGTTATGTTTAGAGCTCACACGCAGGGAAAGCGTACCCTCTCGCTGAATATTAATCCACTCAGAATGAATTAACATTTAGCATTCCTTTATTCTTCACTCACTTGTCTCGCCATCACTGTTGGTCTGAAAAAGTCAGATGTACTCACCCTTACACCTTCTGCTGAGAAGTTTTACTTTTTCATTAATGAAAAGAACATCTGAAACTTTAATGTGCTAATGCAGCTTCTGCCTTCTGTTTTTACAAGGAACTCATTTGAGGTGGGATTCACTTTTTGTTCAGTGCTTGGGCTAAAAATAATGGAAAGAACAAGTGAAAAACTTTGAGGTAATAAGCAAGAAAGAGAAGATCCACGGATGATTCATTCAGCTTTGAGCAGAAACCCCATATGTTTGTAAACTTTTTTAAAAAAAAAACATAAAATAAGATGTATCAGAGTGTCAGAGAGACCGGTTTTCAAAAATAATGACAAATGCACTGCAGTGACAAAGAGAAAAATACAAATTGGAATAATTGAACCATCACAGAGTGTTTTTTTATGACATGGCAGCCACAGTCACAGTGGCACAAAACATGTAAAAAACCTAAACCTAGTTTTAGCTTTGTTTTTCTTCCAATTTTGTTTACATTTTGAAAAAGACAGAATATATTTATAACCTGAAGGTGTTTTTTGGCCACCTTGAAGGACTCATTATGTCCCATTATTGCTCTGCACCTTCGCATAATTGCTGAGGTCTATGGGGCCATTTAACAGGACCTGATGTACCCTAATTCCCGTTGTCGACACCTGGTGACGTTTCCATTTCCCACAATGTAATTAATAATGTCTCAGTTACATTAGGCCTATGGTAGGACAGGATGCCATGATTACCGCAAAGCAAATCCAAAATTGTTGTTGTGAGTGCCAGCATAAAATTGGGACATCTTGTGCGGTCTCTCCTGAATGATCAGACTTAAATGGCGCTAATTCTTTACGGGATGCTTTGAAGCAAACAGATGAAATGAACTGTGGGCTCTGCCACTGCAAAGAGTCCAGGGTTTGTATGAAAAAAGCGAAACAAGGACATAAGCTATTGGCAAAGTGAAAGAGTGGCCCCCCTCTCTATTCATTTTTAGTTAGTTGTTTCTATTATTGTCCTCTAGGGGTAAATGCACTGCTTATAAAACCCACCCTCAGCATACAATGCTTTTGTGCTTGGGTCTTTTAAGTGTACCATTAGACTCTACTCTTGTATTTGGTGCATGTATACAGTACTGTTGTGCAACTTTCAGCAACAACAAGCCGAATGAAATTACTTTTTTTTAATTAAATGTGCTCTTTAAATTGAAGCAAAGACTATTCTGGCAAATCAGAATTAACCCATGAAATATTAATGGTGAAATCCTCCATGTAGCTATTGTACCAACAGTGTGTCTACGCGCTATTCGTTTTCACATTTGATCATTTATTTAGTGCCTGAATTGCAAAAAATAAAACTTGTGCGCGCACATATCCGTGCACATCAACATGCAATATGTAGCAGTCCATGTCTGAGCTGAGCTGACGAGCCAAGCCAATGAGGATACACAGATGTTTCTGAAGGGAAAAAAAGAGAAAAAGCACCAATAATTGATGTTGCAGAAATCACCGAAACTGACAACGCTGTTCCTGCAGACGGCGGCGAGAGGAGCGTTGCTGCTGTCATAATTGGGCTGAGAGACAGATGGTGAGAGAGATGATAGGCTAGACTTTGAAAAGAAGTCAGCTGTCTCCCATAAAGAATCCATCTCATGTGTGTCTGTTCAGTCTTCAAGCCTGATTATCAGATCCAAAGCGTGTGACGTTCCTGTTGTTCCGCTAAACAGAAACCTGCCTGTCACCACTTCCACTTTGCTTGAAACTGGAACGTCAGCAAGAGGCACAGGGACTCCCAGGATCTGTCAAGAAACGATAATAATAATCTGAACAGCTCCGACTCTTGGAGAGATGTCATGAGTTTGCCATAATGTAAGAAATGATTTATGCTCTAAAAGTCATATATAGTCCAATATAGTTCAAGTCTTTGATGAAACACAGGGATTGGAGATGGAGGAAGAGAGCAAGTTGTGAATACAGAGGTCATCATTACCCTAATACCATGCTTTTATTCTCAATGTAATGTATCCATGCTACACCCTTTATTTAAAGCAATAGCCTCATTTTAAACAAAATAGCCTGTGTCATCCCGAGCCCTTCTCACCAAAAAAAAAAAGGAGGATGACACAACATCAAATAATAATCAACAAGCAGTTTACTTGTTCAGTTGTTCATCAAACAGCAAAAAAAATCTGTTACACCTCAGCAGTATAATTGACAAGTAGTGATGAAAACTGACATTAATTTTAGCTAATTAAAACAAACGATCTTTAAATAATTTATCATATGGAGATACTGCGCTGTCGTTTGCAGAATCGCTCGACATTTAGCATGTGCCAAAAGGGTGAAAGTAACAGGCAATGGCTGTGCATGAGCGGAATAACAAAAACATGATTTATGAAAGGTTAATGGAGTGGTCTCTGTCATGTGAGACTTCCCACTTCTAGAAGAGTGAGGCAAGTTAATGGAGGAACACCAGTTATAACAGAGGCGGCATGAAATGTGGAGGCTGAACACTCATAAAGGCAGACTGTAGAGATCCGGGACGTGTTGCATGCGGCGCGTGAAGACGTGAGAATGAGGCTCGTGTTAGTTCAGGGATGGAGCAGTGAGGTTCCCACATATGAAATCAAAACACTTTATGCAGGCTTGTGGGATTACGGGCGTGTCTGCGCTTGTGTCTTATCGTGGTGTTTCCTCTGTTCATTACGAGGACATGCATGTGTGTGTATTCAAATGCATAGAGCAAATCTTCCAGTGGTAATAAGTGTTAATCAGATTCATTTTAACATTGGCAGTGATGACTTTGCACCTACATAGTTGAATTAGCACTGACAGTTTGAAGATATACCCTCTACAGACACACACTCTACTCTAAAAAAAAAATTAACTGTGCATTTAAATTACTGCTAATAACTACTAAACACCTAAACTTTAAAAACATATGTCAATGTGTATAACATGTGTAAACATATGTATTACATTAATTATAATATAGAACTCCCTGGAAGAAGAGATCTTGCATCTCTGTGGGCCCTCCTTGGCTAAATATAGGATGAATAAATAAACTATGAACTTGGCTTTCATTCTCACCAACCTAAACATCTCCCACAGGAAAGGAGGCTGTGTGCACACCCGTTCCTTGAGATCTACAGAGCGGGTCGGATCCAGTTCATGGCCCCCTTGGCTCGACAGGGAGATTTCTATGTGCCTGAAGTCCGGCGAGTGGAGAGGCGGCTGTCAGAGGACAGCGACTCAGATGTTTCAGGTATACGTGTGCCTCATGCTGTACTTCACAAGCGCATATATTTTGTGTACTTGCAGGTAAACCAAGTGAAGTTCACAGGATCGCTGGCTTGCCAGTCGTACTGCTGGAAAATGGATGTCAGTTAGCAACCATACATAATCATTATTAAAATGTGATGATGATTGCAAGCTTAGACGTCATGTATGTTTGTTACAAATGTTACTGAAATGAAACATTCATATATAGCACATGAGCACACCAATAAATGCTCATTTTACTTATAAAAGTTTCTTAGAAGGAATATATGCAGCGCAACATTTGTCAGATTTTGTCTCATAATAAGGAAAACTTGATTCAATCAGTCCTGATACAGTACAATTCTGATTTTTCTGATTTTCATATATAAATAAATTACTTGAAAAGTAATAATAGTAAAAAACTGAAGAGCAATATCCAAAATCATAGGAGTTTATCGTAGGGATGGGAGCTGGAACGTATGCTCGCTCTTGTTTTCAAAATAAGAGCACTTTTCAGTCTCTGTCTTCAGTTACCAAATGGTGCTTTAAGTTCAGGTAATTATAGGTAATGTACAGAGTTTTTAAAGCATTTTGCTGCTGGTTCCAGAAACAATGTTCATGAGAGTGGTATGGGTGAACTAAAGCAGTCAAGTCGCAGGGCATAAAACTGAAACAGTGAACCGAAAGACTCTGAAATACTCTATACACTAAATACAGTAGAGCTCAGGAGAACTGTAGAGTTGGGTGGTAGTTCTCTATGGGTTTGTTAAAGAAATCCCCTTTTACATTACATTTCTTCATTTGACCCGTTGTTTATATAAGACTATTCATCAGTACTGCTTCAAGCATTTTAATAGCCGCCAAGACACATTTCAGAGAAGTGAAATTAGCTATTGTGTATAAAGGTTATTTGCAAGAATATTTGCAAGAAAAAAAAGTTTATTTATTAGCTTCTTTCCGATGGCCATTAGAAAATTACATGTTGAGGCACTTGGCTTCAGCATTCAGCCGTGGTAGTTGCCACTTGGGTGGGGCCCTGGGGAATTGGCCCTTGTTGCTACGGCTGTTTTGTTTATGAGCAGCCCCGCAGAAGCAAACTGCGATTGACACCTTCTCAGGTGTTAATGAAAAGCCCAGACACAACAGCCTCTGGTGGATGTGTGCTGCCACTCACCAAGGGGCTGTCCACAGCTTAATGGACACCGTATTGAAATCTTGCTTTCAGTGTAAAAGATGCACAGGCACTTTCACACAGTTCTATTTGACACTAATTTATCCTCATGAGACATAAAAGCTTGTGAAGAAGCGTTATCAAGAGTCAATACAGGATTAAGCGAGTTTAATCATGAGTTGACATGGAGTGTGAAAATAAGCCTATTTGATGATAACAGCTTCATCCTACTTTATTGCTTCATCTTTGTGGCAAATGCCATGGTGTTTAATTCAGTTTAATTCGATACAAGAAGACCAAATAATGAATCCAAATATAGCTTAGGTGAAACTTAAAGGGCACAAATGAATGTAAAAAATAACCACAACCCCCAACAGATTACACAGGGGACTGTACAGTATAAAATTTATTTCGAACCTGTAGATTGCATGCATGGGTTTTTTTTTTTTTTTTTTAACAAATGCATAGGATATGACTGGAGCTAAAGATATTACAAGATTAGGTGACTGACACAAAATTAGACAGCAGCTATTTTAATAACGGATTATGTGTTTAACTCATTTGTCAAGCGAAAATGCCAAATATTTATCTGGTTTTAAAACATTGCATGAAATTATTTGAATTTTAGGCTGTAGGTCAAACAAAACTAGCAACCTGAAGATGTCACATTGGGCTCTGGGAACCTGAGATATTCTTCTTTCACTGTCACTTTATGATAAAAATGAACAAAAAAATCTATATAATTTATCAATTATAGAAAAATAAGACATGATATAGCCAATGTTTGTTTGATTTTGAAATTAAGAATTTTGCTATTAATTAATTGATTCACCTATGAGATACGGTTGTTTCCACATTCCAAAAAAAAAAACTGAATCTAAAATGTCAGTGACATAAAGTGTAAAAAATGCAGTCCAGAATAAGTGAGACTCCACTGTTTGGCACAGAAGTTGCTCAGTTTCTGTCACTGTGAAAGAACCAATGTGACACCCAGACCATGATTTTTTCTTTTTCTTTATATATAAACCTTCTCTCCAATTTAGTGACGCTTTTCAAAAGTCATGACTTTTCTTTCTTAGGAGGAATGATTACATTATCCACAAAAAATGGGTTCAGAGCAAACAGAATACTAGCCTATCCTCAGAATGATTTCTCTATCATTTTTGGCTGTCTAAAAGTAATTAAGTGCAATTCTTCAATAATACTCTCCTTTAAATTGAAGTACAATTGTTGATTTTGCACTGAAATACATGAAAAAGTCCCTCAGGTACCTAAGTAAATGTTACAAATTAGTTACTTGTCACTCCTGATGGCAATATATTGTTTTTCTGATTTTGTTCAACCCCTCAAACCCACTGGACATCTCTCTTCGTCTTCTCAAAGCTTAAAGTTTACATCTACACTGCAGAAAACCACACCTTAAAAGTGCATCTGGATCTCCAGCCTTTGCCAGCAAACAGTGTGAAAACGAGTGGCGTTGACAAATCCAGTGCTTTCCAGTGCTTTCCATGTGTCATGGGTGCAGAGCTGAGTTGGGAATGACATTTGGGTCTATGACTGTGAATGATAATGTGACAGATAGCCATGCTCCTGTCACACTGGGATCAGCCCAGCCTGGGCAGTGGAGCATTTGGGACATTGGAGGCTTCTTTGGTCCGTCGACATTCCCCCCCAACCCACCCATCCGTCGCCCCTTCCACCCCAAATCCTGACCCCGTCTCAGTGACCGGATCAACCCCCCGTCTGCTCACACTCCTTTAGACAGCAGTGTAGAAATCCCTGCCATTCTCCAACATAGCTCATTCTGTGGAACTACACAAGTGACGTTATCACCAGAGCTGTTTGATTATTTTATTTCGTTCTTGGGGCAAGTCAGCATCAGACCTCAGGTCTTGTTAAAGCAAAGCTTCGAGTCACATCTCAAGTCTTTCAGGTCTCCTTATGTCAGCCATTAAAACAGCACTGCATTAAACATTTTCCTCTAAAGGAATAACTCAGCAGGTTGGGAAATATGCTTGTTTGCTGTTTTAGAGCTTGATGAAAATATCATTGTCAATCTCATACCTGTCTGTTTAATATAATAATAATAATAATAATAATAATAATAATAATAATAATAATAATAATAATAATAATAATAATAATAATAATAATCATAATCATCATCATCTGTACTCAAATGTAAATGAGTATTGTCGTAATGCCGTGTGACAAGTTGTGGTTTATTGGGTAGTAACATGCTGCAAATATAGTTCTTGGCCGGTTGCAGTGACTTCCTGCTATTTTGTCTTCGTCGGGATATTACCACGGATCCATAAGAGACTAGTTTAAACATGTTAATTAGTGTTAGATTTTTTTAAACTTTAGAAGCGATCTATTTACCTGTTTCTAACTGCTTCCAGTCTTTATGCTAAGCTAAGCTAATCCATAGCGTCATACTTAATGGACATTAGAGTATTATCTCACAACAATTAAGGATAAAGTCCTCATTTTTCCTCCTCTAACCTCTAACTGAACTCCAAACCTCGACACTCAGTTCCACAGATCTGAAAGTCACCCATCACACAATATTTTGTTCAGTGCCGATTTTCACTTGACAGGATTTGAGCCAGAATATAATAATTATCTTAAGTAAGTAAGTTTGAATAAGCACATTAAATCTTAACACGCTCAAATTCTGCAGCATCTTTCTCTGTCTCATTCCAGTGAAGGATCAGCTGTCAGATGCATGTAGAGACTGATGCCTGAAGGCACCACTAAACCTCTCCAATCAAATGGAGAGACAATTTTCGCCACCAAAAATGAAGATATCATGCCTAATGTGTATCTTCCAATCCAAATGGGATTTTTCTTCCCCATTGACTGATTAAATTTTGACTTGCTTGAGGCATTTAACCAGCAGAGGAAAACCAACATAAGACTAAACTCGTTGCTCTCTCAAAGCTCAGTATGCATATTTTTAATGTTTTATTTCATTTTTCTCTTGGCTGCATCAATCACATGCACATGAGGTGGGTGTAAATTAATCAGTGGGAGCTTGTGGCTAGACTCAAATTTGGTTGTTTTTTATTTGAATTTCTGAATGCATTTTTATAAAGATAAATAGGAGTTAATTCTATACAGCACATTATGTTTAGCGCTGATTTGTTTGTCTTGTATTTTTTTTCTCGTGCATATGCAACTTCTCTTACACAAGGTAAAAAATCATCATAGTCCACTGTACTCAATTTTATTGTTGGGAATAAAGAAATCTAATCATTTAATGAGCTATGCAGTTTACATGCCATTAGTTTAAATTCTCGTGGTTCATGTCCTGTTCAGACACTCAACCGAGGCCCCAGTCTCATATTCTGTGTCAACATGAACTTATTTCCTCTGCAACATCTCCCTCTCTCATCTTCTCTAATATCATATTTTGGGGGAGTACAGCACAATAACACATGAGCCATTAGCTCCAATATTCTTAAGTATTTTCAGTGTAATTCGTGTTCTGCATTATTGGCTATCTAACCAATTCCTCTGTTTGTATTTTACTTGTCGTGTTGGAAGTTGCTGAACTTGATCTCAGAAGCGTGACTTTCAAGAGGTCTCTGAAGCTCATAGTTCTGTGCTCTGCCTTTTGAAGTTTAATGAGGAATAAAAAAATGTTGGTTTGCTTTACTGTTTGGCATCTCAAGAGCCTGTCACAGAGTTACTGACAAAGTCAGCAGCGACTCCCACTGTATTCATTGTCTTTGTCTTCACCTTTGTCAAGTTTGTGGCTTGAAATCTGCATATGACTTTGTTTAGATTACCGCCAGTGTTCATCCTGAATGTTGAATGCATTTACAGGGAAAATGCTATACTGATTGATTATTTGTGACTTATTTATGTAGCTGTTTACATTAGGGCTGACCAGTTAATCAAAATATTATTGAAATCGCAATACAGCTAAAAGCTATTTCCTAATTGCAGGAGCTGCAATGTATTGATAAATTTGTGTGAAATTTATATGTTATGTGTAACAGCATACCATAGTAAGTGAAGCGTTGTGGTGTTACAGAGATGGCTCTGCCTACAAATCACACTCTCCAGATCTCAGGGAACTTGTTTTGTACAGTCCCCAGCAAATATCACATCATCATCATCAAAAAAATCCCACTAAAATCACAACTCATATCACAATAGCCATATCCATCATAATTATATATATAATTATATAATTATATTATTATAGCCCTGATTTACATGTACTGATTGTTTTTCATTGCCAGTGTGTGAACAGGTTGTAGTTTGTTTGCCAATGCAGACGTATTGCCAAGATAGTTGCTAGTGATAACATTAGCAAGCAAGCTAATGTTAGCCGCGTTAGTTGCTTTGTAACAAGCTGATAAACTAATTTGCAGGCTACCAAACTTACCAGCCAGACCTGCCCTGGGATTCTGGATGAATAATAACATTAAGACAGTATTTTGTTATGTTAGCTAGCCAGCAGTTCGTCTGCATTCACAAGCAAGCTAACAATTGTTAACATTAGCTCGCAAAAACAAAATCCCAATATATTTGGCATTCGCTTTGCGGTAACCTTATGTTTTCAGCTAAGGGTTTGTTTTGATCCCTAAAACCAGACGAAGGTTGAACGAAGCGTCACGTTCCTGTTTTTCAAGACAGGCCTCTCTAGATAACATTTTACTTTTTTGTTCTTACCTGGACTTTGTGCTATCAAGCAAGGTGATAATGATATGACTTTTTATAAATTCAATTAAAAAAAAAAAAAACTTTTGTCAGACTACAAGCAATGTAATTTTACCCGTGTCATCTGTCAACATGATGCCTGACGTTCAGTCACCAGTCACCATTGTCACTAATACAAAACATTACATGAATGTTAATTTTGACACCTTTTGGAAGCTTCAACTTTTTTATACATTCATATACATTTTACACATTGTCAGGCTGTCTATCGATTAATCGATTTTTCACCTGTAACATGCCTTGGTGGCTTCTGTCCACTGTTTAATGAAAGGTTAGTTCTCGCCAAATGTGTTCTTGCCATCATCATCGTCATCATCATGGCTGCAGTTAATGACAGGCTGGCTTAGTGTAAGGGGATATTGATTTGAGAGGAGTGTTATGTGGAAACACTCATAGCCACACAAAGACAAAAGGTCAACAGGCTGGCACACACAGACATGAAATTGATCCTATTAACCTGAGCGGAACAAACTCAAAAACACTGAGGAGTCAAGTGGTTGGGCTGCTTATATGAACCCGTCTAATTAAAGAGCAGAAGACCTTTAGATTACAGGAGTTTCTAATTAACAACATTTCAGTGCCTATTTTGAGTTGCGGCTTCAAGTCGGAGCACAAGGTGTTGCTTCTCATCCTAAAGCTCGTTAACAACCAGAATGAATGAAAGAAACGTGTGACAAGCAAAATACAACGTCTATTCTGTTTGGTAAAAAGAATTAAGTATTTCCAAGCTTCCACATTTTTGGAGTGAAAACCTAACTGGTCTCTTGTATATTAAATAAATATACTGAAGTGAATTTGCAAGATGCTGGAGTACTTATTATTTCTATGCAATTTGAAGATAAATGTGTTGGATGTATAAAAAGGGCAATGTACACAAGGATTAGGCCAGTAATTGTTAAGAAAATACAGGCTTGCAGTGCTTTAAAGAAACATGATCTGCATGTTTGGTAGTTTTCTGGTTTGATTTACCATTTAAAAATCTGTAGCCTTGTAAACATATAAATTATGCATCAAAACTGACAGAGAAACAAAATCCCAAGAGTGACTGCAAGCGTTTAATATCTCTTAAGGACAGAGGTTATTTTTTATTAGCCACAGTATGGCATCGCTCTGAATAGAAACATTGGTCTGTGGTTTCTTTCGGCCCACGCAGCCTCAGCTGTAGTTTGTGTTTAGAGCTAATTAGCATATAATATTAAACTAACAAACTAAACTAAATAACATGAACATGCTAAACATTACACCTGGTAAACATGTTAACATTGTCTTTTTCTGCATTTTAGCATGTTCGCATGTGGCTGTAGCTTCTGGACTTGTTATATGCCTGTGAATTATTACTATTACCACTAGCAGTCTTTCTAGAGCATATCTGGCTTCCTTGTATAAAACACTAGCACCATTGAATGTGAAGAGAGTTATTCTGGACTGAAGCCACACTGTAGCTCAAATACCATCATGCAGATTTTGGTTGAATCCCAGCTCTGTATTTTTTGGGCAGCCTAGCTTTTCTCATGTGGTGTTTGTTTGTTTATAGAAGTCCTCTCACCATCTGTCCATCCCCTCCTTTTGTTTTACCACTGCTCTAGGTGCGGACTCGAACAGTGAGTGCAGCTCGGGGAGCGGGGTTCTCCTCTCGGACAGCAGAGAGTCTTCCCTGGCAGCGCCCTCGGTCCGCTCCGTGCCTACCCAGGATCAAGGGGAAAGAGACTACAGAGGGAGAAGCTCCGGGGGAACCTCGTTTAAAGGGCTGCACTGGGAGCAGACTGGTGGACAGCAGGCAGAGAGAGAGGAGCAGCCTCATGGAGACTCCAACCAGAAGGGCCTGGAGGCTCCCACCCAGGAGTGGTGGGGTGTTGTAGAAGAGGAGTAAAAGTTCAGTGAGACATAATAGATGAGAATGAGAGAATAAAAGATTGAAAATTAAGATGTCGGGGAGGAGAAATTATAAAAGCGTGACTCACTTTGTGTGGGGAAATATTAAGGGATACGGCAGGTGATATTCTATCATTTTCTGATTGTGAACAAATCCAATGAAAAGGCCAAAATCAACAATGCATTTCTCAGTACTTTTAGACTTCCCTACTGCCCAAGCCCATTTAACAGGTCCTGAATATAATGCCTATTGTGTCATTTTAAAGAAGGTTAAATAATTTCATAAAACAGCTGTGTGATGTAGTTTTTAAAAAATATTATTTAAACCAGAGCACATAGTGAATTTGTTGGGGGATATTTTTATTAGAATAACCCACATTCACATTCATTGTATTGAAGGAAAATATAAGCCAGTTTAACACGGAGGCTCACTGATGTGATTTTAATGCTTATTACAAAGGAATATCCCATATCAGGCTTTGGCTGCATAGGATCCGTTCATTTTGGTCTTTTCATGTCTTGTCTTGTTGACAATAAGAAAAATATGGAATATAACCTGAGTTAATCTCTGCACAATTTTTAAGTGAAAGTATTAAAATCAGTGTGCTTGAAATATGCAGAATGTATTCAGGTAGCCTGAGTTTCTTGAAATATTTTTTACATAAGTGATGATTTTTGTCACAATGCTGCAAGATGAACTGAGTATTTGTACGCCAAAGTATTTTACTTGAATGTTTATCAATACTTGATATCTATTGCTGTTTTCAGAAGAATACAGTTCTGATTGTATTTTTCTGAAGTTAACCACACACTTGCATGTCTAACAAGATTTGTTTTTGTTAGAGAATTGCTATGCAAACATACATGTTCATTTCAAAGATAACTGTTAACTCTTTTAAAGCTAATTTGGCTGATTACAGTAATACATGACATAAGGTGTACTGTTTCTTTTTTAAGTTTTGTGATTGACTGAATATTTATGTTCCTTGTTAAAAGTTCTTAACAGGCTGTCTGTTGACATAGCTCTGTTGGTAATATGTGTGTTTTTACTGTAAAATCCACTTCATTTCCAAAAAGAAAGGTGTGACTGTTTACCTTCTTCCTGTAGTCCTCCTTACCACCTTTGAAATTGAGGACATGATTATGGTGAGAGTGCAGCCCGCTGCCATGATCAGTCAAGGAGAAAGATGACAAGACAAGTGGGCTCGCCATTAATATTCATTTCACTATTACTGAAAGCAAGGCTCTGGGACTGTGCCTTGTATTTACAGTCACTCTACATCTGGACTCTAGCATCCTCAAATTATCCTCACACATCCACTCCCAGCGCCTTCATTTTCTGTTTAGCCGTCACATTCTTTCTCAGCCTTTCTCCCATCTGCTGTCTCTTTGCACAGGCTAATTTCTGTTTGTTTGTTGTTGTTGTTTTTTTTTTTGTCTCTTTTTGTTATTTTCTCTTTCCCTCTGAAATAAATATGGCAGCTGCAGCCAGCCTGAAAGACCACCTAATGACCCGCAGCCTCTAATGTATGTCCAGTCATATCCATATCCTTTATCTTCCAACAAAAACAGACATCACACCGAGATCCCCACAGCAAGCCGTGCTCACTTGGAGGGCGCAGGCAGCTCAAAGGGGTGTGCATGTGTGTAACCAAGTGAGAGAAAAGCCACATATGCCTGTTTCAACTCGATAGCCTTTGCATATCCTGAGTTAAAATGTATGATTCTCCAGATTATTTATTTATTTTGACAGAAATGAGTAATAACTGAAGACAAAGGCTTGCCTATCCTTCACTTCCCTGTTCTGCTTTTGAAAAAAATAAGGCTTTCCTTTTATATAACAGTGGCAATATACTGTTATATAAAACTGATGAACTCGATCACCAGCTCCTCCGGCCCGCATGTGAATGATTCGATTGGATTAGATCCTGATGAGCAGGTTGGCACTTTGCTCAGAAAAACCAGAAACCTGCATCAGCTTGTGATCGTGTGTGTGAACGGCATGTAGTGTAAAGTGCCTTGAGTGGTCTAAAGACTAAAAAGGCACTATATAAGTGAAGTCCATTTACCATTTACCGTAATACAAAATAAAGACATTCACGTAAATACATTCATTCAGCTTCACAAAAGCACGTGTGCGGTTCTTCTGTGCTTCAATCCACAACCTGTTTTAAGTGGAAGCTTTACTGACTTGTGTGGATACCTGGAGCAAATCTTGGACATAGGCACAACCATGTCCAACCATTTCACACAACCAAGTTATCCAAGTAATCCAGTAAAACCTACTTGTTGGAGCAGACTTCAGCAGCACATTGCTCGAGGCAGGCAGCTACAGTTTTAGTTTTTTGTCTTTTCTGACTTGCATTTTTTGACATGCCAGCACGCTCTCTGCAGAAAACCAATTTTGCATTCATGTAGCTCTTCCTCTGCCTTAACTGTTCATTAGAGCGATGTTTCTTGACAATCGCTTGTTAAACTCCTGTATGTTCTGACTCCGTGGGAACATGGAAATGTTAACAAGACACAAACAAACCTTGCTTGTTAGATCACTCATTCATTAATTTACTCTGAATTGGAGTTGCCTCAGATACCTAATTGGCAGAGTGCTGAGCTTTTGCTTGACAACTGCTCCGCAAATAAGATGATCTATAGTGGGTGTTTACATTTTTAATCTAAATGCTGATTGCTTTAAAGATGGGGTTAAAGTCCCAGAGGATAAAGTTAAATGAGATGGATGAGCTTTGAGACTAAGAGTGAAGCCCTGCGATGCTTTCCGTGTGTTTAATTATAAAACCTCTCAGGGAGCAGTGGGTGTACCCCTCTCATTCCTATGCATACACATGTGGTAGTGACTTGCTGAATCTATGCTGATCTGTGAAATATTTGTACACTGTTGTTTACTTTGCATACAGGCGGGGTGTAGGGAATCTTACTTAAATATTGCATCATTGGTGTGACAGTGATGATCTCAGACACTCAGTGGGTAAATTCTCTGGGCTGGCCATTGGTGCCTTTGGAGCTGTTAGGGATACTGCTTCATGTCTATGGGTATTTAAAGGGGTAATTCCAGTTTATTACAACTTGTTTCTTATTTGCATAGTATGGGACCACAGTTCTTGTTGTCAGTAATGATAATAAGAAGAAGTCCAACAGGTCAGAAAACAAGCAGTCAGACAATCAGAGCCTCAAGTTAGGCAAACTTCTTTAGCATGACAGGCAAATGGAAAAATTGTCACCCAGACTCCTCCTATAAGGCTTTGCTTGCTGATTATCTGACCGTTAGAGTTTCATGTCACATTGTGGCCATTCTGCTGTATTTTCAGCAATTAATTTAGTGTGTACAGTGTATTCCAATCGAAATAATGGCCCAAAGTGTGAGAAAAAGAACCAAGTTGTAATAAAACAGGATTATCCCTTAAGCAAAGATGAGCTGTGGAAATGGGAAAGTTAAAGCTGTGCTGTGACCTTCTAGTTACAGGATGGTCTCTAGCCATTAAGCAATTGTGTTGCTTAAAGGGGCAGTTCACGCTCATTAAAACAAACTAACAAAAACATGCCAATTAAATTAAGTTAGTGTTCCTCAACCTAGAAAAAATAAATAAGGAAAACGTAACAGCATAACGTCTTTCCAAAAGCAATGTTCAAGTTAGTCAGGAAACTCTGCAGACCTTAAAAAAACTGTCTATTTCTTTGGTAGAAAACAATATAGTTCCAATAAAAGCTGTTTGCAGTGAGGTTTGTTGATTTAATTTACTACTTTCAAGTAAACTTTTTAGTGCTCTGAGCACCACAAACCAAATTCCATTCACTTCCATTATATTGATGGCAGCAGAAAAATATCTTCAAGGCTAGATTTCACGAGTATCAAATAAGAAAATATGATTTTTATGATTTGGGTCAACTGACTCTTTATTAGTTAATTTTGTTGAAACCAAACCTGAATTCCAAACCTTCTGATCTGCAGTAGATCTTGCACAGGGAATATAAAGGTCTGTGGGTACCTGAAAATGATGGCACCCTGATCAGAAGAGATTTGTGTCTTCTTCTTGTCTCTTCTTCATCTTTGTACTGTAGACATGTTTGGGTGGTGTGTTTTTTTTTTACAAGACCATGCATCATTCTTGTGAATATCAACAAAAACAGAAACACCACAGAGAGAAACAAAATTGTGGATTTTGGAGTGATTGTTTTGTCATCATTCATTTACTCTGGATTATCAGAGAGCCACAACAAGAGCAGCAGTCAGGCTGATGGCACTGACCACTGGCTAGGAAGGCTTTGTTTCGGTCCTCTATAATTTCACTCGACATTAATTGGCATGTTCCTATCTAAACTCTGCATTCCACCCACATGCCCTCAACTATTGTAATGTAAACTACAATTCTATTTCAGGAGAAAATTGGTCCCTTTGTGTTTGCTGAGGGAATTATGCAACAAGCAGGACCCGCTCGTCATTTTAATTGCCACTGTACACAGAAAAAAGTTTTTCTCCAACCCCTAACTGCAAGGTAGCTATTGTTAGTCTGGAAAGGAAACATTTGAATGGTGGTTTGAATGGTGGTGAGATGTGTTCTCTCTCTCTCTCTCTCTCTCTCTCTGTGTGTGTGTGTGTGTGTGTGGGGGGGAGGGTGAGAAGAAGGTAGTGGTGGTGGTGGGGAGAGGTGGAAGTGCATGTGTGAAGGTGACAGAAACTGAATGATCTTCATGTTGCTTCCTGAATATCTCTGGTTTTAATTGTGGCTGGTCGTGCAGCAGGGCTCTGACAAGAAAAAAACCCCCAGACTGGTGCAGCAGACCTTTTCTGCACTCCTCGCTAATTATACAACAGGAATGTTGCTGATGTAATATTGTTTTCAATGAGGACAGCTTCCTTGCATGAAGTGGTGTCTCTGCAGAATGCTTCTTTACAGGGCAGCATGTAGTAGAGTTAACCTTAATTACCAGTGAGACTCTGAAGGTTTCCACTGCTGGATGGCTTATAAACAGTTGATAGGGTAGCACATAGTTAGGGTCATATACATACATATATATATCTATATATCTATATATATATATATATATGTGTGTGTGTGTGTACATATATATATATATATATAATATTTGTATTAATACAAGTTTATTTGTAACAACACAACATATGAGGACAAATAATATATTAAACCTTGACTCTGTCTCCATTCTATCTACATATGAGGAGCTGCATATTACATGATGTGAGCTATTCTGTTTGTGTGTGTGTGTGTGGGGGGGGGGGGGCACTGTCGCCTTTTCAGTGGAAAACAACAACGTGCCTCTTTAGTTTGTGAAGTGCTATGCCACTCATCTGGAGTGTGATTCAGTTTTAATGAGATGGAGGTGAATGAGGAGCTGGCCAACCTTCATAGATGAAAACCAAAAGAGAGAGAGAGAGAGAGAGAGAGAGAGAGGAATAAAGTTGATGCTCATTTCTCTTTTTCATCATCGTTCTAAATTTATCTGCTGCAGCACCTTGTAGAGTCTGTTTGGATTTTTTCATTGTATTTTTGTCTTTTTTGGGGGGTGGAGGGGAAATGGTTGGTGGTGTGGGGGTTTATCATTAAAAGTTAGATAGACACCATTCACGCTCAGCTCCGCGGGGAACGCGGCGGATGTGTCACTTAAAAAAAAAGACCTGTGAGAAGTTGGAAACAGGATTCGGGATTGTGATTAACGCACTTTCGTCACTGTCTGCACCCTCCACTCCTGCACACTAAACAGCACATATTATTAGTGGGTTGTTTTTTTTTCTTTAAAGATAGATTTCATTAGTTGCGTCTCTCCTGCCTCGGTGCTGTAACTCGCCGGGCTGCCTGGCGAACAGACGCTCTGTGAGCAGGCAGGTCTGTGGGAGCGCAGCGTGCTTCATTAGAGGCGGCGGAGCTGCGCGGAGCGGCCGCAAGATCCGACGCTCTCTGCGCGCAGGACTCCTCGGCTCGCCCTCGCTTTTCAAGTTGATTTGCTGAACTTTTCCGACGAGGCGCGGGGCAGAAACGGGAAATGTGATCCAAAAAGAAAAAAAAAAAACAGACACAAAAGATGTGATTCCAAGTGATTTGTAGATTCACAGGAGCACCCTTCGAGCGCCTTCGCAGGTGGACGCAGGCAGGCTGTAGGTCACGCCGCAGGCTTGCGCGCACTCGGGGAGGCACAAGTTGGAGAGCGCCGGGAAGGGAGTTTGCCACCACAGTGGTTCACTTCAGAACCAAGGACAGATCCGAGAACCGCTGGCCGGCTGGCAAACACGCTCAAAGTGAAGAACATCTGGACTCCGCTCGTCACGTGCAGCTCCTCTCTCTCTCTCTCTCTCTCTCTCTGTCTGTGCGTGTGTGTGTGTGTGTGTGTGTGCGGTGTGTGCTGGTGCATGATGAGAGAGACCTGCAGTTTTATCCTCCAAGATACATCCCGAGCTGCGACCAGGTAGGAAACGATCACTTAGCTCCTCTGATTTCCGCATGATAGAGGGGTTTTGTGTGCATGTTCCTTTGCCTTTTTAATTGTTTTTTTTTTTAGCCTCATAAGATTCAATCACGTATCCCACACCCTCAATTTAAAACCCATTGTTATGATCAGTTGACCACAGAGCGACGTTTCCTTCCTTCTCTTTTCTGCGCTTGAGTCCCACATGGCACAGCGCGCTGTCCGAACGGGATCCGAACTTGATCCTGACGGGCTGTGCAACTTTATCACTGGACCGCGCGTACGCTGGATAATCTCCGGATGAGCACGCAAAGTTGTTCCCAAACCTGACCCGAGAGGAGACCACCCAGCGCAGCCCCGATTTTCTCCACCAGAAATTGCATAATCCAATACCAATCAGCGCCCTAAACAATGTAGCAGCTCTCCTGCTGCGAGCATAATTGGGTTGTTTTCACTTTGCCAGGTTCATGACAGTATGTGCACGGTGGAAAACATTAGAAGCAAAACTGATCTGGCGTAGGGCAAATCCACGTTGTTGTCACTGGATCAGACAGGATGTGATGAAGGATGGCAGTGATGGATTGATCACTGTAATGCCAACACCATGTCTCCATGTTATGGCCATTAGATGATGGGCACCAGTCAGTGAACAACCTGTTGTAGGTAGAGTGAGCCCTCATACCTGCACTTTGCCTCCCAGTCCCAGTGCTGCCTGGGTGAGACCTGGGTTTTCCAGGTGAGATATTAACACTAAAGAAATCCTGTGTTGTTTTTTGAGGGCCAAATGGGCTGCCAACCAGATCCCCCTGCGCTATTTTGGCGAAATGATGTGCTTGATCTATGCTCAAATTCACAATCAGCTGGCTGTCGCAGTGGCATCCTAATTCCTTCAGCTGACAAGTCCAGGTGGAGGGATAAACTGTGTCCCCACTGGAGATTATATAATGATGGAAATCATTAGCAGGAGATGTGGTAGCTGCAGCCTTTTTCTTCTTTTTCTGTATTTCATTAGCTGTTGCTTTGCTTTGAACAGCTAGTTTCAGCCCTTTAGAGGATCATCAAAGGTCATAATGTTAAATCGTACAGGTAATTTGTCTTGTGTCTTCTCACAGAGCAGCTTTGTTCCCAAGGAGGATGTGAGAATCTGTTGTTCTGCGGAATAATGAACACAAAAAAATACTACTGCCATAAATTATCACCCTCTCAGTGTGGGTCACGTAAACATTGGAAAGCAATATTTTAAATAAATTTCAAGACAAGTGCTGTGTTTAGGCTGTTATTCCTTGACGGGCTTAATGATTCACGTGTAGTGGATTAGACACCGAATTAAATGTCATGTCATGTACATTCAAGTGTAAAACAAAAGGCTATGTGCCTTGTACAAACCTGGAAGCACAGTCTAAAAGCTGGAGGTGATGTTACTGAAAGGATCATAAAAAAAAACAACATTATACATTGTACTATTAAATAGCACATTGAATTGACTTATTTTGCATGATCAGTGTGACTCTTTTCAGCAATCACAAACAGGTGTTTAGTCCTTCATGCCCCATACAATCTCTACAGCTCATTTTCCAGACATGAATATTGTATTTCTCCATAGATACATGTGCATTGTGTGTGTATATGTGCCAATCACCATCAGTGCTGAAAGCGACTCTGCACTGAGTCATACATTACACATTAGCTATATTTGGATAGGACAATAAAGAATGGTGTTCTCAAACCATCTTTATGCTAATGTTGGCAAAATCCTCTCTGTCCCGGGCGGGAGCAGTAATGTATTAGCTGATGGTTCAAAGCTGAGTAAAGCACGCTGCCTTTTCTTTTTGAACTTGCCTTTCAGAGGGAATATCGAGCTCAGACATCTGGGGAGCGGGTGACTCTCTCAGCTGTCGAGTGCGAGCATGACAGCCACTTCCACATCAAGATGGGTTTTAATGATGTGATCGAGGCCCGATAGGAGCTGCTTTACAACTAATCAGATGCAAGCTGGTAACGCTGCTTCCATTTAATAAGTGTTTCAAACAGTGGTGGGGAATATCGTTTTGATTTCACTGTGTTTCACGTCCACTTCAGGCTCTCCAGCATTTACTTGCACTTTGCAAAGGTTTTGAGCGGCTTATCTGGACCTCCAGCCTCACTTTGGCCTAGTTTGCACTGGTCTGCCTAATTGGCTGTTCCTTATTGCGCCATTAATTCATACTGTGACCTAGACTTTGCAACCAGAAACCCCCCATCTGCTCCAGCAGGCAACGCAGAGGAGCAATTAGACTCTTAATGCTGAACTCTTCGAGTTACTTTCTCACCTTGGTTCTAATAATAGGGCAAATACGACGCAGCGACGCCAAACACCTGTACCTACTGTCCAGCACGCACAGCAGGTCTGAGGCAGATTTTACATTACGGCTTCACACATCACAACATGTGATCCTCTACACTGGATGGAGGATACCAGATTCATCAATGTACCATAAGGTTTCCCACCCACAACCTGATGTAATATTTATCAGGGGAGAAATACAGCATTCATTACACTCGTTGGTCCACATTCTCCCTGTTGTTTGTTGCTTGCATTGCTCCTGGGATGTCAGAGGATATTCTTCAAATGTCCCTGCAAAAGTGTGCTTATAGACACACACACACACACACACACACACACACACACCAGATGAACCTATCTCGGTGTAGCTGCAGGAGCTGGTGTTTTTGTAACCAACCCCTGCATACCCCACTGTGGGGTGTTTCTGCCTCTGTGAGCACAGGGAACAGGACACACTCAGATTGAATAAGTGGCTGTTAAGAGATCTACTAATAATAGAACTGGTAATACATTTGGGTCTACAAAGTGCCACATTTTTTTAAATGTAATGTTACAATGTCAGTAACAACACTGTGTCACAGAAAAGACACTAATAAGCTCCCCACTGCTTTTTAATGGAGAGGGGAGCGGCAGCACATGGACTAGTCTGAACTCCAGCCAAGCTCGGTGGGTTTACCAGCATGGCTTCTCAAATCTGAACTTAAATTTTAAAAAATGTGTCATCCGTGCGTCCCTCTGACTTTCAAATAATGTGTAATACTGCCAATGTTATTCTTTGATAAAGATATGTTAATAATAGTCCTGAAAAGATAGCAAGTTATGAGTGATTAAAAGTCCATCGTCTCTATGTAAAGACTGCTTCAATCAATCTGTTTGTTGAACTTGTGTGTGTGTGTGTGTGTGTGTGTGTGTGTGTTGATGATGATGTGAAGAATGACTGTGTTTGAAAGAAACAGGATTGGTTCCTTCTACCTGAAAGTGCTGTGATTGAACCAGCCCACCTCCCTAATCAGACATCATAACAACCCCTGGTGAGACCTAAACCTGTAACCTCGACATGGTGTGAATCTATATTAGCATACATGTCTCACTGCCCACTTCCCTGCAGTCCAACCCTTATTTTTTACCCACCATGTTTCCATGGCAACCCCAGATATTGAGGAGAACCACCAATCTATGTGATATCTTGGTTGTAAGCTTGGAAATTACGCTTCACTTGAGAGGTGCCTTTAATATCTATAAGTGTTTGATGTGGTCACTCGGCAGAGGTAAAACTGAGTTTTCAGTCTTTCAGATAAAACTGCAGTTATTATATTTCACAAAGGAGTCCCTGAGAGCCCAGCTGAAATCAGCTCTACTTGTGTTTCACTTCAAAAAGTAACTCATTAGATTCGTAGCCCGATTTCAGCCTCCTGACAAAACAGTCTTGGGTTCAGACTGTCTAATAATAGCATTATTTTTCTGTAGCATTTCTGTAGATTGCATTAAGCTGAGGGAAAAAAAGAAGCTCTGTCCAAAATTGATAAAACAAACTGTAAAGAAAGTTTAAAGTCATATTTATGCCTTGGTGTTACTGTTTCATATCTTTGAATAACCCTGTGGGTGAAAAGCTGAAAGAGTATAATGGTTTAAAAGAAAATCAGTTACAAAAAAGCAAAAAACCAAAAGCTCAATAATGTGTTGATAAAAAGCATTTTAGTCAGTGCTGTTTAATTTTCATCAATTTGATTCTGATTGATAGATAAATGAACAGATTATAGTAAAATAGACTTTATGCTTAACCTTATGATTAACTGGGTAATTCATTTTTCTTTCTTTCATTCACTCAGGAAATATCAAACATGCTGCACACACTGAGAGAAGACTTGAAAGTGATCCTCATCCAGACCCTGTGAACCTCTCCTCCTCTCTGCTTCAACCAGCTGAACCCTGCTACCTGGTCCTGCCATGCTGAGTGCATTGCTCTGCCCCAGGTCGCTGGCCAATTCTGCCCATTATTTGCCTCTGCACATGCTCCTGCTGGAGCTGCTGATACTAGGAGTCCTGCCCAGCATCTCCAGATTACCACCAGCAGCCAAGCGCGAGATCATCTTGGACGGGGACCTGGTGATCGGCGGCCTGTTCCCGGTCCACCACAAAGGTGATGGGACGGAGGACTGTGGTAAGATCAACGAGGAGCGAGGCATCCAGAGGCTGGAGGCCATGTTGCTGGCACTTGATGAGATTAACTCCAGCGATCGCATCCTTCCCGGGCTCCAACTGGGGGCCCACATCCTGGACACCTGCTCGAAGGACACGTATGCTCTGGAGCAGTCTCTAGATTTCGTCAGGGCCTCCCTCACTAAGGTGCATGACCCTGGCTTCATCTGCCCAGACGGCTCCAGGCCCATCCAAAACGAGGTTCCACTGGCCATCTCCGGGGTCATCGGAGGATCCTACAGTGATGTTTCTATTCAGGTAAATGAACAAATTCATCTATCTCACAAGTTCAGTGTTTCGGTTCTGTTTGCATGCATGTGGAGTAACATATGCAGCACTGCAGTGCTACCTTAATCACAAAATGGAATATTGGACACATCCCAGTGTTCACATATGTGATATTAAGTTAAGAATAAAGGAGCAATGCTAATATTGGAATTCAAGTTTTGCAAGCAGCACAGGTTAAGGAAGCGAAAGTCATGCTAATGAGAGCTGTGTTTCTCAGCTCACTTTTTCTCTTATGTCCATACCGGATGATTCCTCACCTCACAGCTTACATCCAATGCCAACCTTCAGTGCCAACACAGGGAACAGAGTACACTTCATTTTAAAAGGTGCTGGTGGATGGGTGTTAAACTCACCTGACTTGCGTGTAGGAAGGCGTTTAACTATGATCTTTCCTTGATAGTAGCCCAGTGTTTTAGTTGACCAGTTGTTTTAGTTGCCTAACCATAACTCTGTCATGTTTTATTTGCAATAACCACGACCTTTCCCTCATCTTAACCAGAGCAGTGAATGTAATCCTGGTTTCTACAGGATCATCCAATGCTCACGTTCTTATCTAGCAATAGGGCTCGAATTTCTTTGTTTTAATTTAGTTACTATAGGTGGACATCCTATTCCTGTTTCATTTATAACCTACTCACCAAACCAATGCAAATATTTCAGTGAGACACAGTAAATCATTAAATCATTCCAGTCGCTCGCTCATTCATTCATTCAGTGTTTCATTCGGATGCTTGGATATGGATAAACTTGCTTTTGAATCTGCATACAGACTCACTCACTTACACCTCGCACTCACTCCCACAAATACTGATAATTACCGAAAATGCCATTGCAAGATTTTTCCTCGGCCAGAATGAGAATCCACCTGGGATGATTCTGTTTGAAGCATCAACATTCACAGAGACATCCATCACTTTGTCAGAGACTTAATTTCCTCCTTGCAAATAAAACTGACCTTTCACACACGTATGAAAGGTTGCCAGAGGCAATGCATCTGAGCATAATTAATTAATTCTGATTGCCCCCACACGCCATAATTACCATGATGCGCTGGGTGTTAGTGAGTGTGTAGGTATAATTTGAGCACATTTTCCATTAACTTCAGCTCACAACACATTTATCACACACACACACACACACACACACACACACACACACACAAACTGATTAAGCTCTATCTTTTTATTTGAAGGATCAGAAAACTATACACTCATAAAGATAACTTTTATTAGCAGCATAGGGCGTGGCCACATCTAATGCTTTAGTTACAGAGACTTCCCTTCATTTTAATGTTTTATATGGTTTTACCTGTAGCAGTTGGTTGACTGGTTGTTTTCTATTTTAGCTGATGGACATTTATTGACTACAAAACACATTATTCCATCTTAACTGAAAAGATTTTAAGGCGATATACTAGATCTTGCAAAAACGCCATTATTATTTTGTCTAATATATCTGAACCGCGAAAGAGAGCTATTATATTGTCATATTTTGGTAGCTTCTTAGTTTTGTGACAAATTAGTATGAATTGGTATAAACTGTTATGTTTATGAAGTACAGTGATGATGTTTTGTCTCCCCAAAGGTTTTCACTTTCACAAAACATTATGTAGTATGTGATAGTGCTTCACATCTAGCTCCAATGAAACTGCTTTTGCCAATGTCTCTGGCCCTGCTCTTCAACTTCAACAGTATTTTCACCAGTCGTAATCTTACTGAGGGACACTTCAGAGTGGCTGGTTTGTATGGTACAATTTTATCACATTAAAAAGTTGGTGAAACTGCAAGGATTTCCTGCTTTGTGCTTTAACAGCACTTGAAAAAAATCCTCCAATGGCTCAATCTACCCCACATCTAGACAGATCTTCTCTTCTAAAATAACCCTTTGTAATAACACAAAGGATATCAAGTTCTTTATTTTGGCAAACATTTGTGATGGGAAACATGTCCCTGCATTGAAAAAGTTGAAGCTGGTAAAAACATGCTGGTGTGCACATACAGTGTGACTAATGGTGGAAATTTCCACACATAACATGCACCAAGCATCACATGAATATTTTATATTACACCTGATGAATATCAGGTGTAATGAATATGCAGCAGTATTTACACAGTCTAATCAGTGTACATGCTACTATATGAAGATAACATTGTAAGCCATGAGCATGTGCTGCTGAGTGTTCACTTAATGAATGCATTTCAAATTACTCAGTTTTAGATAATATGAAACAAATGTAGATAAATGATGAAAGAGAAGCTGATCACAATAAAATCAAATAGAAGACTGTATTGTTCAAAATCCACAGATGCATACATTTCTACCTGTTATTTCTGCACATTTACAATGCCAGACCCACAGTGTCCTTGTACCATACTAATGCTGGAATGCTACTAATTAATCAGACAGTTTATATTTGTTAATCAATTGTTGTGAAATGTTTTAAGCTTAAGTAGCTACAATATTTCACCCATTCACTGGATCTCAAACATACCCATTTTTCACATATACTGTATGTCCTTCATTGGTGGATACCACTCTACCTATGCATCTGCCTATATAAATATGTATTGTATATATATATATATATATATATATATATATATATATATATATATATATATATATATATATATATATATATTACATATATTAATCTAGAGTCCAGTTAGTGACAGTTAGTGTGTAAAGATGGAAAAACATGTCCAAAACTAAAAAAAAAAATGTTTATCAGTCCCATAAAGGTTAGTATTTCGCATGTTTTATTTTGTTTGCTTGTTTGCATCCAAACAAACAAAAGGTTGAAGCAAGTTTTGGTGTTACTGAGTGCTGTGGCCTCGTCGAGCTTTAGTTAACAATCTCCTGGCTGTAGCTAGATATGAACAGATATACATAATATAATATAAAAGTGATACCGCTCTTCCCAACTAATGCCGAACTACTCCTGTGAACTACTTTTCAATCCTTCCACGTCGTGTTTTTCCTCATCCATTTTAGTTCCTTGTTAAAGTGTATATGGAGAGATTTCAAACCAAATCATTTATAAATCTCATGGTTCTCCCTTTTGAGCGTGAAAATGGCATTTTTATTTGATTCATAACACCCCACATCTCCATATGGTGAGTAGTATATGGAGGACACTGATTGCCTGAATAAGTTGAGTGCTGCAGCCTTTTTGACTGGGATTCCCATGTTAATGTCTGCTGGACAATGTCAGAATACGATCCAGCCTCAGTGAAGTTTGCCAGGAGTCTGCAGTGATGAATGCTTCATGTCAGCGTGTTGAGAACAAACGCAGAGTCAGACAGACCGGGCTGAGAATGTCCACCACATCATGTTGAATCATTTAATGCCACCATTAAACACGGTGCTCCTTTGTTCAGAAAGAAGTGCATGATATAGATCTTCTTCTGCTAATGATGTTGATGATGCTTGGCAAAAGAACAGCATGTTTTTAAGAGGCGTGAAAGGGACTCTGTGTGTGTGTGTGTGTCTCCCTGTGAATGAGTCTTCAGGGACCACACAGTCGCAAAATAAAGATTTCAAAAAAGAAACCCACCGCTTTTGAATGTTTTTGTTGTATGAATTTGAATACATACCTCTACCGTCACTGTGCTCAACGGTCTCTTTGTCACTTCCCGGGAGCTATAATGAATCAGGCCCGTGAGAGCGGCGAGAAACCCGTGGTGGGATTTTTTTGAGAGGTCACTGATTTACACAATTCCCCATTTATCCCAGAGAAGCACTTTGTGGAGATGAAGAGTGTTAGAAAACTGGAGAGGACAAGTGCCAGGGACGCTCCCGGGGAACTTTGAGAGGGGCTGCCTTTCCCATCTGTGGGGTGCATCTCCATTGGCTGGCAGAGACGTGTCTACCTGCGTGTGGAGAGGAGGCTGACGCTGCCTGCAACAGGGGCCAAGGACAAGATGTGGGAAAGATGGTGGGAGACGAGCCAGTTTCTCCTCTGCCTCAAAAGGATTCTTTCATAATTAGGCTGGCAATATTTAGGAGGCTTTCATCATCTTCTTACACTTCCTGGTATATGTTGTTGTCCTACTTGTGTCTTTTCACTGTTTATTTTTTTTTAAAATAGTTTTAATTGCCATCTGGGATGCTGTATAGAAGCAACCATGAATGATGACACAGGCCCAACAGCCTACACATTTTACACTTTTGAATTTAACCAAACATTAACCACAAGGAGACAGAACGAAAAGAAAAAAACAGAACAATGAAATCATTCTGAACTATTCCCACACTCCTTACTGCAAAAACAACATTTGTATCTTCAAATTCACAAGCCACTGCACTTTCACAGTTACACACTAAAAAGGCTGAAATCTGCTCAGAGGCATAATAACAACTTTTGACTTCAACATGGAGTTTATGCAAATAACACTTAGCACAAATCCACACTGAGACTGTTGCGCTGGCCTTAAATAATTTCGCATGCATGCACACAAGGATGAAGAATCAACTAATTTAGTGGTAATCATCAAAGGGCTATTAAATCTTTGCAGCGCAGTTAAACAGCCCATCCCCTATAAATTAAACAGCACTACTGTGTCTCTCCTCAGACCATAGTTATTGAGAATTGAGAATCCTTAAAATCCAATATCCTAAAATTTGCACTCCAAAAACACCCACTGAATCCTTGAAGACCACTCAACAAACTCCGTCTTACCAGCACTGAAGCTGCTGGGAAGGTCCTCAATAATTTAAGGTTAGAATAGTTCATGTCTGCCTTGCCGTGTATTGATGTTCAATATTTTTGGTTTGCGGTAGTTTATTAAGTCTGTTGATGTGTTGTGCGGAGGAACTGGAGAGGGCTCTATCTTATTGTTTCCGTCTTTACCCAATGTGTCAGGTGAAAAATAACTTTGCTGTTAACTTCAAAAGGGTCTTGTTTATCGTGCGATATTATAGCACACTACTCCATTTCATCTCAAGACTGTTATTTTTGAGCTGGAAGTTTCAGCACATTCGGAGAAAAAAGCTCAGCTCCCTAATTAGCACATCAGAATATCATTCAAAGTGAAGTAAAACATTGTAATGACTGCAGGGTTGGTTTCAGTCAGGACCCACGCGGTCAATAACATTGCTAGCCAATCGATTTCCAGGTGCTCTTCTCCTTCATCTTGTCTGTCTTAGAGCCGTTGTTTTGTTTTTTTCACACGGTATCACAGGAATAAATTACCAGTCTTTGCTTTGGACCTGTGGCTTCAGCGGCGAATGGTGCTTAAGCTTGTGTGACAGGAGCACTGCACTCCAGTCTCAATAACGATAAAAATGACTGGACTTATCAAGTTTATTTCTTCACTGCTGGGGACCAAAGGTAATGTTTCATAGCTTTGAGCTAAGCAGATGAGAAAGAGCAACATTTTTCTCAGATTGTATCTTTGTGCTTGAGAGTGGTTCAAAAGGTCTCTCTTTCTGGTGAGCATTGTTTTGCTGGTGGGAGTAAAATAATAGATGTAAGTTTAATCTGAAGGATTGTCTCCTCCTGAAATAGCAGATGCGAGCAGATCACTGCATATTTCTTCCTGCTGCTGGTTCATTTATAAACGTACTATGCGCAAAATGTAACATACCTGTTTACATGTACAGCTGCTGCTTTAAATATTTTACCATTTAATCAGGCCTTTGTTTTACGTGTGCTTCTGTGTTTCTGTCTCTGTGTTTGCGTGTGTGTGGGCTCTTCAGGTGGGAGGGTGTCTGCAGATGCAGCACATATAAAGCACATTTCTTCACAAGTTTACATGTAAAGAAATGTGCTATAAATACCATGCCTTGCCTTGCATTTCCTTACCTAAAAACCTTGTTACCTTACCTAAAACTATGTTAACGGTATAGTAGCAGATACTCTAGTGCAGTCAGTGAACATTTTACTGATATGTTCAGTATCAGTATTTTTACAACATGCTTGACTTGACACAGTGGTTTTCAATCTTCTCATCTAAATCCTCCAAAGAAAGCAATCCAGTGCATTTCCCAAAATACTGAACCATTCCTTTAAACATCCTGAAGTTCTCAACACGTGAAAGTCATAACTGTTGGCATACCAATGGGCTACCATGCAAATGGAAGTCAAAAGTAGTAAATGACATGATGTAAAGGACGAGTACTATTCTCTCCCTTTCTCCTGTGCTCCAGGTTAGAATCAGCTGAGAACAAAACATTTCTATAAAGTTAATGGGGAAACATTTGTCTTCCTCCTTCCCCATAAAATTACACCTATGTACACCCTGTTTAAAACTTTGGGTGGGAGGATCCAACAAATTAAATATAAAATATAATCCTCATGAGCTGCAGGACAGATGGGTAGCTGATCCAGCAGATATATGATAAAATGGCACCAGCTATTGAACACTCGACACAGCTATCACTCTGATTTCCTTTTTCTGGCAGTGGCTATAAACAAGAAAATGCCAACATGAACTTGGAACCAAGAGATCAGTTGGCAAAAACAAATGCAAATGAACAAATGCATGAGAAGTGTGCCGCACTGCAAAGTTGTTGATCCAATTTCCAATTTGGAAGAATCAGCCTTGGATGGAGAGAGGCACTGCAATCACTGAGGAACTTTATACTTTGTGTTTTAGGTTTGCCTCAAAGTTTCGTAGAGAGCACAAACTAGATCCAATTGGATGAGCTCAGAAAATGCATATTTAGTATAAGATGTATGCGTTTGATGCTGCACAATCAACTGGGGCACAGTGGTGTTCTGCTGTTTCTCTCCACAGTTGACTACAGCCCGGATGTTTCCTTTGAGTGAATCAAAGTATAGACTGCTGCATACATCAAAATAATTCAAACCTGTCATTGTGTTTGACTACCATTTTTCTATTTCTTATGCCAAATAAGCATCATCATGTTCAAATGATTATAATCAATATGCTATTATGGATATATGACATGCCACCTGAAAGGTATGTATTTTAAGCTTTACTCAAAAAATCTTATTTATTATTAATGTATTTTAGCATCCAGGATAATACGTTTTGAACTGTATCAACAATTTTATTCTTTCCCCCCTTTACTGCTTGTGTTGTGAGATTTCCTGCCTTAGGAATAATTGCTCATCTTGAGCAATTGAACTAGATTATTCACAAATTGCACAAACGCAAGCTTGGCACAGATAATTTGTGCTACTGTTTGTACAACGTCTCTTTTGGAAATTAGATGGAAAGTACCGCACTGAGAAGAAAACATCATATTCACATAATAAACATTAGAAACAGATGCATTTGCTGAACTTTGTGCTTTGCCTCAGAATTCATTTAAAGCAACCAGATTCACTCATATAATCAATAAACACATTACCTCACAGCTTTGCATTCATCAAGTCATTACATGCATGCAGTATTATCTGTACTTTTTAAAATGTACCTGTGATTCACACTTGACATTTATTTATTGCAATAGTCACGTTTAAGTAGTATAATTCAAATACACTATACCAAACGTAGTAATCATGTGCATTATATCCATTATGGATAACATGCATTTCTCAACCTTTGGTGAATGTCTGGGCTGGAGCTCTGTGCATCTTGAAGTTACCCTACACGCCATCTACTGTATCTACTGTAGGGCGCAGCTTGACAGGGACCTCGAGGACATACAGATGGACTTTCCATGTTGAAAAAAATCATGACAGACACATGAGTAAGATGCTGCCCGTGTACCCGCTTTCTCATGTCATCCCTCAAAGCATGTTGTACAGCACTCATCATATAAAGCATTAACTTCAAACCCAGCAGAGCATGATTCTGAAGCCTATGATCTAAGGAGGTTGAGAAGGTTATTTGTGTGCAGTCTTTTTTTCCCGTAGCTGTTTACTGCAGCTGTAAACATTAAGCACATGTTATGTTTTTTTCACAGGCTTTTTGTCATGTAATGCATTTGGTGGTGGTGAGCTAAGGGACCTATTAAAAGGATTCTTATGGATGTTCTCCTGTCTTGTTGTCTTGTATTTAATAGTTTTAAGACAGCCCCTATACTTCCCTGAATGGTCTCTTCTCACTGTTCATCAGATAAACTGGATTATCATCACCATCATTGTTATTAACCTAGTGTTGATGACTTGAACTGAGATGAAACATTTCACCCTCAGCAGGTGAATATGAAACTGCCTTCTAGTGTCAAAGTATATGCATAAATCATTTGGTGAAGTGAAGGTTCAAGTATCCAAGTGAAGCAACAATAAAAAACCTCACATTTTTCAGATCTTTAATTACAGATTTTAAGTAATCCAAACTGAAGTAATTTATGTTGCATCTTTCAACAACAAGGACATTAAAAGTGCTTTGCACAAGACATAGAAAACATTAAGACAAGATATAAAAGAATTACGAGGCAATAAAAAAGATAAATAATATGAAATAATCTGCTATCTGAAAATATAGATGAAATAATACATTATAACTATTCCATTTCTTTACACTTTGTATAATAGAAATGCACAATTTATACCTAAAAAACATTCATAGACACAGCCCTAATTATAAAAATCCTTATAATCTTTATCTAATCCTAGTAAGGATGTAATTCAATGAATATATCCATTGAGTTTGTTTTTAGTATGAGGCTAGTCTTTTAGTCAACTTCTGCTAAACAAACCACTGAAAAGCATTTTTATTAACATGTATGTTATTTGTATAGTGGTATTCATTGTTGTATTAAATATGACGCGATCACTGCATTGGGTACAGAATATAATAGAGCCTCTTCTCTGTTAATGCCTGCTATACTGCAAAGAGACCCCTGGACAGTTTAGGTCTTTAGAAACAGTCAAGCGAAGGAGGCATACATTACTTCTACTTTATAAGGAAACATTACAGAAAACAATTACTGCTTCACTAATGAACCTCCTAAATAATAGAAGCAAAACAAGACTTTAACTGCGTGAAATAACTGCCATAATCACCATGATGTATTGGATATAACCTGTCATGTTAATGAGGTCATTTATCTAATTAATGCAATGATTTGCAATTATTTGTGTATACTTATCCTTACACAACAAATGGGGACTATTATATAAGATGTCTACATCCCAAAAAAGGTGTAATCTTAAAAATATTTCTATGTATATTTAATGTGAAAATATATGCAAGAAGGTGTCTTTAAATCAAATCAGGCCACATTATGCAAGGAGGCTGTGGTGTGAATGTGCCCCTGTTATGTATTATTTTTTAGATAGTATGGTCCAAGCTATATCACATTTGGGGACCACTTTTGGATTTTAAACCAGCGGGCCGTGAAGAGCCCCTAATTGGTGCCTCAAATTACTGCAGTTCAGATCCAAACAAGCTAAAGAGGTTTGTGTCTTCAGGGATGGGTTCATATTAGGGTAAAGTCAGCAGTTATATATATGTATTGGTTATGATTAAGGTTGGTGTAAGTGTAAGTAAATGGTGTCTGTCAAAGCACCTCACAAACTGCACCATCCATTGCAGTGGTGGGACTTATTTAAGAAATTAAATGTTCGTTCGGAGTTTTTCGAAGTCTCATGCAGTGAGTTAAATTTTACAGTATGGTTCCCCTGAGCACTGAGCACCATGGTTGTGTTCTTATCTGACTCGTTGATGGAGAGAGCGAGAGGGAAGCACCGCATGAGGACGAACAGACGGCTACTGTCACACACTCCAGTGCCGTCCTGAAAGGTGCGCTGTCAAGCTTCTCCAAGAATCTACTGATGAAGGCCAACTGCCTGTCTGCAAGAGGAAACTACCTTATTACCATGCAAGTGTGACTGACTGAATCAGTGTGGCTGCTCATGTTAGCCTGCTGTATGCAAAGTACTGTATATATCCCAGGCAACATGAATGAATCAGTACAAGTGGGGATCCAACCAGGGTTTCCATACATTAACAACGTAAATCACATCTCTCAGTGGGTAATTTGATGACACCACTGCCCTATATTCTACCAGAAACAGTGGAAGACTACTGGCGGTTGCAGTGCGCTTGTCCAAGTGCATCATATTTACTCCATTCAGCCCCTCAAGTGCGCACAGAGTGCCCGTGTTTTCTGCTGGCTCCTGTCTTTGGGGTGTTTTAGTTAAAGGAGGTTAAGCACACGCCCGCTCGCAGATCAGGGTTAATGTCAGTAATTTCTGAGGCAAGACAGAATACGTTTGCATCGTGTGTACAATGCCAAGTAGTGTCCTCTGTTTGTCCCATTCCCGTAATGTATGTTTACAAATGCTTCAAATGCTTTATATTAAGGCTGGCCACAACAATGGAAAGATGAATGTGTCTGGAGGAGAGGATTGTGCAATCAGAGAGAGGAATGTAAGAAAACTGTTGCAGGAAGTAAACAAGACGGGGAGTCTGTACAGCTCTGTGAGGTTGGGCTTTTATTGTGAGAACAGCAGTTATTCGAGCTAAATACTAACACCAACATGCTAAATAGCTCATAATAAAAAAAATGCTGATGTTTAACAGGTGTGATATTTACCATCTTACCATCTTAGTCTGACAGTTGTTTCATAATGTTCTTCTATTGCAATCAGGTTGTTATGTGTTTCTTGTTAGATAATGCTATGTGCAAAAAAAAAAAAAAAAAAAAACATGCGGACCTCGACTAAGATAAAGATTAGCGTTTAGTGTGATAGTTTGCTAACATTTGCAATTTTACACTTAACACAGTAGTACAGCAAGTACAGTTGCAGCTGATAAGAATCAGTAATAAAATTAAATTGACCTGATTGTGCTCAGGGGTTCACCAACAATATTACAATTCAAAACAAGGGGTACATGGATATATGCACGACATTTCATGGCAATCTATCCAGCAGTTTTTGAGATATTTAAGTCTGGACCAAAGCGATGGATCAGCCGACCAACCTTGCCACTCCTATGGCAATGCCACTAGCATGACCAAAAAAAAAAAGATTATTGAGGAACATGTTCGGGGCATGCACCACATGTGGAAAATAGTGCAGATACAGAATGTAACACTTAAGATTTATGATATCACAGAGAGGATTGATAGCTCTGTGTAAGTTCTTGTGGGTTGGAATGACTGAGCTGTAACAGAGAACGGTACTTTTAATAGGACTTAGTGTGAGTGTAAAAGGTTCCAATTAAATCTATGGGGATGCCATTGTTTGGGAAGCCTCCAGGCATACAATGATGCCTGAGGGAGGAGACAGTCATATTGAAGCTCATGGGTATTCACTAATCACCACTGTGTCTCACGAGGAATCCTGAAAATGACAAGTTTTCACCAGCTCTCTGTCATAGTTAGTTCTGTAATGCTGTGTGGGAAAATAATTGTCGTGATTTTTCTGTTACAACTCTGACACTATCATTTCAGCGGGCTCGTGTCCAACATGGATGCCTCGCTGTGTATTTGAGTAAAATATTATCATTATCATCCACTCCCCTGTTGAACTCAGCACCGCAAAACTATCATCTCCACAAGGAAATCAATATATCTGTCTGGGTTAGGCGGGCATCATAACATCTGGCATAGTCTGTCATGAGACTTGAATGACTTGACAGAATGGTTTTAACTTGAGAAAGCAGCAAAACACACTGATAGAATCCTTATCTCTGTACCATTGTTACTGTTGTTATCTGGCACTATCTGTGAGGGGATTTGTGGCACTTGCTGCTGGTGATGTGGATCCCTGACAGAGTAAACAGTTTGAGATAGAGGAACATTGAATTGTTGCTGTTTCCACTGCCAGTCTCCACTGCAGAGCTGAAGCACATCAGACAGCAGCTCTGCCCTTTAATGGCTCCACTTCACCTAAAGACCAGATGGATATCTAGAAGTTAAGAAACAAAAAGTAAAATACTTGAGAGATTCGCAATGCAGCATTGCAGCATTTTATCAACTCAAAATTGTCAGCTATCTTAGGTGCCATTTAACCACAAGATTATTATTACATTGAGCAGTATTTATCCTCAATGTTATGTGTTGCTTGTCAGCTGCACAAGCATCTGCAATGGAATCACTCTATATCTTGTCAAGTGGCTGTGATCAATATTTTTAGAATAACAATGGATGATATTGCTATCAAATGTGACAGGAGATGCTTCTAGTGATGAACCCGCAGATAATTATAACTCAACTCTGCCCCCTCAGCTCTACAATGTGTTACAATGTATTTCAGTAATGTTTGATTTCCAGACAGTAACTTAACTGTTTTAGCTCACTCTCACCACTCTGCTAAAGGGCCAGATATTTTGCCCAGAAGTTGGTGGAGACCAAAACAGAGCTAAAAGAGATGTATTTCTAAAAGAGATTTTCAGATTACCAAAAACACAATTTTGCATGGCTGCTGTTTGTATAAATAGGCAACTGTTTGCCAACAACTTCATATAAATGTAAAAAGTAATAATACGCCACATTAGTGTTGTGTTCACAGCTTGTTTCTGCTGTCCCCATGTGGCCAAGAATCAGTTATTGCACGTTTAGAGAACCTATGAGACTTGGAGTTTTTAAAAGACATCCTTGTTGAACTTTTTGAAATGCCAATGGAAGGAATCTTTGTAATCCAGCTGTAACATTATCACCAACAATAATTCATCTACGCCTATGACATTACCCAGTGCAATTTATAAAATAACCTGCAGCAAAATCCATCATTTTATTACAGCAGGCAACTATTTATGCATGTCATGTTTCCGTCATGGTTTGTGTCACTCTAAATTGGTTTCCAAGATAAAGACTATGCATGTATGAAATTAAGTTTTACAACCTTATAAGAAAACTAATAAAACATTTTTCTTATCTTTCTCCAGGTGGCCAACCTCCTGCGATTGTTCCAGATCCCTCAGATCAGCTATGCTTCCACCAGCTCAAAGCTCAGCGATAAGACCCGCTATGACTACTTCGCCCGCACTGTGCCCCCCGACTTCTACCAGGCCAAGGCCATGGCTGAGATCCTGCGTTACTTCAACTGGACCTATGTATCAACAGTAGCTTCAGAGGGCGACTATGGTGAAACTGGCATTGATGCTTTCCAGCAGGAGGCCCGCTCCCGCCAAATTTGCATCGCCACCTCAGCCAAAGTGAGCCGCTCCATGAACCGCCAGGGTTACGACAACGTGATCCGCTCCCTACAGCAGAAGTCCAATGCCAAGGTGGTCATCTTGTTCACCCGCAGCGAAGACGCCCGTGAGCTGCTGGTGGCCGCCACTCGCATGAATGTCACCTTCACCTGGGTAGCCAGTGACGGATGGGGAGCGCAGGAGAGTGTGGTGAGGGGCAGCGAGGCCGCAGCAGACAGGGCTTTCACCATCGAGCTGGCCTCCTACCCAATTAGAGAGTTTGAAGACTACTTCACCAAGCTGAACCCATACACCAACTCAAGGAACCCGTGGTTCAAAGAGTTCTGGGAGCACCGGTTTGGCTGTAGCCTCCAGGAACCTGGTTGCAGTGAACACAACTTACGAGATGGAACTTTTGAGCAGGAGTCCAAGATCATGTTTGTGGTAAATGCAGTCTATGCCATGGCCTATGCGCTGCACAATATGAGGCAGGCTGTATGCTCAAACACATCCAAGGTCTGTGATGCCATGAAACCAGGTAACGGCAAAAGGTTCTACAAGGAGTTCATCTTGAAGACCAAGTTCGAAGGTGAGCACAGCAATGAAAGAAAACGCTGACAAAATGTTTAGCTCAAACAAAAATGCTTGTAGTTATATGTGCCTTTTTCTTGTGAAATCATTTTTAAACAGCTTAGAATGGGATTAATTTCATTGTGAGTGTTTTAATGTTAAGCAACGGGGTTTGCAAATAATCATGCCACTGGATTAAGACTTCAAATGATTTCCTCTGCAGCACTGAAAAGGGCTTTGTAATTATTCAATTAGCAAACATAATTCATTAATTAGCATGGAGGAATCAGTGGGAGGTAAAACTATATAGAACATACTATTCTGAGAATATTGCATATTGACTGGATTAATGAATACTAGTAATAGTAATTATATGCAGTGATCTTTTTGATGTTTGATGATGCATTTAATGTTTTTAGCCATCAATGAAAATACTTGTAGTGTAGCATGTAATACAGTGTTACTTCTATACTGTACACTATCCTTCAGCAGCATGAGGGATGGTTTAGAGTAGTATATACACAAATTCACAGAACTCATTTAGAATAAAGAATTATGAATTTAGAATTTAGAATTAATTTAGAATTGTAATTGCCTTTTTATTTTCTATCATCCTTATTTTGAAACAATAAGAATGGATATGAGCCTTTAAAATCCTTTACAGGAGCTTTAAATCAGCACATGTGTATTTTTCCTTACAGCTCCGTTCAGACCTGCAGACACAGAGAACATGGTGCGCTTTGACTCTTTCGGCGACAGCATCAGCCGCTACAACATCTTTCATTATCACAAGGAAGACGGGAAGTTCGTCTACAAGAAGGTCGGCTACTGGGACCAGAACCTGACCCTGAACACCAGCCTGGTGCCGTGGCGTGGCCTTGGACCGCCCACCTCCCAGTGCAGCGACCCCTGCAGGAAGAACGAGGTGAAGAGTATGCAGCCTGGGGATGTGTGCTGCTGGATCTGTATCCCCTGCCAGCCCTACCAGTACCTGCAAGATGAGTTCACCTGTGCTGACTGCAGCTTCGGTCAGTGGCCCCTGGCCAACCTGACAGGCTGTTACGATCTGCCTGAAGAATACATCAGGTGGGAGGATGCCTGGGCCATTGGGCCTGTCACCATCTCCTGCCTTGGTATATTGTGTACTCTGTCAGTAGTGGGCCTGTTCTTCAAACACAATGAGACGCCTGTGGTTAAAGCAAGTGGACGTGAACTCTCCTACATCCTCTTGTTGGGAGTGCTGATGTGTTACCTCATGACCTTCATCTACATCGCCAAACCTTCCACTGCTGTTTGCACCCTACGCCGACTAGGCCTGGGCACCTCCTTTGCAGTCTGTTATTCTGCTCTTCTAACCAAGACCAACCGCATCGCTCGTATCTTCAGCGGGGTGAAGGATGGAGCCCAGAGGCCGCGTTTCATCAGCCCCGCCTCCCAGGTAGCAATATGTGGAGCTCTTATCTCCTGCCAGCTGCTGGTGGCTCTTATCTGGCTGCTGGTGGAGGTGCCAGGGGTTCGGAAAGAGGTGAGCCCGGAGAGGAGAGATGTGGTCACCCTCAAGTGCAACAGCAGGGACTCCAGCATGCTTATGTCACTCACCTACAACTGCATCCTCATCATCCTCTGCACTGTCTACGCCTTCAAGACCCGCAAGTGTCCCGAAAACTTCAATGAGGCCAAATTCATCGGGTTCACCATGTACACCACGTGCATCATCTGGCTCGCTTTCCAGCCCATCTTCTATGTCACTGCCAGCGACTACAGGGTAACTGTCTATGAAAATGATTTTTATAAAGTCAGTTGTGTATTTATCATTTATATTTCTGGAGATGTGTCACGCCCACTGTGGTGGAATAATGTAAACAAAGTCTATAAATGACTTTCCCTAGTTCATTCCTAAAGAAGAAGGTGTCACTTTCAGATTCCATTTGATCACCATCACCCAGACCCATGAAAGAGTGAGTTTTCTTTTCATGTGGGTTGAAGGATCTTTCAAGACAAGAACAAAGACTCTGGAGACAGATCAGGCTGGAAAATACAGATAGAAATAATTAATGGCAGTCAAACTGATTCATTGAATCACGGCATTACTAAATGCTTAATGACACATTTCAGGTGCAGAAGATGAATTCTGGAGATTTATTACGGTTTGTCGTTATTAGATACAAAGACTTAATCACAACTGGCCCTATATAGTGAGCTCCCCAAGCAGTATTATGACCTGTTGTAAAAATAAATGTAAGCAGGGACAATTATGTCACTGCCTCCCTAATAGTCAGAGGAAATATGACATATCTGCTGCCGAGTTGTCACAAGGGGATAAAGTTTTGCAGCCTTCACACAAATGGCTAAAGGCTACATTTAACCTGCCTAACACAAATGACAATGAATAAATGGGCTGGATAACTATTACTGGATTGAAACGCTACAACAGGCCAACTATTAGAATATACATTTTATTTTTCTCAAGTACAAAATGTATAGCTGCAAGGACGAATTAATGTGTTTCTTCATGCAGTGCAAAGTAAGACAAATAAGACAAAACAACAGGCATAAAACTGACAGACCATGTAAGTTATGAGTGTTGGTGCCTGAGGCATACTCAAGGGTACTGCCATAGCATTTGGTCAGGATGTGCAACAAGGCCTTTGTTGTGCAAACAGATGGGGGGAGGTCTAGGATCACACAAGCTCTGTATCATCATGAGGTACCTCAGGCTTTTCATGTCTGTGGTGATCAGCCTTCCTGGCACCCAAACGGTGAACAGAAAACCTTTACCTTCCCTGATCCCCAGCGGTATATATGAGACTGGCTGAATGTTGCAGCATACGAGGCTTCTTACTGGAGAGGCAGCGAACACAGTAATTGAAAGAATGAGAGGTTTGGCACTGCAACAGAGACCTTGATGCTTTGGTTCTGTGTGACACCAATAATAATGGCTGTGGGTTCAGTTGCCACATTTCAAATTAGGGTTGGATAGCACAGAAATATTCTAATGAGAGTCTAGCCTTGTTGCCCAGTGAATCATGATGAACTCAAGGTTTCACAGATGGATACAGATATTCTCCTCTGCTCAGAAAACTCCACACATCAAATCTCCTTTTCCTGTACATTGCGTTTGTCTCTATTAATCAAATGTCATCACTATAGAAATAGTCAATACCTGAAGTATGTGCACTACATACTGGTTAATTATAAATGCATTCTTATGTTCTTCTTCTTTTTCAAAAGATGAATTGCATTAAATTAAAATACTGAACCACAAAGAAAAGGAAGGTATGGAAGTAAATTTGCAGTACTATTCTTATTATAGCTATTGTAAACTGTGGGGGTGTCTTTTTAACAATTAAATTAATCATATAAATATAATGAAAGATTTAAAACACAATTGAATAAAGTAAAAAGTGGAACCTCATTGTCTATGCTGTCAGTTTTAAAGTAAGAACACCATGCTTTATAATTATTTGCTTAAAGAACTTTTAAATGGAAATAGCTGCTGGGAAGACATCTTTATGGCTGAAAGAGATAAGCAGCTGCAGACAAAAGACAAGTGAAGTAATATCACCCGCACTCTTGGTGGTGTTTTCACCAGTTATTTTTGTAGTCTAAAGCTTAAATGTGTGAGGACTTCTCATATTTCTGCGCCGTTGTTGTTGTGCTGTATGTTTAGGAGGGATTTCACTTCATGCTGTGGTTCTGCAAATAGAAGTTCCTGGACTGCAGGGGTAACCAGTGGGGTGGGAAGATATGGTGCTCAGGAAGATGACCCCAGCAGTCAGCTCACATTAGCAGCTGAAATATGACTAACAGGGCCCTGACTTTCCAGGACAGCCAGCTGTGCTTGTTCCACATTCTTCTCCTTGCCCTCATATTCATGCACATAAAGATGCACAATTAGAATTGCTAACGTTCCTAATTGAAACCTTCACACACATATACATAATTGAAAATGGAAATGTGACTGATAATGCAAGGATAATAAGGTATAAAACCCAAAAAAAGACATAAGGGCTTTTGTTTTTTTGCTTTTGATTTGACTGCAGGACACAGACACCTGGGCCAAATTTAGGACAAATTTGCAAGTTTTTGAATTACTTGAATACACTTATAAACTGCATGTGATCTGACAGCTGCGTTCATTGTTAAACCAAAAAGAAACATTTATTTGATGGCCATACATTTTTTAAGGTAGAAATAACAAACAAAACAAGTCACAAGACAAACCTCCATATTTAGACCAGGAGAGACCAACAACGTACCACTGATTATTCATTTATTTATTTGTATTACAGGATAACCATGTGTTATATTTTAGTGATTAGGAAATGGGAGAACATGGAAAGAAGGAGGAAGGACATGAAGACAATATGTGTCCCCCATCTTAAGCTCGGTGAGGTGAGAGAAGAAAGAGGAGAGGTGCTTTGTGTGCTGAAAGACAACAATATGATGAAGAGCACACGGGCTGTACCGTATATGTTGGACATGCAGGGTTGTGATTGTTGTAGATGTGGAGGGTTTTTTTGGAAAACAGAAAAATGAACAGACTGGTTAAATGATTCAGGGATCACAACAAAAGGGGGCAAGAGGGAATCCCATTTATTGGATGAAAGATTTGTAAGTAATAAGAGCAGGAAAAAAAAAAACGGTTTGTGAACTGCTTGGATCAAAGGCTGTAGTGAAGTAACAGGTGTGTGTGTGTGTGTGTGTGTGAAAGAGAGAGAGAGAGAGAGAGAGAGAGAGTGGAGTGCCAGGGCCAGGTGTCCTTTGAACAAACTTCATTAATGCTTTTGAAGACAAAAGGAGAAAATCTAAGTGCAGGTTGATATATTCATCTTCACCCTCACCTCTCTCTCTCTCTCTCTCTCTCTCTCTCTCTCTCTCTCACAGGTGCAGACCACCACCATGTGCATCTCCGTCAGTCTGAGCGGTTCGGTTGTCCTCGGCTGCCTCTTCGCCCCCAAGATTCACATCATCCTGTTTCAGCCGCAGAAAAATGTGGCCACGCTCAGAGTCACAGCCAACCGTTTCAGCGCCACAGTGTCTGCTTCTGCCTCCGCTCCGAGCTCCAGCTACTCTAAAGGTTCAAGTATCCACTATGTCTGCTACTCACTGCTCTGTGTAGTACTTCACGTACTGAAAGGCTGATAAACACCACCGCAGAGATATCTGCTGTTTTGGCTGCAACCTGATACCAAAAGTTTAGGTTTCCAAAATAGGATGTGAGTAATAACAGTGCAATTGCCAAGGGAATTGGGACCTGACTTACAAGGAATACTTGCAATCTTTTGTGCTTTATAAAGCCCTGCACGGTGTTGCTACATGTTGCATTTGTTTCAGAGACACAGAAACCCTGAGAGTGAAAATCAGAAAATATAAAAAGTTTTTTCCAGCTTTTTTTTTTTTCACTGTTTTTGCATCAGTGTGGCGAAGCAATTAAAATCCAGTCATTATGTTTCTTTTCATGTTGGAGCCAGTCTTATCTAAAGCTTTTTAATAAACTGACGACTAATTCGCAGCCCAAACTTCATAAATAAACACTGACACATGAAGTTTACACAGAGCACTAAGTGTAACTTTCTTTTCGAGCTAGGAGAGATCAAACAACTATTAGACTAAACCAGTCCAGTACCTGCACCACTTTAACCATTCTCTGCTTCGCCTGGACTAAATAACATTTTAGTCATCTGAAATAAACATTTGATGTTACCACTTAGATCCAGAAGAGGATTCAGAGCTTTTACTTACATATGAGGAGAAATACAACAATATAAAAACACTCCATTACAAGTAAATGTCCCGCATTTAAAATCTTAGTGTCTTGTCTAAAGTATTTATTAGCTGCTGCTGATGATTGTTATATCATTATATACTCTACTTGAGTATTGTTACTGATGTATTCAAGTCTATGCAGTATTTTTATTTTTTCTAACTACTCAAGCTGGAGCTAACTATATATAACTATATATAGTGGTGTGTAGTTTCATCTGTAACAATGCTTCTGTGCACTGATCCTTTGATTTCTATGTACAGTCTTACCCAGGAGCTGTCAAATACACAAATATTGTGCAGTAGAAGTATATAGTAACATAGAATGGAAGCAAGTGCCTCAAAATTGTGCCTATACTTGAGTAAATGTGGTTACTTGCTCATCCACAGCTGAGCTACTCATAAACATGTAAACTGACATTTTTGGAGCTGTGGAGGAAATAGACCCTAACCAGCACAGACTTGGAGAGCCCATGACTGTCTGTCTCCATAATTTTGCTCACAGCTTTTATCTCTGGTTTACAGTTTTGTTTTCTGACAGGAGAAACAAACAAAAAAAAAACTCTTGCCCGGGCTAACATGTCTGTTTTTGCTCTCCCAGGATCAGCCTCTAACTATGTGCCAGCAGTCTGTAATGGCCGCGAGGTGGTGGACTCCACAACGTCCTCTTTGTGAAGATAGTTCCCTCTCTGAGCACAAGGGGAGCATCCCATCATCAGTCATCCCCTCCATCGAGCAAGGCTGTGTATCACGGAGCCCCAGCGCCATCCAACATGCTGCGGAGAGATAACCGGGTAGACTGACTGACGAGTGGCAAGGGTAACTTTTAACTGTGAAAGCTAAACAGTGTTCCTACAGCGAGCAGTATGTATCAATTGTAAAGCCTTTTTTTGTATAGATTTAATATGCTGTGATCTCCTTGGTTTACAGATAGATGTGATTTAATGCACCGTGCCTTGTCCTAAAGAGTCTTGTTGTCAAATGGGTGGTCGTGAAGCAATAGTGTTATACAAAAACAAAAGGCTGTTCTTATCTTGTCCTTACAGTGCTGTGAATATATCCAGATGTTGTAGACATTGACAAAAAAAGATGCTATGAAATAAAATTTAGCCCTTCTGTTAAACAAAATATGTGACTAACCATAGTGAACGTGATGAAAAGTAGGCAACTAGACAATATAAAGGACATGTGTTAATGTTGACTGATATAAGTGTGTGCTTTCTTGTAATTTATGTAAATAAAATGTTTTTTTTATATTAAAAGATTAAATACCGCTGTGTTTGGGTTCACACTCACAGTTCTTGACACTATTCAAACTAAATGCAGCTATTCATTTCAGACAATAACAGTGAGCCTTTTGCACACGGGGTTTGATTTTATTTATATTTTAAACCAAATTAACTTACTTTAACACAGTGTGTCTGTTATTTCAGTTCAACTAATTGGACTGACTCGTCTAATTTTACTAGAGTAAAAAAAAAAAAAGAAGAAAAGACAACAGATGAAGATGTTAAATTTGAGTTGACGTGTTTCCAAACTGGTGCAGCATGACTTTCAATTCTGCTCTAATACCAAGACTTGTATTTGGTGCTCACGTCTCTAAGCTATAACTATTGCTGTAACTACTAGTTGAGTATGTGCAATTATACATGTACAGTGCCTATAAAATGTATTCACACAAGTTGGACTTTTTCATCTTTTATACTGATTGGAGTTTCCTGATATTAAATTGTAACAGCCATCTATAAACCCACCCACTGTCCGCCTGGTCTGTTTTTAGAGGTCAATCAAACTAGGCCTGCAGCCTGTACATGATACTTACATACCTAAATCACATAAAATTGTCAGTGTGCTTGACTTAAAAAAATTTATAGAAAAACTAATACTAGTTAAACATTGAGTGGATGTTTGAGTAACAGAACATAATTACAGTGGAAGGTAACACTTCTAACAAAGCCAAAGAGGACACCTGCAGGAAAATCTAGCAAAGTGCAAATACAAACCTAAAGAGGCTCATCACTGCAAAGTTAATATGACAACAGTAATCATCACCTCTGATGAAGCCGATGAATCACGCTTGTGAATGCGAGTAAAGGATTTCACCACAGGTCCATTTCTGCAGGTCCTCCACCAACAGAGGTAAGTGATTCTGCTTTAGAGTTAAGAAGCTATTTTATGTTTGCCTCTGACAGGTTGACAGTAACCTACACATAAGCAGTTACCATGACGATAAGTGAAGCCCCAACTTAAACCTTTATTGTTGTTTTTTAAGGAGCCCCTGCATATTTTTAAAGAAGAAAAAGTCAAGTTAACTAAAAGAAATAATGAAAAAAGAAAAAAAAAAGTTTTTAAAAAAGTTTAGATCTTAAGACGGTGAGAGAGTGTTGTGTTCAGCTCGGACCGAATGTACTGACTCCTACAATACAGCCTCTTCTCCAGACACAGCCCACCTTTCCCACACTGCTGACTTCTTCTCAAAAGCTGTTCAAGCATCTTCAAAAACAAAAACCACAAGAGAGACTCACTGCAAACACGTATCAAATCACTCTGGGTGTTTTTTTAATAAAGATATATGCTGTTTTTTCTCAAAAGGAGGATAAACAAAAACATGATACAAAGGCAGTTTTTTAACCTTTAATTTACAAAATAAGAGACACTTAACAGTCCACTATTCAGTCATCTTGGCCTCCTCCGGATTAGGTGGTTTCCTTTTAAGAGGAATAATATAGATCCCGTTCTTGGCCTCCTTTATTCTCCACCATCGACCCAACCTGCAGAAAAACAAACTTATATTCAGAGGTCATCGATACACACACACTACATCATCCTGAACAAAACCTAAAACATGATCCACTCATCTTTGATGTTAATTAGTATTATTATTGATTAGCATTATTAAGATTACTACAATTATGTTTTACACCGATTCACCACGAAAAGTGCAGTTCTAAGTTGTCCACATCTATCTAAACGTTAGTGGTTAACCCCTTTTAGCAGACAAACATTTTTGTTTCTAAGTCAAGTGAAAAAGAAGAATCAACAATTTTTTGATGACTGTGTCCAAGACTGGTCATCAAATTGTTCTAAAGGCACTAACAATGTGAAAGAAAACTAATGTTATATTCACAATAAGGTGAGTTGACCAAATGTGTAGCATGAAAAATATAGAGTACATCTACCTCCCTGGTGAGTTCTGCACCACAGCTCTCACTCTCAGAACAATTTTCTTTATCTACAACCTGAGAAACTGTCTTCTGGTAACTGCTTCGCCATGTAAATAATGATTGTTAACATTTCTTCAACCAGCTGATGTCATGTCAAAATATCATCACTTACTTCAAGAAAACTCTAAACAAGTGAAGCTGCACTGAAATAGGTGAAATGTGTTTTTCACCTGTGGCAGATCGTTAACCTGTGATTGATTAACACTGCCATCTAGTGGACATTTCAATTTACTGAACATGAACCAGCAGTGACATTTTGGTGGTTGATAGCAACTCAGCAGACAGTTTCTATGGAAACGTGATCATTAGTTTGATTACCTGTGCTCCTGTCCAACTCCTGCCACCAAGAACTGACCGGAGCTCGAAAACTTCAGACTGTTGACAAACCCGGACTGGAAGAGAAGAGCAGAGGATGAGACAACATGAGGTATTTTGAGACGGCCAGTGTGGCAACAGTCATAAATGTATTGTAAATAATGTATCTAACTAACTAAAAATTAAATAAAACACATCTTGTGTGAATGTTACATAGAATGGAGTACAAGCTTACCACTGGTATACTGAACAGAGGCTCCAGTCCACGGTAATTCTGGCCACACTTCCACAGCTGCACCTGTGAGTTGTGTGAACCTGCGCAGAGGAACCATTGAACTATTCCATCACTACAGACAGCAGCACATTATGTACAGCTCAGCTCAACATTACTGCATCAACTATTCTACTCATGAGTGTGTAGGACACTTAATCAGGACTGTGTTTGTTAATTATGTTGATTAATTTTTTTTTCATACAAGACAACTGAGGAAATGTTTCATTTAATGTGTTCTACATGTGATAAAGTGTGTATGTGTGTTCTTAAAAAGCTGGCAAAGAGGACTCTCACAGCCGGAGGCACCTGAGGCGACGGTATCCGAGTTCTGAAGCGCCGCCACCGAAGCGACCCAATGAGGCTGCTCCAGCCCTGCGTCGCCATGGGAACCGTGAGCCTGCTTCACCGTGCTGAGAGGCTTCTTCTTGTTGACACTCCAGAGAGACACGGAGCTGAGGTCGTTTGGAAAAATTGAGGGAGGGCACAAAAGAGGACCATGAATGAAGCCGTTATCATGCTTAGATCCCCAAACAAAAGTGAAAAGCTACGACGGTCTTACCCATCGTCAGCTCCTGTTATCATGTGCTCCTCATTTATGAGCTGGATACAGTCAATTGAACCCCTGCAGTAAGAGAATAACACAGCGACAGATGATGTTAGTCTTTCTGTTTGCTCACAAGAACCGTATGACAAACAGATGAATACTGAAGGTAGATTAGTTTGTTCTCTAGCAAATTCAATTCTGCCATGAATTTCAGAGAATCCAATGAATTAGGATTATCTATATATCTTGAGCCACCAGTGGAATAACCACTGGACATAAAAAAACACAATGAGAAGTCAAAGGATCCTAAAATAATAATTTTTTCTATATATTCTGCCCATAGCCATTAATTTCAGTTGCTAGTAGCAACAACAACCACTCTCAGCAGCTCTGTAACGGTCACAGCTGAACTGAAATGAACTCTCTCAAATCATTCCCTCACTCACTCTTTCAGTACACCCTATATAATCAATATCTTATCTGCAGGTACTCTGATCTACTCTTGTGAACTCTAACAGGTTTGGATCAGGAGTATAAGAGAGTACATAATCTGTTACTTTCTTTCACTGGGGATACTTTGTTTCTCCCTCATATAAAGCACAATGTAATTAAATCGACTGGCTCTCCTGTTGTGAATAAAATTTTGTTGTTTCTGTGCCAGTTCATTTTTACAAGACATTTGGCCCAAGACTTGCTTGCGGTATCTTTTTTTTTTTGTTTGTTTGAAATTATTTCCTTGGCTTTGTTATTCAATACTGCTTTTCACAGTTACACAATTGCTCCCAGTAAAACAGCCAAGTCATCGCTGCATGACTCCACACTTACATACACAGTGAGGGCGGTGATGATACAGGTCATCTCAAAGCGCTAAACACGGGATATTTTCATTTTTCAACTTTTTATGCATTTTTAGTTGTAATTCTGTTTATGGAATAATCATAATTTGGAAAGTGAAAGATTTTTGGCCAATGCTCTTATGTTCTCCCTCTCTTTTTATATATATATATATATAACTATTTAGCGTTCTGCTTAAATCAATAATTATATGCATAATCAATATACTGTGTAGCATATAATGACAGAGACCTCTATGGTGAGTGTATAGCCCAAAAGTGCAGCAGACTTAAAAGAAGTAAAAACCACTGACAATTTAACTTTTTTTTCCACCACAATACTTCACCACTTAAGTTATTTTTTAATCCCTTCATTGCTGACTTAAAAGAAAAAAAAGCTTTATTTTTAATCTTAGAAAAGTAAAATGTGTTTATTAATCACTTTTCACCGGTGTGTTGTCATATAATGTGACAGAAACACCAGATGAAATCTAAAAGAGACTCACTCGTGGCCGTGGAACACCAGCTGAGACTCCTCGGCTATCTTCCACACCCTCACTGTGCGGTCTCTTCCTCCTGCAGTCACACAGCGCTCACGGCTCAGGCTGTCCAGCCCCGTGATGGCGTCCTGGTGCCCGAAGCTACAGCGAGCCAACATCACAGTTAAATTTACTCATTCGTGACAAATGCGAGAGTTCGACTGCGAGAAAAACTGTCACCGGATTACTCACAGAGTTTCCACATACGCGTTCTCGTCCACATTCCACACCTTTATTGAGCGATCATGAGAGGCGCTGTAGAGATCATGACTCCCCCTCCTGAATGAAAGACCCTGAGAAGAAAAAGACATGATGATGATGATAGGATTCACAGGAGTAAATTCTAGTGCAAGTGAGAAAAAGATGGAGAACGTACCGACACGGGGCCTTTATGTCCTGTGAATTTATATAGATGTTTGCATGTTTCTGCCTCCCAGATCATGATCAGGTTGTTCATGTCTCCAGTGGCCTAACAAGATGTAGAGAAACAGGATTGTTACAGTATGAATGTCAATACTTTAGTTTTTTATCTGTATACCCATTTTTTCCCCAAGTTTCCCGTAAATGTCAAAAGCATGACTTGCTGATAAAGTGCTCCTCACCAAGTACTTCCCATCTGATGATATGGTCATACACAGGATGTGGGCTGTGTGTCCAACGTGCCGATCCTCTGTCCCTTTCCTTCCACCGGGTATTGTGTGCAGCTTCTTCCCACTAGCAACATCCCCTGAAGACACAGGAAAAACACTGAGCTGACACTGCCAAATCAGACCATCAGCCTCAGCAACAAGACAACACAACCTGTTTTTTCCAGGTTTTCATTGCTCACTAACATTTAATGATGGAACAGTCTTTGGCAGCAGAGAAGATGTATTTGTCATCGGAGGAGATGACCAGACAGGTAATTGGAAGTTTGTGTCCTCTTAACACTCTGATCTCTGAAGCATCTGGTGGCATGAGCTGAAAGACAGGATGAAAATTTAACATTAAAGTTAATCTGTTCATAAACAGCTTTTCCATCATTGGGCATGCAGTAGAAACCGGAGGGATAAAAATTTCCACACTTACATCTTTGGCAATAAGTCGCTGAAGCTTTCCTTTTTGTTCAAGCTGAGGGGGAAATACATACACAGCGAGATCAATAACGTAGACCAGCGTATGATGACTGATCTAACATACTGAATCCAAAATGAATGTCTGTGTCTAAGATCAATGACAGAGATTTGATTTTTTTTTTAAATCATAAAACATGCAGTTGGCAGGAAGTGATATTAAACTCAAAGCAGACAACTCAACAAAGTACTGGCCTTTCAAAACACAAATAATCAGTCCCACACCTCGCTTTGCTAAAAAAAAAAAACACCTTATCACCCAAAATGATTGTTACATCACATACGGGTCAGAGAGAGGTGTTGCATGGATTTTTAATATGGCAAGTTTTGACTGGCATATTTCACCAGTTTTAACTAACCATTTTCCACACAGCTGAGTCTTTGTGATTCAGAGAAATGTATTCCCTCCATCACCAATGGGAGTGTACTTATCAATCATGAGAAACGTCTGCTGATCTTTCTCTCAGGCTGCATGTAGCCACAACAACCTCTGCAGCCTTAGAAGTGAAACCCATGGTGGTACAATCATCATAAAACATATTGCTGCAACCCAGAGCATATCAACATGTTTATCTGCTTTGACATACAGGGAACTTGACTTGGCATATAAAGATAGTAAGTAGAAAAAAGAAAATCAAAAGGTGACAGCAAACACTGGGAGTCAGAATCAGTTTAAATCTAAAAAAAATATACACGCTATAGCACAAAAGACACTCTTACCACATCCTCCTGAAGTCTTCCAGCAATCAGGTCGGTCTCAAAGGAGTCTTCCTCTGCTTTCTTTTCCTCTGATGAGACAAGATCACACATTACACACACGTGCACACACTGTAATGTTCAACGTCAATGAATGAATATCTTGTCTACATCACATTGATAATCCAAGCTCACCGTCTTCCTTCAGCTGATCAAGGTAAAGTTTGGCTAGTCTCAGCTTCTTCTCCTGCGGTGTCTCCTCATACTCAGGCTCCTCCTTGGACTGCCTCTTCTTGGACACCTGGGGACTGTGCAACAATAAAACACACAATCACAACCTTTGAGTGACTCCATGAAGCTGCCGCGCACGCACAGACCCCTCATACATTTATTACAAGTTTATTTATTATTGTTATGATCGTTATCAATAAAGACGGACCTCTCTGTCTCAGAGTCGCTGGAGATCTCTTCATTGTATTTCGAGGAGGCTTTCTTTGCTCGCACTTTGCTCTTTGGCCCGGAGTCTCCATCACCCTGCAGCGACAGAAACAAAACTTGAGGCTTGTAAAAAAAAAAAGTGGCATATAATGAAGTCTCAGTCGTGTTTGAAGCGTTTGAGCAGCAGGTGAAACAGACACGAGTCAACCTGTGCTGCTTTAGCTCAGCTTGCTAACACTTCGGCTCACTCACCTTTCGTTTTGGTCCCGCTGTGTTTTTCCCCTTTTGGGCTAAGTTGGAGTTTTCTTTGCCTTTCTTTATAAAGAAAGACGACGACATCTTGTAAAGTGAAACAGCGACTGCAGAGAGAGTTAACAGCACTCAACCCTCTCAGGCAGCAAGTCAACACTGAGTCCACATGGGTACACTGCAACCTAACCTGGATGCTGGCGTCAGGGCTGAGAACGGGCACCGATTGGTCGATCTGCACGGCGACGTGCATAAGTCCCGCCTTCTCACAGAAAGTCTTAATTTCCATTGGTTCAAATAAGAATTTAACAGAGGCAGGAAACTGTACTGGGGCAAAATACTTCCCTCGGGGAAAAAGTTTACGCAACTTTGTTCCGCACGTAATTGTAAAAATCTTAATTTCACTACACACTGCTCCTATATACATGTCTACCATTCATTGTGAAAGATAAATAGAAGAGCCGTATTTCACACATATTTAACCGGTAACGTTTCGCGCGGCTGTTAAAAAATCGGCCGCAGTTGTATCAGGATCTATGTACTGCACTACTGCAGTAGTACTACTACTACTTCCTCTACTACGCAGTACTCCCATTTACTGCGCTGCCTCCGTCCTCTCAGTGTCACAGTTCATCACCGAGGTGGAGCGGACAGGTGAGCCTCCTCCGATATTAAACATGCGTTTTATTCATTTTGATGATGTGCAGGGAGACAGCGTGTGTCAGTCAGCTGGAGACTGCTGGGAAGAGGAGGAGGGGTCGAAGAGGAGGAGGAGGAGGAGGAGGAGGAGATGCAGGGGGGAGGAGGTGGGGGGATGCTATGTGGACTAACTTTTCATTATCTGTATCTCGTCTGAGTTTAAAATGAGCAAAACCACGTCGGGCGGCCGGAAGAAAAGAAAAGTTTGACTTAAAGTTTGACTCTCGTCTTGTGCAGGGACGCAATTCATGTGATCGGTGCTCTCCTCGGGATTGTTTCTGTCACATACACCCATCCCAAACCGACCTCCGACACATGCCACCCAAGAGAGACGCAGGAGCGCCTCCAGCACAGCCCCCGGTGAAGATGATCAAAATCGGCACAGACGCGCAGGAGTTCGGCTGTGATCCTGCGGAGGAGAAGTTCAGGCTGGCACAGGAGTCCAGCTACTCACCTTTCCCCAACAACGAGGTGAGAGACAGACACTGCAAATTGCATATGCATCAAAACAAACATGTTTTTTTTTCGTGTAGATTACTCATGCGGTTTGCTCTCGCTTGGCAGCATGAAGGCATTGAGTTTGATGAGGAAAATGTGTCCAGTCCAGGCATCAGGACAGACACCATCAGTCTGCTCATGAAGATAGAGCAACTGCAGGCACAGCTCAAGTATGAGCGCAGGTGCAGAATACTGGCCGAGAGAGAGCTGAGAGAGCTGAAAGGTGGGTGGAAAGAGATGATTTATTTATTAATTCATATGCCTTAGAAAAAATACTTATCAGGGAGCTGGTGAGGTCATGTCCTTATTTTGGGTTGGTGACACAAAGAGGACTTTACAATCTAGAATTAAACACACATTACACATATTGGGTTTTTTAAGGTTGATTGTGATTTTTTTTAACAGCAAAACAACTTTGACAGAACATAATACATAAAATTCATTAAAGGTTATTTTATATTTTCCATCTATAACTTCTGAATGATTTGCAAGCAGGTTCCTTGGAAAATGTTTAATTTATGTCCAAATAAAGGAAAAATGATCAATTGCTAATTTAATCATTATATATGTGGTTAAATTATTAGAATTAATTGCTAGTGTCACCTAAAAAATCGTTTTGTCAGTGCACAACAAGTCAGTGGTTCATGCAAAAACTTACCCTAAACCTCCATGAACCCTAAACCCATCTGACACATACAAACATATCATTTAACATATGTTCAGAATTAAGTCCCCATTAATACATATTTACTTGCCTTTTCAAACTTTTCTTCCAAGGACAGTCCCGTTTACTTCCTTTACAATTAGAATAAAATTTCCTTTTTTTCTGGAAATGTTCTATGAGATTATTAGAAAATTACAAACCTGTTAAAAAGGCATTTTCAAAATAATTTTTTAAAAGAGTGTTCTTCACATACTTCTAAATAAGTGTATGTATGGATATAAATGTATAACTGAGCAGTTAAATAAAAATAAAGTGTGACCTGTTTTGTGGTTCTCTAGATATTACAAGTTAGTTTTGGGGTGGGAAGGGTTCTGCTAAAATCCTGGCTAAGGCCCTGAGCCTGTGCTGTAAACGTGGAATAATAATTAGAATATCTTTGCGAATAAACTATTTTAGTATTTCTAAAGTGGTTTGGCACTTTTTCCTACAGAGATGAACACTCTCATGATGCAGATGAGGCACACAGCACATGAACTTCGAGTCACTCTGGATCATGTTCTCCAAGGAGGCGAGGCAGCAGCTGCACCGCAAGGCTCTCAGGATGAAACTATTGCTTTTCTGAATGAGCCCGAGGTGGAGATGAGAGCAGCTCATAATATCCCGGAGGTCAGTGCTCATATATTCCTCTAATAACAGCACATATTTTGGGAAGATTGCTCAGTTTTCTTAATTTTTTTTTGTTTTCGTAGAAGAACCAGTTTTATATCTTTATATCCTGTTTCCAGATTGCCTTTCATGCATCTTAATATTTCTGTAGTGAACTTTTTCATTTTTGCCCTTAGGACGATCACAACTTCTTGTATCTCTCCGAGAATCTTCGAGTACAAAAGAATCTTTACGAGCGCATCGCAGAGATAGCAGACTACAAGAAGTACACGTCAGCGCTGCTGATGATACTTTTCGACAGAGAAACGTTGGCCACACACTCTCTGCAGGGCCGGAGGAACACCTTTACTGGAGAAGAGTGCCACAAGCCTCAGCTTCCACCGGAGATCTTGAGAAGTATAATAGGTAAGATATTATTGAACTTTAAGCAAACAGACTGATTTGTTTATATTCAAATATTATACAGTAAAATCTTTGTTTCCTCTTCCAGATCACGTGTCCGTCAAGTTCGGTGTCGATAGCAGCCAAATAAAATCTGCAATCCGCACAAAGCTGAATAATGAGGACAAACTACTAAAGAAGAGACTGGGTTTGGGAAAAGCTGAAAACAAAGCTCTTTCTGATCAAAGCTTTTGCCAAGATGCTTCGCTCCTGCCTGAAAATGGAGCAATGAGAAATGATTCTCAGTTATAGCCTTGTGGCTCTGCCTTCATCTGTTGGTCACCGGTACTTCATGTCTGATAGAAGTGTGTGACAGGTTGCCTTTTTTAATCCACGTCTAGTTAAATCAGTATTGAAATCTAGTGCTTGAAGTTAGTTATTTTTTAACACTTTTTAGAATTCTTACTTTTTTACTTTGACAGCTGTTGCTGTCGATCATGTGTTCAAAAACCATAAAGGTCAACCTGTTCAACGGCACTATGAAACATCACGTGTGTAATCATCGGTTGTTAAAAACAACCAAGTGTTCTTATTTAATTTGAGGTAGTAAGTGGCTGCGTCTGAATAACAGGTTTGTGAAGTCTGTCTGTCAAATGTACTGGTATAACTTTTCAATCAGCTGGCCTTTGTGTGTCTGAACATAATTTAAAACTGTTTAAAATAACAGGGATGTCCTGTTGTTCATGACAAAGTGTACATTAAATCAAGTAATACTGTGTTTCTAGAATAGTTTTTTTCTTTTTTGCACTTGCGAAATGTGCTGTTAAGCGATAATTAATCTTCCTGCTTCCACAACATTTGTTACATCACCTCTCTGTTTGTTGTACTTGACTACATAAGAGCCAATAAACTTTTGGAACTCATATCCATGTGTTATCTTAACTTGAACCCTTTCTTACATCAGCATGCCAAAGTGTTTTCAGCTTCAATGAGATTACGTTTTTTTTTCCAAGAAACCAACAGATGTCAGCGCTGAGCTCTGTTTAATGCCCCTCTAAGCTATGATCGACTACTCAAAGAGTGCAGCTGTGGTGAAATGACAGTTAATGTTACTTGACAAAAATCAAGAAATAAGAGTAACATTTAAGGACCAAAACAACGTGGAAATAAAACCAACTGATACTTAACATTCGTTTTATTCTCTCAGAAGCTCTGGGGAGGAGTATGGAGGAGTGTGTGTAGAGAGCTGGGCATGGTGGACAGTGTGTGACAGCCACTGCCAAATACTGACATATGAAACGTGTGTGTGTGTGTGGGACATGGTTAATGTCAGTGAGTGGCGGTTTGATAGAGTCGTCTTGTCGTGAAAGATGTGAATTGTACAATCACCACTTGCTGGCCCCTCCCCCCTCTTCTTTCACTCAAACCAGCTGTGCTGACTCAGTGGACGTACAACACATCACCTCTCTCTCTCTGGTAGGATCAGCTCTCCCTGGGGATCTTTGTATAGTTCCTGACAGATCTCCGCAAGGTGGAACAGCCTGATAACAACACCTGAGTTTGATGCTTTTAAAGGATTCACAGAAGAATCATCGCCATGATTTGGACATACTCAACTTTACTGGACACGGAGGAAACTTTTTGGATGAGCTACAGGCAGATTTTCAAAATGTAAGATGTGCTTGCTGACTTTTTGTGTTGTGGCATTATTAGATGAACACCGCTTTGATAATCAGTAAAGTCAACATAAGACAACAGAAATACTAACAATATATTTAGTGGATTTGATAATTAAAATACAGAATTTTCCCTCTATGTATTATTATTGCTCCATAAGTCCAGAGAGGTGTAGTTTGGAAGCATTTTATATTAATTGTCAGTTATTTATGTGTGAAGCTGACACTGAAAACAAGAGGCTTGGTAATTGAAAAAAAAAAAGTCTGAGCACCAGACTGAGGTACATGTTTGAGAATGTGGGACTGAGACAAGATGTTTGAGTCAGTAACATTTAAGGTTACAAATCACACTTTGTGTAATCATGGTATATTGCAATCAAACTAATAACAATTCCACACATCAGACATGAAACACACTCGAATGAGAACCGGTGGTACTTTAAAACCGTGGTATAAAAATATATGACTTTTTAGCATTTGGATGACAAATCAGAAAAAAAATATTGGAGCTGACCCCGATACTCTGTACCTATACAAGATAGGTATCATGATGTAGAAAAAATATTTGTCACTGGTGGTTTCTTCCTACTTAAGAAAAAGTAACAGGAGAAGAACTGCAGCAGAGGCAAAATCCACTGCATGTTCTTTCTGTTGAATTCATCACCACGAAAGGTTTTAGTGACCAAAATGAACAGCTGAAAATGACCATCTTCTTCAGGAGCAAAACATGGACATTAAAGATACAGCATATGCTGTGCTGCAGTTGGAACATGGTGGAAAACGAGGACACCCTTACATAACATGCATGAGAATGTACATGTCCTGGTCCTTCCTGGGGATAAATCCCACTGCGAACGCCGCATGCCAATAGCCGTCCACCAGAGAAGATTACAGCAGAGGAGAGCATCAGTGGATCACTGGCAGCCAGCGAGCACGCATATTTAGGACACGGCATCCTCCACATTTGAAACCTGATTATGATTACCAGGACAAGAGGGTAGATACATATATGGGGATGGCTATTAAAGGCATTACAGAGAGGAGAAAAGCTGTAAAAGCAATAACATGATGAAGATGTACTGATATTTGCTACATTTGTTTAATTGAAATTTACAGTAAACACTCACACAAATATATACTACAGCTTTTGGTGCAACAAGGAATAAAAGAAATATACTGTATTATATATACTGTATATGTATATGCTCCCTGGCTTTTTAAATTAAAAAAATGACACAATAATCAGGGGTCTAACTTGTCCTGGTAAGAGGTTTCCTCTTTGATGGTGCGTGGCAGGGTGACACTGAACACATATTAATCAATGCAGCCAGCTCCCTGCAGCTGGGCTAAAACAAGCACACTCATTATCTTTCATTTCAAAAGGATGGGGACGGACGGAGGAGAGACAGGGTGTCCTCCATGAATTATTCCTATTGATCATGTCTCTTCCCTACTAGAGAAAGAGAGAGAGAGGGAGTGAGAGAGCGAGAGTGGGAGCAGCCCTTCTTAAATATTCCCACAAATGTAAACAGTTATTGATTAACTTTCCAATACCCTTAAGGTATGTGTGTTCTTGTGAAAGTTATCAGACTGCAGTGAGCATCTCTGGACGTTTTATATTCATACATTTGATATCAGTCATGATCGGTGGAATGGATAATGGTGAAAAAATTGAGGATTTAGTTCAGCATGTAGTTAGATATTGATGCAATCAGTTTTAATGTTTCTTTAGATACATTAGTGATGTGTGCCTTTCCCAGAACCATTAACCTGTACAGGGCTTAAAGGTGAGCTCTACAAGTATGTACCAACAGATCACTGCTACTCAGCCTAAAACAAACAAACAAAAAAAAAAAAACTGTTATAAAATGTCTTATGTGGCTCTAGAGGATCTTTGTCACTTGATATCATCAGGTTTATCTCAGCTTTGAGAATGTGTGTGTGTGTGTGTAGAGAGAGAGAGACAGAGAGAGAGAGAGACTATATGAGTTGTATTAATGGGATAGGACAGATGTAACATTTTTGGAGCTTGGCCTATACTAGAGACTAAAAGTTGAGATATCTCAGTCAAAGCTGTCTGAAGTTTCATTTCTTTAAAAAAAAATCTGTGTCTCATAGGAGAATTCCTTTAACACTGCTAAATGTGCAGAAAAATTACCTTTGCCAGGTGCCCACAAACATGACCCCAGATGAATGCTAATGTAGCTCCTTATCTGCTGGGTGTGTAAATAGGAATCTGTTTGCTGACATGTTCGCCTTATCTACTTAAAAGGTGATTATGTGTTAGTGTTGTGTTCACAGCTTGTTTCCAAAGCACCCAAGTAGTCGGAGACGAGTTATTGGAGTTTTAAAGATTTAATGTGGTCTTTATTGAATATGGTCTGCCATGTTTTAATGGACTTTACTTTCTCCAACACAGGAGTGAAGAGTATTTCATTTGATGTCAGGAGGATCCTTTGGTCGCATCGTTGTACAATGGGAGAGTGTGAAATACAGATGTGTACTTTGAAACGTTTACTATGAATCATGGAGGACAACAGATCATTACTAACCCCTGAGTACAATGACAGCACCACCGTATGGGCACCAATGCCCTCATCTCCCAGCAGGCAGACGGGCACCCATCCCAACCTGCAGACACGCTTCAAGGACCTGACAGGGATATTTTTCATGGTGACCCTGAATGTTCTGGCACTTCTGGCCAACACTGCTGTTTTGGTTGTTGTCATCAAAGCCCCTCATCTCAGGAAATTTGCCTTTGTGTGCCACCTGTGCACAGTGGACCTGCTGTGTGCCATCTTGCTCATGCCTCTCGGGATCTCGTCCAGCTCGCCGTACTTTGCGGGCATGGAGTTCACTGTACTGAAGTGCCAGATCTACGTCTTCCTCAATGTAATCCTCATAGCTGCTTCCATCTTCACTGTCACTGCCATCAGTGTGGAGCGTTACTACTACATCGTCCACCCCATGCGCTATGAGGTCAAGATGACACTGAAGCTGACTGCAGCCGTAATAGTGATGGTGTGGGTGGCCTCTGCCGTGCTGGGGCTGTCCACCGTGTTTGGGTGGCCGTCCTACAGCAGCCTGAGCTCCATCAGTGCCGCACGCTGCTCCCTGCTCTGGAGCCACAGTGACAGCAGACGAGTCTTCTCTGTGCTCTTTACCATCACCTGTTTCTGCCTGCCTGCTGTTGTGATCTTCGCTGTGTACTGTAATGTGTACAAAGTGGCCCGTGTGGCTGCCCGCCAGCATGGACCTCTGCCCTTGTGGACAAACAGTCAGCTGAAGCACCGCTCTGACTCAATAAACAGCCAGACTACTATCATCACAACCCGCAACGCCCCACGTAGGATTATGCGCGACCGGCCTTTTGGTGGAGGTAAGGCCGCTCTCACTCTTGTGGTGATCGTTGGCCAGTTTCTGATCTGCTGGCTGCCTTACTTTGCCCTCCACCTCCATCTGACACTAGACGCGACACCCAATATTCCTGAGGACCTGGAGGAAGCAGTCATCTGGCTGGCATATTCCTCCTTTGCTATTAACCCATTTTTTTATGGGCTCCTTAACCGGCAAATCAGGGAGGAACTTTGTAAGCTGAGGCGGTGCTACTCGGCCCGGCCCGTGGAGCTGGCTGTCTCCAGCCACGAGGGCTCAGGCCACGAGAACTTCCTGCAGTTCCTCCATAGGACCAGCTGTACAATGGAGACACGTGCAAGCTTTGCCACATCCAGTCCCAGAAGCACTCTGGATCAAACTGGGCAGACTGGTTTCAGGTTACCAGGGCAGATCCCAGAAGAATTCAGTTAGATATACCTCACTGTTGTAGCCTGCAGGATTACCATGGTTACAAGATAATAAATGATTCACAGGAGTTATAAGACTGCAATATGTAAACTCTGCATACAGTAAAACTAAGATACCGCACCAAGAAATCAACACTCAGTTTTTGTTTGTGAAACTTGACAAAACAGTATCCTTTTATCTAAAGATTACACTACAGAAACAATACTGGAATAGAAAGCTGATGGACATTTTCTTAAATTAATGTTACTGTGTCTTTGATAAGGTGGCGATAAAGTTACTCTTTATTTTTCCTAGCTACTAAAGGTGACTTTTTATCTGCAATCAGTACAACTACTTGATTAAAAAGTAATGAACACAAATATCACATTATACTTGAACAGTAAGTTGTGACAATATACTTATAGATCTATCTGTTATAGATCTACAGGTAAACTCTCTCAGATATGAGTGATTTATAATGAGCATAAGCAGTCATTCATCAGATTCCTAAGACTACTTGTGTTTATAAGAGGTATCAATAGAGCAGCAATATTCTTTGTACAAATAATTCAATATTGTCATGTTGTATTTATGTTGAAGGAATTCATGTAAACTTTATTTATTGTCCACACAGAGACACATCACTTTTTGTTCAAAAATGTATTATTTCTTATTTGATTTAAGTGTGCAAATAAACACTAGTTACTTTGATCATTTATTTAGATCATAGTGAGTACCCATTTAATTCCTACAGCACTCATCACTTACATACTAGTCTGAGCGAAACAGATCAAATGTGTCTAATCATTAAGGGAGAGCTTATTAACAGTGAAGGAGCAGACAGGTGATTGGACTGTCCTGTAACCAAGAGATCAACAGCCAGCCTCCCCATTTAAAGTCCATCACGTGTCCTGTCAAAGCATCCTTGGGCTCACTCTCTGTAAGTCGCTTTGGATACGTATGCCAGCTAAATCCTTTCAAAGGGAAAAGTGAAATCTCCTTCAGACCACCAAGAAAAGAAAGCCTTAAAAGGAGACATCTGCACCAATAACACAATGCCTTCCTGTGCACCTTTTTTGTGTTCAACATCATGCGCAGGCGAGCTTTGACTCTCTGGGTGCTGATCTCTGTGTTGACCGTGTGTCCACCAATGAAAAGCCTGTAACTAAGACTGAGCCCAGTTAACACATGATTATATAAGGAGAAAATACCATTTAATAACAGCTGAAGTGGTTGTCTCTAAAACCCTCTTAATATGCGTACATTGACAGATTAACAACAAATAATTTACATTTTCATGCATTTATCTATCAGACCTGCATGTTTTATACTGTACAAATGGTATCTGCAGTTTGTTCTTGTTAAGTTAGATTAGTCATTAATATTTCTTCTTCTTCTTCTTCTATCTTTACAATTCAGTCAATGGAGACAGCTGCATGATATTTCTGTGGTGAATATTTTGAGTTCTACCACACAGATTAGATTTACAGGATAACATCAGATAGACATGCTGAAAAACAATGACAAATGAAGAGAGAAGCACACTGAGCTTAATTTTCACTAATGCTGAAAACACCATTTAGAGAAATTAACACAAATCAGTAAACAAATAAATAGATTAAATAGAGAAATGTGCAAAAGATAACTTCTGCTTTGCTGTCGAGCAGTACTGGTGCTGCTTGTCACTGGAATAAAATGTAAGTGAAGAGAGAAATAACAATGGTAGGAGTGACAACTGTACAAGACTGTGTACTGTCAGGCAGGAGAAAAGACCTCCTACCCACACACACACACACACACATATAGAAACTGAAATCCAAAAACAAGAGGCGAAGTCATTTATAGACATCTGGATATGCTAAAAGCAAGATAAGACTGTGCCATTTTATGGTGCCTGGCTGTAAACACATCCACGGAAGTGCCACAGAGTACCAATGCAACGTTGATAACAGTCCAGCCAAGTATTGTTATCAAAGCAAACAGAATAAAATACAGCCAAGAACAAGCTGCGATTAACACACCGAGCCTAAATGTGTTATGACTGGTCTCTCTGGTCTAGATTTGATCTTATTTTGAACTGCACTAAAGCTCCAAAAGTCTGCAAAGGCACCAAAAGTATCTGCATGAATTCAGGGAAATGTGAGTAAAGTGATGTACAAAACATTTAGAATAAAAAAAAACATTGTTTTTCCACTCTTAAACCCACTTAAAAAGAAATTTAAGGAAAACTGGATGTTGAGGGATTAAAAGGAAGTGCCTACACAACACTATGGGAACATTTTGTACTCAATAAGAAACTCATAATCTCAAAAAGAAACCAAGATAAACTCATTCACTTTCATTATGTTTTTTGTCCCATTTTCTCTCGGAAAGTTGAACAAAGCACTTTTAACAATCTTTTGAATATGCCATATTGTGTGCAATACTGTGATGTGAAAAAGGGGGCAACAAGGTTGATAAAAAGACAGTTCAAAGAGCTGACTACCTGTTTCATCACCCAGCTTGCAAAATGTGCAATTCAGTAATGAATATTTGAGCCTTCTTCATAAGTTGCTAATTAAAGTGAAGGACCTCCCACCTCACCTTTTACTAAACCAGGACAATCACATCAACTGTGCAAAGCATATTCATTGTAGATCAAACACGAGTCCACTCTCCATAGAGAATGAGAATCGTGGCCCGATCTCGGCCGAGTGTGGTTTGTTATTCGGCTGTACTTAATGGTGAATCTGAAAAGACCTAATGTTCCTCCGTGTGCTGTGCCATATGCTGTCTGGCTGCTCTAAACTTGATGAGCTCCTCTGTTGTTGCAGTGATAATGAGAGAACTACTCCTGAAGAATCAAAGGGAGGAGGTGTGATTGATGGTGCTGTCTGACAGAGTAAGCAGCATTATTTCATCAGACCTTTCCTCAAACAGCATGACTTTCCCCAGAACTGCATGTACACACATAACATGGCAGCTGCTCAGCCATCTTCACAGAGCTCACACAGCACAGCCTCGTGGGTCACTCAGGGTCCACAAACCATTTAATGAACCAAAGCCAGGATGAGACACCGGAGACCCTAATGAAACAGTATAACATTTTGGGAAATACGCATATTTCCTTTCTTGTCCGGAGTTAGATGAGAAGATCGACGCCACTCTCATGTTTGGCTGTTAATTATGAATCTCCAACCAGCAACTGGTTGATATGGGGAAACAGCAACTCAGGCTCCGTCAAAAGGTCACATCCAAAGCTCACCAATTTACACATTATATCTCTGTTTAATATGTACGGAACACAGTGTAAAAATGAGGCATTGTGGTTTGACAAAAAATACTGCACCCTTCAACATGCAGCAGCAAAAGCAATTTTGAGAAATTGGCTGTTGTAAGATAGTATCTCTTGTCACAACATAGATGACTTATTTTTCGACTTTTTCAGTGGTGTGCTGCTATTTTTTTGGCATTCCCATTGTATTTGTAGTGTTGACAACATTTCAGTGAAAGAGATCATGTCACATAACGCTCAAATGCCTTTATGCAAGAGTGTTTGGAAAAGAAATGAAGAGAAAAACTATAGCCAAATTATATAAATTCACAAGAAAACCCTGCTTAGAAGCATCAACAACAACATTTTGAAAACTCACCCCGATATCTGCTTTACTGATGGCCAGTCCTCAGCAGTCACTGTAACATAATAAATTCTTAACAACTTGACAGTGAATTAAATTCATATCAGTGCATCAGTGTTAGTGCTCCTGCCAATTATATACTGCATACCTTCTCAGAGAATGTCTGAAATGCTCTGTCCACAGGGAAGTGCAATAATAATAGCGCAACATGAACTGCAGCTGATTCATTTTGTGACCCTGGTGTTAGGCTGTGAGGCAGATTCTGTACAGAGAATCCAAAGTTAAAAATAACCCCCCCCTTTTTTTTTTTTTTACTGTTGTAGTGTTAGATGGGAAGTGCTGAACTGGTGATTGCGTTGTTAATGAGACATGACAAATAATCAGTCTGACCTATTGTACTGAAAACAGATGGACTGACAGGTGCCGAGCAGGAAAACTGTCTGACATCTCTCATGCCCTAAATAAGCCGCTGCTGCTGGTAGCAGAGGATCTGAACTCTGGCTGGAGTTAAATCATTGGTTAAAACAAACACAATTTGTCTACTCAGTGACATGAATATGATTAACGTGTGTGTGTGTATGTGTGTGTGTGTCCTTGGGCCTGAAAAACCAAGTGATGCCTATACATCAGTTTATGTATCCCTCATGCAGGTTGCATGTATATTCAGTCTAATTAATGTGTCCTCATTCAGATTTTGGACTGCTGTTATATAATCATGCTATGGTCATGAGAGGGTCACCAGCCAGAAACCTTCTGGTGTTTTAAAGGCCCTGTGTCATGTCTCGTCGTGTGTTAAGTTTTCATGTCTGTCATGTCTGTTTCCTGTTCTGGCATGTCTCTTTTATTTTGAAAATACAAATCTTCCCTCTTGTTTCAGGTCCCTTTAACTTCCTGACCATTGTGTGTTTTCCCGCTGTTGTGATTGTCTGCCCCGCCCTGATTGTTTCCACCTGTTCCCCATTACCTCATGTGTATATATTGTACGTGTTTCCCCTGTCTCGTTGACAGATTGTAAAATGTGTTCCATGTGACTTGTCCTCATCATGTCATGTCAGCTTCATTGATCCAGCCTGTACCAAGCCAAGAAAACTTTGCTGTAAGAATACTCTTTATTAAACATCTTAAAATCTTTGTCACGAGTTGTGTCCTGCATTTGGGTCTACCTGCCTGGTCCACGATCCGTGACACCCTGAAAACCTCCTTTTCTAAATCATCTTCTTAAACAAGATCAATTATGTCTGTGCTCTTTGGGCTGTTCTCTGAATCGGAATCTGATATAAGGTTGTTTACTTATTTTGCCCGGCCACTAATTAAATCTGATCCAGATGATGCAGATTACCTGTAGAATAAAACTCTCAAAATAAAATCTGAGAATATTCATACAAACTTAAACTTTGACTTTTGTTCATTTATGATAGATACAATGCACACTTTTCACCCACAAAGTGTTCACAGCAAATATGATAATAGTTTTTTATTACTTTCAAATGATTTTTTTCCCCAGAAACATATTCAAAATTTCACCACAGGAAATAAACCACTTTTATAAACAAAATGTCTATCCACTCACTTATATTACAACCCACCAAAACAATGAGCTTGGAAATGTCTTTCTTCCTTGATATTTTCTCTCTCCCTCTCTCATCACTACTCACACACACACACACACACACACAGACTCACACTCTCCACTGACCTCACCTGTGCAGCCGTGGACACAAACAAACCCCATCTGGCAAGGTGTGCAGGCCATTAGCATACCGATGTCTCCGGCGCAGACACAGGAAACTCTCTATCATCGATACACCGTGTTCTCTCTCTGTCTTCGTCCAGCAGCCAGAAATCGTCATTACTATGGAGACTGTGCTCATCGTGGAGTGGCTCGCTGATATTAAACTCTGAACAGATGTACAGTTTTTTGCGTACTTTGTAGTAGTTTGCTGTGCGCAGTGATTGTTAGACCTTCATGATGAAAACATATTTCCATGCTGTTTGCTTGTTTAGGAATCAATTGCCAGTTGCCCACGGGTCAGTCTTAAAATGAATGAAGCTTATGGACAATCACCTGAATTTTGTTTTATAGAATATTTAAATTTGGACATGGATGGACATGATGGGTAGTATGAGGTGATTATTACATTGCTGCCTGCTGTACTGGGTCACTATTTGGTGAAGATTATGTGAGATGGCCTTGTCATGACAGTCTGGTGGGGAGCTGAGAAGGAGTCTGATAAGGTTGATGGATTCATGGCTGACCTATTAATAGCAGTGAGGATGACTGGTTAATGGGTCCAAAGGTTGGCAGAGGTGAAAGGGTTTTTCTTAAAAGCATGTTGTGAAACACACTTTGTACCACACAGATTGCAGAGACCCAGGAACCCTCTTCAAAATATCTGGGCCTCAAGGAGGATATTGTGATAATATGCAATACACCTCCAGTTGCTTCCACATTGTGATTGATGCTCTCAGTTTTCCTCAAGAGCGTATTATATTTTTTACCAGCCCACAGCAGCCTAACCTTCACATCTGAACAGAAAACAGAGCTACAGTTAGGTAAAATGTGTTATAAAATAAGTTGAAATCTTGAATGTGTTACCTACAGTTCAACAATGAATAATGGCAAAAGGCATGGCACCTTATGGCACCTTATTTTGTTATATTTTTCCTTTCTTTATTTTTAATTACTAATATAATTCATGTTGCTCTATATGTATGCTATTATTTGTGCTCTATTTGTGTGCTATTATATAATATTTATAATATTTTTGTTAAAGTGCTTCTCACCATCTCAAGTACTTTGTGCACTTTTAGTTACTAATGGTAAAGTGAAGTGTAGCAATTCAGTATTGTTGTATTATTTTAAAACGTTAAGAGAATGAAGTTTGATTTCTATGAAGATGCGATTTAATTTCCATGACAGGCCAGAGAGTGGCAGTATTGTCTTCCAAGTCAACTCCTATTCCGACACAAAGACACATAAGTAAAGAGGAGACCTGTAAGTGAATGAAATCACTGTATCACTGTATACATAGATCACTAAATGATCCAGGTTGGAGTTATATAATGTGCACACTAAATATTTCTTTTACTTCTTTGCTCTCATGTTTGCACATTTGTTTCACATTGTCTGTGTATGTGTCTGTGTGATTGCATTCCTAGTAGAGTATCAGTGTATACAGAGCCATCTCCATGCTCCATGAGTATTTATATCCCCACCTCCTATCCTTCCTATCCTCCCACCGCACAGGAAAATGATCTTCACTTGAAAGACCATCTGCAAATACCATCCAGGGCACCGTAACGTTCCCAATATAACCTCAGTGCACAGCCAGCTGAGGGGTCCAGTTAGCGGCCTCAGTCTGAGCTGTGAGAGAAGTAAGAGACGCTCGCTCTGCTGTCTGGATTGTGTTTTCTTCGCATGTTTGGACGGACACCATGATGAAAGGGGAAGATTCAGAGGAAGTGGAGATTGACTTGGGGGACTCCAGTGACCCTGATGAATATGATAACGGGGAGGAACCTCAGACGCTGTGGAGGGCCCCTCCTGCTCTGGAAGAAGAGGAAAACATTCATACGTCTACACTGGTGGAAATCAGTGATACCAAACCTCTGATTAATGTCAGAGACCCCCGAGGCATCAATGACTGCCTCAAGGTATTGCGCTCTTTAAAAAAAACATTGTTTTTTTGGATCCTTTGTACATTTGTCGCATTGAGCTAATAATGAAATCTCAGGCAAAACAAGAATCTACTTGGCTATAGACACTGCCCTCCAGTGGATATAATTTTTTTTCGAAAGTGAATCAAATCCAACAGGAACACGACTTAATGGGTCATCTCTGTAGCATCAGCAGCACTTTCCCCTTGTGTCTACAGGTGACGTTTGAAGATGTGATTGCTGAGCCGGTGTCGGTGCGCAGTGGGGACAGAGTGTGGATCTGGAGTCATGCCCTGTTTGAGGTGTCTAGGGTCTGGATCTACAGGATAGTCACAGTGCTTCTGGCCATTCCCGTGTCAATTATTTCTGGTCTCCTCTTCGCCATCCTGAGCTGCTTCCACATCTGGTATGTCTAGATTGTATAATTCGGTCAGGTTTTGAGACATCCTCTAAAATTTCAGCCTCCACCCCAGAAACAAGAAAGTGACAAGGATTTTTTTATTATTGTGCTCACAACTCCAAACAAGACACACCCAAACAAATGCTGTGAGCAGTTATAATGTAATCCACCACCTTACCTTAGTTTAGCGTGTTAGCATGCTAATATTTGCTTAGTAACACAGCACAACTGAGGCTGGTGAGAAAGTCATTATTTTGTAGGTGTTTGGTCATGAGCCAAAGTATTGGACAAGTTGATATTGTGACCTAAGGATGACGAAGGGATCCTCAGAGTTATTACTATTCATCCTGTGGGGAACATGAACATCAGCAACCAATTTTATGGCTATCCATCTGATATTTGTCAAGTTATTTAACTTAAAATCACAAATGGTGGCACTGGAGAAAAATTTGGGTATGACTGCAGTAATTAGGATTCATCACCTGGGAACCAAACAGATCTTTCAAAAACGTTGAGCCGGTTGTTGAGATATTCCCAGGCTATGTGGACAATTTAGACACATTTGACCAAAGTGGTGGACCAACCGACTGACCGACCAATAGTCATGATAAAATGACAACAGCAATGTGTGGAGAATCCAAAGAGCACACTACCACCCATTTTTACAGACTATGTCCTCTGCAGAAGGTTGTTCCAATGAAACCTGTTGACGGTGAGATTAGTGGATTATTAATAGAAGGTGAACTCTATACTGTAGACTGTAGATTTTCTTTTTCTTAATGAAATTCCATTCATTCCATTTATTCTTCAAATTTCAAAAGTGTCAACAAATAAAGACAGATGTCAGTTCTAAGCCCCGCTTAAGCTAAAGAGACCCCTAAACCCCTAGAGATGAAACAGAGCTCTGAAAATATCTATATTAGAATATGCTCTACAGTACTAAAAAGAGTGGCACTCACACAGAAGTACTACTCGGCCACTGAACAGTTGTATAATGTATTCTGTTGCTCTGGTGGGAGCTTAATAAAGTTTTAAAAAAATGACAATCCACAAATTCATAACAGAGTGCCCTAAGTATGATTTTTATTTTCAGGTGTCTCTCATGAGTCCCCCAACTTTAAGGAAGTGCAATACTAAATTGTTGGAATACACCTTTAAATAAATGAATAAATAGGAATCAAGGATGCAGTGGGGTTCAGCAACAGGTGGACACATCAGTATGAGAGGAGGGTAAAATGTGTTTTTATTAAAGAAGAATATTTGAAAACTATGGTAAAGTAATGATGCAAAGAGTATATACTCAGATTTTGAGTTATGTGGATGAGTAGTTTTGGAATATGAATATGAATGATAGTCATGAAATACTAATTCTGATATTTAAATAAATACTCTATGCTGCAATAAAAGTCTGTCTCTAATGACTCAACACATTGTTATGTTAAGGAAAAGATTCAGGTAGAAACACAAAATATGCTGTGGAAATGTTCAAGACACATGACAGAATCAATATTTTTTATTTCACGCACAGTATTTATTGTGCCTTATAGCAGACAAAGTTGACTTTCTTGTAAAAATGCAATTAACATTTTAACATATATCACACTGGACCAAAGTAAAGATCACTGTCACTGAAGTCGTTTTGAATCAAGTGGTACCAATATTAATGTTAATGTAGCCTAACTCAATACAGCCATCCTGTAGCATTCTATAATTAGTTGTTAGTGACATGGGGTTACTCATTTTATCATTTTTCACAAAAATGGTAGCACATGTTCCTATAATCACTTGTTAAAAAATGTATGCACTTAATGACCCAATAGACTCAAGTATGAACTGATTGTAAAAAATATGTTTCCAATGTGCTTTTAGTGACAAATGATGAGAAATGTGGCTCACTGACCTTAAATTGGGTCAATAGGATTTCTGGGTGTGGTTGTATTCTCATTATCTGATACTGTTCTCCTTTTTGCCAAACCACACACACACACACACACACAAAGGGAAAGAGATCATGTAAGTGAGATATGGCTAATTCTAATTCGAAAACAATTAAATGTTCAGGGATTAACATCGGTTGTCACTGGATGGGCAGACATGTTTTGTGTCTAAGGCCATGAAGAAAGGAAACAAGACTTCTTCCAGATAAGGGGCTGTAAAGAATTGTTTAGTACTGTTATGGATGATAAATTAAACAGGTACAGAATGGCATAATTTAATTTTTGAAGATGACTATTCCTCATAATTACAGTTTGCATGAATTGCTAATTGTGAAATACTGTTTTTGAAATATTGCTTTTGAATTATAAACTCAGACATTTTCAGTTTCAATTGATTTATGCTTGTCAGCTTATACTTGAGGTGTTGTAAATGATAAAATTCCAGTGAGGACATAGGAGGTTTTAAGAACATCATATGCATGTATGCTGTGTGGTAGAAAAAGAGGAACTGTGAGATGTCTGAAAAGAACCCAGAAGGGTTCCCATCCTGTTTTGACCTAAACTTAGGAAATACTAAAGCCATTCAAGTATTACATCTCCCAGGTTTTGGGGAAGTAAGAGACTCCTACACTGGTTCAGAAGACAGATATCTACAAAATGGAACTAAAACTGCCTGCATGGCTCAATATCACTGTGACTGATTAAATATATTTCTCTGTGTAAAAAGATAGGTGATTTTTTTTCTTTCTACAACAGGATGGTTGGTCCTTGTACCCAGTGTCTCTCCATCGGCACACGCTGGCTGCAGAGCCTGTGGAACATTGTCCTGGGTGTTTTTGTGGGTCCGTTCCTCAAGAGTGCTGGAAGATGCTGTGGAGGTTTCAGTATTCATTTGGCCAAAGAATGAGACTCACATCTCCAGACTGGGATTGTTCCTGGTATGCACCAGTGCCCTGTTGTTCTCATGGACTCATGCCCAAGCAGGCAATGGTATTTGATTCTTTATATAATTATTTCAAAGCAGAATGTTTAGAACCACATGTTCTCCACAGTTAAGGTGCTGAGATCGGCTCAACAATATGAAAGACTTTCTAAAATAACTTACAGTGATTGACTGAAACAAGAATGAGAAGTGACTACTTTTAAACATGCAGTACTTTTTACACTAATATCATAGCAGGGTGTCTGGATGACTTTGGCCTAATTATTTTATGTAAACTGAATGATGGATCATTTTTATGTAAAATTCTTGGGTATGGTTTTGTATTTTATTACATTTTTAGGCTGCAGTTTTTAAGATGAAGGAAAATGTACAACTGCTTGGATTTAATGTTAGTCATGAAAGTTACTGATTTCAGATATTTAGTTCTATGCAAAAGATGAACCACTTATTAGGGAGGAAATGACAATAACAACTATAAATTAAAGTATCTGGTCTCTGTTTTAAATAAGATTAGCTCTAGAAACAAAACATAATTATTCTGTTAAATTAGGTGAATGGCCACTTAATAAAAACATACTAATACAGAATGTATACCACTATGTATTGTGTATATTATGATTTATGAAACAGGATCTACCTGCAAAGAACTACAATATAAAGCCATTATATTCAAGGTAAGACATTAATTCTTCACTTTCAACTCGTTATTGTGATTTAATATACTGATTTGTAGCTTTTAAAAAATTACCTTCTGTCCAGGACCAAGCAGTCAAGGCACAAGGAAACACAGGTCTAAAGCTCAAAATTTGTTTATTTTTCCAAATCAACTTAAAGCAAATGAGTGAAAGAAGAGAAACAAGAGAGTTATAGGCCCCTTAAGAGAAGTCAACAGTCAGTTAGTGGTACAGTTAGCGGGTGCAGGGCGAAGTAAAGTTTGGACCCAGGATGCAGACGAGGCCGGAGGCAGTGTAGATTAAATAACTATTTCAGGAACACAGGAACACAACACGGCAGGCAGGACCAGATGGGCATCAAAAAATCAAATTTATTTATTTAGAGCCCAAAATCAAAACATCGAACATTGTTTGCCTCGGAGGGCTTTACAATCTGCACAGTTGTGACACCCTCTGTCCTTAGACCCTTGAACCGGGTCAGGAAAAACTTCAAAAAACCCTTTATGGTTAAAAAAGAAGAAACCTGAGGAAGAGCCACAGATGAGATGGAGGGATCCCTCTCCCAGGGATGGGATGGACAGACGTGCAATGCAATAGATGCCACATGTACAGAGAGCATAAGCATCATCAATATATACTGAGTTCATGGGTTTAGTCCATGTATGAGGTATAACAAGGTAATGAAAAAGGAGTCTGTGAGTCCAGGTGCATCTCTAGATGTTCTCATATGGAGCTCTGGCAACTCAACCTTCTCTCTTCAACACAGACACAGATCATGTCCCCACCAGGCCACATAAAAGTATTCACATTAACCACTTTAACCAGTTTATAGCTGACTCCAGTTTGCAATACAGGCATGCAGGCAGGAGCACAGGAGCACACTAGGGTGATGACATTGATTGACGATTTGCAACGAAACACTACACTGTTGGGGACAGGGAAGTGGAAACAGGCTAAGAGGGGACAGGCGAAACTAATAAGGGTGGAGCAGAGTAATCAGAGGTGGGAAACACACACAAGGACAGGAAAGTAAAGTGGCAGACAGACATGTGAGGGGAGGAAGGAATACAAAATAAAACAGGAAGAAACAGGAAGTGAGCAGAACTGGAGAGTAAATACAATACAAGGGCAGGAGACAAGAACCAACAAACACACAGGACACAGGGAACAAGAGACAAGGAGGACACAAGGAACACAAAGAATGCAAGGAGCATAAGAAACACAAGGCAGAATAAATAACACAAGGAACAGGAGGCACAAGAAAATACAGAAAACAACAGGGCAAAAGGCAGAGAAAACAAAACAAGGCATAATGCAAACCATAACAGGTGCCTGCCAATAGCCTTTGCAGAGATCTGTGGTGGTTAGATACTTGGCACTTCCCAGGTGCTTAAGGTCATCAATCCATTGAGTCAGATATTAATCAAATTATGAGATTGCATTTAGATACCTGAAGTCAGTACAAAAATGCAAGGCCATCCTGGGGTGGACACTTAATAGGTGATTGGTCTGATTTTTTTTTTATCTCAAAGGTTCCCAGCAGATTACTATAAAACTATTACTTTTGGCCAGGTTTGAAGGACCTTTCCAATCATCCTTGTGACCTTTCCGGCATTTCCCGCATCTGGACGACATGAAAGACTATGTTTACAGCACCCCCCTCTGTCTGATCTGCCAAATCTCTCTAATTAAAGAGAGAGGACCCCAACAGTTCAAAGGAGATAAATCGGTACTTCTCTTTATGTAAAAAGGGAGGTAGGGCAGCTATTGATCCCAGTCATCCCAGTGGCATTCACATACTTCTATAGCATCTACTTGGTTAAAGCATTCAGTGACTCTGTCTGTTTGAGGATGGTATGGGGTCAACTTCAAGCTCCTTATATCAAGCAGCTGAGAAACATTTTTTAACAAAGTGGACATGAAGGCAGTTCCACGGTCTGTGTGGATCTAATGAAGTAAGCCAACCCTTGAAAAAAAAACTGCACAAGGCAAAAGGCAACTGATGTTGCCTTTATGGCATAGTCTGTGCATAGTGCATACAAGCATGTCACGGTGCCTGCTTTACTCCTTTCAATGGGGACAACAACATTAATTCATGACTGCTCAATGGGGGTACTGCCGATTGTTAAGGGCTGGAGTATGGAAAGAGCTGTTAACTTCTGGAGGCTCAGGACCTAGTGGTTCAGGCTCAGCCGACAGAGGCTGAGGGACAAGTGAGATGCAGGCCTTCCCTTCCACCTGTAGTAGCTGGAACCGGTGTTGGAGTGCTGCTCTTGCTGGACATTTTCCTCCTTCTGTCTGGCCTCTTGGGACTTTTGCATTTGAGATAACAGGGGGGAAAATTCAAAAAATGAGAAAAAAAAAACTGTGGCCTTTTTTTTTTTTTTTTTTAAACCAACTCAACAAAGAAAATGAAAAAATAAAAAAATGAAAAAAAATTGAATTCTACTGAAAAATAAGGGTAACAAAACAAAATGCTAACTCAACTAACAGACCCCCTTGAATGAGGTTTGGGGGAGATATATATATACTGGTTGAGCACATCAACAAACACACACACAAACTAGAGCAGAGAAAACTCTGATCTATTTATCTAAACTGCTTATATTTAGAGGGACATGGGGGGGCTGTAGCCAGCTGGGCCAGAGGCGGACAGGTTGCTAATTATTATAGAGACAGATAAGCCATTCACTTTACATCCAGGAATGGGAACTGAGCAGCCAGGTAACTCAAGACAAAAAAAATAATAATTTTTTGTCATTCTAGCAATACGACAAACAACATAAACTAAATATTTCCAGGGTTTCCAGAAATAGTCTAGGGGGCAGAGCCTTCAGCTATCAGGCCCCTGTTCTTTGGAACCAGCTCCCAGTCTGGGTCCGAGAGGCAGACACAGTGTCAGTGTTTATAGAATAGACTTAAAACCTTCCTTTTGATGATAAAGCTTATAGTTAGGGTGGGCACAGGCTCGCCCTTAGTTATGCTGCTGCATAGGCTTAGATTGCCAGGGGGGCTCCCATGATGTGCACCGGGCACCTCTGCCTCTTTCTCTGCTTCCTCTTATTTCAAAGCCAAAGTCAAAGTCTCCATTATTATCAATTCTGCTGCATGTGCAGGACATACAGAGGATTGAAATTACGTTTCTCTCTCAAACCCTTGGTGCAAACAACAAAATTAAGCAAAATACAACAAAATGGCAAAATACAACACAATAAGCATAATGAATGAACTAAATTAAGACATGGCAATAAAACAAAGAGATGGCAAAATTACAGACAGTGCAAATTGTGTGAAAAAATGGAGTTAGCTTATAGACTAGTTAAAGTTAATACACTTATGTCCCGTGTAAATGAATGAATAAAAAAATACAGTGCATGTAACTGCCGGAGCCCCGGTCCTCTTTGTTCTCTCCAGTCTTGCAGGTTCCTCACTGATTCTGGTTGTGGTCCATCTGTCTGAGGTTCACTGGCCTGGTGGGGACATGATCTGTGGTCTGTGTTGTGGAGAGAAGATCGAGTGGCCAGAGCTCCATATGAGGACATCTAGAGATGCACCTGGACTCACGGACTCATTTCCATTACCTGTGATACCTTCATACATGGACTAAAACCCATGAACTCAGTACAGCTACAATTTATCACGACCCATGTATAACTCCATATATGATTAATGATGATGATCTCTGTACATTTGGCATCTATTGCAAGTCTGTCCGTCCCAGGGAGAGGGATCCCTCATCTGTGGCTCTTCCTCAGGTTTATTCTTTTTTCCCAAGAAAGGTTGTTTTTTTTTTTTTTTTAAAGTTTTTCCAGAGGATGTCACAAGTGTACAGATTGTAAAGCCCTCAGAGGCAAACAATGTTTGTGCAATTCTGGGCTTTAAATAAATAAATTTGAAATTTAAAGTTTTTTGTTCATTCAGCCAACAGTGTTATGTGTGTGACACCCTTACACCTTCAATTGTGTGGCTGTGACCATGGCCATCACCTTCATTTATTTACTGATGTAATCATTGAAAGCAAACTTCTTGCTAATTTGTGTGTTTAGATTTATATAGGTTAACATGGGCAACATTTGGGCATTGCTTTCACTTTCACTTTGTAAGTGAGGATAGAAAACTTAATAAAACATCCCACATAATTTCACCATGGATGAGGCATTTATGTGCTGACTATTTATTGTGTCACTTTTTAGGGAAGTGTGAAATGCAACATGTGCGTGTTTTGTATACATATTTGTACAAGACGGAACAATGCTATTTCCTGTGTGTGTGTGTGTGTGTGTGTGTGTGTGGTTGTGTGTGTGTGGTTGATGTGGTAGGTCAGCATTGTCTTCTGTATCTTTGAGAGTCTGAGGTTGTTGTCGCTGGCAGCTGCCTGCTGGCATTCTTGCATTGGAATAACACTGAGTGGTGTTTCAGTTTTTAAACTGCCACTCACAACCATTGCTCTTTGTAGCCTCACACCTGGGCTCTCATCTTGGCCTCTCTTACTTCACTATCTGAGCTTCTGTTTCAGTCTGCTCCTTCCAGCCAAAGAGTTCCATGGATGAAACTGAACCACTGATCAGGGGGAAGACCGGCACAAACACCAATGAGACTGACCACACCAACAGGGACACGGACACCAGCGAGACTGACCCCACCAACAGGGACACGAACACCAGCGAGACTGACCCCACCAACAGGGACCCTAAGCAAATCGGCAAGGATGTGGTCACGGTGTGATAAATTTATTTTTTTATTATTATATATATATATATAGATATTGATATATAGATCTGCAAATTGTTTAATGTTGTTTTTTATATATACATTTTGTATACATGGAAAAATATTCCAAATATTCCAATAATATAGTAGAGATTTTAACTGGCAGTTAAAAGGGATATATGTATATGTACTGTTTCCATGTGTTAAACATATTTTAAGTGTTTTTTCAATGCAGTTTGTAACAAAACTTAAAAAATAAGACCTTTACCCAACTTTCTCTTTGGTCTGATTTTTGATTTCTTGGGATCACACTGCAGTAGTAAGTGGAGTTTGTTAAGTTAACGCAACACAACACTGATGAAGAACAAGTAACACATCTTATTCATAATATTCTGTTCTAGTTCACTCACCTTTAGCATTTTCATTCAGCTAATGTAGCTCTGGTGATTTTGTGGAGCCTCTCGGTGAAAGCTAGACAAACAGTGAATAACAAAGCTAGCTAGAAAACTATCAACTTTTAAAACAACTGCATAGAAAAACAAGCTATCATCACGATGCCACGATGGTCTCCTGTTTGCCTCCATGCCATTCTGTCAGATCTGGGTTACTGGACCCTGTGTTAACCTTGGGTCTAAGTGTATGGGTCGACCCTGCTTGCGGTTCAGACAGATCCATAAAGTTGCAGTTAACTTAACAGCCTCTGTTGTCATTGTTAACAAGCATTTTCAGGTAGAAAGTTTTAAAACGTCGATTTTGAGGAAGTTTAAGATTTCAGTCAATCCTTACAGGGCTAGTTTACCCAAATCACAAAAACACGTGTAGACAGATTAATTTCTTGCTATTGCAGAGGAATTCACATCTCTGCTGCTGACACCTCTGCCAACATCCTTCTGCTATGCACATAACATGATTTTTTTGACATTCAAAGGACTGAAAATTGCATATCATAAAACCTAGTATTTCTGTATTTCCAGAAACAATGTCACAGCACAGGTCTCACTATGAACAGTTTCTATTATGATATAAATATTATTAGATCATATACTTGTACTTGTACTGTATGTGAGATCTGCATATCTGTACTGCAATGCATGGTCAGGTACTGGAGGAAGTGAAAATATGTTTGTGCTTTGTATGAACACACCACTTAAGCAAGTGTAACCAAACACAGTAAATAAATGAACCCTTTCTGTATGCTTTAGGTCGACTTTGAAGATGTGATCGCAGAGCCTGCTGGCGTACATACTCCAGACTGTGTGTGGAAATGTAGCTACAACACCTTCACAGAGTCAAAGAAATTGTGTTATTGCTGCCTGGCTACCATCTGTAGCGTCCCTTTGTCACTGCTGTGGGGTCTCCTGTTTGCCTCTATGCCATTCTGTCAGATCTGGGTTACTGGACCCTGTGTTAACCTTGGGTCTAAGTGTATAGGTCGACCCTGCTTGCGGTTCAGACAGATCTTCTGCGACCCACTCTGTAGGGCACTGGGGAAGACATGCAGCACTATGAAAGGGCTTATACGCAAGGAGGCGTAAATTTTGTACAGCTTTCAGAAGATCCATGAAACATCAGAATGCAGAGTAACAATTATTTTCACTTCTTTTGTTTTCCCACATTTTAAGCTGTAATCTACTATTGGATCAAATTACTGTGGCTTTTTTAAGCAATGCTAATGTTTTGTATAATGATGTGAAAATGGTCTTACCAATAATTTCACTTTTTTATTCTTTGTTGATGCCACAGTGCCCTAAGTATGGAGTTTGATCTCTTTTTTGGTATGGAGGGTCTAATGAAAGACAGTACAGTTGTATCATGGAAAATGTAAGATCCATTAGCAGTATTTTTGGAGCTAGACCTATATTAAGGACTAACACTAGGATGTTAGGATATGTTAACCGCTGCTCCTCTGTTTTTATTTTCAGTTGTCTCTCATGAGTGCCCCAACTTTATGGAAGTGCAATACTAAATTGTTGGAGTACATCTTTAAATAAATGAATAAATAGGAATCTAGGATGCAGTGGGATGCAGACAATAGGTTCAGGTGGACACATCAGTATGAGAGGAGGGTAAAATGTGTTTTTATTAAAGAAGAATATTTGAAAACTATGGTAAAGTAATGATGCAAAGAGTATATAACTCTTTTGAGTTATGTGGATGAGTAGTTTTGGAAAATGAAATGATAGTCATGAAATGCTAATTCTGATATTTAAATAAATACTCTATGTTGCAATAAAAGTCTGTCTCTGATGACTACAACACATTGTTATGTTAAGGAAAAGTTTCAGGTAGAAACACAAAATATTCTGTGGAAATATTCAAGACACATGACAGAATCAATATTTTTTATTTCACGCACAGTATTTATTGTGCCTTATAGCAGACAAAGTTGACTTTCTTGTAATGTTTAACAGTTTAACATATATTAGATTCACACTGGACCAAAGTAAAGATCACTGTAATTGAAGTCGTTTTGAATCGAGTGGTACCAATATTAATGTTAATGTAGCCTAACTCAATACAGCCATTTCTGTAGCATTCTATAATTAGTTGTTAGTCACATGGGGTTACTCATTCTATCATTTTTCACAAAAATGGTAGCACATGTTCCTATGATGATTAAAAAATGTATGCACTTAATGACCCAATAGATTTAAGTATGAACTGATTGTACAAAATATGTTTCCAATGTGCTTTTAGAGACAAATGATGAAAAATGTGGCTCACTGACCTTAAATTGGGTCAATAGGATTTCTGGGTGTGGTTGTATTCTCATTATCTGATACTGTTCTCCTTTTTGCCAAACCACACACACACACACACACACACACAAAGGGAAAGAGATCATGTAAGTGAGATATGGCTAATTCTCGAAAACAATTAAATGTTCAGGGATTAACATCGGTTGTCACTGGATGGGCAGACATGTTTTGTGTCTAAGGCCATGAAGAAAGGAAACAAGACTTCTTCCAGATAAGGGGCTGTAAAGAATTGTTTAGTACTGTTATGGATGATAAATTAAACTGGTACAGAATGGCATAATTTAATTTTTGAAGATGACTATTCCTCATAATTACAGTTTGCATGAATTGCTAATTGTGAAATACTGTTTTTGAAATATTGCTTTTGAATTATAAACTCAGATATTTTCAGTTTCAATGGATTTATGCTTGTCAGCTTATATTTGAGGTGTTGTAAATGATAAAATTCCAGTGAGGACATAGGAGGTTTTAAGAACATCATATGCATGTATGCTGTGTGGTAGAAAAAGAGGAACTGTGAGAAGGCTGAAAAGAACCCAGAAGGGTCTCCATCCTGTTTTGACCTAAACTTAGGAAATACTAAAGCCATTCAAGTATTACATCTCCCAGGTTTTGGGGAAGTAAAAGACTCCTACACTGGTTCAGAAGACAGATATCTACAAAATGGAACTAAAACTGCCTGCATGGCTCAATATCACTGTGACTGATTAAATATCTTTCTCTGTGTAAAAAGATAGGTGATTTTTTTTCTTTCTACAACAGGATGGTTGGTCCTTGTACCCAGTGTCTCTCCATCGGCACACGCTGGCTGCAGAGCCTGTGGAACATTGTCCTGGGTGTTTTTGTGGGTCCGTTCCTCAAGAGTGCTGGAAGATGCTGTGGAGGTTTCAGTATTCATTTGGCCAAAGAATGAGACTCACATCTCCAGACTGGGATTGTTCCTGGTATGCACCAGTGCCCTGTTGTTCTCATGGACTCATGCCCAAGCAGGCAATGGTATTTGATTCTTTATATAATTATTTCAAAGCAGAATGTTTAGAACCACATGTTCTCCACAGTTAAGGTGCTGAGATCGGCTCAACAATATGAAAGACTTTCTAAAATAACTTACAGTGATTGACTGAAACAAGAATGAGAAGTGACTACTTTTAAACATGCAGTACTTTTTACACTAATATCATATGCAGGGTGTCTGGATGACTTCGGCCTAATTATTTTATGTAAACTGAATGATGGATCATTTTTATGTAAAATTATTGGGTATGGTTTTGTATTTTATTACATTTTAGGCTGCAGTTTTTAAGATGTTAATGTTAATCATTAAAGTTACTGATTTCAGATATTTAGTTCTATGCAAAAGATGAACCATTTATATTAGATGTATTTTTAGGCAGGAAATGACAATAAAAACAATAGATTAAAGTATTTTGTCTCTGTTTTAAATAATATTAGCTCTAGACGTACAATTATTCATTGTACATTAATTCTTCACTTTCAACTCATTATACATGATTTAATATATTGATTTGTAGCTTTTAAAAAATAATTACCTTCTGTCCAGGACCAAGTAGTGAAGGCACAGTGAAACTGTCTGTTTGAGGATGGTATGGGGTCATCTTCAAGCTCCTTACATCAAGCAGCTGATAAACATTTTTTACCAAAGTGGACATGAAGGCAGTTCCAGTCTGTGAGGATCTCACGAAGAAACCCAAACCTTGAAAAAAAAAAAAAAACTGCATAAGGCAAAAGGCAACTGATTTTGCCTCTATGGTGTTCGAAGGAAAAACATGACGATATTTTATGGCATAGTCTATGCATACAAGCATGTCACAGTGCCTGCTTTACTCCTTTCAACAGAGCCAACAACATTGATTCATGACCGCTCAGTGGGGGTACTGATGATTGTTAAAGGCTGCAATTTGGGAAGGGCTGTTAACTTCTGGAGGCTCAGGACCTAGTGGTTCAGGCTCAGCCGACAGAAGCTGAGGGACGAGTGAGATGCAGGCCTTCCCTTCCACCTGTAGTAGCTGGAACCGGTGTTGGAGTGCTGCTCTTGCCGGACATTTTCCTCCCTCTATCTGGCCCCTTGGGACTTTTGCTGCCCCACATGGGACCAAAACCAGGGAAACCATGTCTGATATTGCTGGCTCCTTACCTTGGGCCTCAGTGCTGTCCATCCCTCCAAAGGCTCCATTTTCCTCCTCACCATTAAGTTGTGCCTCGGGTACATTCACATGGTTTTGAAAGTCTCCTTGTGCTCCTTTTCCACTCTTTCCACTTCACTGCATGAATTTGAGATAACTGGGAGGAAAAATTCAAAAATGAGAAAAAAAAAACTGTGGCCTCAACTAGATGATCCCACCATTGCCATCAAATGTCAGGGACCAAGCAGTCAAGGTAAAAGGAAATTCAGGTCTGAGGCTCAAAAATAATTTTTTTCAAAACCAACTCAACAAAGGAAATGACTGAAAAAGTTTTAGGGTACTTGAAAGAAGCCAAGAAAACAAGGGTAACAAAACAAAATATTAACTCAACTAACAGAACCCATTGAATGAGTCTTGAGGGAGATATATATACTGGTTGAGCACACTATTAAACACACACAGGGGAGGACAATGTGGACCATAAACAAACTAGAACACAGAAAACTCTGATTCCCCCCCCAGTCTGCCTTGCTGTTGGTATGGTCCTTGGCCTGGGTCTCTGCAAAATACCAGGCTCCACCCTCACCCCTATCTTATTTTTTACCTTCAGGAAGGAGAACTCAGCAGCCAGGTAACTAAAGACAAAGAAAAAAATAATTTATGTAAGTTAATTAAACCAAACTAGCAATATGACAAACAATCTAAACTAAATATTTTATACATTCATCCAGCCAACAATGTGGTCAAATGGTGCCAATAAACAAATTCTAAACCCAAAGAAACTATGTTTTATGTCATTTTAAGTGCCTACAAATGTAAGTAACTGACGTGTAGTAAAGATGTGGAAGGATGTGTGACACCCTTACACCTCCGATTGTGTGGCTGTGGCCAGGGCCATCACACCTTCATTTATTTACTGATGCAATCATTTTAAGATTAAGTTGTGTGTTTAGATTTATATAGGTTAACATGGGCAACATTTGGGCATTGCTTTCACTTTCACTTTGTAAGTGAAGATAGAAAACTTAATAAAACATGCCACATGATTTCACCATGGATGAGGCATTTATGTACTGACTATTTATTGTGTCACTTTTTAGAGCAGTGTGAAATGCAACATGTGCATGTTTTGTATACATATTTGTACAAGACGGAACAATGCTATTTCCTCTGTGTGTGTGTGGTTGATGTGGTAGGTCAGCATTGTCTTCTGTATCTTTGAGAGTCTGAGGTTGTTGTCGCTGGCAGCTGCCTGCTGGCATTCTTGCACTAGAATAACACTGAGAGGTGTTTCAGTTTTTAAACTGCCACTCACAACCATTGCTCTTTGTAGCTCTGACTGCAGCCTCACACCTGGGCTCTCATCTTGGCCTCTCTTACTTCACTATCTGAGCTTCTGTTTCCAGCCAAAGAGTTCCATGGATGAAACTGAACCACTGATTGGGGGAAACACCGGCACAAACACCGATGAGACTGACCCCACCAACAGGGACCCAAAGCAAATCAGCAGAGATGTGGTCACGGTGTGATAATTTTATTTTTTTATTATTATTTAATGTTGTGTTTTATATATACATTTTGTATACATGGAAAAATATTCCAAATATTCCAATAATATAGCAGAGATTTTAACTGACAGTTAAAAGGGATATATGTATATGTACTGTTTCCATGTGTTAAACATATTTTAAGTGTTCTTTCGATGCAGTTTGTAACAAAACTTAAAAAATAGACTTTACCCAACTTTCTCTTTGGTCTGATTTCTGATTTTTTGTGATCATACTGCAGTAGTAAGTGGAGTTTGTTAAGTTAACGCAACACAACACTGATGAAGAACAAGTAACACATCTTATTCATAATATTCTGTTCTAGTTCACTCACCTTTAGCATTTTCATTCAGCTAATGTAGCTCTGGTGATTTTGTGCAGCCACTCGGTGAAAGCTAGACAAACAGTGAATAACAAAGCTAGCTAGAAAACTATCAACTTTTATTACAACTGTATAGAAATAAAGGTTTCATCACAATGCCTGTCAATCACATTCAGTCTCGTGTGTATCACATCCATAAACTTGCAGTTAACTTAACAGCCACTGTTGTCATTGTTAACAAGCATTTTCAGGTAGAAGGTTTTAAAACGTCGATTTTGAGGAAGTTTAAGATTTCAGTCAATCCTTACAGGGCTAGTTTACCCAAATCACAAAAACACGTGTAGACAGATTAATTTCTTGCTATTGCAGAGGAATTCACATCTCTGCTGCTGACACCTCTGCCAACATCCTTCTGCTATGCACATAACATGATTTTTTTGACATTCAAAGGACTGAAAATTGCATATCATAAAACCTAGTATTTCTGTATTTCCAGAAACAATGTCACAGCACAGTTCTCACTATGAACAGTTTCTATTATGATAAAAATAGTATTAGATCATGTACTTGTACTTTGTATGTGAGATCTGCATATCTGTACTGCAATGCATGGTCAGGTACTCGAGGAAGTGAAAATATGTTTGTGCTTTGTATGAACACACCACTAAAGCAAGTGTAACCAAACACAGTAAATAAATGAACCCTTTCTGTATGCTTTAGGTCGACTTTGAAGATGTGATCGCAGAGCCTGCTGGCGTACATACTCCAGACTGTGTGTGGAAATGTAGCTACAACACCTTCACAGAGTCAAAGAAATGGTGTTATTGCTGCCTGGCTACCATCTGCAGCTTCCCTTTGTCACTGCTGTGGGGTCTCCTGTTTGCCTCCCTGCCATTCTGTCAGATCTGGGTTACTGGACCCTGTGTTAACCTTGGGTCTAAGTGTATGGGTCGACCCTGCTTGCGGTTCAGACAGACCTTCTGCGACCCACTCTGTAGGGCACTGGGGAAGATATGCAGCACTATGAAAGGGCTTATACGCAAGGAGGCGTAAATTTTGTACAGCTTTCAGAAGATCCATGAAACATCAGAATGCAGAGTAACAATTATTTTCACTGCTTTTGTTTTCCCACATTTTAAGCTATAATCTACTATTGGATCAAATTACCTCGGGTTTTTTTATGCAATGCTAATGATTTGTATAATGATGTAAAAAATACAGTACAGTTGTATCATGGAAAATGTAAGATTCAGTAGCAGCATTTTTGGAGCTAGACCTATATTAAGGACTAACACTAGGATGTTAGGATATGTTAACCACTGCTCCTCTGTTTTTATTTTCAGTTGTCTCTCATGAGTCCCCCAACTTTATGGAAGTGCAATACTAAATTGTTGGAGTACATCTTTAAATAAATGAATAAATAGGAATCCAGGATGCAGTGGGATGCAGACAATAGGCTCAGGTGGACACATCAGTATGAGAGGAGGGTAAAATGTATTTTTATTAAAGAAGAATATTTGATAAGTATGGTAAAGTAATGATGCAAAGAGTATATACTCAGAATATGAGTTATGTGGATGAGTAGTTTTGGAAAATGAATATGAATGATAGTCATGAAATGCTAATACTGATATTTAAATAAATACTCTATGTTGCAATAAAAGTCTGTCTCTAATGACTACAACACATTGTTATGTTAAGGAAAAGTTTCAGGTAGAATATGAATAGAATATGCTGTGGAAATGTTCAAGACACATGACAGAATCAATATTTTTTATTTCACGCACAGTATTTATTGTGCCTTATAGTAGACAAAGTTGACTTTCTTGTAAAAATGTTTAACAGTTTAACATATATCAGATTCACACTGGACCAAAGTAAAGATCACTGTAATTGAAGTCGTTTTGAATCGAGTGGTACCAATATTAATGTTAATGTAGCCTAACTCGTATACATACGTAATAACATACGTAAGTTAAGGTGCTGAGATCGGATCAACAATATGAAAGAGGTTCTACAATAAGTTACAGTGATCGATTGAAACAAGAATGAGAAGTGACTACTTTTAAAGCCTGCAGTACTTTTTACACTAATATCATATGCAGGGTGTCTGGATGACTTCGGCCTAATTATTTTATGCAAATTGAATGATGGATCATTTTTATGTAAAATTATTGGGTATGGTTTTGTATTTTATTACATTTTTAGGCTGCAGGTTTTAAGATGAAGGAAAATGTACAACTGCTTGGATTTAATGTTAGTCATGAAAGTTACTGATTTCAGATATTTTTTTCTATGCAAAAGATGAACCACTTATATTAAATGTATTTTTAGGGAGGAAATGACAATAAAAACTATAGATTAAAGTATTTTGTCTCTGTTTTAAATAAGATTAGCTCTAGAAACAAAACATAATTATTCTGTTAAATTAAGTGAATGGCCATAGGGTGGCAGACAGCACTAATATAGAAACAGGATCTACCTGCAAAGACGTACAATATAAAGCCATTATATTCAAGATAAGACATTAATTTCAACTCATTATACATGATTTAATATATTGATTTGTAGCTTTTAAAAAATAATTACCTTCTGTCCAGGACCAAGTAGTGAAGGCACAGTGAAACTGTCTGTTTGAGGATGGTATGGGGTCATCTTCAAGCTCCTTACATCAAGCAGCTGATAAACATTTTTTACCAAAGTGGACATGAAGGCAGTTCCAGTCTGTGAGGATCTCACGAAGAAACCCAAACCTTGAAAAAAAAACTGCATAAGGCAAAAGGCAACTGATTTTGCCTCTATGGTGTTCAAAGGAAAAACATGACGATATTTTATGGCATAGTCTGTGCATACAAGCATGTCACAGTGCCTGCTTTACTCCTTTCAACAGAGCCAACAACATTGATTCATGACCGCTCAGTGGGGGTACTGATGATTGTTAAAGGCTGCAGTTTGGGAAGGGCTGTTAACTTCTGGAGGCTCAGGACCTAGTGGTTCAGGCTCAGCCGACAGAAGCTGAGGGACGAGTGAGATGCAGGTCTGCCCTTCCACCGGGCATTTTCCTCCTTCTGTCTGGCCTCTCAGGTCTTTTGCTGCCCCACATGGGACCAAAAGTCTCCTTGTGCTCCTTTTCCACTCTTTCCACTTCACTGCATGAATTTGAGATTACAGGGAGGAAAAATTCAAAAATGAGAAAAAAAAAACTGCAGCCCTAACTAGATGACCCTGAGGCTCAAAGGTCTGAGGCTCAAAAATTGTTTAATTTTCTTCGAAACCAACTCAACAAAGGAAATGACTGAAAAAGTTTTAGGGTACTTGAAAGAAGCCTAGAAAACAAGGGTAACAAAACAAAATATTAACTCAACTAACAGAACCCATTGAATGAGTCTTGAGGGAGATATATATACTGGTTGAGCACACTATTAAACACACACAGAGGGAGGACAATGTGGACCATAAACAAACTAGAACACAGAAAACTCTGATTCCCCCCCAGTCTGCCAATGCTGTTGGTATGGTCCTTGGCCTGGGTCTCTGCAAAATACCAGGCTCCACCCTCACCCCTATCTTATTTTTTTTACCTTCCCAGGAAGGAGAACTCAGCAGCCAGGTAAAAAATTATACGATAGAAACAATGTCCCTTACACAGCACAGTTCTCACTATGAGCAGTTTCTATTATGATATAAATATTATTAGATCATGTACTTGTACTGTATGTGAGATCTGCATATCTGTACTGTAATGCATGGCTAGGTACTGGAGGAAGTGGGAAGTGGTTTGTTTGTGCTTTGTGTGAACACACCATTGAAGCCTGTGTAACCAAACACAGTAAATAAATGAACCCTTTCTGCATGCTTTAGGTCGACTTTGAAGATGTGATTGCAGAGCTTGCTGGCGTACATAGTCCAGACTGTGTGTGGAAATGTAGCTACAACACCTTCACAGAGTCAAAGAAATGGTGTTATTATTGCTGCCTGGCTACCATCTGCAGCTTCCCTTTGTCACTGCTGTGGGGTCTCCTGTTTGCCTCCCTGTCATTCTGTCAGATCTGGGTTACTGGACCCTGTGTTAACCTTTGGTCTAAGTGTATGAGTCGATCCTGTTTGCAGTTCAGACAGACCTTCTGCAACCCACTCTGCAGGACACTGGTGAACGTATCCGGCAGTAGTATGAACTCAGTTTATCTACAGCTTATTACGACCCATGTATTAACTCCATATATGACTGATGATGATGTTCTCTGTACAATGTAGGCATCTATTGCACGTCTGTCCGTCCCAGGGAGAGGGATCCCTCATCTGTGGCTCTTTCCTCAGGTTTCTTCTTTTTTTCCCATAAAGGGTTTTTTTGAAGTTTTTCCTGACTTGGTTCGAGGGTCTAAGGACAGAGGGTGTCACAACTGTACAGACTGTAAAGCCCTCCGAGGCTTTTTTATTTTGATTTTTTTTTTATTTATTAAAGGGCTTATGCGCAAGGAGGCGTAAATTTTGTACAGCTTTAAGAAGATCCATGAAACATCAGAATGCAGAGTAACAATTATTTTCTCTTCTTTTGTTTTCCCACATTTTCAGCTGATGTAGTGTCTGTTATTGGATCAAATTACTGTGGCTTTTTTTTATGCAATGCTAATGATTTGTATAATGATCTGAAAATGGTCTTACCAAGAAATTAGCTTTTTTTATTCTTTGTTGATGCCAGACTTTTAATAAATGTTTTAAGTACACGATCAATCATTTGATTGCACTAAAACAACAGCAATTTTCCCATATGCCATAATACAAAAAAAAAAAAAATCAGTTTGTGATTTGTGATTGTGCCAAATAGTAGACTCTAATAACTTAGAAAACTGTATATGACTGTGAATATGAACTGCTTCCTGGGAATGGTGTTTCAAACCACAGTGATGTGTTTGACATCTTGCCTGGCTATAGAAAACTAAAGACATTTTAAACACACCTAATAAGCCTTAAATGCACATTGATCTGATTCCAACACTGAAACTCTCCAAATGAGAATGAGTATAAACAGTTGGCATGTTGCCTTGAATAATACTGCTGAAAAAAAAGAAAAAGAAAAAAAGAGCAAACTACTTGTTGGAATAATCGGTATAGCCACAAGGGGGAACCATCATTGTAGTGTCATCGAAACTTTATAGAGTAAACGTGCTTCAGTGTGCTTAAAATCTGATATCAAGGTACACTGATTGTCTAAAAGACCAATGACCAAGCAAAGAAGAGGTGGAGTTGATAGAAAAAATGAGCACATGTGTACACACACAAGGGTCAGTGGTAACTATTTACAAAGTGAATTTCATATTCATTCAAGGACAAACACTGTTTGATCTGTGGCACAGAAAAGTCTGCTGAAAACATTGAAACCAGCCTCTTTGCTATAAAATGCATTCCTTATGGATTTGTCCTCATTGGTGCATTTTTTGTGGTGTTGTTTCAGTGGAGATATTTGGATTGAGCCAAAGACTGCCTTTCTTTAAAGGTATTTATGAATTTTTTTATTTATGAATTTAATGAATCTTACTTTGTGGAAAAAATGACTTTTGCAACATTCATGTAATTATTGTGATAATTTCTTGTTTTTTAAGGACAACAAGCATTTGAATAACACTGAGGGACAAAAGCACACAAACAACAAAATGCTCATGGTTGTTTATGCACAAAGGCCAAAGCTCACACTATAAGAGGAATGTGTGATTTACACACTTTCGTGCAAAGGGAGTCCAAAAGGAAAACGTTGTTTTGGGGAAGCCGAGGGCACACATCCATAGAGATGGCAACACAAAGACATTTTGTTCTGCTCTATGTTATCGCAGAGTGCAAGGTATTGTCTGAGCAGAAGGTTTACATTGTCTGTTTAGCTCAATTTAATACATGTTGCCATGGCCACCACGGTGCCGCTGCGGATGATTAAATGCCTGAAATGGGGGACTTGCGTGATTGCCAAATTACTCGACTACAGGAAGTCTGGATGGCTTTCAGCTGGCTTATCAGTGTCCCGGTCCCCCTGTGCTGGATGTGTGTGTGAGGCTCCTCTGGCTGGTGTTTTTCATGACGCAAGTGGAGGACGTGCTCTTGTGCTTGCACTGTCTATCACAGCTGCAGGACGAGGCGGTCAGGTACTGTCTACAGCAGCAGAAGAAGCACTGCATCAGGTCATGGAACAGGTGACCAGCAAAGAACATGTAAATCCAGGGGTTACAGCAGCTGTTGAGGCTGGCCAACAGCATGGCGATGATGAAGGCCATGTCTAAGGAGAGAGATAGAGAGAGAAGAGCATATGCTTGATATTTTTGTGAATATTCAAAGTTGGAAACAGCATCTGAAAGAATAAGGCGGTGATTTCTATTTTTTTTCTTATTGTTAACAAATCCCATAAACTAAAACTGACAATGAATTGATTCTACTAACAGGTACTGATATATCTTAATTTTATGTTCCATGGAGCTCAATTTTTGCTTAATCTATTAAAATAGTTTACTGTAGTTTACATCAAGTAAATCCCATGTACACTAAATGTACTCATCAACACACCAAATCTGTAGCTGATAATTGTCATCAATTTAGCAACACTGTTATTAAAAATGAAAAAAAATATTTTAAAGATTTGCATCTTCAGTTGCAACCACTGGGTTTGGTGGGCTGTGGGAAAGTATTGAGAGATAGACTAAAACATTGTTCCTTTTGGTCTTTTAATGGGATTTGTTGACAAGGACAAATATATAGAATATCTTGTCTTGGGTGCACCCTGCCACTCACCCAGTGCATGCTGGGATATCCGTAACAGGATAAGCAGTTTAGAGAAGGAATGAATGGGTGGATCTTTAAAGCCACTAAATTCGCAAGTTTTTCTCCATTCCAGTCAGATGTAATCACCTGGTTCTGGGCCAAACTGTGTGTGTGTGTGTGCTTTGTTTGGTCTTTGAGACTTTGAGACTGCACATTAGCTGGTGTTGGATGGATTGCCTTGAAAATTGATACAGATATTTATGTTCCTCAGAGGAAGAATTGTAACAACTTTGACTTTTCATCTGGTCCCCTTAGCTGTATTTTATGTAATATCACACATCTGAATGTTAACAGGTAAAACCAGAAGCATGGCTTTTGTTATGAATGCATTCATTTTAGTTGTAACTCCTTTGAAGGGAAGCAGCTAGAGCCCGTACGTTCAGGTGTATAAATTTATATACAGTCATGTGGCAGATTGTGTCACATTTAAACCTCCCCTGGACAGGTTTGGACTCTCTAATTCATTCCTACTTCATAAATATGAGTCCCTGTGCAAAGCAGCTGCAAATCATTTATGGAGAAGTACTGAACTGACATGCTGAAGCATTTCAGACAACCTGAAAAAAACACTGGGATAATAGCTGACAAAAGAACAGAAGGTTGACAGATGCCACACAAATAGGATTTTAAGTTGCTTGACACGAAAATGATGAATGGCTTCAATTAGAGGAGCCTGACCTGGTTGGAAAAATATGTCTTATTCTATCCTTCATTCAATTGATTAAATTTCCAATCGTTAGCGCCACAGAGCACATTGAAGAAGCATGCCATTTGAACAGTGGAAAGTGGATGGCTTCCAAGTTTGGTTTTTTTCTTCTAATCCTTAATGGGGTGAGAGTGATTTAGTACGCGTTGTGTCCCGCCCCCCCCCCTCAAGTGAAAATGCTGACCTGTTCTGTTCGTTCACAATAGCCCTTTGCTTCACTGTGAGAGGTGTGCTGTGCGTAGTGTCGACCAAATGGCCCATCAAAATTATGAGACGTGTTCAACAGATAACTCTGTCTAGAGTTCTGGGATGATTTGGCACCACGGGGAGCACAGTTAAGGGGAAATACCACAAAATGACAGCATTCAAACTTTTCTTCCCTTCAAACGTTGACTTAAAGTGCATTCATAGCTTTCTTGTGCTGCCAGAAATAAAAGGAAAACATTCGTCTTGGCTGCTTTTCTTTAACGTCAAGATATACAGTCCCTCTGAGATCGACGTTGGAAAAAAAACATGGAGGGAGGGTGCTTTAAAATCAAAAGATGGACCATGGTGATTCCGCCATCACTTACTTGATTAAGAATATGCACTCCATCAAAGGTAATTCCAAGGATAAAAAGTTAAACAAACTTTTCATGAGCGCACAAAGTCAGCGTCTCCTTCACTATCAGTGGAGGCACAGCAGGTTCTAATATGTGATGATATGACTGAAGTTCAAGTTCAGGGCCTGGAAGAGAGCGTTCGTTTTTACACTTTGATTTAACTGCCCTCAGCAACTAGAAACTCACCTACATGGAGTCCTAACCTGAGTGGCGTTACTTCAAAGAGAATAAAGTAAGACAGCAGAGCTGTGCAGAAGTCAGGGAAATTTAAATCATTTTTACTTTCACACCTGGGTTTGGACAGAAGCTCTTCTCTGAAATTGACATATCAACCTCTGATTTTTGTTGGCAGTTCACGCTGATTTGTTTCTTTCAGATAAACTAAAAGAGTGTACATTCCTTTCTTCAGCATAGTAAACCCCTAAAAACCCAAATGGGTTATCTAGAAAATGCACTGGCAAACAGCAAAAAAACACCCAGAAACAGGCCTGCTTTTCTTGGCTTATGAAGAGTTAACATTTTCCACAGTGCAGCTATGAGAAGTTCACTGTTTCATCGTTCTGTTCCCTTTTTTGTTTCAGTATCAGTCTGAAACTAGTACACATTTTTTCCCATTAGTGATATGCTAATCCACGGCTTCGCAATGCTTGTCAAATTACATGTTGAAAGGTTATGAATTGTGTTTAAAACCTTAGATGATAATGAGAAATAGTCCAGTCCAACCAGCCCATGTATTTGAACAATATGGAGGCCCCTATGGAGGCCCCTATGACAACATCCACTTTTCTATACAGCATGCATTCTTGACTTTAATGTGTTTGTTTTCCGATTATGTGCAAAGCTGCATGGAAGAAGAATAAAACAGTAAGATGATAAGTTTAGGCTAGGCCTATTTATGATGTATCTAGATGCTCTGAATGAATGTGCATGCAGTTTTTCTCAGATAACACCCCTGAAACGTTATGGAGCACATCTGCTCCCCTGCTCTTGTCCTCTTTAATGGCAAACTCAAAAAGATTGGAAGGCCAAATGTGAAGAAACTCTGCAGTTAAACCGAAATTATATAAACTACCACTGGGAGAAGAGATAGAAAGTCTTTGATGTCCTGGTACATTTACTCTTGCAGTGGCTTTCTCTGAACTGATAACAACTGTACATGGCACTCCCATTAATCTGTGTTCACTCTGGGGAAGTCTGAAGTTAAACACCATTGTGTTGCCTTGAAAGTGGAGTGGATTGCTTATACATTCCCAGAGATGTTTTGTGAGGTGGATGAATGACCTTTGGGGTATGATACACTCAGAGCTGAGATACTGTCATATAAGATCACATTTTTATTCTTATTTTTTACACCAAAGGGTTGAAGGGCAATAAATACACCACTGTCATACTAATTATGTCACTGGGCACCAGGCACACTGTAAAAGATGTCTTAACTCCACATGAACAGATAAATCTACAGAAGAAATCTCTACTTCTGGTGAATGCACAAAAGGTTTATACCATGATTTACATTCATACAAACTGCATCTAAAAGAAGAAGAAAGAGAAACTGAGAGTGTCTTTACCTTCCCTTGGCGCAGCAGGATCCCACGCAGACCACATCTGGACAAAGAAGAAGGGGGTCCAGCACACAATGTAGGCAAGGACCACGACAAACGTCATTTTCGCTGTGCGGATCTTTGCTTTTGAGATGAGCCTCACGCTGCTCACCCGAGAGAGCGGCTGTGCGCCTTTGGAGGGCCTTGGAGTGAGAGCCAAGAAGTGCTCCCTTTTGGTTTTTAAATTGAAATTCTGCCATATTTTGAAACATATCAAGCCATAGCAGACGCTTAAAATGCCCACGGGGAAAATATATATACTGAGACTCATCCATGTGATGTACGCTTTGGCACCCCATGGCTGCACGAAGTCCCCCCAGCAGTCATAGACGCCGTTCCCGACCTCCCTCAGAGAAAATATGTAGACTTGAGGGGTGCTGAATATCAGGCTGAGCATCCAAGAGGCGATCACGCAGAAGCGGTCCTTCCTCCTGTGCACGGAGCGGAGAGGCTGGCAGATTGCTAAGCACCTGTCGACGGACATCAGGACGAGCATGTAGGTGGACGCGAACATGCCCACGACCTGCAGGTACTTGATCAGCCTGCACAGCAAGTCCGGCCCGTAGAAGCGAAACGTGATATCCCAGATGAGCTGCGGCAAGACCTGGAAGATCGCCACGACGAGGTCTGCGATGCTCAGGTGTTTCATGAAGTAAAACATCCGAGACTGGCCGTGCTTGGTGGCGTGGATAGCCCACAGGACGCACAGGTTCCCGGTCAGCGCGAGCAGCAGCACCAGCACCAGGACGCCAACCTCCACTTTTGCCACTTCTTCATTTCGTTTCAGGGGATTGACGGTGGTGTTTCCCAGGTGGCTGTCATTCCCACGACTTGAGTTGCTCCAGGAAGCGTTCTGCGCCCAGCCGCCCTGCTCGCGTAAAAGCTCCTCCATCGTGCGTAAAAGCGCCACTTTGGCGCGGCCAGCGGTCACATCCCCGGCCCCAAGAAAGCTTCAGGAGGGCTGACAGCTGTGTAACTGTGCGGTTACCCTGCGCTCTTTACTGCCTATGCGGCTTACTCGCAGGTTAAACTGCTGTACGATCCAAAAAGCTGCGCTCTCGTCTGCAGAGAAACACAACGAAACATTTCTGTTGAAAACTCATCTCCAGTATTTGAACTATCAAAACTTCACACTGAATGATGTTACCACAAAACGACATAGTGATTTTGTTCCTAGCAGGCTTACCTTTACAGCGAGCCTTTGCACAGTTATTTTGGGACCCCGGAGCACCGCAGTCCTCATGACTCGCTGCGTCCACTTTGATGACTGTTTTTTTTTTTTTCGCTGGAGCTCTGTATCCTACCAGTCTCAGTAACCCCCTCCCCTCATCTCATTTTCCTCTGAAGGAAACTGCCTTACTTGAGTATGAGCAGAGCTCGTTTCTTACCCCTCTCCCTCTCTCTGCCCATGTGCACCGTGAGTTTCTGACTTTTGTGCTTTGTGCTTCGCAAAATCAGACGTCCAGTCCCTTAACAACATTTAGGCGATGCTATCTTGTATTATCTTAGATTCACAAGGAGAGAAATTTCACTCTCATCCTATAGAGCCAAGAGGGTCACTTATTCTCCAAAGAAAGCCACCAAATATGGAAAAAGATGCTATCTGGGGCGGGACACTTTGTGTGATGCTGTGGTACTTTATGAGCAGGCTAAATCAGGGATGACAGCCGAGGCTAAAAAAACATGATTCAAGTGTTTAGTGGCGGTTAGTGATTAAATCTGGCTTCATCTGATGCAAGCAAAAAGTGGGCAGATGCGAGTGATTGCAATACTTTTGTGTATCCAAACAGAACCTCACCAATCAGCTGCCAAAAATAACTCACTCCCTAGGGCCAAATTAAATTCTCAAGATTTCTCCCCGGAAGTCATAAAAGAAGGATTTCTTCAGTAAAATGAATACTAATTCGAAATAATGCCCATTTTTTATGCCCTCAGTAAAAATAATAATAATAACAAATTTAAAATCACTAACACATTTACCATCCAAAACTTTCACACACATTTCTTTAAGCGTCAGATATCTTATTTTTGACTGAAACCCCTTATTAATTCACTCACATCCAGTTTAAAGTCATAATATGAATGTTTTTTGGTTAATTTGTTTTTTGTTCATTTGACAGTAAATTCACTGAGACTTTTTTCTGAACATGTGTCTGAAACTGACATACTGAAGTTATATAAATACATAATTCTTAATATCTCTTAATGAAATAAATAATCCATAATAAGAATCTGTGAGCCTGTTATCAGTCACTGTAGAGGACCCATATATTTCTTCATTTCTTCAGACAGGTAATGTTTGCTTTTGCAAAATGACTTATTATTATGACTTATTATTCTTCCCAACCATAACATGAACATGTGACCATCACAGGTACAGTGTGAAAATGTTTGTTGCTTTTGATTTATTTGACACACTCAGTTGAACACCTGCAGGTGCTGTATTGTCAGCTGCTTGTTCAGCTGAGCAGCCCTGATAAGAGTTATAATAGAGTTATAATGTTGAATGCATGCAAGATAAAATCTGGCATGCTGGCAAATAAATGGATCCATTTTCTCTCCTGGAACAGCAGATCCTGTAGCACGCAATACACGTATGTGCTTTTGTGCACCAGCAGCATTAACCTACAATGATGTGGGACACTGAAACACAGTCCTAATGCAACATAACATGCTGCAAACGCCTGCAAACAAATGAGGAACTATGCAATCGTATAGTAGTTGCATATGGTGGTAGTAGCTCAGTCCGTGGGCACTTGGCTTGGGAACCAGAGGGTCGCTGGTTCAAGTCCCCCACGGACCAGTCTTCATGGAGGTGGACTGGTAGCTGGAGAGGTGCCAGTTCACCTCCTTAGCACTGCTGAGGTGCCCTTGAGCAAGGCACAGAACCCCAAAAAACCTGCTCGGGGTGCTTCAAGAGGGCAGCCCCTTCACTCTGGCATCTCTCTGCCAGTTTGCTTGTGCGTGTGTGTATTCCTATATGTAAAGAAAGAATAACAACAGAGTGTAAATGTAAATTTCCCCATGAGGGGATTAGTAAAGGGTGTTCTTCTTCTTCTTAATTTATGAAGGTTTTGTTCCACTTGATTTATCCTTTGACTGACTGATCACAGTGATGTAATGTGAAGTGAAAATTATGAGAAAAAGGTTGAACGAGAGGACATTAATGGTGAATAACAGTGTGCATTTCGCATTGACATCCTGGTGCTTTAAAGGGGTTGCTGGCATCAGCAATCCATCTGTGGGTTAGATGACATAACTGTATACAGTAACACCTCGTAATTCACACCACGCCATCCTAAAAGCATGTAATAGGCTGTATTTTCAGTCCTGGTTCTCAAATGAAACTTTGTCTTCTGTATGACTGATGATCAGAATCAATCTATTCTTAAGTTTTACTGTGCTAATGAAACACTCATCCCCAGGTGATAGAATAAGAACAGCTGGTTAAATCAGTTTTAATTGGCCACACTGAAAAAAAATTATTTGTATGCAAACCAAGGGAATCTTTTTCAGTGAAATGGCACATGCTATATTCCCTGATTGTAGAAGAATTCATGTAGTCATTAAGACAACAGGTTTCCATGGTGACTTTTTGTTTCCAAGGTCAAGATGCTGCTCCTGTGCTCCAAGAGGGACAAGCTGAGATGGGTTTGGCACAAATGAGGAAGCCTTCCCGATGGTTTTCGGGAGAGGAGGCAGTACAACACAAGATTCAACCAGAGATGAAAAAATAAATTAAAATGTCTTTCACTGATCCAGAGAGTTTTTTTTTAAAGAATGGCAAAATGAATTGTACAAAGGACCAAACAGAGGGTATGTAATAGTCTCATGATATCTTATAATTCACTGACTTTCCAGTCACACACATCTCTTTCAGTAAATAGAAGAGCAGAAAGAAAACTTTTGACATCTTGGGGCCTATTCCTTGACATGTGCCAGATGGCCGACATACATTATATTCCTGAAACAATATAAGGCGGTGTGAACTGCTAGACCTGTCATATGCTTGCTCTGGTTGATAAAATAGAGATTTGTGGTCAGGACATCATCCAATATTTCATAAAAATAAATTGAGGAAAACACGGAGAACAAGGTGCTGTTCTTTTAGACAGATAAGTCCCTAAAACTATTATAAAATATTTTTATAACATTGAATATGATGAAATTAGCAACAATTTAAAAGTTAAAGTTTGCAAAATAACATTGTTAGGTGTTATTAATTAAGTATTTACACACAAAACTCAGCTGCAGGGGTGGTTTAATCAGATTTTATTGACCTGTTGATATAATGAAATATCCTCACACATCTTTCACATTCTCTTTCTTATATGAGATAACTTAAACTGTTCTAACTCATGTGTTTGTTGACTCTCATATCTTACCCTTCATGGTATAAAGCTGAGTAGGAAAAAAGATTTTCAGGACCTTTAAACAGCTGCAATTACACACCCTCAAACGCTGTATGACGCACCAACATAATGGAACTTGGAAACAGCCACCAAAAGCTGTTTATGACTCAGGCTGACGCTGAGTAGATGGGTTGAACAAAGTTTTCATTTTCATATCATTTATTCAAAAGCATCCAAAGGCATTGCTGACTTTTCATGGCCAAGTGTTTCAACACAGTACAGGTGTCAGACTTTATGTAATACATTAATGAGAAGTACCTTGCAGCATCAACCTCATTTCTGCTCTGCTGAACAATACATACTATGTTTTACATAAAGTTATATCGAACCCAGATACTGTAATAAGCGGCAGCAGCTGGGCCACCCGGCGCTGGCACTAGCACTGTTGTGTACATATTTTAAGGGCAACAGCTAATTTGTAAGATGGTCATTAACATGTTGTGACAAGTTATGTAAACTCATTGTAAAGAAGGTTTCGGTTATGAAACCACACAATAATCTTTTTAAAACATTTAGTCTTTTATGAAACAAGAGCATAAACTCGCTATGACATTTATTGGGATACTTCATTTAGAGGAACTGAAAACTGGGGAACACTTGAACATCTCTTAATAATTCCACCTCTGTTTTGGCTCCTGTGTCCTCTCAAATTAGGGTTTAATATTCATTAGGAGCCTTGTCTTGAAGATCTGCCTCAAAAAGGACTGGTTAGTAATTATTTTGGTGCCATAATTATTCATTTTTTTATATGAGAGATAATCCATCTTAAGACGAGACAGCTGAACACTATAAATGAAGATTTGCCAGACGTGATTTCACATGGGCAATCACGGGGATTCACATTAGCACATTATCTTAAATGTAACCCAATAACAAAATTGCCCCTGAAACTGAATTAGTGGTAATAAACCTGAACAGATATTTTTGAATAAGAAGAGAAAATTCCCCTTAGTAAAGACTACATCACCTATGTGTCATCAGTTTGTATGAGTTTGTATGAGTTTTCCTTCCTAAAAGTATGATGATGCAGTTGTTAAAAATCCACAACCTAACATACTGAAAACACTTCAGATATTTTGTGTATCAAATAGTCTCATTTATCCACTGCATGAGAGAAGCAGCTTTAGACGTGTGCTGTGTGATTTCTAATAGAGAAATATTAAACTGATTACTGATCATGTAACTTTGACAGAGGTGTAAATTAGTAAAGAAAATTTTCCAACGTCGTATTTAAATGTAACTTGTGCCATGACAGAAGATACTGTTGTTGCTGGACTCCTGGCCTCCTGCTGGCTGGGTGATGGCCCTTTTAATTGCCTGCGGGATCTGCTTTTTATTTTACCTGTTTGTCAGTATCAAGCTCAACTTCGCCTTTTCCCAAAAATCTTGACCAGATTAATCTTGCTGGTAAATTCAGAACTTCTTTCCCATCTGAAGATCATTTTCAAACCGCAACAGAACTGTGCTCAGTCATAATGTAATTTCATGCAAAGGTCATAATATTCCTACAAAGACGTCATCAGTCCCCTCACTGGGAATTTTTAAGTTTTTTTTTTTTTTGCATCCACTACTGACTGTTAGCTTGACAGGCTAATACTCTGCTACAGTTTCTCTCCGTTTGCAATACAGGATCCAACGTTGACGTAGTTTATTTGAAAATATCCAAACCTGGACACAACAAAGTAGCCTAGACCGACCCAGAGACCCAGTGCTTTGTCAGAACCTGAACTGTCAAACTCTGCTTCAGAAATCTGGTGAAATAATATTTCAGGAAGTCAAAATTGGCAACAACAGTGAATGTTGTTTACTACTGAAACCTGTCAGAGCCACACTACCAAAAAAGTAAACAGTAAATCTATATACACCCAGTAATCTGGTAGAATACACGACTGAACATCACAGTCGCTTCATACTGAGCCTTGCAATGTATATTTTTCTTTCTTTGCCCTGCACTCATGGATATCTCACTGGAACCCCATCAATAGCAGCACAGATAAATAACATAAGCACAGCAGGGCAAACACAGTATGAAAATACACAGATAAATATTTTTGTTTCACACAAATATCTTGACATAAAACAGATGAGTGTCACAGCGAAGGGTCTTCAGGATGGAGACTGACACGTAAATAGAGGAAGGATCCGATGTTACAATCCTGACCACATGCGCAAACTCTGCTTGACATTGACTCGAGCGCACTTGGCGTCGACGATATGCATCATCGGCTCATTGGTGTGTTTTAAAATCCAGTTGGTCTGTCGTGACAATCGTTTGACTCGGTGATGTAAGTGTGGAGGCATCCTGCTGTGGGAATGCCTGAGCGCGTGAGGGTCACCGCAACACAAGGATAACAAACCAGCTTGTTGGTTCAGCTGCCCCGTGGTCTCCATGCACTCACACAGGTACAAACCAGCAGTCACTCTCTTGTTGCTAACCTGAAGCATGTGTGTGGTGGTGGAAGGGTCAGAAATCACATGCAGAACTAAATCATGTTAGCATGACTAACACACGGTTTGTGTGAACTGCCAACCAAAACAAATGCTGTCTCTAAAGGACGATCCTTTTTCAAATGTGCCTGTTGTGCTTAAGACATGTTTAAGGATTGTTTTAAAATTGTACAACTTTTTCTCTCAGGTGCATGTATTGTTTATTCATTTTGGATTATGCCCGTGAATTATTATTATTATTATTAAAAAAAAACATTGTTTTCGTCATGGGAAACTGATAAACCTTTCTTGTCTTTCTTCACAAAACATAAAACTAAACATAAAAAAAACCATAAAAAGTAGTAAACACAATATAATTACACTTTAAACTTTTAGGATTTTAGTCCTTGTGGAAATGGGTACACCTGTGGTAAGTGGTGGTAATGGCCTTTTGATAACATTAGTGCATACTTCCATTTGAAATGACCTCTTTATCCCCCTCTGGAAGCAGCAAACATGTCTGGAGCAGCCACTCTTTCAGACATTAAACAGAAGAGGATGGTAAAAATTCTTATAAAAATGGTTTGATAAAATGAAAATCTAAAGGATTATAACTTTATAGTATCAGGAGAGATATCTTTTTGCAAAGTGTGTGCACAGATATACTCATAGTCGAATAGTCCACGTGTAAAATCTGGATCCCAGCAAAGATTTCAGTTTCCTTAAAGAGTTCTATCAGGAAAAGTAAGGAGGAGTCTCTTAATATCTAATTAAAGGCCATATACAACATTTAGCACAGTGAATTTAACACACTGTAACCAAATGGCTAATTTTGTTGTGGTTATCTTATTACATTTTCCCTTGCCCAATTTGTTTCAATCAAATCTGTGACTTGTGTTAGCCAAGGAAAGGACACAATGTTGGACAGCTGTGAACAAAGCTGTGAACAAATATGACTCTCTTCTTCCACTGTATGACTTAAGAGCTAAAGAAAAAGGTCGACTCTTCTCATTAGATCTTCGAACGTGTGCAACGACTCTTGGTGTGCAATCGACTCTTGGCTTTCAAGCCAGCAGTCTCAGCAACTGATCCGGCATGTGGACACAATTTAAAGAAACCAGGATAAAAGCCAATTCCATAGAGAATCCATAAGACAGCAGGACTATACCACTTGCTGCTGGCACTAGAGGACAGCATCTGCAACATCTGCGGCTGAGCTCAACTGATGTAAAATCTCTGACATGCATTCAAGTAGAGGGTCCCTCTGGTGCCTTCTGGTGATGGGCTTGTTGTGGGAGTGTGCCTTGCCTGTGAGCTCCTCATTCTGTGGTATAAATTAGACACACTTTGATTCCTTTACCAGGTAAAATCCAGTGGAAAAAGGATTTTGATTGCATCTGAAGATTTTCCTCAAAAGTTTGGATGGTTTACAAAAAATTATAAGTTATAGTTTCCTGTGCGGTCCAACCTTAACCACAGATGTAGCCCCATATCCATGATATGAGATTATACTCCCGCTGAGTAAATTCATCTCAAGGTTGTGCCTTGTCAGACTGATTTGGAGGGCGACTGAACTGGCTGCTGCTTCATGTAATGCCCTTGTGTAAAGCACTTGCTCGTACCTGTATGGAATAGATACCTAACAATGAGATTTTAAAACTTTATCTGATTTCATAAAATTGTTACCGTAACATATAACCTGACAACAGAGCCTGTTCTCAGCCTATTTCCTGATTCCTGACCTAAAATTATTATGACTATCTTGGCTTTGATGCAGACTTTTAGGTCGCATTGAGATTGACTTTAATCCTTTGTGAAAAGCTGCAGCCCAGGGAGAGAAAACAAAAATGTGAATAAAAAAACACAGATGCAAACTGTCCTGTCTTCAGTGCACTGAGTGTTTAGTTTCCAAGTAACTGGTGCCAACAGTTTGGCTTCCTACCAATGCCACAGTATAGGAAGTTGTGCTTCTGTCCAAAGTTAGTGCTTTAGTAGTTCCCGTGGGAGAAATTCCTTCTCTGCATTTGACACTTGTTTGCAGTGGGCAGCCACAGTGCAGACACTGAAAACTGCCCATGGCAAAGTCAAACTTTGTTCAAGGCTCATGCAAGGCCATGGTATTAATTAGTACCAGAGACTGCCTGTCAAAGAGAAAACCTACTGCTAATACTAATACATTAAAATAAATGTCTATAATGTGCGGATAGTGAGACATGGTTGCATATTATAAATAAAAGGGAAAGGGAGAAGGTATCCTGTGCATAGTCAAACAGGGTCATCTTTATGCCCTTTAAGTTATACCAGATGGGGCCTGAGCCAGGATAAGATGTGTTGGAGGTGAGGCACAGAGCACCGTAACTCTCCCCCATGATATGTGGGAATGTCCTATTATACAACCAATATGGGGATGGGTTTTACATTGCATGGAGTGTGGCCTTGGGCAGCCAATACCACATACTGCAGGAGTGAGCCTGTAATGTGATAAATCTCCACATAAAATTGAATCAGATTGAACCAAAATTGTTTTGTTTTTTTTGTTTTTTTTTAAGAATTCTCTCAAAGAATAACCATTTTTCATGAACAGAGACAGTCTCAGAATTGTTATTATTGAAAAATACATGGAAATATTCCCATATTCACTTCTGCTGGGTTGCAGATTTTTTTGTAATAATAAAAGGTATAAAATCAATTCTGAGAGTAAGAAACAGAGGATCATTTAATTTGATTGATTCTGACTTGCTTTATTTTTCTTTATTTAAATAATCAGAGCATCACTGGGCAGTTTCTGCCTGTCAGTCAGACAGCTGTAGTACAAAACTTTTGGCATTTGGCTTCACATTGAGAGTGTTTCATTGTAAATGAATTCAAACTTGATTTATTTAGTTAAGCTGTGGTATACATCATCACACTGAGTGTATATCACTGAGACATTTCTTGGCTGCTCACTTGGTTTCAGTCATGTCTGTGTATTGTACCAGTGAAAGAAGATATTGTGTTTACAGATCACTGGGAGTACGTGAAATTAAAACAAGGTGGCGACTACATTTGAATTTTTAAATAAATCCACAGGCACTGAGTGTTACAAAGGAGGAGGATTTGAGGATTGGAGCTCTATCTAGGAACCATCAATTGAGCTGACTGGGATTTTAAAACAGTGTGTTAGAAAGCTTGTTTATTGATAAAAGCCTCAGGTCAAAAAAAGTTATCTAGGACATTAGGACATCTAGGACACAAATAACTCAATATCTACTAAAGGATCTTTGAGGTGCTTAATATACAACCATCTCCTAGATTGGTGTGGTTTAAAGTCAAAACACATCTTAATCCATCCAATATTTCAAATTTCAGTCCAGGCCAAAGAGGTGAATCAACCAACAGATCATCTCTGCTGGCCCAGAGCCAGGCAGATAGTCTGGCTAAAAATGTATCTTTGCAAAATAGCTATGTCATCTGGCTACAGCAGACTGAAGCATTAGCTTTGAATAGACAATAATGTACACGTGACACCTAAATGTTCATTTTCTTTGAATATAAAGATTAAATTAACATATCTCTGGTTCATCTCAGTCATGAAGTAATGTTAAAACTCCCAGGTAACCACTTGTAGGGAAACATCAGCAGACACACTGGTACTAATGATCCATTCCTGCTGACACCTCAGTTTAATGCACAACTTTACTTAATCAGAAACTAAATATGATATTCTATAGGCAGTATTATTGGTTTTATGCCATTTAGTACCTAATTCAGACGTCACTGGAAACCATACAATAGCATCTAATACTTAGATACATGACATATTGTCCAGCCTGTCCTCAAATACCTCATCAATATACTCTAAAATCAGGATTATTTAGTCAACTATTCATAATTAGCCTGCTTTCATTTCAACCATTAGTATAAATACCAAACATTGGTATACCTTTGTTCTGCAGTTCTTGTCATGAGGGAGGTGCCTCTGAGAGCAGTAGCTCCTCATTACTTTGATTATTTGACATTTCCAGGACCTTTCTAGATTTTAGCTATTTGCCTCCAGGGTCCAACTGGCTGCCTAATAAATCTTACTTGCACCTTTTTCATACATTTAATGTACTTCATTTAAGACTAAATACCACATAAACTGAGTTTTTTAACTACTTTGGGACCATCTGATAAACTTAACTGAAAATAAAAACCTTTCTTTCTCTTTTTATCAATGCTTGTCACTGAGTAATGGTTGTTGGTAAAAATTCACCCTGCTGTAGGATATTCTGAGATGTTTTCCTCAGAATCAGACCATAACCAAAATGGAAAGAGTGGGTGTTAGTTGACCCAGGCCAAGACTCTGTGAAAACACTGTAAAATAAATCAGTGTTTTATGTCATATAATGTGATGACAGCACATATAGTGCAGTGCGTTTATAACAAACATGCAAAAAAGTGTCTATAATCAGAGCCTATATGTTTTTTTAACCTTCTGAACCCTGATTTTCTGTTTAAATTCCCCCCCAACAATTTAAAAGAGACATTAAATAATAGAGACACTATAAACACAAAACACAAAAAACAATATGTACAATAAATAGTAAATAGTAATAATAAGAGAAAAAGAAAGAAACAGTATTTATATAAACAGCCCTCTCTCGATGTCAAGTCCCTGGATGTTCACCAGTTCAGTGTCGGATGAGGGTTTCCTGCTGAAGTCGATCACCATCTCCTTTGTCTTGCTGGTCTCACAGTGTTTCCAGCGTCTTCCAGGTGGGACAGGGATCTCTGCAGCAGGTAGATGATGGCATCATCCACCCCAATGCCGGGTTGGTATGCAAACTGCAGGGGATCCATGTTTGGATCAGTATCAAATCTGTTGAAGAACAGATTAAGCTTGTTGGCCCAGTCTCTGTCTCCAGGTTCAGGGTTCCTCCTCTCGCCATTACCCTGTCCTGAGATAACTTGGAGTCCTCTCCAAACCTCCCTCGCATTCTTTTGCTGCAGGTGGTCCTCCAATTTTCCTCCTGTAGCTGGCCTTGCACTCTTTGATCTTCCATTTAAGATCCCTCTGCACCCTCCTCAGTTCATCTCTGTCTCCAGACTGGAAAGCCCTCCTTTTCTCCAGCAGCAAGGCTCTAAGATCAGGAGTCACCCAGGGCTTAAACAACACCGTACCCTCCTCGTGGGCACGGTGGTTTCTACACAGAAATTTATGTAATCTGTGATGCAGTCCGTTCAATGTCCTGTTCGTGTGGCCCACAGAGCACCTCCCAGTCCGTGGTGTCAAAACAGTCCCTCAGTGCATCTCTGGCCTCCTCAGACCACTGCTTCACACACGCCTTTTGTTGGGGGGGGCTGTCTCTTCACCATAGGTGTGTAAACAGAGAAATGGTAATATTCTATATGTCCTGTACATATTTGTATATGTCCTGTACATATATCGCTTAGCTAGAATTTAAAATGAGGTTCTGTGTAACATTAACTCTGTGACAGTCCCCCATGAATGTTTTCATGAAACAGACGCATATAAACTTTGACAGAAACACAGTAGCAGTATTTTGGTTAAACACCAGGATCTGTTCTTCTTTAGCACATAAGTAAGAAGATTTTTATCAAAGTATGAGCTAAAAATAAAATCCTGCGGGGTCAGCAGCACCGTCTTTAACATTTCTGGAATGATTAAATTTTAACAGGAAAATTCAATTTACAACTCACAATTTGGGAGTAAGTGGTTACTCTTCAGTGAAATCTTGGGGCCTGCAACATATGGTGCACATTACCCTTCCCATTTATATCCTGTCCTTCAGTTTCATATTGTTCTTATCATCTGCCTCAGTGAGCTTTCAGTTCAAGCAATGAGAGATTTTAGGCTACATTTCAGGTGGATAAAAGCAACAAGTTCAAAAATATGTTTGATGTATCAAATGAATAGTTTGAGATTTTATGAAATATGATTATTTTCTTTGCTGCGTAGAATTTGGTGAGATATTAAACAGTGGGGCAAAAAAGTATTTAGTCAGCCACCAATTGTGCAAGTTCTCCCACTTAAAAGATGAGAGAGGTCTCCAATTTTCATCATAGGTATACCTCAACTATGAGAGACAAAATGAGAAAAAAAAAATCCAGAATTATTTTGCAAATTATGGTGGAAAATAAGTATTTGGTCAATAACAAAAGTTCATCTCAATACTTTGTTATATACCCTTTGTTGGCAATGACAGAGGTCAAACGTTTTCTGTAAGTCTTCACAAGGTTTTCACACACTGTTGCTGGTATTTTGGCCCATTCCTCCATGCAGATCTCCTCTAGAGCAGTGATGTTTTGGGGCTGTCGCTGGGCAACACAGGACTTTCAACTCCCTCCAAAGATTTTCTATGGGGTTGAGATCTGGAGACTGGCTAGGCCACTCCAGGACCTTGAAATGCTTCTTACGAAGCCACTCCTTCGTTGCCCGGGCAGGTGTGTTTGGGATCATTGTCATGCTGAAAGACCCAGCCACGTTTCATCTTCAATGCCCTTGCTGATGGAAGGAGGTTTTCACTCAAAATCTCACGATACATGGCCCCATTCATTCTTTCCTTTACACGGATCAGTCGTCCTGGTCCCTTTGCAGAAAAACAGCCCCAAAGCATGATGTTTCCACCCCCATGCTTCACAGTAGGTATGGTGTTCTTTGGATGCAACTCAGCATTCTTTCTCCTCCAAACACGACAAGTTGAGTTTTTACCAAAAAGTTCTATTTTGGTTTCATCTGACCATATGACAGTTCTCCCAATCCTCTTCTGGATCATCCAAATGCTCTCTAGCAAACTTCAGACGGGCCTGGACATGTACTGGCTTAAGCAGGGGGACACGTCTGGCACTGCAGGATTTGAGTCCCTGGCGGCGTAGTGTGTTACTGATGGTAGCCTTTGTTACTTTGGTCCCAGCTCTCTGGAGGTCATTCACTAGGTCGTGTGGTTCTGGGATTTTTGCTCACCGTGTTCTCGTGATCATTTTGACCCCACGAGGGTGAGATCTTGCGTGGATCCCCAGATCGAGGGAGATTATCAGATTATCAGTAGTCTTGTATGTCTTCCATTTTCTAATAATTGCTCCCACAGTTGATTTCTTCACACCAAGCTGCTTACCTATTGCAGATTCAGTCTTCCCAGCCTGGTGCAGGTCTACAATTTTGTTTCTGGTGTCCTTTGACAGCTCTTTGGTCTTGGCCATAGTGGAGTTTGGAGTCTGACTGTTTGAGGTTGTGGACAGGTGTCTTTTATACTGATAACGAGTTCAAACAGGTGCCATTAATACAGGTAATGAGTGGAGGACAGAGGAGCCTCTTAAAGAAGAAGTTACAGGTCTGTGAGAGCCAGAAATCTTGCTTGTTTGTAGGTGACCAAATACTTATTTTACAGAGGAATTTACCAATTAATTCATTAAAAATCCTACAATGTGATTTCCTGGATTCTTTCCCCCATTCTGTCTCTCATAGTTGAAGTGTACCTATGATGAAAATTACAGGCCTCTCTCATCTTTTTAAGTGGGAGAACTTGCACAATTGGTGGCTGACTAAATACTTTTTTGCCCCACTGTATATTGATATTGATACTATACTCATCTGTGTGCCTGATATAAAGCTAGGAGCAGCAGATGATCAGCTAGCTTAGCATAAACTCACTAGCCCAGTTCCAGCGCACATCCCAGAAAATCACAAATATTTCTTTCAAATTAAAAACATTCCTGGCAAACAAGATATAACATAAGTGTTAACTGGTAAGGCTACGCGATGTTGTTGGTTGGACAAGCCAGTGTTAGCTTTTTCCCTCTGTTTCCACCCCTCATGGTAATTCGTTTATCATACAAACAACTGAGTGGTATCAGTCTTCTAATCTTCTATTCCTGGAAAGAAAAATAGCTAGAAACCAATGTACAATCATTTCATTGTAATTTCATTAGACAAATAGCTCATAAGCCTAATGAGAGCTTTATTTTATCTGTTATCTATCATAGTCAGGTTTAATTGACCATAAATCTGATGCTGTATCTGTTGAATTCATTGTCTCATCTAGGCTTCTAAAGAAAAGATACAGTAGAAAATGATACAATAAACATAAAATACCAGATGGAATTACAGTGCAATCTGATTTATATCAGAAAATTGCAGGCATGTTGTTGTATCGTTGTCTGCCAGCTTGAAGGCAGGTATGAACGTTTGTTTTTCCGTTTTGTCGGCAAAACTGGCATGAGTGATGAAAAAGCAGGCAAACACCACAGTGATTTAATTTAAGTTTTTCTCATCAACTCTTGTTTTGATTTTCTGCCTGTAACTTATCACTAAATCACAGACGACTGAAGGAAATGACGGTTAGTAGCAGTTTGTTGTTGTGTTTATGGAATAAAATAAGATTGCAACGTACACAGAGGAAATTACAGTCGTCGTCTTGACTGGGAAGGTCGCAATTTATTTGAGTCATCTTCTCAGTGACCTTTCACATCTCTTGATTTGTTTGAAACCCTGTTCCCACAAACATGTTGCATTTGTAAATGTATGTGGATTCATTTCCTGTTTAACTGCATTTGGACTGTTGAACAGTGATGTAATGATGCAACTTGTGCCATTAGTGATACTAGTATGATTTATACTCTGAGCAATGTAAATATACTGCATTTGAATATAATTCACTCAAAAGCTTTCATGATAAAGTGTGTTTTAGAGGAATTACAACAATAAACTGTACATGTTTTATTTTCCCTGATAACCTGAACAGGAGAAAAAATAGGGCATTTGTCCCAGACGGAAAGCATACCTTTGTTGTTTTTATGTTCATTTGGTCATAAATCAACAATAAATCACAGACATGTTTTGCCAAGCCCGGTCTACTCACATATACATACATATACATATATAACATATATACTAAGATAAACAACACATCTACTTACCATCTTGGCCGTGATGAAAGGTGGTTGACAAATGGTCTTTTCTTACCCACAAAAGTGTATGAAAGTTGGATGTTTTATTTAGATATGGTATGATTGGCCATTAACAGACATTTTCACCAATTTCATCCAGACAAATTACTTCCAACAATATTTTCAAAAGTGAAGAAAACATTCTTTAGGCCAAAGAAAATCAACCAAAGCACATCTCATATATCAATGATTGCTGCCTGCTATAACTCTGTACTAAGCATTCCTGACCTTTCCTGAGGATACTCGATAAAACACTTTCTTTTGAATTTCTCAGATGTTTATTTACATATAGAAATTTAGTTTCTTTATGCTTAAAGGTCAGATTTTTTCTTGGCACTCATTCACAACTCTCTAGTAACACGCAAAAAAATATGAATATTAATAGGGAACATATGGCATTTGCTATTGTCTTTAAACAGGGGTCCTCTGTTAGCTATTAAGTTGTGCTTTGCCTGAGGTCAACAATACTGGATTGGGGCTAAGCATCTGTGATGTGATCTGTGAAACTGACATTGATGGGTTGAGCTGCAGTGATACTGCCATTGGCGATCTTCCTTTCCTTTACTATGTGTGAGAGGCTGAAATACAATCATAGAACTCACTTAAAAGGTGGCTGTGAAATTCTTCCAGATAGGCCAGGACTGAACTATGACAAAAACCGATACTGGTGCAAAAGATGAAATTGAAAACAATTTCAGAAATTGAAACATATTTTTTTTATATTTTCGGTCGTATGCCAAACAATCCTCATAGCGTGTTCTGTGCTGTGCATGAGGGGACCCCTGAGAGAGATTTCACCTTGCTGAACTTTTCTCTGACTGCCCCGATTCTTCATGCTATTCAGAACTGTTTTTTAGTATAAACATTTTTATACATGACAGTGTTTGATGTACAAACCATTCAATCAGACACCTTGCCTTAATCTAACATCATTAGTCAGATGAAAGCAAAAGCCTTCTTTGATTTACGTAACATCCTTCAGCTAACATGCAACATGCAGCCTCATCTACCAAAGATATTTTTAGTTCCTGTGTCGTGTATTTCACTGAGTCGCTTCCCAGCAGATCCCTGCAGAGTGGTGGTCATTTCAATAAGTAAACAAACAAATATAATCAGCTTTTCCAGTTCTCCCTCTTTAGATCTGAGCAAACAAATTTGGACACTAAACAGCACCCCAAAGCTCCTGGGCTAACCACAACCACAATACAGTGAAAGACTTTGGACAAATCAGCTCTTACTTGAAGAGAGCACCACTCCTTACATTTGTTTCGTAATACGTACATTCAGCATATACAAGCATTCACATGGTTCTTCTTCAGAATGAAGAGTCCATTTCATAAATGGATAAAACAGATAAATAATCATGAAAGTTTCATAAATGTAATCATAAAGTGGCAAAAATATAAAAGCAGCTGTTTCTGCACTTCTTCAAGCTGTAAAATTAAAATATATAATTGTAATTATACAATAGAGGACAGATATATAAGAAATATATAAGAAACAGAAATATTTCTTGTGGTGAGACAGTTTGTGCCTCTTCTCAAAAATGTAGATGTCCAACTCAGGACAGGAGCTATAGCTGTTTTGCAGGATGAGCCACTTTATGTCTTTATAACATGTCTGTGGTGAATCTGGAAAGTGTCACTGCATCCTCTGTTTCTGCTGATGAAGGTTTCATTTTTGGATATCTATGGAGGAGGATTTTTTCGCCTACAATTCCTGGTAATGTATTCTAAATATTTACATGCTGGATAGGACAAACTGTTTGCAAGGATTACCAGTGTATGGTTATTTAGCTGAAATGTGATCCTTCAGATCCTCATTATTTCTGATCCCTCATCAAGTGAATTGTGGTTCCACCCCCCTGCCCCCGGTCTACATTTGCCTTTTACCAGACGAATATAGGGCCTGACATGATCTGTATTCCCCATCATGACTTCAAAGCCTAAAAAAATATTTAAATGGCTTTTTGGGGCTTTAGAAGTCATTACTTTATGCACAATGCTTGAGCCCTTGAGTTGCTTCAATGCAGCAGTGGAAAATTGTACATGAAATAAGACTGATCTGTTTTTATTTTTCAAGGATGGCATTAAAGCATGGGATACTCAAACAAACATGGTCAGATCTCTCTATCTGCAAAAATTGAAGTAAAATACTACTATTTCCAAATTAGCGAGTTTTCTGAGTTTATTCAAAGAGATTTTAAAAAGGTTTTAAGGTCTTATGGGCTATAAACTTTTCCAATATAAGGAAATCCTTCAATTTGATCATTCGTTGGGATAATTCAGTCTGGACAGGACCAATCAACCAACAGATTTTCTTAGATTTTCTTACATTATCAATACATCATCTGTGTTAAGGTGTTCAGTTATCTGACCTTTAAGCATAAAGAAACTAAATTTCTATATGTAAATAAACATCTGAGAAATTCAAAAGAAAGTGTTTTATCGAGTATCCTCAGGAAAGGTCAGGAATGCTTAGTACAGAGTGGTAGCGTGTGTGGATGTCTAAACACATTTAGTCCCTCATCCCTCAGTGCTCTTTTACCCACGAGACTCTTTGCAGCTTAATACCAGTGTCTGCTGTGGCTGCCTTTATCTTGTCCAGGAAGAGCAGAGGCTAAGCAAACAAGCAATCCCCTGCCACAATACTGTATATATAACACATTGCATCTCAAATGTGGGAAAGAGATCCTACATCTGTATCTCATATTAAACAGAGACATATGATATCCATGAAATCAATACTGGGGAGCTCTCATCAGTGTAATGTAGTAACAAGGCTTCAGGCAATTCAAGAGATTTACAAAACTGTATCCGTATCAAATCTCAATCTGTGCTGCTCCTGGCCATTTACATAATAGACCCACTGGACCCTCCACTTGAAGGACAGAAATTCCTGTTATATATTTAACAGATGGAGGTGAGTGAGTTCTCATGCAGTGAGATAATCCCAGTTTCAAAACGTGTCAAAACACAGTCTATCCTAACGGCAAAGATCCTTGCGTGCATGTTGAAATGGAGACTGATTGCTATACCCAACCACCTTCTGAGATAACAGTGTGTCCCTGAACAGATCAGAAAGGAAGTATCACCTTAACTCCTATAGAGGACACATGACCTTCTTCTAGAAGTATCCAAATCCACTGAAGTAAGAGTAGCGCTTCCAAAGTAGAAAGATCCACCATTACAAATGAACAACTATCAGCAGTCAAGTCAGGAACAAAAGCAAAATATTGCATTATATTGTGACATATAGTGGTTTTCGGGTGAAAATCCTATAATATACATATTTTGTATATCTTTAGTTCTGAGATTTTATATCGGTTAAAGAAGTGAGGGGAAACAAGGGAAAAAAAAGTTTTCCCAGTGGGGAATAGTGAATGTGAGAGCAAACATCCGCCTATTTACACATCCAGCAGAAAACAAGCAAATTAGCATCAATTTGAAAATGTGTTAATGTCATACGTGATTCATGTAAATCCAATATTCACTCTCTTGTTTTAGCCCTGTTTTAGTCTCAACTACTGAAGTCATGTCTGGTCAAAACAATCTGAGAGACCCCAAAATTCTCATTTTTCAGAGAAGAAGCTCTACAAACCCACCCCAGGAGTGACCAAGTTAAAAGACAGAAACCACACCACACCATATGAAAATATGTTGCTCTGTAACTGCCTGATGTGTAAACAGGCTGCTGTTTGCTAACAAATTCACAACTTGTTTCTTCTTCTCAGTAATTGTAGCTTTAAGAACTGCACTTGTATATGTATTATAACTTAACTAATTTAACCATTTGCTCCATCTACATGACCTGCTGTGTCCTCCACTACAAGGGTACACACTCACAAAGCATCCTGAAATCAGTTTCTCAAGCACAAGGCAACCTTGGGTTAAGAAAGAGGTTGAAAAGTTTTTATTTGACTTTGAGAGGAAAACAGTCTCTTTTTATCCAAATCTATCCCTCTCACCTGCAGGACACAGATAACCAGCATTTTTCCATAAGCACATTAGTTCTAGTGATGGATCCTGAGACTCACTGAATGAGATATTAATCACTATGACCTGCCAGGAGTATTTTGGCACTTTGACATCTGCCTCCAATCATCAGGTATTATCTTATCCGTCTTCTCTTCTCTTAGGCCAAAATTCCCGTTTTTTGAGATATTTAGCTGATCGGACCCCTACATCCCCTGACAGTTACCTCAGCACCTTCCAGTTGTTGCCGGTAATATCTATCAGACCACGGGAGCAGGCGGTAGGCAGGGGTTGACTCACCCCTCCATGTCCTTCTTATTGGAAACAGACACCTGGATGTGTGCACCTCTCAGGGCAAGAGGAGGCCAGGGCTTCAGGGAGGGGCTCATTCCATTCAAATTCAATTTCCAACATGTTATTAGCCTAATTTTCACACACAGGCAAACTACAGCGACTCAATATTTTTATACTTACATATTTCAGTTCTGTGCCCTGCAAAGATTTTATCACATGCTCCTCTTGGTTTCTGTTAGTTCCGTAATAGCACTCAGGAAAGGAAATCGATTTTTTTTCCCCGCCTTGGCTCTTCTGAGCATCCAACTGTCCTTATTATGTTCCTCTTCATTTTATTCAGTGAGTTGAGAAAAAGCCATGATTTTACCACAACTGACCTTCCTCTGCTCTCTCCCATTCACCTTTGACAAGCAAAAGCAAAGTGCCTCTGTCCCCCGAGCCGTTTGCACGAGTCTCAATGTTCAGAAGACAGTGTGTCTCCTCCTCTAATTAGTCTGAAAAGTAGATTTTGCTTTTCACAAAATGTACCCTGCTGCTGAAGCTAAGCTGAAGTCAAAGCTCCACATATACACTCATCTGAGGTTATGAAACCAGGAAAAGCACAAATTTACCAGAAAAGCTTGAACTTATGGTAAATGACTCAGGAAGGACATAAACTAGTGTAATGGACACACAAATTGATATCTCGGTGTGTACTGCTACATCCCATATCTGCCTGTGTGCTTTACTGGTTAAAGATTTGTACTCATATGACTGACAGTTAATGGCAACAACACAACACGTGTCTCTGTTAAATCGCTAAATCAGAAATATGATTTGTTGTTTTATGGGGAATTATTGCATGTACTGGAACTATTTGTCAGGCTGTTTGTAAAGAAATAGTTCAAGCACACATCTCAACAGACATTTCGGTTTCTGTACAGGTTAAACTAATGAGATACTGATATAATGATATAATATAACTAGTGAGCTTTAGAGGTAAGTGTATATTTATATTTACTTATTGTCTTTATGCCAAGCTAAGCTAATCATCTCCATTTTAAGTGAGATTGGGTTGATTCTCTCACCTCCAGAGAGAAAGTGAATAAGAAGATTTCTCGAACTATTCCTTTGAACTGGACATGTGAAAATGATCAAGCGACATTAGAAAGACAAATAAATCTGACTGACAAGACCTGCGACAGTGCTCACCAAAACGTTTTTAAACTTTTAAAGCAAATCTGTGAACTGGCCTCAAACTCCTCAACTCCTCGAGGCGTACCTGTCAGTCTTTACTGATTTAGCGCCTGGTGTGGAGGTTAGTAAGCACGCAGGCTATTCTCCGTGGACTTAATTCTTTTCAGTGCAGTGCAGAGCATGTGTCAACCTGTCCCTTTTTTCATGATAAAATGTACCAAAAAATAACTAGGAAAATAACTGGACCGGACAGAACCACTACATAATTGTTTTTCCAAATCTTCTTCCTCAAAAGTAATGTGCATGGAAAGTTTTAAAGATTTAGACTGGCCAACGACACTTTGAACAGGGCATATTACTTATTATTATTATTATCATTTCATAACAAAATGTTTAGAAGTACATCAAAGTTTAATTTGATGATTAATTGGCAGAGAGGACCCTTTTGTCTTATTATTCACTAAAACTGAAGGTGATTAAGATTGAGCTCAGTGGAACTTTTAATTTTATGTTGATTTTGGCGGTCCCTGTGGACAAAGGTGGACATTTCTCTTCTCTTCCCTGATAAATCTGTATAAATCTCTGCATCCTAATAGTTCAGACTATATTTGTATGTCTTCTCACTTGGTGGTGGCTGTCTAAAAATCTCTCAGAATAGAACTTGTGTTTTGTAATTGTGTCTTGGACGGGTCTTGTTTTAGATCACATCTTGTCTCTGTCTGGCTGAAATGTTCCCCATATCTGTTTGTTTCATTAAATAACTACCTCTCGGGGTCTTGTTGAATTTTCCCAATCCATTTTTTTTGCAGACTTGCCTAGTTGAATTAAAGTTAAACAAAAAGATAGACAACAGATGAACTGACAGCAGCTTTTTATTAAGGCCGATCCAGTCAGCCAGTTAAGGAGAACAGAGATGAAAGGAAACATAGAGTATTCGGGCATGTTCCTGCAGGGAATGTATCTGCAGAGCACAAAGACAAGGTAACAGGGCAAATGCTGGCAGCTGTTCCCGACCATGAAAATCACGTTGTGTTATTCTGAACACCCATCGAGTGTAAAATACGGCCTTGACAAAGTAATGTAACTAGATATACTCTGTATAAAGTCTGCATTCCCATTTCAGGTCATTCAGCCATCCCATTTTCATCATTTCGAGGAAAAACATAGTTTGTAATACTCACAGGGGATATAGAATAAAAAAAATGACTGCAGTAGACAGCCCAACAAATACATATGTATGTTACTTACAGTATATACAAATATGGACTAACTTCGTCAAATTCCTCTGTCAAACCAGAAACAGAGGATCTTTTATAGCAAAAGTGTCTCCAGATACTTGCACACATGCATGTACAGAATATTTTGTAATGAAAGTCTGCAGGATCTGTTGTTTCGTGCCTCGTGTGAATATCCTGTAGTCATAGACAGAAAGTGCAAAAAGTCCCTGCTGCTGATGTTGCAATTTGTTGGTTTTAGTCTTTGACCGGAAGGTAAATGAAGTGTAACAGTGAGCCGACGCAAAAGTTTGTAATGTCTGAATGAATCAGTCACATTACATGGTTGGTCTGTGGTCAACAATTAGTTCAGCTCAGTTTAAACTATTCGCTCTTAGGAAACCTAATGCTGTGGAAGATGGGATGTGGAGACCTGCCGGGGGGAGTTAGAGAACAGGATTAGTATCGTAAATGTGGCAATTCATGTTGCTTAACAAAAACAAAATTCCAAACTGAATAGAAAAGTGTTTGTTTCGTTTGTTTCTACATATTTAAAAGTGCTTTCAATTTTTACTTATTACAACCTAAGTGACCATGGCAAAAATAAAAAATGGAAACAGAGTCTCCAACTTTTGCTCAGGCAATTTAGCATGGAGTTAAGCTTAATCATTTCAATTACTTTCAAGCCGTGTGTGTGATCACTTTTTCGTGTCAAGTTGAACTGTTACAAATGCACTGATCAAACAGAAACACGGACCTAATCACATTTAGGACACAGAGATGACTCTGGGGTATTTGTGTCAGAGAGTGAAGCAACCTGGGCTGTGAGAAGGAATTCAAACTGGACCGGGCAATGTGGTCTGGTTCATTTCCCTTGAGAAACATTAAATACGCCAGTATGAAAGAGTAACAACTGTGGTGAATATTTCATGTATTGTATGTGATCGGTCTATCATATGTTTTCAGGAACAATCAAAGCATTGTATTCAATTCCAGTAACTTACTTACTCTTTAGAAAAATAGTTCCTTATACTCGATTTATACTTCAGTCATTTTTCAGTCAGATGTTTCCAATAGGCCTAATGAAAAACAAACACTGGGGAATATGAGATATCAATTACAATCTATTTAGTTTAAATCCCAACATGATGAATATTATGCAGACCTCATAATATCATTATATAAAATGAATACATCCGCTCCCCTTCTGACTTTGTTGTTTCATATTGGAAACTATTGGAGACTTAAAACTTGTAATGTGTAACTGAGAGCTGGTTCAGTGCAGATTGCAGTCTTGAGCATGAGCATCTTCATCATTTAATTGCGTGTTAAATGACCAGAATGGGCTGTACTGAATCAGTTTGGTTGATTTAAAACAGGCCGAGAAAGAGAGAGTAGCAACGGAAATCTGCGACTGCATGCCTTTGTCAAACAAATGCTCTAACAAACACGCCTACTCAGACTAACATACAAACCGACCTGAGCAAACCACAAACAGATTTGTTAACGGAAGAAATGAGTCTGCTTTACAAACCACATTACTACATATCACACAGAAGTTTTTTTCTTCTATTTTGCAGAAGTCAAATTAAATCTCATCAGTGTATCACAAGATGAACCTGAGGCGTTGTGAGATGATTGCTGGAGGAGGAAATCGTAAAAATCCCAAATCTTCTCCAAAAAAACCTGTTTGTTTTTCAGACTTTTCTCTGATCACTGTGATTCTTCATGAAAGACTATAATTTTACCTCTTCAAGCCTCTGAAAATGATTCAAATGTCTATGATGAAAGGAAAATCACTCACTGATTGGATTGCTCACAGCTCATAGACATGCACCCAGTGATGAGGGCAAACAATGCATTGTCTTAAAGTGGCTGTTATCAATATTCTTATATTCACAATGGATCACATCATCAGTCGCTACGTGAAGAAACCACAGAAACTCTGCTCTGTCTTTCTCAGCTCTCAGCAGAATGTTTAGGGCATATTTTGGGTCATTGGTTTGGTTTCTGGCCTTTCAACTTCAGCAAAAAAAAAAATAGAAATAGAAACCCTCTAAAAAGCCATTATCTGCCCCAGATAAAACAACAGACACACAGCGTTAACAACTAACTGGTGAACAAAGTGAATCATTTCGAAGCAAATATTTCAGCAGCAGTTGGAGAAGAGCGAAACATAGTTAAAGAAAGATTGAATATTGGACTTACATTCATCGGGTGGACACAACAGCAACTCCACATGAATGCTAATGTTGCTCTGCTCAGGGTCTGCTGGATGTACAGGCAAATGTTTGCAAACTAGTTCAGCATATTAACTTAAAAGTCATGTCAGTGTCATGTATAGAGCTCTGTCCCCTGCCCTCAAATGGCCAAAAGTGTCAGGTACATTGCAGGTTGCAATTTTAGGAGCCACAAGCAAAAAAAAAAAATTAAAGAAATTGTATTTAAACTGGCTGAACATGTTTTAGAAGATAATCATTGATGGGCATGATATAGAGAGAAACGGGGCTCAATAGTCAGTGATTATTATCAAAATAAAATACAGTATATTGAAAACTTTACAAAACAAAGAGTCATTTAAATATTGTTTCCAGTGTTCTTCTAGGGAAGGTTTTGTGATTCTTGGGTAGTTTAATTTCCGCCACTTAGAGACTGCGCTAATGTTGCTATTTGCGCTAGCTTTCATACTCATGGCAATACCAGAAGCATGAATTAAGCAGGAAATTAAAATTTCCCAATAAATAAAAACTTACAATGGAATGTTTATCTTTCACAAAGAGGGTCATTAGAGAACAAGGACTGTAACATGTCGAGATGTGCCACAATAAACAATATATTTACTTAATATTACAACACTAATCCTATCCTATCTTAACGCCTTCGGATCGAAAAGGGATCTATTGTTGGAAATACTGAGAGGATTGACACCACAATCATCAACCTTGTGTTGGCTGCAACTCCGGTGGCCTTACTAATCATATCACAGCATTAATGAAAAGGCCTTTTGAACTTGGAAAGCTGGGTGTTAGTCCACGGCCGGTCCGTTCCCTCTTGGCAGCCATTCAGGCCTCGAGCAAGGTTGTAATCTGATTATATTCCCACTTTAATCTCAATAAACACGCCTAAGTGAATTAAACCTGGCTCTGAGTGCTGGCCATGAAAGAAATAAAACAGTCAACCAGAATTACCTTGATTAGAAGACCACATCTGTCACATTTGTTTATCTGATTTTCAGAGTTCTTGAAAATCAAATTTAGTTTGAAAATGACAAGGTAATTATTGGTCATATATTCATTGTGACAACTCACCGGATCACAATTAGCACAGTTTATTATTATTGGACTCCATTGGGTTTTCTCAGAGAGTAAATTCTCCAGATGGTTATCACTCACTGGATCACAATCACACCTTTGATTTGGTCACCTCAAATGGAGCACTATTGATAACTCTGCATCGTCACTTAATTCTCATTTGTCTCCCCCCAAAATCCTTGTTATCAGACCACTACTATAGGACTATCATTTGAATTCCTTTTAGCACCTCTAGAAAAATTAGAGATGGTTACCCGATTGTACTAATCTTTGATAATCAACCAGTTATCACTTTTTTCACCTCAGGATTTCTCTCAGCAAGTTAAAACAAACAACGCGACAGTTGGAAGGATGTGGCTGACACCAAAGGAGACTATGGCGTCTCAGACCTCCACATCAACAATTCAAAATGACAATCACGATCAAGCCTTACAGATAAAAAAGAAAGACATTTTAAACAGTGTGGCCTTTAGACACAAGCATGAAGTTGTTCAAAGACCAGTGGCTGAAGTGCTGTTGACATGTTGTGTAAACCGTATTTCCTCAACAGGGACGGTCATATTGATTCAAGATGGAAGGATGGAGATCTGATTAAATTAGTCTGTCAAACCTGATTCACTTGATTGATAAATAAACAAGTCTGTCAAGTTCCAGTTCAGCTCCAATTTTGTTTTTAAAGTTTTGTGCCTTAAGTTGAACGTATCAGTTGAGAGAAAATGTCCTGAAACTGAAAGCGTCAAACTCAGATTAAAGGGTCGTCTGTATTGTCCTGTTAAAGTGCTGCGTAACATCTGACCACATTTAATTTAACTGCCAAGGTACTTAAAAATCAGTGCAGTTCACTATTAATAATGGCTGCCCAATCTCTGATACTAAAGAAGTTCCAGGTTCAGGTCAATCTTATTATGCAAGGGCTGACCCTGCTGTTGGCTTCAAATCTTAATGAAGTGCCTCCTTATCAACAATTTCCTGAGCGCTGCGCTCCCAAAACGCAGGCTTTGTACATAAACCTGATATCGTTTTCCTTTTTTACTTCATAGATTGGTTTGTATTAGTCACTATTTATTTTCAAATTAAGATTTTACATAACAACACAATGATCTTATTAAAATACAATATTTTTTTAAGATCAAACTCGTGGTTTTCTACCTTTTTGGTTGTGACCCTTCACAAAAAAGCAGTTTAACAAGGTGGCTTGCACAACTGTTGATGGGATTTCTGATGTTTTTATATATTCACATTTATTTCTACTTTATACATATATATTGAGTTTTATGAGGGAATAGTCTCTTTGGGCTCTCAGACCTCCACATCAACAATTCAAAGAACACGATCAAGCCTTACAGATAAAAAAGAAAGACATACAAGCATGAAGTTGTTCAAAGACCAATGCTGTTGATTTCTGATGTTGTGTAAACCGTTTTCCTCAACAGGGACGGTCAAATTTGTAACACTAAAGTTGAGAGAAAATGTCATCCTCCTTCCTGAGAGGGACCTCCCACCTGATATCGTTTTCCTTTTTTACTTCATAGATTGGTTTGTATTAGTCACTATTTATTTTCAAATTAAGATTTTACATAACAACACAATATCTTATTAAAATACAATATTTTTTTAAGATTTATTTTTGGTTGTGACTTCACAAAAAAGCAGTCATGTTTTTATGAGTTTTATGAGGGAATAGTCTAAAGAACTTACCCCTCCTTCCCCTCCCACCCATTAGTTTATCTTTCAACCTTACCCCTCAGGGAACAACTGGACCAAGTAGAGCGCTCTGCGCTCCCAAAACGTTACTAGTAGTTCTCCAAGAAATCAGATCCCTGTTCTCTGGAACCAGCTCCCAGTTGGGTGAATTGTATACTTAAAACCTATCCTTTTTAAGTCTTATAGTTAGGGTGCATCGGCCACCTTGAACTGCACGGGGGGCTCCCAGCTATATTCATTAAGTGAAAGTGTTTGTGATCGTTAAATTGTGTGTCAAAGCGTAATGGATACTCTTATGGATGTGTTGTCCTCTTAGTTCTATAGTTCCCTTCTGGTTGTGGTCTGCACTTCTCATGTGTCTGTGTCTGGGAGGGTGGAATATAAATAACAAAAAATAAGGAGACATTTTGAGTTGAGCATATGGTTCATATGCATTTCTCTCTTGCACATGTATTCCTAGAGATCAGATCATCTGTAAAGGCATTTCTCTCTTTCGATGACAGTATTCCCTCCATCCACAAGGACAGGGATGACAATGTACATGTTGTAAAGCCCTCAGCCTCCATGGTAACTGGGCCAATGTCTTTGTGAATTTGACATACAACAAAATGTTTTTTCTCAAACAATACTGTATCTATATATTGTCAAAACTGCATTTTAGCATAATCTTTGTGTTATCACTTTTTTCACCTCAGTTTCTCTCAGGGCGTCTCACTCCAAGAAAGATAAAATGAATGTCACCTTACAGATAAAAAAGAAAGTGAGAGAAGCCGTGGCTAATTTTGACAATACTTATAGTTTTTTAAACGTATCTAGTCAGTTAAAAGTTAAAAGATAAAGGTGCCATTTCAGACCCTGCTGTTGGCTTGAAGATATTTAAAAGTAGTTTTTCTTTTTTAAAATTGGTTTGTATTATTCAATTTTCACAATGAATTTCAAATTTTTTTAATCATTGGTTTTCTATTTTTGTTGTGACCCTTCAAAAAAAGTGGGATTTTTAAAAAGTAGTTAAAAAACATTTTCCCTCCCAATGTTAAAATTCTAAATACAAAACAATTTGAAAAAACATCCTCCTTCCCCTCCCACATAATTTATCTTTCAACTTACCCCTCAGTGCCATTTGTATACTGTCTCCAAACAGCTATATTCATTAAGTGAAAGTGTTTGTGATCGGATGTGTTGTATAGTTCCCTTCTCTGCACTTCTCAGGGTGGAATATAAATAACAAAAAATAAGGAGACATTTTGAGTTGAGCATATGGTAAAGCATTTCTCTCTTTGTATTCCGTATAAAGTAGTGTCTTTGTGAAAACATGTAAATAAAAGAAAGATATTTACAAGTAAAAGCCGAATAAATAAAAAGTAGTTAAAAGTAAAAGAAAAGGTGCATAATGAAAAACATGTAAATAATCATAAAATAAATACAAATGAAGTACTAACAACTGTATTTAAATGCATTATTTAGTTATTTAATATATTTAATATATTGAGTTACTTTTGACTGATTACACTGATTACTATTACTATCATGTCACAGGTACCAGATCTAAATTCAACAGGAACTTATGGCCACTTCATGAAGCAACACCCTCATAAAAACCAATTATTGACATTTCTTGTGGGAGCTGTGAGCTCCCACAGTTAAGGATCCAGACACTTGTAAGGTCAGTGCTTATCCGCAGGCTCCTCTTGAGCATTTCATGTTGGTATTTCCTTCATTTTTCTTCTGTTAACTGATTTTCTTTTAACAGGATGAGCGTAAAATCTACATTTACCAGCAGATGGCGCTGCACAACCGCTCTAGTCAGTTCATGAGTGAGAGGCCTGTTGTGGGAAGTCAGACAGTCTTGTAGGTTTGTTCAGCTTCTCTCCAGACGCTCAGTTCGACAAGGGCACTAAAGCTACATTAAGAATAATAATGCTCAGTCACTAGTCTCTGTATAGACAGTCATGACCAAAAGTGGCCATCATTCATTTCTACTCAGCTCCATTCAGCACTGTTTACTCAATGTCGCAATGAGGACAAAGACAATAAAAAGAGACATTTCTGTGATGTTTCATTGATTTATTGTTTTGTTAATGTTTGTGCAAGGATAAGAGTTACAAAAATCTACAGACTAGACATGATAATATATCCTGTTCCTATCATACAATGTTATTTATACAAGTATCCTTTAACAGTATGTATATATTCAATCCAATTTACCTATTACACTTTAAAGATATATTGATCATCCTTATAAGACAGACGACAAACACCACCGACAGTAAACAAGTTCATCTAAACACCCACACAGCCTGGACTGACCATGTGCAATCTAGACATTATGTAAGCTTCAATGATACTGATGTGCTATATCATGTACTCTAGTACAACTTCATCAAAATGAAAACACAGAACCTACAAATGCAGCACAGTTCCCTGTAGTGTTCATAAGTGCATTAGTCACTTGAGTTGTAGGAAAATGTTTTACGTCTTTATTGAGGTAACACAGCTAATCTTTTTTATATAGAGAGGTGACTATATTATAAGAACATTTTACTGAGTTTAATTTTTTATTTCCTTGTATTAGTTATAGGGGTGGCATGTCTATAATATCCACGATAATTGTCTATGTTCTCTATGTTGCTGCAGCCTGCAGCCTGGTCCACTTTCCTTTTGTGGGATTAATGACTGGAGAAAAAAAATGATGAGATGAATTTGCTTGTCTCCTATTACCAGGCTTAAGAAGTACATTTCGGGAACAGCTTTCGACTACTGACATGTCGTAAAAACAACGAATTGATCAAATATCAGAGTCACAGTGGGTTTGTAACAGTTCTCAAGGGTCTCAGGTTGTTGGTGATTGTGCTGCTGCACTGCTACTGTACCAGATAACCCCAGGCCAGACTGCAGGAGCACCACTTGTGATGATAGAGCTAACCCTAACCCTGCCTGGAGTATTTGTGTTTCGGTTGCTGACCAATTTCAACAGAAACACTATCCTGCAGTGATTTTCATAGGGGCTGTTTCTTTGGAACTTCTTCTTGTGGAAAAAAATAATTGAGCCCTTCAAGAGAAACTTTGAAGTGTTTCCATTTAAGTCAAAGCCATTATGTGTAGGATTTCTGTCTAATAGTATTTCTCAAATTATCCTTTGAATAATTACCCAGTGAAAGGTGGTGCCGTCTGCGTGTGGTTTTGAGCCCTTCAGACTCAGTATCCGCGGGTTGGATTGGTGTGAAGTGTCGGGGGTGGAGCAAGCACTGTTGTCTGCAGCAGTTTGTTTTTTTAAGCTACCACTCAGTGGTGCCAAAATCAGATTTTATTTTTTAAATAGTGGCTCTAATAGAGATGTCATTTCCTTGGATCCAGCATCTAGTGGCCATTAGAAGAACTGCAACTTCATGCCATTCTCCTCTAGTTTCAGCATTCAGCTGTGGACTGTGTCTGAAATCACTCCCTCACACACTCACATCGCCCATATAATATATACGCAAAACTTTACTCTATAGTGAACAACAAAATCATATCTTCCGACGCTCATGAATCAGTATCATTTTGTGTCCTCACTAACAGGTCTAGCGTCACACGACTGTAATTTTCACGTCTGTAATATGTGACGCGCTGCATTGTGGGTTTACATGCCATGCACACCTCTTTTTCATTCTGTTTTTGTTTTTACAGTACACACATGTACATTTCCCACACAGAATTCAGGCACTCAAATAAAATGGCAGACAGTTAATATAATGCACTAGATAGAAAACAGAGAGTGATTTCACACACAGCCAAGGTGTCTGCTTGTTGCTGAAAACCTTCGGTTTGCTGGTGTACTGTGTGCTGGCGCTGTGGGACAGGCTCTCTAAGGAAACCTCTCTGTCAATATAAATGGTGCCCAAGGAGCTCTAGTTTTAATAGACTACACAGACCACCAGCGCAGACTGGATGTCTACATAATTAGTGGTGAAAATATTCCCTTAAGTGTTCCCTCTTAATGGAACATGAAACCAGATACAAAGTCCAATCTCACAGCATTTTTCTAACCTAATAACATGAGATGTTTCTTTGTCGGATTTCCGTAAACAGAAGCGTTTTCCAGTGCATCCCTTTTTCATCCAGCATGGCTATTCAGCAAGGTAGCATCTTATAAAATGATTCTCATAGATTTCAATCCTATTTATGTGTAATACTGTAATACAGTACATCAGCCAATGTGTGGGCACACAGTTGTCAGAAACCAGCAGTAGCCGTCCTACACTACGAGATTAGTGGTAAATATTCATCATATAGACCAGGTGTCAGTCTGTTTCGGCAGTGTTCCTCCACCACTTGCCTTGACTGACTGGAGCTACATGTTACCTTGTTTGTCTGAGGATGAGGAGGAGGTGGACGGTGACGGGGAGGGAGGTTTGGGAAAGACCCTGTCGGTGGGTGTGATGCCTGGGCTGCCCAGACCAGAGGAACTCGAGCTGCTGGAGCGGTGTGGTCCCTGGCCCTGTCCAATCACAGGAGCAGGTCGGACGGGTCTGACAGGCGGCGGCCTTAGGGGCGCACTCGGCCTACGCACCGACAGGGCAGGTTTAAAAGTGGTCATGGTCTCAGAGGAGGAGCTGCTGCTGGTGCGTCGCTGGGCAGCATCTGGATCCCTAATCACCATGGTGTGGAGAGGGCTGCCGGGCGGATCCTGGGCTCCGCCAGGGTGTTTGAGGGGCTCCAACGTGTCCAAAACAACATCGGGGGCATGTTTGGCCACATTCTGCCGCTCCAGCTCGCGCAACTCATGGAGAGCTGTATTCATTGTTTTCTCTATGTCCTGAAATACATAAGCAGAAAGGAAAGTCATTGATATTAAGAAACTTAGGATATAAAGGACACTGTTCTTTTGAGAGAAGATGCCCATATGATATTGATATATCAAAGTAAGGTCTTTCTAAACAAAAACTCAATAACTTAGGATTTTTGTATTAATACAGCAATTTATATTCGTGTATTCATTTTTTTTAGACTCCAAATTAATTTTGAAAGAATGATAATCACTTCTCACAATGTGTTATTTTCTAGGTTGATAATATGTAGAATGCAGGAACTTTTTTTGGTGAGGCACCTCTAACTTCATGGCCCTCACTTAAGTCTACATCCAGCAGCTCAGTCAGTGGAGCTTCCACTGTTTTTGTCTAAATCAAGTCTCTTCAAGTATCATCACTCACCTCAGCGAGAGCTTCAGCCTCAAGGGCTTTGTGATCTCCTAAACTCGCGTGGCGGGTGGTGCTGGGTGACGACCGCTGAGAGTGGCTGTCGACGAACACCTTTCTGTCTGGGTGGTTGCCCAGACTGCCAAATGTGGTGAGACGCCGCTTCTCCGGGCTGTCTGCTGGGCCCCTGCTAACAGCTATTTTGTGTGGGCTGCAGGGCCGAGGCATGACCCTGGGGGGCTGGTCGGCAGCTCGGCTTGGGCTGTGACTGTCAGCGCCGTTCCTGTGGCGTGCAACTGCAGCGCCATCTGATCGCACCCTCACCCTAAGAACAATCACAGTTTGATACTTTGATAAGTTTGAATTTTGAGAATCAGAATACTTGCACAGGAAGTTTGTGTTCATTAATATTAATCATGTCTACACATAGAGTTTAAACGAACCCCACCTCCCCAGTGCTGCTCCAAAACGGTGCTCAGGTGTGTGCTCGCAGGGAGACTGGCGGTCAGTTCTGGACGGGGCTCTTTCATCGTGGTGTAGCCCACTGCTGGCCTCGCTATCGGCCCTCTGAATGCTGTCTGAAAATGCATCATCCCTGATACAGACAGACAGGGGAGATTGATCTCGATTAATGGCTTCTGTCTTCAGGAAATGTTAATATTAGCTTTTACTTTGAGAGATCAAACTTCGTGAAAGTTTAATCTCTCAAGCCGCACACAGGGATCTTTAACAATTACATTCTTGCCTCAAAAAGGACAGAGAAATCAAAAATGTCATCAGCACAGTGAACCTCATTACTTTTACAGACAAAATGAATCACTTATCAGGCCCTGGAAGCCAACGGTTGGTGGCACATACATCACTCTTCTTAATTTGGCTTTAATGTTGTTACCTGCTCCGTGATGCAAGAGTGGTTATCGGGCAAGAGGCCGGGGAATGAATTAAAGGCTGCATTCGAGGAGTGCTTGTCCAGTTCAAGAAAAATTCTCTCCAGCTAATTGCTAATTAGGTTCCAGTTGCTTTCTTTCCATTGCATTTTGTTGTGTCAAGACATGCAGGAAAATGGGAGCATTTCATTTACACTGATCCTTAAGGCGCATGTTTTATAAGGCCAAGCTTTCTGAAAACACAACACAGCTTGAGAGTGGCGGTAAGAATAGAAACGTGCATTTTGGGAAAATAGAGCGACATAAATAATGACCAAGCCCAAAGTAGCTGTTGTCCTGCAGCAGAAGCCAAGGTACTGACGTTCTTGACTGGATCACCCCTCTGATGCTATTCATGCAAAAATAATGTCTGTTCCATGTCATAAAAACCGTATTGTGTTTATCTTTTTGTGAGCTTCACGGACCAGATTTTACTCACATGTCTTGTACCACAATGTACTGATGCGGAATCAGCCCGTCCACACCGTTATGTCGGCCCTCCCACCAGTCCTCGGAGGCTCGCAGGTAGAGTAACAGAGATGCTCCCTTCTTGAAGGAAAGCTCTCTCGGACTTCGGCCCACGTAGTCGAACTTGGCTATAGCCTCAATCTGCTCCAACTCTGCAATGCAAAGAAACGAGATGGAATCCAATTTGAGGCTGCTAATAATTTCAGCTCTTGCCGGTGCGGCTGCAGTCTGCGTTTGGTGACTCACCCTCATCACTCGTGTTAGGTCCGGTACCATTGTCTACCTCATCAAGAGCTCCTGGCTCACTGTGGGGGCTTTCACTGCATGGGATTAATATGAGTCAAACAGTCAGAAACAAAGAAGAACAGAGAGTCCTTCATTCTCCAAAACATATTTAATATTTGTGCAAATGTTTATGTAAAGGAAAGACAAAAATAAAACTTACCGAAACCAAGAATCAACATGATTTTAGTGTTTTATAAGTTGTTAACACTACATTTTCTAAATTTCCTTCCATTTTTTAAAAAAATCTTCAAAAACAAAACCCAAATAACTGGCTAAATAAAATATGAAATACACAACTTGACTTTGCATCCAAATTTGCATCCTCTGACTAAAAGCACTTTCTACATAACCAAAAGATATTTCAAGGATGGAGGTTGTACCTAATGTACAAAATTATGCCTATATTGACCAAATTACAGCCTAAAGTTTTTTCTGCACCTGACAATTAAGAAAAAAGGGCAGTAAATGGCTGCATATAAAAGCGCCTTATAAAGTCATGTGATTAGCAGACTACTTACGCTCCTGAGACACACCTATAAACCATTTACTGACACGTGCTGGACACCTTGTTCTGTACTTACCAGTACTCCTCCCCACCAGCCATGCACTTTTCATACACAGGTCCCTCCAACTCGCGCTGGGACGGGAAGATGGCCTCGTGGTGGATGATGATGGTCTTAATGACCTCGTTCACATGCGCCTGGCAGGCCACAGGGTCCTGGTCATCTGGTATTGGCATCAATGTGGGGCCAAAGCAAATAGCCAGGTTGTAGGGGTCCATCATGTTCTCATCACTGTACTGAGAGAGACTGAAAAGACAAGTAGTAATCAATATTTTTTTAATGAATTAATTTATTTTTCAGTGGACATGTAACAAGTGAAATCTGTTGTGGCAGGACTTACTGATTGAGAAAAGCAAACAGGTATCTCATGACGATTAGCACGGGCCGCTGAAGGGTCACAATTATCTGCTGAAGGTGATGGGCTCTTTCTGCCCCCGAGTCAAGCTCTGAAGTGAAGAGGAAGAATGAAAAAAATTATAGAGAACTACACTGAACAAAAACCTTACAACATTAAGAGGTTTTCCTGGAGTGGGACTCACTGGTTGTGGATATTAGGTCGAGGAAACGCTCTTTAGGGAACAGCGGGTTTTCCAGGCCCCTGAAGTAAAGCTTAAGAACGCCTGCCACGGAGTTGATGTCATGATCAGTCTGATCATCCACCAGTGGATCCTCTCCTATAGACATGACATACATTCAGTCCACTCATTAATCATTCATGGCTACCGGTGTTGGTGTGCGAGGTATTGAGGCATTTGTTTAATGTATATTTCAAATTATGAGGTTAATATAAACATTGAGAGTGCAGTTATGTTTCATCATTTATTATCACTCCGAGATGCTGATCTTATGTATAATGCATCTTAAATGGTTTACGTGTCCATTACAGGGTTACACAGGACACATGGGCTCTTTATTTGCACTTTAGGGGCCCATGGGAGAGACCATGGCTTTTGAGGTGGACAAAACGCAATTTAAAATCAATCAGGAGATGATGGCACACTGGGACTAACCTCTTTCAAATGCATTCTTAATATCGTTGACTTCGACCTGGGAGCCTGGAACTCGAAATATACCTTGCTGCTGAAGACCTGTGTACAGACAGATCTGTTAATGTAACAGAAAAAACACAAATAAAAAAAATACAAATGTATTTTTATTTAATTTAATTGCAGTATAAGAATAGTTACGAATGACGTGACAAAAATGGTGTGAGACTGGATGTGAAAAAAACAGAGCAGGCTGCAGCAGTAAAAAATAAATGAAAGGAGGTGTTAAGAGATTAAGGCCGTCCCCTGCTAGAGGATTTCTCGAGTAATTCATCATTAAGGTCTTGGTCAACATTTTTGGGGAATTAGTCATTTTTTCAGTTTTTTATGAGAAACTAACATATATTTGTTTTTAGTCACTACTGAATGCAATGACAATCACATGTTACAAACAGTCTTTTGGCATTAAGAAGCACTTTGTTTTATGAAACCCCACAGATTTTATGAGACCCTTTGGCGAAAACTGAATTGTCAGTCAATACTATTATTTATGCTATTTTTGGCCAAACACCTCCAGGAACTGTGGTGCTGCAGTGACTAACATGGGAACTAAAAGTTCTTTTTTTCACTTTCATTGTTTATTGTTTGTGTTTCTCTAGCATCTAAAGAATCGTGATTAAGCAAACAAGCTGTGACAGATCAAAAAATGAGGGCAGCTTTTATAGCATTTCATACATTAGGAAACAACAATGCATTTTCATTTGTTATGTACAGCCTTTGTCCTGTTGTATCCCGTTGATACAAAGTTGTAGCTTTGTGTTGTTGTTTATTTGTTTGTGAAAATCAGTAATGTCCAGCCCTGCAAAGTCGACCCAAACAGTTCTTGGACCATTTCTTGGAAATGACTAACCCCCTGGAAAAGGACTATTTGTAGACTAAAGACTTTTTTTCATTCCTATTAAAAATATGGTAGATGGTATGCTTTGTTCAATACATTTTTAAGTCTGGCAAATCAACAATTTCACAAACACTGAGAACATAAACTGTATGATTCTCTGACAAAACTTAAAGTTAAATATTTTCATAACAAACAATACTAGCTTACATAAAAAGAAGCAGGGACAGGACATGAGAAAGCGGGAACCCACCATAAAGATTGATGTATCGAACGCAGCTCTCAACCACCACTGGTATCGGCTGTCCTGAGTCCTACCAGACAGATTCAACTGATCATTATTGAAAGCACATGAGCAGAAAACAGTAAAAAAAAATAAAAAGAAAAAATAGTCATGCCAGCAGGGTGTTATCATCACAAGCTTATCGAGGCAGCCCCTCAAATGAATTAACTTCAGTGAACTGAGAGAACATTTTTAATCATTTATGTATTTATTTTCAATGCCTGATGTTAAGTGTATGGAACAAAAACAAGCAGAACAAAATGGTGTTAGTGTTTGCCCCACCACATTACTACTACAACAGTTTTTTTTTCTCTTCACAGGAATGCCAACAGCACAGAGGCACAGAAATGTTGGTTAGCATACTGAACACAGTGTGACGATCCCGCCCTGCTATAAGACAGAGTACCTGACTCCTGGCACGGACATTCCTTCTTCCCCTGGGCAGAGAGCGGTAAGGCACGTAGACAGAGGAAGAGAGGCAACAACAACCACAACAGGTTAGTGAGAGAGACAGATCGTACAGAGGGAGAGAGAAAAAAAGAGGAGGCCTGGCCTGAGAGAATAGCCAAAGCACCAGTGCTTTGTGGGGTGTGAGACATGAGGACATTGCTCGGCGTGGGGGGCGTGTGTGTGTGGGAGGGAGGGTGCTACCCAAGAGGATGGGGGGAGTGGGCTACAAACAGTAAAGCTTTTTTTTTTTGCCAGAAATGACTGTTTCCTAAGAGTAAAAACTAATTCTAGGGCTGTAACAAATGAATCATTTTCCTTTTACATTAATTGCCCATTATTTTCCAGATTAACTGTTCTGTAAAATGTCAAAATATAGTGACAAATGCCCATCACAATCTCCTAAAGTTCAAGATGTCCAAAGGCTAAAGATACTCATTTTACTGTAGACAAAAGAAGGAAAACTTTTGGAATTTCTTCTTGAAAAATTACATCAACTGTTACCAGTTTATCAAAACATTATTTTCTGCCAATTGACCAATCATTGCAGCTTTACTGAGCCCTGATGTTTCATCTCCACTGCTGTCGATGCACGCTTTGCCTGCCCAGCCCTGCTTGACTGAGCAGTGGAGCAGTGAGAGTGGATGCAGCCATGTGTTTATTTGCATAGCCTAGGGCGGCTGGTGCACAGCCAACTAACAATCGTGAAGCTAAATTAATTCAGTGTCTGGAGGCTGGAGGCTCACGGGAGAAAGAACGTTAAGAGCAAACCCTGCACTGCACCAGCAGACGGCTTTTTGACTTGAACCACCTCGAGGACCTGGGTTTGGATGGGTTTTCACCTGATTCTGTCTCAACCTAAATTGCAAGACTGTGAGGACAAGGCAATGAGCAAGAGGAAAGTCAGTGCATGAGTGAGCCAACGTTTGGGTAAAAGAGTGGGCAAAGGCAAGAGAACCCCCCCCCCCAAGGACTGCTAGCGAGACAGCTGAGCTCATGGAGAGACAAAGAGCACAGATGGGCTAATACCTGAATGAAGGCCTCCATATTGCCGTTAAACAGCTTACGGTTAAAAATGGAGCAAGGTCTAGACTTCCGCATTCTCTGAGGTTTAGGGGGAAGAGTGGGGGGCCTGGGGAGATGGTGGGGGGGGTGTATGGTTGGTACATGGTAATAATGAATAATAATGCAATTGGTATAACAACACATCAAAATGCTTTCACAAATGTTTCTGTTGGCATGTCTTAATCACAGAAATTTGCACCTGTGAAATAAAAAACACATGTTTTAAAACTTAAAGGAATGGTTGGAACAGTTTGGGAAATATGTTTATATGCTTTCTCGCCAAAAGTAAGATAAGAAGATCGATACCACCCCCGTATTTGTATGGTAAATGTGAAGCGATAGTCAAAAATCGGATGGTTTAGCTTAGCAAAAACTCTGGAAACCGAGGGGAACAGGTAGCCAGGCTCTCTCCAAAGTTCTGTTGCATTTGTTTCTTCCTCAAAAACAAAAAATATTAATAATAATGACATAGTTTTACTATCTGTTTCAGGTCTATCTGTCTCCTCCTTGGTTCCTTTTAGTGGTAGCTTCATATTCAGAGTAATATCATGACAGTGGCATCAATCCTCTAATCTAAGTCTAGAAAGTAATTAAGTGTATTTGGCCTTAGAGGGAGCTGCTGCAGCAAACTTTATCAAAGTCAGTGATAATGACTACAGTCATTTATCACACACAAAATTCAATGAAGATTTTACTGCATGTAATGAAATGTGCCATAGATCAAACTGGGCAAAAGTCAAACTGTTGTGTTCAATTAGTCATGAGCCTGCTTTGTCAATATTTGTTCATTTTCTGCTCGCTCTTTAAACAGAACAGCAGCAGCACATTATCCATCTCTCTGGCATTTTGTTTCTTGGTTTTAACATATTTTTATACAGAGAGATAAGAAAGAACAACTATGAGGACCTCCTTCTCTAATTAGGACCCTTTTGATAGACAAATGAGAGAGAAGTTGAGGCTAAACTCCTATTCCCACACTGTGATCTCATTCCTGCCACATCCAGGGACTGAGGAGGGATTTCACACATCATCGCCTACTTTATTCACCCTCTTGTCACTGGACATCTTACCTTGTTGTTCCATATTCAGCCCTCTCCCCTAAAAGGAAAAACAGCAGAGAAAGAGACAAAATTAGTATACGCTAGTTTTGCAATCACAGAAGTTAGCTGTACGGTTGAGTGCTGGCCGACTATACAAGGCTGGCAGATGGAGACGGAAAAGGGTGTTATGAGAAACGGGCATCTATTCAGCCTGGCTCAATGGGGTGAGTGCCACGGCTGCATTTGACTCACAGCCAGGCAGCGGTCATTCAGCGGTCGCCCTAGAAACAGCACAAGAGCCCCAGAAGGGGATGGCCTGTCTACTCGCTCTGCAAAGTGAAAATGTTTCCAGGGGCAACAAGACTGGGAGGTTGTGGGAGCTGATTTGTACAGTGTGATGATTCCATGATATCTGCGCCACATTCGTGCACACAAGCACTCACATCCTGCTGTACGCAAACAAATTAAGGCCTTGCTTTGATCAGTCAATCAAAAATGTTTGTGCAAAGCTCACGTCATGTGTAAAGCAGCTTCCAGCGCAATCCTGCTTTATGTCAAACACACAGAATTCCAGCCCTAAAGCAGACGATTGCGTGAGCCTTATTTCTATTCATCCTTTTTGCTGAGGTTTCTGCAATTTGAAGAATATATGAACACTGTAAGGCTAAGCTCAAAAGGCTATAGCTCTCCAGTGAAAGACAATTTTAGTCTAACATAATTATTTGTTCTATTTTCATTTACATGGACAGACCTGAAAAATCTGTAAATAATTATATAATTTTCAAAGGTAACATGTTCTTTGAGCTCAAGATAGTTGTTTTCATCTTTGTTGTCTAAAAAAAGTTGTCTTTTTTTTCCCGTAAGTAATCAATCAGTTTCTACTATTATACACTCTTGTATGTCCATAGTCTGAAAAGCTATGACCCACCAACCAGTATATAACCAAGAGCAGATGTTTGCAAGAGCTTGAAGTAGCAGCACATTGACATGGAAATATAAACATCCTATTTCACACTTTTTTTGATGTGATTTATCTCTGGGATAAGACTAATAAACTCTTCAAGTACTGACGGATGTTTTTCTACTCTTGGTACTGTATCCACCTAATAGCGAAGTTAATTTAAAAAGAAAACTCCCGACTATTACCACCATTTCCCACTCCAATAAGATATAGCACAATAAGCCTTACCTTCTCCTAGCGTCTGCTTCAGAAGGTCATGCTTAGCCTGCAGTTTGACAATGAGATTGCTGCCATTCAAGTACTCCTTGTATTTCTGCAGAAGAAACAGAACAAAAAAAAGATGAATAACAATGGGGTTGTTTCTGCTTATGTTACGGATATAGTTAGGTATCGGGCATTGCGCTCCATGTGCTCTCATTTGTGAACTCACAGTGAAGTAGAAGCCCTCCGTTTCTTGCTGATTGGCTCGTCTCTTTGAGATGTTCGCCTTGCTCATGTAGGAGTCAGAGGAAGCCGATTTTACCGACTCTGTGGATTGGCTGTGCTGGAAGGCCTCCGACACATCAAAGTCCTCCACTGTGAGCATGTCCTGAAGGGTCTGCATGGTGGCATCGAGCGTCTTCCTTACCTGACACACACACACAGCATAGAGACAACTGAAACATGTGACCTTTATCTTGACAATATCCACATATTATATGGAACCTGTATGGAATTAATGAAGTGCATATCAAAACAACCAATATTGTAATTATACCTAATGCACATGTTTCCAAATCATCTAAGTGTCATAAACAAGCCGTATGTGGCTGTAAACAAGCCAGCACAGTCTAAGATTAAACCACTGCAGGCCATTTTCACAGCGGTTTGACTGACACTCTGTAAACAACGGAGTAATTAGCTTCCCAGGATGAAGCATCGTGACAAGAAAGATTAACCGTGTTCCTTCCACGTGAGAGCAGACAGGAAGGCAGTGTGCATTTCCATATTCATAACAGACAGGCGCTGACATCTCCACACACTGGTGACCTTTAAGCAGGTGTATGTGAGTCACAGTGGCCTTGGTAACTCCAGGCCGGGCGGGCCAGGGCGCATGCTGCGCTGGCCCCCGGTTGAGGCAGGAGACCGGATGAGAGACAACCCCACAGGTCAATGTCAGATTGGAGAGGAATATAGATGCGGGGTGACAGTCCTGAAGACCAGTTGTTTGCGGTTATATGTTCGTGTGACAAGAGAGAGGGTGCTAATCCTAGTTTATAAGGATGTACAGTGGCTTGCAAAAGTATTCATACCCCTTAAACTTTTCCACATCTTGTCACGTTACGACCACAAACAAACTTGGAATTTTATTTTTAATTAATTTTATGTGAAAGACCAACACAAAGTGGCATACAATTGTGAAGTAGAAAAGAAAATTATACATGATTTATATTTTTTTTTACAAATAAAAAACTGAAAAGTGCAGCGTGCAGCCCCCTTTTCTCTGAGTGCAACCACTTGCCTTCAGAAGTTGCCTGATGATTGCTGAATGATTGAATGCTGACCAAATGACTAAACAGAGTCCACCTGCATCATGAAGTCTAAGGAACACACCAGACAGCTCAGGGATAAAGTTGTGGATAAGTTTAAAGCAGGGTTAGGCTATAAAAAGATTTCCCAAGCTTTCAATATCTCACAGAGCACTGTTCAATCCATCATCCGAAAATGGAAAGCATATGGCACAACTGCAAACCTTCCAAGACACGGCCGTCCACCTAAACTTACAGGCCAAACAAGGAGAGCACTGATCAGAGATGCAGCCAAGAGGCCCGTGGTGACTCTGGATGAACTGCAGAGATCCACTGCTCAGGTGGGGGAATCTGTCCACAGGACAACTATTAGTCCTGCACTGCACAAATCTGGCCTTTATGGAAGAGTTGGCAAGAAGAAAGCCATTGTTAAAAGAAAACCATAAGAAGTCCCTGTTTGCAGTTTGCCAGAAGCCATGTGGGGGACACAGCAAACATGTGGAAGAAGGTGCTCTGGTCAGATGAGACCAAAATTGAACTTTTTGGCCTAAAAGCAAAACGCTATGTGTGGTGGAAAACTAACACTGCACATCACTCTGAACACACCATCCCCACTGTCAAACACGGTGGTGGCAGCATCATGCTCTGGGGGTGCTTCTTTCAGCAGGGACAGGGAAGATGGTCAGAGTTTAAACTGGGGCAGAGGTTCACTTTCCAGCAGGATAATGACCCTAAACATAAAGCAGGGCTACAATGGACTGGTTTAAAACAAAACATATTCATGTGTTAGAATGGCCCAGTCAAAGTCCAGACCTAAATCCAATCAAGAATCTATGGCAAGATCTGAAAACTGCCGTTCACAAACGCTCTCCATCTAATCTGACTGAGCTTGAGCTGTTTTGCAAAGAAGAATGGGCAAAAATTTCAGTCTCTAGATGTGCAAAGCTGGTAGAGACATACCCCAAAAGAACTTGCAGCTGTAATTGCAGCAAAAGGCAAAGTTCCACAAAGTATTGACTCAGGGGGGCTGAATACTTTTGCACACCAAACTTTTCAGTTTTTTATCTGTAAAAAAAAAATTTAAAATCATGTATAATTTTCTTTCTACTTCACAAATGTATGCCGCTTTGTGTTGGTCTTTCACATAAAATTCCAATAAAATATATTTATGTTTGTGGTCGTAATGTGACAAAATGTGGAAAAGTTCAAGGTGTATGAATACTTTTGCAAGCCACTGTATAAGAGTGCCTCAGGTGCTTTATGAAATCCAAACAGCCCTTTGATGAGTGACAAAAAACAACAAAAGTGGTCATTCTTACAGGAATTATTCAACCTTTTGGGAAATGCACTTATCCTTTTTTTGCTGAAGGATTCATACCACTCTCACATCTGTGTGGTAAATATAAAGTTACTGCCTGCAGTGAGTTAGCTAGCTTAGCTGGAAATGATGAACAACCAGTCTGGCTCTGTCCAAAATCAACAATTTTGGACAGAGCCAGACTAAATTATCTAAGCTAAACTAACTGGCTGGTGGTTGTGTATTCATACGTAACAGACACATATGTTAGTGTTGTATTGTCCTCCTCATCAAACTCTCAAACAAAAAGCCCAAAATGTCAAACTGGTCCCATAAAATGATTACATTTTGGATCACAGACAACTAAAATCTGTAAAAATACTTTCTCAAACCCATACTGCCTGTTAACACCATGTCCCGTTATGCACTGCTCTCGATAAAGAGAAGCAGATATGCATCTTCAAGACATCTTCCTGTTCTGCCAGTTGTGGTTGCATTTTGAATGATAAGTCTTTCATTTCCTGGCAAAGTATTTTGCAATAACCTGGTGATATGCAGTGTCTTCTGCATTTTCAAATGCAAAGACTCAGACTACTGTATGCACATCATATTATTTCACAGCATGTAAGGTTTGTGTTTTTCATGCTTTTCGTGTTTTGGTCGATGCAACTGGGGCACAAGATGGTTGTTGTTTAGCCCATCGTCTGCTAACTGAGATGTCAAGATCTGGGTGGCTTACCACTTGGCTTCCTGGACTCAGTATTTTCAGCCATATGTCCTGCTCTATCTCAGCAGAAAAGAACATAACTGTGTATGGCACACTTGTGGTGACTCACTTCATTCTGAAATGAAACGCTGACACTGTCTACCTTCAAACCCTCTGAGACCCGTGCGCACTCTCACCTCTTCATTTTCGATCTTCAGCGTGGCCAGACGAGACTGCAGCTGGTGGTGGCGCATCAAGAGCTCTGTCTGGACAGGCTGCTGTGCGCTCACCTGACACACCTGGGATTAAGAGAGAAAGGGAATTTCACTAGGGGGTTTTAGAGCAGCAAACACGGTGAGATTTTGTACCCAGAGTTAAGACTTACAAAATAAAAACATTCTTTAGGCCCTATTCTGTGGTGACTCACCTCATCCCCCATGTGTGGCTGATAGTCAAAGCGCGCTGGAGGACAGAATATCTGGCTGTGTGTGTCCATAAACTTTAGCTTGTCTCCTCTGATGTCCATGGCATCTACTGCTCCCTCCAGCAAGTCCAGACCCTCATGCCGAGAGGTCTCCAGACTGTACTCTGCAGACAGGTAGGTTCTCAGGGTGCGTGCCAGGCTTGCATGGTAACCTAAGTCACAACACTGAGGACAAGACGCACAGTAATTATAAACCAATGAAAGGCCCCAGGCTCACAAAGGAAGCACTGAGACAGTTAGTTCAACATTCTCAGCTCTGAGAGTAATAACTTACATCTATCATATCTGAGACATCGTGGATGTAGTATTTGGCCACCAGGGCATTGGTAGCTGCCAGATTGAGGAGATAGTCATTCCGGGCCTTTGTGCATTTCAGCTTGTTTTCAGAGTACTTGGCTTGTCTCTAGGGGGAAAGAGGAAGAGAGTCCCATCAATGCAGGATGTAAAATGGATTCCTAATGTACTCAAAGAACACATTCTACATCAATCCAATGTTATCTTACACAATCTGTCAATATATGTAATACTTTGCACAATGCAGGGACGGGCTCTCCAAATAACTTTAACTACACCCTGCAATGTCATTTCTACAAAAAGCAACTGGAGAAATTCAAGAAGTTCATTAGGAATGCATTTGTAGATTATCTGCACTTAAGTGTAGATGCAATGCCTATAATGTACATCACATCACGTATAAACCAGTCAGCCCAAACAGACCTTCTCCTTCATTTTCTCCATCTTCTTGACAGAGCTCCGTCGCTGTGGGCGCTCATCATGACCATACCGCAGGAGACTGGAACTAATGTCGTTGGCCTTGCCGATGTGCTTCTCTTCCTGTTTCTCTGCCTCCTTCAGCTTGCTCTCTGCACTGAGACTCTCAGTATGGTACATGTGGTACGTCTTCATCACCTGCAACAAAACACACCTCGTGTCTAACTCTGTGACGTGTGCAGGATCGCATGCTGAAATGTTGCATTAACATTTTAACACGTAACATTAGCATAAGTGTGAGGTAAAACAAAATTCTTACTGGTAATATCACTCGTCTGCCTCGTTTTGTCACTGTTCCATTAAAAGATAAGGACATGTCTTGGGCCTTAATAGTCATTTAAGACTTACTGGTGATTTGTTAAGTATTAAGCTGTGCAATCTCTGTGGTTTGCTAATAATTTTAGAGCCGAGGTTGACAACACCTCTTTTAAGAAAGAGGTGTGAAACTGAGACACATAAAAAAAGAGATGAAACCGCTAAATAAAATGTGAAAGGTACCAATTTTATAACCACTTAATCATGATATGGCCAACACTATGTGTCCAACTCCAAGTTATATAAATATAACTTTTATAAATATAATAATATAAATTTATGTGACCCCAGAATACACCTATGTTCATCATAGATTAGGGAGTGTAGCTTACTCATCCTGCTCATGGGAGCGTCACATTTCCTAACAGAGCTTGAGGTGTTGTGCTGGGTGTATTTGTCTGATGAGCCTACATTTTTGCATTTGTATGTCCTCACCACAGCAATGCAGTGGGTTTAAAAAAAATCCCAGTGATGTAAAACAAGTACTGTATCCTTTAACAAAAGGTGCATCACTGCGCCAAATGCAATCTACACTCCCACTGTTCCGATTACTTTGGAGGAATCTGCACAGATTCATGTTTCGTGATGCTATTAAAGAGATCACATGTGGACGGTTAACTAGTAACCCTGAATCAACAGTGCAATTAAACAACATCTGCTCCTCCATCACTCACACTCAAGTTCTGGTTACCTAGCAACCCTGACTGAAGCGGACATGCAAAGGACAGTGAGATCGATCAGCAGGGGAGTAAGGAGGTTACAAAGTGACAGAGAGCAACCTTCCCAGCTAGAACCAAGAAACTACTTGATATCCACACAAAAAAGCCAGCAGCAGATCAACAGCAAAGACAAGGATGAATCTATGCTTAATTCTACATTTAACTCATGGCTGATAACATAAACACATTATACAGGTTTCATATAAGCTATATAAATTTGCTTGGAATACTGCAATTGCTGCTGCTGTGTGTGGGAGCTGCAGACAGGTGTTTAATAATGCATGAATAAAAGAGAGGAAAAAATCAATATCAGTGAGGCAGTGAAGTGCTGTATAATGTTACATGTGAGAATGTTTCTCATGTGGTTTACATCATGCGAGCGTTTCTGCATCAAATCTATTTGTGATTCACATTCATTCGCCCCAAACATACTTTTAAAGTGAGCAAGCACAGTCGTCGGTGATTACAGAAATTGTACTGAAATTGAGCGGTTTTCTCTTACAAATATAATTTGTCCTTATTTGCTCTCTTTTATAAGCCATTTATGTACACAAACACAAACCACAGCTACAGAATCCCATGGACATTCATTTGTTAAATTCTGCAAAAGATTATAGCAGCTCTGAGCAGCTCTCTGTCTGTCTCCACTCCCTGCTCTTTTTAAAAGGCGAATAAAACCAGAACTGCAAGTATTTTACTTAAAAGCATCAGGGAGGCTGCTTAACTTTCATGCAATTATAGTTTGGGGTCACAATCGATTTTTTAGCACTATGATAAATGTCTCTTAACTAAAGGACCCAACCTGGCTCAAAGGTTTTTTAATTATCTTTGACTGATCACTTAGAGTATTTGCTCAGTGACATTCCAGTTGTAATGCAAATGATTAAGCATGCAGCAAGCAGCCAGGTGGAGCTTCACTAATAAGTGTGGTTGAGCCATCTATTGTCTTTTTTACTTGGCAGGGAGTTAAACTCTAGACAATGGTGGACCAAAGCTAGTCAGAACAGCGTGATCCATTTTGAAATTACAATACATATCATTGGAAAGTCTGGGTGTGACTCAGATTATTTGCGACGAAAAATACACCCATAAAACTTTATAAAGGTTTAAAGGCAGCTTTTAAATTAGCTCAGTTTTAAATTATCCAAACTGGTGTGTTATTGCTGCATGTTTTGAACCACATTAATTGATTCTCTTTGCAGATTAGCTGTTGAACAGTAACTGAGCAATAAGACCCAGAAGGAAGCACTCTGGCGTGTTTGTGTGTTCAGCACAGCAGATGATATCGCTGCATCCGTTCATTTTCATCAGCTAAACGAAGAGACATCAGCACCGAACGCAGCTGTTCTCCATCTTCACCACCACACAGACCGTTTCTATGTGTGTATTGTCATGCATGTGTTTCCACATTGGCCGTTCTGTATGCACAATACAACATGCGATAACAGAGTGACAACTGACAGATTTGTGTGGTTACATGTAACATTAGCTGACAGTGATGTTACAGCAGCCCTCAAGCACAGTGCACCACTGCAGCCCAGACTGCTGAGTCCCCTTGAAGCGCAGCCAGGGGCAAGAACACTCTCCCCTTCAACTGATTTTTCACAGTGGGAAGAAGAATGCTAATTTTCTCCTTTCACAACCTCAGGAGGAGGAAGAAATGACCTGTTAGAAGGTGCACTGCTGATAAGGCATATCTGCTGTGTGCAGTGTCAGGCCAGCTGCTTCACAGGTTACAGGTTCAGGTCTGAAAAAAGCTCGGGCACAGGATTGATGAGCTACAGGCAGCCAACATAGGGAAGGGCAAAACATGCCGGCTGGTGTAGCTAAGGGTTAAGCATGAAGGAGCAATGATATTTGTTTTTACTCACCGTGTAGAGCTCATTAGTGACTTTCACCAACTCCTCATGCATCTGCACACCGATGTCTTTGCTCTGTAACAGAAAAAAAGCAGGTGACGGTTTCATAGGTGACAGCAATGGCAGATTCATAGGACAAATGACGGTGGGTATTTGCACATCTAAGACTAACAACTGTGTTATTACATAGACTTTCCTTCCTACAAGTGAAAACTTTAAAGCTGTGTGCCAGTTATATTTTTTGTGTAAGGGATGTCAACAGGCATTAAAATCTGTCATTATTCTGCACCAGAAAAGATCTAAGACAATGCCCAAAGTGCACATGCAGACAAAAATAGAATGGTGCAGTAACTGCAGAGCATTTCCCAAGGAGCTGTGTCACCGTTTCAGCTCAGTTAAAGGGGCTAAGAGCCTATGATGAATTGGACATGTCCCATGACAAGGCTTATAGCCCATGAGGAGGAATGAGGCCAGTGGAGAGTGACTCTTGGAAATCCTGTTGAGAGGATGTGGAGCGACGCTTAGCCCAATCAATCCTGTTTTTTGCCACCTCTCAGGGACCACTTGTCAAAACAGCAACCTTGCATTTTCACATGTGACAGGAATAAATTACAGCACATACAGTGCATTTAAACTTTGACCTAACCAACGCCAGAGCTGATCCCTTCCCTTCCCCACACGTGTAATTCATTAGCAGAAAGACTGCACTGCAGCTGAACCAGGATGCTACAGCATAACAGGATTATTATTTGGGGAAACTTTGTCATAATTTGAGCTAACGTCTTGCAGAGGGAGAGAGTTTTTCTGCAGGCAGTTATTTGTCCTCCTCTTTGCACTGGCCGCAAGCCATCCCATTCTCATCAAGGCTCCCATTGTGACAGTGCAGAGCCCCATAGAGGGCATAAATTACTGCAGACTCCTGCCACTGTCAAACAATACTGAGCTCAGGTCCCCAGGGCAGATTGTTCATCACAGCCCCTGAACCACAGGCACTCTGATACTCTCGCACGTACCAAACATTAAGCATATGCCTTACGAGATGTGAGATAAATAACAAAGAACAAAAGCGCTGTTAAGCATTCAATCTATGATGGTAAAATTTGAATAAAAGAAACAAGTTACATTCAAATCCCTATGCAAGTTACTGAATGAGTCCTGGTTAATGTGAGTGTGGTGTGAAATGAAATGAGTGGGAGTGTGGGCGAAAAGAGTGATGAGGTGTAAAGACCATCAGAAAAAAAGGTTAGTGATCTGAAATGGGGAGCAAACTGAGCATGATATTGAGAATGACAATTCACATGATGAATGGGGGAGGTTAAAAAGAGAAACGAAATCTCTCATCTGCCGTGAAAGGTTTCACTGTAGAGACCTGGTACTCTCACAATAGTCGGGGTCTACTGTAAGGCTGAAGTGGTGCAATCCTAAGTAGCTAAAACCTCAGTGAGGGCTAAGAATAGTGTGCTGTGCACTAACCTAACAGTTTATGTTTGAAACCAGACTGTGGAGTAGCTGGCATATCCTTGCATTCAAAAAGTTGTACTATAATTGAAGTAGTGATTAAACATTGTTGGTCACAACATGAGACACTGACAGAATAAACCTAATTACATGAGTCAGAGATGTCTTAGATTAGCCCTGAGAAGAAAAGCGCTGTATGTCCTGATGCATTTAAACATATTTTTACATATTTTTGTTGGTGTGTGGCGTCAAGTTCACAGCTGCGGGCATCAGTCATGCGACTTAAGCAGATAAGCTCTGTGACTGTGTGCGTTTGTAACGGTCGGGGTTACGTGGCCTCGGCCATTCAGTTCCCACTCTGACCTTTTTGAAAAGTCTGATGACATCCTCGCCCACGTGTGCCAGACGGACAATGACGTTGTTGTTGTAGATGTCGCTAAGAGTGGCGTGGTCTCTGCTCTCCCGCCTGGTCTGGTCCAAGACCAAATACCAGCAATTCACAGTGGACAGGAGATTCTGGTCCTTTCTGAAACAGCCAAGGAAAGATTTCACAAAGTTGAAAGTACCAGTTTTAAAGATACTGAATGTTGCATTATTAGTTCAACTCTTGTCAAAATACTTGGTGATCAGGCTTTGGTACCTGTCATTTCAGCATACTTAAACATAAAACAATGGAGGCTGTATTACAGGCTGCACAGATCTTACATATCATCCATCTGTACCAGCTCAGGAGCTTTACATATGAGAGATCAAGAGGTCACTGCACATGTGGTAAGGAATCAGCGAAAACAGGAGGCAGCTGTACACACATACACAAGCACACAAACACACATACACACACACAAACAGTGGGCATGCTGACTGCACTTGCATCCTTGCTCAAGGGAGCACGTGAGTTAAATTATCCTCACACTAAGGATTTTGTTTGCTTTCATCTTTTGTCTTCAGAGAGCATTTAACAATTGTAACTATACAATAATAGAAAAATGCTGTATCATGTTACTTTTTATACACAGTCTGCTCTAAAGCTGTGTGTAAAAAAAAAGCAACTTTTGCTGTTAACTGGTGGCTGACCTATGCTAAGATCCTACCCAAATCCAACTTTACTTCCTTGATGGCAGGCAAACAGAGATGAGTGAAGTTAAGATGAATGATTTTAACACTTTGCATGACTTTGTTGATGTGAAAGAGGACATTCAGAAAGAAGTTAACACCCTGATAGCTATTTCTGCTTATTTGCACTCACAGAACATTTTATCATATCACACAAGCTATCAGTAGCTGAAGACAGAGTACTTCTTCTTCTTCATTTGTAGAGCACAGCTGCCAGGATTATCTCTTTAATTGAGAATACTATCATGTGGCTTGTGACCTGTAAGTACAACTCTCATTAAGGCTCCTCCTAATTTTGAAGAAACCAATTCTTATACAACACAGAGCTACACCGGCATCAATACCCTGACCATCCTGAACCTCAGGCAATGTAATGTATCCATCCCCCCAGCACTATCAAAAGCTGCAGGCAGTGGTACTGGTTGCAGAGCACTGCAAGTTTACATATCCAAGCCAAAAAAAAATCCCCGCAGAAATGTAGATATTATTCAGAAATATGATATTATTCCTACCCAGTATATATGTCAAGCAGTCATATAGCAATTGATAGGCCATCCAATTGAAGAATTTGGCCTCTGGAGTACAAACATTAGTGAAATAGTTCTATTTAATATCCCAGAGCTCTGATTATGACATAGCTGATCATAATACATATCACAGCTTAATTTACAGAGCCTTTTGCTGTTCCAAAAAAGTTTATTTTGCACATTTCTACTAGATATCTTTCAGCTGAACCACGTTATTGCAGATTCTTCCTTGCTATTTTCCCATGTGGAGAACCACAAGGTTCTATTCTGGATACTTTGTATCTGAATCTGCTGATGAAAAAATACACATTCATTGCATGTGTTCCTATGAGTATGCTAACAAGCAACTTGCGCCTGTGAAATCATATACCACTGACAATATGACTCCACTTAAAAACTAAATGAAACTGTATTATTGTTTTTTATAAAAAGATGTCTGATGCATTATTCCATATTATTTGTGACTGTCTGCATATTATCTGAGTAAAAACTGATCCACAGTAGCACCTCAGGCTGTGAAAGTGTCTTTGACAGTTGAGTCAGAAATGTACAAGTTATTTTTGACTCTAATCTCACTTTTGAAGATCACATTAAAAGAGTAGTCTGTAGTTTTCTGTCAACCGCTTCAAAACTTTGATCATTCTTATCCTTGCGATTTTCTTATCTTTGAGATTTTTCATGCTTTCATTTTCTTTTTTTTAAATGAATTATGAATCTTGTTTTGGTGAAGCTCACTCTAATCCTCAAATAACGCTAACTAATGCTGGACTACATTCTGGCTCCCCCATGCATCTAAAACAATGCTGACATTTAATCAGAAACTGGCATTAATACCATAATATGTTAAGCTGCACTACTTTTTGGACTATCATGTCTACATGTATGTTATCTGTGTCTGTTCCAGGTCTGACAGCGAGTTATAAGAAAGGTAAAGGTAAAGGTAATCCAGGGTAGTGGACATCAGCATCTTTTTTTCTGCTTTTCCTTTCATCCTTTAACACTTTGATAAAAAAACATGAACAAGCTTTCCTTATAGGCCCTCCTTTCAAGCAGAGCAGGTGTTTGATCCTGTACATGGGATGCCATGAACCTGACTGTAAATCTTCAGCTGTTGGCTGCTCTTGAATAAGGATGAAGTTGTAGCATTCAGGACACAAAGGAGTGGTGCAGAACTGTTCATGGGAGATGACAGAAGGAAGTTTTCTACCTGACAGCCTACAAAAAGTACAGCAATACCCGCATCACATCAAGGTCTCTGCGTCATACAATAGCACCAGTCAGCGTAACTACAGTGAACTGACAATCCAAACACATACTGCAACTATTAACTATTGTAAAACATGTTGGATATAAATTGTCTTTTCAAAAGGAAGACAGAGTCATGTTCTCTTATAATCACATTTCTGCTGCAGCCACTCTATTACAGAAGGGTTTGAAATTTTTCCTTGACAATCTCCTGCCAGCCCTTTTATGAGATCTGACACCAGAAATGAAAATCTGAAAGGATCACAGATAAGACAGAAGGGCACTGAGGTTTTGCTGTTAAAAAAAAAGGAAAATTAAACGAGAGAGTGCAGAGCCAGCTCTGAAACTCCAGAAGAGAAGACAGCGTGGGATTATTAATGATAGAGACTTAGTCGGCCCATTGTAGTCTGTGAGTATGAATCTAGCCTTTGACAGAGCGATTTAATGATGACCATTTCATGTGACGGGGGAGAATCTGGGACAGCAGGGTGTAGAAAGAAGTCATGCAAGGCAAGTCTCTTGCAGGGGTCTCCCTTTGAGGGAACGCTCCATTTATCAATGTCCCAGTGACGGAAGCTCTCCGCCGTGATTACACTTTACCTCCAATTGGCCAGAGAGACTGAAAGAGAGATGAAAGGACCTCTCCTGAATAAACCAGCGTATTTGTTAAGCATGACTGGCTCAGCCAGGTCACAAGAAAGGGTGTGCATCGTACCATCTGTACTGTAGTGTACTCACTTTCTGGTAAGTTCAATTTCCTGACATTTCATACAACAACGCTTAGTATAAGAAAAGAGTAGATTCTTCAAATGGATTCATTTGAAATTTACTTAAACCCACAGTCCACTCATTTGCTTTTTCAGGAAATTTTACCCGCATTTGGCAGCCTTAATTGGCCTATATCCAGGGTGAAGAGCAAACTTTTGTGCTTAAGATTTCAATTGGACGTACTGTAATTAATTCATACATCTGATTATTCATTTCCTCTTATTTATGACCACTGGCTCCAACCAACCAAGTGGACATGGACAACTTACACTGTTAGAAAATGATCTAAAAGTCACAGCACGCTGCAGGCTGGTCAGAGCATCTAAGCAGCAATTCCCAAATGCTGCAGGGTACGTTTGTTTTTCGTGGCCACAGATCTCCCGTAAACATTTAAAACATTATTCAAATCAGTCTGAGTAAACTAGCCCATATTGTCTCTTTCTTCAGACTTCTAACTGAAGCTCTAATTTACTTTCTATGTCCATTGAGAAAATATATGAGTATTTGGGTAGCAGTCTAGCGTGAAGTTGTTTGAGAATGGAAACGAAATGACAGCCACATAGAGAAGCCGAGGGGGTGTGGGGGTGTGGAGGGGGTGGATAAAGAGTCTGACCTAGTTGGGAGAAACACAGCAGCCTGAGGCCACAAGCTTCCTTGGCCCTGGCTTCATTTCAGGTCATTTCTTCTGCTTTTATCCCCCCTCTCCTTTTTGTTGCTTATCCCACCACTGTCTTCCTCTCCATTTTTTCCATCTTTTTGCCCGTGATCAGGTATGAAATATGTAACAGCTTTATATCAGTCAAACACATTCGATTCAGACGTTCCAGTGCTTAGCAGACAGACAGCGGTGAGACTCACTTGAAGTGCTGGTGCTCTCTTGAGGTGCGGATCTTAGCAGAGTAGCGCTCGGCCAGTTTGTCCAGGCCTCTGGAGTACTCAAGCTGGAGCTCGGCCTTGCGACGGAAGAACTCCTGCAGGTCCTGCAGCAGCTGCAGCCGGGACTCAGACTGCTGCTCCAGACAACGGAACTGCTCCACCAGCTGGTTACGGATCTCTGCATATCAAAAAGAGAGACCATCTTCAGAACAAATAGAGCCTCTCTCTGGGGGGGGTGGGCTTACATGCTGGGCCTCACTTCTGTCTGCCAAACAGTGCTGCAGGGTCAGCGTTTAACCCACAAGCCTTTAGCAGCAGACTGAACACAGCACATTATGTAGTAAATACAAATATGCAAGGATACGGCCAAGCACAAGCTCTAATAAAATAACAAACTCATCATAATTGAATAAAACTGGATGTCAAAGTGCATTTGTCTGCTGTGTGTGTGTGTGCGTGCCCATGTGCGTGTGGAGGGAGGGAGGGGGTGTCTAAATGCTGGGGTAGCACACGTGCATATGAGATGCATGTCTGATGATTGCAGCAGACAGCACGGAAAATATAAAATAGGTCAGCTTCTCAAAATGCATTGTGCTGAGCGAGCCTTGAGAGAAGTTTGTCTTGAAAAAACAAATTGCAGGCATTCTTTCGATTACAAGATTGCTGTGGTTTTCTGCTTATGAGCTTTGGAAACTCACTGCTCCTATTCATAGTCTGAGAATGAGGGAAAATTATGTTTTGGTCTAAATTGTAAAAATATGGTTGATACAGAATATGCATATGGTTTAATAGCTTACTATGTAAATGATAGGTCATTATCCATCTATTTTCTGTACCGCTTATCCTGTCTCACAGGGTCACGGGATAGGACATTATGTAAATGATTATTATGTAAATTGTTTGCATTGTAATAAAGCACTGTAATGCAAATCAGTAACATTTCACTTGAAAATACAGTATTTCCCGTTAACAGTACACTTGGCTTTACACATGTTGAGGTCAAGTGGAATTCAGACATTGTTTCCTGATGTTCAAGCTAGGTCAAATTAACAGTGATTTACCTTTATCTTTTATTTGTGCTGAAAATATAAACGCTGTAGTTTGTGTTGTTGTAGTTTTATGTGCATATATATATATATATATATATATATATATATATATATATATATATATATATATATATATATATATACATATAGATATATATATATATATATATAAAAAACATAGTTATTACGTTTTTCATAGTGACTAGGAAGAAATATCCACAAACTCCCTGCTGGGTAGGTTATATTTACAGTTGGCTGGTTTTCTAAACACTATTCAGGTGATAAAAACGTCCACTAAAGTAATGACATCACGTTTACGGTCTTACATTAACATTGAAAAGGAATACAAATAACATTTTATTTCAACCATATACCATTTACTGCAAGGCTGCCATAAATCTACTGGCTAAGTAGGTGCTGAATGTGCAGCTGCCGACAAAACATAAATCACGTCAGAGACTATAGGGCTGAGTGGTATATTTGACATCCCTATTAGGATGTTATCCATCTATCTGAACTCGTTTTTAATTATTATTACATATACGTAGAGCAATGACACTACAAGATCATGCTATCATGTCAGTACACAAGCATTTTAAATGACTGCCCAGCCTTATCAAAATCTCCAACTTCATGACAGATGACATAGAAAGCTATTGACGTTGCAGATATATGCTGCTAATCTAAGCTACACATCTGTGGACTCTGAACACTCTCTCTCTCTCTCTCTCTCACAAACACACACACACACACACACACACACACATACATATGGGGTGGGGGGGTAAACAAAGCATCTCTCTCTTCTAGACAATTAGAAGCAGTTGAGCAACATTGAGATGGCTGAAGATTCCATTATGACAGACTGTTTCAACCATGCACATGATTGCCGTGCACTCAGAGGAACTCTGTAGAAATTTATCAATGGAAAAGATGGCCCAGCAGAAGAAAAGCCCTTTTGTTCACTCCTAAATGCTGTTTCTGTATCTAGAATAAAGGATTTCAAAAATGCCTCCCCCATCGTCTGTGAGTGAAAATGTGAATGAAAGAGCACCAACGAGAAAGACAGTAAATATGTAGTCCCTTGCTGTTTGGAAATGTACCCCTCGTGGTCCCCATAGTTGCCCAGTTGCCTGGTTACATGCCTCTGGAGGCATCTCAGTGAGAGCAGGCCAGTTCTCTGTTCTGACAGTCACAGCAGTCACTCTGTTTAGCATAACAACCAAGGACAAGGGCAACTTTCTCTGCTCTGAAATACTCAATAAACAGCCTCTGCTGATGAACGAGGCAGCAATCAAGTTCAAAATAGAAAGAAATGTTGCTGTGATGTACTCTTGTGCTAAAATAGACCATTGAGCCACACAATTTGTTGGCCTGTGGGACTTTAATCTTTTTAAATCATACTGCGACAGTGTAAAAGAGCGAGCAGATAGTATAATGAACAAATCTAAATTGATTTAACTGCATAATTTTATCAGTGAAGACATCAAATAGACTCATGATATTTGCATTCGCTCTCCTGTGAGCGTGTTATTTTTAGAACTTAAACTGTTACTAGGGACTGTGCAATACTGCACTACATTCGATGAATGATTCAAGCCTTTGCAGAGTAATGCATAATTGCGAGGAAGCTGGCAAGGAGTTGAAGTGAATAATATACAGCTTCAAAAGCTAAATGCAGTCTCTTCTTTTCTTATCTTTTTTAGTCATGGCACAATAGTACAGATGTCCTTTAATGGAATACAGAGTCATGTGCTACGCCAGGTTCTCTGGCTGAGAACAGTGTGTGTGTAGCCAGAATGAATAAAATGTTCCACACCCAAAGGCTTGTGGAAATTTCACTAATAGGACTTTACCCATTAGTAATGTTTATTTTTCTCCTAACCCATATGGTTAACATCCTGGTATGTTCTGGTGACTTTAACAAGCATTTTGAGCATAAATTAATTGCTTCCAGAGACTAGGGCAAGTTTGAAGTGTAATAAAATGAAGAAAAGAACTTTTCTAGCTGTTCAAGTCACCAGTCTGGCTGTGATTGAGCACTGTGATATTGGTGCGCAACAGTAAGACACACATCACACATCATATTGTAAACATATACATGTTAGAGGTTTAAATACATAAAACCAAATATCTAAATATCTCTGACAGATAATGTAACGAAACGGGGAAAAACTATTGGTCACTGTTGCCTTGCAGGGTTGCCAGCATACGCCCCTGCACTGCTACAACAGAGAGCACCAAATATCACGTAGAGAGGAGTCCTTGTCACCACAGCGGCCTGCTCAAATTAGCCTAGCACAGCTATTGCAGTGGCCAGTAGCAGTCTCCGGGGCTGTGTCTGCAGTTAGCCATGCGTGGCTAGTCACATGTGGCCTAACCCAGACTGACACGTTGACATAATTTGGTACAAATCAGGGGTGCATTCTGTGAACACTTGTCTTCTGAATGCAGTAATGGCTATGGTATGCCTTTACAGTCTATTTGCTTGAGGTCACATTTCTTCCTCTCCCTCTGTCTCTCTCTCTCCGTACTATATCTCTAACAAGCAAAGGCATTGCTATTTGTGCAATCACAGGACAGGAAAAATCCAGGATGTCATGGACAGAATTCCAAGCAGTTTTCTCTTTAAATACTGTATCGCTCAACTGTGGATATTTTTCTGTCGACACAGTGACAGACAGTGTCTCATAGACGTTACCAAGACGCTGAAAACAAAGATGTTGTTTGGCTGTCATAACGCAACCCTGACATTTCAAGAGAGTATCAGTCCAAACATTCTTTCTTTATGATGAACCCACACAGAGGGGCGTGTCTACATGCTGCTCGTGGAATGCAACTCTGCGGTGAATATGGTGGCAGTAGGACGGCCCCAGTGAGATGTTAGTTTGTGACAGTCGCCCTGTCGCCAAGCCAGTACAGTATGAGCAAATCAAAACTCCACAGCAAAAATATATCAGACGTTACAGGCTTTTCTATTTCAGTTCTTTTTACAGTGTGTTAGGGACAGATGGCCGTATGTTCCCTTAGCAACAGCAAATCTTACAGTGAACGGTTTACAATATACTCTATCTGAGTAATGTGTGCATGGGACTGAAGTGGGCAGACTCCAAACAGATCAAATGGCGTCAAAGATAATTTGGCCTCCAGTTAGAAATACAGTATGATGCATGATGAAGGGTATCTCCCTAATTTCCCTGTGTTTTCCTTCCAGGATCAGCAGGAAGCTTAGAGATACCTCAGGCTGGTCAACTAGACTCCTTAGAAGGAAAGGATATTGGTATAACTCAAACACTGTAAAACAAACAGCATTAAGAACTACTCGGAAAGATAAATCATGGTTAGAGCACAAACAAAAGGACATGATTTAAGCTGCTGATTGTGACTAAATGATGACTTAATGTTATGACACAAAGTGGTATCTCCTGCCCGTGACTTTTCAGTCATCAATGAATCAGGTATGGCAAATAAATACACTACAGGTCAAAAGTTTGGAAGCAATATATATATATATATATATATATATATATATATATATATATATATATATATATATATATATATATATACATACACACATATACACATACATACAAAGAGTAACTTATTAGAATATATTTTTACTATAATTATCAGGTATTTGAGTTTTTCTTGCTTAGACTTTGCTTTCTTCAAAGTATCCTCCTCTGGCTTTAACAATAACAGCATGGCATATATAGGCTCGTTCCACAAGTTTTTTAAGGTATGTGCCTTATTGGGATTTTTGTATGCAGGCTCTCAACAGCCAAAGAGTTAAAGTGAATAATGCAAACTGTGATTTGTTTTTTTACTTTTGCACTGAAATTGTGACTCTTGCAAATCTAATCTCGAAGCCTAAAACTAAGCCCTGTCTTTTCTTTTGTTGACAATTTATTCAGCAATGGTCTGGTAACATCAATGTATACAAGTACAATGTATCAAGGTAAATTGAAAATGGTGGAAAATGGTGTATATCAATGAAGTCTGATCATGCAGTAAATACATATAAAAATACAAAATACATATAACTCATGCTGGTTTTTAAGAAAGGCATTGTGAACAGAAACTTGAAGTTGCTTCCAAACTTTTGACCTGTAGTGTACATGCATGCCGTACTTGTGAAGTTTTTAGCTCAAAACACACGACAGCACACCAACAATCATTGTTAAATGTGACTGAGATCTCACTATTGGCTGAAATGTAGCATGTTGGAAAATAAAGCAAAGTGCATTAGGTTTGTTCCTGATTGAACTGCTGTGCAGTCAGCAACTCAGCATTATTGGAGGCCAGTGTCGGTGTCAGAGTAAAGCCCCCACAGCTCCAAACTGATCTAAGCCCAGTTTGCAAATGAGCTTAAGATGTCAGCTTAAAAGCTTTTCCTGAAATTGAGATGAGAGACGGAGCTATGATGGCTCTCTTGTAGCCACAAAGCTGCGGTGGAGACCAGAAAGAGAGAGACAGGGAGAGTGTGAAAGAGCGAGAGAGTGAGTCAAACAAATACTTAGACAGACAAAGAGAGTGACAGGGAGAAAGTAAACCACACGTCAGTGTACAAATACTAATCATGCTCTTCATTCCAGACACATGCTTTATAGCGTCATTTCCGTCATTGTACTGTATGTACAGCAGCAGTAAGGAAATGAAGTCTGTAGAAGCAAAAGGTGACTTCAGTAGCATATTATCAACACATATTTGCAATAATAACATATTTTCAATACCAATAAGCCTCCAATGGTATCACAGTTTCACCAATATCAATTGTTCTTTGATGGATTTAGCAAACAGTCAAACTAGCTTTTGCTGGACTTAGACACTGGTGTCATTTCTAATAACATTATAATAATGATAATAATAATAATAATAATAACAACGAACAACAACAGTGTTTTATTTCTTTAATTTATCTCTTTAATATAAATATGAGTGTAGTATAAAATTAAAGAAAACCTATTTAAATCTGGGCCAGGCTTGCCTGAAGCTACGAAGCTACGACCAGCACCCACTTAGCGTATCTTAGCATAAAAACTGGAAACAGAGGAAACACCTATTCGGCTGCGCCCAAGGTCCCATATCTGCCTATGAGAACCTCTAAAGATCACTAATTAACACGTTGTGTCTTTTGTGTGTCCAAACAAAGTACGTGTCCCTTTTAAATACATGTTAAGCACTTTGAAATTGCCTCATGTGTATGAATTGTGTTGTACGGATACATTTGCTTTGCCGTCAATACAGCAAATAGGCATGAAAAAATCCGTCTAACTATTCCTTTGACTGAACAGAGCTGGCCTGTTTTACACTGAATCACTTAGTTTCATTACAGGAACAAATGGCTATAATCCACACTATAGTACTGATATGAGTAGCATGGAGCTGTCCTGGTTTAAAATGGAAACTTGTTCTATAAGAAAGCCTGTGGTCTGTCTGTCTCTGCAAACAACGCCTGAAACACAATACAAAACCAGCAAAGCCTAACCACAACTGTGAGAAGGCGACGCACAGAGGTGTTAGAGCTGACACTGTCTGAAGTCATCTCTAAAAGCCTGAGAAGACAGCCCACCTTTACATCCTGCACTGTCTGTTCCAACAGAGCATCACTGTTCCTGACTCTCTCTTCTCTCTGGGTGGTTTATCCAGTCACATATTTAGCGGCAGACAGTAAAATCCTTTCATGGTTCATAATTCATACAGACAGCGTGCATTATTCATGCACTTTCTGAACTGTTGGCTGTGTGATCTTCTCAAACGGTCCCCTCTCCCTCCTGATACTATACACTTTGTCCTGGGGTGTCAGGATAAAAACTCATCACTCACCCCGTGCTGTTGTTTAAATGACACAACATCATCTCATGAATATGTTTTTTTTTGTTTGTTTGTTTGTTTTAGAAAGAAGTTGTAAGATGTAAGATGTACCCATGTGTCTCCAGGTACCTGAGGTGCCTGACCTCCAGTCCCAAGGTGAATTGGTACATTCCCTTGTTGGGTGTGCAGGCTCTGGGACTCTCTCGGACAGCGGTTCCTGCTGCACTCTGGAACAAATCATCACGCTCCTGGAGCTCGCATGGCCACACATGAAGGGCTGGGCATGTCATTAGAGCACACAGCCTTCACAGAGAAACAGGTTCAGCCAACTTACACCTTCATTATTCCACCGCTGCGTTCAAAGCAAAAAAAAAAAAAAAAAAAGCCTCGTCCCCTCATGATCGGAGCTCAAACAGCGTAAATTTATGAGACACCGGAGATGTCTCCAAAATAAATGCCCGCCTGTCCATCTGCAACTACACAATCACAAACCCACCCCACGAGCACTGCACGCTGAAAGCCATATGAAGCTTGTGGTGAAGTTACGCAATAGTGCCTGCACACACACACGCAGAATAACAATGCGCTCAGGCCTGCGCGTTACACCAACCTTTCACTTGGGTCTCATATTCGGCAATGATCTCTTTGTCCTTCTTGACTTTCGCCTGGGATGACATTTTTGGCAGGGAGAAAAGAGGGGGAGGAGGTGGGGGGGATTGTGCAATCCTCGGGCGGCAAATCGGCGTCTCGGGTTGCCACAATGCAGCGCTCGCCCGTCTGCGGTCCTTGTCCGGATAGTTGAGCAACGATCAGACGCGGATCATCGCCCGCCTGCCACAACTTCCGAGGCGAAACGACGCGCTGGAGGCTCTGCGGGGTCGCGGCGCTGCGTCGGAGGCGACGTCGAGCCTAAAAGTGCATACTGATCCCCGAACCTGAACCACTCCTCCTCCTTCTCCTTCTCCTCCTTCTGCTCCTCAGCAGTGATCTTCAGTGAGAAAAAATAAATTCGCGTTTCATGTGCATTCCCTAAAGCCTGGAGTGCGCTCTGACAGGGGGGGGCAGCCTCTGCGATGATAGAGCTGATCCCCTTTCTGCACAACACTGACCAGCCTGCCTGCCTGCCTCTCTCTCTCTCTCTCTCTTTTCTCTCTGCAAGTTCAATGCTGCTGCAGAAAAAGGCTGAATGGATGTGAAAGTCAATCTGAGACTCCTCCCCCAGGACCCTCCCTCCTCCTCCACTTTTCTCCCTTATGGATGATTTAAGATTCGTCTCGAGTGAACTCATATGCAAACCTGAATTGAAAGACAGAATTCATTTTTTGACTCGTGCTCAGTGTTGTTAATGTGCATACAGGCTCCCCATAAACACTTTAGTGACAGAGCCTAAGACTGATGGAAAGTGGATGAAATACTGTCCAATCGTATCTGAATCGGTTTTACTGCCAAGTAGCTTTCAGTGGTGTAGTGGTTAGCACTGTCGGAGGGTTCTGGGCCCTTCTGTGTGGAGCTTGCATGTTCTCCCTGTGCCTGTGTGGGTTCTCTCTGGGTACTCCAGCTTCCTCCCACAATCCAAAAGACATTGACAACCCCCAGTCCAAATTGGCAACCCTCTAGGTATGAATGTGAATGTGAGTGGTTGTCAGCCCTGTGACTGACTGGCATCCAGTCCAGGGTGTACCCCGTAGGAATAGAAAATGGATGGATGTTTGTGCATAACAATAAACATATGAATTATAAGAGGATAAGAGCAAGTACTGCAATACATATATGTAAATTAAATGCAAAGGTGAGACGTGTAAGGAAATGAGAGAATTGTACAGCTTTGTGCACAAATGTGCAAAGGTTCAGTACTGAATTTAAACACTACTGCAAAGTGCAAAGATGTGCATTAAGATAATGCATGCCATATAATGTAATGCAAGTAAACATGCATGCATTATTGTATTTTTTCATCAATCTTTTCCTGTTTGTTGCTGGAACCCTCATCATGTGAATTGTGTGTGACCTCCATATCTCAAATGGACTCTGTATAATTATGGCATATTTAGGTATCAGCATCAAGTAACTAGTGATCTAGGCATTTGAAGACTGCAGAAGCTGTTCAGTTTGAAAATAAATGTGTTTTAATTGACCACACACTGTCAGGCATGATAAAACTAGGGCACAACCGATGATTGTTTTCATTGTCAATTATTCATTTTCTCTAGAAAATGTCAGTAAATAGTTAAAGATGCCATTTTAGTTTTGTACAGCTCAAGGTGGCATCTTCAGATATCTTAAGATATTCAGTTTACTATCATGTACAACAAAGGAAAGCGTCAAATCCTCACAGCTGAGAAGCTGGAATAAGCATAGTATTTACCAGTGTGGCTTGCAAAAATGACTAAGACTATCAGTATGGTTGCATTTTTTTTTCTGTCGATCGAATAATCAGTTACCCAGTTAATTTTTATATCTCTTGATAAAACAATTACCAAGAAACAAGAGCTTACAAAGATCTGGCGTACTGCCCAACCAGTGCTAACAGCTAATGTCTGGCTGTAAGCTCATCACAGCATCTCTGATACAGCCTGCTGGTAAATCAAATGTAGATCAGTTTCATGTTATTACCACAAAATCACCAAATTATACAGATGCAGGAGATTAAAATGTTAGCAAATATACCCTAAAACAAGAAAATAAATTCTAGCCTATTATTGAGAATGAGGCAACTAATTGTCACTATCACAGAAAAAAGAACCTGACTAATGGCCTGTGTTAGCAATGAACTCATTTTCCACTCCACAGTTGCAACATTTGCCAGAGATCTCCTCAGAGAAAGTCAGACCGGCTCTATGTGTCACTCTGCCCTGCTCTATCCCTCTCTGTTCTCTTCACTCCAGCACAGTTTCCTGACAAATGCTGTCAAAATAACTTCCCGTGACTTCTCAAGTGCAACTGTGTGCCATGCCTCTGATCTTACAACAGCCCAACACGTGTTTTTCTGTCAAAGTGATGTAAACCGACGTGCGGGGCAGGGGTAAGTGAGCATTTTCTTTTAGAATCGGATTTTGAACAGTGTCGCCTTTGCACCCAGTTCTCAGGAAATCTGTGGGCTACTGTCAGCCTGTGACAACTGTTCGAGCTGGGAGAGAGCCCAGGAGGGATCTGCAGGAGAACCGTTCAGTTCTCACCACGCAATCTCCACTTCAACGTCTAATTTCCTGAACAAATGTTACTCATCAATCCCTGGCCTCAGAGCGAGCCCGATAAAAGTCTGGGTGGGTTTTGAAAAGAATGTGAAAAAGCTGCGTCTAACTGGGCCACGGAAACTTTAATACCATCCACTTATGGGGCCTTTACAGGAGGAACGATCATCACATGGTCCACCTAGAAGAGATTAGCTTCCTCTAGGAGGCCAACAAAGATCCCTTGCTGTATAAATGCAAGAATCACAGCAGTGAATGCTTAATGTTCACTGTATCATTTCATGATATAAGTGTGGATGACTTTATACTTATGTGAGTTATGTGTTTATTATTTAATCATTAACCTAAACATTATTAATGTTTGATAATGTTTTATATAACCTCATTTACACTGCAGGGTTATTGTAATGGATAGAATCAGATTGTATATCTGTCCTTAATGGCATGATATATCAAGTATATATTTAAGTCTAAAATAAATAAAAAATAATTATATTACAAATACATTAAGTAAATGCAAGATTTGTATTTGTTTTAGATAATTCTTCTTATTTGCAGTATTTAAAATAAGCTGACAGAGCATTTTTTTTAACCATCCAGCAGTAATGAATTTGGTCTCTGAGCGTTATGATAATGATAATGAAGTCGACAAAGTTAACAGGAGCAATACGCTGTTGGTTTTAAAAGAGACTGTGTGTATTAAATCATCAGACATTTAAATGTAAATGTTTACGACTGTAAAGCATTTTGTCGTATGTGACATTGTATGTGGTGTTTGTTTATATCAGGGGCTGTTTGTTTAAAGTTTTTTAGTTTCCAGAGCACCACACCCACCTTTTATGACACAGGCGGTTTAGGGTCATTAACATAATAACACCATTATTCCTGAGACGCTGCCCCCATTGGCTGCAGTATTGCTGGCCCCTTCCCTTCCTTTGGGGGATGTCTAAATACTACTGTATGTAAGCATTATTCAGACTTTAATGGAAAGGATTAGATGGTGAATATAAGCTTTACAGCATTTTCTTAAAGCACCTTGATGATAAGATGGTCCAGTCTGTCAAAAATATTACAACATTATGAAATCAAAACAAACAGCCAAGCTGTATTGAAAATTGAGAATGGACAGTGTTAAACTTTTAATGCTAATGCATTGTTGAAAGTCTGATCAAACATTATTCCTATAAAAGGTATACATACAGATGTGTGACAAATGAATGGAAAAAATAACATAAAGTGTCTCAGTAAGGTGAGTAAGGTCAACCAGAACAGCGTCAATGCTCAGTGGTCTCTGAACTTTCCGGGGGGGGGGGTGAATGAACACCATTCGCTGTCTAACACGTCACAAAATCTCCCAAATTTGTCTGGCTGAGATGTGCTCAATGGATGGAGGCATTGTCATCCTGGAAAAAACACTCCCATCAGGCTAGAAATGTTTCATCATGGGATAAAGGTGATCACTCACAACAACTCTGTATTGATTCGCAGTGCCCCTTTGCTCTAAGTGGACAAGTGGACTCAAACCACGCCAGCAAATTTTTTTCCCACAGAATAACAGAGCCATCAGATCCACTCACTGTAGGATTCAAAAGTTTAGGATTTTCCTTCAAATTGTCACCCTTCAGTATATAACATCTGTCATGGTTGTAATCACTATGTCACTACTTGTAATCACTTGCTATTGTGATTACTTGCTGTGTGTGTGTGTTTGCATTTTGTGTTACCATGGCATCTGAAATGATCAAGTTTCACAATCGTGTGAATCACTTACTCTTAATCACGTTTTACATTTTCCATAGTTTTTTTAATGGAATTTTACTGTTTAATGTTCATGTTGGAAATAAATAAATAAATTAAAAAATTAAAAAAAATAAAAAAAAAATAAAAAATAAAATAAAATAAAATAATAAAGCACAGCATTAGGGTCACAATTTCAAAATTTGTGACATGTAGGATACTGGATCTATTATTTTCGTGGTTATTTATTATGTATTGTGCAGTGGTAAGTGACAGGGATGTTTGTGTTTTAGCCATATTAATTTCACACAGATCTTTACATCAGCTTCCATGATACATTATTAATGATAAAGGTTTTCTGTAGGAACAGAAGTTTCAGGTTGTTGTTTCTGGTCCGGTCAGTTAGCGAAGAACACGCAGCCTGTTAGCATTAGCTGCAAGCTAACAGCTAATTATAACTTTGTTGAAACCCTCAGTTTTGTCTTTTACAGTGCTAAAGTGATTAACGTAAAGTATACGCTTTTGCTTAATATTTCAAAAGTCTCGGACACTCTCATTTAACAATACAACAAGATCGTTGTAACCATCTTTAATAGCGAATTTAAGGGGGAATTAATAGTTATAATGTGGCCCTAAGTTACATACTTTTGTTTTGCCTGTTTAACAAAACACTCTTATCATTGACATTCCTTCAGTATGTTTTTTAGATCCTGTTTGAGTTCGTAATTCATACGTGTGAATCATCAGAGAAATGTCGCACATGTCAAGCTCCACCGACACTGCCTTTCGCCTTCATGTGGAAAAAAGGTGTGTCGAGGAGTTTCTTTTGTCCTGTTAGCTGTGTTAGTTTCATATGAAGAAGCACTCACTTCAGTCTCCACCGCTGAACGCTGCTGTGAGTGTATGACCGCCCCCTGCTGGTACAGACACACACCAAACAAACAGATGAGCTGCACTACCTGCACCGGACCTCCTGATGATGCTTTATGTCTGTAAAGTCATTATCAGTCATATGTTCACCGTGGATTATGGTTAACGTGGATTATATTGGTTAAGTATAGTATGACCAATGTGACATCAATTCATTCACCAGTAAGAATATTAACAGTGTCACAATATTATCAGTGTCGGCAAATCTCAAATCTCTCTAGCTCTTATCTTTACTTCAGAGTTTGTTTATTAATAATTGGTTTCAGTGTGGTCGACAGCGTCATCAGCACTGTGACTGTCTGGAAGTGATAACAGGCTGTGTAAAAATAGTTTGTTTCACAATCTATGTGTAGGGGAAACTAAGCATAGTCATAGAAAGGTTTCACATGAACAAACTCTGAGAGCTGCACAGTATGATGCCTGTCATGAAGTATGTGCTCCCTGACATCCCCTTTTAGTGAATGAAACATGAGTCCCTGTACCTGGATGATGTCACTGACATGAAATGTTCTGGCAGGTGCCTTTTTTAGCAAACTGTGTGAAAACAAAAGAAATATCTTGCGCAGTCCTCTGATGGTGTCACCTCGTGTGAACTAAACTCTAAACAGCAGAAATATTCCAGTTTCATTTTGAATCATCTCAGTTTTTTGTTACTTGCTCATGATGTGGCAGTTTTAGTGGTGTCTGACTTGGTTCACTGTACAGCATTGTGCAACACTTTGTGTCACAAGCCACACCTTTCCACACCCCCTAACAAATGGTAGTTATAACTGAGTCGAGCTCAAGGATATAAGAGCAGCTGCCAGCAGCTATGGAATAAATCGTCTGCAGGACAGGACTAGTATCAGACGGAGACATGTTATGGACAATATTCTTGCTGCTTAATGGACTGCTTATACTAGTTCTCCTTTACTCCAACCGCACAAGGTAAAACCTTTCATTAATTTGTTAAAAGTAGCAGATATTAAATTATTAATAAAAGTGGAGGTCACAGATTATAACAGTTTGAGTCTGAAAGTAAAATACTCTATAAGGATATTGTGCACATACTGTAATTTATAAGATTTATACAATTTTATATTGTTACTCTCTCAAGTTAAGCTAATATTAGAGACATGTAAGAATAGTATAGAATAGTGATAATAATGTTAGAATACCTTCTTCAAAATAACGATATTTGAAAAATTCTGACCATTGAGCACTGATTCTGTGTATTCAGTTTTGTCTTTAGAGAACTTGAGAGAATGAAACTGCTATATACAAGCTGAACTTGAATGTAAAGCATTAGACAGTGAACATACTGACACTATATTGAGAATAAGAAGATAAAACTCTAAATGTGCTGTACCTACATGCTGCATAGCTTTTCAATGACATGCTAGGGCTCTCTGATGACATAACCTCACATTAACTCCAAACCTGTTGGGTGAGATGCATTAACACTATCACTATGTTGTGACTTTAATGAGCTTCCCTGTGCACTGACAGACAGAAAAACGAGCCACCCCTGGACAAAGGTTGGCTGCCATGGTTGGGGCACGCTCTCGCATTCAGCAGAGATGCCGCAAAGTTTTTGGCCTGGATGAAAAACAAACATGGGGATATCTTCACAGTAAGTTGTGATAAAGACTGTGTAACTTTGTTGTTCAGCTTTTAGTGTTCAAGCAAATAAGAAGCTGTTTTGAAATGGAAAGGAATTTGACTGCCAAATCGAGTAAAAATGCATATGTATTGGTTTGAAAGAAAGGATCAAAGATGTTTTTGCACACAGGAGCAAAAAATCTATCAACTCATCTGTTATTGTAATATATTTCAAAATAAATTAAAAATACATTATTATGCATGCGCAGTGGTTACAAGTTAATTGTTACCCCAGAGTACTTTTTAATTTGAATATATCTGAAATTAGTATCACAGAAGCCACTGCAGCCCATTATCTTTTCAGTGTAGTACAAAATGTTTCACTGAATAAGCTTTATATTACAAAAAAAGGGCTATTCCACATAGCTTCAAATTAAAAGACATTTTAAGAGAGGAACTCTATTAGAGTATTGCAACAGCTAAAACAATGTCCCCCCCAGGTCCGTGTTGCTGGTCATTACGTGACGGTGCTGCTGGACCCGAACTCTTTCGACGCGGTTCTCAATGACACAGTCTCTTTTGACTTAACCCGCAACAGAAATCTACTCTTGAAAAGGATCTTCAATCTGCAGCTTCCGAGCATCACACCCACGGCAGAGAGAGAATGGATGGAACAGTAATGAATGCCTTCTTTAAGCACAAACTTTATGTTTCAGTAAGCTATTAACAGAGAATCTGTTTTAAATGAGTGTTGCAAATCTCAATATCCATTTATGACTTCTTCAGGCACTTTCAAGGCCTCCATCTCTCCAAGCTCAGCGGGTCCATGGGCGCTCACCTTCAAAACGTGCTGCTGAGTGACCAGAAAGACAGCAGCTTGTCGCAGTGGACAGAGGATGGACTCTTCAGCCTTTGCTACAGACTGCTCTTCAGGTAACACACATGGCATTTTAAACAGAGCCAAATACTGTCAATCAAATGATGCCAGTGTTTATTCTACCGGGTGTGACAGGCAGGAAGATTTTAAACTTTTATTTGCTGTGCTCAGGGCCGGATATCTGACGCTGTTTGAGAGGACAGATAACGTCTCCGCAGTCTACAAAGAGTTCCGCAAGTTTGACAGTCTTCTCGCCAAATTGGCCCGCTGCTCTCTCAAACGAGGTAAGCTGCACAACAGTGAATGAAATTTCACTCTACATCTGAAAAGCACAGTAGTGTATGTGTGAATTCATGCCAGACCTCTTCACAGGGGAAACTAAAACAGTCAACTCATCCCGGGTGCGACTGTGGGAGTTGCTGTCCCCAAACTGGCTGAGCAGAGGGTCACAGTCGAATTCCTGGCAGCAGAGCTACTGTTACTTCCTGCAGCAGGAGGGAGTCGATGCAGAAATGCAGAACAGAGCTTTGCTCTTGCAGCTCTGGACCACACAGGTGAGAGATGATTTACTGTCTGATTCTTTCCCACACACACACACACACACACACAAACCATAGATGCACATAGGGCCAGACAGTGATACCAAAACATACAAACTTTCCACACCCAGACTGAATGCTTAAGTGCTTATCCTACCCACAATGCAGAACTGACAGGCAATGGATTCCTTGCTGCCTGTTACTCACAGCTACCTGCCTCAACTTGTTCTTCAGAGTGGAGTTTTGCCAGTTTTGATCTCGTGAATCTGAGGCATTTTATCTTGTTTGAGTTCTGGTAATTACACTCAAACACAGTGCGTAAGAGTGTTATTCAGCTGCAGTTGCTTCCCCTTTTTTCATACTTACATACAGTCATAGTCAGACTCACTCAGTTGTGATGTTTATTTCACCACAGTGCAGCTCCATTGGAGGTGTTGTTAAACCTGAGTGCATGGATATAGAGGTTGTTTAAATTAAAATGCATAAAACTCTCTCTGACACTTTGCTTTGTTAAGTACAAGAAATCACTTTTAACCTCACCCATGAATAAATCTTCTTGTCAAATATATTTCTTTAGCCTTGAATGGATACAAAGTACACAAATATAGCAATATAACAGTACTGACAGGTGTGAATACAGCATTGAATCACAAGTACAGACAAGCTTAGCTTAACACAGTGTAATTGCTCCATACAACCAGGTGGGGGGGTAGCAAGCTGCTCAATTGTCTGCTCGCAAATGCTACATTTTTTCAAATAGCTCCATCCCTCTGTTAACCAGCCAGTCTCTATGGAGCACTGACTGTTCACCCAGTAACACCAGTGTACAGCATTTGAGCAAGGAGAAAACCTTTGCCAGACCACGCACAGCTGGGGCTTTCAGGCTCTCTGCCGGCTTGGGAAAGTCCACTGTTCCTCCCAGCACGTTCGTTGTGCTTCATCATGTCTGCTGGGATATTGGGAGCACACAGTCTCAGTCTGGGACAGAAACTGGAGCACCACAGCAGAGAATAGAGGGATTAGATGTGAGAGTAGCGAGACGTGCCAGAGCGAATATGGCTTGTACACGTGTTACAGGCAGACTGAGATATTTCAGTTTGCAGTGCTTGGATTTCACTGAAGCCACCTACCACTTCCCCATCATTGCTCCTGGTGGTTGCTGTCGTTTTCTTTCCATCTGCAAACAATCAAAGTTATTGACTGGAACATATATAGACTATCCTTTTAGGGGATTTGGTGATTTGATATGCTGTGTTGTCTGTTCGCTCTCACCCACACTCATGTATTTAAATGTAGAAGAAAATACATTCCCAATCATGTCTAAATGTCACATTAGGGAGCCTCACATTCTTTTCCCAGGATACACCAGCCAGTGAATCAAGTTATACCCAAAAGGCATGGTTCGACATTTTGAGAAACATGCTAATTCGACAGTTAGATCAGAGGATTGAAATCCCCTTTATGTTTACACACTAAATATGTACCTGGAGCCAGCAACTGGTTAGCTTACGGAGATTAGCATGAAGACTGTACAGAGGAAAAAAACAGGTAGCCTTGCTGAAGGTAACAAAATCCAGCACAGAAGACTGGCTATTAACATTATATCTCTTTATCTGTACAAAACCACAACCACAGCAACTCCATGTTTAGAAAACATGACTGGTGAGTGGTATCAATCTTCTTATCTTACTCTCTCAGCATATTTCACCAAACTATTCCTTTAAAAATCCCCACCTTGCTGCTGTTAAAGTATACCAGACTCACATCATTATCTGAGGCACCTGGTCTGGTGATCTGAAGCTCTAAGCGGGCAGAAAAGACACCCTCAGTCGCTTTTGGGCATTTGCCCTGACTGTCAATGGAGAGCTGACCTGAGATGTGCAGAGGCAAGAGGAACAGCTCCCTTAACTCACAGCAATTACTGTCTGACAGGCTTAGGTGTCTCTCCCCGAGAGGCTGACAGGAGTCTCTACAAAGTGTGGACTGATTCGCTGGCTTCTTCTCATATCAGTCATATTCAGACAGCAGTACAGAAAGCTGAGAGGAAGTATCGGTCCAAATATTTGCAAAAGAAAATAAGATCTCTATATTGTATGCATTGTATGTCCACATATACAAAATGTACACTGACTTTTGTACATTTTTTCATACTGAAAGCTTATATAAAGGTCTGGGTTTGTGCTAAGTTGGATGTTTTTCCTTATAGTGTAATGCTGGACCTGCTGCCTTTTGGCTCCTTGGCTTCCTGCTCACTCACCCTGAGGCCATGGAGGCGGTTAAATCAGAGATCAGAGGCCTTACTCTCCAGGACACTTCCCTCCAGCATCCCCCCATCAGCCTGCTGGAAACACAAAACACACCTGTTTTGGGTACGTAACAGCTGCTAGCTGCCTTTTCATTTATTGACTTGAGCTCTCCCAACTTGGGGCTTCGCCACAGTGAGATGGAAACAAAGGCTCATTGGACTTGTTGGAAATAACAAGATAAGTGTGGCACCTGGAAACCAAGACAGCGACAATAAAACTTTAACCGTCAATTCGATTAAATAATGATTGCTTTTTTCATATAATTATATCAATGCAAATGTTTGTGCCTCTCCAAATTACGCCCGAGGCCGCTGCTGATTTAACTCGCACTGACACCCCTCTGACATCATCCACTCTGCTCTCCTTTCCTTTCTGCAGATAGCGTTCTGAGTGAAACCCTACGGCTCACCGCTGCGGTGCTGATCAGCAGAGAAGTGGTGCAGGACAAGTTGCTGCGTATGGCCAATGGAAAGGAGTACCATCTCAGACGGGGGGACAGAGTGTGTCTGTTTCCCCTCCTGAGCCCTCAAATGGACCCAGAGATACACCAAGATCCACAGGTACTTTTGTGTGCTAACAAAGGACGCGGTTGACGTTTTGTGGGATATGGACTCTCCACCATCATGATCTATAAAGTTGTGCACCACCATTTTGATATTTGTAAGCTATACCATAGTGCAAAAAGCAATCTTAAGGAGGGGAGATTGTGTGATTTGTGTGATTTGAATCACTGACAGAACACATCCTTTGGGATAAGCTGCTAAATGCCTACAAATTAAACAACCATGAGCTGACTAGCAAGAGGGCAATATCAATTCCCAACCTTTATTCTGTGGCATGATATTAAAATGTAAACATCTAACTTGTGCCCTCTCCTTCCTCGCCCCTTCTTAACAGACTTTCAAGTACGACCGCTTCTTAAACAATGACATGACAGCGAGGGATAAATTCTACAAAGATGGAAAAAGGCTGAAGTACCACACCATGCCCTGGGGTGCAGGGAGAAACATGTGCGTCGGGAAGGGGTTTGCTGTCAAAGCCATTAAACAGTGAGTGTTAAAAATCCCATTCTTTAGATGTATATCTTTTCCTGTGAAGTATCTTAAGTTTTCAAATGATATAGCAAAAGCCATCTCCACATGATATTCCCCCACCATTATTCCGTTGGTCCCACTTTCATGTCCTCTATCATCATTAGCAACCAGCTGTAATACAGTAATTGCTTATATAAGGGTAATAGAGTACAGTCAGTCGGGAGAGCATGGCTTCGTCAGACATGATATCTAGTTACAAAGGTTAAAGTTCAACCCTTGTAAATCGTAGAAAAAGGGGGGTCGTGTTAGTGAATGTTGCTGTGTAGACCGAGAAGACCTTAGGAATCAGTTATTTTTAGCTATTTCACTGTCTATGTCAGATTGACTTGATTTACTTAAATTTTCAGGATTTAAGTGGATGCTTTAAACCCGCATTTGCCCATATTAATATTGTCTGATTGGTTGTTTATTTTTTGTCCCTCTCTCTGCGTCTCCAGATTTGTGTTCTTGCTGCTGTCCCATCTCGACCTGGAGATGTGCGACCCCGAAGCTCAGCTGCCGCCAGTTAATCCCAGCCGCTACGGGTTCGGGATGCTGCAGCCAGATGGAGATCTGCAGGTCCGATACAGACTAAAGAGGACGCAGCATGAAATGTGATTTGATTAAGTGTAAGAATTGTTGATTGATAAACCTATTTGTTATACGTACTGTTGCACTATTTATTTTGTGTTAGATTTAATCAGCACATCTATATATATATTTAACTTTGTTGTTAAATAAATTCATATTTTCAATAAAAAGGAAAAACAAGACATATTTCCCATTTGTATGAATATTTGTATGCTCCCCCTCTACTCACAAAAATGTGTTTTCTTGTTGTTACTTCACTTGTTTGACCTTCAGACCTGCAGAATGATGTATGTGCAGAGTTTGACACTGGAAGGCTGTTTTCACATTCAATCTGCAGCAGGAGGAAGATTCTCTGAAATCTGAGTTTAAGACGTGTACGTACAAGGAGATCTGGCAATATCGCAACTAGTTTGGAGGCCTCATGGCTATGGTCCGGTTTACAACTCACACAGTAACAAGAAGTGGAAACATAGATAGATAGATAGATAGATAGATAGATAGATAGATAGATAGATAGATAGATAGATAGATAGATAGATATGTGTTTACAAGTATCAAACCAGATGTTTCCAACCTCTTTACAAAAAAAGCATGCTGGGGCTCCTTGCTGTCTCTCAGATGTCTACGACTTGTTGGTAGTTTCCACCAAAGTGACATTTCCTCTCTGATCTTCTCACATAATTTCATTTGAGGACTTGGTCCAAAGTCTGAAAATATGAATATAAATGTGTGTTGCAGACATTTTTTCTTTTACTTCCTCGCTACCCCAGTAATCATTTCACGCCCCCCAAGATGCTCCTTGTGCCTTGATGCATCACCACTCTAATAATGTAATATATGATAATACATCACGCACAGGGGCTGTTTTTCAGCAGAATGGATACTTTTATTGTTGATAATTCTGCAACATTTTGCTGCTCACACTTCTCTACTTTTGCATGAGTGGGATTTTGAACGTGTCGTAACACGAATGTAATGCGCTGCTCACACGTGGAGAAAGGTGGAGGATGAACCCACTTGCCTTCATCAAATTAATCAGCGTTAAATTGGGTCCCACATTAGCGGGTCGTTCCCTGAACATGTAACATCATTGATTGTCGCTCATGTTGTGGCCTCTGCGCCTCCTGATCACGTGACCCCGCATCGATTACACATAATATACATATATTTTTTTTTTTTTTTTTTCACGCACTATTTTACCATCACGCTCGTATCTGACCCCGCGCGGCTTAAAGAAAAAAAAAAGGGAGCGCGTGTTTTCAGGCGCTCCGTCCGTACGTGGAGGCGCGCGGTGGCGAAGGAGTTAATGAGATGTGGAGGATCCACCTTCGGAGCGACGCGGCGCCTCCTCGCACAGCTGACAGACCGGGAGAGACCTGGAGCAGTCCTGGTCCGAGCGGGGCTCGCGGCGTACTTGTTGATCTTCGGGCGAGACGGCGGCGGAGCGCGCGGCTGGTAGGATCTCTGTGCCATGTCGGAGGCAGAGGAGGGGGACATGGATCGGGTTAGACCCCGGCAATAGTAAACCAATAACGGCGCCTCCTGTTTTTTTCTTCTTCTTCGTTTTTTTTTTTTTTTTTTTCTGTTGAAATGCTACCGATTGTTCACAGAGAGCTGCGTGCTGCTTTGGTTCAGTGCAAGATGACAACTACTCTCTACGGTATATATATATATATATTTATATCTAAAGCTTATTTCCATGTTTGGACTTTGAGTCATGCAGTAATGTTTTAGTTGTGTCAGACTGTGAGATGACTGCTCTGCATTTAAACTGCACCAACATGGAGCCTTTTTGGAGAGCACAGAGATGCTGAGGCTTCGCGTCCACAACATTGCAGCTGTGGATGAGCTTGTTCTCATCCTCTGTTTATCTGCGCAGTGTGTGTGTGCGCGTGTGTGCAGAGGTGGGAGACGCTTGTTTGTTTTAATGCTGAATTATTTTTTTGGCATCAGTCAGACAGGGAGGAGGTGGAGGGACATCTACCCCGCATTCACTGCGCGCCCGACAGCCACCGCGCGGCGTGTGCTCGTGTTTGTGTTTATCTCATATGCGCTTTTTTTTTTTTTTTTTCGTGCTCGTCGACTGTCAGAAACTTTGTGCGACAGGGATGGACGATCGCATCCGCAGGCCTCGAGGTGTGCGTCGGGCTTCCAGACGTAAACAAGGGAAGGGACCGCGTGAAAAATGTTGCAGCTCGTGCCACCTGGGCGGTTGTAAATGCCCCCCCCCTCTCCTAAAAAAATATATATATGAGGGGAGGATGTATGATGTTTAGTGTGTGTGTGTGTGTGTGTGTGTGTGTTTCCTCTCAAGAGTCAGCCCGTGATTCAGGGAGTGAGCTGCGCGTCCTGGTGGTGTTTCAGCACCATCGGAGTGGACAGCGCTCACTCTGTACCGCCGTGCTGTCCGTCCCCACCCACAGCACTGTGCTGGCATGGGCGTCACTTCAGCCTAATAACGACTGAGGATGACAAACCGCTACATCCAAACAAATAGCTCACATCAGGGGATCACAACCCCCCGCCCCTCCTGTCTCTCCTCTCTCTCTGTCTCATTAAGGTGCCTGTAGCCACACATGACAGTCCAGAGAATTTGTTATTGATAATGATATAATATTATATCAGTCACCCCCAGAGGAGATGTGTCTGTGCAAATTGGTTGTGAAGTTTTGGTGGGAAGTTGTTTCGTCTTTCCTTAAATTGGATGAGATTAGATCCTCTACGGCTATTGGTCCCACATATTTTTCAACATAGACATGTAGGATTCTGCATGTTAGGAGCGAGTCATCTCAAGAACCCACATCTGAGGGCAGGGTTTGTTTTTGTTTCAGGACGTCATTTTAAAAAGAATCCATAGGTGATGATATAATGGATGTCGGGAGCCAATTGAGTGATAATCCGGGGAGGTTAAAATTCATTTCATCAGTCCTACATTTTCTCTACCCAGGAGCCTGTTAAACAGGTGACTTTAAATCCTGGTCTTCGGGACCCTTCTGTTCCTCGTTGAGTTTCAATAGGAGAACGTTTTAAAGTTGTTTTGTTCAAAGTTTTGGGAAAAGCCATGGGCTATTATTATTAATACATTCAAAGTTTTTTTCGATGATGACAATTAAACCAGGTTTCCGCTCCCCCTTTGTTAACTCCTGATATACTGCATGAGTCATCTCACCAAACCCCATCTGGGGGTAGATTTATTGTTGATTCAGGAAATAATTAGAAAATAATGATGTGATAATAAGTTCAAATATTCAAATATAACAATACAAATAATCTGTTTTTTATTTATCTGCCCTGGAGATTTTCAACATTGAAAATAAGTCTCAAGAACTCTCACCACAGTTTGTGTTTATGGTTGAATCAGGAAAAAATTTCATAACAACAATTCAAAGAAGATGATAAAGCAAATGGGACAACAATAAGAAGTATAATCAAATTCTTTGAAACATTAGGTTTTTTTTTTATCTATCCTTTATTTCCCTGGCCTTAAGGCTGTTTAACCAGTGATTTTAAAATCTGCTCTTCTGGACCCTGCAGTCCCTTGGCAATTTTTGATCAGTCAATCAATCAATCTAATAAGGAACTAGCACGACAAACCAGTTAGAACCAGGATCGAAAAGAATTGCTTTAAAGCAGTGGTTTCCAATCTTTTTGGTTTGTGACCTGTCATCACAGATTATGGCCTTTGTGTGGACATGAGCTGTTCATGAATGTTCAACCAAAGAGTGATTTTTCCCTCCCCCCTGGACAGTTTCATCTAGAGGATTTTTAGAGGCCAGGAGAGGTGAAAGCATCCAATATTACACAAGAAGGAGAAAAATATTAGGAAAGACTGAAAATCAAAATAGGTTTTTGTAAAAACATTTTTTTTAGTTTAATCATTTATTTTTAAATCATCCTGCGAGCCCTCTGATTTGTCTCGTGTACTTTGAACTCCTGGCTTAGGATCCACTGCTCTCAAACACCCCCTGCACCCAGGCCTGAAGCTCCTATCAATATATTATTTCAGAGTCTGATGATTGATGTGTGGTTACTCTCAGAATACTAATCATTTCTTTGTGTTTTTTTTAATCCTTTAGACACAATAATGAAAGGAAACAGGACCAACTGTAGTCCATAGCCCTGGATGTTTGCCTGCTTCCTCGAATCTGTAGTCATCATGGAGAAATCCTTGGCAGAGTTAAATAAAGCTGGCTCCCGCTCGACATCGTCGCTGCCACCTGAACCGGTGGACATCATTCGCAGCAAGTCATGTTTCCGCAGAGTCAGGCTGAATGTTGGGGGTCTCCCACATGAAGTCCTGTGGCGAACGTTAGACAGGCTACCACGAACACGTTTGGGGAAGTTACGAGATTGCAACACCCATGAATCTCTGATGGAAGTGTGCGATGACTACAACCTCGAGGAGAATGAATACTTTTTTGACCGGCATCCGGGGGCGTTCACGTCAATTCTGAACTTCTACCGCACGGGTAAGCTGCACATGATGGAAGAAATGTGCGCCCTGTCGTTCAGCCAAGAGCTCGACTACTGGGGCATTGACGAGATCTACCTGGAGTCATGCTGCCAGGCGAGGTACCACCAGAAAAAGGAGCAAATGAACGAGGAGCTCAAGAGGGAGGCGGACAATTTGAAAGACAGAGAGGGAGAAGAATTTGACAACGCTTGCTGCGCCGAGAAACGCAAGAAGCTTTGGGACCTCCTGGAGAAGCCCAGCTCATCTGTCGCAGCAAAGGTAATTTTCAGTTAGCTGGATGTTGGATGCATGAGAAAGGAGTGTGTGATCGGTTGGAGCATTCCTAAACTATCAGATAGACTGACATGAAATTTGATGCAAACCTTCATCATCCACAAGGGTGAGGCCTGCCTGACTTTCCCACCAGCAGCACGCTGAGGCTGACATTTGTGGTTTTGAGTGAAAAGTCTTGACAACTATTGGATGGACTGCCATGAATTTTGGCACACACGTTTACAACCTCCCAAGGGTTGATTGTAATCGTACTGATCCATTAACATTTGTGATGTGAATTAGCAAATGGTAATCCGCTAAACTAAGACAGTGAGTATGGTAAACATTATACCTGCTCAACAGCATGCTAGCACTCATTGTAAGCATGTTAGCATTTTGCTCAAAGCACCTTTGTGCCTAAATACAGCCTCCCATGGACGCTGGCATAGTGAGTCATACTTTGAAATATTAATATGTCATATAGCCCCTCTAGTGAAGCAAGTAATTTGCCTTTGGATGTTTATGAGTTGATTCTGAAATGAACCAAAAATGTGATGTTGTGATGTGGCTATTTATACCACTGAATGTTTATTAACAGTTCGACCTCGCCTGTGCACGAGACCACAACCTTTATGGGATTGTGTGCTGTGAATCGTTTTGTGCAACTGATCATAGATAATTGCCATTGCTTACAGAGGAAATCAAAAGGGGACAACAAAAGTTTTGCACCCATGTAAATGCACCGTGGACTTTTCTTAGACCCACAAAAGACTTTCACAGTCGCACAAAATGAGTCAGTCAGGACGCCTGTGTTTTGTTGTACTTCGGTGTTTACAGATGTTTTGATTTCTCCAAGGTTGGAGCACACAAGTGAAGAGTGGAAATTACAGAAAAAGCCAGAGGATGTGATTTATGAGTGTGGGATGTGTGAGCTATTATCTGCCATTACTGTAGTTGTTCAAAAACTAGAAAAAGCACGTCTTAACAGTCAGATGTGTTTGGTAACAGTAAAAGCGTCTCTCTGGATGCATCGCTATTAACCAGCTTTAAAACATGACACGCGGTTCATTATCTGCATCTCCTGTGATGCTCTTATTACCATTACTGTTGCAAAAAAGTCCATTGATGTATCATTAACTTGCCTTTGAAAATCATCTATTCTTCACTGCAGAACAATTCACATATACACACACAAACACACAGACATACACACGCACGCTGACCTCATGCACTGGTCATGCACTAATAAATCATTTAAATATCACTTAGCTGCCCTCCATTACCAGATGAAACACATATCTGACTCTTGAAGTCATTTCTTTTGATTGTCTTTTAGCATTGGGTTAGTTGTTTGTGTGTGACAACCCCACCCTGCATCATCCTCATCCAATTGAATTTGAGATATTCTGCAGAAGGCTGGAGTATTGGATTATGCCTTTGTGCACATAAACAATAAATCAGAAATGATTGAGGACTGTTTGAATCATTAAGATTAATCAATGCTTAGGAGGGGCACTTTTTGATCAATAGGAGCTGGTTGTGACGTGTCATTAATGCACATATTTTAATAAACAACGGGGGCAGGAGGGAAACCCATAAAAGTTTTTCTGGTAACTGTGGAGTTTAGCTCATGATTAAGTCTGTTAAGAAAGCGGTCCGACCATGCACAAGCAATTTATTAGTAAAGTTGGGGTTGGGAAATTTGATTGAAAGAAAGGTGACAGTGCAGCAGCTGCTCCAATGTGTTTTAATATTATGCACCATTTGGTTGGATGAGCATGTAACCCTGCATGTCTGAAACATCTGTGTGTTGAACGTCCTCACCCTGCTGCACATTATTTCCTTATCGGAAGGCCAAGCCTCTGACTCCTATCAGGTGTGCTCACTTTCAGTCTGCGCATAAATCGAGTTGGAAGCCCTTTTAGAGATGCACACCTGCAACTGCAACCTGGTGAGACCACAGCAGTGTTAAACATGAGCACCCTTTGATCACACTCTACTAGATTGGATTGGAGGGATCAAAGGGGACGCTGTGTCTTTCCAACCCTGTTTTAAAGGGAGCAGGATGCCTTGTTTAGGATATGTATAGGAAATGATACTATTAGCGGCTTTGTGCTGGTTGATGCTTTCACGGTGAGGATTTCGTGAGAGCTGTCAGCGCCGCCCCACAAACAGACCGAGATGAGAGCTGCGAGTCTGTCAGTGAAACGTCTTCTTCATGGGAATCAAAGAGATGTAAAATCAATGTTTATTGTGTTAGAGCTAAGAAAGTGCTGTAGCCTACAAAAAGGAGATGACCACTCACAGTCGACCGTGCGCTGCCGTCTCCATTATCGCACCCTGATATCTGCTATTTATCAAGATATTGCTTGAGAACGCTTTTAAAGTGCTTCACTTTGAATGATGACACAGCAAAGGGATTATGTATATTGTTTCCTGCAAATCTACAGATTATGGATTGATGAGTGGGTGCTTCCCATTAAAAAAAAGTGTTTGTGATCTCTTGGTTTGGCATCGTAATAAGCCTAGAGCGGGACGTGGCGTGCTAGAAAAATAAGAGCAACCTTGATGTGGCAAGAGGCAGAGTTTATCAGTTCCTAATTAGCTTAAAAGGGCAATGTAAAACCACAGACCAAACTACTAAAAGCATTGATAGGGGGTGATGTATTGTCCTGGTCTTTTTTTAATAGGCTTGAACAAACTGTGGGCTTGTCAAGCGGTCTAGTCTCGACCGCAGACTGTCCCGGTGTTAGCTCATCAGCCGTGCTCTCCTACCCTGGGTCAGAGATGGAATTATGTATGTGTAACAGCCCATAAACAGATGGTGAATGGTAGGGATGAGCACAAAACAAACGGTAACCAGGCAACAACAGTATAATTTTATCATCACTGAAGGAGTGTTGACTGAACATTAGAGTAGGTCTGTTTGTGTTTCTGTGTGTGTAATCGCACTTCTGCTTAGTTCCCATATTTTAATGTCTGCACAGTGCAACACAAGAAAGCGAGTAGTAGCTGCAATATCTCTCAAGATGTTCACAGGAGAAAAAAAAAAATCCAGTGTCGCTGCTTGTGTTTCTTCCTGCCCTCATGTCCTTCCTGTCTTTCTTTTCCCATCACTGGCTCATATCTCTGCTTCCTTCCTCCCCTTCTTCAGGCTTCTCCACGATACCTCCAACTAAATGTCAGGGAAATGTCACATTAATTATTCTCCAGGAGACTCTGGGCCCAATTTGAAGCTTCCCTCTCTCTGTTTACATTCTTTGTAAGCCACGGCATTGTCTGTCTCTCGCTCAAATCAGATTTGAGTCACCATAAATAAGATTGTGTCTGGCCGCTGGCAAATCAGCGCCTAACAGTCAGATTGGCCAGAAAAGTCTTTTTTCACCTGCAGTGGCATTTATGTAACTTCATCTTTTGGGTGGTTTCTGTCATTAATAAAACATATAACACCAGACGGCATGCGATTAGGATGCTGAGAATGTCACTTAACGAGCAAATAATCCTTCTTTATACTGTCACTTACAAACAAAGCATTCATTTAAAATATAGTAATGTGAATCTCCTGAGCAGTTATAAGATACAGGTGTATAAGATTTACAAGTTTGAGTATGTTTATTTGTAATTTTACTTGTAATTACTCTTACTAATTAATCTTACTTGTAATTTCAAAGCCAATGTTCAAATTATTTCTCTCACCCTGGACATCCATTGCTGAATGACTCAGATTCACCAAGGCCGACCGCAAATAATCACATTCTTTCACAAATATTTTTAAGGTTCTTGGAAATGGAATGCAGTATCAGCTTTGGCTTCAACCAGAAAACTGTTGTGGTTTTTTTCTATGGAAAAAAACAAAGCCCAACATCAGTGCTTGCTTCTGACATTTTTGTCCTGCATACATCCTAAAATGGAGAATTACCAATCCCTGCTCTGTCAGTGGGTATTGTGTGTCAGATGGCAAGCAACAAATTCCAATTATGCCCCTCTCATGTCACACTTAAGATGACATATAAATGTGGTTTGGCTACGTTCCTGCTCATAAATCAGTCTGCAGCAGAATCCAAGACATGAAGCAAGCAGACTAGAATCGATCACTTTTTCTGACAGCTGTAACGTCACAGCCAGTCAAATGGATGATAATAAATAGGAAGTCACATAAAAACAAGACTAGAATGCTGTGTCCCAATTCAGGGGCTCGATCATCCAGAGTCTGCTTTTTTAGATTATGAATGAAGAAACCTCATGAAAGACCAATTATTCTTGTCATATTTTAAAAGATAAATGCAGCTTTCTTTTACACAAATCCCATAAATATTTTTTTCTGAGGTCAGTGCATCCCTGTGAAGATTCAGCCCTGAACTGCTGGAAGTTTTGAGTCAGGTTTTACACCACAGAGATGGCTGTTGTCAATGTCACCAATTACCCTCTTAATCTAAAATAGTAGTTTTAGATTTTAGTGCAGCTTTTGTGTGATTCCTGACAGTGATTTCCTTCATCATCTAGAAGTTTAGGTAGGTCTTAAGGGTACAATTTTAAACCTGTTACTCTCATACCTCTGTAACAGAGCCTTCATTGTTCTCTGTAAGTTAGTTTAATTGGGGTGTTCCCCACGGACCCATTCTTGGCACACTGTCATTTTCAGTGCTATCATTGCTTCCCCTCTGTCAGGCTATTTGCTACTATGCAATCCAACAACTCCAGCAATCTAACTAACTGTTGACATCATGACATCAAATGCCAAAATAAAGAAAACCAGAAATCTATGGTTGTTTTATTTATATCAATTGAACCAACAATCTCCACCAACACATTTCAGCTGAAAGCTAAGATGCTCATTAGAATATATTCAGCAGATTACTAGAAATCCGGTTATTTTTGAAGCAGAGAAATATTGTTCAGTCATGTTTTTATATGACTTAAAGTTTTGTATACTTATGTCTGTATGTGTGTTATTAAGCCCTATATGCCAGGAACACCACAGAGGAAGAGGGCAGTAACACAGTGAGTATCAAATATCTTGTGTAACTCTCTGGTAGGAAGCTGCAGAGTGACTATACAATACTGATGTCACAAATTTGTGCTTGATAGGGGATTAAGGGGAATCACATATCAGGCATCCCCAGGTAACTCGTCTGTGTCTTGTTGTTGTGTGAGGTGCAGAGATATAAGCTGGGATGATGTGTACTCGGAGGTTGAGTGCCTCAGTGATGGTTTTCATGCTGGTTGCTCTCTCTGCCTGTCACAGTGTCTCCTCGTCAACAGCCGTGCCTCTGAGTGGTTGTCTCTTTTAGCTTGCCCCGAAGTCAGATTCAAATGTGGCTGTAAAAATTGCACTGCAGCCTCTGAAGGTTAAAGTTGAAACGAACTCAAGTTCTCAAAACCTCATTTGGCCCACATCCCTCTTTTAGCTGTAGTGTGCTTAACATATAGACTTATTGACAGGTAGGAGCTTGGGGAATTTATTAACAGCTCTCACCTATGACCGAATTTGTTGTCAACATTAAGAGAACACAAGTGAATGTACACACACACACTTATATTTACATAGTGCACGCTTTCTAATGTCGCTGTCCCAGGAGTTTATAATGGATTCCTATGATGAAGTTAAATCACCATGTTTAAAAATATCTCACAGCCTCTACTTCCTCTTTCTCTAACCCCACCTCTTACACACACATTCACACACACACACCGAGCAAGCCTACTCAGACAGACTGAAAACCTCGGGAGATTAAGGCTGACATTCAGAGTAAAACATTCTTTAGATGAATGTAATTAATGGCGTTCTTACATCACCACAATATGTGTCAAAAATGTATGAAAGATTTGTGACAGTGAAATAACCAACAGAGCCTGCAAACCTGTACATTCAAAGGCAAGGGTTTTTAGCAATGAAGAAATTTGATGCAATTAACTCATAGCAGTGTATTTTATGAGCTGAAATTGTTAAGACTGCATTTTTTTTACTTGTTTTGATTTATGAAACCTGTTTTTCCCCCCAATGTGTCCAAGAAAGTTGTGAGCCAGAAAGTGACCTAAATTTTGGCCAGATGGATGGTGGCACATTGAGGATTTGTGTATCTGCTGAGCAATTATGATCATGATCTTATAATGCAGGGAGATGGCTCCCTTCCCTGCATCCTCATTGCAAATTCATTTGCAAGTCACAGCCAAACAGTTTGGTGCAGCGAAATCCTGCTTATATGCCACAATAAAGGCATCCAGAAAATGTATTTTTGTCACATATGGGGAATCTTGGATCAACTTTTTTGGAGACTAAGTTAATTTTCAACACCGCTCAGAGGGGCACCGAAATAACTTTGGTGAAATTGAAAAGAACATATTGGTTGGATTAAACTTAAACCAACATTTCTTAATTTAACATTAAAGTATCATCATGAGTTGTATTTCTATTCACTCTCTTTTTTAGCTCTTATTTTGGTCTGATACAGCAAGATCAACTGATGGAATCATGAATTCACCTTTTTACATACTTTCAGGATAAAAACTTCTTAGGGAAAACACTCATCAGACTGCAGATGTCCACTAAAGCCTGATAATCCCCCCACTTAGCTGTGACTGTCAACAGTCTGCTGAGGAGATTACACAATAGTAGCAGAAGTTTGGCCTGATGGTAACAGTGAGAGAAAGGTGATGGGGTTCTCAGTATCAATGGGTTTCTTTTTGTCTGCTGCGTCACAGTGCACCGCAAACTTTTTGCTTCAGGTCAGGACACATGCTCATCACAGGCGTGAATATTTGGAATAAGAAGAAGGTCGGGGGGGGGGTGGGGGGTCTCCAAAATTGATGTTTCTTCTTCTGAGCCAACACTTCTGAGTGTTCATGACAAGTCCTGATACTGATTCAATTACATATGATCAAACAAATAAACAGAGGAACCACATAACCACATTGGCCGTGGCAATTATCATTTAATATGTCAGGGGGAAACACAAGAGTGCAGAAGGCTAGAACGATCAAGGCAAGATGAAGATTATCATCATCAGTCATACTATCTTTTTACAGTTTGTTTGATTGATATATATTTGTGAAAATGCTTGATGTTTGACAGGTTTTGGAACAAGTTTGGGACTACTTAGTAGCTCTTTGTGCTGCATATTTTAACACTCATTCACTGTTAACGTGCAGAGGTCTCTAGTGGTTGAGTCGTGTTTGTGAGTATTTTAAAAGTCATGTCATGCATTTTGTAGAGGATAGTTCAGGATTTGTAGTGTCATCTCAGCGTTTCAGGCAAGCACTGGGGCGTAGCTTTGGTATGTTTCACTGCTGAGGAATAGGTTTGCTAAAGACAGTTTATTCATTTTGCTCCATTTGCGGAATTTATTTTAGTGGACATGTCCTGTCTGTCTGGTGATTAAAATTCACAAGTGTGTTTAGAATTGCATAACTGTGGTCACCAGAATAACAGTCCCATAGTCCATGCAAAGTAAAGCGATTTGACAGATCTGTCAAAGAAAAAAAAAAGATTTGTAATGACTTTATAACTGATGAACAGAATACGCCCTCATGTTATAGAAAAGGCTTTGAGATTGCATGGCGGTTTACAAACAAAAAGCGGAAGTGCAAAGTTAGACAGCTGCTTTGTTCGCTCAATTTGGAGTTGAGCTGTTACGTGAGCACTGAGCGAAAGACACGAAGACTTTGCTGTCCCCACGAGGAGGAAGCCTGAGGAACAAAGAGGAGGGGCAGAGATAGATCAAGAGATCTGGAGGGCTGGAGTAAAAATGAAACAGAAAATTACTGTGAGACATGGAGGCTGAATCTGAGCCAGAGAAACAGAAATGAAGAAGTACGTTTATGACCAAGGGAAAGATAGAATCCAGCAGATGACTGAATATTCACTCCTCTTTAGCCTGTGGGAAGAACGCTTCAAATTCTGCCTTGTCGACATTGAAGCATTGCTCATATATCTGCTTCTTATATGGAGATCAATATGCTTCATAAGATTGTGTCTTTAGGCCCTCACAAGACAGCAATATTTAACGTTTTCACTATTCCTAATTAGAATCATTAAGGTCCAATATAGGAGTTTGCATGTTCTCCCTGTGCCTAAGTGTGGTTCTCTCTGGGTACTCCAGCTTCCTCCCACAATCCAAAGACATGCAGGTTAGGTTAATTGACAACTCTAAATTGCCCCTAGGTGTGAATGTGAGTGTGAATGGTTGTCTGTCTTTCAATGTCAGCCCTGCGACTGACTGGCGTCCAGTCCAGGGTGTACCCTGCCACCTCTCGCCCAAAGATAGCTGGGACAGGCTCCAGCACCCCTGCGACCCTGTGTGTGCTCAGGATAAGCAGGTTTAGAAGATGGATGGATGGATGGAAGGTCCAATATAATTTCATCCAATGCTGTTTGTACCTTCACACCCCATACATAAATATACATTTAAAAAAACAACATTTTATTACCCCACAGGCTCTTTATTCAGATTTCATACAAAGGATAGGTCTTTCTTTGTCATCATTGCTATAAAAAGGATATGAAAATAATGTTTACAGCACATTTTTCAAATAAGTAAAAAAGAACGTAATAATTGTCTGGACAACTAATTAGATATCAGTCTGCATGTTAGCACACTGAAGGCACTGAAATGTGCTGAGATGTGAGAAAGATTCTGTTTAAGTTCAGCTTTAGAACCCAGAAATTGCACAAATTTGAAAGTGTTTGCACAGATGCACATTCACATTCGATTCATTCGATTAAATTGTACTCGTCTCATAACACTGAATTTGAAGTTGAACCAGTATAACCTGGGAAAGGTCTGCAATAATTACTTTCAGGGAAAATATTGGCCATTTTAGTTCACGGTTGCCTTCGGACCAGATTAAATTCTAAAGAACGAAGCTCATATGCGGGACAATTACCACATTCCCAGAGGCTAAAATAACAAACCCATCTCGTTAGTATTTTGTTTCTGCTATGAGAGCAGAAAGCAAAAGTTCAGCATCAAAGACACAAATCTTCTAAATAAATTCTCATCAGGAGTCTCGATAGACATGTTTTGCAAGTCATTCTGGGACACTAATGCCTTCCTGTTCACAGGAGAAAACGCATGTATAGTTAAAATAATCATCAAATATTTAGTATTTGGAAGAAGAAAAGACAACTAAAGCAATTTGAACAAGCAGGTTTATGTAATACTTTTTAATGTCTTAGCTCAATGGTCTGCAGAGCAAATTGTATCATAATGAAAAACCAACCGTGTCTCCTCAACATGAAGCCATCTACAGTATGTGTTCTGAGTCCTTTCCTCCCAAAAAAAGGGGAATCTTGGGAGTGTAGTAGTCAGTATATTTTATTGAAGATGTGGTAGTTTCAGTCTTACGGGAGGAGTGACATAGAGGTCGCGCTGCCCAGTGAAATGCAGCCTCACTCTGCATTTACAAGCGTGCTCTGTAAATCAGTAAGTGAGTGAGTGATTAAAATTGAAACCCTGTGTCAGTTTTCCTGAATCAGTGTTAACCCTCGAGGAGGGCGCTCAGCAACGACTGCCACAGCTGGTGAATCATACACAAGCCTATGACGCGGTATAAAACACTGACGTTGTTTGAGCAGTGACGAGGGGTTTGAAGGCTGAGCAGAAATGTTTTCCCTTTTCTGATGATTAGCAGGAAAAACATTCAAATTCCTTTCAATTTGGAGTTAACAGCAGCAATAGATCTCCTAAAAGATTAAATTAGCATAATGAGACCCATGTTGAAGTATAGAGGGTAGAATTCAAAGAGTGCTGACCACAAACTTAAAGTTAGCATAGTAAAGTCTAGATCCAAGAAGAAAAGACAGAAAAAGACAGAAAGGAAAGGCCAGATTCACAGCAGGTTTTACATTTGATTGCTTTGTCTTTTATTATTCACACTACAACAAATAAATAATATCCTCCATGTCTGTAGTTGAGAGTCGTAACAATGAATACTGAGACAGTCACCTGTTCAGTAAAATTCGTGCAGACATCCAGGAATATCATGGTGGCCCTGCTGGTGATGATGGATCCGATGTGGGAACTTTGTCGCATGTCATTGCCTGCATGCTCCATTGTACAATGTCCAGTGATGTACAAAAGAACCACTTCGGTCAGGTAACCCATGTGGAATGGATTCATTTTATTGTAAATACGGAGCGTGTACTCTGAGTGGGTGTTTGAGATGTTGAGTGTCAATAATGCTCTCCTTAACGTAGAGTCCGACCCAACACGTGGAGACCGGGTTTGTGAAATGTTATATGACCAGCAGCTGCAGTGGCAAGTGTTTGCATCAGTGTTACAGAAGAGGTTGCAAATGAGGGGGGGCAGCAGGGGGGCAGCAGTGGGGCGCGGCAGTGCCCTGTCCACCCTCATGGATTGCCCTGAGACATACTGTAGATGAGCAGAGGCTGCATTAAATATACTGTATGTTGCATCAAGCAGTTGCTCACAGGCTTAACTGCGTTAAAGATATTTCTATTGTATATGGTGCAATGTTTTTGCTGCCAAAGCCTATGTGTATATCATGACATTTTATATATACATTTTATATCTCCGCTATGGTATTTATGGGATATGGCAGGTGTATTTGATATATTTTCTTTATTTCTTTTTTTTTCTCTTTCTTACACACACAGTACAGCAGAGTAGCCCTGAGGCAGCTGCTGGCCGTTGCCCTGCAGAGAGGCCACGTCACCTTTACTGAGAAGTGCCCCCCCAGCACCATATCCAATCCTTGACATGTGTGCACAGAGAAACAGGGTCTATAAATCAGCACACTCTGGTCCAGAAATGTCACACTTGTTGTAGCTGCTGCGGCTTTCCTCATTGGAGGATTTTGCTCCGCTGTGCAAGTGCTGTTTGTGTGTGGGTGTGTGTGTATGTGTGTGCAGGTTAAGGTGAATGCATGACTTTGAGGAAAGTGTTGAAGGCCAGAGGCAGAAATAGAATCCACTAAGGTGAAGGAGAAACCTTCATCAAGCCAACGGCTGGTTGTGAGAGCCGGGAGAGAGCACTTGACCACTGGTGTGAGAAGACTTTCACCTTGATGAGCACTTTTACCCGGGACTACTATCAGGTTTTTATCACGCAAGCCCAGATGCAGGCAGACACACTCTCAATCACACACACACATCATCATCACATTCACGTTACTTTTTTTAAATACTACATTCTTTTATGTTTTTTACCATCTATGGGTGTTATCAAGGCTTCTTTTATATTCAAATTTGCTGAGCCACTCCCGAAGATTGATTGTCCAATCATAGCTTAGTAACCATAGCTAGGCACAGCAGGTCACAATTTAAAGCTTTTAAAGAGCTTGGAGGGTGGTGTTTATTACGCTGAGCTTCAGACAACGAGGACCCAAATGCACGATGCCAGGCAAGTACAAGTAGTTAAAGGTTTTAATATAGGAAATGCAAGATTGTACACACACAGGCTTTACAGGATGATGAAACACACTGACAAAACTCTGAGACATGAACAATGATCTGCAAACAAGATAGGGGAAACGCAGACAATATATACACAAGAGGTAATGGGAAACAGGTGGAAACAATCAGGGCGGGGCAGACAATCATGCAACGGCGGGAAACATACAATGTCAGGAAGTTAAGGGACCTGAAATGAGAGGGAAGGTTAGTATTTCAAAATAAAACAGACACGCCAGAACAGGAAATAGACACAAGACAGGCATGAAACTTAACAAACACGACGAGACATGACAGTGTTGTGTCAGGAGTACATTATAGAGAGTGTCTGACAGCTTACTTCCTTTTTTGTGGCATTAAATGTCTTCATCCTAAAAACCTCATTACTTGTCATGGTGAAACAAAATGTTTGAATGTGCGAAACAATAATATAACCAATGCCTTGTTTGTCCAAGTATGTAAGCCAGGCAGCTAAATGGGGTCATATTACAAAGTTTTGATCGTACATTTTTCGTTATCTACACTGCAATACAAGAATTATAATGTATTTATTTTTATGTTTCATACATTAACCTTTAACTTGTGGGGATGCAGACTTTTCAACCTCTTTTAGCACCATACTGTCTATGTAGCCATCAAGTGTATATTTAAGGCCCATTTTACGTAACTCTCCTTTAAAAAAACAATCAGATGAAAGCCTTAAAATGTCAGCCAGGGACGCCGTTTGCAACTCACAGAGCAAACATTAGCTTAATCAGTTGATTACCGGCTGACATTCGTCAGTTCAGCCTGCATTATGGATGCATCCTGACTAGAGAGGAGAAACTGCTTTTGCCTGCCCTCGGCTGGAATCACAAACATGGACAGACACTGTTTCCATGACTAAGAATTCTGATAAACACTCCTTATTGTACATTGCATATGTGCTACATGAGACCAAGTGGACAGCTTGACAGGCACAGCGGCAGATAGGTTAATTATCTTCTTGCACATTTATTTACATTAGTACAGCACACAGCCTCCTGTACATAACGCAGTAATTGAATTACACAGCATACAAATGTATTGTGTTCATCCTCGTGTTATACTATGTTCTCTTTAACCTGACAGGTAATTACATCACGGTCAAGACAACTATTGAATTAATTCAGGACCAATACAACAGACGCGAGGCTGCTTTAAGTACCAAAACCTTATGCTTACTGCTATAAGGATTTGTATGTTAATCTGAGTGTAACTCTCAAAGGGATTAATGGCGCTGACACCAAATGGCCACTGATCTGAGCTCTCACCAACTGTGAAATATGGACTCAGTGTAATGTTACGCGGCCAGTAAGTCAAATATCTGCAGTAAGCACGTGTTTGAGTTCAGGATTAGGAACAATCTTGCTTTGTACTGCTCGTGCACAGGGAACAGAATGTATGACATTCATATCTTTAAGTCTAGTTCGTTCAAGTCTTGTCTTTGTCTCCCTGTTTTTGAAAATTTGTTTTGTACTCTCTCTCTCCATTTCTCTCTCTTTTATTTCCCCTTCACCACCATCACTAAAATGTTTCAAAGTTCACTGTCGCTGTCGCCATGGCAACTGTCATTTCTGTGATGCCGAGACTTGCAGCTGCCTTCTATTCAGGCGTCATTGTTGACTGACGGTGTGTGTGTGTGTGTGTATGGAGGGATTGTGTGTGTGTGTGTGTGTGTGTGTCTGTTTCTTTGTCTGCGCCTCTCTTTGCGTTTCAAATCAATGCCTCTCTCTCATGTTTACGTTTTCCTTCTGTTCAGCTGTCGGCAGGGTATATATACCGTGACGCTCTTTCATTTCTGTAATAAATATGGACTGCAAGACTGCGTGAACTGCATCATACCTTCATTATTAGACAGCATAGAAGCAATGTCCCTGAACAATGTGATAGACTTGCCTTTTTAAATATCTAGTACTTTCCTTATAATTTGCAAAATACAATAAGTTCCCTGTGATGTGCTTCTTTTTTGTCATGGTGTGACTGTTGACCAGTGCTATTTTGTGCAGTGGCGAGACTAGCATGGGAATAACATGAGAAATTTTTATACATTTAATGGACAGCAGGAACCCATACTTCTATAACGGCTCTATAACATTTTTCTCAATCCAGAAATGCCTCTACACTGACACTGACTAAGCTCTCTTTAATTTCCCACCAATGCTTATAAATGCTGAGTAAATTTCCTGATGAAAACATCCTCCTTTGGTGTGCCAGACCAGACCCTATACTGTTTCTATTTATACAGCCACCATGGACCAGCCAGAGTTTAAATATAGATGCTGAGTCTGGATTCTCTTCTTCATCTGAAATGCATGAATAATTGAGAGGGAGAGGAGATGAGGTGGGATTCATTCAGGAGATGGATGGTCCAGGCTTAGATTTCCTACCTACATTAGGAGTTTACTGAATGGGCTTGTGGTGCACTTTGCGCATGCAAGCTCTGCATGAGTTTGGGGAAAGTTTGCCCCAAAAGTGGCTTCTTTCAGAATTTCCTATGCCCACAAAATACACAGTGTTTTAAGGGGCTAAATATGGATATAAGAAAATGAATAAGAGAGATAGAACATACAGAGGCTTGCAGATATTGTTGAATATTGAGGATTGTTTGAATATTCCTATAGATTCATTAAATCTTGTGAAAATTACATTAGAAACAGAATATTGCAAATATGTGGAATATACTGAAGCAAATCCAAAAGGCCTGTAATGTAACTTAAATTCAACATAATGCAGTGCTCTTTCTGGAAGTTTTTTTTTTACAATACATGTGCAGATCATTTAAGCAAATGACTCTTAACTGTCATGTAATATTTATAGAGACTTAAACTCCTGCTGGAGTAGATGCCCGTCAATAAGACACATACAAGGAGGTTAGAAGTCTGCGGGCCTGTGCATTTGTGTTGAAGGCTGAACAGGCTGTTGCTCCCTTGAAGAGCCACACGGTACAACTTACTCATTTTGGCAAGATGTGGAAGGTAAAGATAAATGTGGCGCTGCTGTAAGAAGTTACAAGCAGAAGTGATGTAGGGTGGGGAGACTACAGCTGAGCCACTGCAAGTGTGTGTGTGTGTGTTTGTGTGTGTTTCAAGCTATCATCATGCTGGGGCAAATGTGGAAGACACAGTCTCCTCCCGTCGCCATGGAAACCCCATCTCATTCACAGGCAGAGAGGCAGAGCCCTTCTACATTCAGAATCAGGGGTGTGAATTATTCCACATCATTTAACGCTCATATTATTACTCTCATACTATCGACCGCTGACAACAACATCTTGATGAAGATGAAAATCAATGCTGCGGTCCTGTGATGCCGGTTAATCTAATAAAATCATGTGGCAGCAAAAGTGTGGAATACAATTTCAAACATCTGCACCTGAAAATGGCGTCTGGCATTGTTAAAGATCGAGGCGAGCTCAGTGTTGGAGTGTTCTTTCATTGTGAAGACAGTTTTAAAAATGATGGAAACTGAGCCACAGATCAACGTTAACCAGCTGCACTGGTGACGTATTAGGAAAGTAAAAAAGGCAGCACGGCACCTGAAATGCAAACAGCAGTCTTCCACAAATACAGAGAAAAACCTGGAGATAGAACGGAGACTAGAGCAGTACAGATGGTTCAAAGCTGGGTGAGCTTCGAATAAGGTACAAATGAGGGATAGAAGGAAGGAGAGAGGGAGGGAAGGAGGGAGGGAGGGAAAGACAGAGAGAAGGAGACTGTCAGACTTGCTTTTCACAAGCAGGTCCACGTAGCCACCTCCTGTCGAGCTTCAAGGGGGTTGTCATGGTGACAGTGGCTGGCAGTCGAGGCTGGGAGAGTGTTGCATGGTATCCCTGTGACCTCGGATGTGGCTCAGGGGATGATGGGAAAGCAAGTCAGCTAGTCAGGGGATCTTAGTGATCAAGCAGGACCTGGATTTACTCACCTGCCTCTACCAAAACCTCCTCAGTCCATGCCTATTTATGTGTTAAGTGGAGGTTTAAGAGTATTTCCTGTCATTTTTAGCTAGGTCTAATATGTTTCCCTTGGTGAGAGCTGGGAGAGTTAACTGTCAGTGGTGTCAGGACTCACAGAAACTGGAGATTTCACCGCTAAGTCACAGCGGTGTGTCTGTTGCTCCTGTTGCTGCGAATGAGAAAGGTGCCAGCTGGAGCACTGGGAGTCTGGGAGTTCCTGAACAGTCACTTGGGATACCACCAAACCTAATACAGTGTGTGAACACTAACCTGAGCTGCTCCCAACCAGAGGTGGCTGAACCAAATAAACAACTAAATCAAGTTTAACCTCCAACCAAGATGATCAAGTTACCATCAAGAGTGCAGAAAGATTCAAAGCTGTGGAGGCTTTGACAGAAGAAAAAACACAATGTTAGCTAAAGTAAACTTTATATTGCTGCTCTGTAACTGACATTACTTAGTCAGTTAACTTAATTTGAGGCTCTTCTGTCCTTCCGCTACTGCTAAATCATATTTCAACATTTAGCATCATCCTACAATCATTACTTGTGGCCACATGACTTCTGTGGGAAAGTGGTCTCACTTTAAAACTGCATTAATCATTGTCTTTATTCTAATGATGACTCAAATGACCGTGTAATGTGAAAGGGGTAATTTGTGGGGAGGGCCAAATCCAAGCAAAAAGAGGAACGAATATTGGATTTACATTTGCAGCGTTTGCACAAACATGACACGGAATGAACAGTAGTTGGCAACTTTTGGCCTAAAATGTTCAATATAATATGTCAGTGTTGTGTTTACAGGTCTTCTCCCTGCTCCCAAGTGGCCAAAGAAAATCTATTAATGCTGCTTTAAAATCCAGCAACATTCACTGGTTTTATAAATTCTGCTTAGCATTTTATGTTCTTTATTTATTCATGCCTCAGTGACCACTAAAATCTTTCAGTTCTGTGCTCACATTAGGTAATTTGTTGGTTGAATTTTAATATTGCTCATCTTTTTAAGTCTCTGTAAGAAGTGAAAAATTCAAGTTTCTGTCCTTGTTGGATGAGTGCTGGGTAGATGCATGGGCCTGACCCTGACAAAACCAGTCTAGCACAAAGAAAATTAATCACAAGACACAGTGAACATAAAAACAAGGACATTGTACCTGAACGGGAGCTAGTAGTAGACCTAAAGCTACAGTAAGGTGCAGGAATAATTGTAAGTAAATGAGTGTTTCTTCTCTCTGAGCCTTGAACGTAAGGTCCTCTGGAGAGCAGAAATTGTTTTGGTGTGTATCATGTATGAGCCAGTAGTCTGAAGGTGTATTCCCGTTTCCATGTATGAAGTAATTTTTCTCCCATAAAGGAGAGAGGAGAGTGTCACAGGCCTGTGGATGTGTCTGGGTGGTTTTTGACGGCGCCACTTACACCAAATGTGTCCCGGATATCTTTTTAAACAGCCTAATGACGGCTGGTGTCACCTTGTCCTGTAGAAGATGAGGGTCTATGCGAACTATTGTGTCGGCTGAGCCACATGACAGTGTGCCATGAGAGATGCAAAGCAGTGTGATCTAGCTTTGTTTAGAGCCACAGTGGGATTTCCTGTCAATCTGCTCTCTCTCTCTCTCTCTCTCTCTCTCTCTCACCATCTCTTACACACATGTTGTCTTTTCCTCTCCTCTAGATAAAAATATCTCCCTCCCCCCATCTTTTTCGATATTCGATATTCATGTCCATAAAATGTAGTTGCAACAATAGAGTATTCATCGCACTGAACTCACATAATATAAAGGACATACTCTGGGGTGTGGCCGCTATTAACATCTTTTTGTTATGTGCACCTCTGGGTCCACCGCGACTCTATAAATAGTCCGTAATTGTGTTGATGCTATACATTCGTGTCTGGAGCCCCATTCAACCTTTTCCCAGACATGTGTTTGTTTGCCGTCTCCTTTATGTACACTGAAAGGTTTATCTCTGATTTACAGTGCAGTAATATGATGAAATTAGCACCCTGTGACATTAAACAACCCGGGATAGAAAGAGATAAAGACAAGCGAGGCAGTGTGCACAGTGTGTAGAGGCAGGGGCAACAGGGACACAGGCCACTGGGAAATGTGCAGGGTTTCCGACTGGAACTTGACCTCATAACCATAATGTTACAGCAGCACCAGTGTGCCTTCATTAGCAACCTTTTTATAGCTTCTCAATCCTATTACCTCTGCCCTTTTTTTTTGTCCTGCTCCTCTGTAGCTACGGTTTCCCATGGCTTCAAGGTTTTGGATTTGTTTGCAAGCAGCATGTCTCTATCCTTTTTCTGACTCATTACAATTCTGTTGTGTCTGGTACTGAATAAGTGAACTTTAAGAGGTTTGTTGTTGTTGTTGTTTTTTGTTGTTGTTGTTTTTACAAATATAGGTACAACCTCGCACAAGCAATATGCCTTGTTATTTACTTTGTACAATGTTTTTTTTTTTGAACAACAACATTATTTTCCATCCCTGACACCACTGCACCCTCTATATCCCTTCAGTTTTGTGCCGCTCTCGTCAGCTCCACCTTCCCTCTCTTCAGTCCTAGCACCTCTTTTGCTCTTTGATTCAAGTAGATTTTCTCCAGGAGGGGAAGAGCACAGAGGGAAGAAAATAAACAGATAGGGTCATTATCCATTATCCGTGTCTGCCGTGACGCTATGGCAACAGTGTCCTCCCGCTCTGATTGGTTGTAGATAAGGTTGCCTCCTTGGCTATCACTTTTACTTCCGGGAGTGGACTGGAATTATTAGGCTGTTGTCAAGGCCCTTGCTTGTCAATCAATGCTTGACAACAGTGGCTATCGCCCTATTTGTGCTGCCCTATTGTGCTCGAATTTCTCCTGTACAGCATGGAGGGAAACCCTGCATCACGTGCTGGTCTTTGGCCTGTTTGTTTACACAGGTCACTGCATGTTTAACCCTTCTGTTATGTTGCGGGTCAATTTGACCCGGAACAAAAGAATTGTGAGAGGTAAAGAAAACCATTGAACTAAATATTGACTGAAATGGTTAGTATTGGAGCTAATATAAACAATCTTTATAGGGATTTTTTGTTTTTTGTCACTTTTAGATAATTAAACAAACTGACCTAGGAACATCATTGCTGTTCCTGAGAAACGAACATAACAGGAGGGTTAACCAGTAGGTCCAGTTTATGTAGGTTTTGATCAAACAGAGAAAATACTATTTTGCATTGTTTTTAATGAAATCCAACTGAAAAAAAAACATTTATATGAAATGTAATTCATAGGTGACTTAGGAATATGTCCAGGAATTATGCTTACACTGCAATGTGGTCTAAGCTGCATTCATTTAAGAGGATGAAATTGAACTATTCTCTGTTTTATTAAATCACATGATTTCCTGACCTCATTTGTGTGGGCCATTGCCAAAACAGATTCTGTATTCCAGCTACAACCTCCTACTCATCCTTTACATTCTACCGATGTCAGGACTTCTTGAAATCATTCAGGGTTAATAACAACTGAAAAGTAGCTCATGTAGTAATTCTGCCTTTGATGCACTAAAGAAGTGTGTGAGTGTGTGTGTGTGTGTATACACACATATATATAGTATATAGATAGATATACAGATATAGTATGATGATATATATATATATATATATATATATATATATATATATATATATATATATATATATATATGTTCTGTGCTCTTAGTAAACCAACCTTTAGTCAGATGTGGTGTATTTTGATTTAAACAAAGCGCCTCAAGATTGACAGCACACAACAACATGCAGTCAGTGCCTAAGCACAGAATAGACACCAAAACATTAAATCATTCTAGTTACTGTTATATGTATGTTTTATCTGAGCTGTACCCTACATGGGGTTGATGTGATATTAAAGACTGGATAGCAGTACAACATTTCCTCTGGTATTTCTCAATGTGGTATTTACGAATAGTCTCTTCAGATCAAACAAGCTCAAGCTACAGGACTAATATACTTCAAAGCAAATCCAGTGATTTTTTTGTTTACACTATGAATGCTGGTTGAGAAGGGAGCTGTCATACTGTGCTAAAAGAGGTGTAGTCTACCACCACGTACTTGCTTGTTAGCATGATTGGTGGAGTGTGTGGGCTTGTGTGTGTCAGGGTGCTGTTTTCTAACAGACTTGCCAGTTCTCTCTACTGTGTGATGTGAATCAGGCATTATCTAGTGCAGTGGATTCTGGGGACAGTCTGATCCTATGTGATGGTTGCATGTTCATTTTTATGCCACTGTGGTTTCGCAGAGGGTGGTGCAAGTGACAGGCAGTGATAGCCCTCTGTTCTCTAAATATAGAGAGACCATTAGAAGATGAAACCTGTGTGAAATTGGGTGATGAAAATGTTTTGTATCCCTACTTCTACCATCACAGATGGAGCCGTGAGCTGGAATTTGTGTTTATTGCTGATTAGTCAATGCTAGCTTGCACATTAAAGTCTGGTTGTGAACATGGTAAACATTATACATTATACTGCTTCAGCTATTGGCATGTAAACACTGTAAGCATGCTAACATTAGCTGTGTCTAAGTGTAGTCTTATAGATCCATTGGCCTGCCCGAAGACCCTTTTTTCATGTGAAAACATTTCCAATTTGTTTTTTTTTCTTACCCTTTATCCTCATAAAAAGTAGAGTATTTCATTATCTATTAAATATCTGACTATTAGAGATGACTGAAAAGATTTTCAATAAGTTGCATACTGTATTCTGTGATGATTTTGTTTATTGGCTGCTAAACAGTATTTTTCACTCAAGCAAACTCACTCATGTGGAAAAGTCTGATAAGTGAGTCATGAATAAATAAGTGGTCCAAGTCAATCCAACCCATTAGCTCTCAGCCAATCACACACTTAGTCAAGCATTTATTGAACATTTGTTTAGACTGCTAGGTTATTTGAATTCACTTACAGTAAGCCCTTTAATACTGTAATTAAAATCCCTTTTGAAGAACTGTCTAATCATAATAAGGAATTTATGCTTAAGTACATAACTTATATGTGGTTTTGACTAATATGCCATTCCCTGATCTTGCTATTGTTACTAATATTACTTTTATAAATGTGTCTTTCAGATCCTGGCCATCATCTCCATCCTCTTCATCGTGCTTTCCACCATTGCCTTGTCCCTGAACACCCTTCCAGAGCTGCAGGATACTGATGAGTTTGGTCAGTCTTCAGACAACCCACAACTGGCCCATGTGGAAGCTGTATGCATTGCTTGGTTTACTATGGAGTACCTACTTCGCTTTCTCTCCTCCCCAAACAAATGGAAGTTCTTCAAGGGTCCTCTGAATGTTATTGACCTTTTGGCCATCCTGCCCTACTATGTCACCATCTTCTTGACAGAATCCAACAAGAGTGTACTGCAATTTCAGAACGTCCGCCGTGTGGTTCAGATATTTCGGATCATGCGTATCCTGCGAATTCTGAAGCTCGCTCGACACTCCACAGGACTTCAGTCTCTGGGATTCACTCTGAGGAGGAGTTACAATGAGCTGGGCCTTCTCATCCTTTTTCTGGCCATGGGCATCATGATCTTCTCCAGTCTGGTGTTCTTCGCTGAGAAGGATGAAGAGGACACAAAGTTCAAAAGCATTCCAGCTTCTTTCTGGTGGGCTACAATTACTATGACCACAGTGGGCTATGGAGATATCTACCCAAAAACTCTACTAGGAAAGATAGTAGGGGGTTTATGCTGCATAGCTGGAGTACTGGTGATTGCCCTGCCTATTCCCATTATTGTAAATAACTTCTCAGAATTCTATAAGGAGCAGAAGAGGCAGGAAAAAGCACTTAAACGAAGGGAGGCCCTTGAGAGGGCAAAGAGAAATGGCAGCATTGTCTCAATGAACTTGAAAGAGGCATTTGCTCGTAGTGCAGAACTGATGGATGTGGTGGTGGAGAAGAGTGAGAGGCCTCATGACAACCACCTCTCTCCAAGTCGTTGGAAATGGACCCCCAAGAGGGCTGCTTCAGAGACAAGCTCAAACCATTCCTTCAATGCCCAGGAGTTAGGCTCTCCCAACAAGGCCCGAGCCACCAGTCCCCAGAGGCTAAATGTTCAGAAGCTAGAGGAGATGTACAACCAGATGGCCAAGACACAATCCCAGCCAAACCTCAATGCTAAAGATAGGAGTTCCAGAGGTGGAAAACAGAGAGATGAGATAGAACTGGGGGCCATCCAAGATCATGGGCCACCAGTGCTAGGAACCAGAGAAGGAGTGGGGGACATGAAAAGCTTATCCAGCATTGACAGCTACATCAGTTGTGCTACAGACTTCCAGGAGAATCCACGCTTCCCCCACAGTCCAGCAGTGGACCTTGGCCTTCAGGAAAACAACCGGTTCTCCCACAGTCCAGCTATAGCTTTGTCCCAGCATGGTAGTGCAAAAACAGGACAGCAAACCACTGGGGAGCGTGAGCCCATGTTGCCTCCCGTGTCTGTCACAAAGCCACAGAATGCACGAAAATTCTTCTTTTCTGGCAACTCCTCAAAAACCATCACTCCCAAAGGAGGCTGTCGCAGCGAGGGGGAGTCAGGCCCGTCCCCGCTCTCAGACAGCTCAGTCCTATCAGACCACTCTCTGTTAAGCCCTGAAGTTTCTGTCTACACCACTGCCAGCAGCAGAACCCCACCGAAGTCCCCAGATAGCACTACCTTAGCCCCGACTGTCTTCACCTTCCACGACTCCTCTATCAGCAAATACATTGATGCCGATACAGATGATGATGAGCACCTCCGTGACATCTCTGATGCCAGCCCCTCTGAGCGTCTTTTGTCTGGTTCAAGCCCAAAACGCAGTAATGTCAATTACCAGAAAGGCACCAACCATTTAGAAGCTGCCCAGAAAATGCTGGGGCAGAACTGTCTGTTTCCCATTGAAGGGATTCGTGGGGTAGCTCATGAGAATCATGTAGGACCTGAGATGGCACGTAGACCAAAGGTTGAGAGGGGGCGTCAAACTGCTTTGGATAAAAGCCTCTGAGGTAGAAATGACACAGAAATAAACAGGAAGCTGGGGCAAGAGTGTTTGTGATGGAGACACCGGAAGGACTAAAAACACGCTATAAACCAGAGACAAAGGAAAAGGGAGAGACAAAGGGTTTCACTGAAACATTTCACATAAATCAACTGAGCATGCCAATGGGCACTAAGCTCAGGATGAACATGTGTGGTGAATACTCTGGGAGAAAAACACTTAACACTAAATTGGAGATTGTCACTGCCCCTCCTTCTACTCATTCCTATTAGAGGTATTACGCACCCACAAAACAAAAGAGCACTCCCAGGTAGCTAACTGGTTTGTTCAGAGATCCCTGTGGAAGCAGAGTTATCAGAGAAAGAGAGATGTGGTTATAACTGATGTAACACAACTGAATGATGGTTTTAGCAGCTGGGGGTTATCTCTATATTCTCCAGGAAAAAAATCCCAGCTGCCAAATATCCCATTACTGAGTCCCAGTTCATTTTGTAGTCTTGGAGATACAGGAGAGGACTTACAAGCCTATAAGCTACTTACTTGTGCCCTCCATTCCCAAAACTGGCCTTAGTCATTTACATTTGTAGAGGTGTGCATGTCTGCATTTAAGTGTGTGAGTGCATGTCTGTAAGTGAGTGTGAATGCGGATGGGTGATCTTAATAGTGATTCATGTATACACACTCTTGAGATTGTCTAACCTGATTTATTTTTATATAGATAAGAGAAAGTTCCTTATAGAAATATGTGATTTGCTAGTCTGCTGTGTCATAATCATACGTGAAAAGTAATCCTGTATAAGGTTCAATGTCTTGGCACAGAGGCTGCAGTTAACAGAGGGTCTAGCTCATCATCCATTGTAATGAGTGCTTTTTCTTGAACAGTATTTTCCTATCCCCTATGTTATCATGTCATTGTGAGAATGGATGATACTTTCAAATCTTGACCAGTGAATATTGTCTTAGCACCACAGTATAATTTTTAAAGGATGGTGTATGGTAGTGGACCAAGACTTTTTGATATGGCCTAACATAAGAGCCAGAAATAATAAGCTTGATTGCTGCATAAAGCACACATTTATGAAGCATGCATGCGCCCAACTGGTCAACATACAAAAACGTGAGATGCTTTTAAAAATGAAATATATGAAAGTCCTCTATTATACTTTTTATGTTACCATGTGATTATTGACATTAAGTCTAGATTTCTGTAACACATGTTCAGCATGCATTGGCCTTCCTTCCGACATGAAAGCAGCCAAAGAGATCACACTCTCAGATAATGGAATATATGTGTATTTGATACTTAAAATAGGGGATTTTTCCATCTCTACTCTGTTCCTTAAATCATCAAAATAAAGTTTAATAGCACTGAATATACACAGCCAAGTTAATGTTACCATAAGTCAGTTGTAAATCCCCGGTCTGAAACCTATGCATGAGCACTCACACCTACTAAAGATACATACAGTACACGTATAGAAGACAATCTTCAGGATACATAGATACACTTAGTTTCCATGGTGACAGCAGCTGTCCTCAAAGTCTGGCAGCAGCTGAGCCACGGTTTGTTAATTGGGGCGGGTTGCATGTAACATATATTCAACACATATACAAGAACACACACGCATGTACCCATAAAGTGACAGGTATGCACAGTAGTCACATGATAGCAGAGCCACTCCTCACTGTGCATATTCATTAGTACTGTGTAAAAGCAACATTGGGATGTAAGGACCTTGTACAATGTTATGTTTATGTCTAAAATCTCTGTAGCATCATATTAATACTACAATTCCCCACGGTGCATTCTCTATTACCTGATTATATAGCCACATAGAAGAGAGAAACAGTCAAACGCATATGGGCCCTTATCATTGTTAAAACAACATATAACAAGAATGACCATGCACTTCACACAGAATATAAAGGGACAAAAGTGGTTAATATCCTGAGAGAAGCACAATAGAAATGCTCTTCAACAAAAGCCTCGCCTTCCAAATGTGAATTAAATCATATATTAAGATCCATATAGATCACACATAAACATGAACATGAGCAGAGTTAGAATAAAAGGTTACTAATCTGCTGTTCACTGTTCCTCCCTCAACCCCTAAAAAGCTCTTTCAAAATGTGAAGGTATTTTTAAAATACCTTTACATTTTTCATGAGCAGGGATGATTTATATCCTCATAACTTTCTCTTCTCATGTTGATGAGAGAAGAAGAATCTCCCTGCCAACTAAACAAATTCTTGGAAAGAAAACTGACTAAACTGTAAGAGCATCCTGACATAAATATATTGGTAAAAGATACAAATAAAAGAGGCCATTGAGTAAAACTGGGTTCAAAACTCAGCACAAGGCGATTCACATATGTTTTTTTAGTGTTGTGGGTAAGAGTCTAATCACAGGTCCTGATTACATTTCCTGTTTTAATCACAGAGTTGAACCATTTCATATTGCTCTCCCATAGTGAGAGGAGCTGAGGTGTGAAAGGAATAGCAATGACTGTGAGAGGCAGAGGGAATCGTGTGTGTTTACGTGTGTGTGTGTATGAGTGCTGCAAAGCCAGGGCATTAGAGCAGTGTGGTGGCCGCTTAATTGAAAAGAATGAACTTTTTCCGATATGAATGTATGCATGTCGGGGGAATCCTGCTTTTCTTTTCTCCATTTTCCAACTGCAGCTCTGACTCTGACATGCAACAGTAACAGAGATTGTAATACAAAGATAACTTTAATCATATGATAAATTAACATTACTTTAGCACACATTCAATCTTTACAGGTCAGCTTGATTTGCAGCTGAGAAGAGAGAGATGGAAAGAGCATTTTATAAATCTCATTTTGCACATAATTAGGGGAGGATAGGGGAGGATAAATGGTTTGAGCCAGCTCCCAAATACAATATGTATAAGAACATTTTTTTGTATTTAAGTAAAAGTCATTGTCCGTTGTAACACATGAACTTAAGTAAATGCTAATATTGGAAGCTAAACTCACTAAAAAAAGGAAAACTGTCGAACTCAAACAAAAGGATTTTAAAATATAAACTTGGGTATTGTCCACAAAGAGGTGTTTCCAAATGACATGATTTTATTTTTTAAATGAAAAGGTATCCTATGGCAAAATACTGTATTCATACGTTAATGGATTATTTTCCACAATAAACATGATTTTACATATAAAAGTATGAGCTGGAGGTTACAGATGCAATTATAAATTGAAAACACAAACTTGGTCCATTACATTGTATTTTCTATTATTTAGATGACAGTCTGTCAACAAAAGAAACATTTGGGTCATAGAGCACCAGCTGGCTGTTAGTTCCTGATGAACTTTTCATTGCATATTTATTCTTTATGGAAAGCCAAGGCCAATGTATGCCAAACATTTAAACATCTATTACCCTGTAAAAACTAAAATGTCCGTGGAGCATTCATGAAGCACATTTCAGACCAGTATGTCCCTTGAGTGCATTACATCAATTAAAAAGCTGGACAAATAAGTTTAATTTTCCAGCACCAAGATAAAGGGCATTCAGAGCATACAACCTCACATGAACATCATGTAAGCTTCGGCCCCATTATTAAGGTTATCTGTATAATGGTAGTCAGGGACCATTTTTCACTGAAATATCTCTTAACAATGATGACAATCAATATTCCATGAATAGGCAGCAAGCACTACTGTAGAGAGATTTATTGTGGGCAAATATTACACTAATCCATACCCATGAATACACACACACACACATACACACTCAAGTATTGAAATTCTGACAGTAGTATTGATACTATTAAGCTTTTAGACACGGTAGTGCAAAAACAAACAAACAAAAAAAAATCAAGCATAATCTTGTGATTTGATACATAGACTGTGATACTGTGACATGATACCACTATAATACAAATCAATATTAATTTATTTAAAAAAAAAATCATCCTTTTTATTTTATTTGGGCATGTTATTCCCCTCCATGTCGAAGGGAGCAATTCAAATGAATGGATTTTAATAGCATAAATGAGCTTTTCATTTGAGTAAGATCCCTATGAAGAAAATCTGATGTGAATCAAAGGACTAAACCATCATGCTTTATGAGGAAAACACATTCAAGTGAGTTGTTTTATTTCTCCTTTATTGATACAAATTAAGAGCACAGTTCTCAAACTTTTCCATAGCAAGTCTCCCGGCTGTACAGTAAATGCATTTAGTTGAAACCTAAAATAGAATTTGGTTGTTGCGCTAGCTGCTAAATGTATCTGTGAAGAGGTTCAAGTCTTCTTCATTTTTGTCAGAACTCCATAGGACACTTTTCAAGAACATGATGTAGTTTCCAAACCCAGTGAGAACCACTGCTTTAGCAAGTAGCCCAATTCCACATACTCTGAATCTAACACTGTATTACAGGGTTGGGGTCGATTCAGAATGCCTTGATGGAGCAAAACACACATCATGACACATGACACTATAAAGGGAACCAGTATTAGAGCATGAGACAAATTAAAACCCTAGTACAAATTAAAAACATAAACTATATTTTTTCTACGTTTTAAGCTCTCAGTGGAATTGACCCCAACCTTGCCTAAGCCATCGGTATTTGTAAAGTACACTGTTTCCAGGGAATTGAAAAAAAGATATTTGAACGACCTTAGCCAGCTCTTATACAATGTTGTTTGTAGGTCCCGAGGCTGTCTGTTTTGTAAAAAAAAAAAAACAACAACAACAACAACACATTTTTACCTGTTGACTTTCTATGCTGTTGTTTCTGTATAAATGTTCTATTGTTCAGTGCATGTTGTAACTTTGGCGTGTCTCAAAAGTGTCTCAATGTCCCAAGATATTTCTATTTCTTAAGAAACGCAACATTTCCCTTGGATGACTCAAAATGAAATAAATCAGATCACTTTACATTTTGATTAGGGATTGCTGACTTTCATTTCTATTTGTTTCTTGTTAATTTGCTGGTAAAGCTAAAAATAAGGAATAAGAATGTTCCACATAAGGAATATGTATTGATACACTGTGCAGTAAGGACATTAAATTTATCATTCTTCTGACTGAAAAAAAGGAATTTCCATTGACACACATCCAGCCATATTAATACAACCTTTGCATGTAGTCGCGCTGATCTACGTTTAGATTATCTTTGATCATTACAACTTAAAAGGGCACAGCTGAGCATTAACCAGCACTCTTAATAGATTGAGGGATCAGTGTTTATCATTGTTACAGCAGTCTGTTCTTTGTGCACGTGTCTGAGTAAACATGTGCAGGAGGGAGGCTGACTGAAGGAAGGCGGAGGTTAGATGAAGAGGAAGCTGTGGGCTGTTGGGCAGGAGCAGGCCTCGAGCCTCCCCACACGCCTCCACACACCCCTGCATCGCGGGTTCCCCACCGCCTGCCACTGGAGAGACTGTCTTCTGCAGGAAGGAGGGAGGGAAAGAGTTACCGGCCACAAGATTTCTTTTCAAATCCAAGCGATATACAATGTTGCCATCTAGTGGTAGCTCTCAATGTTACCAAACGGACCTAAAACGGAGTATTATTGAGTATTTCCCTAATGGAACAGCTTGTAATTTTGGGATATGTGATCATTTGCTTTCTTGAGTTAAAGTAAGCGGAAAAGCCCGCTACCACTCACACCTGTGTACAGTAAATATGAAGATACCGTGAGCAGATTTTGGACCAGTAGCTCTGTCCAAAGGTAACACAACACACCAGCTATATATTTAAAGTACAGACATGAGAGCAGTAATCGAACGTCTCATCTGCCTCTCAGCAAGGTGATTAAGGTGATTAAGTGTATTTCCCAAATGGTCAAACTAATCCATATAACTGGATTACTCTGTGGCAGATGACAGAGAAGGTAACCGTTTCATTTGTCCGTTCACTCTTTTGTCCAAGATTCTTCCACTAACACAGTCGATCCCAGTTGCTTTAATATTTTAGAGCTGTTCCATGAACAAAAAAGGGGAGGAGTTTCCACTTCTATGTGTAGAATATGTTATGATCACATTTCCTGTCCACAGTGCACCAAACAAACATATTGTACATGCATTAGTAAACAGATGATATCCAAAGCATTTACTCCAGATTGTAATATTTTTGGCTTTTTATTCTGTTATTCATTCATATTCATTCTATGTCAGTATTGTTACGTATTATTAACCCGGCAGGACAAGTGTTTTGTTTAAACTGTGAGTCACAGCAGCTGTAATGAATTTCTAATTCACTCATGTGTTGCACTGTTTTTAGCTGGTAATTACAGAATACTTAATGGTGAAATTGAACATTCAGCCCACTCCCCCTTTCCAGGCTATTCACATCACAACACAGCTTTTTCTCAAAGCACATGCCACCTCAAGTGGTTGCCACGTCAAGCAATGATTCTTTCATGGTAAATAATTCATTCATTTTGAACCAGTCATGCTTATATGAATTTGTGCAGTTTAACGCTGATCTGACGAGACAATGTCAGTGTTGCTTCCCAGTTTGATAGTTAAACCTTTAGCTTTAGCTTACCAATCAAGAAGAAAAGAGGCCACCTTTTCGTGGCTTTTCAGCCCTTGAACCTCCAGCAAGCAAAGGCTGAAGCAGTCTTCACCCTGGTCTTGCTCCTCCATTTGACACTGAACACTTGGAATTGGCACCAGAGGGAAGCTGGCACTTATTGTGAAACTTTCCATTTACAAACGTTACGTATTTCCACACTAACTGGCAACCAGACTCCTGACCACTGACGACACAGAGATACCACATAATATCAAAACAAAATGATATGATGATGATTTGATGATTAATTCACAATCTTGTTTTTATGTTGCTTTTTCTAAAAGCTTTTTTTATAATCATTATTTGTTTACATAAAAATGTTATTAGTTACACCTTTAACTACTGAGACTGACACGGAGGTCACCTGTATTAGTGTTGTGAAGTAATGTTCAGAGTTTCTTTATGTATGAAAAATTAAGTTCAAGCTAATTTCATGGTTGAATAAACCCTCTGCTGAGCTTTAAAAACAAATGCCATATCTATCTCCTCTGGTCATTAACATTTCCTGAACAACACAAGCTTAAATTTGCAGGGCTTTCTCAATTCTAAGAATACCAATGCCAAATAATCATTTTTTCTTTTTTTTCTATTTATCGTAAATTGTGATGTGACAATATTCTCTTTCAATTCTCACCTGCCCTCGTCCTTTTCCTCTCCGTCCCCGGTACAGTGTGTCTGTCCAGCAGCGAGAGCGGGTGGCTGGCACTCAACACACACATGGTGCCCCTCCCTCAGGTACTGCATCCACTGGGTGTGTGGGCCTGCACTGTGCTGTGCTGGCATCCTTTTGTTAGAGAGGTCAACTGGAACTGGACGCAATACCTATTTTACACACACACACACACACACACACACAAACAGACAGAAACACAGGCTCACACATTCACACACACAAACCAAAATCAGACTAAATACATATGACAGATTCACATGCCATAGATTAAAGTGTCATTTCGCATTTTCCTGGACTGTCTGAAAACATCACCCTATAACGTCGCTGCTGTCAGGGATGTCTCTTTTCTTCCTGCCGTTGCCATAGCCACCCGTGATAATAAGCGCTGGGACTGCAGAGGGAACAACCGTGTGATAAGAACATTAAATGTGACCATACGTTGTCATAGCGAGCCTCAGCGAGCACACACATGGCGGTAAAATGTTCAGAGAAAAGAAGGACTCTCCCACGTGCCATTTTCAAATGAAGCACAGATAAGATAACATCTTAAGATAACATCTTGTTTGATTTATTTTTCATTTTGAAGGCGGAAAAAGTGACAGCCTCATCAGATATAACTACAGGTGATTTATTTTACGTAAATTTGACTTGGAGGGGCAGTGGCTATAAATCACACTGCATATTACTACATTACGTTTAAAGGTCCCATGCATCAGTATCTCCATCACTCTATTACAGTCTTTTGAAACATTTTTTATACTTAATTCAAGGTAATATTAGTGTTCTATTAAAAAAAAATGTTTCTCTCTCCAGTGGGTAGATGTCAAAATCAGTATTTCTGCTCATTTAAATAAGTGCTTCAGTGCCATCACAGCATAGACAATGAGTATTATGAGCCATGCTGATTAAATGATTCAGGACTGCACCTGTTGGATTGGAAAGCTTTTGTATTCATTAAAGCTAATGTTTTAACAGTGTCAGCATGACTGAAATGACAATAACAAAGTAGTAAAAACAAAAAATACCCTTGTTCAGCATGTGATGCTCTATCTCATTAAATATCATCCTAGAAAACACCAACAAACTGTTACATTACTTTTAATTACAGATCAGTCAGGTGTGTAATGATCTGTCTTCTGATCAGTTAAGCAGATATGGGTGTATGAAGGATATATTGTAATGCGTTTTTTGCTATTTTGGATTTTCACTATTGTGGGATTTACAGATTTTTTAACAATTTTGAGGTGCTTTTTTCCATTGCTAGATATTCCAGATATTAATATTATTAAGGGTGAAGTCTACAATTCTGGAGAGCCTTAATCGATCCAAACTTCAGAAAACAAACATTTTAAAAGTTGTTTGCATGTCCTTACAAAACATTTTGGCATCCTTTAGATTCATTTATTGGAAATAAATCACAGCTGAATCTGATTTTAATTTACACTGCTGTAGTGAACCAAATTAATTCAGCCAACATAAGACATAATAAATATACTTAATATTTACTGAACATTTACTGAATTAGACCTTAGAGTGACCCTGTTGACCTTAGCGGCAGGTGTTCAGGTTGATAGGAGGAGTGTCAGAAAGAACGTTAAAGAATTTTAGAGAGTAATGGGATGATCACATGGATGTGTGGGGGGATCCAGCTGGATGTCTCTCACCAAGTGAGTTGTGACAGTGCCCGCGGTGGGACCAGTACTCTGCGCAGCCGGCGTGCTCCTCCAGATGGGGGCAGGGTTTGCCTGCATTGAGCGGCTCCTGCAGGATCGTCCTGCTCCGCCTGCGGACTGTGGCCCTGCAGGACTCAGCACAGCCCGACCACGACGTCCACTCGCTCACCACACAGGACACAGCTGAGGGGAGCGTGAACGCGTACAGGTGAGGAAAACCCAAGACCAGCATCACAGAGGTCCCTCAAAAGTGGTCATGTGTGTACAGATCAGGATGCAACATTAGCTTCAGCAGAACATTTCAGTGACATTGTAGGCACAGGAAACAGGATGTTTCGGGGGGCCTTTAAAAGCCATCTGGTCTATCTGGTGTAGCATACGATAATCTAAAAATCTAACGTTTTTAATACAAAATTATAATAACATCATTCTGTTGAAGTCATCCTATTTTTGGTTATTTTATGTCTTTTTGCTGATGGATATGATGTATTTTCATGACAAAAGAGGAGAAAGAGTCTTTAACAAAACTTCACTAGGTGGAAGTACTACTCAGATATTTTACTTTTTTAAGTAATACTACAGTGTAAAAGTTTTTTTATTATTATTCTGAATCTGCAAAGCAAGGAGTTGCCAAAGAATTGAGTAAAAACTTAAACATGTGCCTCTTAGTTGAAATATAAGCATGCAGAAAAGGGAAACATGATAAAAGTAAAATAAAATAAACTATGACTACCTCAGAATTGTACTTAAGTAAATGTACTTAGTTACTTTCCCCCAGTGTCTATAACTTTGAACAAGTGACAAAGAAGAGTCTTCTTGTCAGCACAGTCCCACCTGGGCAGGCTGTCTCGTAGTCGTGGCAGCAGTCCAGCATGGACACACAGGCCTGGTCGCAGTAGCAGGTGCCGTAGGAGCGGTCAGACCTCCATCCAGTGCTGATGCATGTTGGGTCCCGGCCGGTGCAGCACAGACCCGTTTCCCGGCAGCCGGCCTGACACTGGCAGACGAGGAGCAGAGACACCCCGAGACAAAGCAAAGGGACAGAGCTGCTCCTCTGTACTGACATCTCGAAGGTCCCGGCAGCATCCACCCCCTACAAGTCCAGTCAGTGTGGTGCTGCTATACAATACCTCTAATCACTATGATATATGTCTGAATTTACTCAGCAGGGGAGTGTTTTAAGGTGCAGGCCTGCTAAAGTCCGGCTATCATCTCATCTGTGGTCATTTGGGTCAGACATGCGTGCATCAGGAGCTGACACACTGCTCGGTGAGTTGGAAGTTATTCATGTGTCAACTCTGTTATCTCTTAAAGGAGCAGTTCATCACTGTGTGTGAAAGAAAAGTACTGATAAGAGTCAGCTGGGCCCCCAAATCAAAAAATGCATCATTCTGATCTTTTTACCAGGCGTCATAAAAGACAAACTGCATAAAAGACTTCTGCATTTTAATTTTTGATACATTTTATCCTGCAAGACCTAAGCATTAGCCTGCCCTGTATGGTAATGGACCCACAATATAATATGTGATATGAGAGCAACAAAAACATCAAAGAACATATGCACGACATAAAGTGAACCCACACTGAGCTGCATCTACATGGCATTTTAATTTTCCCCAGAAGCCATCAGTGGAATATCAAAAAACAAAAAAATAAGAAGAAACCTACACAGTTAAAAAAAAAAAAAAAAAAACAGTGTTTTGTTAAATTCTTTCACTGCCTGGCTCTCGGCGAAGCAGCCAGCTTCCCAGGCCCGTGTGTACCTCAACATGTGAAAAGAGTGGATTAATGGAACTCCTATGGGCGAGGTTATTCATGCAAAAAGAACAACAGCGTGGACAGTGTGGGCCTCGACTCAAACTAAGATTCCCAGTACCCTTCTGCTGTGTGTGTGTGTGTGTGTGGAGGGAGAATATAGGGTCATTAAGAGGGGGAGACGGGTGGAGCTGAACAACTGATTTTACTGCTCAAAACACAACAAGTTCATTTCTGACAGTTGTGGTCTATGAAAGAGGGAAACATATATAAAATATTTTCATGAAAGTTGTGGTTCCTTTCCATGTGTTGCCCCTGCTTTGTGACCCCAACAAAACAGCGTAGCTTGCTGAGATAAGAATCCTGTAGGTTAGACACCACTCGAGCTCTGTCCTGTTCTTATTTCTCAACTTATCAAATGTTGTTTTTCAAGTCAGTGTTGCAGATCGTGTTTTAAACTCGGGGGTGTTGTTTACATTTGGACCGTGGGTTGTGTCTTAAGAAGCTTCACGGATTCGATGAACAATAGACAGAAATGGCCCAGGGTTGAATGGCCTCCCACCAGTAGAAAACACTACAGTCAGAAGTGCATCGTTTTTATGGCATAACCAAGAGGGAAACTGGCAGGCAAACAATCAGACACAGCTCCAAACTGGATCTACAAACACTTGATCCGATTGCCAAAATCCAGGTATTACCACAAGATTCGAAGCCACCCACTTTGATGTGATCTTTGCTGCTGTTTCCAAGTGTTGCTCAACGACTCATGGGAAGGGCAAAATTCTTGGCAGGGTTTAAACTAACCTCCTTCTCACAGCAATGACCCATTTCTGTAAATATATTTTGTAGTTTAGAGAAAGAAATATTTATCTGCACATCATATCGTTGGCAGATGTAAAGCTCCAGTGGGTTCAAATGTTGCCATTTAGTAAAAACAGATTCCTTATTTTTCTTTAGAATAGTAATTTTGACTGCACTTTCAGCTGAGATGCAGCAATTACACTGTTATTACACTGCAGGTTGTCCTCCTATACTGATAGTAATAAATACTGGCTGCCTGAAAGGTAAGATTGAAACTAACTGAAAGTTATGAAACCCTTCAAAAAATGATGAACAGTAAATTTAAATATATTTTTAAAAAATAAGCTAAAATGTTCAAACTCAATGGTATGATTTTCTAAACATGACTACACAAGGCCGGCAGTGTTCACTCCAGAAGAAACAAGAACGTGACACAGAAACAAGCAGCCTTTTTTGTGCATAGCAGCAATGTGGAGATTTACAGTTCACATTCACGTAATCTCCTTATGTTCTCATTTAATATGATTCTGTTGTACGTGTACGGGGCAGAGGTGGAAGTGGGACCACAGCTTGTCCTTGAATGGTGTCCCTTCACTGAACACTGCACAAACTTAACCACAGCTTTGCAGCGAGGCAGCAATGCTAAGTGAGGCACTGTACTGTCCTTATGTTCAGGTACAAGTTGTCTAGGAGTGTATAATGTTTAGATTATTTGTACAGTAACTGCTATTCATTTTATCACTTTCGTTACTTATTTATTTATGTTTTTTTTTTTTCAAATAGGACATATACTCATTAGTCCAGTCCATTATTCTCTATGTTTCACAATGGTACAGCTGAACCTCATCAATATACCAATTGCGCTCCTCCCTTAGTGATGAATTTGCTTTTAAACTCTAACACATTGCATCTACTTATATATTCAAATAAAAGTGCAAGCATTTAATAGAATTATGTGTAAGAATAGTTTTTGGAGTTAACCTACTGTATGTTGTGTGTGCTTCTGTGTATACACTGTGCAGGAGCTTCACGTGTACAGCATGTGCACGCTGTGAATTTTGAATAATGTCCTACATAGACCCAGAAACAAGCAAGAATCTTTAACTCACTGTAATGCTCAAATCTGGCACGTTATTTTCTACAGAAATGGTAAAAAAGCATACATTCACAGCTTGCAACAAAAGTGGTTTTATCAGGAGCTCAAAGTATTTACTCTAATCCGGGAGGAGAGTGTTTAAATAAACCTCGGATGGAGGCTAAAGGCCACAGAAGGAGGGAAACACCAGCTTGGCTGTCTGCATCCTTTTCACTTCACTTCGTCGGGTAGTAGGAAACACACCTTCACAGGGAACAGGTGTGAAAGCCAACGTAGAGACATTTATTCTCATAATCTAGGCCACCAGCAGTAAAGTAGATCAACATGATTTTTCTAATGGACCTCCAGATGATGCTTCTGGATGTGATTTACTTCATCCTGCGCAACTCTATGCAGATCATCATGCGCCCACGTACAAAGCCCATCGACGGCGAGCTGGTGCTGATCACCGGAGCCGGCGGTGGCCTGGGTCGCCTCTTCGCTCAGGAGTTCACCAAGCATGGAGCGGAGGTGGTGCTGTGGGACATGAACAGCACCACCAATGAGCAGACAGCCAAGCTGGTGAGCGAGATGGGGGGTAAGGCATACACCTACACGGTGGATGTGACCAATAGGGAGGATGTGTATCGCAATGCAGACCTCGTACGAAAGGACCTGGGCCGAGACGTCACGATACTGGTGAACAATGCCGGAGTGGTGGCCGGGGAGAGCATACTGGACTGTCCCGATGAACTGATGGAGAGGACCATGAAAGTCAACTGCCACGCCCTCTTCTGGGTGAGAACTCTCTAGTGGATATGAAGTGCAGAGAAGACATTTCATCAATCAAAGCTCAAGTGCTGAAGGCCCTTAGATGAGTGGTGACACATCCTTAAGACCAGACCAGGAAGTCCAGCTGCACTAGACTCAGTAATAGTATTAAATGTCTTTTTACATTGGAGTATTGGAGACAGGTGCAGATGTCAGCATATCACAGTAAAATATTGATGTTAACTCAACACAGGCACTTCGGCCTTACCTATAACTGTCTTATTAATCTGCTCGCTAAGAACAATATTTTTTTTTCTAATCATGGTAAGGGCATAACATGTGTCCCCATCAGTTAGTTTTGTTGTAAATGGCCAATGCCAAATATTGATCAGGACTCTGTGACTCTTAAATTAGAACCAAACTATTTGATCATGTTTGCAAAAGTAGTAATAATGGGTCAATATTATTACTTTAAATCAGCTGTCAAAGTGAAAAAAAGTAGCAGTGAAAACAGTCAAGAAAAGCAGTGTCTTATATATACAATGACTCCTCATGCTCTGCCAAAACATAATGAGGTTTTCGTGAAATATAAAGCTGCGCAGACACCGGCTGCTTTGATGATGTGCCACATTTCCCCATTTCGCTCCCTGATTTGTAAACACTGTTTAATTTGTTCAAATCAAATCAGCCCTGCTCTGCATGTGCAACACAGACAGTGATTCAGCAGTGACTGAAATTCAGAGAGCTGGAAACAAGGCCTCTGAAGTTCACAATATATAATCTTTTCAACATCCATCGTCATACAGAGAAGGTTATTGTGCGCAGCAGGACACATGACATCAGCTTTATCCCCTTTGCACTATGGACCGTGCAGCAGGATTCCCACATAAATCCTCTTAAAACGAAGCATTTAAGTTATTATAAGTCATATGCACGCCGCACAGTTTGTTGCCTCATAGTAACCTGCTGCCATTTAATAATGTGTGTGTGTGTGCCTCAGACAGTGAAGGCCTTCCTCCCTCAGATGAAGGCCCAGAATCACGGACACGTCGTGACCATCGCCAGCGTCCTCGGTCTCTTCAGCACGGCTGGTGTCGAGGTGAACCAGAAAGGGAGAAACGCCACTACAACGCTAAGATAATGACAGCTCTATTGTTCCAGTCTTCCACACAGTTCTCAGCTTAACGTGTGTCACAGAAACAAAAGCCCGAGTAGATCTGATCTGGCAAATGGTGAATCATTTTAGGAATATTCAACATGTCTTGTGAAGACAGCGTGAACGAGCTGTGATTTTTGTTTGTGACAGGATTACTGTGCCAGTAAGTTTGCTGCAGTGGGCTTCCACGAGTCTCTGGCCCACGAGCTGCTGGTGGAGGAAGTCAGTGGAGTGAAGACGACTCTTGTGTGCCCTTACATCGTGAACACGGGCATGTTTGAAGGCTGCAAGATACGGTGTGTCAACAGGATGCTCGCATTCCTGTCTGTTGCTTAATTTCAGTCCCACCCCACCATTCAAATGTACTTCCCAGAATCTGAAGTGAGCGAGTTAGACCCAACCAAGAATATATTACCTGGAAAAAGTATGGCAAAATAAAGAAATGCAAGTGAAGTTTTTGAATTTACAAAAAATGTTAATGGCAGTCAGCATCAGTATTTGTGTTCCTTCACGCTACGGTTCACCCAGGTCCTGTCCAGCTTCTTGCCTTGCCTCTGTTCCTCTAGGTTCAGGTGGAGAAAGTATTCTCATACAGGGTTTCTTGCAGTATTCTCTTTATATTTTAAAGTCGTCTACTACTATACACAACAAAATGCAGCACAGGGCTATGGGTTTGTGGACTTCAGCAGGCACTCTGGTCAATCGCTGCACACTAACTGGCAAGTGACTGCCCGTTTGTTCTTTGGTGCCTCTAATAGAGAGGAAGTGGAGCTGGTCCTACCCCCTCTGGAGCCCCAGTACTGTGTCGAGCAGGCCATGAACGCCATCCTGATAGACCAGCCCTTAGTGTGCATCCCCCGACTCACCTACCTGCCTTTCCTCTCCAGAGCGTAAGTGCAAAGTGTCACCTTCGTAACGAGACCATACACCTACTTTTGTGTTTTTAAATATTTCACCAGTGGTGGAGGATGTATTCAGATCCTTCACTTAGGTAAAAATGTTGCATACGGCATTGAAAATGTTCTGATTAGAAGTAAAAGCACACTCAAATGTCTCCTGTGAGTGTCATACTATTTATTCTATCACATTATATATTATATCATCAGATTATTATTACTCAGACACAGAAAATCAGGGTTTTACTGTGGTAGTTTTTCTAGGAAAATCAGCTGATTGATTAATTGAGTAACAGTTTTGGTTGTATTTACTGTTTGGTGACAAATTATCATAGTTTTTAACTTCTTCAAATGTTCTGCATGTGAAATTTTCAATTTATAAAATGACTAGAACTCAAGCTGTCAGATAATAACAGTGACGTAAGCAGTACAACATTTCCCTCTGAATTGTCTTGTAGAAGTATAAAGTAGAACAAAGTGTAGCTCAATTTTGTATCTTCTCTTTCAGATTGTTGCCATGGGAATCCAACGTAGTTACGTATCGTTTCATGGGGTCTGACAAGTGCATGTACTCCTTCATTGACTCAAAGAGGAAACAAGCATCTAATGGAGCCATTAAGGCTGCATAATCACACCCAGTTAAGACAGCTTTGGGAGTCAGAACCTTCACAATTAAAGTCAAATGTCATTTAAAGGATTTATGATATATCAGATGATGCAAAAAGAAAATAAAATCCTTCTGCAGTGGGCCGAACTGCCCAGCTCCAGCCAGGATTCAAGAACATAAAGATGAACAGAAGTAATGCCAATCAGAGGGGCTTTAAATTTTGACTGATTCAGTGGTGTGTTCTAGATGACAACTCAGCCAAGTGGTCATCTGCATCCTCAAACATTTCAGTAACGTTCAGACAAAGGTTAAAGTCCCTTCAAACTTCAACTTCAAACAAAGGTTTTTTACCATAAACCTGAGAAATCAGTCCCTCCAGAAAAACACGATTATGCGAATCGCATAATTCAACGCATAATCAGCCAAAAGTCCGCACATTTATGCGGGGGCCGCATTTTTTCAAAGACGCCGCACTTTACGCGCGCATAAATCGAATATGCGGGGCTTGCATGATTTCATTTCCCCCGCATTTTCGTTGCAAAAAAGTCACATAAATCTTTGCAGAAAGTTGAAAAATGTTGCGTTTACTTCACACAAGAGCAGCCATTTTCCTCCTGTTGTCTTAGGAACGTTATGAAGTGACACCTTCGGAAAGCTGCAAACCCTGCGAAGAAGACATGATGACGTACGCAAATCAGTCTCATTTGTCAACAACAACAATAATAAACTAGAGAATACAATTTCTGAAGAAACTTGCGGTGTGAATGCTGACTGCTGAAAGGCTGATGCTAAACTAGATAGCTGAAGTTGAATGAAGCCTGAAAAAGTATGTGGAATATCTGAAGACATGTTGAATGAAAGGCTAACGCTAAACTGGAGAGCTGAGTAAAATGTTGAATAAGTCCTGAAAAGTTTGAAATAAGAAATATTTGAAGGCTTTTGGATTTTTATGAAGAAATATGTGAAAGACGTGGAATATTTTAAGATTTGTTGAATGAAAGGTTTACGCTAAACTGGATAGCTGAGTATGTGTGATTATTGATGCTTCAGCATTCACACCAATGATTCTTTTTGTAAAGCTATGGAACTTGTTTGACTCATTAACGTTTTGTAAGTTTGAAGCCATGTGTGTTTATTAAGGTCTGAAATAAAACAAGATGAGAACTTAATTATTCCAGCACTTTCTGTGATGTAGTATGCTTGCTTATCATAGGAAGTCATTAGAAATGACTCTTTACATTAAGGTAGTAGCCTAGTGAGAACAGAGTGTTGGGGGAATCACTTTTTTTTCATCAAACCAGTTTTTGCAAGTTCCCGCAATTTTAGCAAATTCTTATTTTTAGAAATATCCTGCATATTCCATTGTATTTTTTAAGAAAACGTGCCGCATAATCAAGGATTTTTACCCGCAACAATCACGTTTTTCTGGAAGGACTGAGAAATGACAAAATATTTAATTGTGACTGAGTCCTGTACTGGCCAAAAGGGGAATGGGAGTGTCTTTAATATGAGCAACTTAACAATGTATCAGAATATTGTGCTGTATGATGTTTACGTAAAATAAAATGATTGAAAACCACCACTCTAAAGGCACTGTCTGATGACAATATATAGTACCAAGTAGGGTTGGGTAATAAGAAATGGATCTGAATAGAAACAGGATTCATGTCTAAATTTACCATGAACCAGATCTGCTTTTTACTCGGAAATAATTCCTAAAAAGGACTTTTCAGTGGCCATTCTGGACCTGCTGCACATACAAGTGTGGCTAATCTCTAAAGACAGCGTTGCTACAGTAAAATGTAATTACTGCCCAAAAGTATTGTTATGTAAGGGAGCAAGTATGACTAATGATGAAGTGTTGCCCACAGCATAATCTAACTATGTGCTGTTTAAAATGTCTCCAGTCATGCTCATAAAGTCCCAGATTTAGGTCATGTTTGTTTCCTCAAACGAGGAGGAAAACAGCAGACGTTTGTGTAAAATACATGATTATTTACATTTTTTTACATTATTTTCTTTATTTTTTCTTTGTATGAAAAGTGAATTACTGAACATTTCATTATTACGTGACAAATGTTTATATCTGCTAAATTATGATGAAAATTAAGGTGCTTGTTGTTTTCAACAATTTATTTTCAAACTCAAATACTATCAGAAGAATCGGGACCAGAAATCGATGAGCAGAATCACCATCAGAACTGTCCAGACTGAAATATTACTGAAGCCTGCACTGGACCTTGGAGCTCAGCAAAAATATTTTAAAAATAAAGACTTTTTCTCAGTATTAATATATAACCAAGATATGGCAAATGTCTAAGAGATATTAAGTGGAAAAATGTGACTTATTCTGTGAAACCAAAAGTGTTCAGGATTAAGGAGAATTAGCTGAAATCACTGATTTAGAAAACAGCAATTTGGAAAACATGAATATGGAAACGGTTGCTTCTTTTATTATGATAGGATACCACTGAAAGTTGATTAACTATTGACTGATCATACCGAATTATCTTACAGCCCTAGATAACCTAAACCATTTTGGTGATATGTTCTGCCACTGGCATGGAAAAGAAACAGACAAGATGACAGACGTCTTTGTTTTGTGCATGTAAGCACGTGAGTTTAATTACCATGGGGACCGGAGAGGGGAGGGAGGTTGACATAAGGGAGGAAAAAGGAGTATCAGGGAAACCGACGCAACAGGGAAACGTCCCTGCCACACACAGAAGAGACAACGTCACATTACATCACACGCTACATTTAGTCACAAATTCTTCCCAGCCCTACATGGTAATGTCGATAACACTGGTTGTTGATATAAAGCACTCTAGGAAAATCAACAGAGGTTCGCCAGCTGCACCCTAGACAAGGACGAGGTCCAAACCTTTACAAGATCTAGTTTAATGAACTACCTCAGTGGGGGGATTAAAAAGTAAAAGACTTAAAAACAAGAGTTAGAGGGTCTCACAGGGAGGAAACAAGTTCTAGGCAAAACAAAAAACAGTTCACAGTTAGTTGCTTCATTTTTCTTTTCACCCCCAACTCATTGACTAGGATGCAGCTACTTTTTCTACAATGCAACAAAATAAATAATGTGAACAATTAAACAACATCAAGGGGAAGAAACCATGTGTTCCTATCAATCTTGTTTAACTGTGAACATTTTGGAACAATGAACATGAACAGTGCCTAACGCTTCCTGTAGCCTTCTAAAACGGACTGAGAACACAGTGTCTGAGTTTTCTCTAGTGCTTTTACAGACAACCAAACCTGATCATCTAAACAGTGCCATCCAGGGTCTGTGCCAATGTGCTTGAGTTAGCCTGTTTGAGGTGCAAGTCGCCTTCGATTTCCTGCTTGCCACACCTGTGGAAAATAAGTCACATATAAATTATTCATCCACCAAAACCTGAATGTATTCAATTTCTTGTACAAAACCTACAGAGGTATATGTGCTGAATGCTGAATAACATTATGTGATAAACTTGTGGAGTGTTTGAAATCGCTACCTTGCTGCTGTGCAAGAGTATAATGCAACCATGTTTATTAAGAAAAGCTGAGCCTTCTGTTTATGTTGCAATAAACTCTCTCTTAAGGGTTCCTGGGAAACATGCACCGCTTGGAAATTTGGTGTCATTATCACCGGTGAGTGACAAACAACAAAAGCCTTTCTATGCTGATTGAAGCGTTTACATAAGGCATTTTTATTTGGACGAATTACTCATTTTGATTATCAGCGGAATGAAAGGCTTATTGTGGACACAGCTATAAATAAGCAAAGTGACAGTGTTTGTCATGGCTTACCGAGAAACTGGTCCATTTCCTGTCCTTTCATTTGACTGCTGGTCCAACTCTGAGAGCAACTTCAATATATTCAGTGCAGCCTGTAGAGGTGAAGAACAGAATAGGTCACTGCAGTGGCTGATTTGAAGACGCAACTGCTACTCGAAAAGTAAAGCTGCATTGTCCTGGTATTAAGTATACATTTATAGAAAAAAGAAGAAAGAAAGACAGAAACAAAGGAGCGGGTGTTCAGGAAGCGGCCAAACATTCGACTCCCATTTAGAAACAACTGGGTGTTTGTTGCGTAATTGTAACAGGGCATCGGCCTGCCCTTGACAGCAGCTGTGCTCCCTTTGGTTACCCTTGCATGCCTGCACTCACTTGCTTGTATTTTTATTAATCCACTTCATGGTATGGATATTCATTGGATTGAATTTTAGGTAACATGCCCATTTTTTGGAGAAAACATGCTTCCAGAAAGCTTGTTTGTCTTGTACCACAGCTGCTCACAGAGGGTGCACATGAAGGGGGAATGGGGTGGCCTTTGAAGAGTCTCCTTACCATTATAAAGAAATGAAAGAAAAAAAATGTATATTGGCTATGCTTTGTTCTGTGTGAGGACTGTAATACTGATTGTGCACAAAACAGGCCTTTATGAAACATGTCACATGTTTGGCCCAATCATAGTTACTTGTTTTGCATTTCATTTTGTTCCTATTAGTTTTCCTCTATCACTGATTGCCTGGTCCTTCATGAGGCATCCAAATCCTCCCACATTTTTTAATTTGCGGTGGTTTTTGGCTGGAGTGCTGTCTCTTGTCTCATAGCTAATGTAGCTCACACACAATGTGATTCCTTGCATTGCAAGTTTTGACAGATGTATTCTTGACTTAATGCTGTTGAAAAGTATTAAACCACAGGGATACATTTTGTAGTTTTTACAAAAACTCACCATATCGTGACAGGATTCTACATCTTTCCCAATCCCATGACTGATGAGCGGTGGCTGGGAGGAGCAGTTAATCAGTGACACAAACTCATTCTTATTGTTTTTGGGAAAATCTTTATATTCCACCTGCAAACCAATTAAATATGTCAGGTAATTCAAAATAAGATCCTAAATCTATTCATGCAAACTTATAGCATTATTAAGTTCCCCAAAGCAGAGCATGCTGTTGGTTACCTGCAGGCCCTGCACAGATGCAAGATAGCTGAGCTGTTCTGAAGGCCTGGTGAGGGGCCCATGGGGCAGTTGGTTCAGGTTATTTTTGTTCTTTAGGATAGTCTCAGCGGTCAGGGAGGTCCCTGCGTAAAGCAGCTCGTTGGCTATCATGGCAGTGATTGTGGCCTTGCCTGGGTTGGGCATAGCTCGACTGTAGTCCTTGGCCTGGGATCCCTGACAGGCCCCGACTGCTTGAGCCACCTCGGGGACCATGGGAAGGATACCTGCAGGCAGCTGCTGGTGGCTTAGGTAAGGCAGGCGGAAGTCCTCCTCCTTGGAACCTTTACAGCACATTTGGAAAGAGCAAATTAGCAAAACAGAAATAATATAATAAATGATACAATGACCAAATATATGAGTCAAGTAGATCTATTGATACTCACCTAAAGCCACATCCTCTACAGAGCCAGGTTCAAAGAAGGTCACTTTACGCCCATCACCAGGTTTTTTCAACGGGGTCTAAATATTTATAAAACAATACATGTTCATGAAGGAATGACACTTTACCACAGATATCAAAACTGTGCCGTTTTTCAAGATAGGAGGTATAGAAGTACCTTTTCATCAGTTTTGAGTGCCGGTTTAGGAGGCTGAGGCTGAGGCACTTTATATCCCAAGAGCTCCAGCATTTTCTCTGCTGCGTTCCTCTTGGCCACCTTCTTACTAGGTCCCATTCCCTCTGCAGACTGGCCACACACCATCACCTGTGGCAGAAAACATTCAAACTGAACTGCATGGAAGAGAAATTGACATGCAAAGGCAGAGGAAAACAGAGACAGATGTTGCATAATTCCTGCTACTGGCATTCCTCAGTTGCCGTTAAATCACCTGCATGACGAACTCCCTGCGCCGCGGTAGACCTCGCTCTGTCACCATGCTGTACTCCGGCTCCTTCTCCTTCTTGGCCTGCTGGATCTGAGCCAGGCGGCTAATGGGATTCATCCCCTGACCATATTCTGGGCTGGTCTGCAGCTTTTAGTTTGACAGGTGATTCACTACTTCATATTAAGTCTTTAAGCATTAACCGATTATTCTTATTCCAACACACTGGTTACCTTACCTTGATGATGGATTTGGTTTTCTTTTTGATGCGTGGCAGCGTTTTTTCCACACTGGGTATATGGGGTAGCCTCTTTAACTCCCCCAGCACCGCTGCTGCTGCCAGCTTCTTGGCAATCTTTTTACTCTTTCCTTCACCCTCTCCAGTGAACTCCCCGACTGTAACACACACTACAAAACTCTTCATGTGGGGAGGGCCTTCTTCTTTTAAAACCTGGAAAAAAAAATAGTGGCAAGTCAGGATGTAGAGGACCCTTCATGTTCTGTGATTAAACTGGATAAGAAACTGTCATACAGACATCATACAAACTGTCTGTATGTCACTGAATTGATGTCTTCCTATTAACATTTCTAAAAAGAAATTTATGAATTACCTCAAAGTTGACAGGTAAGTTGCGTTTAAGTGCAATTTCGAACACTTGACTGATTTCTGATTTATTGAGGTTCTCCTCCTCTGGCTCTCCGTTCATCTGTCAACATCAGAAAGAAAAACAACAAGTCAAGAACGAAAAGCAATAAGTGTGAAAAAAAGAGCATGCACTTCTTTTCTCACCACTGGCAACTGTTGCAATATTGGCTCCTTGTGCAGCACTTTCAGGGCCTTGGCAGCAGCGTCATGTTTGGCTAACTGCCGTGTGCGTCCCTTCCCAATAAACTGTTGGCCTCCGATGGAGAGCTCCATGTGGTATAACATTGGTCCCACTGGAGGAAATGGGTAGTAGTACCTGGATACATTAAAAAAATCCAATGTGGCTGTTTTTTTCCATCTCAACAACTGACTTTATAAAATTATTAACTGGGGTGCAATGGAACTCCCTTTTTACTAATTTGTACAGCAAACTCACTGTTGCATAGAGCGCTGGTAAGGTCCTGGAGTCCGGACGTTGTAGTTGAAGTTTGGTGGTCTCATCGCCGGGTATGGGTCGATGGGTTTATACATAGGTTTTTTACCAAGCTTCATACATAGTGCATTTAACTCCATGGTATGTGTCATGCCATCTGCTGTAAGGCCAGCACACACAAAAAACAACACACCAAGGATATAACTACAAAAGAGCACATTTTTTTTCTGCAAAATTCACTAGCATCAGAAAGAGGCCACGACAGAGCCAGTGGGAAGAGCCCACCTGGGTTCTTGCCTGTGTTGCGGGGCGTCCTCACGGTGGGTTTGGGAAGTGTTGTCTCTGCGAGGGCAGAAGCAGCAGCGGAATGCTGGGCTTTCTTGATGCTGGTCCCCTCTGCCTCCCAGTGCTGATCTCCCAGTGTGAGCCTGACTGAGAAAATCTGACAGAGGCAGGAAACAAAGGAAATACAAGAGATTCTAAATCAGTAACATGAACTTGTGACAAAAGAACAACAGATTAAATTACATGATTGGGTTGTCGGTAAAAATAAATCAAAGTACCTTGGAGTGAGCTGGCCCTTGCTCACAGAGCAGCTTATACTCAGGTTGGATCTTGTTGAAACGGGCTAACTCATTCACCAAACACATTGGGGTCTTCTCTTTAGGGTTTGCCATGTTAGATACTGTGACAAAACAAAAATGAGATAAAGAAAATACCCATGATGAAGGAAATACACATGATCATGAATACAAAAACAAAAGGTTGCTCCTTGTCCAAAAAGCCTGAAAGCAAACAGAGAAAGAGTCTAAGAAAGAAATGCAGTGCTAACCTGCAAGGAGCATAAAGTGTGAAACTAACAAATACACACTGTATTATTTTGCAACTCTTTGAGGAACCAAAAATGTTATCAAAAAAAAAAGGACTTCTTTACTGTACACAAAAAAATATAAATGAAAAAAATCAAACCTGTGGTGGCATTGTAGGGAGTGGCTGAGCCTGCGGGGAGAGCTGAGCTCCTGATGGGTTGGCTGGCGCTCTCCGATGGAAGGGTGCCTGAGGCACATGGGATGCTGTAGCCAGGCTGCGGCTGCCCCAACTGCAGTGGGGCAGGGACAGCAGGCATGGGGCTAGCCGGGCACTGAAACTGGAGCTGGGACATCCTTGTTGGTGTAGCTTAGTCAATCGTAGGCTGAGGTCAAGATAAGAACTTTGTAGTGCAGCAATGGTGAATACCAAAGTGGGAGAAACTGTCTGTTGAGAAGGTCTGAATGTAAGTGCCTGAAACAGGAGGATATAAGAGAATATGTCTGTGAAGATCTTCAGTCATCCAGGTCACGGTCATAAAAGATAGTCAGACGGACTTCCTTGCTGTTCTTGCCTCTACAGTTCTCAGACCAGAAGGAGCCTTTCTTCTGACTCTTAGGAAAGGATATAAGAAAAGTGACTAAGGTGTGCCCATTTGTACAAAAGAAGAAAATTACGTATTCATTATCTATTCATCGAACAATGTCACTGCCAAAGATACTGGAGCAGCCAATTGGAGAGACAAGGAGTACTGCCTGAATAGGATCCTATCACAGGCCTGACAAACAGAGACAACCACATTCACATGAGTGGACAATTTAGGTATCCAATTCACTCAAACTTCATGTGTTAGTGGGAGTAAACCCATGCAGAGATGGAGACACAAGATCTCCACAGAAAGGCCCCAGTGGCTGGATCAGGTTTGAAACCAGCACTTTCTTAGTGAAGCAACACTGCTGACTGCTGAACTCCTCAGGCATGTACCCTCATACAGTCTGCACCTTTAAATCATCATGATTGTTAAACTTAAGTACAAATGCAAACATTAATTTAATACAATGTTTGGTGTTTGATAACTGCTAAGAATATACTGCCTCATATGGTAATATTTAACATTCAATAATCAATTAATATGACTGTCCAGGTAAAGTAAAGGTAAACAGCACAGTGTAGTCCAGAAGAAAGCCTTGGTTTCATAGAAAGCATTGTTCTTACTAAAAGTAGCAGAATGTGTGAAAGAAACATTAAAATGAATATTTCTGTTCAGCTGTGGTTTCTGCATTGCAGTCACTGGTAACAAGGATATTTCCATCCTTGTCCTTTGTGCAAAAACTGCACATGACAACAGCATTTCAATAAAGATATTGCATCTATGTGTGTACTGAGGAAATAAATTATGGAGGTATTATCGCAACCTTTACACATTGAGTTTAAAACAAGCCAAACTGACAGCAGTGCAGGACAGGGAGACACCTCTGGCAGCTAACGGACCTTTCGAATTCACATTTACTGATTCATATGAGGTCCAACACACCCAGCGTGTTAACATCAAAGAGGCAACTTTACATAAAATAACAAGGTGGAGGACAATCAGGCAGTATAACCAGGTGGGAGGCTTGAAAAGGACGTGTTGACAGAGCTACATCTCCACCACTGATGACTACCTGACATGGTTTGCTCACCAACAGTTTTGCACCACTGTGGTTGCTAATCAAAGATGCTGCTGATAGTAACAGCATTATTCTCTTTCTCGTTCAGGGGTGGGAGGAGTCCAGCTGCTGTGGGGGCCCCTGGAGCCCTCCACCCCCTTATTGTAATTTACCTCAAACTCACACGTACTGAATTTAACATGCACCCCTCTCTGTTCAAGGTGAGCTGCACAAAATGAACCAGCCTGTTAACTAAATGTCAGCATGAGCCTTGTGTCTGTTTTGAGGATTAGCCGGTGAGCTAGGAGTCAGCTACAAAGACTGCTGCCGATGTTAAACACGCCAATACGACAATGTCTCTCACATTACTGGACTTGAACGCTTCCTAATAAATTTTTACCACCTGTGTGAGAAGGTCTACATAGCGGACACTGAGTATAAATAAAGTCAGGTCGTCGGGAGCTTCCCCAGAGAACCACGTTAGCTAACTAGCCTCCTAGCCACCGATGAACGAAAAAGGGACAACCTCTGTGAAAAAAATCAGCCTAAACACTTACATTTCTATAGAAATTGTGTCTCCTGAAAGATGGCTTCACGACTCATTAGCAGCGATGCCTGACACTCATTTAAATGCTCATTTAAAAGCCGTAAATTAATTCCTTGTCTTTGAATGCCGGTAAAATTTGCTAGCTAGCTAACCCCACGACCCCTCCACAAAATAAACCTCACCTCGTCGTTCCCTTTTTGTTCAGTTTTTTTAGTTACTCCATAATACACGTTGGTTTGCTATGGTCTGCTTTTCGCTAATGGCCAGTTTCAAGAGTCAGTCTATGTTGTTTTTATATCAAAATACGGGCGGTGAGGAGGTGGACATTGGGAAAACAGGGCAAACACTAAAGAGAATGGCCCCGACTCGAATCTCTCTGCAGGAAGTGACGTCCACACAGAGGAAGTACTTCCAAAATAATACAGTGGATACTGAGGAGGCATAAAATATTATGACAGTATTATACTCTAGTGCTGTCTATCTATCTATCTATCTATGTAACGTATTGTATATTTCTACTTGTTTTAGTTTAAATTCTGACTAGCATTCCTGACTCCTTTCCACTCTGCACCATTGCAGTATTGTCTGACTACTGTCTTTAAATGTATACCCACGGTTTTCAATATATGTATACTTGTAAATAGTAGTTAATGTTTATTCTTACACTGTCTGTTGTTCTTGTTGCATGCATCTCTATTTCTGTGTACACACAGTGAAAGCTTCCAGTCAAATTTCTTTCATATATTCACATAACTAGCCAATAAAACTGATTGATTTTGAATACTGTTTAATTTATTTATTCTTCTTAAACTTTGTTATTTTTACTTGTGGTTTTTCTTTCCACATATTTTTGAGCATTGTAAGAGAGTCTTTGTCTCTAGTATTTTATCGATAATGATTGCTCTGTGTAATTGTTTTGCACAAGGCAAATAAATTCTTGAATTCTGACAACAATAAAACAGCATAAAGTGGAAGTTCATAATTTTATTTTGGTGGTTTATTTTTTATTTTATTTTCAATAAGCCAAAAGTGGTCTTGCAGCACAATTATTTGTCTTGTAAAAAAAATGAAAATACACACACAAATAACTATCAAGCTCATTATTTTAGCTAATAAATATAAAATTGATCATGATTCACTATAAAATATTGCTTCTATGGTCTATAATCCTCCCTAAACTCCAAATCTTGAGGAAAAGAGCAGTGAGTGAGCTGGTTATAGTGGTTAGAGTCCGACAGGTTACAGGTTGTACGCCTGGCAGATGTTCAGAGAGTCTCTCAACATCAGGTCACGCAGGCGCCACAGTGCGTCTGCCATGGTGGTGTGGGCTCCTTTGCTCTTCAGCCAGTGAGCTGGCAGCCGGCTCTCCTGCTCTTTGGTCAGGTGAGCATCGCGCCTTTGAGCTGTTGGTGAAACAAAGTTTCTGATTAAAGAACTAATCAATGTGCTATGAAAATCACAATTTATTCTTAATAAGACAATTAATGCATTACTTTCTAGATATATTCATAATTTAACAAACCTACTTCTCTGATGTAATGCCTCTGACTAATATGTATACAGTAATCACATTCCCATCAACATTTCTGTCTTTACTTAAAAAACCAACTCCAATATGATGAGTTTAGCATCTTAATAACTGAGAAGGTGGTTATTTAATTTAAAAAGAAAAATCTAAGATATACCACCTCTGAGCGTTTGGTCCCACTTGCTGACTGTGTTTGACTCTGAATTCAAGCCCTCGATGTACTTTAAATAGGCCTCTGAGTGAAGCACCCTCTGGGTCTTTGGCGGTGGAGCCACAAACATGGGAGTGGTCGGCTGCATGTGAGAGGGCTGGCTCTGCCCTGGGTATGGTGGAGGAGCATGTGGTCCCGGGCTGTACATTCCCTGCTAAAATTGAACAATGACAATGTTCTTTTTAGTATCTGGACAATATGTGGAACGCTGAATTAAAAAAATCACCATGTTAAGTTGAAAAAAATATTTGTGTCGTATTTTCTGAAATGGGAGTCACCTGTTGCATAAAATTTCCTTGTGCAGGACTTCCTGCCATGCCATTCATACCAGCGCCCATCATACCTGTAGAATTAAAAAATATATGTTTGGTTTCTGTGCGTTTAGCGGTAAAGTCCTGCTGGTTTGCTTCATGTTAAGATCCATAGAAATGTTTTACAATGACTGGAAATGTTAGTTTCTGAGTATCAGTTAAGTGTTAGTTGTTCGGTTTGTTTTTACATGCATTATATGCGTGAATGTCTATGTGAATGCTGTATATTTCAGGTGTGGCATGTGAGTGCACTCTGAGAGAGGTTGTTGGGAGACCAGAGAGCTTTGACCGCTTGGTGAGTTGATCAGGCTGTGCAGCCTGTGGACCAGGTAAACCCCTCCAGCAGGAGAGACACGACTGGATGTGATTGAGCGGGTGTGGCTAGGACAGTGGCCCTTACCCTGATGAAGCATGCCAGGGTACCCAGGCATACCTTGCTGGAGATGGTGAGGAGGCAGGTGGGGCCCCCCTGCAGGGTGAGGCGGCATTGGGGCCACACTCAACAAGCCCTCATGGGGGCCCTGCATGTAAGGTGGGCCGTAAGCTCCCATCATGCCTTGGGGAAGAGGGCGAGGAGAGGACAACATATCCATGCATAAGTGTCATGCAGCTGACTCTACAACAACATGCACTACTACTGCACACAATGGCCCCTTTCACACATGCACCTTAAGATAGACGAGGTACTCTTGTAGAGCAGATGACGAAATATCCTTATGCAAGATATTACAATTTTCTTACATAATCATGGTTTTAAATAGCCACCAAATTAACATTTGACCAAACTGTGATATGATTTAAACCGTCATGAAACCATTATTTGGGTAGACTATAAAAATACAGAATGGCCGTCTGCTTCTGTGGTCCAGCAAAAGAAAACCAATAAACGTTTTCTATTCTGGATTGTCATGCAATGGGACAGAAGACTTGACATTGGATTTCACTGCGTGAGCAACCAATATGTGGATGGCAAAAACCACTGTCTCATCCAAATAACCGGACCTGCTCTTAAAGGTTCAGTGTATGAAAGGGGCAAACAATACAAATGGGTCTGAGAATGTTAGCAGGCAAAACAAGCATAAGTTATTCATGGTTAAAAACATAATCATGCAGTCAATGTCATGCACTCAGATATGGAGCTAGAAACTATGGACATAAAACAATGTGAAACAGTAGCTTAAAGAAGAAAAATTATGCTTTTAAGATGAAGTTTTGAGGTAAATAAATTTCAAATGGTTAGAAAATTAGAGGATTACGGGTCTTAACAGTCCAGCCTCATTTCCCTGCTGCCTTGTTGTCAAACACTCGTGCTGCTTCTGAGAGGGGTTACCTGACACAGGTGACATGGTCTGGTTTATCATTCCCATAGTGCTAGGCGAAGGCACCACCCCCATCAGTGCCCCTACGGGGGTACCTGCTCTAGGGGACGCTTGCTTCTGAGGTGGCCTCTCACGGTCTTGTTGCTCCACTATTTTGGCTGCACGTTCTGGAACAAACAAATCATTTTGGTCTTTACTTCAGTTCACATCAGAGAACTGTCATACCCTTAAATTGCCTCTTCTCACCTTCATACTCTGCTTTCTTGGAGGTCTCAAGGTTCCTCCACTCGGTGCCAACGAGTCGGCTCAGTTCACCAAAGGAGAAGTCCGGGTGTCGAGCTTTGATGACTGCTCGCATTTCACTGCTGAACAAGATGTAGCCACTCATGTTCATCTTCCTCTTAGCCCCTTCCTTCTTTGATAAACCCTTCACCTTAGGAGTGGACTTCAAAAAAGAAATTCATGTTTAAATGTATTATTAGCAGCAGGGTATGAGGCCTTTGTACATAAAACTTTGGATAAGGTCTTAGGAGCTGTATGGGTACCTGAGAAGGTGTGTATGGCATGATGTCCATATCGCTCGCAAGTGGGGTTTGCATCTGAGGCATAGAGGGCGTCGCTGGAGCCTCGTCCTCATCTTCCATATCTTCCATATCGTCATCTCCATCCTCTATATCTGCCAGTTTAACCTCAAGCTCATCAATCTTTTTATCCAGAAACGGTGATGCCTCCTTCTGTGGCACTATCAACTTCCTACACAAGACACAAGCACAATGAAAATAAGGAAAGATTCTGACTGGCAAGACGTTGTACAGCTTTGAATCAGAATGAGCAGCTCTGCTTGACTGACCAACCTGAAATAAAGGACCTCATCCTCCACCACTTTGGACGAGTATGAGAAGCGTTTCAAACCCTTGAACTTCTTCATCTGCTTCTCTGTCTCAATGTAGCGGCTCTCACACAGCAGGATGTCTTCCTCTGAATACTCGGTAGGTCTGCAGGACAGGTAGTCCTTGAAGGAGGACACCATACATTTGCCTGGAGAGCAGACAGGAAAGATAATATTAAAAAAAAATTTAAAATATATAAAAAATTACAGTAATATGTAAAATTGTGTAATATTAATTAAAAAAGATGGTTATGCTTATTTGCTTTCTGGAGGACATACTCTAAATATACTGTTTTATGGTTTATGCTGGATTATTTCTGAGTTGTCTAGTTGCCGTTCAACCAGCACGACTCCAGCAAGATAACGGTCCCAGCCAAGGAACAGTCCGACACATGACACATTTAACAATGAACTGATGTTTTTTATGTTGCTTTTTGTATAGAACAACCAAATGTGAGGTGTAAATTAGTGAACTTCTGAGGTGCTCGTATGTGTTTTTTCTCTCTGGAAGGAGCCAGGGAACCTTTTTGCCAATTTCAGTGTTTGTGCTAAGCTAACCAGTGACTGGCTGGTGCCTTTTATTTAACAGACATGAGAGGTAAAATCTTCTTATCCAACTCACTACCATAAATAAAAAAAGCTTATTTCCCACAGCATTGGACTATTCCTCTAAGTGCATTGCATGAAGGATGTAATGGATGTTTGAACACAAATTCTGAGAAGTTATCACAGCAGTACCTATGACACAGGTCACTGGCAAGGTCTCCTCCAGATGACTCAGAAACACTTCTCTCTTGTAGAACATCTTTGTTGGTTCGTGCTCTGTTTCCTCGGGGTGAATGAAGATGGGTCCGAAGAAGAATACTGTTCCGTTCTGCACCCACAGCTTCTCCATCCTACAGCCCATTCACAAGCCCATGTTACCATGGTGTCACAAAAGAGTAATTTTTTTTGGCATGCTGTCTTACACAAGAGAGCAAAAAATACTTTTACCCACCTGGCAACACGGGGCTTTGACAGACCATGTGACTGGATGTAAACGCAGTCTCCCACTTTAAACCACACGTTGTTGTAGTGCAGCTGTTCATAGTACTGACAGCCATGCTCTGCTCCACTCATCTCCATGGGGACATCCTCTCTCTCCTAAATGAATTAAACATGCACACCCAGATGATTCAGGTGTTTGTTTATATTGTGACAAACAAATGTTCATTCTTGGAACTAACTACTCCTCTGCTACCCGACTTATCCTCGTCAAGACATGCCTGCTAACACTCTTGAGTTAATTAATCCCCTGAAGTTGAGGCCCCTGACAGTGTTCTCGCTTGGCGACAATTTATTTTTTCATTCAGACCTCTGCTTCAGCCTTATCCTTTATACTGAATTTGACCAGTGGGCTGGTGTCCTGATTCTAAATGGCTTCTAAATGCGTTTTTGGGATTAGGTCAATACTGAAGTCTGGTGTCACCCCATTATCTGTGTCTATAATTTGTGTCATTCTTTTATTCGTTTCTACAATAACACAGCTACTGTAAAATTAAAAAGCACACACCGAATTGTTAGCAGCTCAAGAGGAACTGTTAAGCCATAGATTAAATTCCACTGGTCATCCTATCTTTGAATTAGAAATGAAAATATAAATCATATTTTCCTTTCACAATGCCTAAAAAATACAATGCAACCTCACCTTGTCCACAAAACCGCCACTGCCTGCATATGAAATCGTCAGTTTGTCCTGGTCAGGCTTGGCAAACATGGAAGCAACACGGACTACAGGCAGCTGCACCTCCCGTGGCACCAACTTCACAGTGCTAGCAGGTAAGGCCCATATCTTGATCTTCTTGAACGTCTTGTTCCTGGCAGTGTACCGCGATTCACAGACATACACGTCCTCAGCTTTATAGCCCTCTGGTTGCATTTTGAAATAATCCTACGGAAACAAGCAAAAAGTCACAATTAGCTTAACAGATCCTTGTGTACAACTAAATTTAATGTGTCTAATGTGGTTCAGATGGTCTTACCTTCACAGACATGACCACACATTTTCCAAGAACTTTGCTGATGGACGCTTTGTTGTAGTAGTCGCTCTTGAAGACCTCCTTTTCCAGAAACTTGCGTGTTGCCAGGTGGAAGGTTTCACTTGGCCTGTAGAACCAGCAGCCATAGAGCCACTTCTCACCTTCACAAACATAAGAACATATTTGTCAATATTCTGTGCAAAAAAATGAAAATGTGCAAAAATCTAAGTATGATAAAAATATAACCACTATCTACAGGCAGTTTAATTTTGTCCATTGATTTTAACTGGGGGGCATCATAAAGGGTACAACAGTTGTGTGATGAGGGTGCAACCTGCTTCATCCTCCCACAGACGTTCAATACAGACGATGTGTGGCTTCAGGTTCGCCTCTGACGGCTCCACGTAGACAAAGTCTCCCACGTGGTAGGTACTGTTTTCGAAGCTGCAGTCCTGACTGTACCTGCGCTCTGTCTCAGACTCCGGCTTCCACGCTTCGCCTGGCAGGTTCTCGGCTTTATCAGCTTTAAGTGAGAAATGAATTTATTTCAAATGAACACAAGATTTAAACATATTTTTCATACCTGTGTATTATGCCAAAAGTTCACAAACACACACCTTTGTTTTCTGCCTCCTCTTCCTCCTTCTTTTCCTTGTCCTCCTGGATCTCTTTGGGAATTTTCTCCCTCTTTTCCTGCTCCACGTCGTTGTGCAGGTGTTTTAACGTGTAGTTGAGTGAAGCGGAAAGCAGAATCTCTCCATTTTTGCATAGTTCATCCCTGATCTTAATGAAAAACTGCTGTAGTTCAACTGAATCCTCAAATATCTCTGAGTCAGTCCTGTCAATACAAAAAAACATATGTAAACACCTATGAACACAATTCAGCTGTTTGTTTATTGTAAAGAAAACCCATTCAGAATGCATTAAATAGATAATAACAATGTCAGTATCCACCTGTGAATGATACGGTTGTTTCCCTAAAATATCTCTGAGAACTAAGAAGGGCATAATTACCAACATTTGTTTTATTTTCACCACAAGACTTACTCAAAATGCGTCAAAAATCAAAACAATCTTTTAGAAAATGCTGTGCAATCAGATATTTTAATATTGTGCATGTAATCATTGGAAAACCTTTTCTCTATTTGCTGTGTAAGTTATCTGTACATTCTAGGTCTTTTTTGTACTTCACTGAATAGAGAAAACATTTTACTACAGATGATACAGCCTCAGGCAGCTACATGGCAGCCGTTTCAGAATAAAATGATATACCTGTGTAGCCTCCTTGCCTTCTCCAACACTTCAAACATGTGTTCCTGGAAGACGTCCAGCCTCCTGTAGCGACCACGTTCCACGTTCATCCTGATGACATCAAAGTTAAGAGGTGGTTTCTCGGGAGCAGTTGGATCCACAGCAGGAATTTCAGCCAGAGAGTCACTGTAACATCGGCCTTCCTCATCCTGGTGGCCCAGCACGGACACAAACAGGTTCCTGATCAGCTCTCGTACGAGAGGTCCCACAGCAGGAGGCCCCGAGTCCTCGCCTCCCTCCTGCTGCTTGCGTGTCTCCAGCAACACTCGGTGCAACACGAGAGCATCCCGATAGATCAGGGACTCGGGTTCGTTGTACATGCAGGCATTATTGAACATGAGGGCAAAGTCCTCCACCAGGGCTTCGACGTCTTGGTAACGGCCGGCTGCCATATGGCTTCGCAGGCGCTCCATGTCGATGGGTCTCTTGATGGTAGCATAGTAGTCAGGCAGCTCGGCACGAGACGGCAGACGGAGGAAAATTGTGCTAAGACGCCGACCTCTGCGGTCGGTGAAGTTTCGCACGGCATCGTAGAGCTCATTTAACCTCTGTTGGAGAGGGGTGAGGTATTTGGACTTCTTTGGAGAAACACCACTTTTTCCTTGATAAAAAAATATAATTTAAATTTAAATTACAAAGAAAGGACAGAAATGTAAAACCAAATTATAGAGTGGTACCAACAGCAACATGAAAACAGTCAGGTACTAAAATAAACAAGCAAAAACACTGATATGACCAAACTTACTCAGTTTCAATTTGGGAGATCCCACATCTTCTTCTTCAGGCGGAGGTCCCAACTCTTTACGCTTGTCCTTCAGTATTTTCTCCAGAATATCAGCATCATTATACACCTGCGTTAACCCCCCCAAAAAACATTTGTATTATCAGAAAACTATAGCCCATGCCAAGATTCTTTTGCATTCAACAATAACAATTTGACACTTGCTGGCTGCAGACACTTGATGCACCATCTACCTGAGATCCCTCCTCATTGTAATGCCGGGCATTACGGAACATCAATTTCATGTCATCCATCAGAGCCTCCTCTGTGGCATAGCGTTCATTGCGGATGTTGTGCTCGATGGTCTTCAGGTCCATTGGTTCGAGGATGACGTTATAGTAGTCGGGGTAGTCTTTCTTGGATGGTTTGACCATAAACAGATCACAAAGACGGCGATTGGTGCCCGCCTCCCTGGCCTCAGTCACTGCGGCGTATAAGGTTTTCATCCGGTTCTTTTTTACATTTTTCTTGTGGCTTAAAAAGAATCATAGCAGAAGATGAATTAGCTTGGGTGGAACACTGAGATGCAAATTAAGGCTTTGGGAGAATGTATTTTGTTATGTTTACAGCAAGCTTGTTTAAGATACAACTTACCTTTTCCTCTTGACACTCCCTGCATCGGTTGACAGAATGCTGTCTCCATCTTCATCATCTCTCCTCAAAAGTTCCCTCTTTTTTGCCTTTAAAAAACAGACAGATAAACAGACAGGTGGATAATTACACTCACTGAATTATTTTGGCAAGATGCTACATGGTCTGTTTTAAATGACTGCTCATTTCTTTCATTCTTGGCCTAACTGTAGTGAAAACATTCTCCACTGTAACCTGACATAAGAAGAGCAGATGCCCTTACCTGCATGATTTGCTGAAGCCTAAAGGCTCGTTTGTAGATACTTGAGTTAGGCATGTTGTAGCGTTTTGCATTCTCAAACATCAGCGTGAGGTCCGCCTCCATCTGTTCCACACTTTCATATTCGCCGTTCTTCATCTTTGCCCTTAAAAATAAAGGTTATAAAGGACTTGGATTTCCCTTTTTAACTGTAATTTGCTGGCAAACTGTGAATCTATCATATTAACTTCTCATACAATAAAACTCATCACTAACTTTTTATCAATTGAATCTACTGAATGATCACTCCTTACCTGATCTGCTGCAGAGCGATGGGCTGTTTGATCTGCTGATAATAGTCGGGATATTCCCTGCGAGAGGGAAGTTGTTGGAATGGTTCAGAAAACACCTGGCCCTGACTATTCCTGGCTCCCCTCACAGCTTCGTACAGCTGGAAGATCGGGTTACTCATTTCCATACTGGAACTCTGACTCTCGGCCTCCGACTCTCCCTCGTCGTAGCACACAGAGCCTGCAAACATGTACACAGCAAACTTTTTTTTTTCCAGACACAAACACACTGTAAATTTCTCTGCTGCCTAAAGTGCTGATCCTTACCAGAGAGCACAGGGTCGTCCTCACTCTCTGAGCCATAGTGAAGAGCCACGCTGACACCAGCGAGTCGATCCCCTTGGCCAGACCTGCGATTTCTGATTAATAACAATAAAGACACAAGACATAAACCACATAGATCTTGAGAGGATAGGTTTTCTGTCAGTGGATAATTTGCTGATTTGCACTGGGGACACAAAGAATACACCAAAAACTGTACAATTGTTGTGTTAATACCTGATACGAAGACTAGATTTAGTGGGTTCAGCGTGTTCAAGTTCAGTCTTCCTCTGGATGAAGACTTTCTTTATGGTATTAGCATCCTATACAATAAGAGAACAATTGTTAATATTTGGGATGTTACATGTTATTAAAAAGACAATCAAGAAAGACGTTTACCTTAAAAACCTGAGATCCTGGTTCGTTGTACGTTTTGGCATTTTTGGCCATCAGGTCAACATCCTTGGCCATAGCATTGACACTTTTATAGTATCCAATCTATGCAAATAATGCAAAGTTCTGGTTATTACAAAAACACTCACACTTTCAGAAGAGTGATACATAGCAAAGCAATTCGTCAGCAAGGGTATCAACTACCTGTATCCGTTGAGCGATCGTCCTCAGATCTATTGGCTCCTTTATAACGGCATAGTAGTCGGGGTAATGCTAGGAAAGACAAATAAGCCTGTAAGTGTCAAGAATGTGTAACAATTTCAGAGGCAGAATTTAAAGTCCAAAGACTCTTCACGGACTTACCACTTTGGAAGGCAATTTCTGGAACAGTTCACTGACCAGACGCCCTGAGGAATCAGCATGTGCCACCATGGCCTCCAAGAGTTGCTCCAACACCTCTTTCAAACTACCACTTGAAGTCTATAAGATAAATATGTTAAAGTTAGTTCTCCTGCAGCATGATGGTCCATGTTAGTTATTACAACAAACATATATTTCCAATTTAAAAATCTACAACATTTGAAAATGTATTCAATAAAAAGACTGACTAAAAAGTCAGAGTCATTCAAGCAGACAACACAACTCAACAATACATCCAATGAGGAGAAGACCTCACCTCATCTTCTGTTGACATTCCTGGATTATCCATCATATCATCACCATCTTCATCGTCCTCATCTCCGTCCCCAGGTTGCACAAACTCAGTCCTTGTTTGCAAATAAACCTCCCACAGTTTGCATGCAGCTTGATACTCTTCACTGTCATTCTGGATTGTTGAACACGAACAGGAATTTAGTGTTATTGTGGGAATAAGGAGACCATGAAAAAATGTTACTTAACAGAATTACTGTCCCATTATACTAAATTACAGTGACAGAAAGACTGTAGCAGCACTTTTCCTTCTCCCTACCTTGTAGAACGATTTGGCATTGTTGAACATGAGCTGGAAGTCTGCAGTAAGCTGCTCCACATCAGTATAATCTTCTGACTTCAGTTTATACTGAATTTTTGTCATATCAATGGGCTGGGACACCACTTCATAATAATCAGGCAGGTTCCTGAAAAAAAAACAAGAGGGATCAGACACCACTATAATCTCCTTACTCCTGAATGAGCCACCCAGAAAGACCCACCAACAGGCAGACTGTCTCACCACAACACAGTTTATGATGGTTGGTGTCTGTGTTAACTGCAACAAGTCGACACACATCATTTACAGCTCTGCAGATTTTAAGCTTTTTCTAATGCCTTTGTTATCCTGTTTACATCTCCATTTATACATATTTCTTACTACAGTTACACTTAACCACTTTTACACATCTGCCTCAGTGGTATTATATTTGTAGTTGTTTTACTTTAATACTATATTTTATTGTATATACTATTTTATATTCTATTGTATCTTAAACATTTAGTAACTTTTATTTGTACATATTTTTTACCATTGTTAGATGGAGTCTGTGTCTGAAGATTTTCATTGCCAACTACTGCTCCATGTGACTGTGTGCACATGAAATTAAATCTTGAATCTTGAACCTACCTTCTCTTTGGCACCCGAAGGAAAGTTTCACAAAGTTGCCTCCCCTGCTCATCCTTGTAGTCCCTGACAGCGTTGAACAGCTCATGGCATACAGCAATCTGGAGGGAAGAAATCATCAACACTGTCAATACCTGTTAATAACGCTCAAATTCTACTGTAAATAAATAATGTGTATTTACGGTATCCACAGGAGGAACATTGGAGATCCTTCTTCTTTTCCTGCCGCTCCCAGGAGTGGAGGAGGTCTCATCCAGGTCACCTCCTCCACTCACACTGCTGGATGGTGAAGTGGCTCTTCTCCTCTTGGAGGACGACATCGTTGGTTACTTTAACAACAGGCTAGCCCGCTAGCTGTAGAAACAAAAACAAATTAGGTTAAACTAGCCGGTGGATTTTGACTCCATAAACGTGGATTTAAGTTGATTTAATAAAGGGAGTTCATCGCGCCATTCACAACGAGGATAAAACCTGAACAGGAGCAAAGTGAGCCGGTTAGCTTTAGCATGAATGTATGAAACAAAGCAAACAGACGAGCGGCTGTTAGCATGTTAGCCTGGCTGAGTTACCGCTTTCCAAAACAACACAGTCGAGCGAAATATCCTAACGTTACCAAAAGACGGATACACGCTGGGATAAATAAAACAAAAAAACCTTTCGAATATTAATCTTACCCAAAACTCAGCAAAGTATGCCGTAGTTCCCTGAGCAAATGAATGTGTAGCGGCTAGCTGATTAGCTAGTGTTGTTTGAAAACTCCTGCCCGGAAGTTGAGGTTGTATTGTGTTTGTGTGTAGAAAAGGAAAGCGCACCCAGAGACAACGCCGCCCCCTACAGGATAGGGGTGGTACTGCACCCAACAGTGTACACCACTCATGAAGAACGAACAAGTGGAAATAAATCTTATTATGTATATTAGAGGGCCTAAAAGATTGTTTCTGCTTTTAAAGACAGTAGTGAAAGTTTGTTGACACATAATTTACAAGTTGTCTTTCAAACAACAATGACCATATTAGCCATTATTTATATAACGGTTCCGAAAATATGTTTAAGAAAATCTTGACATCTTTCAAGCTTTACACAGGGATGTTTATTCTTGTTGTTCACAGCCTATACTCTTCATCTAGAGACGTTTGCAAGTGCAAGCTGAGAAAAGAAAGTCTGATTTGTGGTTAATGATGAGGCACAGAATGAAACCATAGACCTTTCTTTATATGCAGTCTATGAATCATACAAACCAACATGTAGCACTTCTTATCAGTATTTAATAAAACCTTGATTATATGTTTTCATAGACTCACTAGCTCAAACATTTCTAGTTTATTTTTTGCCTGACAAGTTTACTTTTAAATGCTTTACAACAACAGTATAACATAAAACTGATGAGAGACCTATCTTTATATCTTTATGTGATAAATATAAAGTTCAAAAGAGAGAGAAGTTTCAGTTTCTGAAAAATAAGATTTTAACGTTAGAGTTTTATGTACGTACGTGTAAGTGACAGCGAAAACACGGGGAGTCAAAATGTTGAGTACTTGTAAACCACAGAGCAGTCTCAAATGGGGTCAGGGCTCAGACATGGCACCTCATTGTTTGATGATGACATTTTTATTTCTGTAAAGTGGAACAAGTCAAAGGTTGCACCGTGGTCCAAAAACAGCTGCGTTACCTGTGTAGTAGAGTATCTGTGCATGCTTAAACACATTTAGTTAGAACACATTTGTGCTGATAGTGCCTATTACACATTCTAAATCTCACATTTCACCTTCAAGTTGAGCTGAGTGTCATCTCAGTCAAAGCCTTCACTGTCTTTGGTTATCTGCAAAAAAAAACAGGTAAACAATGTTCAGCAATGAAGCTGAGTTTGCCAAAATGTTACATATTTAAGACTCCAAAAGCTTTCTGTTCAAGTAACTTAATTTGTCATTAGCACAGGCAAAGTACAAGCATACTGGAAAACTGTATGATTCTTTCATTTAAAGAAAAAAAAAAGACAAAAAGCGAGACAGAGATATTATCAAAGCAGAAATTTGTTTGGGTGTCTTGGTGCATGTCTACATTCACGCACTGTGTGCATTCAGATACGTTGGAGTGTCGATAAATCTGCAGATACTATCTGTACGTTTATTGTAATTCTATTGTTGGTGGGAGACGGCTTTAGAGAATGGTGTTATTGCTTGATTTGTGGATGAGGTAACAGAAATGATCAGGAGATGTATTTACAGCATGATGTGACGCAGTCCCGTAACATGTGGCATGTTAACTGTTATCCATCCACCCGAGAATAATCCTGCAAAAACGTAAAAACTCAAAGATTCCCATTTAAACAAGATACATGGTTCTTCATCAGTACGTACTTTCTGTTAACACTTTTGGACAATAATATCTGTTGTGAGGAGGAAGTGGGCACAATAACAGGAACACCTCCTTACAATGTGTTGCAACGTAAATAGCGCTGCAGTGAAACCATCCTTAGAGCTGTTAAACTTGTGTTAAAACTGTGGGAGAGACTGTGAACACACTGTTTTTTGGTATTTTTAGTCGAGTGTTGTTGTATTTTGTTTGTCCATAAAGTAATACATCATCAGGCTGCCCCACCTCACACACACCTCTGTTGCTGGGCCCTGACCTGTGACACCTGCAGTCCAGGTGGACTTTGGTGAAAGTCCCCAGAGTGTGACAGTGTGGATGCTGTGAGAGGGTGAAGCAGGGCGTTGCCCCCCCTCCCCAAGATTAGTGTGAGGCTTTAATTCCCAGCAAGCGCACATTAGGCCCTCTTGGTTAAAACGCACGGATCCTCCTTCATCCTGCGGCACATCCACAGCCTAAACCTAAGCCTAAGACTTTCCCCTCACACAGGCCGCCTTTTTTTTGTGCGCCTCGTCGCTGCTGTGCGATGAATTATTCACAGTGACACGTTAGAAAAGCCTCTGAAACGTGTCTGAACGCACTCTGAACACACGGCGGGGGCGCGCCATGGAGCCGCGAGAGGCGCGCAGCAAATGACGAGACAGAAAGAAACAGAAAGAAAAAAAAAAAAAAAGAAAAACGTCCACAGCATAACAGACGGTGGTATCATGAGGTGAATCGCGGATCTCGCCGTTGAGGGAACACTGAGTGATTTTGTGCTGCGCTGCGTCCACAGACGTCTGGTTTTCTTGACGTCAGGAGAAGTCTGAGCGGACCCGGCGCTGCGCACAAGCACAGCAACCACATCGCTCCCAGAGGGAAGGAGAGCACATCACAGCCACAGATCGCCATTTAGGTATGTGTTTATTCTTGTCTTTTTTTTTTTCTTACAGTCATGCATCCGCTTAAACGCACCTTTCAGTCTTGTAGTGTGTGTTTGGGTTTTTTTTTCCATCCATTTCGGCAGTGAAACTTGCAGAGCGCGCCTCCGTGTCGCATGTCTGCAGCCTCCAGATTTAACCCGAAGATGCTGCCTTCCTTTGACTGCCGTACCCTTGAGCGCTGCAGCACGGCTCGCACACCCACAACCGCCTTTATTTTTTATATTTTTTTCCTCCTCCCGCAGCCTCCTCGATCACCTCCATCAGAAAATAAAATAAAAACTCATTTAATCATTTTTGGCACATTGCACATCGCAAAAGACCCCCCAACACACACACACACACACACACACACACACACACTTTAAATCATCTCCATTCAGCCTCTTGCCATTCACGCCCTGCAGCCTTTAACGCGGAGCAGGTTACCAAATGTCTCTCAGAGCAACACACTTTCCATTTAAGAAGACCAGTTTGCATTTGCATTCTGTTTTTTTCCCCCCATTTTTTTCCACCCTTCCTATACAGCAACATTATTGTTTAAAGCTTCAGATGTTAAATATAGCACACCCCCCTCCCTCCCAGCTGGTATCTGCCTCTACTGACCATGCGTTTTGTTTTTCGAGGCGGTGCACGGCCCCCCTCTCCTCGCGACTGTCTCTGCTGCACTGTTTGTCCTACTTTCAAGCTGTTATTTGTTGCTATTTATTGTTGCCTGGCCGGTTGTCAGCGAAGGAGACTGTGCTTGTGGGTTGTGGCTTTTGTTTTGTTGGCGGTGGTCACATCTTCTTAACAGTGCGTAAGTTGATTTTTGTCTTTTTGGTCCGTTTGTCCGTTTGGTGTTAATGCCTTCTTATTATTTGCGTCTGTAAAAGTTTGCACTCTGATTCTGTTCAAGGAGAATAGCACAAGAGCAAAGACTGAAACAAATGAAGGGACTGCAGTACACAGGCCAGGCAATTGTTTTTTTTACCTTTGGACTTTGTTCAGCTTATTAATCAGGCGCCACTCGGATGAGAAGAAATAACTTGTCTTCTTGTCATCCAGTCCAATCAGACTTTGCATTGCAATGATTTATTTAATGGCTTGAGGTTTTATGCAGCAATCAGTCAGCCAAACTGTAATGGACGTATACAACTGATGCAGCCCACTGTCTAAATACTCTTAATTAAACACATTAAATAGTGCAATGCTGCCCTCCGATTGCTGAGTAATATTTAAAGTCCTATTTATTATCTCCCCACTGTGTGCTGGAGTGATGGCTTTAATAGAGACAGTGTCAGAAAATGGATGAAAGCTCATTATAACATGATACAAAACCATGCTGCCTTTGAGGGACCTTCTGTCTTACAAACTTACTTTGATTAAAAGTCACTTCTCCAATCTACATGTGGAGTTTTGCTTCAATTTAACACCATCCTCCAAAGATTGATTTAGACTTGATTATGCGAAACCTAATTGTGCATATGCTCTGAGTCTATTCACAGCTTTTTTTTTTAATTCTGTTCTTTTCACCCCACAGCTGTAGTGTGGCGAATCCAGTCAGCATTGTAGGATGCCTCTTGGAGAGGATGGAAATGGGTGGAAAAAGAAGACATCGGACATCAAAGAGCATTATGACTTCAAAGAAGTCCTGGGAACGTAAGTTGCGCTGATAATTTAGTGCTTGCTGTCAGGGGATTACCAGAGGGGCAAAATATAATGAAGCTGCCATGTGTGGTCATTGTAATTGATTAGAGTGCATCCACAATTTACGGAGAGTTAGTGAAAGCAAGGGGTCAAAAGGAGCCAAATACTCATTCCCTCTCCTCCCATCTGTCCATGCTGTCAGGGCTGAGTAGTCTGGACCGGAGTCTCTTGAGCAACTTGACTGACATTTTGGACACGTCTGTCACTTCTGCCTGTTTTGACTCAGACTTGTGTTGTTCTTGGCCGCTGGTGGTTGCTGACTCAACTGTTTCCCACTTCAGCCTCAAAGTATTCAAAAATGCACTTTTCACCCAGTGGCTAGTCTGACTTCCCCCTCAGCCATACAGAAACATTTTGAAATGGTATTGATGGGTCAAAGTCATTGCAAAGCAAACAGTTTCTAAAAACAAAAGAATTCAGTTCTTAAATGAATCTCATTTTGGAAACAGATTACAATTCAGCTTTCATTACAGTCGCGACTGTTGCTGACCACACATTTCTAAAGCTAAAACGTGTTTTATTTGTACATTTAGCTATGCGTGTGCAGGCATGTGTGCTTTGCTGCACGAGTGTCCTTGTAGCCAAACATAATTGTCAGTTCAGTCATTCTTCCTGTCCTGGGCATGATGTCAGTATTTGTGAGCACGAGTGATTGTATTGCAACTTGAACGCTTATTTATGTCATTAAAACAATATGACAGCTCATGCCAGATCCACACTGGGGACTTTCAGCCATTCAACACACATGATATGTGTTGTATGGCACCAATCACTAATGCAAGCCGATCCTGCCAGTTCAGCATAGATACTGTATATTAATGTGCATAATGTGAAATAGCCATCACTGATATCACAGAGGTGATGATATTTCAACAGTCTGGCCTTCATGTCAGCACTGACGTGGTTGTCTTTATTGTGAGGAGAGTGAAATGAGTCCTGAATAGATGCAAGGCTGTTAAAACATTTCTCTTTGTGTAGAAGCAGTGAAAGCCCATGTCTCATCCTGACACTGTGCCTGAAACTAAATCTAGTGTTTCTTTCTTATTGCCCACGAGTACTACATATACAAGTTACTATACAAAACCAATGAAACCTGTCATTTTTTAATAGAGCCCGTCTCTGTGTCAGAATTAGCTGCGCCTTCCTCCGCTCATACAATGATTGACTGGATGGGTGTGACAGAGTTATGTAGTCCTCTTCATTTACAGTAATCAAGAGCACACATATTCTCAAGGCAAAAGGAATTATTACAAACCTGGGATCACAACCCATTCCTGCAGCGACCACCTGATATTTACGTGAAAAGCTTCTAAAAGCTCAAGTATACCTCTCTATATGATGAGGTCCAGGGGCAACCTGTATGTTCTGTGGCCCTTGCATTGACCCTCACTACATTTAATATCGCTACATAGTCTGGAATCCAAAACAGATTATATTTACGTTGACATGCTGATTTAATACACTTTCATTTAGGAGTAAACTGCAAAATTAATCTTCAGCCGGCAGGGTAAAGGTTGCCTCGCAGTCAGTAATGGCGAGGGCCGGACTCACACAGACCTGTGACTGCACTCTCCAGGGGGACAGGATTGAGCCCAGATGGTCAGGGCCGCACCTCTCCGCCCCCCCAAAACTAAGTACAAGTGACCCTGCGCACGTCCACCTGTGATGACACGAGTGTGCCATATGGAGTGTGGTTGTTTTCTTTCTTCTTGGAATCACACCTGCTTCCCCGGAGAGGCTGCACAGAATCAGATTTTAATGACTGCGTAACTCTGGTTCGCGTCCAAAAAAGTGAAACCGCAGTGGGAAGATGATGAGGCTGTCTGGTAATGTCGAGTGCTGTAGGAGGACATCAAGTAAGACTCAATAGGTGTGTGTCTCTAGAGCTGCGCACGCTGTATGAAATGCACTTTGACTAGCAGGTTGTGTATTTGAGAATTCACGACTGCTGCTAAACACTGATAACTTCTGCTATGATTCCACTAAGACTCTCAGGAACTTAAAACGGTAATTTGAAGTGCAATATTAAGGGTTACGTAACAAAGATTGAAAGGGTGAATTGCCAGGATTGTATGTTCCCATATTTTCAGGAGAAAAACATGGGGAGGAAAAAAGCTGTAGTAATATTCTTCCCTTCCTGTCACTATAGCCGGACCTGGCAGAGGGCAGAATTAATGTGTTGACGGAAAGCTCCTTATGCTCGGAGAGAAGATTACAGAGGAGCTTTATCCAGGAATTCAGTGCGTGAAGTTAATTGATTTATGTAGAAATATTATATTCAGATCCAGCTAATCCTCACAGTTTTACCTCTGCTAGGAGTCCACTTCAGGACAAGCTATCCTCCAGGTAGGGTTAGCAGATGAAAAAATTCCCTCCCACTCTGCAGCTATAATGTCTCTCAGCCTTGTGTCGCACACATTTTGTCACTTTTTAAAATTTTATTATTCCCATTAACTCTTTCCTCCTGTAACAATGGCATTACCAAATGTATGGAATAAAAGAGACAGGTAAAGTGTATATATAACTCTATATACTCTAACTATGTAATTATACATGTGAGACTTTTTGGCCTTTTTAGAGTTGTGGTGCTGATTCTCAGTCTTCAGAGTAAATATAGAGACATAGACATCTCTCTTTTTTGTCAAATAAACATGTAACACGTGATTGGATTCAGACCCACTCACAGTTTCTCCTAACTATGATCTGGGGGCTGTCCTCACCCAGAGAGTTTTTGTTAAAGGCTGTAGATGGGGGGGGGGAGAGAGTAGAGCAGCTCACCCATCACTGTAGTTGTTATAGGTTATTGTTGAAGACAGTGTAATTACAAGTGTGAGCAGCTCTGTTTTTCATGGACATTGACATCATGGGTGTCTTTTCCTCTCACAGCTTGATTAAATGTCCCATAAATGACTTAGAGATTGTAACCTCTGACCATGGTTTGATGTGTTTATGTGTGAAATACAATTAAAACACAATTCTGTGAGATTTGCAAGGATAGGATTAGTATATTGATGCATGGACATTAGATCAGTTTACGAGTCCTTTGGACAGATCTCTCCGCAAGCTGGCAGCTTATCTGACAGAAATGAAGAGCACGGGGCCTGTTAACAAAATAATTTCAGACCACAACACAGCAGTAAAAACAGCTCTAAACATCCACAGCAAAGTGCTTCTTAAGTGTCCTGCTGACGCTCAATTCTCCTTTTAGACCTCTCCATCATAGAGCTGTTCCCCAAACAAAGTACTTACACGATACCTGATACAAACATGCAGAGAGCTGCAGAATTTGGTGTTGATTCTCAGCAGGAGCAGCACTGCTTTCATAATACGCCATTGGATTCTATATTAAAATGCATATTGTTTAGTTTGATATCAGGAGGGACCTGATTGAAAATTCAAAGACAGATATGATAGATAGGCTAATTGAATGTAGATTAATTGTACAGAATTGTAATTGAATGAACTTTTAATAATGCATTAGATATAACATGTAAGATATGGGGCAGGCAGGTTTTATGAACTACTTGTGAAGTCCAGATGGATAATGTACAGGAGCATAAACACTGTGACCATGCAGTACTGAACACTGTTGGAAAGCACTTGTGCTGGTCGGTTTGTTTATAGAGAAGAGCAGGGGAGTTAAGAGATTTGACCTACACATTACTTTAGTAGAGTAGATGGAAAACATACAGTTGTACATTTGTGAGTGAATGGTCCAGTCCCGAGCTCTGCTGATGTGAGTGTGTGAAGTTATTTTTCATAATGACGCCAACGTAAGAATGAATCTGGAGATTGTTTGCAATGGGACTGAACTGTATGTCTGCACATATCCACTCTTCTCTCTTTGCCTTTCACACACACACAAACACACACAGAGACACCCATATACCTACAAGCACACACACAAAATGGATTAAGCTAAAAGAAGGAAGCTTTTTTGGGACTCTGATGCTTCAGAGTCCCAAAAAAGCTTCAAGTTGGGCAAACTTGAGGTGAGCGCTTGCATCAGGTGAGATCAATACGCTGATGGATGCTCGAAGCTGTCTGCAACTCTGCCTGATTGATAGTGCATCTTTAAAACAAAAACAACAAAAAACAATGTTATAAATAATATTTGGCATTGCAGCAATACCCATTATTTAATTATATCACACCCTTGATAGTGTAGTTAGTTATTGTGCCACATGTCCAGGGCAGGTTGCACCAGCTGCTCAGACTAAGCCTGGTTATAACATGAGTGTTTACTAAGTGGAAATTTACACGCAACTCAATTAAATCAGATTGCACCACACAAACAGTCTTTTTTAATAAAGATTAGATGTTACTAAATATTTACAACCAGTAAGGCCAGGTGAGACTGAGCCGACTGACCAAACATTAGCTTGATAACATGTGACAATATTACAGATAATATGGGATGTGTTTAACAGGTCTGACTCTTAAATAAAATGCTGTTTAATAAAAATATAGCCTGAGAAGATTTTAAATGATATTTTACAAAAATAACAAAGTAACCCTCAAATGGTAAAATGTTACGCTCATAACGTTTAGACAACCTTAGCTAGGTTAGCATAACGTTTATCAGATATTTGCTAAGTCTTTCGAAACTGCATAACTCAGAAACACATATTTCTTCATTTACGCATGTATAGTTAAAAAAGTAATGCCGACATTAAGAACCTACATTTAATTTAATTTGAATTTTATTTAATTTATCATTCACCATCCAGCAGCTTGTGATGCTACAGTGACTTTCTGTTCAGATAGTTGATTGCTTTTGCTTGGACGCCACTATTAACTATTGATATTACTCGATCACATCACTATTACAATTACAACTGCATAACTATTACACATTACATGAACAAGTCTACATTTTATAAGACGTTTCTAATAATTTAGTGGTGCAACTTTAATTTATTAAGATCGCTAGCTAAAAGCTACTAAGCAGTTCACTTACAACCTTAGCGGGTCTACTAAAAAACATTGCTCACAGGTCTCTAGAGTTTGCCTGCACCGTACTGGGCAGCTGTCCTTTTATGTAGTTTATTAATGGCCCATCGTGTTAAAATTAATGATGATAAATTGTCAGCTGAAGCCTCGAAGAGATGGAGGCCGGCAGTAAGAGCACGCTCACCGACGTGAAAGCACCGCAAGACAGTGACAGCAATATGAGAACGTGTGAATCAATATTTTCCCATATGGACAGCTGGGATTACAGTGTCTTTAGTAACTTGTAGCAACTTGTGTGTGTGTGTGTGTGAGAGAGAGAGAGAGAGAGACCCAGGCTGTGATGTTCATGTTGTGCTGATGGCTTTGGGGCAGACACCCTGATAGTCTGTTACAGATGTATGATTACCAGGCATAAGACTTTTTATGTCATGTCTATCTATCTATCTATCTATCTATCTATCTATCTATCTATCTATCTATCTATCTATCTATCTATCTATCTATCTATCTATCTATCTATCTATCTATCTATCTATCTATCTATCTATCTATCTATCTATCTATCTATCTATCTATCTATCTATCTATCTATCTATCTATGGCGGTTTAGTTTTATGTTGTTCTTTGACACAAAAATAGCCAAGCGTCAGCTGCGAGTCTTGAACCAGTGACTCATACGAAACTTATTTATTTCCATTTGTTCACAGCGAGTTCATGTGCGTGCCAGAATTTCTTATTGGCATGAAATAGATAAAATGATGTGTCAAGATTTCAGCGGCATGTTGCTTACTGCTGCTCCGAATAAGCTGTGTATTTCAAAGAAGCAAACTGAAGAAACTGTGGTCTAGAAGGCTGGACAATATAAAGCTTCACTCCGTCTCATTTTACTCCTGTCTCGTGCTAAAGACTTATACATTAGCTGACTAAATCTCATCAGTCCTGAATAACAGCTACAGTAGCTTCCTCTCCTTCCTCTGTTCTTCTTCTCAAACCCCCTGAGAAGCCACCCCTACTATGTCTCCAAGTAGAAATTAGCAACTGGATGGTTAATTACAACATGTCTCACAGCAACAGTAGAAAAGTGTGCGCGCAAGCATTTTTTTTCTTTTGAGTAGCTGAAACATGGATCACACAGTTTATAAGAAATAACATTTAAGTCAAAATTTGTATTGAGGTATTTACTGCAAGACAGGCATATACATTGTAAATTACATCTTTTAGTCTGATAATGTTTTTAGATAGGAAGAAGATTTCATGAATCGTGTCAAACTCATGTAGAAGTGGTGAGAATGACAGCTTCTGGTACTGTTGTTACCATTGTTATTTCGTTGTGTGGGTAGGGTTCTTGTTAGCTGGAGGATAACCTTGCTCTCATGGCACCACACTCACACACACCTTGTGCGATTTCTGGTCACATGTTGATTCATTTCGAAAGCTAACTTGCCAGGGCTAAAGCGATTATTCGATTAATTGAATAGTCGATCGCCAACATGAATAGACAGTTATTCTGAGAATCGAATAATCATTTCCCAACTCAGTTTAAAGCAAACACACAAAAACATTTTGTGGTTGTAGCGTCTTGAATGTGAGAATTTACTGCTTTTATCATTGTAAACTGAAACTTGGGTTCTGGGAATCTGTGACAGACATTTTCCTTTATTTTCAGACACTTAAGACTGAATTATAAATTGCCTAATCAAGTAGTTGTCATTAATGCAGCCATTTAACCAGAAAAGCTTCTTCTCCATGCATGGCCAGTAACATTAACATTGTTTGTCAGTAGTAAAAATGTGTCCCTGTTTCACACCATAAATTCACATTTCAGTCATCACCTTAAAGGTCCTACCCGTCTGCCTCCCTGTCTCGGTCCATGGACGCTTCTATTTTAAACCGCCAATAAGACTAAATAGATTATTACCCATAATAGAAGTTAAACACTCTTGACCCTCTGAGGAAACCCCGGCTGTAAATGCTGCAGACTTAAACACATTAAAATGCTTTTATGGGTCGATGAGAATTTGAGCTTTATGCAATTTCGAGATTATTTTAAGGACTTTTGAAAAAATGAAACCGGAGATGTGGGTGTGAGAATCGTCTCCCCGCGTGTGCATCAGCTTCACTATGCAAACGTTTCTGCTGCGCTGGTTCATTGAGCACAAGATGGCCACGGTAGAAAAACATCTCGAGGATTACCACAGATCCACACTGAGCATTTATTGTGGCATGATGATAGGGGAGGTAAAAAAATCCACATTGGGAGGAGTTGTGCTGAGACGCATTCAGGTTGCACAGTAACTCTTCTTCTGCAATTAACCGTTAATAACCATTAAAAGCAGAATAAACAGAAAGTGAAAGATGTTTGCCTTCTTATCACATGGTTGCTGCTGGCAACAGCACCGTGCAGTCTGCATCCTTTTATTTAGGGTCGCAGACTTAAGTGAAGTTGAGACTGAGAACCCTTAACATGCGCTGCAGCATGATGGATGGAAAAAAGGAGGGAGTATTTGCCAAAACACGAACATTGAACTTCCATCATGTATCGCATGACAGTGCTGTTTCACACACATGTGAAACCACAAGGATCCTTGTGGTTTGCTGACAGTGTTCGTGCGTTCAGGCCTCCTCCTGAGCTCCCTCCCACGCCCCTGTGGGGAGACTGTGTAAATACATTCCCTCTTGCTATCACCATAATCCATAATGCAGTCTAGTCTCCCTCAGAAACAGCCACACTACATTTACTCTATCTATTATTGAATGGATTAAAAATAGTTTCTTTCTTTTTTTTTTTTTTCAAAAGCAACTGATATTACTATAAATGTCGGTATGTGACTGTGCCTCACCTAACCTCCTGAGCCTTTTCTCAGTCCCCAAAACCTCTCGGTAATGTCACCATTTTGAATTATTCATCTATGCACCACTCACACACGCATGCAAACACACAGACTCGCACACACACAGATAGCTGAATGGAGGGTGTTTTGACATCTTTTTTTTAAAAAGCTCAAGTGTTGTGGTTAGTTGAGAGACAGTTTTTTTAGGTAGCAACTAAAATATCTAATAAGCTAGATTTTATTTAGTGTGGGAGGACCAAAAAGGCACTGCATTGACACTGCATTGACACTGCATTTGCGTTGAAAAGATATTAAGAAGAATTTTAAAAAATGATTTGAATGAAAAGTAAGAGAACAATTCCTCTGAATATTCTGCCTCTTTTGTTTCAGTCCATTGTTGCCTGTAGCCTAAGAAGAATGAATCCCACTTTAGCTTTCCAATCTTGTCCATTTCACCTCACACTCCCACGCATTTTTCATTCTTTCTCTAATGTGTGTATGTGCGCGAATGTGTGTGTGTGTGTGTTTCCACTGCCTCTGTTTTAGGGGAGCTTTCTCTGAGGTGGTTCTAGCAGAGGAGAAGAGGACCCAGAGGCTGGTGGCCATCAAGTGCATCCCCAAGAAAGCGTTGGAGGGCAAAGAGAACAACATCGAAAATGAGATCGCAGTACTACACAGGTGAGGCCGCCAGGAGGAATTAGTCAGCACGGCCTCTTACAACAATGCATGCACAGATGCAGAATATACAGTATGCAAGGGGTCAATTGAACGGGTGACTAAATGCATGGTGTCAGTAGAAACAGTGGGATTGTGCACCGGAAATGTCAGGAGTAAAGAAGATAGACCTATTTTTAGTGTCCCTGTTGCCAGGGCAACAGCACACAGAGGCGGAGATGGTGTGGAGTTCCCCGCAGCAGTGTATTGAAGAAAGAGAAAGAGACATAGAGGGTGGAGAAGTGGTGAGGGTGGGGGGGTGGGGTACGATAGAAGAAGGAGAGAGGTACGGAAGAATGGGAGGGGTGGAGTTTGGCCAAATACTTGAAGTCACCATTAAATTAATGAGAGAGTTACGAGAGCGGCAGACAAGGAGAAAGTTAAAAAATGAAATGAAAAACGCACACAGAGGGATTTCTCCATTTCTACTGGAAGTCACATTAGTTCCTCTCAGCTGCTGATGTGTGATAGCGATGGTGCGTTCATATGCTCTCGACTTGACTCGAGAGCCAAGAGAGATGCTCGACGATCTGTTGGCTGGATCATAACAATAAACAATCCACTAATATTTTTTTGTGCATGAGAATGGCGTTTGTTATAGTCACTCTGTCGAGCCCCCTATAGCTATAATCTCCAAAGCTGTTCTCTGTTAATGGTTTCAGCCGCAGACATGGTCTTTGTCTTAGCAGGCCGTAGTCACTGTATCTGTAGATATTCTAGGTTTGATCTGAGAGGCTTTTTTTTTCTGTTTGTTTTTTAGGAGAACAGGGCAAACTCATAGGTTTGATCCCAATTTACTGTAGGGCTTTCCACGGAAGAGAGTAAACAGGCCACTCTAAATTTGAATTATGCAGCAAGAATGCCATCTGGTGACCGATCGACAGTAAGCATTAGAGAAATGTGGCTCGATTAAAAATGAAACATGTTCTGTCTTCCTCAGAATCAAGCACCCCAACATCGTTTCGCTGGAGGACATCTTTGAAAGTACATCCCATCTATATCTTGTCATGCAGCTGTGAGTTCATCTTCCTCTTTATCTTGAACAGAGGCCATTTATATGATGCATGAAGTGTCCATTTGGAAGCAGAGCTGAAACAGTGATTGGTTTGCGGATTTACAGAAAATGAATCTACATCAAATTATCAAGCAAAAAAAAAATTACCAAGCATTCTCTGGTTTAGTATGTGCAGCCTTTCTCTGTTTAACGTCACTGTAAATTGAATATCTTTGGGTTCTGGACTGTTTGTCATTTTATTGCATTAACGTTCAGTTAACTTAAATTCCCCCCCTTTGTTCCCCCTCCAAATAGCTTTAAGGATGTAACATCATCATTACACACATCGTATATAGCCTGTATCATTTTAAATATTCAAAGTCAAAACTCATTAAGCTAAATGGCTTGTGTTTCATTTTTTGGGGGTAGGTATATAATATTTGACTGCTTGACTTTGTAATGGAGTTGCTTGTGAAGGGTTTTTACTGAAGGACTAATTGATTAATACGTTTTTTTTTAAAAAAAAAAGGACAGTTACGATAATGAAAACAATCCAGTTTGATACAGCCTGAATTTAGTACAAAATCAGAACTATTTAGCTGTTTTCCTCTATTTTCACCCTGCAGGGTGTCTGGAGGTGAGCTGTTTGACAGGATTGTGGAGAAAGGTTTCTACACGGAGAGAGATGCCAGCCAACTCATCCATCAGATCCTGGATGCAGTCAAATACCTTCACGACATGGGGATCGTCCACAGAGACTTGAAGGTATCACTGCCCAGGAGAGGCGGAAATGTAACAGCTCAGTCTGGTTTGTAGTTGTCCCCCTTTTCCTCCCATTTCCAGCCTTCCCTTCTGATCGTCCCTCTTGTCTTTGCAGCCAGAGAATTTGCTGTATTACAGCATGGACGAAGACTCAAAAATTATGATCAGTGACTTTGGACTGTCAAAGATCGAGGGAGCCGGCAGTGTCATGTCCACAGCCTGTGGTACTCCTGGATATGTGGGTAAGGCATTTGTTTCTCTGGTTAGCCAGACTCTCCTCACCTCCCCCCTCTCTTTCATGTGAGATCAGCACTTGCCGTTTCAGCTGATATCGCCCTCTTTATTCATTGCGTTGTGAGAGACTCTTTCATCCACTACAGAGTCACTCGCAAGCATTTGAGAAGTGCTCTCGACCTGTTTAAAGCGACCTACCAGATCACATGATATTACTGAAATGTCAAGATTACTTGAATCCACCCTCGCTGCTGCTCTGAGTCGCATATTTTCCGCTTTTGACGAGTGTGTGCTGTGTGTGTTTCCCAGCTCCCGAGGTGCTCGCTCAGAAGCCGTACAGCAAAGCAGTGGACTGCTGGTCTATAGGAGTTATTTCTTACATCCTGTAAGTTCGAGCTCACCCATTGATGAGAAGAGTGCAAAGTGATCTTTTTCTAGCACTCTGATCTCATCTAATATCACTCCCTCAGGTTGTGTGGGTATCCTCCGTTTTATGATGAAAATGATGCCAAGCTATTTGAGCAGATTCTGAAAGCAGAGTATGAATTTGACTCTCCATACTGGGATGACATCTCAGATTCAGGTACTACCACTTTCTAAAAATATCTGCAGCAGATCCAACAACAGAGTGGAACTACTACAGCATGGACTTCATTTTTGTTCGCAGCCAAAGACTTCATCTGTCACCTGATGGAGAAAGACCCTTTGAAGAGATACACGTGTGAGCAGGCCCTCCAGCATCCATGGTAAGATATTCTTATCAAACAAAAGTGCCAGATATTATCTGGTTTTGTGTGAGTATATGCAGTTTTTTTATACGTTATATTGTTGTACATCGATAATCTTTGGGATTTGGGAAGCAGTGAGCTATATAAACACGCCATCCTGTGTTCTTCAGAATTATAATGTGCAAATTTCACTGTTTTCTGAAACGTTATAGACTTAATTGAAAAAGTAACTCACTGAAGGTCATATAATAATTAGTTTCATTATCTGCTAATCTGTTGGTTATTTTCTCAATTAAACAATTTATCTCTTTGTATATAAAAATGTCAGAAACTATTGTAAAATGTACATTTTTAATTTCCCAGAGCCGACAGCGACACATTTGAAAATCTTTGTTTTATTTGACCAACAATGCAAAACTCCAAGACGCTCAGTTACCTGTCATGTTCTGTCAAGTGCCAGCTAATGTTTGACATTTCTGCTTGAATAATCACTTGAACAGTGAATCAGTTATCAAACTAGCTGCTGATTAATTTTATTTCAAGCTACTAATAAGCAAATAATAAGACGAGGAAGCCCCAGTCTTGTAAATTACCTAATCCTTGTTGACTTTGCAGGATCTGTGGAGACACGGCTCTGGACAAAAATATCCATGAATCTGTCAGCGCCCAAATCAAGAAGAACTTTGCCAAAAGTAAATGGAAGGTCAGTGCCTGGACTGAATCATGGAGCAGCCTGCTGAAAGAGCAGTATTAAGATTGGCAGGAGTTGGAGCACATTTTGTATGCCTTCGCTGTTTTTCTCCCTCAGTAGCTGTCAGACACTGGAGGTTATTCCTTCCTTCCTCTCTCTCTCTCTCTCTCTCTCTCTCTCTCTCTCTCTCTCTCTCTCTCTCTCTCTCTCTCTCTCTCTCTCTCCTGTAGCAAGCATTTAATGCCACAGCGGTGGTGCGCCACATGCGGAAGTTGCAGCTGGGCACTAGTCTCGAGGGACCCAGCCAGATCACTCCCACCAGTCCCTGCCATGGAGGACATCTGCTCCCAGAGGAGGAGGAAGAGGAGGAGGAAGATGATTTGGGGAATGGGGAGGAGGAGAGCTGTAAGTTATCAGTTCACAGTCAATAAACAGACGCTCGCTTTCAGTCTGCTTCAAACCAGAGGCTCTCTTCACTAAATAGTTAGTTTTTTAGAGGTGTAAGGCAGTAATAGACATAGAGGATCGGTGGATGTGTGAAAAGAGATAAACTTACGTAGTTACGTTTTTCTACCATTTTTAAAGTTTTCATGTCAACAGCCAAGTTAATTACATCAGGCACTCTTTTGACAACTCCAGCTTGGCACTGAATAAGAGAAATGTGCCTCAATACCAAACAAACTTGAATGCCTCACATCTGCCAGAGTCTGTAGTTCAAAATAATGAAATAGAAATAAAAATATTATTATAGTGCTACTTTGTAAATTCACAGTATTTTCACTCTTGCAGTCAGCTTTGCATCTTTTTCGGCGACTTTAATGCTCGCAAGTAGTAGGAATCTTTCTCATCTGTAACATCTATCTCTATTGGTGTGAACGCAGCATTAGAAGGAGCAGAACTCTGGGTGGAAGACAAAAGTGTAAAAGGCAGAAAAGGAGGAGACTCAGTGAGGGGCAAGCTTTAGCCTCAGACGGTACTCAAAGAGGGGAAAGATGGGAGAGTTGTGTCAGGGTTGAATGGAAGGGGGAGGATGGAGCGGATGAAAGACGGGATGAAAGGATGAACGAGTGCGAAGAAGGATTTGGAGAGGCAGTGAAGTGAGTGGATGATGTAAAAGAGGGGAGTCTAGAGACCTGAGAAAAACAGGGGAGCCAGGTACACTAGAAGCAGGCTTGACAGGCGATGAGAGGTTTAGTAACTTAAACTTAAAGGAAAGTTCTGGTATTTTTCCACGTTGGTTTTATTCTCTTAATTGTATCAGTTCTGATTTTTGGTTGTGCTCACTTTGCATTTGTCATCTTCATTGTAGAGATCCAGGAAACAGGCACCACAGCGTATATCACGGCATGAGACAGAGCCTCACACTCATAAACAAACTGGAGTTTGCAGATGAAAAGGCAGCTGTTTGATTTTCCCAGCTGTTTGCCCCATAAATATATCCCAGTGTTATTTGCAACAATATCTAACTCAGGGGGCTGTTTACCATTGGTCAAGCAAACAATTGCTTCTTTAAAAATTATTTGGAAAGCTTTTTTGAGGACCTCATGCTTGCTGTGATTTATGTAAGATTTTCATGTATTTCTGTAAAGCAGCTGGTGACCCACAATTATGAGAATAACTTGAAAAACACCAGAATTTCCCTTTAACTTTGTTTTTATCACTCTAATCTTCAGTGTCCCACTACGAGGACGGCCGACGTGGAAGCAACGAGGGCAGCGCGGATCGGGACAGCCTGAGGAGCTGCACCTACTGCTGCCGGCCAGCCAGTCGCGTCTGAGCACGGCCTCCCGTTGTCATGGTGACAGTGTATCCCTGGAGCGCCCAGAGCCCGCCCGCCCAGTCTGGCCAGGAATGCAGAGTAGTTATCAGGCAGTGTCCACCAGAGTACATCCACAGCGAGCAGGTCACTGTCACAGTGTGGAGAAACATACTGTAAGGCTTTGTCCCAAAAAAAACAACAACAAAACACATCCTGACTAAAGATACACACGTTTTAACTTTGTCACAGAACAGAATGCATGGCTGCTCCGAGTGGAAAAGAAACGGTCGGTCTGCGTGATTATCCTGAAACAAACCCCCCTAGAAACAAGTAGTAGATCTTTACATCGCGATAGCAGACAGAGGTCATTTGGCAGTGTGTACGTTACAAAGTCGGGGTCTGGTTGTGAGCTTCGGGACGGATCCAAGCCTCTGGCGGTGGCCTAAAGGCAGTCTTCTCTGTTATTTTTGTCCCCACGTGATCTGTCACATCTACCTCTAACCGCAATTACTGTCTGTCTACATCTATCTGGCTCACACACGCACAGACACACACACACACACACACACTCCACATAACTGGCAGCTTTCTCCAAAAATCTGGCCAGACGGGGCACAATGAAAAGAGGAACGCTTTCTAGAGGGAAACTGTACTGAAAGCTACTCCTGCATGTCTTTATACTCTCTACCCATCAATGTGACTCGGTCCAGTCACTGACCAAGTAGCTGTTTAGTTGAATAGAGGCATGTCTTCACTGCCGATGCCACCTGCCCATTTGTTCTGTTCGATCACTCAGTCTTTTTTCTCATATTAAGTGTTCCCGTCCTTTTATGAGTGTTTAATTCTTTTTTTTAAAGCCTTGTTTTGGAAAGCGGAGGGCGATTCTGGGGACTCTATATTCTGGCTCAGACTGGGTTTGCGAGGAGTGGTTCTGACCTGGAGTGTCTGCATGCTTCTGTCGGGGAAAAACATCGAAATGTATGAATATCAAAAGGAGACTTTTATTTTTTTTCCTGTTTTATGGCTGTTCTGTTATCAGAGGCTCAAACTGAGATCCCCTTACGTCTGTGCATCACAGGAATCTGACCTTCTGCCACGGGCTGTTAGGAGGAGGTATTTTGACAGTGCAATTATGGTGAAATCCTTTACGTGTGGGAAGAAAATATCATATTCATGTAACACTCACCCATCTGTTTCTGGCAAGTGACTAAATATCAGTTTGCCATCGGTCCCCCGGTCTTTTGCTGAATAGGAGGGATCTCAGTCTGGGTGCTCCGCCTGCTCTGTGCTGTGCACCTCTAGTGGAAGAAGTTTTGGTCTACTGTTTGCATGACCTGGTTAAATATGTTTACATGAATGATGATCAATTAGTATAAACACACATGATTATTATTACTCTGTTGTATTGAAAAATGATGTAATACTGTAATTTTGAGCTATATAATGTGAAGTGAGTAACACCAGAAGTAATGTTGTTGACAAAGTGCAACACAGCACAGTGGACTTTATCATTTGCATTGACTATGATGGTCAAGTCTCTGCCTGAGTGACATTTCTCCTGTACTATCTTTATTTACAACTCAAATCTTTTTTTCTTTTTTTTCCCAGTCTGTTCTTTTGCCGTTGCTTCTGTAGAATCTCTTAAAGTAATTTATACCCAGGCACAAGCAGAAAAAAATAAACATATCCTTATATTACACAGGTGCCAGTCACAGCACAAAACATGAAAAAAAAAAACATATATATATCTTGGTGCTGGAAACATCACCTGTCTGACATGGGAGCAGCCTTCAGCTCTACATTTGTCCTCTCGAGGAGATGAACTACAGCACTAAAGCCATACAGTGATGTTTTACTGTAGATTCAGATGTGTTGTCATCAGGATATTTAATGTAGACAAGAAAAACGTAACAAAAATTATCCCTGTGACAACTGGCTGAAAAAACACTTAAATCTTGATATTAATCATACCATACCATTATTAATTTAGGGTATGTCATGACATAATACCGCATTATTAGTTAGTGGTAGAGATAGCCAACCAACCCATAAAACGATTTGTTGCCTACATAAAACCCTCAATCTGTCACTGATACTTTCAGGTCCATAGTACAGTAAAACAAGGCAATCACTCTGGATTTACATGACTCTAATTGTGGAAAATATGCAAACTGTATGTGAAGGGCTTCATGTTAACTGTAAGATAGCCAATGTTAATGACTTTGATAACCTGGCTATTATTTGTTTGGTATTGACCTTATGTTGAACCTTACCTGGGATTTGTTCCACTTGGCTGTGTTTTCGTTTTGTTTTATTAAAGAAGCTTATTTTACCCATTAGAAACACATCTAAATGCATAAAGAAACACGTGTATATTATATATATAAATATAAGTATATATTGTATATCCTTTTTTGTAAAAGCTGTTTTGAGCTACAAATGTATGGATGCAATGCATCATGGGTTATTGAACAAGATGTAAGAAAATACAATGAATTTGTACCCACAGAGATATGATTGCAGGAATTGAAATAAAACTTCCTTGTCTATGCATTGTGTGTTCTGTCATTATAAATAACTTTATTTTTAGATGTGGTCTGTAAGTAACAACAGGTTGACGTGAGTCAAACATAAACTGTACCATTTACAAATGACATGCAAAATGCGTAGAGATAATTGCGTGCTTTACTACTTTACTTATCAGGCTTCTTATCCCTTCTGTTGTCAAGATGCAAAACCAGTGATGTCAAAAATACAGTGGAAACAATGAACACATGTAATGCAAACACAATAGTACCACTGTAAGCCACAGCCTCAAGCAATTACTAGGATATGTACAGTGATCATGGCTGTCCCTATACATGAGTCTCTTAAAAGAATATCAAAAGAATACGTCTCCTCAGTTTTATTAGCAAAAACATAGTTTTTCTCTTGCAGGCTTCATCACTGTGAATATTAATTAAGGCCAAACAAAGGAAACAGTAGTTTTTGTTTTTTTCATTTTAGAATTACAATAATTCTCAGTGTTGACATCAGGCACTTTGCTAGACTTCGCATATGAGACCTAATATAACTCTATAAAACAATGACCTGCAGGGAAAACTGAGTACCCAACAAACACACTGTGAAATTGTGCAAAACTCTCTTCATTATATCGACAACATAGAAAGTGTCCATTTTGTTCAGCAATGTTGAGATGGTATTGAGACCTATTACAGACATGTCAGGAAATAGTGACACAAATATTCACATATTGCATTGTTGGGAGGAAATAAAATGAGAAAGGAGACCTGTGCAGCACCTGTATGTGTGACCCATCTGTCACAGTCTCGTATGCTCTTTGTGTTCTTTGTGATCCTGTTTGTCTCTCTCGTTGTGTTCTGTATTTTTTTAGATCTCGTTCCCTGTTCTCGTCTTTGGCCCTTTATTTTTCCCGCCTGTTCGATTTCCTGCTCCTGCTCCACCCCAATAACTTTCACCTGTTCCCTGTTAGTCTCCTCACCTGTCTCCACTTCTCCATCACCCATACTATATATATATATATATATATCTCTATATATATATATATATGGGATATATATATATATATCAGTCCCCTTCCTTTGCTCTTTCTCAGTTTGTCTGTTTTGTCATGCCTCTGTGTGGTCCTGCACTCCTGTTTTTTGCCTGTACCTGCCCGTCTACTTGCCTGCACCTTCCAATAAACCACCATCATCTATATATTGGCTCTGCCTCCCTGCTGTCTTGAATTTGGATCCACCCTGCTCTTCACAACATCATCATCCAGATTTCAGCTGTCTTACTGTCTACATAATGACCCAGCAGTCTAATTTAGACAACTATCACAAGTCAGTTAATCACTGGAATGATTTGCGGCCAAATCTCTCGCTTCAGTGTGTCTGATTGTTTGGTTGACCGTGAGTGCTGAGCAAAATTGTCTATCTATTGCAGAGGTTTTTAATAGAAAACACCTAAGTGATAATAGCGATTTATATTCCCTGTTTTCATTCCCGACAGTAACTCGAAACTCAAAACACTGCTTTTTCTCTTGTATCCAACACTGCAGTTCTTCTCAGTCTGTCTTTGACTTGGAGGAACTCCGGCCCATCTGTCTGCGGTCCCTCGACTCTCTCCAGCTGTGGAGAGATGAAAATGTGGTGCTCATACAGGTCTAGGTTTAAAGCTCAAGCCCTCAAATTAAAGGCCTGAAAGTCCACATAATCTATAGTTGTAAATGGTCTTAATGAATCATTTTTATGAGCTTAATCGTTAATTATCTGTGCGTGCTGCTTTCTGGTTCATAAAACTACTACATTAACACAAGTATGGTGTATAACAGGTCAGAGGTTGTCTTGTAGGAGCCCAGACTGGACTGCAATGTTTGAAACAATGTCTACACTGCCCTCCAGTGGCTGACAGCACAGCGTCATCTTCTGTGTGGAAAACACTAAGCATTTTTATATGATGCAATAAGTTATTCTCTCAGCCTTTAACATTTAATTTAATGTCAGCCACTTTGATATTAGTATGATGTGACAAGAATGTCTCTGAGAAATGTGACAAAATAAAACGCATCCTGCGCAAACCTTTTCAAGCCTCTGATGTCTTTTCAACAGTTCTTGATGAAGCGGTGACCTGCTCCTCTTTGCCTCTTCCTCATCCTGGCTCGCCTTCATCCTTTGTTCCCATTTCCTCTTTTCTAAAGCCCTCTGGAGTTCGCTCTTTCCTTCATGCGACGCTATCCTGACAGAAACATAGAGGAACCTTTTGATTTATATGAACAATTATGAACTGTGAGTGTTTACAACTATCTCTGTCTGTCCAACCTCTTGTGGGTCATCCGCAGTTCTTTGTGGAGCTCCTGGTGACTCTTGGAGGCTGTTAAAGGATTGAGAGGTTTTTGGGGTCTGATGAGATTACTGCTCTCCTCCACGCTCTGTAGTGGAGGAGCCTGAAACTCTGAGTGTCGGTTTTGCTGCTCAATTTGGTGTGTCTGCATCACTGAGGCTGAAGAAGAAGAAGAAGAAGAAGAAGAAGAAGAAGAAGAAAAACAGTCATAGTAGCAGTATATAATCCAATTTCCAATAAGGGTATTTTTTTCTTATAGTATTGTAGTATAGTACATGTTTCAGTATTACAGACTCATTCTATAGCAGCTTTTAGTGACACAGTTGAGAGATCCAGCATTATGGCATGGCAAAAAAAAAAAAAAAGAAAAGAAAAGACCTTAACTCTATGCTCTGAGAGAAAATCAGATTTGTTACTCTTAAAGAAATAAAAAACTTAAAAACTTAAAACTTAAAAAAACTTAACAACAGGGATTAACAGTTAGGCCACCTATCGCCCCCTAATATGATGGAAACTATGCAAAGTATATACACTTAATCACGTGAGCAAACTCAGTCCACTTCAAACTGCTATTTCCAAGATCGATAATAAACTTCACAGTCAAGATCAATGTTATTTTTATTTTCAAGCACTCCTGTGTGATAGTATCTTACTCAAGTGTCATATTTTGTTTTAAACCTGGGAGTAGGTGGTATATGTAAGTGGCGGTATATACATTTGATCTGCTCATCAGTCTGTTTATAATGTGCCTTTTCTGCTTCTTTCTAAGTCCCAGTTGACTGAGAACAAGACAGACTATTATGACCTTGATGGAAATGACACCAAGGCAATCTTACAGAGCACCAGACAAAGACACTCGTCAGCCAACAAGAGTCCACGAACCTGTTTCTATCTACGCTGCATAAACCTGCAGCATATTCAAGTTCACATTTTAGATCAGAGACATAAAACCTTAATATGGATTTTACTTTTTTAGACTTATGACTTTTGAGGGGAGCCTATTTAACTTTTGTATCATAAATAGCAGTTGCACAGTGGTATCTGTTGTTGCTTTACTAACCTCGGCCACCAGAAGCCACCGGTCATACCAGACCAAGTAAGGCTGAAGCACTAAAATGAAGGCTGAAGCACCTCTCGAGTGCACTGAAATGAACAAGGGTTTTTTTTTTCTGTGTATGGATTCATCAGTTCATTTGTTAAAGGAAGGTCGTGTTATTCCCTCTTTCAAAGTTACACAGCATCGCCTTTTACACACTTGAATGTTGAATGTTACTCTGCAAATGGTTTATTGACAGCTACATAACAGTCCATTGACTTCTCCTGGCTCACCCTTGTACTCTTTAATGACAGTTAGAATCAATATAAATGCTTCAGATCTTTTACTTAAGCAAAAGCAGCAATACCACCAGAAATATTTAGTTACAAGTAAAAGCATTCAAAATATTTTTTGCTATGTGACATTCTAAATGTTCTGCATCAACATATACTTAAAGTTCTCATTATACAGACTAACATTTAAAATGTGTATTATTGGATTATAATTGTTGATGTATTAAAAATGTAGTCTGCGAAGATAATCCAACAGACTTCCTGTCAAATATCTATGTGGAAGACAAAAATACTGTCTGTTTTATTTTTATTTAGGGGTTTACTTGTATATTATTATTATTTGTTGTGTTCAAATATCAACAAGCTTTCTCTAGGATCGCAGACTACACCTTTAATGTGTAAAGCACTTTAATGTTACAGCTGGTGGAGCTAGTTTTACTTTATCATTTTAATGTTTTATTTCTAGTATATATTACTTTTGCTTTTAGTACATTACTTTATACACTGTTGGGTAGCTTTTACCACCATAAATAAATAAAGTCTTATCTTAACCTGTAATAATACATACTAATAATATTATAATACAGTTGTTGATTATATTCACTGTTATTCATCTCAGTCAAACAAACTGAATAATACATGTCATGAATGTGACAGTCACTGGATGGTCAGTCCTGTGTTACCTCATAGCAGGAGGCCCCTTGGAGGTATAAAATGAATAAATAAACGTGGACGTGGATTTTCTTTAACCTTTTTTTAAACTAATCAAACTACTTGCACCAGTTGTTCATCCATCCGTTCTGCTGCAGCATTCATAGCACTCCATGTTGGAGGTGAAGTGAAATAATGGAGACAGAAAGATGAGTACTCACAAGATGGCAAAAAAATCAACAGTATCACATGCGATATTTTTAGATTTCTCACCAGACCCGTTCAGGCGTGTCTCACTTCCACCTGGAAAATGTTTGAGATCTCTCTGTGTGAACAGATAAAGTCAATGTCAAATAGAAGAGAATATATCTCACAGTTATTATCGACTCACTCCAAAGATATAGTGCTTTTATCAAAATACAAGAGTGCAAATACATTTAAAAAATAAAAACAGTTCAGGATAAAAACACTGACACACGAGAGCACTCCAGAAAGATAGAAATCTCTCAGCCGGGTCAACAATGCGGTTGAATGCAAATGGCAGCGAGGGGTTGAAAGCGACACAAGGCCGCATTATGATGCTGACAGACAAATGAAGCGTCAGCCCTAGTTCCACGTGTGCAGCGAAGCGAGTGCCCTCACTGGTGAGGTGGAGGGCTGCCACCTCATTAATGACAGCATCAAACGCGAGCACGGTTTGATTCCCACTGAGTTTCTCATTTGCTGGAGATTGAACAGAATTAATAGTCGAGACAAGAATTGCTCCCCTGTGGGAGTCAGACTGGACTGCTGACTGAAGTGGTTCTCTCTCTTTTTCCTCATCTGATGAAATATTTAAATAAAAACGATCCACTATAGCTACAGTTACAGGATCGATCTGTACACGTGATGTATACTGCTTGCTTTAGCCTTAGCCTTTGATGTTGTTGTTGCAATTCAGCTGCACCGTGTCTGAGCGTCTGCACGCACAGAACAATATGTATAGCAGCTCAATGTGCTCAAAAAGTGGCCTCCAGTGTTCAAATAAAAAGCGAGATGGAACAAGATGACAGTAGATTGTCAGAATGAGGAAAAAATGCAATCTGAAAGAGGCATTTTAATGACAACTCTGCTGCTGGCTGCTGCTTTGTTGATGAGGGAAGAGTCATGCTGTTTGGCTAAATCTCCGACAGTGGATATTGTGTGGAGAAGAATTAATAGGACGTGACGGGATAAACACTCTCCAAGGCCCACTCTCCGGCGTTGGCAAGGCTCTTTTTTTTTATTGGATAAAGACTTGCGTTTGGTTCAAGCATTCACTGTCTTTGGGAAATAAAAGGTAGAGACAACAGAAGCAGACAAACCACAGGAAAAACTATAAAGCTCAGAAAAGATTTAAAAGCTTAAATGTGGAGAAGAGATAACACAACTGATAACACACCATTTATGACACGCGTAAGACCAAAATATAGTGTAACAATGGGTTTTTCATTATCTTGCAGTCTTTTAATCTTCTCAAACACACTGTGCGTGCCAGGAAAGTATTTTTGCCACATGGGTGTGACTTGTCTCAAAGACATGTGGACTCAAAGAGACCAACCAAAGCAAATGAAGAGTACAAATCAACAAACTTACCTTCTTCCCATGGGTGACTCCCATGTCCTCGGAAAGTGCGAATCCAGATTTTGTTTCTGCACAGACACCTCCTGGGCTCACCTCACAGTGGACAGAGTTTCAATGATAATGAGAGGTTAGTCTCTCTCTCTCTCTCTCTCTCTGCTCTGCTCCGAGGCAGGACGCTGCTCTGTGTTTGGACAATGATGATGCTCGCAGGGAAGCAGCTACTAAGTAGAAGACAAGCCCTGGAGAACAGGCTGAACGTGCTGGAAGAATATTTAGTGTAAAGCAGTGACTCAGTAACTCAGTACACTAAGTTCTGCACTTAAGTATAATTTTAAACTAACTGTACTTTACTTTCAGTAAAGTAAAAAGTATGCAGCAAATATGAATACATATAATGGGAAGTGATATGAGAAGGAAAGATAAGTGGCTCCACGTAAAGTAAAAAAAAAAAAAAAAAGTGAGCAAAATGCAAAGATGGGAAGTCACTGCAGATCACAGAAACTTGAGCACCTGGTTTTCAGTGAAATGATCCTCTCGGGAATCAGAATGAATATTGTTCATTTATCCCAGAGAGACCAATCTCTGTCTGTATGTAAGATGTTCCTCTTTTTTTCTGTTCTTTCAACATCAATTTGGCATTTCCTCTTCCTATCAACAGCACAAGTCAAGTCCAGTCAGTTTTATTCGTATCGCCCAGAATAACAAAAGACACACTCGCCTCAGACAGTTTCACAATCAGCACAAGATGCGACACCTTCTGTCCTTTGAGCCTCGAGACTCCAGGAAGAGCAACACAGGAGGGATCATTTTCCAGGGTGAACAGACGTGCAGTAGATTTATTATACACAGAGCAGTAGTAAACCACAATGTAGAGTAGGAAAATGTGATAAATTAAATGTAAAGATATGGTATTAAGTGAATATTTAGTCCAATATGTTTTGTGTTTTGAGCTTCCAAGAGAGTGTAAAACTTTTTGGAGAGACATCGTCTTTACAGGGAAGTGTTGAAAGGCCACAAAAGTGTTGAAATTCCCATCATATTTCATCACAAAAGTGCTTTAAGGTGTATGTCCATCAGTTAGAGTCCTTGGGAAACAGCCGCCCACCTCCACCATATCTGGCCATCCTTCATAAATGTTGGTTTTCTCATCATTAACAGCTTGCTGACAGGTGAACAGGGAAGAAGACATTTGTTTAGTTATCAATTATCATGCTTTTTTAATTTTATTTATTTAATTTTTTCTTTGATAGTACTTTAAAATAGATGGTCTTTTCTGACACAAATAGAACAAATGAAAGTGCAGCGAGGAGGCTCACTAACCTTCTCAAAGAGGCTTTTGTTCTTTGCCCCTGCTCTTCCAGCAAATACCCAGCTGTCTCTGAGTTTTACTGAGGTGATCAAAGTGCTTCCCATTCCAGCGAACACCTCCCTCATTTCATTTGTCATTCTGCCACAAAGTAGAAGAAGGGGGTCATGTTGCGTGACATGAAATCGTTTTAGCCGCTGAATCGCTGAGATTTGGACTTACTTCTTTGTCACATCATCAAACGAGGCCACCAAAACGATCATTCCAGGTTTTATCTCCTTCAAGTATGCCAGGATGTCTTCTGGGTCTTTTGTTGGAGTAATTTTTAAAAAAAGACACATCATTTTAAGGTTTCAAGAAACTTTGAAATTGAAAACAGGATTAAAAGATTTAAAAGAAAAAGAAAAAAAAAAACTCTTACTTCCATCTCTCATATTGAGATAGCCAGATTTTTCTACAGCTCCAGTTTCACCTGAGATGGAGAAACACACATATATACACACACACACATATATACATATGTATGTATATATATGTATATACACATAAATTACCTCATGGTCATATAATAGCCAGTCTGAAGCTGTTGATCTTCCCACCACATTTAAATTAATGCCTATCTATCGCATGAGGTAAGTATATGGTGACTGAGTCTATGACCTACTGATGAAAGCTCTTGCTTTTGCATTATGACGACCTGGGTGTCTGTGGCAACTTTCCCAGGAAAATCACAAGCTATGCACAATTAGGCTTTTAACAAGACTGTTAATGAAAACAGACTCACACCTGTGTGAAGTGGCTCTTAGCTAGCGTTGCAAGTAAATGGTTACTATGGCAAACAAAGAATAGATCAAGAGACTAAAGACAATAAAACTGAAACTACAGTGAGGCCCAAAAACAGAACTGTTACACTATCACACATTATCGCCACAGGTGCCACAAAAGACGACAAAATGAAAATCTTTGAGCTATAACTTTAAAGTATACTATAGATATGTTTTTTAAACAAACAAATTTGCTAATGACAATCATGTAATATGATTGAAAGCCCCAGAACCTTTAGGCAACAGTGTGCAGTACAGTCGTATTTTAAAAGATTATGTTACTCACCATTTACCACCACGATGTTCAGCCCTGGTCCTACATTATTCAACACATGGCTCATAATGCTGTTGAGATACCAACAAGGTTTTTAGTGTTTCTGACTATTTTAACCCTTCGTGAATTCAGTTACTGCCACAGTAAACACATACATTTTACCATCGAAACAGATCTTTGGTCCAACAACATTAGCTGCACCGCTCCTGATGTGTACAGCGAAGTGATCCGGTGGACAAACCCTGGAGAGGAAGCACTTTGGCTCAGGTGAGGGTGTAGCTGGAAATGGGGATAGAAAAAGCCCTTCTGATGTTGCAGAAAGATGGTCAAACATGCAGTTAACACTTTGTAATGTTAGAGAGACGAGTTCTAGCATCATCGAATTTACCTGTTTGGAACTTCGGTTTGATTTGATCTGCGTGATCAAACCCTTTAAAAGAATGGAGACATTTTTGTTAAGATGTGGCACATAAAAAGAGAGTGAAGAGATGTAGCTCCAGGTTTAAGACATAATAAGTAGAAATGAGCTCACCAAGAATGTGTCTCGCTTTCTCACGCACATCAAACGAATTGATGGAGATTCCCCATGTTATTAGGAAGACAGCAATTACAGCGGCAACATGCAAAACAGCTGTCAAACACAAAGAGGAGACAGATGAAGATTTGCAGACATACAGCCCAAAACGACCGGCTTTTAAAATAAAGTCAAATCTCACCTCTGGTTCTCATGTCTGCAGTAAATCAGAGAGCGTTCTGTGCCTAAAAGGAGGAGCTGAGATCTTTGAAATGCACTTCAAGTATTTCCTGTCAACAAGAACTATTGTAGATACAGCAGAGCTTTGGTGTCAGCTCGTCTGTGAACACACTCCTTGATAACTCTACTAACCATGCCTTGTGGGAGAGGTGTTTGGATATGCAAGAAAAAAAAAAGTGCCAGCCTTTCTCCTCCTTGTGCTACATAAAAAGCAGGATGTGGCATTACATGTACACACACCCACTGTGTGCTAGATGATCAAGTTTCTCCCTTTTACAATGTCAAATATGGGAAGGAGTCCACCGGTAACAGATACTGTTTGTAGCGAACAATGCGGTTTGCAAACAGCAGATTGTGCTTCGCTGTTGCCCATACAAGCATCTGAAAACTGGAGAGGAGAAGAAACAAAGAGGGGGGAGAAAAAAAAGAAGAAAGAAGAAGAAAGAAGAAAAAAAAAAGCCGCAACATGTGTCAAATTAAATGAGGAAATGAAAAAAAAAAAAGTTTAAAGAATCACTGTGTCAGTTTTTCTATTTGTATGTAAATTTTAGTAAATCCCATATGATGTGTGGAGTTATCTGCATAAAACTGCTGATATACAAAAAAAATTGCAACGGGCTACAGAGGGAAAAAAGTTAAATTATTTCGCTCAGAGACTCGGTGAAAGCAAATAAACTACCATGAAAAAAAAAAAAAAAAAAACACCTTTCATGATAAGAAACTAAAACCACACTAGAATCAGATGAGAGATCAACTTAGAAATCTTACCTTTTATTCTAACCTATGTTTATACAGCACATGATGGACAGGCAATGTTTGCACAGGAATTAGTCATCACTGATGTTTAAATGGTGAGAGGCATGATAATCCCTTAAAGCAGAGGCCAAGCCCTCGTGTCAGAAAGCATCTACCCCACTGATCCTTTAACAGTAGCTGAGCTGGAGTCTTCGCCTGCCGGGAGGGGTCCAAACAAAAATAGAATTTTACTGCTGGCAGTAATGAGCCGATATCATGAACGATGATGAATGTACAAGTTACTGTGGCCAGATCATAATAAGGTCATAAGCATAATTTATCCATCAAGAAACGGTTGAGCTGATTAAGTGATTAAAGTCTCTGTGTGACCACATTTTGAGGAATGAAGCACCCGTACAGTATACGGATGGGTGACAAATTACAAGAAGAACCAGCACAAAATGTCTTATTAAATAGCTGCTGGGCTGCTGCGAGTCAAGGCATGCCAAGGCATTCGAGCCATTTGAGGCTCCAGAACAGCCTCAGCGCTCCTTGGCTTTGTCACCCATTTGTATTGTGCATGAGGCTAAATTGATGCACCTTTGCTGAAGAAAATGCCCCATATGAGCATAAAATAAACTAAATGTAACTGAAAAGCATTTAAGACACATATTGACACTGGGATCCTCTATGAGACAGGGGCTCAGGATTATGCAGGAGTCACCTTAAAACCCCTTTATGTTTCAGTTTGAGTAAATCCAGTTTAATGCCACATAATTCACTGCCACACAGTGAAGACAGGATGTTTGGGGCCCTGAAAATCTGGGGCCCCAATACAGCTGCACGGTTGGTGATCCAGCTTTTACTGTAATTAATGAAGAACACTCAGAGGATGGAAGGACAGTACTTGAAAGCATGTTTTATATGTACAGTGAGTATGTGACATTATGTTGCTTGGATACAGTACATGCCATGAAAAAAAAAAAACCCTCTTGTAATGAAAATGGATTAAAAGGCACACTGAAGCGAATCACAGTGTGGTATTTTGTGAGATCTTTACCAAAACTGTGTCACGTTTTCAGTCATCTCCTAGTTTATTTGTCTCTGTGGTCTCTGGTGAAGTGATGATATACATGATTCCATCCTGTGTTTAAAAATGAAAAAAAAAAAAAAAAAAACAAAAAAAAAAACAGAAGGCTGCTACATGGGTGTAAAGATTTACATGACAGCAGACGTGTGCGGCGTCTCACGTTGGTGTAATGCTAAAGACAGCCAGCAGAGGGTCTGTGTGCACCACTCTTCTCTGATTGGGGGGGGGGACATTATGCATTCAGAGATTGAAAGCACTGGATAACATAAATATCCATGTATTGTCCCTTTTTCTGGTAAACATTGTGCCTGTCCACCTCAGCAGTGATAATTAAACGCAGCTAGTTCCTCAGCAAACAGACAGAGAGAGCGAACTGGGAGGTCATGAGTTGAACAAAACAGGAGGCGAACACACAGCCGTCCACAGGATGAATACATTTAATAAGCCTCACACAGAGTTCTCAAAATGTACAGCGGAATATAAATTGGTACAGACTAGTCATTATTCATACCATCATCAGTAACCATAGAGCTTTCATTGGATGTTTGCAAAAATGTACAATAACACGTGACCTTTAAACTCAATCTCAATGTGACGACTGATGACAACAGATTGAGTGCACTGCTTGATTTGCTGATCACACAAAGCCTAATTAAAACAGAAACCACATTGGGGTTTTTTTTCCTTCTTCCTTTCTTTGTGGCAAATGTAACTGTCAAAAGATATCACGCAGCATCACTCAGCCTCGAAGTCCATTAAGAAGTCAGCGGTCTTTGAACTCTGCAGCAAATTTACTTTAAGTGGGTTAATGTTAGCATGAAAGGAGAAATATATTTCAAAGGGAACTGGCCAACTGGTAGATAGCTCCAGCCTTAGTGGCACTATTTTTAGCTGCAAGTCAATTAGAGTGTTTGAGACATCTGAAATGTCAAATCTTCGAGTGTGGCTTTGTAGCAGGGAACTGCCAGATAATATGAGTGATGCAGTCGGACTTATACTGAATTAATGCAAAGGTGTTCATTCTTTATAATGCAACAACTGCATTTGTTGCATTTAGCATCAGTTGCATTTATTACACTGCCAGTGAAATAATATGGAAAGAAAAAAGTGTATTGTGACTGAAAAAGGCTATTTCCAGTATTTGGAATAGTTACATTCATCTAGAAAATGACGAGTTATTATGATACTTGTCATATCATACTGTGTAAATGGCTGTCATTTTAATATACCGATCCTTCTTAAAGATCACATTTAGTTTTGATATAGTACTTTAAAGATATATCTTCACTACAGAGAGCACTGCCTTTTCTGTCCTTTTCTGCCATTACTACTATTGAATATTTGATTAATGTTTCATTATAGCATCTTTATATGAGAATACTGACTGTAGACTGAACCCCCCAAAAACACGCAGAGAGGTGTGAAGTTTAGTTTTTAGCCCTGAGTGTTGCCTGCAGGTACAACCTTCACCTACCAGAGGGGCAGGGAGTAATTGTGCATCGCCTGAAAGGTGAAACTGAGGCAGGAGTCCCCGCTAACTTACCGCTACTCTTTAACTTTATCTTATTGCTTATTGCTGCCAGCGAAACACATCAGCATTTTTATCACCTCCTCTTCTCTCACATCTGGATTTCAACAGATGGACAGAGAGAGGAAAAGAAGTCTCTCACTGTGTTGGGAGAGATTTTAGTGAGCAGCTAACTGAAACTGTAAATGGTCTTCAGCTACGTCAGGATTATTTATCAGACTTAAGCAGCTCCTCTACAGTAACAGAAGGAATCATGCAGCTGTTTTCACAGGCTGTGAAAAGAGGCCTTGATGTGAAAATGGTTAAATGTTACTTTTAAAGATCTGATTAATCTGTCAGCGTTGCTGTATAATACAAATGCTCAAGCTCAGTTCTTCACATTGAACATAGAGATAACACCCTGAGAAGAAGTAAAGCCAGGTGATTAAATAGCAAATCCAGATATATAAACCACACTATAACTATAACTTAGTGATTAATCAGTCGACAGAAAAATAATCGCCATCTATTTTGATAGTTCATCAGTCATTCAGGTCAAAAAATGCCAAACATTTGATGTATTGCTGCTTTTCCTTGTCTTAAATTATATTAAACTGAATATTTTTGGGTTGTTGATAACTGATTAAAAAAAAAAGTAATCATAAAATTAATCAATAATGAAAATAACCATTTCCTTCAGGCCTAAAAGGACAGTTTATCCACAACAAACTCAGTCGGTCCAGCACCAGCCCAGTCTGAGATCTACTCCAGAAGATCCTGTCAACAGGAGGACAAAAAGAAAAAAAAAAAAGAGGAAGTCACAAATGATATGTGCTGTGATGAGGAAGGTTACAGCTGTGTCAACTTGTGCTGCAGGACGGATGGCAGTGAAAGCTACAATCAGGGAGACTGTGATGCACTGACCTCGTCTGACTCCTCTCCCACTGTGCGGGGCCCCCTGTCGCCGTCCTCCTCTGTCACCGCTGAACCCTGATCCTCCATCCGCCTCAGCTGCGAGTATCTGTATGTCGCCTCGCTGAAATGAAGCGATGTGACAGACAGAGGCTACGTGCTTTTACGGCACCCAGAGTTTTAAAGGCTCTCCATTAAGGCTCATTGATAAAGTTTGCTTACTTGACTGGGAAGCAGTATTTTCGGATGATCAACGCGGCGGCAACCGCGGCTGCCATGGAGACAAAGATCACAGACGCTATAATCCCAGGGTGAAGCCGTAACCCGGCCTAAAAAGACAAATGAATCCAATAAGATCTAACAGTGGGGTAGTTAAAGAGCCCATAAAGCCAACAACTCAGTTCATGATGTGTGACTCAGATAAAGAGGAAATACGGGCAGGAGATATGACAGCTGAACAGCGGCGTGTTATGGATCACGCTGGTGAGCAACTCCAAAGCTCCACGGCGTGGGGAGTGAATCACCGGTCAGGCAGGAAAACTTGTGTGTTTCTGACAAGTTGGAGGTAAGATCTGCGATCACAGGCCTTTATCTTTAAAAGCTGGAGCCGTGCGCGAGCGATCACAGGTAGCGTCAGGAGGAGAGTGCGAGAACAGCAGTCTTTGTAGTGAAAATTAGGACTCACATGGAGTGCAGGAACGATTGATCACAGAGGTGAGGAGGTGTCAGACATAAACAATCAAACTGCGATGAGAAGGGACTGATACAGAGCACATTCATAATATATTGTAACATATTTACATTATCTTATCTCTGAATGAGCAACATGCATATTTTCTTTAACAAAAATAAACAAGTTTTCAAAGTGGCAGGTTTTGAGTGTGCACTTTTAACAGGATCTCTTCCTCTCTGGCCCGTGTCCTTTGCTCATCTGAGATGCTGAAGCACAGCAGGTGCTGCCGCTGAAAGGCATCATTAAGAGAAAGACATAGACACATGAACCTGAAGCCAGCTCCACCTGTTCTATACATTCACAGAGGAGCACTGCCACAGTGTTACTCCACTTTAGTTCTTGGCATCGCGACCCTGGAAGAGAAGTGAATCTGGCGACCTGAATGCTTCCACACTAATCTGGTAAGTAGTTTATCAGAGTGATGTGCTGTGAAAAGATGACAGTCCTGTAACATCAAGTGTGTTTAATGTGTGTTTTTTTTTTAAACCCTCTGAAGTATATGCGTTGCTTTTCCTGCAAAGTGCATCAATATTAATGATCCTACTGCGTGATATCAGCCTGTGCTTGATTCTTCCAGGAATAACCACATTTCTACTCCCACATGCTCCACATGTGAAGTTACAACACCTACATACGCTCATATGTCACGACCGGCCCACCTGTCTGTCTGTCTGTCTGTCTGTCTGTCCTTGTTTACCTGTTGAGCTGACATCCTGAGCTCGGCTGGTTAACCTGCTCTCATCATGGGACAGTGAAGCTCAGCACGTTGTGGTCCATTCAGGAAGAGTTACTGCCGAGTTATTCAACACGAATGTTTTCTGTCTGACTTTAACGACTCCATGCTATGTTTACTTCCGGGTCGCTCTCACCTGTTGCGAAGGGCATCTTAACCACGCCCCCTTTTTTTTTTTTCAGGAAATCATCATGATAGTTGTCAGTGTCACGTGGCCTTCGAACGAGACATTTTGAAAACAGGACATTAAAAATGGATGAAAATAATAAGAATAAAAGTATTTTAAGTAAAAAAAAAAAAGCCCCATGTTTATTTTTCAGAATAAGAGCTCCTCTCAGCAGATGACCCTCTTTTTTAAAAAACTCCTGGCATTAACCCTCATGTTGTGTTCCGGCCAAAGTTGACCTCTGAAAAATGTACTTCATTTGATCAGACTGACCTTAGATTCCATTGACTTTGTCCACAAAGAGGATTTCAACAAACAAAATAAATTGTATTGATTTAAATACAATTTTGTGTGTTTTATTCAACTTTTGTACACTCTTGGTGTTCCCGGTCAAAAATGACCGGTCATTAGAAATGAATGGGGAGACGACAATTAGTGTATAAAAGTAAAAGTGAGCTCAGGTACATCCTCATTTGTCAGATGAAAACACACACATGCATGCATGTGCACACACACGCACACACACACACACACTTTGGGTTCCCTGGCAACCACTACACAAACCTTTGCCCAGTAGAGTTTCTCTCCCACGGGAGTAACACCTGTTGGCAGCTCTTCACAGACAGGCTGCAATGTAGTTTCAATAATACTGAACTTTTCTCGTAGCTTTGGTATTTAATGCTTTTATGAGGCCTTGCTCACGGTTCATTATGTGGCAGCACCATGGCAGGCCGATATACCGTAAGTGAGGCTCCTTGATTATATATTTGATCACCACACTGGTGAGGAGGAGAGAGGCCAGGAAACTGGCAGTGAGGACGGATTAGAGGAGGAAGTGTTAGAAGCTGAAGATGACAAAATATATAACCCAGAGCAAGAAATAACTGATGTGAAAACAAGCGTAATGTGCCATAAATGCAATTCATGCATATATTTGCAAGGTGCATGCAACAATTTGCACATATTGTCCAACATGTGCATGAGAAAAAACACCATTGAAGTTTGAGTTAACCCACTCCACCAAGTTTAGAAGCCTCATTTTATATCAGTTTTCATTTTTTTCTGTTATCAGAAGAAAAACTGATAGACAGATGAACATTGTAATGTCATGGTTTTTGTCTGGCTTTGAAAAAGACCACTCGACAACTTGCTGTTGCTTCATATGAGCTTTATCTATAACTTGCAAAAGGCATTCTCTTGTACACCGAGGCTCACACTGCTCAAAATGTGAAACACGGAGGCAAAACAACGTGAAAGGGAAAACCCAAACAGCCACCTTCTAGTGGATTATACAGTTGTTCTTTAATGTATTAAGATATTGATCTTGGAATATTGTGAAATTGTTAAGTGTAGTGTTAGGATAATTTCCTTTGTACACAAATTTTAAACTTTATGTGACTGTTTAAAAATTTTAAATGGTTTCAAAACAAATGTCGTTGGTAAATTTGACCCAAAGTAGTCTGTGATAATCAGTATTCTATATTTCATCTGACTATTTCTTAAAGTCAAAATAATCCAGAAATTATGTTTTTTAGAACTCAAATTCAAGATGTATAAGCTCTCAGATCAATGAGGCATACAGGCCATGAATAACAAATAGAAATTCAAAACTTAAAATGTTCACAAGAAGTTGATAAAAAAAAAAAATCTAACACAACAAATAGTGATAATATATGTATTATTACAGTTTTTATGATGAGTCTTAATGGAACGGTCATTTTTGACCGGGAACACAAAATCGTTTAACATGAAATGAACACAACATGAGGGTTAAGACTTTGAAACACAATGACAGATGCTTCAGTACAGCATGTGTCTTGCACAAGACATCATTTCTAGTTCCAGTCTTTGGTCATGTCTAAGTATATTCAAATATTTACTTTTGTGTCTAAAAACTGGATTTCTGTGCCCAAGATCTGGATTTGGTTGTTGTTATTGGGGAAAAAAAAGCATTATGGGACATTAAATGTGTTGCATGAGCTTGTTGTTTAATACTGCACATGCACTAGGTGGATTTTTTTTTTCACAAATAATGAACACATTCGCTGAACACTCCATAAAATGTTCTCTGTATTTCAGCATTTGATGAAAAAAACCGTCCTCTGACCTGAGCCCAGTGTACCGGCCAGGGCCGACTGGAGCTCAGTCAACCATCTAGTTGGGCTATTGTTTGATGGAAACTACCCTGAATCACAATATAACAGACTGTTATATTTTCTTCATTTTTCCCCCTCCTTCCTGTGGTTGTGAGAAACTATTCATCTCAGGCTGAAAATGATGAATCAATCACATATTAGCAGCTCATCAGGTGCGATCAGTGTTTTGGCAAGACTGATGAAAAAACCTGCCAACCCCGTGAGCTTCCCGTCTGTTCCTAAAAATCGTAGTTACAGGTTCTTCCGAGGATACATTTATCACAACAAGGAACAATTGTGCCTGTGGAATATTCAACATTTCAAAATCAATCATCCTCTTTTATCTTTTTGCTTGTTGGGCTACTAAATAAGGGCGAACGCAGCTCGGTCCAAGCAGCCGTACTTTACACTTACACTTACAAACCCACACAAGAAATCAGCAGCCGTTTCAACTCAAATTTTATTCAAACAATTTATATATGCACACTTTTTTTTTACACAATTCTGGCAACATTTAAAAGAAATCTTAGTGAGAAAAGCTCCAGGATGTTCTTTCAAAAGGCTTACATATTAATTTTCTAGCCAAGACTTCTGAAAAGACCCTCTCTACCATCAGATGTGCTACTGAATGGGTAACAGCTCCATCTCTAAAAAAGGTTGTATCCTACCCCTTTTACACTTCTAACATGACACTGTTTATGAAGACACAAAGGTCCCGTTAGTCTCTCAAAAACAAAGGCAGCAACATGGAAAGGTTTTGTGAATCGGATATTCATTACTGATTAATAAGTCAGGCCTCAGGAAAAAAAAACCTGAGGCCATTCATCCACTGTCAATGACTTCTGGTTTATTAAATTTGATTCTCTTGAGCTTTGAGTCAAGCTAGCTCGTAGTACTTCCCCGTCTTTGGATCGAAATAGCAGTTGAGGCAAGGATCATAGAGCAGATTCAAATACTCTTCCTCGGTCTCCTCTTCATTCCCCGTCTCATCCCCTCCTGCAATCGTGTGAGAAAATCACCCTGCAACACTCAGAGGTAGTTGTTCAAAACATCCACAGACGCACACATAACGCAACGGTAATTCAAATCAAATACATTTGCACAGATAAAACATATATAACCGTCAAATGTGTTTTCTGTGTACATTTGCACAGCCATGCCAGATATGAATAAGGAGCTCCTCTGTCAGCTGTTGGTGGAATAAAATGATAAAATGAGGAGCGTGGGTGGGTGAGGTGACCTTCAGACTCAGGTGGATTTAAAAGTTTTCCGCCGCTGCCATTTTTTCCTCTCATCAATCAAGACCTAAGACACCCTGACTCTGTACCACATTATGAAGCTGTAAAGAGATTCCCTGTAATCCCCACTACTTTAAAGCATGAGAATTTAGCTGTTAAATTGACAGGCAGTTAAATGCTAAAAAGGTTATGGAATGCTCCAGGACGGACATTTTATCTTATCAGAACTTCGGCGACGATAATGAAAACTAATTATAAGACACATTGTGTAAGAGGTTTAAAAATGATGTTGTAAACTGAAAAGGTTTCATCAATTAACCTTGTCGGTGTGTCTAGGGGGTGCAGACCTGTAATGAGCCTGTCTCTTTTGACCTTTGGAGTTATGTGGAGGACAGAGAGCTCCACTCTCATGGGTTTTTACCCTTAATTAGATACAGTTTCACATGCTTTCCCATCACGCTGAGCGCAGTCTTTGGTGGAAGCTTAACATTTTTGTTAGCCCTGACACCAGTGAGTGTTTCTGTTGTGTCTGTGCATTTACACAATTAGTGTGCTTAATGTTAAAGCATTGTATTGTTTGCTGTCTGTTGGATTTTAAAGGACATAAAAAGGGTGTCTGGGGGCGAAAAGGCCAGAATTAAGGTTACTGTACCTCCGATTAGATTTTCCCGATTGTTCCATGCACTGCCTGACCTTCTCTGCTGGCTGGGAGGCATAATAGGAGGGCTGAGCACATCCATCCACTCCCTAGGGAGAAGACCATAAAAGCACACAGTCATGACAACACATGCCATTACACTCACCATCCGACTACTGTACCCTGCACATCAGATTGCTTCTATATGACATTTTAACAATGAAGTCCCATCACCGTGCGCTCTCAGAAGCCTATCTAAGCTTCCATTGTCCTTGAGCCACTTCTCCTGCACACTTAGCCTCTCCAGCTCACAGTTTTACCTGAAGGATCATTTATTAGATTCTGACTCAAGCTGTGACTTCCAAGTGTCCACATTCTGGCCCAGAGTAGGGGTCTTAACCTTGTCGGTGTCTGTGAGAGCAGGACTTCCTTTCTCTCTAAATGAGTTTATCTTCCCGGCCTGGGAAGCACATGCGGGCTGTAGCCATACATCAATCATTTTCCTGTAAAGTAAAACTCTGCTTGTTTCGTAAGGAGCAAGGGAGAAGAGGAAGAAAAGACAAAAAGCCACAAGATGAATTATTCCTTGAAAGCACTGCAAGATTCATTTGTTAAAGAGAATTCATAATCATTTTAGAGCTATACATCAGTTGCACAGTTTACATCTCTTGCCTCGGGACACAACATCTCATAAGAGCACATCTTAGCATATTTAACGAGGGATCATAATCTCTTTCTGTGCAACGTTCAACCGGTGGCAGGCAATTCAAATGTTCCATCCCAGCTTGGTCTGTCTCACAATCAAGAACTGCAGTGATTGATAACTGCGCTCTCTGTGAAAACAAAGCACGCTTGCTAACTGCAGTACATCACGTTTACTGAGCGCACGCACTATTGACAAAACCTCGTCATGCTGACGCTTTCAGCAGGCTACATTCATTTACAGCTCTAGCATCTTCACTGATCAACTTTACTGCTGTAGACTTCACAGGATGTTAGTTGTAATAGGTGCCAATAAATCTTCCATGTCATTAATACAGTAAATAATATAATAAAAGTACGTACATCTACCTTTGGCAAAAAAAAAAGGTTAAATAAAAATATCAAAGATCCCAACACTCCTTAAAGAATTGATATCCAAACATCCTAACACTTGCATGGACAGTAAAGTAAAATGCAAAGCTGAGACAGGCCTTTAGATACATGTTTGAACACCATGGTTACCACAGAAAATAGCACAAAAATTAACACTTAAAAACCAGGCACTAAACCCTAACACCAACCCAATTCATTTGTTTTTTGTCAGACTTCTATGTATTAATGCATGAATTAGAAATTTCTTCATTTCTAATCCCGTGCCATTAAAGTGATCAAGTACATTATCTCTGTTGAGGCTCTGATTTTTCTCTCTAACAAAGGCATTTACCGCTTTCTAACACCCCGTTGACTGTGTGATAGGCAGGAACGTCTTACTAAAGTAAATGGAAGCAATTTTCAAGGACAAAGGCCTCTGCTACAGAGCTGCAAATTGGACTTCAAATTGTTCAAAGGGACTTGGCGAGAGTGATTAAATTCCTTCCTAAAGAACCTGTGATAAAAGGAATAAATTAGTTTGATTTAATTTGAGCAAGTACACTGTTTTTGCACGGTGGTGAAGTATATTGAAATTAAGCTTTCCAAATATCTCCCAATGAGGCAGTATCAAGGCAGCTCTGTTTGTCTGGCATCCCGGCATTTGTACTGAATTTCACAATTGTCTTTATTGTAAAACAATCGAATTGCTATTCAAGGTCTCTCTGACAGCCTAATTCGCAGTTTTACATTTGGTATGCCAGCCAAAGGGAGACATGAGCATCACACGCAAAAGAACATGTTAAAAAAGCTCAAAAAGCTCTGGCAACATTAAGTACAGCAACGGGAGCATTTTAGCTGTCAAGAAAGCTGTAGCTCTCAACAGTGAGGACGCCTTGCAGTGGTGCCAGGACGCTCAAAAAACACCATGATATAATTCATTGCAAGGGTGTCTCAGAAAGCAATGCCTAAAAGAAAAGGAGCGAAGACAACGACAAATCCTGTGCAGCTGCTCTTCAATATGTAAATCAAGGCTTGCTTCGAAGTCTAATTTCAGTCATACAGCTGCGGAGATGAGTCGGGGAGTGTGTTTGAGGTGGCTGTCAATAGTAATATTCATTTCAGTGGACATTCAATCAAACAGCAGAGCCTCACTGAATATTTATTATTTATAAATTGAATATAACAGCCCAAAAACATGTTAGCACCAAAATATGACACACACACACAGAAAAAACCCAAATGGTGCCCACCCTTGATCAGATGAAATACATGCAACATTTAAAAAAACAAAATATTGACATGCATGGGAGTGTACACATGTTCACACCAGGCTTCCTTGCTTTTCATCAATAAATCAAAAGTGTTAGAGAGGGGGTTGCATAATTTGAGTAGCGGAACCATGATGCAATCCCTTTGTCTTGTTTTGTAACATGCCGTGTGGTTGTGTACACCCACAAAGAGATGGAGATGTGCAGAGACAGGGCACTGCATTAGCGGGCTGTAGGGAGATGCCGGATCTCCAGAAACCTCGTGAGGGGGAACCAAAGAATCCATGGACTGCCATGTTTGGGATGGAAATAGGCAGTGTTCGTAAGTTTGCTTTAGACAGTCAGTCAGTGAGATTGCACTACGCACTGTAACATGTTCCCTATGTTCATGTGTGATATTGTATTATTAACGATAATGTTCATGTACCTTCGAATCAACATATTAAAGCTTTAACAGGAGGCCACCTGTCCCACTGAAGCCCTTTCGAAGAAGGGACAGAGTAGACTGTTCTTCCTGAGCTTTCTTCCATTTTGCACATTAATGAATGGTTCCTCATCCGAGCTGATGGTCAAATTAAAGGATAGAGGATGTCATTTGATGAGCAGAATCTAGAGCCCTTTGAGGCAATCTTTTCATTTCTGTTCTGACTTGACTTTGTTTGTTCTGCTGAATGTATATTACTGTGTCAGTTCACTGAGAGAAACAAAAAGCAAAAAACAAAAGTCATATTCCTTGTATGTGCTCACATGCTAACCCAACAGAGTTGTAGCCGTGACAGTAGACAATGCTTCAGATATGGATGTTGCTGCAAAGAGGCGACTAAACCATGTACGCTTCACACCTGTTCTTGAGTTATGGTGTTGAATAATAGTCAACACATAGTTTTTTCCTTGACACTGTGATGCCACAGTGAAATTGACATTTGACCTACTGAGTAAAAAAAATCATCACTTTATCATGTTATCCTACTAGACATTTGTGTGAAATGTTGGCATGTGAGACGAGTGAACAGGGACTGTCTAGAAGATATACAGTTTACAGTGTAGTGTCACCAAAATCACTTCACATAAAAATAGACTCCTGTTGGTTTTGGGGGAGGAAGATATTCAACAATTCATAAACAGTATAGTTTATAATTAGACATTCCTTGTGCTTAAATTGTAAAACACAGAATTCAGAAAAAAAATAAAAAAGAAAACACAGAATTTAGGAAAAAATAAAACATATAGAATAATGGAAAATTTAAACAGATTTTACAGAGCCCTAAGACACCTTGAGGCCAACTATGAGGCCCATTTAACTTTCTTTATAGAAGAAAATACACTCTGTCATTGCTACATAACGACAATCTGTAATCAGCACATGACAAGAAAATATTTTCAGATGTTTCAGACTGAGTGGCATTTTTGAGGTACTAACTCTCTACTTTTCATTTTATGTTGCCAACCGAGTTCTCAAGTTCTCTTGGTGGTTTGCTTGTGTTTCTACTCTTCTTAGCATTGTGTATGCCTGCAGTTTATATTGGACACACTTTCCCAAATATTTAAAATAGCAGCTCTAAGTTCTTCTACCACCTCCAGTAAAATAAGCCCATTCATCAATATCTTTTAGGACTTTAACTTTACCTGTAGGTAGGTGAAACAAGGTGGAACATTTCTTGTGGCTGCTTTACATTATAAACTACTGAGGCTCCGGCCATGCAGAAGTCTTTGCTTCACCAGTAATGGATTTCTGGTGGTAGTCTGCTGCCAAACGGCAAGTCTAACTGTTGTTTTTTATTTTTAAGGACTTCAGCCTTAGAAGACTTATCTAGTTGATAAAAAAAAAGCTGACAAGCAGAATAAGTGAAAAAGAATCTGTACTTGTGAAAATGACAACAGCAGTTAAGGGAGAAGAAAAATACAGTACCTGGCACACTCTCAATTTATTTTTACTCATCTGTTGCGAGATAATCCCCAGTCTGCATATCTATCTGACAGTTGACATTTAGCCTTAATTCTGCAGTCACTGGTTACCATCTGATTATGAATTACAGGGTGAGTTTCATGTACATGCAGCCAAATACAAATACAGACTATACATAAGGCAAGACATGAAATGCCTTGCTGTTTTCTGATATTCTGTACATTATGTACATAAGCTGTTCTTAAGCCATACAAATGCATCATTGCACTCACTCTATTGCACTCCATAGTTCACACTTTAAGTTATGTTATGTGTATGTTATATGTTATGTTTATGTTATGTTATGTTTATGTTTATGTTATGTTATGTTATGTTATGTTATGTTATGTTATGTTATGCAAGTTATGTTTATTTATTTATTTCTATTTGCTTGACTTTTTAAGTACAAGAGGGTACTATAAAAACCGGAGTCAAATTCCTTGTATGTGCACACATACCTGGCCAATAAAGGTCATATTGTAAATTACATTTGGAGCTCAGCAAAGTGTTCTTGCTACAAACGTGACACAAGCTCACTTACCTGGGGTTTGACTGCAGGAGTGGGTTCATTTCCTTCTGGTAGTGGTGACCCTGGTTAGCCGGCTGGATTAGTAATGTAAAGAAAATGAGAAGATTGTGTTAAAAAATTACGTCAAACACTTATACCTACAAAATTATTAAGTACTTACAAAATGTTTCCCTAAATTTGTACCAATATACAGTTATTGCCATAAAGTTTGAAAGAACACAGAGTGATCTGTCTGAAATGAAAAGAATACAGGGGACACTCGCAGCACCTCGAGTTTGAAAATGTTTTTTGGGTACATAATGATCTATTTCATTCAATAAAGGCAAGTAATGACAGCCATCCTGTCCACCACCACCAGACTATGACTATGACTTCAGCTCAATTGCTTGACAAATGAAGGTTGTCTCTCAACAGCAATCATGTATTTTTTGACAGACATCGTCACACACCATTTTGTCACTACTGTGCACATGGTGAAATGTGTGATGTCAGGGGCAACTGTCACCTTGGATTTTATTTCTATTATGGGATCTGTAAGACTGGGGCACAGAAACGTATGGGTGTATCTACTTATTTCTGTGCTTATCTATGACTAAATATACAGCAGCTTTGCCAGAAAATAGTGTATATGTCATCACACCACTTAATAATTTTAGTCTTTCAACAAAGCTTCACTCATGTCCTCTGTCGAGTGACCACTATGCAGGATATCAACTCTGTTTCCCAGTATTGCATACAAAGCCTCACTGAAGTCTACAGGCAGGCATCAGTAACATTGCTCGACCGAGCCAAAAACCTAAGCACAACCACAAATTGAGCTTAAAGCTTCTCCAGTTTATGGAAATCCTTGTGCAGCCTTTTCAGGTCAGGAGAAAAAGCCTTCTTCTATGTTGTGTGCCGTGCTAACTGGCTAACAAGTCAAGTATGAAAGATCACAGCTTTTCTGGCAGAGAAGAGAAAAATATACAAAAGAAAAATGGAGAGAGCAGCAAGATGCAGAAAACATGGGTGAAAAATGAATGGTGAACAAATCAAGATCAAGGGAGCTGTAAAATCTTATAATGTGTTCAGAAATTTAAATGTAGTCCGACCACTGCAGGGTAACAAAGGATTTGAGCTGGATTGTATTTGTGATTGGGTCTTTTTAGCTACATTATTTGTGAGCTGTGTATACACAGGACTTCTAGGAGAGGATAAGAGAAGATAACAGTGGTTTCACTTTCAATATGTAGTAATAGTCTGCTGAAAGAAACATAAAGGTGTTACCCTCTCCATCTTGTCAAAGCTAAAAACCATATTATAGCCTCAGGAGGCTATTTAAGTCTAGTGCCTGCTTAAAGGCTATTACATTACATGACGTTGATGAAGAGGCAGTCATGTTGAAGCTGTAGTCCTTGCACTGCTTAAGTAAATTTCAGCTATCTGTGTGCTCCAGTGCCTTCTTCATGTAATCCTCTTCTAAAAATAAGACGGGACCTAAAATTGTACCCTGTAGAATTCTGCGGGTAATATGCACTGATGATGATGACTTACCTGTGGGGTGATGGAGAAAATTCTTTTGGGGAGGTAGGAGCTGAACCATTTCTGTACCCTATCTGCAGTATTAAGCCCCAGTGCATCAAATGTGGTCATTTAAACTTACATGAACTACAGAATCAAAGGGAACACTGAAAGAATTAGAAGCACATCTGCTGCTAACAGGAGAACATTACTTATTTTGAACAGACATCACCTCTTAATCCGACAGTAAAACGTTGCCAGGAGTGTAAACACAGCAGCACCGGCTGCCTGTAGCTGCAGAGTCAGTGTGGTGACTTGTCTGAAACACTTCCTGCTGTACAGCTTCCCAGAAAAACCCTGGAAAGGTGTTGGCTAAGAGGCCGCTGCACACTGGCTAGGGCTAAGCCTCGTTCATCATCCCAGTCCAACTTCTAGTTGGCTCTTATACCTCTACTGTTTGACCAGTCTCCTTGACTGATGCTCAAACACACAGCTTTTCTGGTGCTAAAGCTCCACCATGCACATCCACCCCTGTGCATCATCTTTTACCCTGCAGACTGGGTCAAATGATGGCACAATAATCAGAAAAACTATAAGTGCTCTTCATCAGAGATCAAAATTGCTGTGGACTCTGTCATTTCTGGCCCTTTGCCTGCCCCTGTTATGAAGACACAAAACTCAGCAGAAGCCTTCAGTTCAAAACAGCTGCTTGTGAAACTGGACTGCACAGACCTGTTTGGCAATGATGTTCAACAAAACAGTGCCAGATAATTTCATCTCACATCCAGCATCCATCTTATTGCCTTATTTACCAAGGCAGTTTCCAGGTGATGGCTGCACTCTAGCAGCTGTTTTCTACTTTTGTCTTCTGTATACGCTGTTAGTACCCCACACACACACACACACACACACACACACACTGAATAGCAGGCTGGGCACTGCATTAGCGAATCTCAGTCTTCCTAATACTTTTTCCTCTCCTAACTCATCTTATATTAATAGCCCTTTCTTTATTTTAAGAAATATCTCAGACTACACATTGAATACCTAAATGTGAAGAGCTTGCTTCTGATACTGGACTGTCTACATGTTGTGTTACTATTGACTTTATAGAAGCCTGGCTCAATGCCAGTGTTCACATGAAGACTGTGTGTTGCTGAATAGTTTAATAATATAGTTCAGTTGAATACAGTTTAGTTGCGGCAGGGAAAGTAAAGGACATGTATTGATTAAGAGTTGTATAATGACTTGACTCTTCTTCAGAACATTGACTATATTTCTGTGTATGTTAGATGAAACACTACATATTGTGTTCTCCCTCTTTGAAAACTTGCGGTCAAACATAACTTAAAAAAAACTCTCAAGGGCGAGTACAAGATTCATATTTGTCTAACAAACTTACTGTCATTGCTGCCACTCATCCTCCACACTAGACATCTAGAATAAAGAAATAGATCAAATCCCTGGTTTTCAGCCCTTTTTGAATCAGAGAGATATGAGGATCACTGTGCGAGTTTCTGGCACAAACAGTGACTGGCAGAATTTTAGACAGCAGAAAAACTGTCTCATCCTCTCTACATGGAAAACTGTGTCTGAAAATGATCTACTCTTGTTTTTAAGGTGTTAATTGTAGCTGCTGTTGCGTCATTAAGTTAAAAAAAATCATTAAAAATTCTTCTCTCATCGGTAATTAATTATGAAAATCCTCCTCTTATTAATGAAAAATAATATGGTTGAAGCTTTTTTTAAAACATTTTATCCCACCACGAGATGTATTTGATAGCTCACCTTCATGTCAAAACCAACTATTCAGTATCTCCACTGGAGTTCATTGGCTGCGTCTTCCTTCACAGTGAATTTGTGTCAGTTACACTTTCTAAATATATTTTGGCTGTAGTTCAGACAGCATGGCTCAACAGAAAAAAAACTCATACATCCTGAAGCAACAGTTCTTACTCTGGACATGTATGCACAGAGAATACATGAAATCCAGAACCACATATTCAGGTGTCTGATAATTTATTGAGGTGATTTTTTTTTGTGTTCAACCCCATAAACGAAGCATAGCATAAAACCGGCTGGGGGTGAAGTTATGTCTGGGCTGGCAGAGTGGATTCAGGTGCAGAGACAGAAGCAGCAACAGCATAGATGGCGACAGCAGGGCCACTCGAATTACAGCATCCAGGGACAAGAAACAACTTGCCCAGGCAGTAACTATTTTCATCCTCTGTCCCAAAACCACCAATTGTTTTTATCTTTCACAGGCACTTATAAGGTCCTTTGAAAGTTTTATTTGTCACAATGTCATCAAATCTATATTTGTATTTTTCAAAACAATTACTTTTACAGCTGGTGTCTCTCTTTATCTCGCTTCCTCTTTCTTTATTGGCAAGCATTTTCTCAGTATGCTGATGGTGGTGCTGTTGCCATATGTATTTAGAATTGTAAAGCACTGCAGCTGATTCTGAAAAAATCACTTCAGGGTTTGATCAAGTCAAATGTAAATCTCATCCTGCCCCTGTGGGGAACTGTTCCCACTGCAAGGTCTAAAGATACATGTTTTTCATTGGTGACCACATTACTGTATCCTTAAAAAGGAACCACAAGATGATAATCCCTGTGGTAATATTACTATTCATTGTGTTCTGCTAGAATCTCAGTATAAATAATGGATACCTGCATGTAGAGACATAGTAACAGGCCTACCACTCGAGCATCTGTAATGGCTGTATTCACCGGGGATCCTACAGTGGACTCAGCAGGGCCAGGGAGCGCAGTGCTCTCTCTTCATAAGCAATGTGCTGATGCTAATGGACCATAGATCTAAATGACCTTCAATAGCCAAGAGCAAGCTATACCATCTTTGAATTCTAAAAAGACTTCTCGGGATAATTTCAAATGACCTAAATAATTTTTAGTCACTGGGGAAACCGTGGATATTATTCCAGTGTACTTTTAAAAGCAGTAAGGGGCCAATTAATGTGTTTCTATCTCCATAATCTTTTGTAATGCAGAAAAACACGCTGGAGAAAAAGGTGCATTAGCACTTCATGGTGGCATAAGTTAGGGGCTTGAAATGTAAATTAGCAAGGGTGAGGATCAACCAGGGTCAGAAAAATTATTCCATATTGTAGACAGAAGGAGGGTCAACCTACTAATGATTGTAAATTAGTAGAGCTGCACACAAGTGTTGCTTGTTAGTGGAGAATCAACAAAAATACTTAAAAAGTAGCAGAGAACGATAGTACCAACCACGGAGATATGAGTCCAGGTAGAGGCGTCATCGCTGCTCATGCTGATGCTGACGTTACACTGGTGGATCTGAGAGGCACTGAGGCCTGAGGCTCTGCATTCATCTTCCTCCTGCTCCCTTCTGAGACTTGCAAGCATTCGAAGCTCCTCATCGTCATCCCCATGTATTCGAAGACTGCTAAGCAGGTGTGAGCCGCCATCGCTGGAGTCAACAGGCCTCTGTGTGTTGTTGTCTTTGTCCTTTAAAACGATTGCCCATAAAACAGAAATCACTGGTTTGGAAGCAATCCACAGTTACGATGCCTCGCACTTAGTCACAGTCACAAAGACAGACTCAATCCCCAAAGTTGACACAATGTTTTGTGCAACCAACAAAGTGGTGTAATTCTTAAAACAGCAGACAGCGGTCCCAGACAGAGCTTAAGGCAGCGCTGGACATAATTCATTGTTTTGACCGTCTGAGGAAATGTCTTTTAACGGTGCCTCTATTGATTTAAAAGTGCTATGTTAACATGATTTGTCTGACAAAGTATGAGGAAGCCTGGTGTTGCTTTGGTGTTGAATCAATGGCAGTCAATAAACTAGGGCTGCAGGGAGGGAAACAAACTCCTTGTCATACTTTTCTGACAACCTTTCAGTCAAAGCCTTCACTGCATGCTGTCTGCTGGAGTTGGCACAAATCAGCAGTCAGGAGCTGCACTGATGAAGGATGCTGGGATATGTCTCAGCAGTGACTTGTGTAAATGCAGAAAGCAACAGCCAAGTGACAGATCTCCCTTCAGGCCTTGTGATCGCTCCAGTTGCCTATCCTCTGATCCTGGAACCTTTCAACTGGAGCAGTGGCCAACCTCAATTTGTAACAGGCCACAGTCTGATCCTTCTCAGCACAGCATTAGAAACCTTTTCACAAGTCCTCCTTAGTTGTTCAAATCAGACGTGACCACACATTACTATGGGCAAGGAGAGACAGCTAGGCAGAATACCATCAGGGCATTTAATAAGCCGCACATTTGCCACAAGGCCTCCACAACCCCACTCTGCACATTGCAACTAAGGATGAATATCATTTTGACTGTAAATTACAGGAATTGGGCCAAGCTAATCTACTGGAGGGAAAAAAACATAAAACATTCACACCCACTTATTTATTCTGTTATTTTCACCAACTCCTGACAAAAATATCTGGATCTTTGGTCAAGCCTGCTAGATACTCAACCAGCGACTCAAAAACATTGTCTGTCTGATGTTTGGCGCTGGGCAAATGGTGTACAGTGGATTTATCAAAGCTTTTCTGGTGGAAACAGTTGCCTACAGGGATTCTTGTGAGAGTGGCTAAGACTCAGACTATAAAGTAAATTTTTGGGCTGTAAAACGAAAACATGTGCTTAAAGAAGCTTAAAGCTCTGTAGGGCTGCAAAGATAATTCTCCTTGAATTTTTGGACTAAGAGCACCCGCTTTCATTTGGCACAGTCGTCTGATTAATATATCAAAATATTTAATATTTTTTTGTTTAAAGATTGTATCTTTTCACCAGGACATAAAACAGAAATCAGTAATGCAGGTCCTCAAGTTCTCAGGGATTAAAGTGAAGAAAAAAATAACTTCTGACTGAAATTTTCTTTTCCAGCCAAGTTATATTCCCCATCTAATCTAATTTGTAAAAAAGGTTACAGAGGAGGCCCTCACATCCGCCCTCAATGCCTGCTAAAGAAACAGCACAATATGTAAAATTCAGCACCACCCCGAGCATAACTATTGCTGTTGATCTCTTATGTAGCCATGAAGTTGTAAAAAAGGCTTTAATCTAGACTTTATTTAAATACTCGAGATGAGGCATTGGCTCTGGGCGTGATAACTGAAAATAAATACCGCATATTATTTGATATCCATCATTACTTAGAGAAACTACGTACATTTTTGATCATGAACTACTACATCATTTCAACTAGGAAAAGGAATCCCATTCTTAAAACACTTTTGTAGAAATAAAACAATAAACAGTAAAAGACAATACTGAGTCTTATCTACATTCACAAATCTTTGTGGACATGACAGTGATTCATCCTTTCTGAACCATTAAAATATTGATGTATGAGACATTGTGTATACTGTATAGCCCAATGTCCACCGTGAGTTTATGTTACTGTCAGACCCATACATACACACACACACACACACATACACACACAAGCTCCAGTTCTGGGGCGACAGAAACGACTTCACATGCGGCAGGGGGTCTGACACAGGCGATAAATCCGTAGCATGTGCAGTGCGGCGAAACCACCGTGGTATAAGATCATCAATAATGACAAGCTATATTTGTAGATCGCGTGGTAGCCTACATCCAGGTAGATTGTATGCCCATACAAATCAGCTACCTATCACCTGGAAGCACAAAGTCCCACAGCAACCCCTCACTCCCTCCATTTTTTTGCCTTCAGATCCTCTCTGAAAATCCAACTGACGGAGTTGATGGTTTAGAGAGAGAACTTTAATCCCTGAGTTCAGTTGAGATGCGACATAAACATCCTCGTCTAAAACATATTTCAATTCTAAGAAGTGTGCTCGCTCTTGTTCTTTTCCTCAACGAATCTTAAGATGAAAAAAAACATTAATGATGAAAATTGATCAACTCAGCGTGCCATTGCAAATATGGTTTGTTTGTTGTGATGTCAAGGCTGTTTTTGTGCAGAAGTGTGACATCTATGTGATAAATAATGAGCATGTTTGCTCTTTGAGTGTTGACACAGCGAGGAGCTATTGAAATTGGCAATGTCTTTTGTGGCACTATAATGTATCATCAAACGTAGGCATCTCACAGTGGAGGTAATTAGGGGTGATGGCCAATCGGCATCTATTCAGTTAATTATGAGGTGGAACTACAAAATAATAGTCATTTATATGCTTGTTTCTGTGTCACAAACATGCAGAGCTATAGCATTCTGAATGAGGCCCTGTGTCAGATATACGCAGTACCTTGTGCAGTGTGGAGTGATCCAATTCGACCTCTTGCAGGAGACTCCTAGAAAGTAATACACTGCAGTTCACATCCCCATCCTGGTTCACTGCCTTTGATCCATGACAACCACAGTTGTGTTCCTGCCTGCCGGGTGTCGTGCTGGGTGAGAGGCAACGCGTGGGGACAATCCCAGCTGGTTCAGCCCTCCCACTGGATGGAGAATGCATACAGGTGGCATCTGGTCTGAGCTCTTTTAGTGTTGTTTGGTCCATGTTATGAGATTCAGAGTGGATTTCCAATTGAACATCCAGAGCTGGACTGGGAGGTCTGGCAGTAGCAGGGTCGGACCCAACACCACTTCTTTGATGCTGGAACGTGGTGTAGCTCTTATCCTGGAAGAAACGCAAGGACAAAGTGAACAGACACTGATTTAAAGTGACTGAAAAACACACACTGTAAAAAGGCTGATTGGTCATGACCTAAGAGCATATGGTAGGCTGTTTCGAAATGTTTCAGATGAACAACTTTAATGCTGCGCTCTGCCCTTTAGATTGATGTGTGCTTAATGAAACATGATGAGATGGCAAACAGTGGGATTGGCCAGGCATCGTCGGCTAGGCTTTAGACTGACCTCACATTTTAAAAGGCTAATGGCATTCTCTTTAAGTCTGCTAATCTTTCCCACCTTCAGAGTTTAAGTTAACACCCAGTTCAAAAACTGTCGCCTGCCTATCAGGTAACACATACAGACGGAGTACATGCAACTTTTCAACATTAAAGGAATACTCCGCTGAAAACCAAAGTTTTGAACATCAAAAACTCATCCCCGTAGGCTTGAAAGATTCGTGATTCGGAAAAGTTTGTAACTTGCTCCTTTACTGAGGACGGCAGCTTGATTCACGACAGGAACAATTGTGACCCAGTTTCACAGTGGAAAAAAAAAAGGCCGGTGGAAACTTTTCAAAATTCTTTCAGCAAAAAAAAAACACCTCTGTCAGCGACAACAAAGACAAACCAAGTGACCGTGCTTATGAGCCCACACCAGCGTAAGTATAGCAGGTACATACACAACATGAAATCTGGGCATTTAGCCATACAGGGGAAAATATGGTTCTCTTGGAACAAACTGAGCATGTGCGGATAGAGTATGATGATCCTGAAGGAATGTTGGAAAGTTTCTATGTACATTTCAATATATTTTCTTTAGCAGGGAAACTGGGTCGCAGTTGGAATCCATTTTAACTGTTGGATCAAAGCTGAATACAGCTACTGTTGTCCACGAAGGAGAAAGCCACAAACTTTGTAGAGCCGCCATTGAAGCCTACAGGGGGTGAATGTTTCATATTCAAAACACAGATTTTTGATTCTTGTTCCTTTAATGGTGTTACTCTGCACCATCTCAGTAGTTAGATCAATAATTGATCTAACATCTTAGCTTGACAAATGGATATATCAAATTTTAGTTATATTTTGACACAAGAAAACGTAATATTGTGTCTTCCTAGTTTTCACTCCGTCTTTGCCAAGTTCTCCTTAAAATACGGAGGATCACAATTGGGGAGTATGTGCAGCCAGATTGCCAGCAAATCCACATTTTTTAAGTGTGTGTAATATAGATATTGTTTCTCTCATGAATTAAACAGCTTGAACTGCGCAAATCTCTGTCTCTCTATTTCTCCCCACTGCTGCCTGGTGTTTTGAGATTTCATCTCTGCGCTTTGTTTTGGGGTGAAAGGTTATCATAAGCCCTGTGAGGTTTTTCGCTCATCTGCTCCATAAGTTGTCTTTGCTTTTCTTTCTATGCTTTATCATTTTTGTAAGTGCAAGTGAATAGACGGGTGGCTTGCAGTGTACGTGTGTGTGTGTGAGCCAGACGGTGTTTTTGGACATGTTTGGCTAACTTTGAGTGTGTCATGAAAGCAAATTACTTTACTACTACTTTCAGTTATTATTGCTGTAAAATAACTGCATTTCACTGAAAACATAACCCATTTTACCCTGGTCAATTGTATCTCATGCGTCCCAAAATTATAACACTGAAAGTTCATCGCTTTGTTTTGCTTTTAATATTTCTCTGTGTTTAAGAACAAACCTCAGCTCAAAAGAATTGCATGAACCTGATGCAACACCTTGAAAGATGATATTGCTCCAAGTTGAGAAATGAGCAACCTGCCATAAATGAATGAAAATCAAAATCAGGCCAACATATGTCAGAGGGTTACTAACCACACTTGAGATTGATCACTATAGCCAGGGTGGCAGAATATGGTGGCTTAGCAAGCTACAGCTTATAGCACTGCAAAGCTTAGATGATATGTTAAATCTTGTCTCACAACCTGTGATGCATGTCCGGCAGTTTACACTATACATCTCTTTGAGTAAAGCTGGCAACATAAGTCTTAGAAATATGTTGCATGTCTCTATTATTACCCATGCTGGTGACAGTGTGGGTGTCTACGAGAATGACCGACTGGTCTGTTTAAACCACTTTTCTTTACAGAGTCACTCTTGTACTCTTCCTTTTCCAATGTAGTTACAATGCCATTTTTGTCACGTACAAGCCTATTTTACATGCAAAGCCCTTTTTTGAAAGTCAACAATTAACACAGATTAACATTCCAACATATCTTTTTTTTCTAGTCTTTTCTCCTTCCTTACTGAGCAGCTCTTTGCTCTGCTATTTTTCTGATTTTTATTTTTAATTTTATTTTTCTGATGTTCTTGTTTTTCCTGCAAAAAATGATGGATGATTTTTATGGATAATTAAATGATTATGGCTACTGGATATGTATAAATCTCTGGGTCTTTAATTTATGAAGGACACAGAAGATTAAGACCATATTTTCAACACTTTTATTACTTCAGTACTACTAGTGTGGCCTACAAACAGCTCAAGCCAATAGCTGTATCACTATACTGAACAAGAGTGACTGAAAATTAGTAGAATGAGCTACTTAGGAGTAACCCCCCCCCCTCCACAATGACTTTCAGAACCTTCTCCAGAAAACTACAGTACTTGAAACTAACATACTTAGAAAGTGAATGGACTGTGTGGGAGTGATACCACTTTACCATGGACTCGAAACAGTGGACGACAAGAGAATGCTAACACACAACTAAATAACACAGACAAGACCACTATGAAAAAGCAGGGCTGTCTGTCTGGCAATAAATCTGCTAGAACAGTACTCTGTAGAACTCTACTGATGCAAACCCTAAGCATAAATCACTTTCCCGGGACATGGAGAGACGGATGACAGCCAGAGCCCGGCGCCCTGAGATTTGAGATGCTCCTGCCTGGTCTGCACTTCCATCCAGGCGGAGCACCTCATCAACGCCCATGCTTGGTAGGATGCTGCTGTGGACAGCTGCAAAAAGAAGAGTTGGAAACAAACTTTGAAAACAGATGGCTACTCCTGCTGCAGGACCATGGATCTTCAACTCTGATTGTGGGTAACTTTACTATTAAAAATGTAAAAAAAAACACAGGCAATAATAATGCCAAAACACACAGATTACCCAAGGATATGGTGTCTGGCATAACGGAGAGAATCCTGCACCCCTAACTGTGAGAAACATTGTAGTGCACAAAGGAATTAATGGCACAGTGAAACGGCAATCAGAAGTACTGAAACATGACTTTAAATGTATTGCGCATACTCGCCTCCTTGAATAACGAGGTGTTCATCGGCGGGCCGCTACCACCAGAGGGGGAGTCAAGAGATTCGGCAGATTGTTGGCACTGAACACCTGGCTTTCAAATGCATGTAGTCTCCACTCGGTGCACTTTATTCTAACTTTTTCTGGGACTGCCGATATCTGTTGAGAGCAGATGGAATTTGCCTCAACAAGTCAGAAGTAAAACTGTTCATCGCCAATCCATTTTACTTCCTGCATTGCCCATCTGCTCCATCCGCCAAGGACGAGAGACGAGAGGAATCAAAACAACAACAAGATATAGCTCAACACGGCAGAAACCTTGAAGGAGAGCCATTTCAGCCCCCGCCCTAAGAGAATTAAAAACACGAGGGACGTCAGAACCAAGAGGCAGAGTCTTCTCTCCACATGTCAACTACCACCTGTGAGAATTCACTTTATTCAACTCCAACAGACCCCATTCAAATCCCCTACCTTCTGACCACATGAAGCAGTTCATCACTGCTCGGACTGAATGCACTCCTTTGTCACCTCTCCCCTTCCCCTCCTATTGCCCTACTCCCATTTTCTCTCCCCTGACCTCCCTTAGCATCCAGCTCCATCATTGGCTTTAAGTCCCCAGCCAAGCTTTGACACACATTTCTTACTTAAAGGTACAAAAAGGAAGCGCTGCTGAATATTCAATCTCTTACCAACGAGTCCTTTTTAATTAATGATCTTAGCACTACCTTTAATCTTGGTTTTGTGCTTTTAACTGAAACTTGGATAGATAATAGCAGCAGTGCTCCAGTTCTTATTGAGTCAGCCCCTGAAAACTCAAAATGTATGAATGGTTCTCTGTCCTGACAGGAGAGATGGTGGTGTTGCTGCTGTATTTAAAGACTCATTTCAGTGTGAGCAGTTATCATGTGGTGATTTTGCCTTCTTTTCTTTGCACTGTGTTGAAAGGCACACTGACAATCCAGCTGTTCACAAGTTACAGACCTCCAAGGTCTCCTATAAATTTTGTTGATAACTTCACCGAGCTGCTGTCTGTTCTATCAACATATTGATAATCCCAAAGACAAAACTGTCAGAGCGTTCTGTCTATTTGTCCAGTTCTGTCTATATGAAACTTTTGACCTGCATGTGAAAGGACCCCCACAGGGCTGCTAATAGTGACGAATGTCTGAGAAATTCTGACAGTTGCTAAGAATTTCCCCTTACACCTAAAATTAGATCTAGTAAAAAAAGCCATTTACCATGCATCTTAGCCTGTCAGAGAACTCCTACTGTTAAAAATGTTACAAGGAGGGAGGACCTTTAAGTGGCTTAAGAGTTTCTTAGGCAGAGGAGAAAATGGCGAAAACACATGGAGGAAGGAAAACTGTTCTCCAAACCCTGAATGACAGTGAGTTAATGAAACGCTACATGTTAGCTCCTGCAGGGCTAATGTTTGTGGTTGATCTCATTAAAGATGTGCTCACATCCCCACCCAGTGCACTAACGCTATAATGGTAGAAATGAAAAACACTAAGACATTTGGCAATTAGAAAAATTCAACAGTGCAGCTGTGATTACTTTTGGAAAAAGTAATCACAACAAAAGCAATTGGAAAAATTCAACAGTGCAGGTGTTTGTGCTTGCAGGTACATTAGGTAGATTTACAAACAATGCTGTTACTTATATACTGACCAGCAATAAAAAAAACCGTAATGGCTTTACATCATTACAAATAAGACTATTCATAATCACACAATGACAACAGAGACTAAATTCTATGCTAAGACATATAATTTGCCCATTATCACAAAGAGTGCATTTTTTCCCTTTTTTTTTTTTAATCAACCAATCACACCTTTTAAAAAAAGAACATCTAGCAATAGAGTCAACTGCACCTCCTCATGAAGGTAAAAGATTAAGCCTCTTTCTTGCTCAGAGTTGTTTTGAGTCTCTTCCTAAATCATTGCTAAGATAGAAATTGCTATACATTTATAGGCTAAGTTAACCCCATACTGTTCATATTTTATACCTTCACAGTAGGTTTAATGTCAATTTTGACCCAGACCAAGAATTGTCTATAATTGTCAAATTTTAAAGTACAGATCTGTTCAGAATGTCTAAATAGCCTATGTCACATTATTAAATGTATGATCAATCCTTAAAAAATATTTCAGAGAGCAAAGAGAGAGTATTTTTTAAGTTTTACTAAACTCGTTTTTAGAGAAAAACATCTACTATTACACAGTATCATGTCCTGTTGTACATAAGATATAAAAACATAAAAGCTATAATGATTTAAATATATTTCATTGAATTTGAAAATGGCTATGGTTATGATATAACCATGTTTAACCGCTGATTTGTACAGAACATTTCCAGGGACATGGTGGTTCCACATATTGGTCTTCCCGTCTCAGTGTCCCACAGACTAGAAGCAGTCTCACCTCAGGGACCTGTACACACCACCCAGTATTAGAAGCCCCATGTAAGGCATGTAGGTCAGTCACATCCATGGTCTTCCATTCTTCACCATAACAATTAATCCCCTCCACATTTTTTCAATGGCTGGAGGGAGGAAGAGCTGGAACGTTGACAAAATGTCAGATGCATGGGAGATGGCCAGTCTTGTGGGTCCTGGTCCTGAACATGGAATGACATTTTCTACTGCCATCCTGCCTGCAACTTGATGTGGAAGGACCAACAGATAGCACTGTTTTTGGACATAAATGTCCGCCTTGCTGCCTGCTCCTCTCCATCAGAGTCATCCTTCATCAGAGGGGCTGTAATCAGAGTTTTCTTCCACGTTGTCTTCCTGCTCTGACACGCTACCTCCTCCAAATCACTATCAACCTCCTCATCTTGGAAGATCAGATCAAGGGCCTGATTGCACACCAAGTCTTGCTGCCATGATGTCAGTCAATGAAATGGCAGCTCAAGGTACCTTTATAATGTTATGAAACCCCACCACCACCCTCCCAACCCAAACTTGATTCAAATTTGTTGCTTTGTAGATTATTTTATTACATTGCAGGTGTTTGTGCTTGCAGGTACAGATCTTGTGTCTGTCAAGGCGCGCTCTGACCTCTGGATGATTTCCGGTCCCTTTCTGCACCATATATGATCACTTCTATGCTGTTGTACTATTTCACTGTTTTGAGATTCCCCCATGCTGCTTCAAAGACCAGCAGGTGTCTGTCTCGGCAGAAAGCATATTCATAATTTCATAACTCCAGGTCCCGTGATGGTGTCGAGGCCCCCCTTGAACTCACTACTGTCCCATTAAAAACAAACACAAACATGGCCTGTACAGTTTCACAGTTTCAAGATTCCCTAAAACCACCATTTTCCCTTGATTTGACCCACACTGGTAGATCTAAAATCCATCCATCTAATAGATACGGGTCACAATTTGACCCGAAACAGCTTCAGTGTACAAAAATCTGTAGCACCAGTACAAAAGTATAACATTTTGCAAATACAACCACAGATTCATAGTAACATCTTTAAGGAGAGGTTTCATACATAAATATTCTGAAATAAATGAGGCATGAAAGGGCTTAAGATCATCATCAGCAAAGATCAACAATTCTCATGATTTATTTACCACCGTTGAGAAGCTAACTATTCCCTTACATGGTTGGCCCTCGGCTTCCCATCTCATCATGAGTGTAATGAGTTTGCATGTTTTTTTAGCGGATACTTGTTAAACATCACAATAGTCATAAATTCCTTGATGTCAAAACATGGAACCAGACCACAACTGCAACAACATAGAAAAAAATTTGGCTGGATTGTCAACATTCAGTGCTTTCAATACTAAACTCTGGAGGATGTAGTGAAGCATCTTAGTTCATTCACCTGCTGTTTTGACACCCTGCCAACCAGTTTTATCAAAAATGTTTTCAGTTGCTTAGAAATGGATGTGCTGCAAATTCTCAGTGGCTTACTCCTATCAGGCATTTTTCCGAAATCACCTATAGCTGCTGTTGGAAAGCCTCCTCTAAAGAAGGGCAACCTGAATCTTTCAATATCAAATAATTACATACCCATCTCTAATCTTCCCTTTATTGGAAAAAATACTGAGAAAGCTGTTTTGATTAAACTCAACAACCACGTTACATAACTGAGACTGCACTGATAAAGGTGCTGGTTGGTGGTAGTTACCGATACCCATAAATGAAAATGTTTCCTTTCTGCTATGTATTACCTGATATGAATCTTTCCAATAGTCAATCTGAATATATATGCTGGAAGAACTCAGCTTGTATATCTGAATGATTTGACTGGCACAATTTTAAATAATTTGAATATCTATAGCATGGGACAGCTTATGCAAGCCAAGCAGCTTATCTGCCAAGCTGGACATTGTGTCTGAATCTTATTATTCCATGACATTATTATATATGCTGCACATGATCACATTTATAAATATAAGTAATTTCATATCAATATACCCGAATAATATCAATATATTTTTTTCTTTCTTTTGCCGTTTCTTTCATACAGTAATGAATAGAATATATGTGACTGACAGTAACACAAAAAGTGTTTTACAGCCGGTTTACTCTCCCTCTTGAAGACAGACATGGCTGAGCCATGTTTGTAATGTCACAACCTACTAATGATTAAATGGTAACTTATCAAATGTGTTTGACACAATGCCCTTAACAAATATATTAAATCTTTGTCATTAAGTGCAAATAAATAATGCCCATTATTATCTAATTGAACCTAATCTAATCTAATAGTCTATATAGAATGTTAAATGTTATTTCCACCAAAAACCAAAACATATAGATCTTCTGACCACCACTTTCATGCTACAGTTAAGAAAGTATTTATTTTTTGCGGCTGTCAATCATAAATTATACTGATGCCAATAAGAGTAATTTCTATTCCTTTGAACTAACCCATCCTGTACAGCTACATAAGATCACCAGTACTGTTCAGTTTTTATTTGGTTTTTAGTCCCAAGCAGTAAGATGGTGCTGACAGCATTAGGAAAATACTTTTTATATTCACTCTGTCACTTTTCAGATATGTCTTTCTCTTGCTGGCAGTGGAACTGAGGAAAGTGGTTCAACTCTGGCCAGCGAGACTCAGCATTAGAAAACTCTTTTAGTGGGTAAGTAGTAGTCTGGTGAAGGTACAGTAAATAGTATAACTGAACAAATGCAAAGAAAATGCGAAAAAGGTTCCCTGTGAAGTTCTATTAAACAAATAAAGGTATGTTTATATAAACGGTTACTCACATTATATGTGAATACATAATTTCATTTAGCTTAAAACAAATTAAATTTTTGAATCCAGTATTATTTACACCACTGTACACCACTAGTGTATTGCTGCATATCTTGGCTCTTATCAGCACCTACTGATTAGTCAGTCCCTCCAGAAAAACGCAATTATGTGATCGCATGAATTCAACGCATAATCAGCCAAAAGTCCGCACATTTATACGGGGGCTGAATTTTTTCCAAAGACGCCGCACTTTCTTAAGCCGCATAAATTGTCGCCGATTTCTGTGCAAAATACGTGAAATATGCGGGGTTTGCATGATTTCATAATCCCCGCATTTTCGTTGCAAAAACTTCACACAAGAGCAGCCATTTTCCTCCTTTTGCCTTGGGAACCTTATGAAGTGACGTCATCGGAAAGCTGCAAACCCTGCGAAGAAGACATGATGACGTCTGCAGCAAATCAGTCTCATTTGCCAACAAAAATAATAATAATAATAAATAATTCTTTTTGTAAATCTACGGAACTTGTTTGACTCATTAACGTTTTGTAAGTTTGAGCCATGTGTTTATTAAGGTCTGAAATAAAACAAGATGAGAACTTAATTATTCCAGCACTTTCTGTGATGTAGTATGCTTGCTTATCATTGGAAGTCATTAGAAATGACTCTTTACATTAAGGTAGTAGCATAGTGAGCCTAGTGAGTGAGAGTGTTGGGGTAATCACTTTTTTTTTCTTATTCATCAAACTGCAGTTTTTGCAAGTTCCCGCAATTTTTGCAAATTCCCGCAATTTCATAGCATAAAATTGCAGAAATATCCCGCAATATTCCATTGCATTTTTTTAAGAAAACGTGCCTCATAATCAAGGATTTTTGCCCGCAACAATGGAAGGACTGATTAGTGGAATAGTGTCAGACCATTAGCAGGACTGTGTATCACGCCATTAGTGCGTGCACACGCATGTGCACCAGATAAAGAAAATGGGGGCCTGCTCATAAAGAAACAGCTCCATAGCGCTACAAAAGAAAAAAAAAGCTCCAAAGGGAACTTTTAAATGAACTTGATGTTTGTCATCTTTACCGTCGTGATATGTTACAATAACCACAGTGTGTTTCCAACAAATCTGGGGCAAAATGCAGTTTGCAGCTTTGGTGTCTACCACACATGGCCTTGCTCTATCAGCCATCATAAAAATCTATCACAGAAGAATATTTCAACATACCCTAGCCTGTTGGAGTGTAGTTTATACTTGAAAAGCTGTGCTTATCCAATATATGATCTTTGCGGATACCTGAGGGAATAGCCATTGTGTCCTCTCAGAAAAACTGTGTTTTCTTTGGATATTACAAACAAGCGTGGCTCTCTTATTTTCCCCTCTGAAGAATAGGCACTTCCAAAATGACCATCTCACAGAAAAATTGTAGGAGGGGTGCCAGAAAACACAAAAATGCCCTTCTTTCTTCTGGCAGTTTTTAAAATACAGTGCATTTCAGCTGATCACATAGCATTACTCTACTCTCTCCTCCCTCACCCTCTAACCCCAGTTCATACCAAGTGATGGCATCTGATTTTAATGTGTTAATTTGAAGAAGCGATCCTTTACACACCCCCTGAGACACACTTTCGGTGTCATTTCATTGTGAAATTTTATAATTAAATTGTTGTGTGCTTGCATTTTCTTTAAACCTCAGCTGTACAGGTGTGATCAGTTAATTTCCCATTTTCAGAGGCATACAAATGGACATTAGCTAAAAAGCTGCATTAGTGGTTTTCATACATGAAGAGGGAAGACAGAAAATAACTAACTATAAGCTACACAACTATAGGCCTACCAATATTAATGGCAACAGAGCAAGAAGGGTCCAACAACTGAACCAGTAACAGACATGACAATGGTTGCTTCAGACCTAGAGTAGTTTTTCAGTTAGACAGTTCAGTGTTCAGATGCATTATCCTGGTTCAGACAGAAGGCTAAAGGAGGTCTCTTTCCCCAAACAGGAAGAAAGAAAGAAAATGCACTGCACATAACACATTACTTGTCAAAGCCCTGGCAATACTTTCCTTTGGTGGGTGGGTGTATGTTACTTTTAAAAGTGTTTTGATAAGCTCATTTTTAGGGCAGTGTCTGAAATCAGCCTTTGAAAAGTGAGCATCTCTCTCACAACTTATGAATGTGAATGTGTGTGTGTGTGTGTGTGTTTGTGCCATGCAGTTTCTTTCCACCTTGCCAAAAACAGATACTTGTATTGTTTTCTGGCTTTCTTTTTTTTGTTTTGTTTTGTGTTGGTAAGTAGTACCAGGAGGTATTGCTGATAATAAGCTACTAATAAGCAATTTTTGGCTTGTATGAAATGTAAAATGGCAGCCAAGGAAACTGAAAAGGTTGCACAGATTCAACAGAGGTGAATATCTCCAAACCCCAAAATAATGCAAAATCTAAAAGAAAAATGTCAACACTGGATAGAGCTTTGTAGAAGACAAAGGCCATACCTGCAGTTTAAAAGGTCACCATGAAAAGAATCACATTTTTTCCAACATAGCCTCTCTGGTTTTTCTTGCCGAATCACCCCGGTTTGAGTTACACACATGCACATGCACATAATGTCAATGGAAACTGAAAATTTAGTCTTGAGAGAAACCCTGTGAGAGGTTACGGATATGAAACCCTGACATTTACTGTTAATGTTTTAGGGTTAATGTTCCTCCTCCTGCTTGATTCCATTATAGGCAATCTAGAAATATGCTGACGTACTCGCACATTTATGTCCTTATCTACATCATACACAAATGTAGTCCCAGGATGCTATCAATAAGTTAGAGATGCACCATCAAACATCAAATTTGACTCTTGCTCTGCATAACACAAACAGAACATGAAATACATGCATAGAATACATTCCTTTAATGCCCCCCAAAAAAAGTTGTGCAATAAAATGAGGTTTTTAAGTCTAAATTATCAGACTTATTATAAAGTTTTAAATAAGTAAAAGTAATTAGCATGTCTTTGAAGACAGTCATCGTTATACTCATAGTTCAACAGTTTAATTTCCTGGCTCAGCACAAAGAAAACTACTATTCTTTATTTAAAGTCTCAGAACTATTAATAAATGATTGGATGATAAATAACTCCATTGACCTTTAAAGTATACTGCATACTGTGGAATGTGAAATATAAAGTATTATGATCCAAAATACAAAATATACTGTGTATTTTGAGACTAACACAATTTAAAAGTGAACTAGATTAAACTGAATCAAATCAAACTGTGGGTATAATGTAAGATTTTATGATACACAGAATACACAATCTGCTGAATTGTAATTAAGTTAGATCACACACATCAGAATACATCCTTAAAATAGATAAATCATATTTTTGCAGTCTGGTGTTGTAGTGTATGTGATGTAAGACAAGTTTGCTTATTTAAGGCAGATGGTCATTAGTGTTAGAGCAATATATCTTATGTCAGAGCGACATAAGGTAAGATGCACGTAAAATGCATGTGCATTTAAAGTATAACGTGTGCATGTCTGTGCCAGAGAGCAGACATACCTCATCGCTTTCACTGCCGATAAAGTCATCTTCCAGCTGGGCCTCATGCCGCCTTGCACTTTTGCTCTGAGCCTGACCATCTTCCACCTCCATCTTCTCCTGGTCACCTTGGCCATGCCCTCGTTTGGGTGAGTGTGGGTGGGATGAGAAAGTGAACACCTTCTCTGGCAGAGCGAGCTGGGGCTCGAACCCCTGATTACTCTCCCAGCTGCTCCAGACCTGCAGGTCCCAAGACAGATGTGGCCGGAACGAGCTGGAGAGGGTCTCTGCTGGTGTGGGAGCAGCTCCTGAACTTTCCTTGGCAGGGCTGCAGCTGCTCTCATCTAAAATAAAACAGTACAGAACTCAACAAAAATATAAACAGCTTTTAAATTCTTTCTTAAACATACAGTGTTGCAATAATTTCAGAATACAGGAAGGACTTAACCACAAAGACTAAGAAAAGAATAATAATAGGAATCAGTATTACAGTGAGTAATAAATCCTTTTTTAATTTTTTCATCATGTAGCTAATGTAATTCTAAGTTCATTTGATTATATGCACATAAGAAAATCAACAACAATATGCAAAATTGTAATGAATTCAACTGCTTGCCAAAAGAGAACATTAATTTCTCCTGCACTGACATTTTTGTAGGTTTTGTTAATGGCTCTGCTATGCTAATACCTTAATGAGAATGTAACAATATAAACAACATAATCAGTAGTAGGAACACCAGTTTATTGCAAAACTGTCACTCATGAAATGACAGCTCTGTCCAAGCACACTTAAACTGGCTTAGACAACTATTTTCCAAGCAAAAACTGCCTCCATCCTGCTTTAGTCTTTTGATTTGCTGCTTTTGTTAAAGAAGAGAGAAGAAATCTTACAGCAGTGTTACAGTATCTGATAATATGCTTCTTAATATATATCCAAGGGAGTAAAATCTTTCTCAACCTTTAGTGAAAGTTGCATCCATTCATGTGTGCATACATGAAGCACTGAATCCTTAAACTCCACGGTAGGCCTGAGATCAGAGAAAGAGGCACGTCTATGTGAATGAGTGAGCACATTTGAACCTCTCGACAGTATAATCACTTTCTCTAATTGCCCACTGTGTGGCAAACCCTGGGCCCAGGAGATGTCCCTCTGACTTTTATTTAATGTGCCACATTACCATTAATGAACTAACTACTTTCCGTCTGTGGGCAGGGTGCAGCAAAGGAGCTTATTGCTGTGGAGAAACCTCCATAAATGAGCTTTCAGAGCATGTGCAGTCATTTCGTGAGGACAATGCTAGTGTAGGTGTGTGTGCATGTGTGTGTGTGGTGGTGCTGTGGGGAGATTTCGTGGGTTGGAGAGGGGGTACTACAAAAATCCTGCAAATGGCCTTGACGTGGGTTATACAAAATTAAAGAAGGGGAACAAAAGCGTTGGTGCATGCAGCATAGAATGAGGCTCATTAAAATTCATGCAATATTTTTAAGGGATCTAATTTATAAATTAAGAGTGGGGATTTTTTTTTCAAGTATAAAGGAGCTACTAGGTAAAATCAGAACATGCAAATTAGACACCAATATCACTCAACATGCATATTATTCTCTTTTGTCCCATCCCTCGCTGTCTTTTTACACTTTTCTAACCACCACTCAGTCTGAAAGTGCACATGTCTTCCTGCTGTCCTGCTCCCTGTCTATTCGCAGCAGATGTGAGACTCACCCGCTGTTAGGTGCTTTGTCTTCTCTGCCAGGGTCAGAGGTTGTTGTCTGCTCTCTTGCCTACTGGATGGAGGAGTGCACTTCTCCCTGGTTGCGCTTCTCTTTCTGCGGTCACCAGGCACATCATCTTGGGGAGCTGTTAACCAGAATTAAACACATATCCAACCATGGTGCAGTTACCAAACCATACTCTATATTCCCACACACGCACGTAGTAAAATATGCAGTGCTTACCTGATGATGCTAGCCTCTCTCTTCCAGCACTGTGGACCCGTGGCTTCTTAGATCCCTGCTTATCAGACACTCTGTCTTTGGGGCGATGGGGCTGTAAACTGCTAGGTGTACCTACGTTCAGAACTCTCAACATTAGAAAAGCTTTATAACACAAGAATAACACTGTCAACAACAATGTTACTAAAGCTTGCTAGAAGCATGTGTGTGGACTGATTATGCACTGTGAAAATCCCTATTAATGAAGGCATTTCAGTAACTGAGCTTCTTACATTCATTCAGTGCAGAGAGAATACATCCAGCACATTATGTTCAGCTGAATTAAGAAATTTTAATCATCCGTTTTTGCATTCAGTCATGCTCAAAGGATGGTGTATTAGCAACTGTAAAAGCTGTTATTAGGTACTTGGGAGAACATCTCTGTAAGAGATGGACTCTTGTTTTGTTGCTTCATATTAAAGCTTTTACCAATGCGCAGCACCTGGAAGAATAGTCATGTGCACTCTCAAAGCCAAGAGGAGCTGTAATGAGAGGAATATAGAGTGTGTTCTTACAGCAGGCAGTACACTTTAAGTCACACAGCGGTGAGCCTGATCTGCATTGGTGCACATTATATTCATATCTAATTATATTCAGATACTTAAAGGTACTAAGTAGAAGCCAACTTGACTCATTAGGAGGTCTACTTATTCCTTATTCTCTATATGAAGTCAAAGTCAGTATCACTACTTTTTTTTCCATTGATATTTATAAATAATATAATTATTATTTTTATTTCAATTTACATTATTATTATATCATTGTCAATGGTGTGGCATGGTGAAAGACTAACAAATGCACATTTTCTATTTTCAAGTTTAGAAAATAACAAACTCACGCTTGTGCATAAAAAAATGAGCATAGACAGTAGGCTCTGCTCTTTCCACATAACATCTTCTAGCTACCAGATTTAACTGTAGCTCCCTGGAAAATTCCCCAAAACTTGTCAGGTATATTTCTGTCCTGGGTTCAGCTTCTTTTTAGTTCATTTTCACATTTTCAGCTCCTTATTCCCACCTATCAGTCACTTAGTATATATACCGGTCCACCAACTCACTTTCATTGCCAAATTGTCTTATGTGCCTTATATACTCCTCCCTGCCAGCTCCCTTCTTGGCTCTGTTTCCCTTCACTGATTGCTTACCTATTATTGACCCTGCTTTTGAACAAAGACCAAGTAAAATACCTTTTAATGATAACCGTGCTACCTCTTCCTTCTTGCTATCTTGCTTCTGGGTCCATATTACAACTTAGACCATAATTACAAAACCTAATTTATTTATTTACTTCCCCTCACATTAGCTGTTTCCATATTTGGCCAGATAACCAGAAGATGGTTGGCATGGCAAACACTGGACTCAAACCATTTGGACTCAGATATGTTCAGTACCTTGTAAAAGAAAAAAAAACAGAAAACAAAACTCCACATAGCCAGCTTTGTTGTTGAAAATGGTAAATAAACTCAAGCTTGTCATGTAAGTGAGTCACTATAGAAAGAAACAAACAAATAAAGAATACAAAGAGTGATAAAAAATTATTTAATGACATAATAGCTGGGTGGCCTTGGCATGTTTAGATGTCAAAAGCATGCAGACCAGACAAAACAACACTATAAACTCTTATTCAAATTTACCCTCAAGAAGAATGTGAGAAGGTTCTCCGTGTGATAAATTCTCACTCATGTTGGCAGTGATCTGACTTTCTGTGGTAACTTTTTGGTTCATTCTACTGGACAAGGATCCCTGAAAAAACAGACAAAAAACATGTTCAAAGACAACATTTTCTATTTTCTATTTTGTAGTAATTTCTGACATGATTGGATTCATGTGATTACAGTATTTGAGATAAAAAGTCCACTTCTATCCATTCCGTCTAATGGTGCACTGCCTTTTCCTCCAGTTTGAGGCGGTGGCCCTGAGACCCTGGAGCTCGAGTCTGTGTGCAAAACACTGAGTTGTCTGGCTCTTCGATAACTGGTTAATCTGGCAGTGGTAGTCTGATCAGGAACTGCAGAAAAAAATTCCCATTAGACACTGACCATTTCCTTTATAATAACATCTTATAATAAAAAAAAGACTAGAGACTATACTTGACTTTGATGGTACAACATTACTAAATTCTTGGACCTGGCAAGTACGGCAGGAAATTTGAAGCAATTTCCTTAATCTACTATGAGTCAAGTTAATGATCAAGTAGTCACAGCAACTTCCAAAGGATCACATGGATAAAAATATGCAGCCTGGAGCCAATTTGGTGTGAAAGGCTGAGACCAGCATTTTTAACATCAGTGAGAAAACCGCCTTCACACTAGCCACAAAGCCCTTTTACAGTCCCTTCACTGTGAATAGAAAACTTCAAAAACATGCCTTTTTTATACATTCCAGTGTTGGAGATGTGTTATACTATACTGCAAACATAGCTACTATGCTATACTATGCTAAACTGCTGTAACCTGTGTTTATGTAAAGTCCAGCTGATTAATAGATGAGCTTTGCTTTTTTTGATTCAGTTCAGACGTTCTACAAATTATTCTATAAACTGCAGCAAACAGTACTACTTTGAATTAGAGCCTATGGTGGTTGAATATGAATTAGATTCTACTGCCTAGCTGACTGAGTCGATGCTTTTCTTTAATCTATCAATCTGTTCCATATCATCATGTAAAAATAATGGACTGTTGTGGGAGACGCTGGGCCACGACCTGACCCTGCTGCATTTGTGCCAGGGCTCATTAGGGCCACCTCCGCTGACGCCAACAGCAAAACACACTTTATGTCTGATCCCCATCAGAGCAGAGAGCAGACACTTCCATTCCACAAAACACACAGGATAGGCACGATAACACAGAGAGCGCTGAGCTAGATGTACTGAGAGTGTGGAAAAGGAAGACATATCCCTTTGATGCAGCAAATTCAACACTTAGAAAATGACCCAGGTTTAGGGGTGACTAAATTTCTGTGTACTTAAGATCCGCATGAAAGGACGTGGTAACAATAAGGAATACAATGAGATATATGATAGTTGATAGACTATAAAATATTTTGAGCGGTGATTTTCATCTGTAAAAATTCATTGACCTTGAGAAAAAGATGCCTCTGGTCTGTGAGATGATCATGGGTTGTTTGTTGACAAAAGCCACTGCAGTTTACTTTTAACTGTTTCTGACAGATTGGGTACTGAAGCAAAAATATTCACCAAGCAGTTAAATTGTACGCCTACTTTAATAGCAATCGTTTTAATTATGATTAGGAATGTTATGCTAATAATGCAGATGCTAATTATGAAAAGCTATTTCTTGTGTGTGGTTACTGCTCTCTTCTATGGGCATTGCCGGTTGACTCAACATGACTTAGACAGCTGTCAGAACAAATAAATAAGCGCTGATAAAAGAGGCCACAGAGGCGGCAGAACTGGATTACTGGTGCATGTCTTTTTATATGAGGAGATAATTGCAGCTCTCTGAGAACAGGTGAGGTGCAAATTGAACTTAAAAATGAGGACCACAGGAATTTCATACGAGGAAAACAAATCGATTATCATCACAGTGTCTTTGGAGAAAACAATTTCTGCATGTGCAACCATTTCTGCCCCATGATGCCTCTCTGTGTATATTAACTATCTCATAGGTAGATTGTCGCTGATATCCATTTCTATTGCCACTTTATCCTGACACACAGGGGGTGCTGGAGCCTATCTCAGCTATCTTGGGCGAAGAGGCAGGGTACAACCTGGACTGGACGCCAGTCAGTCACAGGGCTGACATACATAGATAGACAGAACAACCACTCACACTCACATTCACATTCATACCTAGGGGGCAATTTCGAGAGTTGCCAATTAACCTAACCTGCATGTCTTTGGATTGTGGGAGAAAGCTGGAGTACCCAGAGAGGGAAAACATGCATGCAAACTCCACACAGAAGGGCCCGTGTCAACCTGGGGATTGAACCCAGAACCCTCTTGCTGTGAGGCGAAATTCTATTAAAACCTGCTGTGATGCATTAAAGGGGACATATACTAAATGGACAAAAGTATGTGGACTCCTGAACAAGGTATGTGGATACTCGATCACTGCAGTCACAGTTGATTGTTGAACATCTCATTACCAGACCGTGGGTATTAAGATGCTGCTTTCATAACCTCCACTCTTCGGGGGAGGGCTTTCAACAAGATTTGGAACCTGGCAGCAGGGATTTGCTCCTATTCACCCACAAGAGCATTAGACGACGTAGGGCACTAATAATTGCATTCGGCGTTCCAGTTGATCCCAAAGGTGTTGGATGAAGTTTGTGCAGAAGAGTTAAGTTCTTAAACACAGAAACTTTTATGTCGGGGGAACAAAATATAAGAGGGCTTAAATGTCACTGTATGCTGCAGCATTAACATTTCCCAACATTTCCCACATCCCAAACTATGAAAAACAGACCAACATAAAGGAATACACATAAGTATGCCAACAGCACTGAAATCCATTTAACTTTTCATTGTTATTTATTGCCAGCGTGCTGAGAAGATATTTTACTTCAGTAAAATAGAAATGCAACAGTGTGGTAACAGTGTTGTTAAACAACAAGTAAAATTACCGCATTCAACTTTTTAAATGATTAAAATGCATCAATATATACTAATATGGTCATAATGACTACTCATTATGCAGAATGGCTAATTTCAGAATCATATATTTTATTGTTAGATTACAACCATGGGTGCGTTAATGTGTAAGCATCACTTTATATACTTCTGGGTAGTGTAATCTATAATAATACATAATAGATAATCTATTATATTTTCCATGAATAATCTGAATCATCAAAGAAACTAGTAACTGTAACTTACAATATTTACCAACAATATTTACCAAGAGTACAAAGTAGCATAAAATAAAATACTCACGTATAAGAACCTAAAAATTCTATTTAAGCACAATACTTGAGCAAATGTACTTAGTTATTCTTCACTACTATGTACTAATCCATTCACGATACTGTGATTTGCTCTTACCTACCACAGTCAGAGCTCATCATTCCAGCCCTTAGATCTGCCTTCTGCAAATTCTCCATGTTCAACACCTGAGTGACATGATGGACATCTGGTGGGAATCGGCAACTGCGAGGGATCAGGTCCATGAGACCAGCTCCACTGAGAAACACATCTAAATCCAAATGAGAATAAAATAAGATTTAGCGTGCTCATGGAATGAACCAAGATTCATTCTCATAACAAACCATCACACAGCAAAGTTAAGACTTTGATCAACAGAAAAATACAAAATGACAAGCTGTCTTTACTGGCAAGTAGTGTAGGTGTGCACTGAGTAGCCGGCACTGAGTGCAGCTGCTGGCACTGCTGAGTTAAACAAAAACCACCACTGAGCTCTCAGCCAACTACCACAGAAAACAGCCAACTGTTTGTCTCTCTTTCCCTCCACACACACAAACACACACACATATTTCATATAAACTCACAAGGCTTACAACAAACCCACTAAAAATGAAGCCCACCAACTTGCTTAAATGGCAGGTGATTGGTTGTCATTTTTCTTTAATGACCACTCATGGAGGGGACTTTAAAGCAAGGTGAAACTCTGTTTTGACATGAATCATTTGAAGTGTGATGAACTTCATTACCATCTTCTGACATTCCCGTAGGCTCTGTTTTCATGGTGAAGATTCTGCGGACTTTACAGGTAGCAAACAGAGTGATGCCATCCAGTGCTAAAAATCCTTTGAACAATTCACCGGTGAATGATACAAGGTCGATGCACAAAGTAGACCACTGAGACAATAGAAACAATATGATTTTGTAGTTATAAGGATTCCGTAGAGATAGAGCTGAATAAGATGTGAACACCAAAGATAAAAAAGCACATAGCTTAGAGCTAATACTATAATAATGAATATATCACTGATGAGTTGGATACTCACAATATTGCGTTTCAATCCTACAAAAGGTATCTTTGCATGCAAAAGTGTGGCAGACAATTCTTTATGCACCGTTGATAAGTGAAGTCTTCTTTTCAGGTGCTCTGAATCAGTTATCCTGTGAATAACAGACAACAGAACAGTACATAAATTATCACTAGCATCAATGGTGTCACTAAGAAGTCCTGACCAGGAAAAAGCCACAAGCTTTATTAGTCTCTAAGGAAAGCTCTTAAATGTGTTTTTACTTTAATCTAACACTGTGAGATCAGCTGTGATGACAAACACACATGAAAGAAGAATGGCAATAATGTCTTCCCACTTTTAAAATAATGTAGTGTGAGTTTAAGTAGGTATATATATACTTTTGAAATTATTTAAACTTCTGACAGTATGTATTCTGAGTTTTCCTTTCTAAATTATTCCAGTCACTGAACAAATTCAAAACAGTAGCACTTATACTGTACAAGATAGCCAGTCTCTAAGAAATTGAATTTTTCCATGAAGAGTTTTGGGATGAATAAAAACCTCATAAAGACTTTAAATATAGGCTTCTGTAGAGCCTTGATTGCATAAACTAAGTTTAATTGACCATAAGAGCATTAGTAATTCACATTCAAAACGTTCTTTTTTCGGTGAAATGAAGGAGTATCAATAAATATCCACACATTATGTTATGTTTTACAAATGTGCCTTATTTGTCTTGTAGAATTTCCATGGCTGGAACAATGAAAGCCTACTTTGCAGCAAATAGTTTAACTATGCCTTAATCATAATGTTTGTTGAAGAAATTACGTTACAGTCACTGCTAATGTGATGCACTTTTTTTAAGGTGGCACATGGAGTTTTCCTACTAAATGTAAACTAGTTGTCTTTTTCTATTTTTTTTCAGTGGTCTGAGAAATTTGCGTATTTGTGTATCTTTACTTATGCAAGAAGACGTTCATATATGCTATTAAACATTATTGTGATGAGCATATTGTGTCACAATAGCGGTTACAAAAGTCCTTTATCCACCACAGATTTACTGAGATTTGCAAAAGCCCGCACTCCCACAAATATTTTTCAAGGTGAAGTGAACCTAGAAAATTGCAGTACTTACGCAAGTTCAATGGAAAAATCTTTGCATTGAGGAATATTCACTTGAAGGACCAAGAATCTTTGGAGAAGCCCGACTAGGGAAAAAAAAATAGGCAAAGACGTGAATTACTGTTAACATGGGAGCATCGCAAAATATAATATACAAATGGGTGCATGACGGTGCGGTATAGACTTACGAGACATTCTCCCATTCTCTGGCATTTGCATCTTCACTGTCTGGCTGCTACCCTCCAGACAATAAACAAATCCTTTGACTTCTTTATCATATTCCTGAGGGAACAAATAATACAGCATAGGTACTTGTTTGTATAACCAGCACTGCGTACCTGCTCTTCTGTGAGCATTTACTGTGTATGAGGTTTGAAATGGAAGTTCTATTTGCCAGTTCTACTGTGACATAAAAACCCACTGTCTCCAAAGCCTGCAAAAATGTACAATTTGGGTAGGCAGCCCTGGTTATGTACCATAAAATGATCACATAAAGATAAGAGTTATGATTTTGCTCTTCAACATGAGTTAGTCTTTTCCCTAATTGTGACAGCTCATCACTCAAACAGCTTGTTTACTGTAATAACATGTTAAATTTTACATCTGACTAGTAACCTGTGCATAATAAAACAATGTAGTCCAGCTATAATGTACCTTTATTAGAAGCTTACACCCTCAAGGTCAATTTCTGATATACTGTTTGATTTATGAGGTATGTGCTTGTCATTCAGACTCTGTAAACTGTTTGATGTTTACTTGACTGTATTAGATTAGATTTGTTGTTGTCTGTCCTGGCTCTGTGTGCTAGCTTGACTTAGAGGACACGTACACCAGTTAAACTTACTGGCGTTGCATGGTAGGCGCGATTAATCGCCATAAGAAGAGTCTGAGGTAAACCAGCGGCTCTTAAAACTCCTACCTTATGTATGGCTGACGGCCCTCCACAAAGTTTCCATTTCGCTACAGGGTCTTTCCCCTGCCCGCTGAATATCTCAACCACAGCTCCACCCTGCGAGAAAAAAAGTTATAGCTCTTTTTCACTGTAATACCTTGCTATTTACAAAGAAAATAAAATTAAAAAGCCAGTTACTAAGTTAGCTGGTGTTGTTAAAAGCTAGTTACCTGATAATTATTCCTGAACATTTCAAGTGACGTCACCTCAACGGTGGAACAAAAAAAAAATATTTGACGTGTTTTTCTCGATAGAAATATATATATATATATATTTAGTCTAGTTGTCTCTTACATCGACTCTTTATCTGACTGCGTCTTTTAGAGGTAAATAAAGGAGAAAGCCGCAGGTGTAGGACACCAGTTTAGTTAGCCGGATGTGTCTCCATGGTTACCTGACGCTCGCACACGACAGTAGAATCAGAACGCTGCGCACTAACGGCTGGACAAAGTGGAACTTCCGTATACGTCACTGTGCACCGGGGCCGTGTCCATGGTAACAAAGGTGAGACTAGAGGCTAGAGACTATAACATGAAACTTATAGTTGACCGTAAGTACCGTATAAGGCTTTATTATCATGGATATATTTGACTGTATGTACTGCATGGGGCTTTATTATCGAGAATATCTTTTATAATTTTCCTGCCTCCCTCCGGATATGCTAGGGCACGCCCCTCTCTTTTGTCTCCTGTCTGGAAATTCTACTAAATGAAGGTCATTCTGAAATGTAGTTTCCCTCCATCATGATGTTGTGAGAAAATGAAATCTTAGGCCTACACAGGACTTTTTGACTCAAGTTTTGCTAGACGGGACCTTTAATATGGGGAGCCAATGAAGCAGTATTATGATGTTACACAGATATTTGTCATGTGAGTAAATACGCACAAAATATTTAATATAAGCTTAAAAATTGGGAAAACTTATTATGATATGTTAATTTATCCTGTTCCACAACAACAGAGTTAATTGCAAGTTATGTTTATTTAATTCCTGCTAGTTTTTTTTTTCTTTCAAAAATGTCAAAATGTCTGATCCGCAATTCAGTTTTCCTCAATAGCCATTTTATGTCATATTGCCACAGAGTCTTCATCTGTCAATCAAGAAAGACAGCAGGGAGTTTGGTGACTGACTGCTGTGATGGTGGATTACTCAAGAACTGTACTTACTGCACAAATTTGAGGTTTGTTACTTGAGTATTTCCATTTTATGCAGCTTTATACTTCTACTCAACTACAATTTAGAGAGGAATATTGTACTTTTGTCTCCAAGGCGTGCTGACTACAGGGTGTACACACATTAGATATCCCAATCTGGCTCCTACTGGTGCATGCTACAAGATTTTGCCAATTTTAGGTTGTCTGCATATTATAATTATTATTGTAAAGTATTTTAATATAAACATGTCATGTGCCTATATACAGTAATACCAAATACCACCATTTACAGCAGTAAAATGCACCATATAGCAGTAATATTAATCCAATAACATCTTATAAATGCCTAATAGTAAAACACTATTGGCAGCAACCATTCTCCTATTTAGTGAGTACTATATAGTGAGTTACTTTTGATACATAAGTAGTCATTGCAGATAATGCTTACTTTTACTTAAGTAAAGTTTTGAAAGCAGGATTTTGACTTGTGGCAGAGTATTTCTACAGTGTGGTCTAAGTACTTTTACTTTGTAAATTATCTGAATACTTCTTCAACCACACTGGCTGTTGCCCTGAAGTGAATGAGCAGACAGAGCAGTAGTCCTAGTGTAGAATGGCTTTCATTTTTTAAAACAGCGTTATCAAATGTTTTCTTTCTCATCTCTGGACTCCTCAAGAATGAAACAATGTTTTTTCCACGCAAAACAACAGGGGTCATAGAGTATCGGATGGGATGTTTTAGGAAATACCATACCTAAAGATGTTGTACAGTCAAAAATAGACCTGCATTAAAGTTGTATCCTCTCTTGAAATGCAAAAATCCATTATTGTGTCATTGTCACTTGCTTTGTTTACCCTGGCAGCAGGGCTATTATGAGATCAAAAAGATGTCTTTTTAATTAGCTACTGAGGGAGACCACATCCGGAAGTACAACTGTATGGCTCACAGCTTATTAACATGTTTTGCATGTATCTGACTTCAAACACAAGGTGGTCTCAGTTATTTATGGATATAGAACAAAAGATGCCACAAAAAAAGAAATCTGTCCAGTCACACCTATGACTACAGTGAGCGTTATTGTTCTCCAACAAATGCCACTACAAACTTTAGTATCACCGTCCCCATTTTCATTGTCATGGGGTTTTTTGTGTTCAGACTCACTGCAGTGATGCAAAAAAGGCTCTTCTGATGCTGCAGCAAAAGACTAAGCATTTTTGTCCTTACAAACCTTGTCAGAATGAATGGTGAGGCTGTATTACAGAAAGTAAGGAATGCCATACATTCAGTAGCTACAGCCAGCCACTTCCATGAACTGGTCGTCTTGTGTCAACCCCTGCTGATTGTCTAATACAGCACAACAGATCTTTTTGACTTTTAACTATGATCTTGTTATGTGTGTTTTTAGTTCTTCTGGCAGTTTTTCCATGCACAAGCTTTACATTCACAGTATTGTAAATGCATGAGCTTCTTTCTGACTTATCGCTTCGTATGCCCCCTGGGTTACTCACAGTCCTTCGTTGACATCCCTGCACATGTGGAAATGTACCTTTGTACAATTAATGCTGTAAAATGTAACTCTGTGCCGGCTTCTACTACCTGACTGTATGTTTTATAATTGGATGACAGGGCTATCAGGCTCCCCTTGCTTGGCTCGACACCTCTCTTACTACTTGTTCCGCTTAAATGAGTAGATACCCACAAATTTGTGCAGGATATTTATTACACTGTGTGTTGTCTCAGCATCAAAATGGTCAATAGATGCCGATAACCTGCTGTAAGTGTACTGTAATAGAGTTGTATAGGGATATTAGAAATGTAACATATTGTGTTTCTTCTCTTGCCAAATGTTCACACATAACTTAATGTTAAAGTTCATGGTCCTCTTAACTTCACCACTATTCATTCTTACCTGTAATGAAGAGCACTTAGGTGAAGTACTACTGCCAGTAAATGATTCCTGCATCACCCTTGGACCTGTAATCACTGAAAATAGTGTTGTTATGACACTCAGAAGCAGAATTGTGTGAGATAGAAATAGCGTCAATAGAGCATGGCACAGTGAAAGTTTCATAATTGACTTTTTTCTCTGCAGGAATGGCTTGACACTGATTGGGACAGACAGCCTCATTAAAACAAAGCCTGGCATGCAGTGAACACTGACGAAGCCGGTATGGAAAAATCAGTTAATAAATCAGTGCCAGTTAGCACACTTAATTATGACTAATTATTCACTCATTATTTTGAAAGAATCTATTCATTTGCATCAGTCAAAACACATCAATTAGTGTAGACAATGTTAGTTTTGATATACTGTAGAGTGACAGTGTAACAAGATGGGGTTTTTTTCATTGTTGTAATAACCATATTTACGTTGCTGATATCCCCAAAACATTACTTTTATGGAATGCAACGAAGGGGGTCCAGATTTTAAACAGTCATGACCACGATCAGCATTGTACCCGCACAGTATTTAATTTCAGGTTTCCATGACAGACATTTTCTAAGCGTTGATGGAAGCATATGTGTGTGCAGGGAGTGACCCTGGCAGATGAGCTGCCCGAGTAAAGTGCATCTCAGAGTATATCATACATATGGCGGCTGGCTTCTAACATAAACCCATTTCTATTGATCCAGTCTGTGTTTTTCTTCCCAGTGCCCATCATCACTGAAGCATAAGCTTCTCTCAAAGTAAAGAACGTAATCATTCACTGCTAGACAGTGTAGATAGAAAAGTGTTTTTCCCAGAAGGCCAAAGAGGATGTTCAGTATGATATTAAAGAAAAGTACATTCAAAGGAAAAAGTTCTCATTTGCACAAGAGCTTTTCCAATTTGTCTTCTGTCTAAATGAACACATTCATTAGTTAAACACTGTTGAAACACATTTGTTGTTAGTAGGCGCCTTTTCTTGCATTTAACTAAAGATATGACATTTTTAATAGCTAAGATGAGAGAAATGTTACTCGTGCTGATATGAGTGCTCATTCATTGAAGTGAGTGCGCTCTGATTTCAAAGGGCCAGATAGAGAAGGTGAACAAAATATAAATACTTGACAAAACAGCAACTAAATCACAGGACAAACACTGCTGTGTGCTGTAAGCAGCATTTGTCAGCCCCTTACATATCTTATGTCTGTCAGATTCCTGATGGTTAATTTCTACTTATTATTGTATTGATGCAGAAATCTTGATTTTTGAGACTGTTCTTGTTTTTACACTAAATATATTCATGCAATTTTCTCTGATGCCCACAATGCAATCGAGGCAAAGACAATTTTGCTTCTTTTGAGCTATTTAAAAGTGCTGGCTGTCAGATGCCCTAGATTGTCAGAAATGTAATTGCCTGGTGCTTGTTGGAGCCTTATTTGAATTCAGCAACCTGGTATGAACCGTGTTTGCAGCAGTGCTTGTAATCGGGATTAAGACATCTGAAAGTTGAAGTCCTAAGAGGTTTTCAAATGATATTTTCTGCTCCCACATGCCATGAACATTCAAATAAACGTATCATAAGCTAACATGTTCCTTTCACTTTCTCATGGCTGACCTACTTTAATAATATTAAAAACAGGAACAAGTACTGTTCAAGTCACCTTAACAGTATCTGGACTCCGTAAATGTGCAACCTTGAATGTGTATCTATTTATAGGGACTTGACCTAAGACTTGTGGTAAGTTTACAAAGACAGGCTAATCAAAGTGGGAAGTCAGTAATCAGGGTCACTACCGTCCTTCCTGTCCTCACTTCCTGTTCTGGCTGGTGGCAAGTGGGACAAATTCTCAACCACTTTGACCTCTTTTTTGTATTCCACAAAGCCATGATTGTAACCATAAATAGAAACTAATTGGGAAAATCTCATACCAAGCTTCTCATACCTTTTGTCTGCACATATTCCCCAACAAGTGCTAATTTACTTTAGCCCAGAAGGCCCCCGGTCTCTGGCTCACACCACTGAACTGACCCTATGTGTTAGATTCTTGTCTTGTTTGCTCTGACTTAACTCATTTCTGTCTCGGGTTAATTTGGTTCACTTTTGCATATGCTGCATAACAATCAAGTAGACTTTGTGTACAAACTATGTCACATTTTAAAGAGAGTAATCTCTCAGCGCGCTGGGAGCTTGAGTGGAGGTGCCCAGCCTCTGGCCCAATAAACTGTATCACCTTGAAGGCCAATTCTTCTTTTATATCTGAAGACATATTTAGGTCACTCCATTCTTTGTTGTGTTCTTTGTGGGACTGTATTCAGCTAGTCTGCTATGATTATCAGTGGCTCAAAGTGACCACGTCCATTCATTTATAGTTAAACCAAATCTGAAAGCAACACTCTCTGATTCTTCTGGAAATTTTACAGATTTATTTTGATTGAGATGAGTTGACAGCGGCACAATACAAACACAGCTGCATTTGTTTAGCACAGGATTATCATGTCTCGATTCCCTGCTGTAGCACAGGCTATGAAATCAATATTCAGCCGTCAACTTGCAACACTGAATCAATTTTCCCAAAAATTCTTTCCAATGGTTTCTATTTTATCTTCTGCTATTTTATAGCCATTTTGGATTAGAACCTACTGCGATGCAATCAAGTACCAACCTAGAAGAGAAAACAGGCAATAGAAAGTGACCTGGAATAGATCAGTTAATGAGAAAGGGACTGACATTCAGTAAAATTAGCCTGAGGCATGAGCCAAAGTCAGTAAAGTCTCTGTCACGAGGGAGAGTGTTGATTAATTTGTCAAAGAATGCTGTTTCCAAATTGCATTTCAGTGCTGCTCTGAAAGAATGGGTCACCTCCATGACAGGTGATAATTCACATGCACGTTTGCAGACAGACAGGCTGCCTTCAGTATTTAAGGATTTAAGGCGCTGCATTTGGATAATCATGTCTGTCATGAGAGGGGTTTGTTTCTCAGGCTTCAGGAAGGCAGATAAATGGACAGAACACACACAGAAGTGCCTTGGGGGAAAAAAAAATCTTTCCTTGTGTTTCATCTTTAACACAACTGTGCCCTTAGAAAAGACTTTGGAGGCAGCAGAGACTGATGAGTGTGTCTTTGAAATGCAGACACTAAACTGATGATCTTTGAATTGGCCAGGACCAGGAGGCACACGATTAAAATACACTGCCTTTCTGATCTTTGTGAAGATAACTGGAGAAATATGGACTGTGCCACATTAAGCCATCCATGCTCAAGCACCCACCACCCCCCTGAGAGAGGTGCTTAAGAGTCACTACTTCTGATTTGGACTCCTCGTGACCTTTACACAAGAACTTTACTTCATATGAATTTCATGCATCTGATGTTGAAAAGGTGAAAGTTTCTCGAGGTAGCAAATAAGATATGAACCATGTTTACTCTTTTACCCTCTCTCTCTATCTCTCTCTGTTCTTTAAACATAACCTGCCATATGAAGGTTGAACATTTATTAAAGTTCCCATGGAATGGCTAGCAGAGTGATGTTTGACTCTATACACTCTATATATGCTATTTGATTTTACCTTATCCAATTGGATAGGGAAGGAATGGAGGAGGAAGGCAACGATGATGAAAAATTTGAGAAAACGTTACATTGGATGTTACATTGGATGCAAAATGAGTATACCCCCGAGAGCAGAATGAGTCATCAACCTTTTTTTTTATTCATTTTCCAGAAAATGACAAACTCAAAACTGCAATTAACAATAGCTACAAAATGACTATTTTGTCATTATTGTTGGCCCAGATACTGCCGAACATGTTATGTATGATGCAAGAGTGCAAGATATATCATATAAAAACATCAGTTTTGATTGCTGTGAAAATTAACTACAACTTTAACAATAGAAAAAAGGTTATTCTGATCCTTGCTGTCAGATCTCAGTTTATGCCACTTATGCAGTATATGTATATGTAATCATATGCAAAAGATATATATTGTTTTTTACGTGCACTAATCCACATTTACTAATATACACAAAAGAAAATTGGGTATTGCAATCCTATTCCTGGTATTGCCAATCCCTGCCAAGCATTTGTGGATGGATTTTTTTGATGTGATGAAAGTCAGTAATGATCAGTGCTTTTTTGATATATATGCACATATCCCTGTGAGCACTGCTCACTGAAAAAAAGCGTTCCACACAAACCAATCAAAGCAAGGAACACAGAGTCTGTTAACTTGGATTGAAAAAGATGTATCCTGTCTCATACCATTTAGATGTCCAAATAAAACGTGGACAGAGCTGGAGATTTTTTATGGCACCAGCAATTACTGCAAAAAATCTCCCTCCACAAGAGCTGGCAATGCCAAACTTGTATCTTGGCAAAGCTGATCTTCTCATCAGGTTCTAATAAGGCTTTGGCAAGGTAGTTAAGGGTGAGACACATAAATAGGAGATTTGCAGGCACTCATGAATTTAGTTTTAATGGTTTTTGCTGAAATACGTATAAATGACAATTGGAGGGACCCTCTTTGAATATAGTACTTACCAAATTAACTGGCTTAGTCATTCTTAGTGTAACCAAAATGTACAGACTGATTAATCTAGAAATCACTTCAGGAAGTTTTTTAAGTTTTTTTTTTGTTAAGTTTTTTTTTTCATTTATTTCTACTGCGACACAATAATAATGTCAAAAGGTAGACAAGACAGAATAATCATGTAATATGTGTGGTTATACTTTGGTGAGTTGCTGTAAATAAGATTTAAAGTTGATTGACGACAACATGACAAGCCATGCAAGCTCAGTTCACAGCTTTGCCGGTGGAACGCACTCTTTCAGTCCTACAGTGGTCACTAAAAATAGTCTGGGTCGTTCTCAGTTTGTGTTTGCTTTGTTCCTGCGTCCTCAGTGACACTTTTTTTGCTGAACTTAAAAACCAAAGCCAAGTACACATCAGGTTGACTTGACTGACAGGAACAAATTGAAAGCCTCAAGATTCAACACCAGAGTGCAATGTGTCCAGATAACGCTGTATGGTCTACACCCACAGGGCACTTTGAAAAAGGAAAACGACAAGCCGTTCACCTTACTGATGTTACTGATATTTTATTAATTGACCGAGTCAAGCGCACGGTCCATCTCTAACTGTAAGCAGGCTTTGTACCCATTTAATGAGAGGTGTGCTGCTGCTGGACAGTCGAGACAACTGAGAAGTGGTAGAAGGAAGACCAATTTTTCTAACCGGCTCAATCCTTTTCATGTTGTCAGACGGCAGTGAATAGATTCACGACTGGTTCATTCGACCCTCCTTTGTAAAAAAAAAAAAAAAAAAAAAAAAAAATTACAATTTTGTGGCTGCGTGTGTATTGGGCGTGTGTATGAGTGGGAGAGAGAGAGAAAGAGACAGACAGACAGAAAATTGCTTATTTTTTGTGGTAGCTGGCATGGCTTCATTGAGAGCTCAGTAGTGGTTTTGTTTAACCCTCGTATGGCTCAGCAGTGCCAACAGCTGCACATTGCTGGCTACCCACACTCCTATAAGACCTGCCAGTAAAGACTGCTCTGTCATTATGCCCTGATCACAGTGCTACTTTTGCCCTGCCATTTTAGTTTTTTGTCTACATGTTTCAGGTTTCATCTGAACATTTTATTTAAATTCAGACAGGTTTCTCAGTGGAGCTGGTATCATGGATTTGATCCCTCCTAGATGCCAGCTTGTGTGTGCGTGTGTGTTTGCGTATACCGCCCTGGAGGTGGGCTTGGCAGCGTGACAATGTTGTGGTTGTTAGTAGTTTCCTGCAGGTTGAGATAGCTCATATCAGCAGAAAAAATACCATACATCTGCATTGCAAGCAATGCAGTTTATGGGTGGCTTTGTTTGCTTTGTTTCTTTGTTAATAACCCTCACGGTGAATGACATGGTGCCAAATTGTTGTGGGGGTGGAAAAAAAAGTCACAGTCTAAAGTTTTTAGATGCACATGCGACACAAGAGTCGTTAACCTTGAGTTACTTGTGTGCACAGATTTGTGTGATAAAGTTGCGTGTGTGACCTTTTGCCAGATGCCACCCTAAAAGCAAAAGCAAAGGTTGTGTGAAATAGAAGAGCAGTTACACACAATTGCTCCACACTTGCTAAAGACTTAGCGTATTCATTCTGGTTGGTAGTGTTTGAAGCAAAATTTCATGCAAACCATGTCCTTGCAGCATGTGCAGTAAGCTTAAATTCACGCCTCTTCCAATGCACTCACACTGTAGAAAGTTTTCCCACAAAGTCTTCTCTCACGTGTCGAATATGCTGGAGACATTAATGGTTTCTCCAGAACACGGCTAGGCATGCAGCTCCCAGCTAGCTCTATCGCTCTCCTCATGCGTGAGCCCGTCACACTTTTTGCTGAACGCTGAAGCTTAGTGAAGATTATGTGTCATTTCATGTATGTCCTGAGCTGTGATTTATGAATAGCACTTTTATTTTAAGAATATAACCCTCAAAAAGAAAAAAAAAGTCAATGGCAATCAGCTGCAATTCACTCACAAGACGAGAGCGGGGGAGAGTGACTGAGAGCCCGTCTGCATTAACACCTACATTTCATCACATATTTTCTGTGTTGGCAAACACTGAGTCAATACAGTGAAAATAATACAACAGGCCATGGAAGCATCAATGAATGACAAAATAATGAGTAATAGAGTTCAGGGTCTTGAATGACAAAATAATGAGTAATGGAGATCAGGGTCTTGTGGCTGCAATATGATGGGAGGCAATGGCTGCTGTCAAACGGAGTGTAGGTGGCTACTTAAGTTTTACTCACTTTTAATGAGGGACTGGCGAAATACACAACACACCTTTGTTTTAACCTCTTCGTGTGACCACATCTGCAGTTGTGTTTCCACAATCTCTGCATCACTGAATGTAAATGACATGTTAATCAAAACATGACACGTGCTCTGTTCTCATTAGTGCCAGAAAGAAAAAGATTTTTTTGTTTAACTTGGCTCATGCTATTCTGTAATCCCTGTTGGTCATTTAAATTTAATTTGCCACTGAGTATGAGGCATTTGCTGAAGCAAGCTATATCTTGAACACATGCCTGCACATAATAATGTCCAGTCCACTGGGGGAATTTATTCACCTAATATGCTTGTATTGCCACAAGCTAAGATTGTCTAATGTAATATAGTTATTCCTAAGTGGTCTAAAGTTGTGTAAGTAAGGAATAATCCATGAACCACAACATAGTGAGGTGTGTGTTGCCGGTTTTAAACAAAAGATACGGACATTGAGAACTGTTGGAAACTGCCAAAAATCTTAAATCTTAAAAGTTAGTAGCGCCATATTAGTCAAGTCAGCTGCACGTTGTCATGGTTAAGTATTTAGAGTTGATTAGCAACTTTATGATGAGTAAATTAATTAAAGCTGTTTTAAACTATTTCTTACAACCGAGGGCAAGAAGGCTGGAAAAAAAAAGCAAACTGACAGCAAGAACCTCTGATAATATCAGTGCTCTACACAACGCTGAACAAACTTGTTTTAAAATGTTTGTGAAATAATGAAATAAATTGCGTCAGTGGTCTCGCCAATAACTCCTAGACTGTATCATCACATCTTTCCTGCTTCCAGAGGAGTTGTGCGCAGCGACAAATTGTTTCCTCGCAGACGTGAAAATACAGAATCCAGCCCTGGACTTTGCCTTTGTTGTGTGATTGACAGGTCAGAAATCTGCTTGTTAGAGTTGAAAGAATTGTATCTCGCAGAGCTCCAAGTAGTCTTGATAATGAAATTCAGCAGCAACCTGTCCGTTTGGCTGGATTTCTTTTCCCCCCAACATAAAACTCACAACCAATGTATTCTAAGTGAAAGGGGATGTTTATATGCAGTGTGCATTTCAGCCAGGATTCAATATGAAACAAACTGGGCTTAGTGAACAAGATTTAGTACAGGACACAATGACTCCATTGTTGGCATTTTGTAGAGCTCAGCACTGGGTGTTTGGGTAACATTAAAGGGCATGTTGGCATCACTAAATTAAGGCATCCTGCTCCCTGGCTCAAGCACACACACACACTGAGTGAAATACAGACCTTTTTGTCATTCATTGAGTTGTATTGAATCGATTCAGTGCCGTAACATTCAGCTGGTCTCATTTCTTAGGTGTATTGATACTCTGGCAGTGTTCAGCACGGAGAAACTTTTCATTGTGTTGCATGTTTGAGTTGAGTGTTGCTGGGTTTGCTTTGTAGTATTTTCAGTTGGTGCTGTATCTCACTCAAACACACAGTTTGTGCCATGTTACTATGTTGCCATAGTAACCCCAGCCTCTCGGATTTATTGTTGTGTGGCGTCCGGAGGTCAACTCGTTTGCATTATTAATGCGGCCCTTGTTTTATTTGTACATGTATTTGAAACACATCACTTGCACACTCACATATAGATTTGGGAAATCGTGTGAATCCTTTCTGTTTTAATGTGTGAGGAAACAGGAAAACCAGACATTGTAGTTTTAGTTTTTGGGCTTATTTCTTGAACTGGACTCGGTGACAAGCAGCATCTCAGGGGGCTTGACCTCCTCAAACTGGGGTTGTTACAAACACTGTCATCTCTGGTGACAGGAGGCACCTGCTTGAAGGAGTTTTTTTTTTTTTTTTTTTTGGCTGAGATTTCCATCTGCTTCCAATTTGTGTGCCAAATCAGGCTAAACACACACAGATGAAACTGATTTTGATAAATTGATGTTAAATCAAACCCTGGGAGTCAAACAAAGCATATCATCCTTAAATGTCAGAATGTGACACATTTTTCAAGAGAAGTGATTTGATTGGACTGCTCAAAGGTGAGTTTGGTTTAGTGAATACTGATCTGTGCAGGAGGAGATTTTTTTTCTTTTCAAATATACCCCTCTGACCATGACATTTCTCTGCTAACTACTGTACTACTTTATGCTAATGGTCAGTTGTACTTTTTCCTGTCACTCCAAATCATACTTGATTGGATATGTTTATTTATATTCCCACTGATGAGTACAGGATGAGTCATCAAAAAAAATTAATTATTTTTCAGGGATTTTGAGCTAAATAATACTGAATGATTAATATTTTTTATTTCATTGTCTTTAATGAAGCTTGACTTGATACACTATATGATTCCTATAAATGATTTCAATACACACTCTCCAGTCCTCTTGTTTAAACTCTTTCAGTCACCTAATTGAGCATGTTTACCTAATTCTCAATAACCAAAATTGTTTTTGTCATGATTGGAGAGACATCTCATCTCATTTATTAAATGTATTGTAGAGCAAAGTTAAAACCTTGAAACCTACGTATCATTTGTTTAAATCCTCCATTACACAAACAGATACCACACGCTTTTCATAGTCATAAAAAGTTAGACTTTGGAAGCAGAATGCTTGAAGAATACAAATCTGCAGAAAATCAGCAAGAGGGGCTGACTTTACCACTGAATCTAATTTCTATGGAGGAAGAGAAACAGTAAGAAATATGTGAAAAGAAAAAAAAAGCTAATATATTTGATGAATTCATCATTGAAACCATTTCCTAAGTGTCGAGTCATTTCTGTAAAACATTTTGTACGTAATCCCCTGCCTGCCTGCATGGCACCTTTTGCCACAGTCGGTAGCCCTCCTTTCATCATTAACCTTTACCTCACTTTCAAATTAATGTATAATAGAGTAAGGTAATCTTTTGCTCTGCTTAGAGGAGACCTTATGCACTGCATTTAGTTCATCGGTTTCTACAGTCTTCTTAAGATAAAAAAGTAATTTCTAATACACAGACAGATAAGACCGTATGGAAACTCTTTCATTTTCTGCTTTATGGCATTTTGAACTTAAGGCAGAATCTTTACCTCACTATCTTCGAGTCTAGAGACTCTTATTCCCTGCATATTGTCACTGACCCTGCTCTTTTTACCTAAGAGGAACACCTTTTCTGAGCTTCCACCTCTACATCATGTGAGGTGGTAAAGCAGGGCCACAGTAATTCAATAACTTGTGTCCTGAATAAATGTGAGCTAAAATAATAATAAGAAAAAAATTCATTTTCTCATTCATTGTCATTTAATATTAGTGAGAGAGAGAGAGAGCGAGAGAGGAGGAGACTCCTTCCTGCAGCTCTTCAGGTTTAAGAACGCGTGGTTGACAATTCTCCAGCCCTTGCAGCCATAGCGGTATTCTCAGATCTGCCTCAAAGTGACTCATCAGCCCGCGGGCCCTCCGACGCTCCTCTTTCCAAAGCAGGTCTGCCAGTGCCAAAGTCTCTTCTGGGGATGGAGATTTCTCCTGAGCCCCAGAGCATCACAGTTATTTTACTTCAAGGGTGTTTTCTTTAAGGGAAGGTAAGGTCATCCCTCTGCCTGCTGTAGACACACACTACACTTTGTGCTCATAGACCATTTTAAGTGATCCCACGGGCCATTCTGCAGTGTGCCTAATTCACAAAAACACTAAAAATCTAAAGCTGAGTACAGCAGAAATTACTAAACAAGAGGATGCTTAATAGGAGGGGAGGGGCACTTGTTCTTGTCTTCATCTTGTCTCTTTTGTTGACAGTTCAACCATTTCCAAGTGTTCATTGAATGTTTGATCACATTCGATTTTGCCTTTGTTTAAGTTCTCTTCAGTTCTTTTAGTTTGGGTGCACTCAGTAAAAAACCCAACAAAAGAAATAAAATGCAGGGCCTCACAGTCCACACAAATGAGGTTAAGCAAAGGGCTGATGTAAGGGAAGGGGTTGATCACCATCAAAGTAAATGGACGATGCAGTTTAATCGTTGGCTTTCCTGAACAGAGAATGCAAAGATCCTGTGTATGTTTGGGGTCTGTTCTCCATAACAACGGGACCACAGTCAAACATTCTCAAGGCCACTGTGAAACACTCAGTGTGGTACCATAAAATGCCAGCAGTTAAATTGGAGGATTGGATTTTAAAGTTTTAAGCATGCTTTATCATTACTGCTGTGTTTTTTTTTTGTTGAAGTTAGCATCAGACCTCCCATGTGCATCACATTTTTAATGTAGCATTTAGCTGCATGCAGTTTTATGATCTATTGTCTGGTGAGTTGGTGACATTTCATCTGATGCCACCAACTGCTTAAACTAATTATAAATAATTCAGTTGCACTGACAGATCAATGCTTACGTAGCATACTGCCAACAAGTGAATCTACCAAAAATTTGAATGTTAGTGTTATTATGTGCAGGTGTATTACAATATAGTGCCTGTATTGGCATTACAGCAGTCCCAGCAATTCCTCCAAATCTAACAACAAAATATGTGGCATAAATAAAATTAGCAAAAACATCTGACAATGTCTTGGCACCTAGTGATCCAGATGAATGTATTTTTCCCTCCCACCAAATGTCATAGACATCAATCATTAAAAGAAGAAACCTGCATTTGGAAATCATTCAAATCAGTGCTTAGGATTTTATTGCACACAGATAAACAAGCAAAAACGTAAATGAACCGCCCGAGCCGAGGTCAGAGTAAAGGCTGCAATCATCATCAATGCCTCTAAGTTGTTTTCATTATGACACAGCGGACAGACGAGCAAGGAACAAAAGAATACAAATAAATAAATGAAAAGCAATGACGTGGCGAGGTGAGTTATGCATTATCGACCCAGTGTGAGGACTCCTGCTAATGAAAAATAATGGTTAATAACAGACTTGTTTGTGGAATAACAGGACAATCTTCACAACAGGATATTACAATGACACGAATAGATAAAAACAAATCTTTATCTTGAACTCATTTAACCATCTTTCCATACATAGCCGTGATAATTTTCTCCAGCTTTAAAATTCAAAGAACAATTTACTTGACCCTTGGCAGTGATCCATCGGCAAATAGTGTTTACAGAAAAGTACGCGGCTGAGATTCCCTCGGTTTCATTCTTTTAGACTGCTGATCCCATTTGTGTTGAATTGGTGGATGAGCTGTGTCTCTGTTGAACACCACTGAAGAGACCTTGATGGCACTCTCCATATGTTCAGCCAAATGAGTTCAAACATTATGCAGTCACTTGAGTGATGAAAGACCCCATCACTGGAGAATGCTGTCAATGCCTCATTACAACAAAAGCACAGGGACATTGCACTCGCAGTGCAGAGTTAAGAGTAAGACGCAGACTTTTCTATTAGATAATAGAGATTGAGACATAATATAGAAAATATATTCTTACATACATTAGTACATTTTATATTACATGTCTATTCATCATATTGATGGCTGAAGTTAATTTAAGGAGCATTTTTTCGTTTTATTTGTCGACGTTCTGTTTACGTCCTGATCAATAAATTAGATGCTCTGACAAAAAAAAAAAAAAAAAAAAGAAAATCTGGCTGTCGCAGGCCTGTAATAAGCTTGTCCAGTCATTTCGTTCGGTTCAAATGAAACAACTGAATGGCTCATGTGTGGGTCTATCTCAGTAACTACATACCTGCCTATCTGTGTGCACTCATTGGCAGTAAGAAGGATAAAAAAGTAGGCAAATGAATCATTTTTAATCCATGCCATCTGTAAGCTCACATGCAAATGGTATTCCACACATGCTGTACGCATTGCCCGTGTAGCCCTCACCCTGTTACACAGTGTATATACTAAACAGAATTAGCTTTTGACTCATCTCATTAATGTGTGTCTTTTTTTTTCTCTTGATGCAACTTTTATAGCTGATTTCAGGGAAACTATAGAACTTGTGAGAAAACTGTGCCAACGTCTGTTTGTTTGAATAATGAACATGACCTGATAAGGTTGAGAAAGACGCTACTCTCACTTTAATTTATGAAGCTTCACCCTCGGGGTAACAATGTAATATTTCTCAAATGGCTTGCTGAAAAACACTCATGTTGTGAAACATTGGGGAATAAATGTGACGTGTGTGTTCATTAGCCAACAGACAACAGATTTCTATATACTGCACTTGCTGGCATGCAGTAAATTGTAATAATTTATTCGCATAGAAGCTGTTTTTTTTTAACATTTGTGTTTTTTAAAAACCTTTTTCAAGTCCTTTTTTTTTCTTAAACCTTTCCATATGTGATATTGTGGCAAGGCTGTTTCTTCTGGGGTTTTTGAAGGACAAGACCATCGCATAGAGCTCTCTATTGAAAAAACAAAACAAAGAAAGCCTCCAGTCCGTGCTCTGTGTTGTGTGTGCACGTGTTGTGTGTAATGTTCCCTGTAAGAAACAGAGAACATTAAGAACAGTACGAATGGTAAATGTAAGCACTGTTTACTCAGCTGTTAATTTGCCTACTTGAAGCTGTCACTCTAGTGCAATATGCTCATTTCAGTCACTAATCACTCTCCAGTCACGCATGGTGCCTGAAACAGCCCCCTGCTGCCACATAACCCCACTAAACAACATGCTGGGGAGTCGTCCAGCCAGTGCCCGACTCCCCGCCGCCCCGCAGAGCTGGAGGAAAAATCTGCCACCACTATGTGCAACCCCAGGGAAAACCTTTCCCATACTTAAAGTCATATAATGCAAGACGCCAGCAGATGCTCGTCCTGCAATAAGCCACCGGAGTGGTCCACATCAAAGACGAATGGGCATCATTAGCAGTAGAGGGTCCCACTGACCTGATGGCCGCACAGTGTTGTGGCTGCCTCGCTATACCTAATCTCCTGCTGATGCACAGCATGTGAGAGCGATGGTCCAAACCAAACTACTCAAGTAAAGCCGAACTTTGCGGAGAAAGCTGTTTTTTCTTCGTTGACAGATGTGAGACAGCGGAATCAGTTCAGTCAGAGACATTTACATCAACCAACTGACCATCCATAGCAAATGGTTGTAAAGTTGTGTCTGGTGGGGAAGGGTCCGCTCTTTGATGGAGCTCTCACTTAACACGAGCAGTGGCGAGGATTCTGCTGAGAGAGCCAAACCCCTTTAATAAACACAGACATAAACATAAATCTTAGTTAAAAACAAAAAAATCTTAGTTTTACACAGAAACTCCTCATAAGGAGGAGGTTGGGTGGCAAAGTAACATAGTGATAAGCATATTGAGAACAGGTGAAGCCAATCAGCCAATGGGAGCATGACTTCAGCGTAAAGCTGCAGCAATTAGTAGGTTAATTGATTAGTCAATCAACAGAAAATTTTTTCAGCAAAAATTCCAAAAAATTGATTGTTTAATGTTCTCAAATGTGAAAATTTGCCATTTTTCTTGGTTTTGCATTATAATAAATTGAATATTTTTGGTCAGACAAACAAAGACATTTAATGGTCTTATCACATATTTTGATTAGAATTTTTCTAATTTTATAAGACCAAATAATGAATTGATCAATTGAGAAAGTAATCTGCAGTTTAATTAATAACTAAATTAATCAATGAAGCCCTATTTAAGTGCATGAGACAAAGAAAATAGAAGAAAACAACCTTATATTAACCAGTCCAACAGAGTGTCGACCCAGAGCGAAGAGTGTTTTGAGCACAAACCCAATGCTAATACATTTGTCACATCCGCTGGTGCACTTATATCATCATCTATCTCCTGGATCAGCTTCAATTCTGCCTGAACTTTGTTTTTATGCTCTGGCAGCTAAAAGCACCATGACTGCCACGGCTGGAGAAGAGTTCAGTGAGGGTGTGTTACGTTAAACGTGTGTTTTTCCGTGTACAGCGTTAAGTTCTGCAGTAATATCTCTTCGAGTGCATCTGCTCTCGCGGCCAATGGATTGACTGATTTAATTAAACTGAAGTAATTAGAACTGTCTTTTGAGGGAACTTATTTTCTACGACATGCTGTCATTTCTAGATAAAAGGTAGCCTAAGTACAGCAGCCAGTTCTTGCATTCATCAGCTTCATTACAATGTGCCTTGAACTGATGATGCATTCAACATACTGTATACTACCTCTGGGGAGTAAAGTTTTTTCTGAATCGTATAGTCCTTGATATTCAAATCAAATTCAATAAAAACAGCTTATCCTATTTTAGGTCTGCAGTGATGCAAGTCCTTGAAATACGCTCGTGCTAATTCATTCAGGGCCAACATGTAACTAAAAACAGCAGAGCTTTTTGATCTATTTGATGTCTTTCTTTCAAAAAATTCAGAAACCTGCAGAAACTGAAAGGTTTTCTTGGAAAGGGGTTGTGACTTGTCTTCTGACAGCACTAATCTGCATCCTTTTCTGTGTCAGAAACCTGGCAGCTGACTGAAAGGTGTCACAGGGTTATAAGTCATGTATTCTGGTATTCTCCTCCACGCTGCCCAAACTCAGAGCAGTACAATCTGACATGGATGGAACAAATGAGACTGTAAGGATCCTATGTCATATGACTTATCTGCACTAACTCTGAATAAGGTTTTATAGACAATGTTTAATGTTCTCAGATGTGAAGCAAAATTATGTTGTTGTCTTCCTTTCCAGGTTACTGAAAGAAACTGACACAGTAACTGTTGTTGCAGCTACTGGATTCATAACTAACTAAAAAAACACTTTTTACATTTTAAGGCATTGTTTCATTTAAAGTGCCAAACCGAATCCCTCTTTGCTTGTCACGTGTTTAAACAGCAGTGGACGAAATTCAATCAAAGATTGAAAAAGACGAGCAGACAAGATGGTCTTTTTTTCCTTTTCTCTTCCTTTTACTGTGAGGAACCTCTTCACATTCCCTGTGGACTCTACCTGTCTAAATGTGGACTCTCTCACATGATTAAATGTGTCAGGTAGTAGTTGGTCTGCACATCACCACAGTGATACCAGCTGCCTGGGGGCTTCCAGTGGGTGTCGTTTCCTGACAGCTTCTGGATTTGATCTTTGATCCCTGTTTTTTACAGACATGAGCACATTCAACACTAGTGCAATTCAGAGCATGAATGAGCGCTAAGGATTCAGGGCAGGGTTTTCTAGCTCATTTAATAATCTGTCTGCTATTTGAGCCTGTAGTGTTTAGTAGGTTTTTTAGAGCTCTTTTTGCTGCAAAAAGCTGCCTGCTGTGACAGAAAAAAAGCCAAAGGTTGCTGGTCGGAAAACCAAAACAATGATTTGAAAGATGCTAAATGGCTCCGTAAAGCTGAGGGGAGCTGTTGAGTAGAGCAGAGATGATGATTATCCATAGGTTCATCACTATGAGTGACCCCTTTTATACATATAATTCATACATATAAGTAGTCATGTGATTCAGTATTAACATTAAAATCTGAATATTGCTTCATTAAACTCTGTTCTGATTTATAAAATGTCTTTAAGAGTGTGTGATACTTTATTCCAGCTTTCTGTTTATATGATGTATACCTCTGAATTAATCTATAGTGTGGAAGTAGCATGTCTTTCAGCGAGGTGGACCGTAAGGATGTGAAGGTTAAGGTGGTGGACAGGCACATATAGTCCAACATTCTGTATCGATGATCTCTCCTTAACCGTAACCATGCCTTAGTCACTTTGCAGACATATTGTAGAAAGTGAGAATTAAGAAGAAAGTTGCCTCTAGGCATAAAAACACATGATCCAGGGTTTTGCAGAATCACCCGATATCGACGTTCTTGTCTCGTCTGGCGATAAGGTTGAGAAAACCTGTGAGTGCTGCACAGACAGTGGGAAGAAATTATGGGTAAACCGGGACCCAGTGGCTCATTTTTTGCCATCATGGGGCCCCCTTGCAGCTTAATCCAGCCTTAATTATCCCAAAACCATTTTATTTGGAGGTTGAACAGAAAGTGAGCACAGTGAAAATGTTGGCAGTAATCCCTCATTGTACGGGAAATCTGTATGCACACGCAAGTGCAGTGGGGTGATGTGAGTGAAGATAGACGTTTACAACAGACAGTTTGGGAAATAATTTTACACTCGTTTTGTCTTCGAAATGAGTTAAATTAATCTGGGGGTTTCTTCAGCACCTGTATGACCGACTCACTGTTCATGCCTGTTGCCATCTCTGTCTTCTTTAGTGAGTTTAGTGATGTTGATGTGATCCAGCAGACAACTTGGTGAGTACAATGTTATTACTCACGGACGAAGACCCAAGTCACAACAACTAGAATGATCCTTTGACATCCTCTTGCATGAGCAGTTTGTCTACAGCATGGAGATAAAATGTCACTCAGTTCAGCCACGAATTTCATCCAGTATCAGCACTCTTAATTAACATGAAGGTGCTCGAACGCTTTGATGTTGAAGATGATCAGAAAATTGTAATTTTCGCTACCAAACACGCTCTGCTGGATTCTCCATTTTCATAACTAGATGCATCTCACGTTTCTCGTCCCTGCCAGCGAAGATGTTGATGCCTGCATTCAATTTCTTAGTTGGCCCAGTAGTAATTCTCCCTAGGACTGGTTGTCTTTTTATTTGAACCACAGGAGCATTGTTTGTGGTTATTAAAAGCACTCTTTTCTTCTGATAAAACAAAGGCTGATTAGTGCATGTTCATATCTGTGGTCACTGTCCCCAGGTGGAATCAGTCGATGGGAACTGTCACAGGCTGATTTAATTTCCATAGGCTCGTTCAAAGGGACTCTGGGAAAAGGCTGCACCCAACCCTCTCTCTTCATTACACTCCCAATGCACATTCCCTTCATTTCTACAGACAATCCATCTGCCGTTCTAAACCCTGTTTTGTCAAGAGTTGTTAGCTGCTTGGCCCCAGGGATGAGCACCGCAGGCTATTATTAATCTTGTTTGTTTCGTGTTTCTCTGTCTCTGTGCAATAGCGGGATTGAATGCCCGGTGGACTTTGTCTTCCACAGACATAATCAGTGATGTAAGTAAGTGCAGATTATCATTGAGACTTGCGAGAAAGGGCCGCCTCTGAGGTCTGCAAGTGTCACCTTGTGAATGATTAGATATTTGTACAGAGGCAGCTTTGCTCTTGTAGCTTTGAATTTCTACTAAATTAAGTAAAAATACAAGGACAAAGACTGGAAAGAAGAAAGACATCTTAAGATATGTGGTTCTATAGACATTTGTGCTGTGTGTTAGAAATGAATTCATTGTTGTCATGTAAATCACAAAAAACATAAGCTTAATTTTTGTTCTTACATTTCTGCCTTCTGAATTTAACACCGGGGGAATACTCATGCAAATGGAATTGGTGGCTATTAATTAAACACCCTCAGTGAGCGTGATTTATGAAGTTGTTAATGCCGTGAAGCCAATGGTGTCTGACGGTCTGACAGAGTCAGATCCCCGATAATCAAGATCTTGTCAGAGAAGGACGGGGCCTGAGGAGAAGGACACTGCTGATTCGGGTTCCAGGAGCTTTAATCTAGCCAGAGGCACTGAGGATTTCTGAGCACTCATAATCAATACGTTTACACCCATGTTTCTCATGTAAGTGAGATCTGATCTGGAATCAATCCCACTTTGGTGACTCCGATGACTTGCTGACCTCATCTTTTTTCCATCACATTAGCATCGAACAAACAAGCTGCATCTCCCCGTCCTGCCTTACAGTCTCACAGACGTCTCAGGAATCACAACTGCAAAGAAAATTGATAAAAAAAAAATGCACTGAAGGATGTTTTTTCTTTCAATTTAACTACTGTGTAGTTCCCTGAACTCATAAATCTGTTGTCACTATAAAATTGAGTTTCTGCAAAAACAATGCACTGAATGATGAAAGAAATATATATTTCACGAATTAAGTTTGAGTGCAGATACTGTAAATCACAGCACTTTTTACTGAAGCCAGTTGGAGGAACACTAAACTACAATTTTAGAAGTTACAATAACATTCAAAGACACTGCAGATTGAAATTTCTTGAGCTGGGTAATTTTTCTCAGTATAATGTAATACAGTATATGAGGCTGCTGATGCTAGTGTGGATGAAAAATGTTCTACAGACCTTCAAGGTTCCCACACAATGTATCCTATGACTCTAGTGAGTGGTACACCAAGTTTTTCTCTGGCTGTTAGATTGATTGCTATGGAATTTGATATGCACATTCATGTCCCCCTTGGGATGAACTATAATAGTTTTCGTGATCCCCTGACATTTAATCTAGCACCATCATTACATTTTACATTTTACATTACATTCATTCATTTGGCAGAGCCTTTTGTCCACAGTGACTTGCAAATGAGGTGCAATCCAAGTCACAGTGGATCCAGGAGAAGCCAGGAGAAGCCTGTGAAATCGGATTCCCCACCCCCAAAGCCCACCCCATCATCCCAAACTATGATTAGTTATCTGCTCGGCCAGAGGTAGAATCTTTGTTCGAACCAACTGTCAGACTTTGTTTTAAAAAATATTTATAAACTTCATCAACACGTCATAATGTCATACCAAGCCACAAGAAAAGGCTAATTAAATTATTTATAATGTCCCAGATGATTGTAATTATAAAAAAAAAATGAATGATGGGCTTCTGTGGCATTTTAAAAAACACCACTGTGCCAGAGTACAGAGTATAGACTACAAAAGAAGTGGACATACGCTGAATTGCCTCAAACCTGCATTATTTCTAATGGCCAGCACAAAGACATCAGATTGTATTTTAGTTTATGAGAAAAGGACCCAACTTCTCACTTAATTTATTACCTCAGTTAACATTTTCCTAATGAGCTCATGGTCTAAATAGCTAGTATAAATAGCTAGTAAATAGTCTTCTTTAATACAATATGATGTTAGTGTTTCAGTAAAATAGACAGCAATTCAGGGTATGCTTTAGGGTATAGCTTCCTTGTGACTCACAAATTGCTACTAAGTCGACCTGTCAATAAGGATTGGTTGAAGTGATGGGACTGTGTACATATATAAAGCCATGAATTTGGTTTTGAGTGTTGACCACAGACTGTATAAAAGAGGTGGATGTAGAGTTTGTAGGTTTGAAAAGCAAAACCAGTGCAGAGGTGCTTTAAAACTAACTTCTATTTAATGGCCAGCAGAGGGTCACTCCACTGGTTGAAAAAAGTCCAAGATGGTGATTCCCAAAATGCTAAAATGGGAAAAAAATGATAATTCACTAAGTGACTGCCCCCACTTCTTTTAAACAGTTGGTACAGCCACACAGAGCCGCTGGTCAAAGCAGACATCAAAATTCAGTCAGAAATAAAACACTCTATCCCACCTAATCATTTAAAAGATTTTTTTGTCAGCTGTTATTGGTATAGCTGACAGTTCAGTCCGAAGGTTTTCAACTGTTGTCACCCTCGACTCAAAACATTACCATTAGCCTGACATATGTCATTCATAGCAATGAATGTTAGTCTTGTTCTTAGGTTGTTGCAGACATACAGGGTGCTCACTAGATACCATATTTCCTCGGTGGTCTGAGGAGAGGCCAACGGCTGCACTGGTCATTTGCAAACTCTGCTGCAACACTGATGCAAACATGTGCTGCCGCTACTGCTGCTGCTCACATAACATTTTAGTGGATGTAGCATTTAATACGCCGTTATTACCATCTCCCTGCAACCTCTGCCGTGTTGAGCTTGCCGTTTGCTCGCGCGAGGTGGACGAGGGCAGAGCTCAGACGTCAAATATCAGCTACACTACGCCTGATCTGGTAGACCAACCGGTCTAACTTACCAGTGTTTTTGCTACATCTTTACAGCCAAGTTAATCTGTGATGTTTTAGAGCTTGTTATGATTCGTTATATTTTCATTTAACATTTGTCAAATTGGTTTCCTGGAGAGTGAGATCCTGTGACAAAACACTTTTATGGCAGTTTGCAGGCAGTGACGCAACATCACTTGTGAACCCCTGTGGAGTTTTAAGCAGAATACCTCATTATAGCAGGTGTGTTGGTGACCCCAGTGTGATTGCTCATAGAACAATTTCCAGCTACATGCATCAGAAAGTGATTAAAGGAGGGATTTCAACAAAAGACTGACATCTCCCAAAGCACTAAATTATAATTGTGTCCTTCAGATAAAGAGAGCAGTGGAGTACCTTTATGCGAGAATGGACATGATTGAAATGTTCATTACAATTTGATTTCTATGGTGTCTTCATCGACTTGTATGTCCTGTGAATGGTGAAGCCATTTTGACAGCTTGAGATTTGTTGTAATTACTTTAAAGAACCGGCTGGGTCTATAGCTGTTGACATTAACCTCTAACCCGCTTTTAACCCACAAGCTTAACCAATTACAAGCACACCTGGCCTTGCACATACCTTTCTTTGAGCCATTTCAAAGCCAAGGTTAAATCTAAGTGAAATGAAATTTTTTGTCCTCTCTAAGCAGGTGTTGGACCTGGTCAAAAACATTAGAAAGTTGGACATATATTACCTGAAATCTCTATTTGACTCGCAATGCCGTATTTAATCTTCCCCTCTTTTATTCCATGTATTATTTCACGATATTGCAAATTATTTTCATTACTTTCTCATTATATTGCTTTTCTTAGTTGAATATCTCTGTTTATACATTCTATTGGACCTCATTTGGCACAACTATTATTATCCTCTTGATATTACCATAGTTGTAGATTCTCACATCAAAGACCTTGCTTGGGGTTCAGTGAATGGAAATTATTATTATTTTATTTATTTATTTATTTATTTATTTTTTCTTTATCATTTAGAGTCTCTGTTCCAGGGTGCAAAGTGTCTTGATGCTTAATGCACGTGATGAGCCACATCTGTAGACCATGTACCTGAGAATTTAACCTGAGGCGAGGATTTAATGAGCATTTACAAAACAAAGAAAATGTTGCATATCAAATGGGACGATAATGTCCCTCAAGAAATGAATTAATTGTTTAAAAGTATATGATACTTAAAGATCAAAATCAGCATAAAGGAAGTTATATTCTTTTTTTAAGACCACATTACACCCACTACTTAATAATGCATATGTTAATCAGTATTCAGTATAAAAAAAATTAATCATAAGCATTCTACTGCACATGGCAATGTCATGGCCGTAGGGCTTTTCTCAATGAGACCTTAGGATTTATTTTCTGCACAAGACAAAGACAAAAATAAAGAAACGCTCCAAAGTATCTCTTCCTATTAGTGCACGATAATGAGCTCCGTGTTTAATAATGAGGAAATTTTCAAAAATAAACTTAACATGTCAAATAATAAAAATACTACTATCATTAAAGGAGAATCTTTTTGGGAAAAAAAGTGCTTTTGCATCAAGTCATGTTTATTTCTGTTTCATAATCATAGTTACCGCTTCCAGGGGGTCCATAATAACAATACAAGTGAAAACCGCATCAAAATATGTAGCTTCTCAAGTGAGAACAAGAGAAACCAAAACATGAAGAGAAAGAAAGGGAACAGACATCACTTCATAATCATACTAATTCCTAACCAGGACTTCACTGTCCAGCACTAATTTAGATCAAATTTGATTAATGTCTACCTTGACAAACAGATTTAGTGACTTAAAACTAAACCATTTAAACATATTAACTATAGTCCTACTTCACAAGTTAACACTGAGCTGATGTCCTGCTCTGCTTAAAGCGTCTTTACTTCAGGACTTACTAATTGTATGATTCATAATAGAATATTGTCCTCTCCTTCCTGACATGTTGCGTTAGTTAATTTGTTGTGGAGTGTTTTGTTCAGGAGGTACAGGCCAAACAGTATCCAATTATCCAATAAGGTGTCAGTGGTGGCTGGTGATCAACTGTGGATACTTTCTGTGTGTGTGTGTGTGTGTGTGTGAAAGAAAGCTGAGCTGCTGAAGCTGTAGCTTGTGCAAGGAATCCTGTCAGTGGGTCAGTAAGTCAGCCTGCAGATTATCAGTGGTGGAAAGTAACTAAAGTACACTAACTTTGCTCTAAGGTTCTTGTACTTCACCTGAGTATTTCCATTTCAACCAAAAAACACCTTTTTATGCTACTATTTTTGTACTTTTACTTAGATAAAACTGACTTTTATCAAACCAGAGTGTTTCTGCATTGTGGTATTGCTACTTACATCTGAGTACTTCTTTCGCTACTGATTATGGAGATATGAGACCTGCGGGTGTGTTAGACAGCAGAGGAGTTTTATGTTCGAGTCAGGCTTTAGGGTTCCACCGGTACTCTGGGATTTCATTAATTACTTTTATAAACTGCAGGCAAAAGAATGAAGGAAACAAGCTATAAGCCATTATTCACTTGCGAATTGCGCACCCGTACCAGCTCACTTCAGAAAGATTCCCCCGGCAAGACGATGTCTGCAGCGACCACCCTTCAATCAGAAAAGACATTACAAGTGAGCAGGAATGTGGCATTAACCTCGTTCATAGATACTATATAGTGGGGTGGTTGAGGGGCAAAGTAAGGATGTTTAAATGTCCCTCGGTTGAGAGGAATACAGGGTGACAGGAAAGCCTCTGAGCAAATCCCAGTGAAATCACAGAAAGGTGCAGCTCCAGGGTGATGTTGAATTATACTGAAAATTGCCTTTCCGCCTCTTTTAGACTCTACAATTTGACATCTTGGTATGGGCACCTTGGTTTCAAGTACAAAACAACTGGAGTGGCTGCACAGTCAGTAAAACTGCTGGGAGACCACAGAATCAGCTGGGCATTCATTCACTATCAGAACTGGAAACAAAGCGCAGGGTATTTGAAAGGACAACTCTCAACCCCTGTATGCCTCATTTGAATTCCTGCCCTCGGGGATGCCTTTGGCTAAAACGAATATTTACAAAAAGTCATGATTTCCCTGTGCAACTGATATATTTAACTTAAAAAACTTTCTCTTTTTTTGTGCAGTAAGTATTATCACCACTACTCCTATTCTTCTGGACCGCACCCTGACTTTTTCATATGAGCCACGTGTGTGGCTGTGTGCGTAGATATGAGGTCATTCACGTTTTGTAGGATGTTCCCATGTGTTTTCAGTGAAAGAAAGAAAGACAAATGTATGCCAGTGGGCAATACAGTTTCAGTGCACTCAGTTCATTATCTTGTGTAGTTTAAGATGTGAATATGAATGATTTATTCATCAACTGAAAATGAATTAGAAAACATTTTTTTATGAAATAGTTATATATTTTCTGTCATTTTTCAAGTTAATACACCAAATGTTTGCTGGTTGCTGCTTCTTAAATGTGAGAATTTAATCATTTTCTCTGTCATATATGACAGATCTTTGGGTTTTTGACCTATTGGTCTTATAAAACAAGGAATTTGAACATGTGACCTTGTGCTCTGGTAATTTTTAATGAGAATGTTTCTCATTAGAGACAGCTTTTAGACAAAGCAATTCATTGAGAAAATAACCAGCCTCATATTGTGGCATTATTTCGGTTTTCTGGCATCTATGAAGCATTTACAATGGGTCAAACCAACAGCACAAGTTACCAACACCATTATTTGATTTAGTTCATTATTCATTATTTATTTTTGTCTTGACTGATGTCATTTGATACTATCCACATATCATCTTGTGGTGTCCATTTAATTAAAAATCTAAAACTTGAATCCCCACATGAACAAGCGTAAACAGACAATTGTAGGGTTTTTTGTCCCCACGTAAGCTGTAAAAATTAAAATGTGACTGCTGTTTAAATTGGCCATTTCACTCTCACTGATTCATTATACATGCAATGAGATATGTGATTACCATTTTGAGTATCAGCCCCCCCTTCAATCATCCACCCACTCACACTCACACACACACACGCTGACAGAAACACGAGTACATTGAAGGTCAGTTTTAAAGGACAGGTTTGCTGTTTTAATTTTTTAAAACAGGAGAGAGTAAAGCCTTACAGTCTCCGTGTTTTACCGCAGAGATCATCTTTCTGACTCAGTACTCCACATCAAAAGGCAGCAACACTAGCACCTGTTTAGGGTTAAATGCCAAGCTGATGGGCATGTAGCCAGCGTGGATTTCCATCTTAGTGCTGCTGAAAATAAATGCTAATGGTTCTGTTTCCAGTGATGGTGATGAAAACAGTAGCATCTAATCTCTGACATGATGCGGTATTTGCCATTTTTTATTTATTTTTCGTGTTTTTACCGAGCTCAGTGGACTTTGAAAAGCCATCTGTCAACTTACCTGTCAGCATCTGTTACTGGGACTGTTCAGCAATAATTATCGTGGCATTATTTCCAGCACACTGAAGGAGGAAAAGATATTCTAAAGAAAACATTTTATGACACGATAACGACAGGGAGATCAAGGGAAACAGGCTAGCCAGCATTCTTTAAATGTGTCATTCCTCGACTATTTTTCTGTCTTTACTCCCGTTGCATTCTTACATCAGAGGAAATGCTCCATTTCTCTTGGACTGAACTGGATTCGGACTAGCTTCTCTCTCATGTTGCATTCATGTCTTGTCTTTCAGAGAGCAGTTGCATGGAAGTACTTTTAAGAGCTACATTATGCTGCTTTTCTCCCGCTGCCCACCCTCGCCACTCCACCTTCCAGTTATGTCTCCTCTTTCCTCCTGTCACATATTCTGTTTCTGTATCTGCAGAGGAAATAACTCAGATGGAAGAAGGGACCTGCCAGCTGACTCGCTCATCATTCATCACAGCCTGTTTGCGGCCAATATACGCAGTGGGTGAGTCAGCAGCAACCTGCGTATCTAAGGTTGAGACTGCACCACGACTCTCAGGATGACTGAGGGGGCATCCGTGGTCTTCGGGAAAGCGGGCAGCTGTGGTGCTTTTGGCATGCTGTCAGACATCCCGCTTGCTGGCCGGCCCGCCCGCCTGCCTGCCACCTCTGACCCGGCCCGCTGTGGCTGGAATGCTAATGCAACGGGAGCATTGTCATTGGAGCACGCTCTGAAATGTCATTAGCGACGAGGCCGACCCATGCTAATCGCTAACATCTTGAAAAGGCTGCTTCCGACGTCGGCGCGGGGCTTGAATGAGTTGTGATAGCTGATGATAGTTATCAGCTCACGGCGGAGACGCACAAGTCACTGTGCTGCTGCACCTATGAATGCACCGTGACAGAGAGCCCAATCTCACATCCTGCTAAGAGGATTGATAATGCAGCCAAGGGTAAAAAACATTGGTGGCAAGTTGGTATTTTCTCATTGAATGGTCATACAGAGTATAAGGCAAAGCCGTTTATGTGATGATTTGGTGAATAAGCGATTTGTCATAGTAAATCCTGCTGATCCAGGCGGGCTTATTGACTAAAGAATTATATAACTTATATAAAACCTCTTCCCGTATCTCACATTGAATTATGTTTGCAAATGAATGTTGCATTTTTATTCAAAACCAGACACCTGTGCAACAAACCAAATAACTAATGTTGTGCATACTCTCTCACACAGACATACACATGCATACTGAGCAAATGTTTACCAATTAGCATTTCAAAACAAAAGAGAATATATTAGATGCTTATCATGTGTGTCTCATTATGGATTGTCATTTGGCTTCTTCCCTAGCTGACAAACATACAGTGTACACACCGCTGTGGTGCTGTTTCTCTTTACCTGCATCTCTGTCATAACGGAGCAGGGGGGTCAGTCGGCATCTTATCAGCCACCCACCAGCTAACCAGCGAGTTTCCAGCAACAAAACAAAGCTTTTCGATACCGTAAGGTGCCTTATGAGAGCAGGTAGTTACTGCTGCCCCTGCCATCTGTTCTCTATTTTGTCACTTTTTTGTTTTGCAACAATTTAAAGATATTTCACAAAAGAGGACAACACAAACAAACATTTCTTATTCTGCTGTCTTTATGGATACATAGCTGTCCTTAGATTTATCCGGATCCAGATACAGTAGCATGCTTGTTAACTGCAGTAAAGATGATCCGTTTCTCCCGTTAGAGGTCACCTTTACACTCCTCTGGGAGAACTTTTTTTTTTCCCACCACAAATGCAAATCTAATGTGTTTTGAGTGGAGATCGGGGGCAGAAGGGCACACCTGCACCAGAAAGCTAGAGTAAGCTACTGCTTACTCTAATCTCACCACATATGGTGGTGGTATATGGTTTGAAATGGTGGAAATGGTAAGCAATGGGATGAAATTACTCATAGTGACGCCAACTACTTGCCCAAAAGTACCTTAAAACAAACGTGTTAATTGTCCAATACGTTGGCTGAACAAAATACATACTAAAAATTGTATTTTTTTGTTTTTTCAATCAGTAACTTTGAAAGAATCTGAGCAAGCAAACAATTTTCAAAAGTAAGTGCTTATTGCCCATTACTTCTAACACACCGCAAGATAATGTAGAAAGTAAGAATTTTTTTAACAGATGACATTGAACTGCTTAAAAAGTCCTGAGCTTGAATACCCAACCTTCCTCTGCAACTCTGACAATATTTTTCAAAAGTTAAGAATTTGGGAACTCTGTGCAGGAGACGCTGGTGTTTATTTTCTTTAGTGTGCCAATGACAAGCAGTGCCTGCTGCAGCACAGGTGTAGGAGAAGTACACATAATACACTTAAACAACTCGCTAGTGAAGGTCAAAGTCATTACTGTAGCTAACAATTAATGCTAAGGTGAAGAAGAGGATACCGGCAGGCTCATATCTTATTTTATGCATACCAATCAGATAGTAATGGGGGTCCCGCGGTGCCCTTTCACTCAAGCAGAACATTACTTGCAGTATTAAATTATTTCTCATACTGGTTGTGTTGATGCTCATATAAATGGACTGTTTGGCTCTTTAATTGAGACATGCAGTGCCTGCTATTTTTCTCCTGATTAGACTGGGCTAAAAACAGTGACCTGTCCTAATGAATCCCAAACACACAATCAAAAGTAGCACCTTGAAATGTCTACCTTGAAGCAGTTGCCATGAGCTTATCTGAGCCTGCTATATTCGTCTAATCCCCAACTCCCCTCACTGGGACAATAAGTGGGATAAATGTGAATAATTAATTGCAAAATAAACATGTAAAGATACAGAAAGTCAACCGGCGGAAAAGAGAAAACTGAAGAAATATCTTTATTACCAGCAACAGAAAATGAACTTACTTTCTTGTTGTGTATTTTCTGCCAGACAGCTACAATTACCAACATCCTCATTTACATTGATGGCCCATTATACTGCAATTACCACTACAGCATCATGCCATAACTTAAAGTAATGGTCTAAATCTGGCCAGCTGCACTTACAGCTTCTTCTCTATGACTCATTGTATTCGTGACCAGATTTTAATGTTCAAACCGGCCGATAAATACTGACATGTTTAAATAAAATGGGCTTAAAACAGGTTCCACCGATCCTCCGCTTCCTCACTGTTGTCGGTATAATCACGCATGCATATGACCCGGCACACTCGGAGAAAGCCACTCTCCATCTGCTGCCTTAGAAAACGAACACAAGCTGTTTTCGGCTCAACACATCTAACTCACACACCTGTTACTGTTAGACAGACTCACAGCTCGCAGAATCTTATAAATTAGCTTCCTGCTGCCTCCACTAAATGTAATGGGCTATATCAAGTTTACCAAGGAAAATTGCTTTACTCCTTCATGCTACTGTGATTCTAGGTGATTGTGACCTTTACAGAAAATAACTCGTCATTTAGATTTTTTTTTTTGCAACAAACTTTCTCCCATTTTATCCTGTCGTGTTCCCATGGACACAAAAATAAAGTGTAGGTTATACCATTAGTACCCTGTGAGCGTGCCAGGGAGAATAGATGGACCCACATAAGGACTGTTTAACATCATCACCATGTGCGAAGGCTATTTATGAACCACATTAAGCGGCGCCAGGTTTGTTAACCCTCACTGAAACTAAACTGACTAAAAGCCAAATTTTACCAGACAGAACATACACGAAATAACCAACCATCAGCGCTTATAAAAAGCTTCTATTAAAGTCAGATGATGTCTAATGGATATAGTTTAATAAAACACTTTTTCAAAATTTTAGCTGAACTCTGGATACTCTGGTTGCCTTGCTGCCATTTTGGTGACTTGCAGTGCTGCAACAACTGCTGCAAGTGCTGCCTGGAAAGCATTTTCCTTCATATAGAAAAAGACGTGTTTGAAACTGTAGACACCTCTAATTGCAAACAAGCTCAATTATTACTCTTTGTATTATTAAGTTTGAAACTATGGAGGTTTTATATCTGTAGAAGAATCTGTAAAATCATTAAGATTCATTCCAGTGTATAGCCTGAAAACTATTTTTCGTTTAAATGAACAGGCGCCATCTTTCTGTCCAGTTGGTAAAGTACGTCCATGTTTCAGCCTAATTAAGGAGAGATCTCGATATCCATTATTGCGGGTCATATCTTTTCAGTGATGCCATGCATTAGGAATCTGTAAGATACTGATCAACCTTTATCTTGCACACACTAAAGCTCTTTTTTAGGCTCCCAAAGTTTTCATCCCATTTCCAACTTACATCGGACACTGGATATCCTGTCTGAATAAGGATTAGAGGTGGGTTGGGGGGTACCTGTGAATCGCTATTTGTACTGATATTTCATCATCATTAAACATCAGGAAAATGATCAATGATTAACTAATAGCGCTTATATTGAAACCGACTTGGCAAAGTGCCTCGCAATTAGGGATTGGAAAAAGCATTAGCAAGAGGAAGTGATGGCTTGAATGTAAATAAGTGAGGAATTCTTTACAATCGGGCCTATAAATGTGCCTTTGATAAAAATGAAAAGGAAAAAAAAATCACAGTTAGTCTGAAATTGAAAAACAACCTATGGAAACAGTGCTTTATTATTCAGATCACATGGTAATACCAGGCACTAATGGAGCCTTGATGTCTGACGTTGTGAGCGGCCTCCATGTTTTGACCTGCATCACCGTGCAGCTTTCGTCTCCAACATTTACAAGGTAATGCTTGATGCTTGTACATGATGGATTTTCCATTGCTTATTTGTTTGCAAAGGAGACACCAAATATGCTGAATTTTATGTTTGTATAAAATGAGGTGCCGCATGTGTGTGATTTTCTATTTGACTTAAGTGTACAGCCATGAAAAATACCCTTGAGCTGAATATTTTACTCACTATCAGTGTGCTGAAGAATTAGAACAAGAGGTTACTGTCCTGGGCAAAATAAATGGTTTTTATAACTCTACTCTGAATCTTTTTAGGAAGAAATTAAATTGGAACACCAGGATTCACGAGGGACATTCAGCTTAACATCTGCACATTCAGCAAGCAATTACTTGTCAAGACACTGACGGTGTCCCTCTATTTTATTCCTTCCTGATGTCATTTCCAATTTTTACACAAAGACAAATTAAAAAAGGATTTTTAAAAAAATTTTTTCTCAGATCCATCTAGAGGTTTGACACTCAATCTAGAGTTTTTTTATTCAGAATTTGCAGCCTAAAATACACCCTCAATTTCCAGTTTTACCAAATGAAGGGAAAAAAGATTACTATCGCGATTTATAGTTTGGTCACTGATAAAATGGCTGCTGCAGTCACCTTGAATTCATGTTGGTTATAATGGATTCCAAAAGGCAACACATTTTATGGTGGAGGGAAAAAAAGTAGTAAAACACCTTAGAAACTTCTCAAACTGCTCCCACAGTTTGCTTCCTCTCTACTCTTTCAAATGCTCTGTAACTTCCAAACAAACTTTGTTTTATACACTACAACTGCTTCCATGTTTCAGTGTGACAGTGGTCCCCGATTGATTGATTGATTGAATTTATTTTTTTATCAACGGTTTATCAACCACAAATAAAAATTATAGTGAAACTATTAAGAAGGGGAGCTGAGTGAAATATTATTCAAATAAATTACTTGATTTAAATTAATTAATATAACTACATAATAATACTTAATTAATTAAATTACTACGTTATTTCACCACACAGTCCTCATGGGTTTCTATTGTGAAAATGAAAAATGCAAGTTATACCTGTAAAAGTCTATTTTTTTGCCACTCGCGTCAACAGGATCAAGTTGTACGTACTGTACATAACATAAATATATTTATTAGCAAACATAAAAAAACTTACCTTATTTAGATTTACCAACAGAAGACATGTATATATTTTTATTAGCCTGATGATTAGCTTTGCCTGTTTTTGTTTTGTTTTTTTCCACCTAAGTCTGTCCTTCTTCATATTTACATGTAATGCTGCTTTTCTGAATAAATCTTGTACACTTGAATCTCAATAGCCTTGCATTGTTTCTCACGTTCGTAGACCTTTTCACAATAAACATTTTGAGCTGTCAGCAGCACAGTGATTCCTCTGCTGTGGCAAGTATTTTCTGTCATTAGTCAAATTCGCTTTGGACAAGTCAGAACGCGAAAAAAAGTCTGCTTGACTTAAGTTGCACTCTTTGTCTCTTTGCCCAGCAGGGCAGCGATCATCGTGACAGTAAAGGCCTTTAGACGGGCAAGATAGAAAGTGAGGCTGTGTGGTAGACTGGAGACACCGACAGCCAGGCCTGTGGCAATGAGATAAGTAACTGACTAAATTACAGAGAAAATGTATCTTTTTGTCAAGGATGCGGTGAAAATATGAAGATGATGCTGACAGAGTTAATTAAGCTGTGGGTGTTGTGTGGTGCTAAATGAGGTGGCTAAAAGGTCTAAATATAAGGCTGTGTTATGCTTCTGTTTTCCCTCATCCAGCACAGTATGTGATTATATTTGAAGAGCGGAGGAGCAAACCGGCGAATCAAAGTGTTTGTGTCTGTCATTTGAACCCTGGCACAGAAACGGACGGCTCAGTGTACGTGATAGGGGAGCAGACCGGACCACAGCGGGGCCTCTGGTACTTTACTTGTGACAGGTGATTTATGTCTTTTTGGCTAAATTGATGCCAATTAGGGAATTCCTTTTTCAGATGCAAGTAACATGAGAGTAAAATAAGTTTTTATTTACCATTTGGAAACTTTTGAACCCGAGATGGAAATAAGGAGAGCTCTATCATAGAAACTTTCGGTTTCAAGCAGAAAGCAGCACAACCTTGGTAATATAAAAGTGTTTCTGCAGTTATGGCTGTGCATGTTCTATGTCCAACAATATGGGGAATCGTTTTTCTTATACATCCTACAGTAGAATGCTTTTCGCTGAAATGATTTACACAATACTGAAGGTCAGTAAGGAGTAATTACATACTACAAAAAGTAAGAGCTTTATTTTAAACGAAAAACTCGCTGGTTGCCTGGCAACTCGCCCTAGACATAATAAATGGTATATTACTATCTGCAAAAATGAAATTCCCAAAATATATATATATAATATATATGCCTTTAATAACAAGGACATGTATATAGTTTTCTTCAATACTTGAATATATACAGTATGTAGTATATAGTTTTCCTTGCACACTTATTGTATATTATTTAGTGTATATTATTTACTTTATTGTATTTTTGTATTTATATTTTTCTATTTATCTGGCATTGAAGACGGAAGAGCAAAGTAAGAATTTCATTGTACAGTGAAACCTGTTTTTTTCTGTTCAAATGACAATAAAATGCTTGAATCTTGAATGCGAGTGGATAAATGTCTGGATAAATTTGCATTTTGTTCAAATGGCCGTCACACCAGCTATACGCAGGAATTAAAGCTTTTTGTTAAGAAAATGTTCAGTAAACTGCATTTTTTTTCACAATTAAAGCAGCTTTATAACGTGCCAGTCTACGGTAAGAACACAGTGGTAAACTACTATCAAAGAGAACACCAGAGAGTTCATTCAGTTATGATTTCATCTCAAGTCAATTGTTTGCGTTTTTTTTTTTTTTTTTTTTTTTTTTTTTTTTTGTCATTCCAGCAAACAGATTAAGCATTTAATCTACCCTCAGTGACTGACAATATTATGCAACAGTAGCCTAAGATAAACCGGCTGCCTTATTTTTGAAAATACTCTTTTGTATGTGAATCAAAGTGTTGACATTAAGTCTGACAACAACTGTGCGGCTTCTGTTCTGACGTGGAGGTCTGAGCATATCTGAAAGTGTGGGTATATCTACTGCAAACATATTAGCATGTGTAGCAAACAACTCGAAGTCTGTCTTTTTTTAATCATGAAGAAAAGAAAAGTAAAAAGCCTGTGAATATTACATTTATTTTGGGCCTGCTCAATATGCCTTAGTATTGGTGCATCGCAAAGCCTTTGTTATGTTGCCCAACTTTGTGTTTATCATAACCCAACTCAGAGGCCAGTTTGATAATGAGCTGTCCATGACCTGTTGGGCAGATTTCGATATTTGTTATATTCAGTGCATGAAAGCAAACCTTAACCTCATCGCTGTTGTCGGCTTAAACAATAGCCTCATTAATGTTTAATAATCATGTTTAATTTTCCAGAGAGACACTTATCTTTTTAAAAGTCAATAGAATAAGTTTCTTTGGAGAAAACCTTTTATCATCAGGCCAATTCCTCAGCTTTGATGTGAGATAAAGCAATTGAGAATCACATTAATACCAAAACATGGTCGGGTAGATTTATCTCAACCAGCTAATGAGCCTGGGAATGTTTCCAGTGTGCATAATCATAATGCAGAGGAAAATACAATACATTATTAGCATATAACAAATAAATACTAAAACAAATCTGCCACTGCAGGTACAAAGGAACGGGTAGACCGTGACAGAACTGGAGAGATTATAGGAGGATTTACCTGGGCACATAAACACTAATGATACACGCGTGTTTCTGATTGGTATTTATCATCATTCACTTTAGTGTCTATTTATATAAATGTATCTTCTTCTATTTTTTTTTTCTTTACACAGCCCAGACGGTTTAAAGAGAGAGCTGAAGTCCACATACTGTATTTAAGTGGTTCAAAGGTTAAAAAAAAAAAAAAAAGGTTTATTGGAACTCGGGTGTTATTTTCATCAGTTATAATAACATTATACCAACCTAGTCAATTACAGCCATCTAAGAATTTGGCAGTATTGCTAAAAAGAAGTCAGACGGGGAAACACAAACACAAGCGGTCACGGCCAGTCAGGTAGTAATAGAGATAACAGCTCGGCGCCGACATGAAACGTGGGCTTACACGCTCGAACCTGCAGAGAGGCGTGCTCTGCTGCTCACAGCGCTGCACTGTTTCCCAAATTAGCGATACACTGACTCTTCCCTGATGCCAATTCCCGACACCCAAATCAAGGGTGTCTGCCACTGACTGCTCTACTGGTCTGAACTGATTTGTAACCTAACATGGATTTTTTTTTTTTTTGGCCGCAGATCAATTCTTACATATTAGTGGAGATGTTGTGCACCTGCACGATTGTTAGGTCTGTGAATTTATGCTGATCAAAAGCTTTGTAAAACTGCATCATTACAATCCATTATCCTCATTATGACAGACACACCATCATGTTTTTGCGTCATATATGTAACATGCTGTAGGATAGCTGGCGTTGTGAACAGATATCTACCATACATACTAATACGCAGAGCTGACCAAAACTGACAGTAAAGCTGCTCCAGAAGTGTTTCTTTAAATCCACAGCTGCAACAAGCTTGCCTTTCCCGTTTATCGAGCTTTGTTAAATATGTGCTAAAATGTGTCCCATCTAATGCAAGTTTCAAAATAACTTCCTGACAAAAGGTGCAGATGATGTTTACTTTTAATGCTGCAAAGGGAGCTAGTGTCAGTGTTTGCTAACATGAACTAACTGTGAGTGAAGCACATGCAGGAAGTGTTGAGGAATTACAGGCGCTGTTATACGCTGCATTAAAACCGCTTCATTTGGAGTTAAAAGTGAAAGTGAGCACACCTGAAATGTACAGTGGCTTGCAAAAGTATTCATACCCCTTAAACTTTTCCACACAGTCTTTTGAAGTCTTTTGCAGACTCCAACAGGTTTTCTTCCAAGATTGCCCTGTATTTGGCTCCATCCATCTTCCCATCAACTCTGACCATCTTCCCTGTCCCTGCTGAAGAGAAGCACCCCCAGAGCATAATGCTGCCACCACCATGTTTGACGGTGGGGATGGTGTGTTCAGAGTGATCTTTTTTATAGCCTAACCCTACTTTAAACTTCTCCACAACTTTATCAATGACCTGTCTGGTGTGTTCCTTCATGATGCTGTTTGTTCCCCAATATTCTCTTAACAAACCTCTGAGGCCATCACAGATCAGCTGTATTTGTACTGAGAGTAGATTACACACAGGTGGACTCTGTAGTCATTAGGTCAGCATTCGATCATTCAGCAATCACCAGGCAACTTCTGAAGGCAAGTGGTTGCACTCAGAGAAAAGGGGGCTGCACACCGCACTTTTCAGTTTTTTATTTGTAAAAAAAATTATAAATCATGTATAATTTTCTTTCTACTTCACAATTGTATGCCACTTTGTGTTGGTCTTTCACATAAAATTCCAATAAAATATATTTATATTTGTGGTCGGTAACGTGACAAAATGTGGAAAAGTTCAAGGGGTATGAATACTTTGGCAGGCCACTGTAGGTAATGATCTCACAACGGCAAGTGTGGTGGATCAAAACTGAAAGTTTAATCTGCGATGGATGCATTCAGTGAACAAGTCGGACAAATTGTTTTACCCTTGGTCTTTCTCTTCACAGTAACCTGATGATTAATTACCTGTGTACTCGTTGGGCCACTTGTGCTCCTTTCCCTGTCGTACTTGATGTCACTGTGTTCCCAGATCCAAGCAATTCATTTGTTAACTCAAGTCCAATCAAAATCATGGCCAAAGCTACAAAAAAATACTCCTCAGCCCCTCTCTGATGAGTTGTGGTTTGCGATCCAAAAAGATCAATGTGTTGATTGTCGCGACGAGGACAATCTTGAAACACTCAGTTCTTCCACAGGATCATGCTCAGTGAAAGAGCCCCCTTCACCCATCATCACAATTAGCGCCTCGCTTGTGTTGTGCAGTCACAGCATAGGCTTTAATGTAGGCCATCAGATCGCTGCTAACTGCCCGCTAAAGTGTGAACACACTCCCAAGATATAGGAATGATTAGATTGGTAGCCTGCTAATTTACAGGGAAAATGTGTCTTTCAGCCAAGCATCAAAACGAGGCTGTGAAAACATTCAGAATGGCAGATAATACTGACAGAGCTAATTGAGCTGTGGGTGTGCTAAATGAGGTGGCTAAAGGGTCTAAATGTAAGGCTGCTGTTATGTTACTGTCATCTTCGCACATTGTGTGATTATCTAAAGCAGAGAATAACAAATTAAAAGCGCTTGCCATTTAAACCAACCTGCCACAGAACTTCACTGCATAGTTCATCTTCAACAGGAGCATGAGCAGGAACAGGGATGAGGGAGTTGTTAATTTTTCTTTTTTCTCATGTTGATTAAAAAATTAGATCTGTGATTAATCGAAAATATTACCCCTGTGATTTATATCTCCTTGCTCGTGTCTCTCCACATTATTGATGCACAATTTGTATATGAAACAAGAGCAAGATTAACGAGCCTTGACAATGAAATATTAAATGATCCAGATGCAAATACACCGTATGGCTGAGGCCGCTTTTTGTAATTCAATTCAAGGGCAGACATTAGACTTGCAAAACTTCACCCATACGCAGGGAAATTAGACCGAGATGTAGCCTTGCTGTTACCGGCAAACAACAGGGAAATGAAACATGCACCAAAAAGGAGGGACCATCAATCTAATGTGGTGCTGTTGCAAATTCTCTGCATTTCAGTGATGCCAGCTCTCACTGGGGGATAGTCAACAGTAGAATAGCTTTCAGACACTTCAGCACGCACACAGGAGGACTGCAGCTCTTTAGATCCCACATAGCATAGCATTATTGCACATAAAACAGCACAATGAATACCATTTTTTAAATTTTCTATGGAAAGAATAACAGCTTGGAACCAAATATTGTGGAATCCAGTAAAAAAAGCCAAATCAGCCTCATAAGACACAGTAATAGCCTCAGTCAGTGATCGCAGTCACAATGGCTGTGGCAAGCATTAACTCTGCTCATTAAGGAGATTTGAGCCACACTGTGATCAACATGTGCCAGCTTGGGTTGAATGGTACATTATGACCCATTTATTTATTACTTCTGTCATTCCTAACCTCAATACAGTCATGCATCATGACGTGGCGCAGATATTTTATCTGGGTTTGCTCAAGCGAACTGGCGCTGTCACCAAGATGCAGCGGATCGTAGCACTTCCTGCGTGTGCACTCATTTGTGCTTGAAGAGACAGAGTGTGCAGGGTTGAGATGACAAATTTGGAGGAGGGAACGTGATTACCGAGACACCAGCAGCATCGGTTGTCACTCCTGCAGAGCTTAAAAATGCGGCCATCCTCTCCCAAACTTCCAACTTCTTACAACCAGTGCGAGGAGGAAGAGAATGAGTTGGAACAGCTCACACTTAATGACTGATGGTAATATACGAAAGGTACCACTTGACCTTCAGTAGATGGCTGGGAGCAGTCGTGTCACGTCACGCAAGATGAAAGTCCAATAACCTTTGCATCATTCTTGCTCACAGCTACAGAGAGACATCCTGGGAATGAGATATCTGGGGGAAAAGTGTGGGCTGATGAGTGAATAAATTCCACCACAACTTGTACAACAGATACAACTGTTAGATTGCAAAACATTTGGAGGCGGCAGGGTTTCAGACCTGTGCTGCCTTGATCAAGATCTCTTTTCCTAGCTATTAAGAGTTTTTTTTAAAAACCCAGTCCCCTGTTATTATTACACAGTTCATATTATTAGACTCACATCATCACTTTCCCAGGTGTAGTTAGTGTTCATATATATTGATGGCTCTACTAAGTTGAACTACTGTTGGACTGAGAGTGAGCCCACTCCTGTTTGTTTACTTGTCTTTTGCTGAAGATTGTTAATGTGGATTACATGTACAAAAAGAACGAAAGCATAAGCAATTTTTAGCAATTTCCAAAATGGCATCAGACTTTAACCTGTTTCCAATCTCAAGTCAACGCTCTCTGTTTTTTTTTTTTTTTTTTTCAGCCATGAAGGTAACTTAGACTTATTTATTATTGTAATGATGATAATGAAGGTCCCCTTACCGAAACATAGTGGTCATTTTAATCCAAACCTTACCAAATTATTTTTGTGCCTGACCATAACTAAACCTTGAATATGTCAGTGCTTTAATAAATGTAGCACTGATTTTTTTTTTTTTTTTTTTTGAAGCCACAGAAAAATGATGTCCAGCTTTAGAGGTAATGTACAAATTTTACATTTTTATTTTGCTGTTTACTTTGAAGAACCTGTCCAAAGTGATTTCCTTTTTTGACAGGTCACAAAGCTATGGAGCTCCTGAGGGGAAAACAAATATTGAGGCCACATTTTTCTACACTGAGTGCTCAAAATGCGATTGCGTGCGCATATAGTTTGTTCCCATGTTTTTTCTAAATTAATTTGCACATTTTGATTATTTAGTAACGGTGTTTTGATTAACTCCTTCCAAGTCATTTGCACGTTTTGATGAAGTGTGTATACAGAAACCTTTATTCCCTGAGCATGAGGTGCACTGCACCTGATTATTAGCTAGCAAAGCAACATTTCCTTCCCTTGCGTTACTTTTATTTATTAATTAGTGTAATTACATTTATTTAACACATAATACCTAATTTGCCATTAGACATCAAAATGTAAATAATCCTGGAAAGAGATAACCAGGTATGCAAACGTTAGCTACATAGGGGCATAAAAGGTGAACGTACTCTTGACAGAAACCATTGCCATAGTTATAATAACTACACATCAATACAGATAACTCCGATTTGGAGAGGATGCTGTTAAAAATGGACACATTCGTCCCAAAGTGACACCTCTATAAATCGCCCCTGAGGTGTATGTGCGAGAGTGAATGAAAGTTAGACGGTTAGTGTAACATAGATATTCCCAGAGAGAAGAGCAGAAGTTGAAGAAGAACATCTTGAACAAAATATCGTTGATGCTGGCATCTCACGGGGCCTCTGCTTGAGCCGAGTGCTAATGCTGACTCGAGGTAAGCTCCAAACAAACCACCGCTGGCCTTCAGTTCCTGTCCTTCAGTCATTTTTTTCCCCACACAAACATATTCGCACACTTTCCGTGAGAGAGAGAGACAGTAGCTTAGAAACTAATAAAGAGCAGATCCACTAGACATTCTCATGACTTTATTGGGTGGGCTCCTCCGGGATTTGTTTCCTTATAATGCTAACACCTTTAGCTCAGGGATTTTTGTTATGTGTCAGTGTAGCTGATTACCTGGAGTTACACAGACGTCACTGTGTTGTGTTCAGCTCGTCAAAGAATCCCACGTCGCTGTGCCGTTAGCCTCGAAGTATTTCAACACAGTGGCAGCGAAGTGGACTGTGCTCGTTGTGCTTTAGCTGCCGTTTGAAGACACTCACTTTTAGCTCGATAGCTAACATTTTGTGGAGCTGCGTTCAACCCAACACATGCTTGAGCAAGTTCCTTTTTTATTTTGGCGATAAGAAGTTTCAGTATTGCGGTTTTGCTTTCACCCAAGCTTTTGGTGGACGCATGTGCTAGCATGTTTAGATAAGTAGACTTTTAATGGTGGCTAATGGAAGAAGTGCCATCGTTTGCAGTGACTCATTATTTTGCATCCACAGCTAAAGAAGAGAGGGATTGTCGATGTTCTTCCAACTGCTAGACCTTAGACCATTGGAAAAGCAAGAAAAAGAACGAAGGATAATGTGATAATATGAGTCTACCAAGTCTATGCAGTTAGCCCCAGTGGCCACACTCGATATAGGTGCCTAAATCTGCACACAGGAAGTGGCAAGAGCAAAGTTAACCCAACCCGGAGAGCCACCATGGCCACATTTACGGAAAAATACAGTATGCTAGGTTGAAATTAATTGAGTTTTCCTGTAAATACCCCTCATGACATAGGTGCAGTAATCAGTCAGACAACCATTAAGCTGTATTTAAAGAGCAAAGCAAACCTTGTTTCCAACCTGCTTCCAGCAAATGTGTTGATTATTTCAGCTCCATCTATGTCAGCCCCCATGGCAGGCTAATTACTGAAAGGGGCGTCAGTGTTACTTAACAATGCATATGACAGTGTCTGAATGTAAGTGTGATTGCCATGATGATTCTTAGCAGAAAACTGATCTGACATGCCAAATGCAAAATGAACTGTAAGGCTGCTGAAATGTAAAGTTAGAATTACAGGCCTGTCCAGAAACGTGTTTATGGTATGAAACAAACCAATCTAAGGATTATTCTCATTATTGTCTGGGCAGTGAGTTCTTTTCAGTTTTGGCTCCATTACTATGACTTTCTGTCAGCGTCTGAGTCCGGCTTTGAATTCTCTGCAAACTGTCGAAATGATGTCAACTCCCACAGTCTCGCTGAGTTAATTTGACAGCGCTGAATGGAGAGAACATAAGCTCAACTGTGGTGGAAACATTTATCCTCACAATTCAAAACTAATGAGAAGACGTTTGAAAGTAGAACAGAAATTACTGTACATACACTCAGCAACGCAATCACATACAGACTCCATCCACTGCTGTTGGGATGATTGCCTTTCATTGCATATCTGCTGTACATCTCTTTTGATGGAAAGTTTGAGAAAAAGAAAGTTTGAGACTGAGCAATTTTATTTCATGTGCACAAAGTTTGACTAATTTTCTCAAACAGAGAAAATGCTGTCTGTCAGCTGGGATTTCAGGGAACATAAGGTCAAACTACAGCACATCAGTGTAGATTTTCCCGAAACACTATGCGTATATTTACATCCGAAACCAATGGAGTTTTTTTTTTGTTGTTGTTGTTGTTGCATCTCGGCATGAATACAACTTTAACATGTGGCATCACATGGGTTGGAACAAATTTCTTTATTTTTAATGGATGTCATTTAAGTGTGGTAATAAGTGATTTGGTCTAATTTGCAGCTGTACAGTCTTCTTGAGTATGTGGAGAATCTTTGCAGAGGAAACGGCCTGATAATTGTATCTGCAACTTAAACAAGGGTCAGTATCTTTTAACAGGTCAGAGCAAGCTGATAATTCGCCAGTATCGAGAAAATAAGAAGAATTTGCTCTTGACAAAAATCAATAAAGCAAGTAAACTAATTGAGCGTTAATTCATCCCAGAGGTGCAGCTTTTCACTAAATTGAACGTGATTAAAATTCCAGCACTGGTTAAAATAACAAATAGGACTGTATTCTACATTTAACTTCACTGTAAACTTTTGGAAACAGTCAAAACTTTTTAATTACACAATGTGTTTTTAACAAAACGTCAAATGAAAAGGCAAAACAGGAGAAACAAATGAGATAATAATCTTTACAGATTGTTGCATTTTAAAACACTTTGCAACTCCCAGATTAGTATGAGGCGCTAATTGTTGTTGCATGTGTGCTTTGTTTGGAGAGAGGTTTAACCAGTCGCTAGGGATCTCATCCATAATTCATTACTTCAGTACATTACTACTACCTGTAAATTTAGATTACACAGAGGAGAGAAATGCCTTTATGGACATGGTAGGATAACAGTTTGTGCATTAATATATACATTGTGCAAACATGTTATCACTTCCATGAAAGATAGCACAAAAGATTGTTAATTAATTTAAAGATTGTTCTTTTATCTTTTTTTTTTTTACTTGTACTAGCTCTTCACTCTCCTTGACATCTTCTGATGAAGGCTGCAAGATGTGCCTGAAAGCTCTGGAAAAGATTTAGTAAGCGGAGTTGAGTTTTGTGTGTGTGTGTGTGTGTGTGTACTACTTCCAAGGTCAAAAATGAGCTGTCAAGCTCAGTATATCTTCATGTGGCTTAAACACATTTATAAACATTGTTTAACCTGTCAAATGATATTTTTTCTCCACACCATGAATTTTCCCATGAATAATGAATATAAATATGATGATTAAATATAAACATAAATATCATTATGGCTATGTTATACTAGATTAATAGTCATTCGTTACTGTTTATAGGGATAACTTCCCATATTTTGACAAAATAACTGCTTAAGACTACTTTATTGTGTATTATAAGCAATTGTATGTGCCTTATATGCCAAAAAGGGGGGTGTTAAGTGATGCCAAAATTAAACTATAATGACTACGGGAACTGAAATCCCTCTTGTAGGCTGGACTGTTCTTGGCAACATCACCTGAAAATATACAAACCCTGTCATCTGAGTCGGATCCCGCCGTTCATTTGTCAATATCACTTGCCATTTTTGCTTTCAAGGGCACATAAACGAAAGGTTGCGCGCAGACATTGAACCTAATTATGCTGATGGCTGTGTGACTCTAAAAGCCGTGGGTCATTAGCTCTCATAAAGGTCTACATGCCGTCCCCTGAGTGACGTTCTGCTGAGGACAGGGAGATGCATCTGATGCATTTTTATTATAGACTCCACAATGACTGCGGAGGGAGGCTGGTCGATAAAACAAAGGCTCAGGGAGTGTCAGGAGTGTATTGTTTTTTCAACTGTCAGGCCTGCCATCACACATTTATATTAAATCCATGCTCTGTATGCAGGCCTGTATCATATATCTGCAGAGTAAGCCACCGTTGTTGTTGTTGCAGCAGTGCGGCAAAGAAATTCAATGCACGATTTCTGCTATGAAAGGGGCTTAGAAACTAGATAAAATGTGTTTGTCTGCCACCCTTATCACAAATATATTTTTGGCTCAGCTGATGATTTTTCCTGAGAGCTACGTTTACAAGCGCAAGACACCTGGACAACATCATTTAGAGACACATGCTTCATTTCTTGGTATTGAAAGCTGCGGCACTTTAGTGTACCTCCTTTAATTTAAAATTCTTGTGCATGTTTTTGGAGCTGGCTGTTTTCCCACAGGACATGTATCTATCTCCTCCACACAATAAAGCTTGATTTATTTTCAGTCTGCACTGCGCATTCGATAATGTAGTTTAATCTGATTCAAGGCAAGAATCCTGGCATCCAGGTAGGGAACGCTTCTATTTTTGTCTACTCCTGGATTTGGATCCATCTTTTTTTTTTTTTTTTTTTTTTCTGGGACCCGAAACAAAGCATGTGCTGGATGTGAGCCACTACACAGACGAGTAGCTCAGAAAATGATCTTCAGCATGCATCAATCCAGCAAGGATTCAGGTGGGGAGAATGAATGGAGCTCATCTGCAAAGCTCTCGTCACAAAACAAACAAATTAAGGTGTCCGGATAGTTGCTCTTTGGGAGGATAACAGCTTCTGGTAAAGGAAGCTTTATGACTAAATATAATGTCTGTTTATACATTTAAATATTATAAATACTAGGCCACCATTTTTGCATTGATAGATAGATTGCACAAAGGGCACACATATAGATTTTAGCATTATTTTACCATTCATTATTACAAACCAGATGACCAAAGAAACACAACGAGGCGCATAAGAGTGACTTGTACGGGTGCGTTGATGGTGAAATTGATTTTTGTCACTCTAATCTCCATGTGATATCACGTCTCCTATGTACAGAAATTGCCACAATATGCAGTAATCTCACACTTGGCTGCATGGTTTTATCATGTTATCCTTCGCCTATGTGCTGGAAAATGCCTGCAGGATGCCTTGAATCTGGTTAACATATTGCACTGAGAACACACAGGGATTGCCGTACAGGTGAACATCTGTTTGGAGGAGTGAGATAGACAACAAAGCAATGTCAAGAAAATTGAAAAATCCAGGTCCAGGCATTATTTGTTGTCCGTTTTTTGTCACTTCAGTGATATATTCTGCATCTGTGTACTTCGTATACACCAGCTTTACAAAGCATCGCTCGACTGTCACTCAGAGACAATAGCACGGCATATGCTGGGAAATAACACTGGAATACAGTAAATAAAGGCAATATAAACATGATGAGAAGAGCATCAACACATTTAACCTGTTTTCTAAATGCGTGTATGCTGTGTGGACCAGGTCTCTCTTACAAATAGATAATGTACCTCGGCAGAGTTGATCTGGGTAATACGTGGTACAGTAACACGAGCACGTAGAATAAGAAGAATGCAGTCTGTGTTATCCTACGTTACTGGCAGGTACTGAGCCACCATTAAAATGTGGAATTTACATGCATTGAGGTCGAAACATTGCACTTTTAATGGCATCAAAGTAAACGTGAACACAATACTGAATTGCTTAGAAATAGAATTTTTAAATTTCAAGGTACAGTGGCAACAGCCATCTGCTTGTGACATTAGATGCACAGTGTGTGTTCTACCTGTGGTATAAATGTTTAAATTTAAATGAATATGAACTGCAATTTAATGTTCAGACATTTAACAGTTTCCTTTCATTTAAAACAACAGGGAGAGGAAAGATAGATTGTTTCATTATAGGAGTAAAGAAAGCTAATTCAGACTAATAAAGTGCTGCAAGTAATTTGACCTTGCTGCTGGGTTGTTTGTTGTGCAAAGCACTGCCAAGCGCAGCTACCTCCTGGAAACTATTTTTCTTTTCTTTTAACTTGATTGGGTCAATATACCATAGACACATAAGAAACATTGAAGGTAAACTTGTTCCACATGAATACTGAGGTTTCATTTCTACTAAATACCTTCTCTTATATTTCTTTTTTGCATGACAGGAATGGAGGACAACGGCACATTTCCCAATCGCAATCCTTTTGTTCATCTGCATAACTTAAATTTTCATAATTGCGTTGCACAAATGGAACTCCAGGCATCTGCCCAGCAGCACTATTTGGCGCTCTCTCCCTTATGCTGCATTCAGACTCTGGCTAGTGATTTTTCACACATGCATCGGAGATTAAAAAAAAAAAACATGGCTAGTAAAATATTCATCGCTCAGATTCGCATAAATTACATCTCATTATCAGTTATGCATACAGTTGCATACTTTTACAGATACTATTAATGTTATATCACTTTCATCTGTGACTGTCTCATTGACTTCAAATTCTGCTGTCTGTTTGCAGTCTCCTGGGTGAGTTTTTAGTTTCACTGGTGTAAACAATAATTCTATAGGTGAATCCTCATGTGGTGTTTGTGTAAAATAACCCATTTGACATTTTTACTAAAGGAAAAAAATATACAAAAAAATTGGTGCTTCATCATGAAACATGAATCTGGACTTTCATAATCTCACATAAGTGTAACAAAGTATCTTGTATGTTCTACTTCATTGCAATTTGAAGGTACTTGCACTTTCCTTGAGTATTTCCAGGTTATGCTAATTCTATTTCACTACATTTTAGAGGCATTATATTGTACTTTTTATTTCACTGCAGGTATTTGATAGGTTATACCACGGCCGATTTAGCACTGCACTCCTGAAACACAGCTAGACTCTTCATGGACAGTTTTTTTCAAGTTTTTTTCAAAAAAAAAAAAAAGTTGCAGTACTAGAGATGCTGTCTTTTATTTATTGTTGCCAAAACCTGGCGCCTACCTTACCCAGAATGCCACTGGACCGCAGACACTTCAGTCACACAGGTGAGCACATTTCTTTCCTACTCCACACCCACATATTAATTTTTATGACTTGTAGTCCTTGTGTACGGATTAGGACTCCCCAATACTCGTGATGTGTAAAGGCACACATCTCATATCCAAAGGAGACAATAATGTACGCTGACAAAATTGATTTTCACTCCATTTGTTAGGCATGTTCCAGAAAATTTCAATTAAAAAATAATTATTTAGTATGTTTATATAAATATGAGTAAATGCCGTATGAAAGTTTTTATTCCTGTGGTGACTTAAAAGGACAGTTGCTGTTTGTCCAGAGATAGCTGACATCGTTCATGTGTCCTAAAAGTGAAGGCCACACTAGGATTAAAGGCAGTTACAGAAAATAAAATGCATAGAAGAAGCCAACAAGAGTGGCGTTATCAAACTCAGTGACAGCAGAGGACAACAGAGGAAAAAAAACAGAGGAACAAAAGTGTGTCAGGTCATCTTTCCAGGCCTCTTCTGTTCCCTGGAGTTAGTAGAAGTCCACCGAAAGTAAAAGCATCTGTTTTAAGAGTGTTCAATTTAATTCAGTTGAGCAGGAAAGAGGCAGAAAAAAAGTAGGAAAAATGGAATATGTTCTACTGCTTTCCCTTCTTTGAAGGTTAAAAATGTGTCCCTGTTTATTATAATAAAATCCTGCATCAGGCCAGCGCTCGCCTCCTCAGCAGGTTTAATTAGTTGTGGAATAAATTGTCTATAAGTTAACTGACGGCATCCAATGTCACGTTTGAATTTGGTGTTTTATGCTGGTAATTATGCAGGTGAGTGGAGACTCATTTAAATGATTAGCTGTGGCAAGAAGACCCTGGGATACGCTGCGTTTGTGGGAGGCGTTGGATGAGCTGAGGTGCATGATACAAAGTTAAACAAGAGCGCTCCGACAACCTTCGCACGCAACGTGCACAGTTGTTACCAAGCACAAAAGACTCGAGCAGATCCATGAGCTGAAACACTAATGTGGGATATCATGCTCAAATCATGTTATGCACGTGGTGTATGACACAGAGCATGAAGCTGTCTGCCGTGATGCTGACAAGCTGATTTCCTTTATCAGGACGCATTACTCTGACAGCTTATTTTGTTACAGCACTGTGTGCCCATGTGTCCAAACATCTGCCAGCTCCAGCAGTCGCTCTGTGCCTAAAAAGACGCCAGCTACTGCCAGGAGGGAGATAAATGCGGCAACTTCTGAATTATTGATGAAAGTCAGAGGTATCTTTATTTTAATGACTTTGGACATGAGGGGAATTTGGGGATTGTCATTACTCTTTTCAATCAGAGCAAGGACATGAAAACATCCCTCTTTGACAAGGAGCCAACTTTTAAAAACACTGGAGATCCCACAGAAACCGGACCTGTGTTGATTGTGGTGACCGAGATGCAGCAGCCGGTATGCACGACTGCTATGGCCGTCATTTAGAAACAGTCAAGGTGAGAAATTACATCGTGTATAGAGACAAAATCTCAATATCCTTTACAAGCATATTGTATTCGCCCTAGTTAGCATTTCAATTAATTCAGCTGAAGATGATCCATGTGTGCGCGTATGCAAATTCCTCGAGCAATTCAAGAGTCATTCTGCTCTTCCCTCCCTCAGTTTTTGTCTCCAGCAGTTTTGCATCATTTTATAAATGGTGATAACGTTCAACAATTTTCTGTGACTTGCAAATTAGCGCAAGTTGTTGGAAGTGAAATGAAAATTGATCCCTGAGCTTTGCTGATCCTGGTACAAATGATCTGTAAAAGGGAGAGAAAAAAAAAAACATTGATGTTTTACTTCACAGGGACACAAGTGGAGGCTCATACTCTGGAATGATTTTTTTCTACCATGTTGGAAGAAGACAGCGGTTGCCATGTGCAGAACAACGGCTACACAAACAAAGGTACTAAATTGGGTCTGACAGCTCAATATTATGAGTAAGTCACAATGGAAAATAACATCATGTTTTTCTTCTGTTTTACCTGTTCTTACACTGCATTATAGTGGGCGTCTTCTTTGGAGAGCGGTTACCAGTGGTTACCAGTAAAGACAATTACTCAGATCTCTATACACTGACATCAAGTAAATTATTGTGGCTTCGGCATACCATATTAAACACGTTGACACTCAGACTCTATCTTCCGGATTTCTTGGCTATTAAATCATCCATCCAAGTTCTTTGCTGGGATTCGTTGCCCTTCTGTGACAAATGAATCTATTATATTCTTCAGGAGCTTCACTGATGGTCCTAGGTGGTTTGAACAACGGCCGTGATTAATGGCAACATGAATTTTGCAGACACCCTCTACTGGCTTCAAATAGTAACTACCACAGCCTCAAATCACTCAAGTCATAACTCTCTTTTTCCTCACTCTGCACCAGCTCTTTTTTTTTTTTCCACGCACACATCTCCTTTATCCGACGCTGACCACCCATATCTAAAACTTTCCATGTTTCTCTCATTATCTCTGCATTACGGGAAATGATTCTCCACCCTCCGAAATTAGGTCAGCCACACCAACGTATTACATCATGGTAAAGCTCCTCTGAATCTGATTTTGCAGCACCTCTTTGATGAATGAAGTCATTTGCACACACAAAACAACTGTATGCTTTTATAATGATTTACTGTGAAAATGGGTAACAGAGTGGTTCAGTTAACACTTACAGTACAAGAAGTGCAGAATTTCGTGTTATTTATTCTAACACTGGCTGCCAGCGTAAGTCCCATCTGCTCTTCTCGGGAGCAAGTTTGTGTTGCTGCACAATTGCAAAAGGTAAATTCGAAACCCTAAATCCTGGAGAGAATTCGCGAGCACATCCAATATCCAAGACTTGGCTGGCTGCTACAAAATTCACATTTTACTTTTGCAACGTCTACCTATTCGCTTATCGCCTGCCTTCACACCTTTCTGTCAGCATGATAATTTGCAATCCGGTTGGGCAGCTGACTTCCCACAGCCCATGAATGCATCACACAGGCAGGCTTTTCAATCCATGCATTACAACACAACAATAACGGGACAGAAATAAGATCAGGCGTGGTGTTCTTTGGAATGGATTAAGTTGTCCGTCATACTGAAATACCAGAGTCAAATTCCTCGTATGTGTGCACATTCTTGGCCAATAAAGCAGATTCTGATACCACGATGACATTTAATGGGACCAGTGATTGCCAAAGGAGGCATTAGAAACACATTAAAAACATTGGCAGCTGTCCCTGTCACACTCTGCCTCTCCGCCCCTCCCTCCAGCCACATTCCCACTTCCCCGGGCTCCTTTTTCGACATTCCTTACCTGTCCACCAGGTGTCCTCAGACTCCTCCACCTGTGCCAGTCACCTGATGCCCACATGCTCACCTGTTTCCACTCTCCCTTATCTCTCTTATTCCCTGCCAGATTGTCACTGTTGCTTTGTGCCTTTGTGTTCAAGCATATGATTCTAAAATCTTTTAGCCTGTACCTAAAAACCTGAAATCTGTGCTCGCTTACTGCCCCTTTTACCTTCCCTTTCCCTGCTATCCTGTGGATTCAATACTCTTTCTGTTTGGACATGACAGTGAGCTTTTGAATTTTATTTTTTGGTCAATAAATCACTGAACCCTTCCTGTCTGCCTGCACTATCTGCAACTGTGTCCTTCCCTTGTTGCCTCCTGCAAACCCGTGTGACTATCCTGAATACTTGTCATTTCAGTAAATTGGCAGAAAGGTGGAAGACACCAGTATATTCCTTCAAATATTTGAATCAAAACAGTCTCCATGGATTTGATATTTGTCATAGCCAAAGTGCCCATTGTTGGCTCCTGAAATTAGCTTCGAAAACGACTGGGCCTTAAAAGGTCGAGCATTATTTTTTATCATGTAGTTCTAATGAAAATACAGCACAACCTCCATTTGTGCACGGGTGAAGTTGGCAGTCGTCCACGATTAATCACAAATAGACCGGACGGGAAGATCGCATTTTGTAACTGTAATTGCATCTGACTTTCTCTGACATTTCAGTTTCAAGGCATATTTTTGAAAAAGAAAAGAGAGCCAAAAGCTGGTATTGACTTGCTTGAGGCTTACTTTTGAACCCCTCTTTGCAGTTTCAGAGTGTTACCCGTTTTTCTTTTTTTCTTTTTAAGGTTGCCCTGCCCTGACCGACAGACACTCGTGACACCGTCCTGAAGCATTAATGCAGAGTAGGCTGAGTGCAGAAACATGACACACTGATGTGGAGAACTAGAGGACAGACCAACAAAAGATAAGACTATTTGGGCAGAGTAATAATGGTAAAAATAGCTTTTGATTAAATAATGTAGGAGATTGAGAATCAAATAAATTATATATGGTCATAGCCTGAATTGCATTACATAATTCATGCAGACAGTCGTACATTATGTACCAACTGTCAACATGTGAAATGTGTTTGAAAAAATAATACAAGTGTGATTCTCAAACCACTTAAGGGCAAACAGGGAGGAGACGCCCGTGGGACCATGCTGGTGTCATGGCTGGACTTGCATGAATCATGTATATCTCAGCTTTTCTTTTCTTCTTTAATCTGAAGCACAATTTAACTGTCAGAGGGACTGTTGGGACCCCTTTAGCATCTCACTTCCCAAAGGGTGAAAAAGATTAGAATGTCAAATGTCAGAGGACACATTACAAATGCCTGAAACTGCCAGAAAGTGCAAAGAAATGCTGTGGCGGGGAGGAGGATAGTTTTGGGCTTTCTGACTTTTCAAGGCCTTGGCATGAAGCACCGTATGCTGTTTTTAAGACAGAGGAGAAATAATTTCATTTTGCTGATTTAACACTATGTTGAGAGAGAGGGAGAGAAGAGAGAGAGAGAGTGAGAGAGAGAGAGAGAGAGAGAAAACTATGGGTCTACATGGGAATCCACAACTTAGACCAAATAAATGCAGCACCTGACTGCTAGTTGGGCTCCATCAGTGCAACTTATTGCTGTATTATTAATTGTACGATTTGGCATGTTTTAGTTTTTCATTTTCTTTTTTTTTTTTTGAGAAATCAACAGTGCACTGCATTCAGATACGCTAATAAGTGCTTCTGTTCAGGAGAAAATTGAGTTTCAACAGGGGCTGAGAGGCAGCCACACAACTAGTCAACAAGTACAAACACTCATCTCATGAAGAATCCTTATTTAGGATTTATCACGAAAACCATCCCCCATCTGTTTTGTTTTCTTGTCCTTTGAATGCTATTTATTGCAAATAAAACATGTTGGAATACTTGCGTTCTTTATATTAATGCTATAACCCTGTCATGGTTGATTTCATAACAACTGCAAGGCCATGTTTCACAAAGCACGTCGCACCCTTGGCTTTGAGGAGCCTCATGGCTTATTGCTTAAATTACAACTGTACATGTTATCATGGCCTTTTTGTTGCACACTGTCTATTAATTATTTACATGTGCACTATTTTCTTCCGATGTAGAGGCTGTGTGTTGCACTACATGGGACCTGTGGGACCACTGCATGTTAATGTTTAAATGACAACATTAGGGCTGCGTCTTTCAGTTACTTTCCATGATCAATTAACCTGTTGATTATTTTTTCAATTGGTCAATTCATTATTTGTTCTCTATGGTGGTGGAAAATAATGAACATGTCTATGCAGAGACCAGTGGCTTGTCTTGTCTGAAACAGTAACAAAAAAAAAACTGCTATTATATAAGAAGTAGACAAGCAGCAAATCCTCACAACTGAGGAGCTGGAACCACAAAATGTTTCGTTGTTTCATTTTTTTACCTGAGAGATCACTTAAGCAATTGATTGATCATCAAAATAGTTGCCGTTTGATTTTTATGTCAATTCGCTATTATTTATTTATTTATTGGGTCAGCTTACATCAAAACGAGACAGAATTCTTACATTATATGATACTGATAATGTATGATTCAAAATTACATAGATTTATTTACATTAGCACCAAAGGAGTTAGTTCTTTTTGGTTATTTACAGAGTTTGTGATGCTTTATTGGTCTGGGGACCTCCACACACGTGCATAGAGGAGTCTGCACAACAAATCAAAGGGTCATCCTGTTGTGTCACCTGACAGAGCGAGACAGAAAACAAAACTGGGAAGTATTCAGAAACTTCTGTTCAGGTTAATTGCACTCGATCAGTCAGAACGCAGCCGGGCCTGGAGTATTGTCAGGCACGCTAATGTTTTGCCGTGTGTATGGAGGTAGTGCAGCCTGGAGGATCGTGCGAGGATGCCCACGAGGCTGTGGGGGCTTTGAAAAGGTAGGCATTTTGGAGAGGAAGCAGATGGCCCACATTAAAAGCAAAGGGCCCTTGTGACTGTCTTCAATGGCCCTGCAGAGAACTGGGTAATTAAATGAGAAATTTAATCAGATTCCTCAAATTAAATGTCCAGCTGGATAGTTCTGCAAGAACACCACTGACTACACATTTACCTAGGGGAGTGTCACCGGTGGATGCATAATTCTCCAATCAGTACACACTCGTACATGATGATATTCCAGGTGATGATTACTGCTAAAGTATTCCATTCACAGTTCTGCCAGCAGGAGGCAAGGGGACATCACTGCGTGGCCACAGGAGGGTCATTTTAATAATGGGGCCTGGGAGGAAGCACCAGAACAGTGAAATGACGGGGGGGCTGGAATCAGTGGGGTTTTGTTTTATTTTTTGCAAGAGGGGGCTGTTTTCATGTATTTGAACGAGGCTTCAAACCACTTTGAAACGGCCTCTCTGCAAGATCCCATCCACCAGCGCGGTTTGATGCAACACGTTTTGATTTGGAGCGGGGCTCGGTGACTTATCAGTGTGACTGCTTTCTGGAGTCCGCTTTATCACCAGAACAGAGACCGTAGAGAGGAGGGAGGGGGCACAGAAACAGAAACAAAACAAAAAAACAACCTCTTGGTCCATTCCGAGTCATTTTGCATTCAGCAAATCCAAGAACCGCCCCCCATCCTCCTCCCCTCTCTCTCCCTCACGCAGCCTCTCCGCTAGGATGGGACCAGCAGCCAGATATCCGTGCACGCCTGACCGCTAGTCTACTTCCTGGATGGAAGAATGGGACGGCTCCGGCAGCACTTTTCTTTCTTCGCGTCGTGCATCGCCCTTCGTCACGGATAATCACTTAACAATGACCACGTGTGATCAATAATATTCGACCACTTCTTTACATTCTCTCTTTCTCTCTCCCCTCTTCCTCCGTCCTCCGCTTGTAGTTAAAGACAGCGATTGATCGCCGATTGACCCCTCCTCCTCCTCCTCACCTCCTCCCTCTCCGCTCCTCCTCCTCCTCCTCTCCACACTTCGGGAATGTCGCTATCCGGGAGCCCGCTACAGGCACGGCGGAGTCCCGCAGATCTTCAAGTGTTCCCGCACGGCGCCTCGCTCCTCCAAGCCGGCGGCAGCCTCCTCCGCTCGGACCCGGAAGCGAACAAATGAGTCTTTTTGGGAGAAAACGGACACCGACTCCGCCGCTAACCAGTACTTTGATGCTCTGCCTGCGTGGCTGCCGTGCCAACTTCGCTACAGCCCCGGTCGAGTGAATGTGATTTTTTTAATACACACATATATATATTTAATAATAAAAAAAAATTAAGGAGAGAAAAGACTAAAAAAAACTTTGTCCCCCGTTGCCTTCTCGTGACTCTCGATGAGTAGTCTAACATGCGGAGAATACGGGAACCGAGTTGCTGGTGGATTTTATCCCTAATGTTTTTAACCTTGCCCAAACACAAAGACTGTCACCCCGGTAAGTACTCCCAACACGGGTTAGCCTAACTCCTCCGACTGTCCACGGTGTTGAATCTGTCTGTTTTTACACACATTTGAGGGTAAAATAAAGGGCGACTTTTCTGTTTTCCTCTCCTCGCCTGTTTCGGCTCTCTAACGGTCGCAGGGCCGTCCAACGGTTCAGCCTTCCGGTGAAATGTGTGCATGTTATTGATAAAGCAGCGGGACTATGGCGCAAACTATCCCCCCACCTCCAGCTCCTTCACTCCCCTTTTTCCCAGCTTTAGCGTTTAGTCTCTTACAACTCCCGTTTGCCCCCCCCTCCTTTCCTTTCCTCCTCCTTCCCCAGGACGTTAGCTCCAACACCGGTTGTTCCGCTCGACACGGTGCCCGGCTCGGATACATCAATGTCGGGGAAACGCAGCCTCCCCCCCCCCAGTGTGTGTGTGTGTGTGTGAGCGCCTTGAAAGATTTGTTGTCCAGTTGTTGGACTTTATTATAATCATTTCCCTCCGTGACGCCTGTAGTTTTTTTTTTCCTTTTTGCCGCGGTCGCCCTAAGTTTTTGGCCCCAGCTGTGGCTCTTGTGGAGGGATACAGCGGCTGTCATGTGCGTAGGTAGAGCCGGGGATGAGAGCGATAGTCAGCGCTGTTGGCTCGTAGATGGACGTGTACGTATGAGGGGCGATTAATGCCGCCGGAGCACAGACACCTAATCAGTGCTGCGCTGCCACTGAAATGTGTGACCCATGTGCTGCTGGGGGTTTAATCATAAAACGAGTCTGACAGGCAGAGTGCGTATTAACACCAGCTGAACACTTACTGGATCCTCATATGTCACAGCCTAATGAGGCCGGGGGATGCTTCCTGTGGTTTTTAGATAAGGTCATATCTACAGCATGTGGTCACGGTAATGGGTGGAAATGTAGCTAATGTTTCGGTGTATGGTTCAAAATATGGTGCAGCACTGATCTTGCGTCGAAGCCTTGTTTGTTTCTCGTCAGATAGTGTAATCCCCGAGCACTGCTCTCTGTGGGATTGGGCCTGCTTTTGGTTCGACGTTAATGTACGGCTACAGGGAGGAGTCGCACAGATGGTTGGGTTGAGGTTAAAGATGTAAGCTCAAAGACTTTCATTTTTAAATAAGTTATGTCACTATCTATTGCCGAGAGATGCAACACTGATGAAAGCCCCTTGCATTTGCAGTATTACGACCCGAGTGTATTTGGTGACTTTCCCCAGAAAAATGACAAATGATGCACAGTTAAGCTTTTAATAAGGCTTTTAATGTAACCGACTTGCTCTTCAACTCACCCTTTCAGGTCTCTGTTAATGTTGTTAATAAATGGTTGCTATTGCCGAACTATAGACTATGAAACTTGAAACAGAAACTCATATGAGGTCCAAAAACACACTTGCAATTACAGATTATCCCCATAGGTGCCATTAAAGACAGCAAAATGAAAATCTTAGAGATTTTAATTTAAAGCTTCAAACAGGATTCAGTCTAAGGTTGGATCATAAGGAAGGTCAGTGTACAAATCAGTGAGCAAATACACTTTGGGACACCAGTACTCCGTTTAAAGAGTAAAAAATGACTCAAAGAAGAAAATGTAAAAAGTAGCTCAAAGGAAGTCTGATGGCATCAAAGGATGCCTTTTCTTGGATCAAAAACTCATAACACAGATACCAAAGTTAATGTTGTTTTTTTGTTCCCACTGAAAAGTTGGAATACCTTAAGGTGAGTTAATTCAAAAATAAACAAGTCACTGCTCTGACCGTGTGACCTAATAAGTCTTCATATATTGTTTGGAAACAGGCAGTTTGTTCAGCGTGCCCAGATCTTGCGTTCATCCCAAGATATATATGTTCATATGTAGACCAGATTTTAGAGAGGCGTTTAATTTCCTATACTCTTAATGTCCCAGTCACGATTAGGTATTTCTGATCACTCTAATTATTATTGTTATAGTTGATAATCATGTATTGGCCATTATGACATGACATTTATGGATCCCTTACGTTTGGTCATTAAGTATTTGTGAAAAAGATCTAGAGCGAGAAACTTTATGATTCAAAATGAAACTTCTTAGTTCTCTGATGGACAAGCCATGTAATGGCGAGACTGTTACTAGACTTCCTACTCTCCAGCCAGTGTGTTTGCCAATAGATATATCTGTGATGAAATGATGTTGACTGTCATAAATTGTCCTTCAGTTTATTAGTTTGCTTCTAATGTTGCACTGAGGAGCGTTTGAAGAATAGCTCCATCTACATTGTTTAATCAGTTATGTCGTAGAAACTGTTGTGTATCTTTCCTAGTTAGTGTGCTTCTCAAGTACGATGATTTTTACTCTCGTGGCACCAATCATCCCCCATAGTGAAGCAGCAGTGATGTAACAGAGGAGAATGGTTCCTCTCTGAGTCACCCCCCCCCCTTCTGCCCCAAAATCCCTCAGTTTCATGCTTCCACGTCCTTAGTTTGCAGCTTTATTGACTAGTAGCCTTCCCAGCCTCTAACCCAGCTGAGTTTTCTCATACAGCGTGTCTCACCAGACCTCTGACACGCAGCGGAAAGGCAATCCAGGCTGACTGGCAGAGCAGCGAGAAGGTGGTGGAGTATAAATCCAATTTAACTACTTCTACACTGTCACGTAACTGTATTCATCCACCCGCTTTGGGCCAGGTGACCTCAATCTTTATGATACAAATTGAAAGTTTACATCCTAGACAATATAGATAAACTGGTGCACATGAGCCATGAAATAACATGAATATAAAAGATCTGATAGGGAGAGGGGGTTATTTTCTTTAAAGGGCATAGCTGCTGATAGAATTTTTTTATATATATATATTGAAGAGTTTTGATTGCTTTTGTAAAAGCAAAATACTATAATATACAGTTAACAGCCCTGTTTAGAAAAGCAGTCTTGCATGCCTTTTGTTGTTAACACGCACATTCAGTCCCCCTCCATAATAACATGAAGATAAGGAATGACGTAAGAAGGATGTCAGGAGTTGCGGTGGTCCTTTTTAAACGGTACCTCTGATAAAAGTATGAAGTCGCATTGGTTTTAAAGTAGTGTTTTTGGAACTGCAGCTCTGGAGGTGTCCTTAAAAGCACGGTCTGTCATTAATTACAGAAATTCACCTGATTGCATTACTTAAGTGATGAGGAAATTAATGCATATTATGTGAATTTGGCAGTGAAAAAAGGGCCTTATGATCCAGCTGTGGAGTAATGGCAGCATTAACAATAAGGACCTCAGTGAATAATGACTGGGAGGAATTTATGTCCAATACAATTACTACATTTGACGTATGTAATGACCATTTTTGCCACATCGCTAGGCTGTCCATTTTCAAATCACGCCATCGCCGTCTACTGCAAATAGAATATTAGCCATCAGACACATTATTAATGTCATTAATGAGGTCCTGATGTACTGCGGTGCCAGCAGGATGCCAGCTGTCTTGACATCACTGGTGTTGGCAACAGCATCGTTATCATCAAGGCCCTCCTCTACCTTCTCTGGATAATTGGTTCAACGGGTGCCGTGCTCGCACAACATCTCAAAACGTAACTTTTTCCCCGTTTCAAAAATAGCACCGGCAACATATGCTCCGTCTCCATCACGGACGGGCTCGGCACACTGTTATCTGTTGTCTCTCCACCAGCTGCCCATGCCACCCACTAAACGGTCCAATGGGGAAACATTGCAACTGTAATCACTTCTCACTCATGTGCAGATAATACGCTGTTTATCCTTTTTGCTGGTGATGCTCATCCTCTACTTACTGCTTTTCAAATTTAATGACTAGCTTATCTATCTGTCTAATTGGACTGGATAAACTTTAAAACAACAATGGCATTTTGTTATTAATAACACTGTTTGAACTGCGGCGGTGCCGGCTCGAGGCTGTAGGTTTTGGAGGACAGTGTGTAGTTCGTACTGTGTTGTGGTAGTTAAGCAGTGACTGCTGTTGTGGTTTGAGAGAAGCAGCCCAGCGTGTTTTCTTCAAACTGGTCAGCTGTGAAAACGAGCTCCTTCTTTATTATTCCACAGTCTCAGCCATTAAATCATAGTTACTGATACAACATAAAGTTAGTTTTGTTTATGCTACAACATGGTTTAAAAAATAGGATGTTTATGTTAATTGCAGGACATTTGAAGTACCCTAAAGAGAAATAAAACAACACTCTGATGAAAGCTAGTCTCATTTTCCACACTGTATCTTCTGCCTTTTAAAAAATAGTGTGAATTATTTTATTACGGGTTTGGTGTTAATGTTGGAGAAGGTTTTTACTTAAAAAATTGAAAATGGTGTTTTAAAAATTGGTCATTACTTTCCCAGTGTAGTCAGGTCAAATGTAAGTAAATGTTTGCAACCTTGTATTACTTTCATTCAATCGTTGTGTTTATTTTGAAAGTGAAGTGGTTCACTTGGAAATGTTTGCTATGTTGAGATTCTCTAAAAAGGGATGCTTGCTTTGTGTTTCTATACTAAATGTAACATTGCTGCATGACACTATGGTAATCTGAAGCCTTAAAAAAAAAAAAAAATTAAGACACATTATGTATATTTTACATAATATGACGCAATAAACTGACGCAATATGATATGTGAAAATGATGAAAGCTCAGTAGGTTGGCAGTTACTGTGGACAAAATTAAAGTACTTCACTGTTTTGTAGAAATGTGAAAGAAAAGTGACAAAGGATGTGACTCTTACAAGAGGTTGCAACGTTATGGTTATTATGAAATTAGACAACTCATTATTTCGTTTTGCTGAGGCTGAAAAGTATTTTTCAGCTGTGAGAGGCTCAGTAACAGTGAAGTTGTGCCAGAAACCCCTCCTCTGCTTCTACAGAAGTTCAGCAGTATCCACCATAACCTTATTTAAAAACTATTGTATGTATTCATTTACATCCCCTAGAGGCTGAGCTTCTCCTTTTTAAAGGTTGAGTCTGTCTTGTAAGCAGACAGAAGTTATGTTTACATTCAGCTTTCCACCGTAACACGCTGTGTACATTGTGGAGGTCAGACAAACACACTGAATGCCGTATTTTACTTATAGAATATTTGTCAAGGAGATTTTTACATGTGAATACTTGCTATTTGTCGTATATTTGTCGAGGAGATTTTTACATCTGAATACTTGCTATTTATCGTCTTCCTGTATATATATTTTTTTCTTCTGGCACATTGCACCCCTTAAACACCTGGTGACAGCAATACATGTAGAGTGGTAAAGAAATATGAACATGCTGTAAAAGTATAATTATGGTCGACCGCCTATATGTATATGTGTCTGCCTGCTCTTTATGAACTATTTTATTAATATTATTATTATTATTATTATATTATTATGTGGATTTGTAAGATCATTGCCAGGGTTGACCCCTCATGTCAGCAGCTGGAAAAAGCTGCATCGGTTTCCTGTGTGGAGCGTCTTTAAGCAGCCTGTTGCTTTACGGACATGTTTTCTTTTACAAACATATTGACCGCACGTTTGCAGACAGATGCTTTATGTTTGTTTCATACGCAGTTTGTGCATATTGGCAGGAAAACCGCAGCGGGTCTTGTCCTCCTTCCAAGTTACAGGAGACATAAACAACCAGGAAAAAACTAGTTTTGCCGTGTGCATGTAAAGACCGTGTCCGTAACAAATTACTTGTCAATAAATCGTCAATACTAAGCTGCTCTGGCAAAAATAGACCCCTGTGAGTGAGACCGGCGGTGCAGCGTTTCCACGCAACCGCAGCCCAATCGGAACAACCAGATGACTTTAAGGGCGATGTTGTCCTGTCTTTATTACTGGCTTTAATACTGATGTGGGAACATTTCAGCTGACATGAGCTAAACGCTACGAGAACTATGCTTTTATTTTACGCGATAATTATAGTAATTGGACATTAATTGTGATTAAATTAAACTGTTTATTTGTTTAACTTATGTTAATCAAGGCAATCAGCCCTCACTTCATTAGCCGGTCTGTATGGTCGAGTTCACCCGGTCTTTTCAGCCAAGATACTCCAAGCCGGTCACAGTAGCATTTTAATAATTGAGAATGACTCACAGCCACTTTACTCCAAATCATTTCATCCGTCCTAGCAACATCCAACCCAAAACACACACACACAAACACACACAAACACACACAAATATTAACCAGATTCAACCAGGCTGGTTGAAACAAGGGAGGGGAAAAATGCTGTTGGGGGAACGAGTGCACTTATTTCCTGCTTCATGACAATAGTGATTAATGTCCAGGCAATAAGGCACTGTCACTGAAGGACATATACTGCTGCACTCAAGGACTTGGCCATATCAATAAATGTCCTATGTCCTTCAGTGGCCACGTCCTCTTTCCCCTTTAAACAATCTTGCCGCGATGTGATACTGTGTCAGCTTTACTTACACAGCCCAACTGTCAGTCAATGCTGCCCTGTGGAGACTGCAGACAATGGGACCTTCAGGCTGTCTTTTTTTTCTACATTGTGTTATTGTGGGTCAACAGAGCATGTGTTTGCTCTGTGCTCATTGTGTTTTTCTTTTTTTTTTTGGTGGGCTACATTAAAGATTGTCTTTTTTTTTACAGAGGCGAGGAGAAAAACAAATTCAAAAGTAGGCTATCCCATCCACGAGGCTCATTTTCCCCGTCATGAATTATGGTGACAATCACTGAAGATATAGGATTAGGCTGCGCGTGTTTATCAGCTTTATTATCAAGGTGCTGCGCAGAATCTAAAATAAGCTTGTTGAATGAGAGTTTTTTTTTTTTTTTTTTTTTGAGCTGCTATAGATAATGCATGAAATAAAGCTGCGTTTGAGCACATGGGAGTGAAATTGTACTTTTGTTAGTATGCATTTAGGTCACTTCTAGTTCAAAATGCAATCACTACAGTCATAATCCAGCTCTGTGGTGTTTGACACTGTATAATAGTTATCACGGTCAGGACTGACAAGTGTTTTGTTCGAACGGAACGGCAAAATAATGCTTAAATGGAATTGAAACGAATGCCACGCAAACCTGACAGTCCTTAGATCTCTGGCATTGGCTGTCGTTTTACACATTTCGCAGAAAAAAACACCCAGGGGTACTGTGTTATGCAACTAGAAGGTTTAACTGTGTCGTGTCTTTTCAGTGGGCTGCTTTTAAATGAATTGATCTTTTTTTTTTATGTTTTAATTGTGATATGCATTTTGATTTTGGTCAATGTCACTGTCTGACATAATGAATTTTTTAGGCCGATATCAACATTGAAGAGCGTGAAACATTTGAAAACCCCCTGCAACATAGAGGCATTTATAAATTCGATGCCTTAACTCTGGTTATTTGAATTGTGACGAAGACACGTGGACTGGGTGCTGCATTTTGAAGTTTAAACAGAAAAATAAACTTGATAGAGTCACTATGTAATATCAACTCGGTTTCTAAATTACTGCAAGTATATTTGGAGCGTCCACGTTGGGCATAAGCCAACATGTGTGCCAGCACCGACACAGTATGGGCCTATCAGTGATAAGACGATTTATCAGCTTTACTCTTTACATATAAATTGGTATGAAATAGAAATATACAGAAATCCAGCAGATGCACCTACAGCAGAGAAATATAAGCAGTACATTTTTATGCACAGTTGGTGCATGTTGGAAAGAAGGTAGAAAGTGTATCAGGGTTAGTTGCTGTCATTATGAAAAGTTCAAGTTTGGCCGTTTTGATCATTTTACATTTTAAACTCACTTTTCTAAGTTAAATTGTTGCGGGGGAAGGGAAAATATTGCAGCACATTGCTGTATGATCCACCAAAAGTTTTGACTGCAGTAAGCCTGAAAAGTTGGTCTGCTAAAGAGGGAAAACAGCTGTTGCTACCCGACAGGCTAATACCCAAAAGACTTTAAAATGTTGCCATCTTTCCAAATTAGTATTAGACGTAGGGATGATTTAAGGAGCCTCCAGTTGCCAAAATTAGTAAGTGATGCAGCAAGAAAAGTAGTTGAAGGTTTAAAAGAAAAATCAATAGACAGAAGCACTGACAAATTTAGGCACTTGGGAATTCAATGTGTTCTTTATCAAGGCGTTATGATAAGCAGGTAGCTTTGACATATAGCATCACAGTTTGACGAGACGTCGTTTATTTCGGGATATACGCTCAAGGGTCCGACAGACTGGAGTTGTTCTGAAGTTCACTGCTCATCAGACTTGATAATGGAATAATAACTAAAGGGTCATTCATCAAGAGCACCTGACATACGTGGTAAATAAAGAAGAATAGTTGTAATCAAATATAGTTTGGCAGGCTATGAGCGTAACACCGAGTTGATAACCACTTTTCCACTCCAGTGCTAAACCCATTTCATTAATTCCTTGTCGAATACGTTTCTCCCCCCCCACCCCTCTCTTCCACCCCAAGAGATCAGTCCCCCAGGCTCTTTCCTTTGGGTTTAGAATGAGATTGATGTTCTGTTTGTTTCTCTCACACACTTTGACTGTCTCTCGGGGAGCTTTCTCTATTTCCAGAGAAAGCTGGAAAACAACAATGGAAGGGGGTCATTGGTATTTAACCATGTTGCTAAAAAGACAGCAGAGGTGCCGTTGGAGCTTTTCCAGATACTCGGTATATAGTGTGTCTGAACGCTTACTTTTTAGACATTTTTTAAGAATCAGCTTTTAAAAAAAAAAGAAAGAAAATAGAAATGACAAGAGGCGCCTGGTGTGGAAATTTGGTGTTAGTTAATTTCAGAGAGTTCCAGTAGGGGAAGATGTGCTGAGTTGGATGGTTTTTGGAGGCGGAGCAGGAGTTTAGAGACTACCCTATCGATCCTGTTGACACGCTCCCCTTTGGGGAATGCAAATGTTTCTGTTCTTCAACACAAACATTCAATCCCTCCTGGTAGTGAAACCCTAATTAACTAGGGATCTGAATACCATGGCCTTTTCCTTTTGACATTTTCATATTTCAGATGGACGTTATTTTACGCTTCCTCAAAAGAGACAACTCTAAAAATTTGAATTTGCACGCCGACGCGGCCGAAGAGTTGAATTGGTTGAACGTTTTCAAAAAGGTGGGAGATAAAAAAACAAAAACAAATAAAACACCTTCCAGTTGATCCCCGGGTAATTTTAGCCGCGCCGTCGCACAAATTCCTTTGCGTCTGCTTATCTGTCATACTGTGAGCCGAAGGTGTGACAGCTGCTGTATGTTGTCACTGCTAAACTAAACCTCACAAACACAAGTGTTTACCACAGCAGAGGCGGCCCATCCCCAGGTAACCGCTAACCACTCAGGGATTCTGGAGATCATCCGTCGCCGCACTTAACAGCCAGCGCAAGGCAGGTGGGAGTTAGCAACCACTCTGCCTCAACAGCCTCCCCGTTCTCACGATAATCACCCGTGTTGCAGCGATGCTTAGATTTAACTGCTCTGAATAGGCTTTATAGCACAAGTGACATTACTGAGTGCCTTCTTTATATAATGGACATTGTTGCTTTGAGATAAAAGCCTATGAATATTAAAATTGACCTGTCAATAGATAATAAAGTCTTTTTTTTTTTTTTTATTTAGTAAAGAGGCTTCAGAGGGCAGTGTTGAAGACATTCAGCTTAGCACTGGCAGGAATCACCATTTTGCTGCGATCCATTATTCCCATGTCTAAACATAATGGTAGACAAAACCAATTTGTTTAGAGCAGTGACAGTTAATCTGTTTATCAATACACTGATTGACAGAAAAAGAGTGGCCAATTTTGGTTATTGAATAATAGCTTTAGTATATTTTTTTTCTGTAAAACCAAAAATGCTATTTTCTGGTTCCAGACAGATTTGGTGGCAGATTTGTGTTAAACAATAGTTAATGGACTTTGGGTTTAGACTATTGATTGGACCAAGAAAAATGACATCACCCTTATCTTTTTCAATTTTAGAGACAAAGGGTTTAATTGATTAATTGACTCATGAAGAAAATTATTTGCAGATGAGCGGATAATGAAAGTTAATATTATTAGTAATCAGTAATTATCTGTAGATGTGTCATGATATGAGCCTCCAGAAATATAAGTTAAATTGTGTCCTACATTAAAGGTCACCATTCAAAGACTTCCAGTGTCTGTCATTTGAAGAGTGCCATTACTGCGCTACGATCAATTAGCTCCAACCTGTAGTCCGTTCATGCCCACATGAGCGACAGTATGAAGAAGATGAGAAAGAGACACTTGGCCGTTGCTCGTGTCTGGAGCCAGTTTAGGTACGTGGGATGTCGGCGTTTCTATAAGCGTGTTAATGTTTGTTCCGTTTTCAGTCGCTGCGTTTGATTATTTGGCTTCAAGCTGAAGTGATTCAACAGATTCAACAGATTCAACAGATTACCGCAGATGGTAAATGGCAGTATATTCCTTGCTGTTGCTCATAATTAAAGCATGTTGCAGCATTTGTAAGAGAAATAATTGGTTTAACATATAGATTTTAATTGAGAGTACAAGTTATTGACTGAATATCAGTTAATCATGTCTGAGTGGACTGTGTGCATGTATCTCTTATCTTGTAACACCTGATAAAATAACTGCTGTTACTGATTTAATTTCTTTTTACACCCAAGGTGAAAAGTTGTTTTTTTCTAAGAAAAAGAAGACAGCTCTAGAACCTTAAATACCTCATGTGACAGTCATAGATTGTAGAAAAACATAGTTGAAGCATTTCACCCAGAGGTTTCTTAGGAAATGTTTTAAAATCTGCACTTGGGTTTACTGTACATCTGCAAGTAATGATTATTTTCAGAATAACTTTTAAATGAATTGTTTAGTCTCTAAACCATCAGAAAATAATGAAAAACGTCTTGAGGCTCAAGGTGATGTCTTCACATAGCTTGGTTTTTGCACTGCAATTCAGATTTATTCAGTTTACAGTCAAACAGAAAAAAGCAACAAATTGCCTCATTTAAGAAGCTGAAATTTAGAGAATGTTTAACATTTTTCTTGATAAATGCCTTGGACCCTGAATTGTTCCTTTTCTTTTTTTTTATCTGGTACAGATACAGGCCTGCGTTAGTTGGACCAGCTAAATATGCTCACACGTCGTCTTCAGCACTCAGCTGTGGTGTTGCTGCTTGATAAGAATCATTACCTTGAGTCATAGCCAAGTATTACTCAATTGAATGCTGTTTTTCAGCCTTTTTGCTCACGCTCCTATGTGCATTACATCTCGTGTATTTTAGCCTTGAGTTTGTTTTGCCGCAGGTTTAACTACATGTAGGTAATGAAATTACTGCCAAGGTGGCTTCAGTGAGTCTGATGTGAAACTGTACGCTAGTCTATTGATGGAGTCTCCTGTTGATTTGACCAGAATGGGAAACACTTTCATATTGTAACAGACAGCCATTCGGCAGCCATGAATGTCAGCCATGTAAGCAAGGCCAAACACGAGTGAGAGTGTGGAGGAGCCGTGGTCTGAGCAGATGTCCTCATTTGTCATGAGTTATATGCTGGCATAGATGATGGGCACTATAATAGCCTTGTAATCCCCTTTGGCTAATTAGTGGCCATCTTATTGTGATATGCCAATAGATTTCTTGCATCACAACACATCTGAAGTCAGTCAGCAGGAGCATGTTCTTATTGTTTGGAGTGCTATGAAACTCTGTACCATCATATCCATGATTTTAAATGTGACATTTGGTCGCCTCTCAACAACTTAACACACAGAGTCGACGAGCGTACAGTTTGGAGTCATTAAACTTGACTAAATTTACCACTACTTGTATTTATATTGGTGGTTTTACACTCGTCTTTGAGATTGTTATAATTTAATTCGTAGAGAAATTAATCAGTTTGAACAGTTGGAAGCAAATACAGTAATTTTAGCACCCAGTGGGGATGAGAGGAACTACAGGAGACTGACATTATCTTGGTGTGAAAAAGGAATTATTTAATTCTCTGTAACTCGCAGTTACTGTGCAAAAAAAAACCCAAAAACATTTAATTTAAACGATATCACTATTATATCTCAACAAGCACTTTGCACTTGTGAGGTGCAGTGTAAAAGCTATGCTGGACTAGCAGCTGCGTGTGGTTGAGTTTTACAGTGTTCACGCCTCTGATTACTGGGGTGAAATTGTATTTACACGCTGGTCCTCGTAAAGTTTGTGACAAAGGAATAATGAACTGCTTACAGCTTACGTTGCTCGCTAGTGAGGCTGTATCAAGTACATTGCTCTTCATGGTTTTATTTATGGTTTCTAAATTCAGCCTTGAAGTATTGATTGGAATCCAACATCAAAAAGCATTTAAAAAGGAAGGGAGGGAGGTCTGACTGCGTGTACGGCCCCGGGCGGGCATGAAGAGCCTGTTTGGAAGTGATGCATGCTAAGTCCTAGCGCAGTGGTATTATTTATGGGTAACACTGAGTCATTTGGCCAGTGAGCTGCAGGTTTGGTATGTCTCATCAGTACTAGGCAGATGTTTTCGACTGGAACACATTTCCTCAGGTATGTGATTCCACATATTTTCTTTGAATCTGCAGCGTTATTATGGTGGTATTTTACAACTGTTTTTTTTTTTTTTTTTGCAGATGCTTCTCTCTAAATTACCTTACTGTTGCTGCAGTGGCATACATTTTCAGCCTCGACGACCCGAGCTGCGATCAAATCACAGGCCCGGTCGTATCAGTGTCACGCTCTACCTGTTGAGTCAGATGGGCCCATTTACACTGCTAGTAATCAACCATCACCATTCATGAACACCAGTAATGTGTGAGGAGTGTAATGTATCCAGCGGAGGCAGCTGAATTTATTTCAGAATCAATAACCAGACAATTCATGCGGGGCTGCACACCGTGTCCTGAGGAATGACCTCATAAGCTCTTGGCACTTAAGCGATCCAATTGCCACATATTGAAAATTGAAAACCTCACTTTACGCAGTAAATTTTCCCGACACTGTCACAGCCGTTATGTACAGTCCCCGTCACTGCGCGTTGGGGCCGCGTTTGAGGATTGTTTATTGTAGTCTGTGAAGGAAACAAGCTATAGCCGGTCTAGTAAAGAGGTCACCAGCCCTGAATTTGTTTAATCTTGTTAATGGTTTTCATCTGAGCCCTTGATGCACTCTATCAGCGAGCGAGCCAGCTATTTATGCACTTAATTCACTGTACCAGCGTTGCCCTATCCCACCCAACAGCAGACTGACACAGTTCACATTTACTGTATAATTTCAACCATTTCTGAGGGATAACTATCTTATGGAGATCTGGCCCGCTTTGCCATTGGCCATATTAAGAATTGACTTCTCCACAAGAAGTCATGCATTTTTAATTCATAAGAGTCAGTTTTGGACAGACAATGGAACAATAAGTCCTTTACTGGTTTCTACCAGAGAATAAATGCCAGGATGTGTTTTTTTTTTTTTTTTTTTTTCCTCCCCGATTTTCATTCTTTTTCCTATTCAAGGAAGGCTGAATACACTGGAGACTTTCATCTAGACCTTTTCGCCCACATGTTCTATCAAAGTCTGACATTTGATGTGCTGTGTATCTCACTTATTCCTTGTAGTAAAAGGTTGAGGAACGGTGTAACACATGACACATCGCACTGCTCAGGCCTCATCACCTCTGACTCCTCCAACATTATGGCGCAGATAAAATGAATCTTCAAAAAGTACCTTTTTTTTTTTTTAAAGAGGAGAAAAACTGCAGGGAAATGCAGGTGTCTGAGCCGGGAGTGGGTTGAGACTCTGACACGTTTGGATTTGATTATAATGAGATGGCCTTATCCACTTTGTACCAGATAAGTGTTTTTTTTTTTTTTTGAGAGAGAGAGAGAAGACTGCAGAGCAAGTGTTGTATAATGAGAAAGTCGAGTGTGCCTTCTTTGCCCTTCCTCCTATTCTGCCGTCTTTGTTGTTCAAGTTCCCTAATGAAACACAAACAAAAATGTTTTCTGTTTGGGAGGAGGTCCAAGGCTGTACTGCACACAATGCCTGTGTGTGTGTGTGTGTGTGTGGAGACTTATTTAAAAGTTGGTTTTGAGTTTCTGTCACTTCACTATTTCGACTCGTCTCCGCGTCTCACTGTGAAGTTGTACTTTTAGGCTTTCAGCGCCCTGCGTGGCATTGACACAAACATCTCATCCCAGCTCTGTTGAACGTGCAGCAGCACTTCCTGTCAATTAACATGACGAACAAAAAGCCAGACAGGTCTTGACATGCACACAGACATGCTCATACATGCAAAATGGAAATAAAAAGACAGATTAAGACAAGGTAGCAAGGGAATTTTTTAAATTAGTTTTTGGATTTATTTATTTATTTATTTAGTTATATTTTTCATTGAGTCAGTCAAAGACCAATGTTAACTCTAGACTAATGGGCTTAATTTTACTGTAATATGGCTACATTTCTTTGGCCCATGGGTGCTGATGTGCCCCGCTTGCTGAAACAGCTTGTTTGCTTTTAGCTGCGTAGGCCTAAATATCTGCATCGGGATTTGAGTCGTTGTTTTATTATTTCTGAGCTCGATGTTTTAGCCTGGGCTCCCACTGCGCCGTATCTTTGGCTGATCTTGGCAGTTCTCATGTTCCCGAGGTCCTTGGTGTGACTCGAAGACTTCCGGGGATATCTGGCCATGCCGCCCACTTCCCGAGGAATGAAAAACACATGCAACTCTCGAGCCCCGCTTTCTATGCCGCTCTGCTTCACAGAGGGACCAACCCCCTCCTCTCCTCCCCGACCTTGTTTTACCGCTGTGACTTGCGCTGGTAAACCGTGTCGAGAGTATTTCTGCATGTGAAACAACATGAGCACATTTGAAAAGGTGTGTTTGTCTTAAATACACGTGTTAGCAATTCACAGAAAGCTAAGCAGATGTCCTTACATTTGACCGTCAGCTCCATGCATCACAGATGAGCCGGTACACACAGCAGCTGTCTCTCTCAGTATGCACATTTGTTCCTTATATATGTAGCAATTTTGCATCAAGAGTCTGCCCCCTGAACACCGTCTGTGAGAAACGCAAGCTCACTTTTGTATTGCTTAAATTCAGACTGAATAATGTAAAAGTTGCTTAAACTGTTTGTCTAATTAGGAGATTTAATCATATGCCTTCCTTCTCCCTCTAATTAAAGGACAAGCTGAGAAAATGGGGATGGTTGGAGTGAGCTGTGCTTCCATCTCCCTCGATAACTGCTGTTTGTTTATGTAACCGTATGAATGTAAAGCAGGCGGACGCCGGAGGAGAAGATGGCGACGCTGACTGACATGCGGGGAAAGGTTTATTCCATCAAATACGTTTTGGCACATAGCCCTCGTCAGGCCCGCAAAGGCGACGCGGTAAAACATGCGAGCATCTGGGTGACTCGTGAAGTAGTGTCAAGACACATTATGCTGTATGTTGCTTAAAGAGTTCAAGTGAGCTAACTTGACTTCCCCATGATAATTAAGTTAAAGTAAACGGAACTTCTCCGGTGATAATGGGTTTTAACATTAGAAAGTAACACCATCGCTGCGCGACTACAAGGGATTTCAGTTGTTCCACTGCCACGTCTCGTTCCCACCTTTTGACTGGCTGAAGCGGTTGTATAAGACCCAGCAGAAGATTATCCTGTTGCCCTTAAAGAACATGTCTTTCTGTATTTTTCTTCTCAGGGTCAACAAATCATAAAAAAACGCCAACACTGAATTGATCTCACTAACAAGTCTTGTCTGGAGTCACCCCAAAGCCTGATACAGCTCATTCCTCCGTGCCGTAGATCTCAATTTCTGTCCAAAAGAACATATAAAAACATATCAAGGAGTCGCACTGTTGTTCCTTTGTGACATGTTCTTTCACTGCCAGAATCCATGGGAGCTGTAGTTTGTATTGAGCCAATCCCACATACGCCATCCTGCTTCTGTAATTACTCCCCAACGCTCGCGGCTGAAAATAGTCCCCCAACAAATACGCTATTTGCCGCTATTGTTGAGTAATGCTTGCTAAAAACTACAGTGCCCAGCTGTTTTATTACACAGCCTTTTTTTTTTTTAATCAAACTTTATGTACGTGACCTGTTTTTTAATAAATGTCTTCAGCTGGGAGTATGTGAAAGTACCAGGAGACTAATGCATTGTTGGGTTTTTTTTTTTTTTGTCTTTTCATGGGATTTGTGGATGACAACAACATATAGAATATCGACTGCTCTCTTTTTAAAGCCAAATGCTGTTTGTCTCTGAGGATGGGGAAAGATAATAGATTAACTGATGGCTCCTCGTGTAGAAGCCTGATTAATCTTTTAATTTCTTTATTTATATATACAAGCAGCTGAGCAACGGGTTGCAGCCTGAAGGTGGTGAAGGTGAACTCACAGGCAGCAGAGGAGCCTAAGATCTGCTCATCTAACTGTCCCGTGAACTTGTTGTTTGGCTTGTTGTTCAAATCGATGAGAGATCCTGGTGCTCTATTTTTAATCCCGCTGTTTTTATTTCCAGCGTTCTATTCTCAGCGTTTAATTAGCCATTAGCCACCTATTGCCATATTGTGCACTGTTCCCCGGTGCAGCGAGAGTTTTATCATTTTAGTACGAGTCACATATGTTAACGGAATCAAAGCTTTTTTATCACATCTCATTTTGGTCTCTGGATGTTGACAACAGGCTAAGCACCAATGATGTTTGGGCGGAAATGTGGGTGTTGATTTTACATACTTATGCACGCATGTATTTTCTGTAATGGTGGTACCACACAATAAGGACAGCAATCTAAAAATATTTTCCCATATTATTATTATTATTATTATTCTATATATGATTATGCAGTCTGTAGAAAAAAAAAGGAATTGTGAGCAGTGTTCCTACAACATCTTAATAACAGCACATGATGTATTATTTCAGATGTGTATTTTACTTGTATGTAGAAAAATTCACCTCCTCACCTAAATCAGCACTCCACCACTCTTTGTTTACCTAAATTACATGGACACTGTAACTCTGGTTGTTTCTTAATGCCTAATCCATCTCCAAATAATCCTCCTGGTGACATGGATGTGCCAGACCGGCTGTCCTCCACATACCTGATGCTAACATCTGCGATGAGATTGATATTGTAAATCTGCCTCCACCCCACCCCCCACCCCCACCCCCTGATGACTAATGCAAGCTAAACGCTCCTGTGGTTGTTGTTAGGCTGCTGTTTTTCAATGGCTCTCAGGGGTTCTTGGCTTGTTGTTGAGTGTGATATTATGGAACAAATAGCAGGGCTCATTGGTGGTGTAGATGATTTAACTGCCCTCAGGGCAATGAAAAAAGGAAAATGATTTCGTATGCCTAGACATCGTACAAGGTGTTGTTCTGTAAGTGGTTTGAAGCCTTTTTATTTCCTCCGAGCTCCCTTTAAAACAAACTCAGATGTGAGAATCAGGTGCACGTTTCACAATGTCACCTTTTTTATGTATTTATTTTTTTTACCTTTTTAGACTCTTATTTAAATGATCGGGTAACGTACATAATTGTTATTCTCTCGTGTTTCCTAGACTTGAGATTTATGAATGTTGTTTGGGTGCAATGTGTCTCTCCTCAGTCTCCTCCCAGGCCCAGCACCGACTGTGTTGTCTGCTCGGCTCTATCAGAGATGCTGTGGCTTTAATCCTCTGCCCACAGGGGACGGCTGACATGGATGAGTGTAAACTGTTGACATGGTGCTGTCTCCTATGCTCTCTGATCAAAGACAGTGTAGCCCTCCTGTTTCACAACCTGCCTTCATATATGCTCCAAGTCTCTCCCACAGAGACTCCCTCCCCCTGTGTTTCACACTTTATGTTTACCCATTTTTTCCTCCACAGTGAATTGATACATCTGATAATAACAAAGTGGGCATTTATCACTTCACACATGTAGCCTCTGTGACCTCCCTCCAAGCAATGAATTTGATTTGGAAAACACTGTACGAGTGGCTCATACCAAGGCAGAGAGCGTTTTTTGGAGACTGTAATGCACTGACTTTTAAGTGCAAGGAAAGACTTGGCTTGATGTAGTGCTTAGTTTAATTAATCCCCGGTAATGATGCAACTATTAGTAAGAGCTGAGTTCTTCTTGAGTGGCTCGAGGTGTGTGTGTGTGTGTATATGTTTGTATTTGATGTGTGCACATGCTGATCAAGCCAACTCCAGCTCACTATCTAAAAGGTGGTTTAGCTTCAGTGAGCCCAGGGAGTTCTGCTGTTGTTCTTAAATCACCTTTGACCTCGTGAGACTGCAAACAAGTGCGATATACAGTGGTTGTCATGGTAACAGAGTCGAGGTGCCGCATTGCATGTGCATAATACACATTATGGGAAGGGAGCTCCTGTCACATGTGTGCAGTAAATGGAGATTTAGAGCTATTAATCTTATGTAGAGATCCATAAATCAGAGTGTAGATATTTTTTAAAATTATGGTGTTAAATAATAATTTTTAGGTGGTGGAACCTGTTGTTACAGTGTTTAGTTCACTGTGTTTTGAGTGCTAAAGTGTTCTTGTTGGTGGAGCTGTTCTTTGCGAATGTCATTTTGGAACGAAATCACGAATAGACTGCTCATGAACAGTATGTGACATTTTCCACTGTGTGAAAGCTGTGTTTTGTAAAAGCAACCATGTGAAGAAAGCAGTGAACGGAGTGCGGAGTGCAACACGTAACCAGTTGTAGTAAAAAAAAAAAAAAAAAACTGATACAGCCTGGATTATCTAAAATGGATTCATAAACGGCGCTGCAGCAAGTAAGAGTGATTTCTGCCTCCATTTTGAGTCTGGCAGATTGTCATCTCTGGTTTTGTTTTAGTTTTTCCTGCCATTCCCTCTCGCCCAGAAACAATCTGCGCACCCAATTGTCTGCCTCCCTCTAGCAACAGGGAACCAATATTAGCCAATACATCTCCAGGTTTTGAATGCAACAGTGGGCTTTGACTGCTTAAAGCAAACACAAAACGCTCTTGTTTTTCTTGTACACCTGATTGACAATGGCTTCAGCTCGACATTTTTCTTCTCCGCTGGCACAGGCTGCATCCGTTGTGAGGCACACTCTCCCCAATGAGTTTGATTATTGCAAGTCTGGGACTATACATGCTCTGGGGAGTGTGTATGCTTAAGGACAATTTGTGCCCCAAGCATTCGCTGTAATTCTGTTGACAATGTGCGATTTCTTTTGGGCAAACTAAAGAGACATTTGTGCCCAGAAGACACGAGGTCTGATTGTCTGGTAACACGGGCTGTCTGCATTTTACCAAAATTAAGTTTCCACATAGGAGCTTAGCAGGGAAGGTGTTGGGGTATTATTATATCCATTTATATATATGTTATTATACCCCTACTATTTAGTTCTTTCTCTGGCCAGCTGCTGCTGTAAAGAATTTGATTGATTGTAGCTGTAAGAGAGCAAGAATCATCACAGGAGCTGGAGGAGAAGCTCCCCTTGTTTCCTGCACATCCCTGATGGTGATGATCATTACCACCCATTAAGGCGTTGTGTCAGATGGTGGCACCTGGGCTGAAAGGGAGGGATTTTTTTTTCTCTTCCTCCTTTGGTACACATAGTCGCCACAGTTACTGCTGCTTCTGCTTTTCACTGATTTAGGCTGTGAGGCTAGGGAGTTCAGGAAACCGACATTTGTCAGAAACGCCAGACGGGTAGAGAGACCCTGAGATAAAAGTTCCTTGTTAAAGTGTGTATCAGTCGCTGTCACCACTGGGGGTTACAGTCCCTCCTGAGAGGAGCTGCAACAGCTGCAATTTGGGAGAAGATTCGAGCCACTTTGACTGAATGTGATCCATTAAACTGAAGTATAGAGGTACTTGAGCGCTGTACAATCTACAATTTTGAGCACATATAGATTCATATAGTGTGTGTGTGTGTATCTATATCTATATCTAATATATATATATATATATATATATATATATATATATATATATATATATATATATATATATATATATATATATATATATATATATATATATATATATATATATATATATATATATATATATATATATATATATATATATATATATAAATAATAATATATTTAAAGTGCTGTGTTTATACCTCATTTGGAAAACAGAGCATTTCTCTTGTGATTCAGAAAAACCCTGAATTTTTTTCAGTGCCAGTTCCAAATTCTGTGCTTTCCTTCTCTCCCAGTATGTCTCGGAAAAGGTCAGAGATGACAGCGCAAGGTTTTATGGTTCAAATGAAGCATTTTCATATACAAATATAAATTAACACATCACAGCAAGGCCAGTTAATTAGCAAACGTCCAAGTGGAACATGGATGTTCGATGCAGTGACCTCTGTTTCACTGTTACACATGACATCAAACACATGTCTGCAAGAAACACATTCTGGTCTTTTTTTTTTTATCATAAAACATCCTCTGAAATTATTAATTTGGACAGCAGAATTTTGTAAACTGATAGCACTATGTTCACAGCTTCATGATAGTGCTGAAAGTTGAAAAAAAAAAAAAAGATAATATTGAGTTACTGCCCAGCCATAGTAGATGTGGAATGAACCCCGGTCAGCTGTGTCAAAGTTGGACCCATTACACGCTCATCCATCATCGCACATTTTGCTAAACTGCATTAAGGGCACACTTCTTTTTGCATTGGCACTAAAAAATTGGCATCGGACATAAATCCAACGTGTCCCTACGCAAAACGAGCTGAATTCCGAGGGACGCGGAGCATTGACTTAATTGAACAAAATATAATAAAACAAAATATGTATCATTTTTCCTTATAAATCTTTCACTGTGTTGCCAACCTTTGACATCCTGCTGGCACATTTTTAATAGACGGTGGGTTCAAGTTGCCATTTGTTCAGCTTTTAAATGAAACTTTTCTCCCCCTGCGGATTTTCTTACCTCTGACTCTGACTCTGCCTCCCACAGTTGCATCGGGTGGCTACCCTCACCACGCTGGAGACGGGGACCATGGGAGCGCAGACGTAATGAGGGAGCGGAGGGCAGCTGGTGACCCGTACTGGTCCTATTCAGGTGAGCTCTCATTTGCGCGCTGACCAGAGCCTGCAGTAAGAAGTGGAAATGCATTCCTTTCTTTGCTCGCTCACCTCTACTCCATCTCGCCCATCATTTTTCCTATTTTTGTCTACCGTTCTGCCTGGAGCCTAACCCCCATTCCCTCTTCACTGCTGTGGCCAGAAGGGCTGAATTAGGCATTTAGTATTCATAAACTGCAAACCTGTACCGCATGTTTTCACTGCTCTTAATAACTCTAATTAAACTAATGCTCCGGAGAGAAGAAAACACTGACATACAATGGCGAAGCGAGCTGATGTTCAGACGATGTTGTAGCCAACGGTGATTAACTGCAAATGATGAGTCGACTCGATTAAATTATATTTATTTATTGTCAGGTTCGGATCAGGCGTACAAATCGTGTAGATTGAAGTGCATTAGGATGAGTTCATGTGCTTGTATAATTTAATAACAACCACGCAATTAGCTCAGAACTCCTCTTCAACGAGCGACGGTTACAAAGACGAGTCAAACATATGAAGGACGATTACGACTTCTCGTATGTCAGATTTAGTCGGTGCAGTTGGCGTTAGCAGATTTCTGTTTGTGTTGAATGTATACTGTATCAAAAATAAAGCAGACCTAGCTGTGACAACCTAGCTGGATAATTGTTTTTTAAATTTCTGCCTCTATTATCTGTAATATGTATGCTTTTAATGCCAAAATAAGTGCTTTTGAGAATTTAAGCTTGCCTCCTCTAACCTCTCTCAGCCATCTACCTTAACAAACTGGAAAGAGGGACTGATGCAGCAGTTCAGAGTGAACAGTGAGATATACTCTCTAATGGATGATTCATTATGTGCACTTTTGTGCTTTTAAATATTATGTGTTTGGGATCTGTGTATTTGGGTGCTGAAGCTGGGGTGCGTGTCTTTTTTTTTTTTTTTTTTTTTTTTTTCAAGTGGAAAATTGATGTGTAAAATCTGTTCGATGGAGTCTTATAAGGGCAGCAGCTGAGATAAGCTTCAGAAAGTTTTTCCTTCAAGATCTGCAACAAAACAAATGTAGCAAAACAGATATGAGAGTATGATATTTAATCTGCACTTCAATAGATTTCTTGAAACTGTAAAAGCCTTTTTGTACATATATTTTATACAGCAATTGTCATTCTTAACTCGCTCCAAAGGCTACCAGCACACAGTTGACTAATGTTTCATCCACTCCCTTACGAATGAAATATTTAGATAACATAGGTATCATAGGTTTCATAGTAAAAAAGGAAATCAATGACAAAAACACGCTGCTTCTGTAAAAATAATTGTTAATAGTGTGGTGCTTTTTTACATGTTGAGGCAGGTGTACGCAGACCTGGAGATGTGTTTTTTTTTTTTTTTTCTTTTCTTTTCAATAAGCGCACATTAATGTTCTTTCAGAACACCGCTTCACTCTCAGCCACGCACATTCACACCCTCATGCAAACACAGCTCACTGTTGGCCATTGAGCAGCTCCGGTGGGAAATAGGGGTTACATGCTTTGATCGAGGGCACCTCATTGGAAGAGCTCAGGAAGGGAGGAGCAGCTGGTAGAATTATATTTACGGGCTCCAAGGTCCAAAAACATCACCCGGCAAATAACCAACTTAGTCCTTCTGCTCTTGGAGAGAATCACATCTCTGAAAGTTATTATACTGATGTAATATTTTGTTTTCGGCACTGCTGTTATAAGAAAAAAAACATGTATATATATGTGTTGATTCAGCCTTGGCACATTGACATTGGTCAGTTGTATTTTAGGGCCATATGACTTTTTTGATTTGACAGAATGTCATCCGTGTTGTGTTTGTGTTTGCTTAGGAGAGAGGAGAGGAGGAGAAGATAGGATCATCTTTTTTTATAATTCCTATACGGGGAGGGTGGACAAAATACAAACAAGCATCAGGTTCGGGAACTGGCTGACATGCCTTGATTTTGGACATGAATTTCAGGCCTGTGAAGAGCACTAATTCCTACCAGTGAAGGCAGCTGGCTTATTGTACTGAAGAAAAAGGGAAGCATTGAGGGAACACAGAAATGTCCATTGCTTTAGAAAGGTAATTAGTGGCTAAGGCTGTGAATGGGGGACAGACAAGCGTGCCTTAGCAGCTAAATGGTTATTAAGGGCATTTGCTCTGAGCAAGTGAGTGTAACAGAAATGCACACAGTAGGGTTAGCCTGAAGCTAGAAGGTAGCGGTGCAAGTAAGAGTTCAGCTCTAGGAGGTAGACACACATAATAGTACATAGTGTATCAGGGAGCATATAGCCCATTGTTTCACTCATACTTTCCACACCCTTCACTGTCCACTGAGCTGTTTGGAGACTGTGGAACAATAAGGGAAGCAAAAGCTCAACATTGAGTAATAGTTTAAAAAGATTCTTGTGTTGTGTTTATGTTTTTTTTTCCTGGTCCGATTTTTAAGTGGTAAAATTTATTTAAAGTACAGCATATGTTGTGATAATGTTTACACAATACTTTGATGATATATGACATAATGGTTTGAGTTTTTACATGAAGGGTTAGGGTTATCATATCATCATAATGATATGATATGTAATCAGTATTAAAATATATTCCATAGCTTTTGTGATAAGGTAGATTGCTCAGCCATGTGTATTTTACACATTAGTCCAGCGCACTGAGGAGTGAGGCTCACATTGCAAAGAGAGCTCTTATCAGTCCATGACATGTCAACTTCCTGTGTGCTTTGGTTATGAACCTCAATGTAAGTAACCTCGAAACCTACACCCTGAAATTTGATTAAAAGTTATTTAAAGCATGTTCTGTGTGCGCGTGTGAGTGAGTGTGTGTGTGCGGGTGTGGGTGTGGAGGCATTTTTCATAAGAGGGATGATATCATACTCACCATAAGACTCCCACAGGAACAAGGCTATGCATCATTTTCCCCTTTTTATATCCCTGCAGGTTTTTACATCTTCCCTGTTAGTTTCTCCTGCTTCTCCTTTTTAGCTGTAGTTTTATTTATTTATTTTAAACATTTTTGGCCAATATAGGCAGTAGTTTGCTTTTGATTGCACTCTTGATTTATTGTTCTAGTTTAATTACAGCACAACAGTTGGAGTACCTTAATGTGCGTTTGCAGAAGCATTATACTCGATCCCCTCTAACAGTGTGTAGAATGAAAAACAAAAAAAAAAAGAAAAAACAGGCAAAGAAATAACGCAAATAACGGCATTAGATGTATGTTAGATAAACGCGTCAAACTCTACTCTGCACTACTGTTTTTTTTTTTTTTGTTTTTTTTTCCCGCTGCATTGTCTTGTCAGGTCCGTGAATTAACTCGCATGTCATTCCAGACTGATATGAAGCAATTATTCCTAATGAAAGATTTATGTTTTCACTGTGCTCACTGAGAATGTATGATTTTGGCAAGAAAAAAAAATATAAGTGCGTAGTCGGGGAAATTAAAATTGCGGCAAAGAGCAAATGCTACTGTTGCCCAAATGGTTTTGATAATATGGTAGCCTGCCTCCACAAATGAATAATATAGCTATTAAAGCACTACATCTCGGTGATTTTTCACTTTTTGCAACCTACTCCGAGCCCTGTGCTTTGTGGCTGACGGAGCCTCCACCGTCTGTTTTCATCCAGCAGTCATGGCTGTTTGGATGGAAGCCACCCTGACAAGCTGTTGTAGCCACCGAAAGAGGCTGCGATTGTCTGATACGTGTGGATTATATTTCCCCTCAGCCTGACTGTTTTATTCCACTTCACTGAGGTTGCCCGTGATCATTAGCAATCTTTCCACTCATGTCTCACATAATGAAGTGAATGAAGTGTCATTTTCAATCAATTGCTATGTTGATCCAACTTAATTAGTACTTTAGAGGATACAAAACAAGATTAGGTAACTCACTGTTCTTGATTGCCAGGGCTGTTTGTTTTGGCTTTGAATTAACCCTCAATTCTACCGCTGCACACACTTCCTACAGCTTTGTATTGCATTTTTTTTCACTGCTTCAAATCTATCACATTATTTTCTTAATTTGTTGAAAATATGTAGTTAACAATTGGACTGACGCTGGCATTCCCAGCTTTTAAGATAAACATGCCGATCATACATTGTTCTGCAGTTGTACAATTGATCTCATTAGTATAAATCTTTACAGAGACACGCAGTTGTTTGGACAAATCCACCGCAGGGATTCAGAGCAGAGTTTTTAGGTTGGTTTCTAAATGTGACTGTGCCTCTCAGATTGGTTAGTCGGTTCTGACATGTTAAACCCTCTGATTCATATAACCTTAAATTGGCTGGGTTCCTGTGAAGGCAGTGCACTTTGTCTCTTGTGGCTTGACACCCCCCTACAAAGGCTGGAGGGAAAAGAGCAATGCCATGTTGTCATGGTGCCCGACAGAAGGAGTTCTGCCTCCTGGAGGTAATGAATCGAGAGGAGGATTGCTCCCGGTAGACCTCCATGTATGAGAAGCACTTGACTTTAAAGCAAAGCTCCCTGACTGTACGGCCATACAGGAGGTCTGTGTGGAGGGTAAAGCGTGGGGCATTTTATATAGGGATCCAGGGACATACTCCTCAGGGATGAAGGTAAAAATATCAGCCTAATGTATGTTTTCCTGTCAGTTTTCTCCGGTGGAAAAAGATGGAGGTAATTTTTTACTTGAGCCCTGGAGATTATGCCCTGCTCCCATTGATGAAATCTGATTTATCGTAAATAATGATGTTTTGCTCTTGATTATTTTGAGACAATCAAATAATGGATATTAAAGCTATTGTGGGATTTGTTTTGTATCATGAATCATGATACTCAATTTCTGTTGTCCAAATGAACACTGCAATTGGTAAATCAGATTTCTGCCAGAATGAAATACTTAGAGCAGCAGCTGAAAATCACTGTTGAATTTAATTTCCAATTATTATGCAGTCCGGTGACCATCTACTCGACAGTACGTCCTGGGATTTTCCAAACCCAGTGACTGTAAGAGATATCAATTTCAGGAGAGGGTATTTCAGTTATTGCAGTATTTCTACATTACCCGACTAAAAATATACGAGTCGGCCCTTGAGTGAACATCCTGTCAGTGCTTTTTAAACAGAATGCTAATATTAGTCACATTTAGGTATCTGTCATCTGATCACGATGCACGCCAACAGCAGTCCATTCACATAAAACCTCCTTCTATTTACAGTGGTGTGAAAAAGTGTTTGCCACCTTCCTGATTTCTTATTTTTTTGCATGTTTGTCACACTTAAATGTTTCAGATCATCAAACAAATTTAAATATTAGTCAAAGACAACACAAGTAAACACAAAATGCAGTTTTTAAATATGAAGGTTTTTATTATTAAGGGAGAAAAAAATCCAAACCTACATGGCCCTGTGTGAAAAAATGATTGCCCCCCCCACTTAACTTTGGTTTATCACATCTGAGTTCTGATTACTGCCACACCTGTTCTCAATCAAGAAATCACTTAAATAGGACCTGCCTGACAAACTGGAAGTAGACCAAAAGATCCTCAAAAGCTAGACATCATGCAGAGATCCATCCAAAGAAATTCAGGAACAAATGAGAAAGAAAGTAATTGAGATCTATCAGTCTGGAAAAGGTTATAAAGCCATTTCTAAAGCTTTGGGACTCCAGCGAACCACAGTGAGAGCCATTATCCACAAATGGCAAAAAACATGGAACAGTGGTGAACCTTCCCAGGAGTGGCCGGCCGACCAAAATTACCCCAAGAGCGCAGCGACAACTCATCCAAGAGGTCACAAAAGATCCCCACAACAACATCCAAAGAACTGCAGGCCTCACTTGCCTCAGTTAAGGTCAGTGTTCATGACTCCACCATAAGAAAGAGACTGGGCCAAAAATGGCCTGCATGGCAGAGTTCCAAGACGAAAACCACTGCTGAGCAAAAAGAACATTAAGGCTTCGTCTCAATTTTGCCAGAAAACATCTTGATGATCCCCAAGACTTTTGGGAAAATACTCTGTGGACTGACGAGACAAAAGTTGAACTTTTTGGAAGGTGTGTGTCCCATTACATCTGGCGTAAAAATAACACCGCATTTCAGAAAAAGAACATCATACCAACAGTAAAATATGGTGGTGGTAGTGTGATGGTCTGGGGCTGTTTTGCTGCTTCAGGACCTGGAAGACTTGCTGTGATAAATGGAACCATGAATTCTGCTGTCTACCAAAAAATCCTGAAGGAGAATGTCCAGCCATCTGTTCGTGACCTCAAGCTGAAACGAACTTGGGTTCTGCAGCAGGACAATGATCCAAAACACACCAGCAAGTCCACCTCTGAATGGCTGAAGAAAAACAAAATGAAGAACTTTGGAGTGGCCTAGTCAAAGTCCTGACCTGAATCCTATTTAGATGCCGTTCATACTTAAAAAGCTGGTTCGAAAACCCTCCAATGTGGCTGAATTACAACAATTCTGCAAAGATGAGTGGGCCAAAATTCCTCCACAGCGCTGTAACTGTAAAGACTCATTGCAAGTTATCGCAAACGCTTGATTGCAGTTGTTGCTGCTATGGGTGTCCCAACCAGTTATTAGGTTTAGGGGGCAATCACTTTTTCACACAGGGCCATGTAGGTTTGGATTTTTTTTCTCCCTTAATAATAAAAACCTTCATTTTTAAAAACTGCATTTTGTGTTTACTTGTGTTGTCTTTGAACTAATATTTAAATTTGTTTGATCTGAAACATTTAAGTGTGACAAACATGCAAAAGAAATACAGAAATACAAAAGAAACACCACTGTAGATGACCCAACCATGCATCGATTTTTGCCGTACTAACTGATGCACCAGTCTGCTGGCTGGCAAAGCTTTGCCCCCACCTTGCCAGCCTCCATCCTCTGAAATCTAGTTAAGCCTCTAAAGTGATTGGTGGTTTTGCTGCCCTGTCCTTTTAATCAGATTATCCCCAAAATTTTTATCAAACTTTTTTTTTAATTTGTATATAGTGGCTACAAAATGGTGTAGCCATTTGGAAGTTGGTTATTTGTTGTTCAGGGGTTTCTACTTAACACAGTGACTCACAAAGCTCAAGTAACTCATCAAGCATTATAAATTACTATTTTACTAAGTGCTATGGTGTACTAAAACAACCAGTTAGAGGAGTTTTTTTCTTCCAGGATTTCAGGGCAGCACTTGCTGACAGGGACTGACAAGTGTTAAAACATCTGCATCCATTGTTTTTCATGTAAGCCTGCACACCGGCGGCAGCGTAACACACATCACTGCCAGTTGACACATGTCAGCTGTCTAGGAAAGCAGCAATTTCATCAGAGTCAACCCCCCCCTACTGACTACTGTACTCTGACTGCTGCTTCTGCCTGTATGGTGCACCAGCGTGTGCTACAGGTGTCAATCGATGCAACACTACGTGCCATGGCTGGTTTGCTTAGCACTTGCCCTTTTTTTAAATTCTGAGAACAGGAAGTGTGGTCATTTACAGTAGAGTCAAAACCTTTAGGATTTTCTGAACTTCTGTTGTGCTCATCTGGCAACATTCCTCTATTGCCTCTCGTAGCCACAGTGCTTTCTGGACTTGATTAATTTCCTCCTTCTGGGAGAACAGAGAGATTCATCTGTCTTACACCCCTGCATTTGTAGTCACAGCCATTCTCAGTGATGATGAAAGCTTAACACAACATCATCTATATTCCTCCAGTCTCGCTGATGTGTCGCATCAACCTGTAGTTGTACCTGCACTCATTTTCTGAGAAAATGAGAGGTGCAGGAACACTAATTATTAAAAATGAATTTTGCTGGGGCCCAAGCTGACTCATTATTCATCTTGGTTATTGCTAGCAGTTTGGATCAGCCTTCGTGTGCCAGAATTGGTCCATTTGTCTCTGTCAGGGGTGGGCCCTTGACAGATGTGCCAATATGGCTGCCGAAGTTCTGTGCTAGGGGGAGAGGCATCTTAATTCTCCATGATGTATCACACTGGCAGCAACCAATTTAGCAGAATTGAGCTCCAAATCATCTTACTTCCCACTGCTTCTGACAATCTGTTTCCGTTCTCTAGATGAGGTAAATATATTAAGGATGGAAATGAATTAGGGATTCCCATGCCCTGAACTAATGGTGAGTTTTTGTTGGAGTTGAGTGTTTGTATTGACACATTGGCATGTCCAGAGAAGCGTATCCTGGTCCTGTGCCACCAGGATACACAAAGCTAAAGCCCAATGCACAGCAACTATGATAAATACAGCCAAGTTGTCTGGTTTCCCTGTTTAGGGCAGATTGATGTATTGGACTGGCAGGTTTGTTGTGCAAACCTAATTAATTTAATTTCAGGTGTCGCATGGCGTTGGCGTGCCTCGTGGCAGCATATTAGGCCTAGTTGGTGGCTCAGGTCCAGCGTAATGGATGTGGACACGCTTGGTCTGCTGGGATTGCGATATTGAGGAAGTGTGAGATTGCCAGCCCACAGGTTTCCTCTCTAATGTGGTTATGCTGATGAGCTGGAATGAGCTAGCTAGCAGCTCAGCAAATTTTTAAACTCATAATCATGATGACTTACTTTGTAATGAGCACATATGCCCCCCGGAGGTGAGGAGTTAACTGTAGGGGGCAAGGCCTTAATGGTGGCATTATGGCAAAGCGTTGGAAGACGTGCAGCGCTTTGCTTGAGTTATAAAACAGTGTTTGCCCGACAGTGGTGTGTTCAAACGCCTTGAGGTGAGATTGCGCTTAAATCTGCGAGGAGCTGAGTAGTAACTGTATAGAAGCGATTGATTGCATTTAATAGTGCATCACTTCCAGATTACTGACGTTCCCCTGGCTTGTTAGATCGTTTATCCTGTGCTACTATCTCTAGTTTACTGAATTACACCTCTAACTATCGATTCCTGTCTGGATTCTAAATTATAGGGACACTTGCTGTGTAAACATACGGCCATTGTTGTCCCTGCTTAGCTTGCAGAACAAACTGCAGCATAGAAGAGTAATGGCTGCCGTGTGGGTGAGCTGAGCTTAGAGAGGGCAATAGCTCAGAGTGGTTCGAGCCTCATGTTTTGTGGGCTAATGGTGTCTATGGGGTGGGTGATATGCTATTTTTTTGCTTGTAATCTAAACGTATGGATTATATTTTTGTAATTGCGCAAATATTGGGAAGTGGTCCATCAATCACACTTATTGTTGGAAACGAGTTGAAAAGTCTTAATACTGCCTGCATGTTGCCCCTATGAAATCCGAACCATCCTGCCCTTTTATCTCTCTGCAAAACTCAAAAGACATTTATGTTAATTTGGAATGATCCAGCCTCATATTCTTGCAGCAGCAGGCAGAAGGACGATCACTCAGGCCTGTCATTCTTTGTCTTGTACAGCCTCATGACTCATTTAAGTGGGAGCTCATATACCTGCAAGGGGTAATAAATAATGTAGATGTATCATGAAATTATTGGGGTAGAAGCTGTTCTTTGCATATTGCTGGAAAGGTTTAGGCTATCCCACATTTTAGAACACCCTCGCTGGTTCTCCTGTAAATGCTCACTGCTTTTAAAAAACAGAATTATATTTTTCATTTTCGCAGGATTTATAAATGGAGTTTTTTTTATTGAATTGACCAAAAAATAATCCTCATGTTGTAAAGTATTTTGAGTGTACTAATGTGTCCATTTTTTAATGGACCCATTTCTCTCTTATATTCCTTTTTAAAATACATTTTTAGCTTCAAGCAGCAGAGGGAAGCTTTGAAGCCAGAGGGCGAGGGAAAACTTTGTCAGCCATCCATGTGCACACCACTGCCTCTGCTATTCCAGTCATTAGCTGCTTTGGTAACCTCACCAAGCTCATATTTTCATTCGCCACTTACACTAAGCTGGACTTTGATGTCTTAGTGCACGTGTCTGTGGGGGAGGGGGCGTAGTAAAAGTGCAACAAAAGGATTTTTTTTTTTTTTAAATTTTTCAGGGAAGTTGTTTTTGTTGTTGTTCGTTTTTTTTTTTATGTCCATCGCTAGTAGAGACCTCCCCAGAGCAACTTTTAATTATGAAATGAATTTAAACGATCTTTACCGGCGTTCGATTTTCTGTACATCATCTGTGCGAGCCCCTCCTCCCTTCCATCCTTTAATTTACCTCCTCATCTATCTTTCCCGATGCTGGCCGCTTCTCAGTTCTGAGCAGGGGTTTGCATGTGGATGATATGGGGGCAGCGAGGGAGGGTGAGATGCAGACTGGATTAAGGCTGGATTTAAAATGGCTGCTCACTGTGCTTAGCTCAACACTCATCTGGGGATGTGGTCATGTGCCGTCTTACGATTTGTGGCCTAATTAGCGGTTTTGGGGTACCCAAGGCTAAAAAAACCTGTGCGGATTTTCTCTCTCGGCTGCACTCCGTTTTAATTCCCTCCGATCTCTCCCCTCTCTGCGTCTGCTGACTGACACGTGTACCCACATACACGCCCCCACTCTCAAGCTGTAAAAATACAAGCAAAAAAAGGGGGGACTGTGTGAGCAGCAGGCACAAGGGCTCGGAGGCTGCTCCATAGAGCCAATTTATCATCATCTGCTGGAGTAAATAAATACATGTCTGTTTAGTTCAGGTCAAAGTGCACAGGTGCAAAACAGATAATTTCTGCTGAAGCCGATTCTTCCCTCCGCCAAGAAGGTTATGTCAAGATGGCCTCTGGCTGTCTGTTTTAGTCAACACATCTCACACTAATGGCTGGATTGACTTGGACTTTGTTGTGTTCACCTGTGATCTCTTCACAGAGTTCATGCAACGGGCTGAATGGCCTGAATGGCACCTATTAGATGCGGAGCCTCTGTGACCTTTCCTATACAATCACCATCATCCAAACTTTGGCTGTACACAACATTTCTACTCGGGTCAGTGTTGATTATGAAAGTTTTAGTTAACTCAAGAGATTATTAGGACTTGGTCTTGCGGGGGGCGGGGGGGATAAAAGGATGTTTTGCTGCCTTTTCATCTTTACTAGTTAATGTTGGTGAGCTGTAGACAGGAGAAAGAATAATTTAATTCACTCTAAAGGCTACAGGCAGCTACAAGAAACTTTTAAAGTGGAACGTTTTCCCGTGTTACTTCTCCAGCTTCGGTCCTCTGAACCGTATTTGGCAGACCTGTGGTTTCTTTAGGCTAATTCAAGTGGCTTTAGCCCGGCTCGTCTGTTAGCTGGCCTCTGCAGCTCCGGGCAGACTCTGCTTTGAAGAATGGATGGGAGACGTCGTGGTGAGACAGGTGCTTTATTCGCTCGGTGCAGCGAACACAACACACGGCCCTTTTCAAAACTGCTCTTACGTGAACACAAGCTTATCTGGACACGTTCTGACCATTGTAACTTAACAATCCATGGAAGAATGTGCTTAATGGTATCTGCTGCACATACAGGTACTTTTTCAGGTACTTTTTCTGCACACAGTGCTTTTCTGCACACAGTGCAGAAAAAGTGCCCGGCCGGCAACAGGTAACTTAATGCATGAGTTGACATTGTGAATTAATCAACACTCCTTTTTAAGAAATCTCCACATTTGATATACCTACAAAATGGAGAAATTGTTGAATATCTGGGTCCAGCCCTCTGTTAAGTTGGTTTGTGTTTTGCGTAGCCTGCGTCTGCATTTGTGCACATTTGTGTTTTTCTGTTTCGACTGATAGAGCAATAAAATAGCTCATAAGCCGTCGGAAGATGTCAGGACAGTGCACAGATCTCTGTATCAGTCCCAGACAGCTTGTGTACATGTGATTTGCAGAGCTGATCTCCACTTTGTGATAGATGAAAATCTCATTGTGCATTGCATCAGATGACATGTTATTTGGTATTTTATTTTGCCTGCTTGTGCCTGTTATTTTTCCAAGAGCTCTGTTCTTCAACGTTATGCAGGGAGAAGCGGCAAATGTCTCAGTAATGTCTCAGTAATCCTCTCCTAACTGCCCATAACATAAAGGTTTTAAAGGTTATCTCTATTAAAATTGTATTGAGTATTACAAGGTAGTTTGAGATGTACTGTTATTGGGGAGCAATTTCATTCACAACCTGTATCTGATTTTGAAAATTACGACCAATCTCAGAGACAAGTTGCATCCTCCACGCATCTTGTGTAGAGGACATATTGTATGTATTGTACAAGATTACTGAGACATTTACCAGTATCAAATCACAGTATCAAATTGACACTGAAGGACACTTAAAATAGCAGCTCCCGGAAAATAACACATTTAGGCAGGTGAAATAAAATACCAGATAACCCACCATCTGAGAGTTCACTGTGTAGGTGTAGATCTTTCACCTCCACCTGCTGACTGTGGCTAATGGTCTGCTTAGTAGTGACCTCATGCTGTGGGGTCATCCTGATGGCGTGACAGGCAGGTAAGTGAGATTTCTTCTGCATGTCTCACAACCTCCGTCCCCCTTCTGTCTCCGTATGCCTGTCCCGGTTTATCGCTCCACAGTGAAACACGGTCGGCTCCTCCCGCCGTCGCAACCCCACTGCCAAGAGGACGAGGCCCTCTGGCAGGCGTCTATCTGATGGCCAGCTGCTTTATGCGAGAACGGAGACACAGTTGGTTCGGTAATCTTTGGGATGTGTTTCTAGATGCATGGCTTTAGGGATGGCAATGTCTGAATGTCTTTCGTTCAGCCGCATTGGTTCTGACTAAAATATCTCTTGGCTGGCTTGCCACTGAAGTTTGTACAGATGTCCGTGGTGCCCGGAGGATAAATCCTATTTACTCTGGTGAGCCCCTGACATTTCCTCTAGCGCCACCAGCAGGTCAGGGTTTTAACTTATGAAATATCTCCACATCTGTTTGATGGGTTGGCACAAAGGTTTGCAATTGAGGTTCCCAGAGGATGTATCCTAATGATTGTGATGATTCCCTGATCTTTTTATTTTTTTCCCCTCTTCAGCCATCATCATGTCATTTTAAAATGTCCAGTACTTTTGTTCATGACTAAAGAACTGCAAGTACAGTTGTGGCTGATGTGGGTGTTAAGTAGGAAATCTAACAGGTTAGATTCAGATGGTGGACATGTTACACATTATACCTACTTACTCCTGGCGTGTTAACATTGTCATTGTGGGCATTGAGTTAGCATGCTTATGTGAGAGTTTAGATCAGAGCACTGCTGTGCCTTGCAGCAGTCTAGTTTGGATTGAATGTTGTTGAAATAGATGGGGTAAGAAATAGCACAGAAAGATGTCACTGTGCAGAAAGCACAAAACTAAATCATGAAAAGTGAGCATGACCAAAGTTTTTCATTTCACTATAGCTAAATGTATGCCAAAGACTGACACTTTACATGACAAAGAGAACGTCATCCAGGGACCCTGTTTCCAAATGATTTAGACTGACGAGCCAGCATTATCATCTTTAAAGTTATGCACCGTCTCGAGTCAGTTGAGAAAATGGTCGTTGCATGCCTTCTCTAATAGTCAGGTGCAGAAGTCGTAGCTTAGTGGAAGTTCCTAGAGCCAAAGAAAAGATAATTAAACTAATGGATGAAGCTGCGTAAATGGAATATGAGGGCATGACGGTTCAGGGAGAGGTGATGGCTCAGAGTGAGATAAGGTACTCTCTGAAAAGAAGCGTAACAATGGGAATAGATGGAAAGGGTGATGTGACAAATTGGAGATGGATTCTGTTATATTTCTGCAGTGTGTGCGTGTGTGTATGAGTTTTCTAAGTACGCAGGGCCCTGATTGGTTCGATGCGGAGAAACTGATTATTTTCTGTTTCCACTGAGGACCAGCACTAACATAAATACATACTGCGCAGATGTCCTCACACATTTCAGTATCTCATCTACTTCCGCCTGAGTGCTTCATCTCCATTTTAAGGGTCCTCTGATTTGAATAACTACTTAAATACACACTAATTATTCTTTAATATAATATTGCCTCTGATTTGAATACAATTGCTATTTCTGATATTAAAACGTCCATCACCCGACCAGCTGCAGGACATTTATGAGTGCTGAGGTTAGCGTCTGTGCTTCCGACAGTTTGCTGATATGAAACAGTTGCCCTTGGACAAAGCGGAGTAATGTACCGTCACTAATCAGTGTTTCACTTTGCGGCTCTACAGAGGAGATCTGTGTTCTGCTCAACAGAGTGCTCACCTCGCCCTCCTGTTTACAATTAACAAGAGGTTTTCTAACGCTGATGCAGTATTGGATTGGTGTCAATGTGCACCGATACACAGAGAGGCCAGTACCCGAGAGACAGCATTTACTCTTTTATACCGTTTGGGGAAAAATAACTTTTAAATGTGCAAAAAAGCAACTGTGAAATCTAAAAAGAGATTTTATTTACTTGCGATATTTACTTAAGTTATGCAAAACCCTCTTTCCCCCAGCTTGGTCATTAGCCAGATAAACATAAGGTTTGTAATCCTAAACTAAATAAAGTAAATTAGATGGAAATGTGTTATAAAACACCATCTTCGACATCAAATGCAATATTTTTTAGTTTCAGGGACCAAACTCATTTGAATCTAAATAAAAACCATGTTATAGGGAAAGATTTGTGTGACAAATATATAATTTAACCAAGAAGCTGCTTTATAGAAACAACAGGGAACAGAGAACACAGGGACAGGTCACAAAAACAACTGCTTTTGAAACCAAAGGGTTTTATTGGGCTTTTGTCTTTTTTTTAAATTTTTTTTTATAACAACTGAATGAGGTTATTTTTAAGAGACATTTTCACTTGATTGAGCTATTGTTCTAATAATTGGTGAGTAGAGTAGTAGAGCATTGTTAAAACAACTGTTGGTGCAGTGAGGTGTAGCTTAAGAGCTTGATTTTACAATAAAAGAATTAAATAAAGGTTCATACTGACCTAAACTTAGATATCCTAAGATTTGATTCAGCTTACATGAGCAACCACAGTGATCATCTATTAAATACCCATGGCACTGGATGCTATTACATTACAGCATCAGAACAATTCCTTCATGAACCCCAGAGCTAAAAAAATGTAATCACGGCTTCTAGTGCCGTTCTTCAGAAGCCATGCGACACTCAGGCATCTTATTTTTGGCCCAAATGCAATTATTGGTCAGTTTTTCACTGCTACAGTCTGATAATTTGATTACGTAAATGAATCTTTGTTTAAAGCTTTGTGTGCTTTTCGAGATGCCGAGCGTGTTTGTGTGGAGGTCATCTTTTGACACGCTGAGTGCACAAAAATAATGAACAAATTTGTCTACTTAAAACACCACAATTTGTGCAACAAACACTCAAATTGTCTAGCACCCTGAATTCGCGCGCCGATTAGATGTAATCCACAAGGTCCTGATGCACCAAGTCAGTGTCCTGTGTTTTAAAATGTTTTTCTTTTTTTAATTTAAGATTAATTGAAATGTTTACGTTAGCTTTTCTTTTTCTTTTTTTTTTTTTTAACACATTGAATCTAAATAACAAATTGAATAAACACAAGTGGATTGTAAATGGAATATTCTCTCTCGACATTGCATCCTGTTACCAGTTCAACAAATGGTAAAACAAAAAAAGAGAGATGAAGTAAAATGAAAATCTGCACTACATAGTCAGGGATGAGATGTATGAGCTGTCTTTTTAACTGCCAGTTGGTCAAAATGTGATTGATGAATTTGGGAGTAACGTTAAAACGGGGAGCAGGTTGAGAGTTGGTATCAGAGTCAGACTCAAGCTAATAGTGGTGTAAGATCGCTTTATCATAGAGAACACATAAAATCAAGGAGAATGCAGGTATACTGGTATTTGCAATAGTTACAGTTGCTAAAACTCTGTTAAGGCATTTAAGGATACTCAATTTCTCACTTTCTCCCTTTAGCATGATGTAATATAATACAGGGGTTCAGTTTAGACTTTGCGCTTCTTTAACATTTACCTGGTGTTATACATGCAGAGATATCACACAGTAGTGTTTTTAGCTTTTATGATAAGTTAACAAAATGAACGTGTTTACACTGTTAACTCTCAGGCGTTGAGCGTTGAGACTCGCGCGCCTCCAGTCGCTCCAGTCACACCCGCCTCTCTCCGCTTTGAGAAGCTGGTATTGGCGCGGAGCTAATTATTTCGCGGACACGAGTGCAGAAAGATACTGCAGTCTACAGCTGTTTGATCTGACGGTCCACCTGCTGCTTCTTCTCCAATCACCTGCCCTGCCTGTCGCAGAACAGCAGCTGTGCCGTGAGACAGAACAGAAAAACGGGGACACGTAGAGAGTGATGGCCCACAAACTGCACCCATCTCGACTTTCTCCAGCACGCTACAGAAGTTAGTTGTGTAACACCCATTTTATTCCAAAATAGACTTGTGCAACTAAACATGACAGTATTGACTTATTCTGGCTGTGTGTGTGTCTGTCTGTTTTCACACACACGCTGAGGTACCAAGTCAAGTTTGAGCATTACATGTAAATGTTTCACGGTTTCACAATGATGCAGTGTTACAATGTATACTGATGATTTTGTCACCCTCTTGTTTCATTTTCATCAGATGTTGGTGTTAATTTAACTGCACACATTGCCCAGTTTTATAGAAACTCTAAGTAGCACAGTAAGTACTTGGGTAATGTTAATTTAATGAGAATAAATGTGACATTTCTATCAAATTTATTGTGCACTGTCCAGAGATCCCTTCAGAAGTGAAGGTCCTGAGACATTTGTAGGCATGTTGGCCCGTTGCCACGCTGAAGGGGAAACTGTTAAAGTTTTTGAATTGTAGGGGAAGCTCTTCCTCCTGGGACAGAATGTATTTCTGTCCCTCTTTTTTTCTTTACACAAGGTCCTGGAGATTATTTTTACAGACTAGGGGATGTTGTACTTATGCAGTGGCCAACACCCAAGAACAGGAAGCCACAGTTTCTATGAAAGTCCACGAGATGGAAGCAGATAGTGCCAAGGGAAAACAATATTTTGGCTGGAGCTCATTCTGGTGGCCAATTAGACCCCAATGCCTGTATGATTTACCACTTCCTCTACCTGCTTTTATGTGTTTGGGGCTGCTGCGTGGAACACAATGACCCCTGATTAAAGATTGAGCTCAGGCTCTGAGACGGTCGTGGCGCCATTCTTATCAGATGCCTACTTCTCAGAACTCAGAACAGAAAGAGCACGGCCACCTGAAATCAATGGTTGCATGGTCCGGCACACTGACACACACTCAGACAGTGAGCAAATTTAGGCTTTAGTTTAAACACTAAAAATTAGTCAGTGTTGTAAAAAAGCAATTCAGGACACTTTACTTTGAATTGAGTTTTTCCCCAAAGGTCTCATACACTGTAGCCTCATCTACTCGTTATTTGATCTCTCTGCAATGTGTGATGCATAAATGCATCCAAAATATCAAAGGGTTATTACTTGATTTGCAACGAGCAGTCAGCACATTAAATAAATAATAATTCAAATGACATTAATTATCGAGGTATTTAAGGATTTGAAGTCACTAGCTAAACATTTAGGCCCCTTTGTCTTTTGAAGCATGTACTGGGAGGCATTGTATATGCAGAGGGACAGATGGATTGTTTGTCTTTTCCTCCGCCCTCTCCTGTAGACATGGGCTGGAAGTGAAGCCCAGATCTTGAATGGCCGGGCGGAGTGAGGGCTATGAGGTCACACTTTTAATTGCATAATGAAACATGTCTGGGTTAAGATAACGCCTCAAAGAAACCGTTATGTAACCTAAAATCGGAACAGACCGAAATGCAACTCTAATTTACACAATTAGAAAGTATCGATGTGTTCTTCCATTGTTTTGGCTACGTCCTTCAGCACACTGGGTTTGAAGCTCAACAGTTACTGTCAGCTTTAAGTGCTGACTTTTCAGCTTTAAGGGTGTTTTTGGGTTCCAGTGTTGGTGAACAGTGTAGGACTTTAGTAGAATTTTGTGCAAATAATCCACCAATTTAAGGACAATGAAGTAGAACAATGCTCCTAAATGAACAGACTCAGCACTCTACTGTTGGGCAAACAGAAGAGTGCTCTTTACCGGCCAAGTCATTTGACCTCAGTCCAAATGAGCATGCATTTCGCACACTGAAGGCAAAAAGCCACTGAAACGAGCAAGAAGTGAAGCTGGCTGTGAGAAAGGTCTCGTAAAGAAGAGCATCACCGGAGGGAATATCAAGTGTCAACACTGACTGAATGCAGAGGGAACTGCAACCAAATATAAAAAGTTCTCCCTTCATTTGAATTTAACTTAACTTAACTTTAACTTTAACTTTTTTTTTTTTTTTTTTTTTTATACAGACGTGCATTCATTTAGCTGTAATTCTCCCCTCCACCCTCAAAGGAACCAAATAAAGTCAACACCAACTTCTTTTTGTTTAACAGGCAAATTTTCCAGATTAGATTGTTTAACTTGAGTAACGTAACACACCACACCATCTTTTTTTTTTTTTTTATTGGCAAACTGGCAACTCAAAAGCTGCTCACTTAAAGGTAAGAAAAAAAGGGATCCTGGTGTCCGGTGGTAGTGTGTGCCCGCTGGTGCCTGTCAGTTAGTGTCAGTTCGTCTAACACATCAGAGGAAGATAATGGTACTCTACAAGAGAGCAGAATACAAAGAAGCCATCCAGCTGCGTTGGATCTAGACCTTTCTTTTCATCTTCTTTTGTCCTCTTGTAGTAATGATCACGTTGTCAGGAAGACATCCACAGCATTTAAAAGGGTTTGGTATAAAAACTGCACTCTTCTGCATTGCTTTTTTTGTTAAATGCCATAGTATTCATGTCTGTGCGCAGTATGACGGGGCAGTATGGGTCAAACTCTGCTAAGCTTGTCAACAGGCTTTCACTGAGCCTCTGTCCACAGTAGCTCCATGTTACGGCCTCATCACATTCTGCTTGTGATTATTAACTTCTCCGGCGATGAGATATTTAACCTCCACTTCTTTCTTTAGAACATTTGGCTTCACTGCTGCTAATTGGTCATTAGATTGCTATGAAATGCTTGAGAGAAACCACTAAAAGAAGAAAAGCTTTTTCTTGACACTGGTTTGCTTTATTAGCTCCACTGAGGTGACCGCTCAGTCTGATCCTTTGTTTTTTTTTTTTGGGTTGAGTCACGGGAGCTTGTACCAATTTCCAGCTTGTTTTGTAGAGAGCAAAGCTTTTGAGAAAAGTTGAGTTAAATCCGAAGCACTCTGTGTCTAATTTAGTGGCTGAACGTGTGTTTGTGCTGGAGGATTGTTACTGTACAAGAAATTAATTTGGCCTACAACCTCCACGGCAGGCAGACAGCAGCTCAGTACAGCTATTGGCTGCTGCTGGAGGCAGAGCGGGGGCTTGAGCTATGAGAGATGATAGATGAATGCAGATCTTCCAGACTAATAAAGCAGATTAATATCTAAGTGAAGTACCACTTCGGACCACCCCGGGAAGCAGTCTGCGGCCAGGAAATCTGGCTCATAATTTAAATTAAAGGACAGAATCAGTTAACAAAACTTGTGTCTTATCATATCAGCCATAACCAAAAGCCAAAGCAACTGGCTCCCTGTTATATAAAATCCAATCCAAACTTATGTAACATGGGTTAGGAAGTGACCCGCAGCATCAGCGAAAAGGAGTGCAACTTCAAAATGACTCTTGTGGAGTTTCATTTTGATGGCTGAGATAGCAGAGGGTTATTGACGATCCATTGGATCTTATGATTCATTGGATCTTGTCTGCTTTTTCTGTCACTTTGGCTTCAGCGGTACACTTGGGGTGAAAGTAGTTATCTCATCTGAACCTCCTGCCAGCTATCTCCCAGAGCAACTAGACCTTTAATCACCTGTCACAGTTGGTGTCTGGAGTCTCTGCAAGGAAGCTTTATATTGTGGCGCTCCAGTATAAAATGATGGATCGTAATAATAATGGTGATAATAATAGGTGTATACTTTGTAGTGTTGCGAAAGGTCTACAAATGAGGGAGGTTTAATGGCTTGACAGATTAAAAAAAAAAGCTCTCTAAAGAAAGGGAATGTAATTAATTAGTTAATGTGGCCTATGATATTGCTGATTCCAAACAATCATTTTCAGCAAAAGAAAAGTGCGGGACCTATACTTAGTTAAATTACTTTTTTTCTTTACATGTTTTTGTGTATATGAACAACTTAATAGCTCAATTTGATATGTGGTACCATTTTAGCCAGATTTTGCTACTTGATCAATAATGTGTGGAGGCAGATATGTTGGTCCAGATGCTTTAACAGCCTGTTCTCTCACACAGCTCTTTAAATTCTCCCCGACTGACAAAAGATTCATGTGCTTCAGGAGGACAGTTACTTTCCAGGCATACAATTATGATACCACTTTTATCGTGTATTTGTTTGTTGTCTGACCTACAGGTCAAAAAGTATTTTAATTTACTACAGTATTTGAGAACCCGCTTCAGAAGGGATGCCGATTCATTTCCTTTCAGTCGATTAATAGACTACTTGTTCCAGCTCCATTTTCCCCGCTGACTGTTGCAAAGCTTCCACTTAAAGAACCATTATAGTTATTATATACACAGTAGACAAGACTTTGAAGTGATGATAATGAGGCTTTTGCATTGAACCTCTTTCAGCCACAGGATCGCTCCAACATGTAAAGGCTGACCTGTCCTGCCCGGATCACAATTTTTTGAATTTATGATGAGCCAATGATCAAATTGTGACCCTTTTGCAAATGCAACCAAATTTGAATTCTTATTTGAGTTAACCTTATTTAGGGAAAAAAAAAAGCTTTCTCACTACTTTTAGTTTTTCTTAATCTGATACTTTGGCTGGGTAAGCTAGCACCTTGAACTCTTGTTGATGCGCCACCTTTGAACACAGCAGTTGTAAATAGCCCCATTTAAAAAAAAAAAAAAAAAAATCTCTTTTCACATTGCAATTTCATTCACTTCACTACATTCTTGAAGACACTGTCAATTGATATTTTAATCCAAATAAAACTCAAACCTTCTCTTAACCTCCTTTCACCGTACAGGAATTTGGAGATCTGTTACTGATTTTTTTTTTTTTTTTTTTTTTGGCCGTTACACCACTTTATTACAGTAATGACACTCATCAGTATTTTGATTGTAGACCACCCTTAATTACTGGTGATACATGCTTTCATGCAAAGCCCACAGTGTATTCAATTTGCCACATATTCAATGAAAATGAAAATATGCCTTGTCGCTAATTATCCTTTGAGGGAAGTTAAATGAATCGTTTTAATGACATCTAATTGTAAGCTGTCTTCCAGAAACATGGCTGAATTTTCTACCCACATCCTCAGCTGACCAAATATTGCCATTTTTATTAACTTTTTCAGACTTAATTGTCATTGTTGTGCCAGTATCTCTTAATGTGAAGGAACACGGAGGGATTATTTCTGGTGTTACTTACTTGCTTCTTGTCTCTACCTCTTTGTTCACAACAGGACAGACAAGGTCAAATAACACACCTTTAATTTGGCAAGTGTAACTGAAGACTCACTCGTGCATCACCCTGTATGTCCCCCGCAGTGACCCCCAGATGCTTTTTTTCACTCTCAAAAACTGCACTGATATATCGAGTACCTTTACCTTTAGATCTTCTCTAAGAAGTGGATGTTAGACAATGTTGAGAAAAACCTTTTTCAAAAGCACTGAAGCAGACTCTGCAATTATTTTCTCGTTTCATAATTCTTGTGTAAAAAGTATTCACTGCTCTTCATCGGATATTCCCTCACTTGTCTTTGAAGCCCACTGACGCCCACTGAGGGCATTATAGTTCTTACCTTCATGGTTCAGTGATAATTGAGTAGTCTCATGCAGACTGGCCAGTAAAAGAAGATCTGACAAGAAACTCCTTTTGAAGGTACAGTTCCTGTGAATACAAATCAGGAGATAGAAGGCTAATTGCTGCAATTGATGGTACACTTTTATAAACATCCTTTCATTTACCTAAAAGTTTCTGTTGTTTGTCTCAGGAAGACTTCTGCGGGTATGGTGAAACTTCTCAGAGGCACAATTTTTGTAAATAAAAAATACATTTCACTTGTTGAATGGTACAATAATGACAGCAGAAAAGACCCTGCCATTGGTTGGACCGTTGTTTAGTCACATTTCACGCTCATGTAACATTTTGTAGTTTTGGCAGCATGACCTCATTTAGACTTGGGAACAGTCAGTCACCAAAATTGGCTGCCCCAATTTTGCCAGGATGATTTTCCTCACTTTGATTGTGGTTGCATGCAGTCTTTTATTGTTACACATCTTAAAATGAAACCCAGATCCCACATGGCACAAAGAATGAAAGTATTAGACTGAGCCCCACTCTTAGGTAGTAATGAATCCAAGAAATTATGAAACTATGGGCGACTGACTTAATTTATAAACCATATCCATCCCTGGTTGCTTGTTATACCTGGCGCAGTTGGGAGTCTGTAAATTTATCGTTAAACAAACACAACTGGCATCGTTCAGTACATTGAGTCTGCTCTCTTCTCACAGTTGATTCAGCTGCACACTGAGATCTCTCCCTTCCCTCTATCACATTAGGTCAGCCATTAGGTCACAGAGCTGCCGGGAAGCATGTAAAGAGATCTGTAGGCCATGGAGACAGTGGAACGAAGTGATGCTGGAGGAAAGGACGAAGTCTGTCGGTTTGTTTTGTGCAAGGGAGATCTGGTATTGCAGCTCACAGTAGATAGGACTGAAATATATTCATGTTGTGGCAAAGTGGTACCATGGAATTGCCTCAGAGTTCATTCTGAGTGTAGAAGACAGGGATGCTTTCCCACAGTGTATCAGTCTATATTGGTTTGAATAGGTATAAGAATATGTATCTGGAGTAGCCAAAGAGTATAAAAAGGTTGAAGATTTGAGGCGTCATGACCTAGCTAATATGAGAAATGCCACACTAATGGTATAACTTTATGGATGGCAGTTTTCCGTCTGTTTGTCGGTCAGTCCACCCCTCTGAACTACACTGAAATGCCTTGTACTGGATGGATTGCCATGACATTTGGTTCAGACACCCATGATCCCCTAAGGACGACTTGTAATCACATTGGTGAACATGTTGGGATGCTGAGGTTAGCATGTAACTCAAAGTACCAACGTGCCAAAGTACAGCTGCTAGCATCCCTGGAGACGTATTCTTGTTGGCCTTGGTCACCTTTTTCTTTAGTAAAGTTTAAACACACAAGATTGTTTCATGTGAAGTCTGATCAAATCCACTATCAAGTGGGGTCAACGCACTACATGACTTTTTGCATTCTTGCATGTTTATTTTCAGGTTAAGTTACTGTCACTTACTATACTTACTATAATTGCAAGAATTTGCATGTTTCTTAACAAATGTCAAGGTTTTATTACAGTACGAATTGAGTTTTGTTTTCATACTTGTGACATATACAGAACTCGAAATCACTAAGAACAGTGCAACAAACTTGGCATGTTTATGACATATATGACCTTCAGAGGTCATACATGTTATAAACAAACCAGCAGTTTCACTAGCTTAGCTACTGTTTAACTTTGAGGTTAAGCCCAAATTGAGCACACCACTAATGTCATGAGTAATATCGTATTGCACAGTAAGGTTGAGAGGTGAGCAAGTGCAAACTAAATATCAAAGTTGAACCAGGACTTTTGGCTTTAAGCTGCTTCTTAGCTGTTTAAACAACAGATAGTTTAAGTGGTCATTTTCTTTGTTTTCCCTTCCAAATAAATGTCACTAATATGGGGTTATTTTTCTGTGTGATCATCTGACCAGTCCTACTTGCTGCTGGACCTGCTTTCAGTGATGTTGCAACTTTCTGAGATTTCAGGCAATTTTCCCCCAGCCTATGAATTTAAAACATGTCAGAGACCATCTTTAGTGTTAGTAGCTGATGGAGGGAAAAAGATCTACCATCAGCTGGCCATCAGTTGACTGATTACAGACTTAGTTGACTATTCTGACCCATCCCTACATTGTACAAGCCCTGAGCTCATCAGTTGTCTAACCTGGACATTTGATATTCCCCAGTGCTGCAGTGCCTGTGTCTCCGCCATCTGGAGTGTTATCAGCATATTGAAACTGACAGCAGGAATGTTGTTCAAAATGTTATCCGATGCTCCTGCATTCACTGAAGGGATTCAGTAGCGTACACAAGGTTTAGATCTCAGTTCGCTTGACCCTTCTCCTCTCCGTGCCTCCATGCTTCTTTATATCTGCTGGCCATGTTTTTGTTGTCAGTGCCACTCATACATATGGACTGATAGGCGTTAGATTTTTGCAAGAGCTGGTGCGCCAATTCTGGGAGGCGTGCCAGGCGGCATGCAGTATGGATGCTTTCTCTCAGAGGGACAAAACGGAAATGACAAGGCAATCGCCGTTCTGTCAGCATTGCCATGGTAGCACAGGCACCACTGTTTATCCCAAGGTTAATGGGATGACGCCTGGAACCGAGAGTGCCAGATTGAGAGAAACATGTGCCTGTTTTACTTAAAACAAGTAGATGGCAGGGAGTGGTGTCACATCACGCAGAAGTGAGGCCAGAACAGGTTGGATAAACAAACAGTGTGGGCATTATAAGCCTCACTCATGTTACTTCTAGCATTGATCTTAAATTACAAATGGATGCCTCACAGAATTCCTTAAAATCTCGATGCAGATTTGATGTTTTTTATTAAACCTGTGCTTCCGCTGATCAAAACACCTCGAAGGGCTGCAGAATGTGACTGAAATGGATAAAAGCAGTATGAGAACTATGAATTTTGCAAAGGCAGAGGGTAAGTATAGGCTTATGGACATTTTAGCATCAAATCTTCTCAAATCCATCTTGGTTAAGGTATTTCTGAATGTCTTGTACATACAGAAATATCTGTATAACTTGAATAACTCATATGGCTGAATGGTTGGTTGTTGTGCTGCCGCCACAGTTGGTTTAAAGTGACCTGACGCCCTTAATATTAATATATACAGTAAACATGAAACAAAATGCAACCTTGTGTGATCAGTGTATACAGCGCTATTTTTCCTGGACCTGGTTTTAAATTCACATCTGACTCCCATCATGAAGCCTGTCACGTATATGTCAAAGCTTTACAAGCAAAACTGAAATGGCAACAAATAAAAAAACGACAGCAGGGCTATATAATATAATCCACATTAAGAACACAACAAGTGAAAGACTGGAAGATAAAGTAATCACACCTCGTTTTCACAGTCTCAACAAATATAGAACATTACAATCTTCACAACGAAAGGATTGCAGGGCTGTTATGTTGCATTACACCTTTCAAGTGTTCACGATATTGTATCTATGTGTGCATCTGTGTGTCTTTGTTGAAAGTATAGATGATGATGAGAGAAATTAGCTCTGCTTATCATCTTTGGGCCCAGACATACATTAGAAAATGTGCGCGTGTGACTTCAGATAGTTACTGCACCAGCCTGATAATCAGACTGAATTTCCATTTTGTTTTACATAATTCCACTCGGTGAACGAATTAGAGATGTGAGCGGCGATTCAGAGGTCTTGAACCAGGCAAGGTAACTGCCGTGAAGGTGCAATAATGGTTGCAGATAGCCCTAACAGCAGTTCAGCTCTACTCATCTTTGTCCATCACAAGCGTATAAAACTATCAGTTTACCGCACAAATTACGTGATAGTGCCTATAACGATTTTCATTACAATAAGTGTGTCGTGCAGCCCAGCGTATGCAAGCCGCTCTGTCACAGCCATATGCTGAATGTAGTCGCAAATGTGGCATGTAATGTTTTAGATAAATCAAGCTACAACATTTTAAAACATGCAGTTATTTTTAATTTGTTCACCTCAGCCGTATAGAATGGCAAGGCTTGCAGTGGGGAAGGCTTAACCGCCAGGATTATAGTCATTCTGATGGATGGCAATGAGACAGATTAATCGACTGCTGTGCAACCCTCACTTATCTGATTTTGGCGCTGCTCCTCCCTTTCTGTTCTTGAAAGGCAGAATTATCTCTCTAGCAGTAAATGGGATGTAATATGTGTTTTTCAATAGGAAAATTAGCTAAAGATTACACTTTTTTTTCTGTTGTTACAGTTTGAATAAAACTGACCTTTGAAACATTTTCATGGTTTCAGTGCACTTTGCATTACATCCTGCGTTTTTGATGTGATAAACGATTGACATGTTTGTTTAATGAGATTTATTTATATCTCAGCTCTGTGTTCGCGTATGCCAATCAGCAATAAATCTAGGTCCGATTCTTTTCCAACTTCCTTTCATGTCCTCAGTCTAATCTGTCTCCGCATAGCTGATCTATGGAATTTGTTATTGTTGTGAGATATGTCGGTCACGTTTTGTGAGGCCCTATATATCTCACTAACATCTAAAAAGGTTTTTGTAGTTTGCCACAATGCACTTAAGAGGAGAAAGAGAAGCAAAAAAAGCAGGAAAATGAGGGTTCAAATTGCCCACTGGAGAGCCAGAATAGTTCTCAGTGTTTTTTATTGTCTGTAGCCCACATAGCACTCTTTGTTGGTTAGGAGAAGGGTAAATGTTCAAAGCAACTGGAGGCATTGTACTTCAGACAGCTCTGCCAAAGAGAATATATATTTTCTGCAAGCACAAATGGGACAGGAGAAAGTCATAACCAATTGTACAACTGCCTCAAGTGTGTACTACTTTATCAACAATATTTCCCCAAACTGTATAAATATACAGCTAACCCTACAGTTTCAGTCTGAGCTCCAGTGTTTGTCCTAGAAACATTCAGAGACATGCACTGAAAATTAACTGTGTGGGTGTAGCAGTGAACTAATATAGTCTCATAAGCGCCATCAGGTTGGTTAATGCATATTATAGCCTTTGAGACCTGATGCTGATATGAATATTTTATCCGTTAACAGTGTGTGAAACTCGATAGCAATGTTAGTAATGTGTTTTATATATGCGCATAGCATTAAAAAATCATCATGCAAAACAAATAATGCCAATAATTTCTTGTTTCTCATCAGCCAACATATACACCAATACTCATATAACTGCACTAAGCTGGTCAACATATATTGCCCTGACCGATTTCTTGATTTAGCTTCTTCTCTAAACTTAGATTGGACATTTATTTCATTCCAAGTCCTTCGCGCCATAACTAAATAAATAAAAATGAGAGGATTTACAGCATATAACTGGGCAACAAAAGGAAAACAAGTCTATTTTGTCATGACTTAGCTAAATGGCAAAGAACTGTATTGAATGTTTTTAACAGAAACAGAGCGACATGGGAATGCACTGAGGTGTTCTCAATATGAGTCCGGGTTTGATCTATCAACCTCTAAGGCTAATATCTGCCTCTCTTTTGCTTGCTAGAAGTCCGATTTCTTTCTTCATCCCACCCGTATTGATTTGGTTGTTGAATTTCAGTGTGATTGGCCTTAGAAGCGAGGCTTTTTGCAGGTGGTTATTTGCTACATACAGCTTTTAGCTTTAATCAAAGAGTTGTTTAATGGAGCCAATAGGGTTTAATTGAGAACTTCCACACTGATGACCGTGTTATGGCTAACATCAGCACACACAAATGGAATGGAGGATAATAGATAAGTATACAGTGCATGATTTGTACTTAAAGGCTTATCAGAAAATTGTGTACACAGACCACTTTTTATTTGGATATGGTAAATAATCGCTCCATTTTATATAAATCCCACCCCATGATTGGCAAGCAGCTTTCTCTTTCCTCATAGTAATAGCATTGCATTCATGATGAGCTCTTTTCCGGGGTATGAAATATTGGAATTGTACTAGTACAGACACATCGGTACAGTAAGTCTAAAGCCATGACTGACAAATTTAATCCTTGCTGCTAATGCAGTCATTAGTTAGATACGCAGCTCAAATCCATTCCTTCGTTTACGTGCAGTCCAGATCTAACCAGTCCATAATCTCACAGGTGGTGTTCGGAAGACAATTGATCTTAATTTAAGTCACTGGACAAATTTAAAAGGGCTTAAGTGTTTAGTACTCTCATTTCCTAACTTAGTGACACATTCAGCAGAGAGATGAATGAGATGATCCCTGTTTATGTGTTTGCGCCCCCCATGGTGCATGTTTATGGTTGTTTTCTGGTCGATGTGGTAAAACATTGGATATTTCAAATAAATCCTGAGTCACACTGTCTTTTCCAGGGACTCGAGCAGTGTCTTTGGCTGCAAGGTGTTTATACATAACAAGACACAAAGCCACCCTTGATCCAGGGTGTTTTAGTAAAGAGGAGTTCTCATATCTTTTTCATGAGCCAGTAGCAAAGTTGCCCCATATCTGCAGGGAATGGGATCATGAATATTGTGTTAACCCAGAAAAGTTAAAATCCATGCATGCTTCCTTGTTCCCCTGATCCCTCAGCTTTTGTTGTTGCATTGGCCCATTGTACCCGAGAAGAGATCAAGGGGACCCCTGTCGGTTGTGGATTATTCCTTTGTAGAAGCGCCACTGTAGGGGATAGAGGATTAAAAGAGCAGACAGTGGAGAGGGATTCTACAGGAAGTTCGTTTGCAGCACACACTGCACATGAATTCTTGAAGTGGAGTATTTTCTGTTGAATAGCCTATTTAGTGTAATGTTTTTTTCTAAACATATCAGAGGCATAGACCCACATCAACTCTGTGCCCATTCTGTAAGACTCCTCATTTGGATATTTATATCATGTATGGACAATTAACACTGGAATTGCCTGTAGTCAGATGATGAATTTTCATTGTGTTTACATGTTTTCCCAGCTGTTGGAGGGGTTTAGAGGGCACTGCAGCTGAATGAATATGAAAGAATCATTGTCCTCTTTCTTTCAATTTCCGTTAAGGGCACATTGAAACCTGGCTGCTGTTGTAGCAGTAATATTGTCAGTGTTTCTAATTTTGTGTGTGTTTATAGCTGGAATCCTTAGACAAAAGGGATTTCTGGGAACGAGTCAATGTTTTTCATAAGCCCTTGTTTCTTCTCTTTCTGCAGGAAGCCATGGACCTCGAGGCTGGGCAGCCTCATACCCAGAATGTGCTGCGAACAACCAATCACCTGTGGACATTGTGGATGAACAAACTTTGGTTTCGGAGGAGTACCAGGGGCTGGTGCTTGACAAGTTCAACACTGAGTCCTCCAACCAGACCACCATGAAAAACACTGGAAAAACAGGTATCCTAAGAGCTCTGAATGTCTAGTTTAGTCCCTAAATTACAGTGAACACACTACATAATGATACCAGAATATGAAAAAACTGTAATGATTTTTGTTATGGAAATTTTCTAAGGATCATACCTGTCAACATTGGTATTTTAAAATAAGGGAAATTTTCCGGAGCCCCCACCATTGTTTCCGTGCTCCTTACATTTAAACAAGGGTAATCACCACTAGGCAACCACTTGCTCTAAAATATCTTTTTTAACTGCTTATGAAACACTCAGTTTAATACCTATGACAATATTTTACCTTCATATGCAAACAACTCCAATGTAGAAAAGACAATTCTAACAATTAGTTTCCATTAGTTAATTTCTCATAGTCATTCTTAATGCCTGCCAGTGGACTAAATTTTTCTGCCAAATCAGACAAAACTGTGTTATGGTTTGACTAAATTCAATTTGCTTCAGCTGCTAACTGAAGGTCCGTCTCTGGAGCTGCTGCCCACTGTCCTCCTGTCCTCTCTGTTCCTGTTTCATTGGTGGGTGCCGGTTGATTGAATCACTTCATGTTACAGCTAATGATCAGCATACTGTCATATCCTTGCATGTGCCTACCGGTTAAAAAATTTTTTTTTTTTTTTTTTTTTACAACGAGAAGAGGGGAAAATACAGGAGAATCCCAGGAAAACTATGCTTCTGATACAGATGGGTGTAGAGTTGGGAAACATGCCGATGATATACTGTTGAATAAAAAAATTTGTCAGATGCTATAAATTTCACTTGTGGTTGTATAAGACCATTGCAGGCAGTGTTGCAAATTATTCAGCAGTAAAGCCTAATGGAAATATTGGTTTTACAGGATATTTGAAACTGATATGAAGTGCCTTGATTTTTCGACTATATAAAGCTAGACCCAGACATCCAATCGAGTGTTTTTTTTATTTTTTTTATCTATACACAGCTTTAAAATTGAATCTCCAGAAACTTTATGACAATATAATATAAAAAAATATATTGATAATAATATATAAATAAATATATTTTATTGTGATAAAAGATGTTATCTGCATCAACTATTCCTACTGTACAATATTGGATTTGGAAAGATATTAAAATGTGAATCTTTAAATCAAACTAAAATGTATATGTAGTACTTCCCACATGGACATTTAAAACAAACCTACTTGTCAGATTTTAATTACTTCCAATTTTAAAACCACACTCTAATGACTCAGTAAGGCGCATAATAGCATCAGTGTGTCATAATTCTTGTAAATCTGTCAGTGTTTTAGTAATTCTTTTATTATTGCCTTCGTTATACTTCCTTTATCTCTCCCCATGTTTGTATCAGCATGCCTTGTTTACAGAAACATGTTGAAGCTTACCTGATTAACTTCTACTTCAAACCATTCCCACATTTTTTTTTTCAATCAACTAATCCATGGACCATTGGTGTGAAAACCCTGACCTTAATTGATCTCCTCTGCTTTTGGCAGCGTTTCTCCCGGAGAGTAGTTTCATATTTTGCGTTTGATCATAATGAGAGTTGTTAGCCTCCATAACAACCAAGGCCACTGGGACAGCCGAGCGATGCTGCTGGCTGCTTATTTACAAAGATGGAAATAACACGGCTGGCTGTAATTTTGGGCACAAACAGTACAGAGGGAATTTTAGATTGCTAAGCACTGTGAAAATCAGTAAATGGAACAATATTACCACAAAATATCACGACGTAGACGCTATTTAGAAGAGACCAACTTTAATATTTCGCGAATGCACCTCACAAGGTTGTTAAATTGATCTAACATGAGTTTGACCTAAATGAGGAACTTTTCTTTTTTATAGAACTATAGTTATCAGTACTTCTACCTTTTTTCTTTTATTTTATTTTTTTTAATTTAATTGTAAATGAAACATTAATCACCAAGATGACTCTTGCTTAAATTTAACATTGTAATGGCTGTTTTTAAATATTTAACAACTTTAAATGACATTTGAAGATGATCATTCAAAGATGGACAATTCAGTGCTGGAGGGATGAAAAGATCAGTCACATAACTTCTTGTTAGCGCTCTGGTCAGGTAGCTGGGTAGCCCGTGCTTGCTACTGCCAAAGTTGACAACGCAGTGGGTAAACATTCCTCAATCTTTATTTTCAAGGCTGCATTTTCTCGGCTTTATCACTTTAAATGTGGATGAAATGCGCTCTACATGTTTTTTTTTTTTTTTTTTTTACTTTGTTAGTTATTATTGATCCTAACAGGAATTCGTCCTTCATGTTCCAAAAGTTTCAAACTTTTGAATGTGATGTGTTGTTCCACAAATAAGTTGTTGGCCTTCAGAATTGTCTTTTGTTTTCCACATCACGACTTTTTGCATCCTTGATATTTTGAGTTAGCTAAAAACACAGTCTTTTTTTTTTTATGCGCAAATCTTTTCTTGTTGACTTGCTGAAGTCATTAAAGAAGACGTCAAACGTGAGCGAATGTATCCCAGCCCCACCGTTGTCACTGTGTTGCTGTGGTCCCGCTGTGGCCCTCAGGAGCCGAGCAGAGGTCTGATAGTGACACTAATCATGAAAATTCAACTGTGCAGTACCTCGTCTCATCTTAGCTGCAGTGTTTCACACACCATATACCTCTTAACCTATTCATACGCAGTGTATTTTCATGAGAATATTACTTCACTTTTTCTAGGTTCCTCACTCCTTTTCCATGGACTTCAAAAGAGTGATGCAGGGGGATGCTTCCAGTCAAACATAAAACCTTCGGTCACATGTGCACCAGATGTGCACTTTTCATGTATATGCAAGTATAATTTGCCCTGTGCCTAAACGTTGCTCATACCAATGGGATATAGCTGGTTTATCAACATTTCATTTCCTGTTGCTTTCAACCTATTTTTGTTGTTTTTTTTTTTGTCATGTAAGGCAGCAGAAACAAGCAAACACAACCGTGACACACCATCACCTGGGTTGATATGGCGGCCGTGCTTATTTACACATCTAGCAGTTACAGAGCAGCATTATCATTCATTTGGAGTCATGTTTCCGGCCACCTGGCGAGTCCAATATTCAGTCTCTTCTTCTGGTCTCCACGACCTCCTGAGGGAAATGTCAGGCTCTTTAGCTGCTAAATGCTCTGGCCACCAGCTAGCTGATGTTTGGTGCCTAGCAGGGAGTGTCCTGTGGGTTTTTACAGTTTTATTTATTTATTTTTTTGCTGTGAACAGCTTCCTCAGGTTGAAAAGGACGCCATGAGGGCAGTGAGAGTGAATAACAACTATGAAATTGTCGACCTGGACATCTAAACAATGAGCTGAAACTCCCTAAAGCTCTGTAAAGCTAGAGATTCAGGTATTTTTGTGTAGATTCAACACCACAAGTGACAAGTTTACCCTGTCACATTGTTTACATATAGTCATTTGATATATTATTATTAAAGGAATATCGATAATAGCAGCAAAATATTTGACATTATTTTTGAAGACACAACGTTTTTGACACAATGGAGACCAGTTTTAAGCATTTTCATTAATAATTGTCTGGTATTGATTTAGAATTTGTATTCATCAGCACGCACTGCTTTCTCCCATAGTTGTCTTTTCGATTCTGTCACTAGGGGCTGCTGAAGTCCAAATGTTCAAATCCTGCACAGAGGCGCTTTAACTATTTAAAAGTCAATCTTGTAATTAAGAACCGAGTGAATAGATCTTAAAACTTCATTGGGATTGATTTCCCAACGTTCCCCTGTGCCTTTATCCGCTCTGAGATCGAGCTGATTGGCCTCCATTCAGGCGGCGTTCCTTAACAAAACATTTCTCAGTAAAATTTCAAACAACTCTCAACCAAATTCATGAGGAATCGAAAGGCCCAAGAGACATTTGCATTGATCGAGGATTTACTTTCACACACACTCCCCTTCTTTCACTGGCTGTGATTCAAGGTCTTTTTGGCTTAGCTTCTAATTCTTGCTCTACTGTTGGAGGGTTCAAACATACCCAGGGCCGCATTTCTAATGAAACTCCCAGGGCCAGCCAGCATCCCCTTTCCTTGACTCTCCTTGTGTTGCAGACGGGATTACACCACTTCAACAACAGCACTAACGGGGATTTATCACCGTCCCTGTAAATATGTACGCTCTTGCAAAAGAGACGCACAAATATGATCAGGTAATGGGCAGTTATTTTCTGCGCAGATTGATTTTCACTTTTGACCTGATGCTTTCAGTCTTGAAAATCTCCTACATCTAAGACCTCTTCCTTCATACTGTGGGCTATCAGCTTAAGCAGCACTGGCACGTTAATACTTCTGGCAGATTCTTTCTTGCCTCACGACAGGCGCCCGGCTCATCCCTCATCACACAAGGTCCTCCTCTCTTCAGATCTCCTTGTCTCTGCCCTTCTTTCCTCTGGATCTCGCGCTCGTCCTGCTAGCGATCATCTCGCCGTGGTCTGTTTCACTTACCTTGATTTCATCCATTCTCTCCACGCAGCTTGTTCATCATGTCATCTGTGTTTACTGACAGACTGTGTTTGCTTGCACACATGCTCATCCCCTTGGTTTGCTTTGTGAAATGATTAAAAGGGGGCGGGGCAGTGGGGAGGGGCAGGTCAGCCGACAATGCACTAGCTCTAATCTGGCTAATGATGTCTTGGTAAAGGGTTATAGATACATTAACATGTAACCTCAGCTAGGACAGCAGAAGGATGATAATCTACCTTGATATGATGCTGCTTCAGATGGAAAACTGGAGGAGTAACACAGCTTAAACTCACCCTTACATGACACCGCTGAGCACATTTACAAATGTCGGTCTCCACAAAAACAGACAGGCTGAACTTTTAAGGTGAATCCAAATTGCTTTTGTCATGTAGAAACCTCGTAACGGCAGTAATGTCCGCGTTTTGACTTCAGGAGGAGGACTACATGGTCTGCTATAAATTATGAAAAATGTATGACTAATTAAAAAAAATGAGAAGCCTCTGCAGGATTTTAAAAAGTGCATGGTGACAAAGCCAGTAACAAATGTATTTTTCTTCACTAATTAGACATTTTGGAGATGCTATTTTTTGGCAGATGGCAATAACACACAACGCTTTTAGTGTCCTCTAAGTTAACAGGACACCAGTGTCTGTCAAAATGGGCTTTGAGGTTATTGAGGTTAATTGGTGGCTTATGTCTCAGTTTAATTTTGCACAAAATGTTCTCACACAGTGGAAAGATTTTATATACTTCCTGTGTCCCAGGCTTGTCATAAGTATTTAAGAATTTATTGGCTTAACAAAAATTAAGATTGAACTTAATCTAACAGAATAATCTAACAGAAATGCCAAGCTCATGAGGAAAATGAGCACAAGGAAACAAGGAAAATAATCAAGTAATTCATAATAATTTTAGATTTCACAGTTTTTGTTTAAATTTAGACAGATGGAGATGTGAGGCTATGTAGGCAGGTGCTTGTTAGACATTTAAATTTACAGAAGCACACAATAATATTCATAATATTTACATTGTATTCTATATGTGGATATCAAGAGCCTGGGGTTGTGTTAATGAATTAATATTTACACTTGTGTAAAAATACAGCAGTTAATTGTACAAAATCAATCAAAATGTCATAAAATATTTTAAGTTTATTTGCACAAACTCTTGCAAAGTCATAGTCTTCATATTCGTATGTATATGCTCATGCATGTTTCGCCAAGTGTGGTGCACGAACTCCTTGTAGTATTCGAGCTGCCTGCAGGTGGTGTGAGAGGAAAAATGTAATGGCGACATATATGCAACATAATAGTAATAATTATAATAATAGTGTAATATAATGATATATATGTATAATATAATAATGGTTTGTATAATAATGGTGTTTTTTGTTGTTGTTGCTATTGCTGCAATTTCTTGAAGATTTTGTAAGGTCTTATTTCTACATGATTAAACCTGGTGCTATAAATGGGATGTGTTTTAGTTTGAGGGCGTGGAGGATTGGGAGTGCATCAACCTGGTTGGGATGGAGAAATGTTAAAAATGTCTGCAAATGAAACTTACTTACTGTAAATACTATTACAGCACATTCATGGGACATTGATTTCCATAAATGAAATAACAGTGGCCCCGCTTAACAATACCACATAAAAATCCATAAATTTCAACATCATCCGGACCAGAATCTTCACTGAAAAAAAAGCAGAGCAGAAACTGATAATCATCTTGCTTGAGAGAGAGTTTTAAAAATGCCTGATATTGTATAGTAGAAGCAACAGCAGCACAGCCTTTAAAGAAACTAGCAGGTGGAAGAAGATCACAAAGAAGATGAATGCCATTATGTCTTCCTAGCAACAAGTTAAAGAAAGAGTGGCTTTATCCGGAGCCGTTCGCTACAGCTTCCTACAGGCAACAGCGCGTCAAGGCTACCTGAAGAGGCTGGTGTGTGCGCTCTGTATGAGGGGTGTGAGCGCCATCATTGCCGATGTGCTCACCACTGACTTTGTATCTGACAAAGAAATGAAGAAATTAGTCTTAAAGAAAACAAACCCTGTCTGAGTGTGGGTTTCCAGGTCCTAATCATCTTTGATTGTGCAGCTTTTTAGCCCTTTACAGAGCGTCTAATGAAATGAGGTGAAATGAAAATATCTTTGGGCTGTGTAATACTTGGTATTTAGAAAGAATAAAACCAAGTCTCTGACTGAGAGAGTATTTAATCAGTTTCAACAATAAAAGTAGACGTAGAAAAGAAAAGGTTTGTACTGGTCAAATATGCATTAAATCTTAAATCAGATCTACGTCATTGTCTTTGCCACGTTTTATTGTCTCATTGATGTTCCCTTAAAGTGGTAATCAAAAAGATTTAGAAGACAGTGGACTGGAAATTTGAGTGAGAACAACTTCCAGCTACCTTCTTCTCTCTCTGTTGTGCGCTGCAGATCGCGTCCCCAATTTTGTCTTGTGAAGTCTTTTTCGTCGCTCTTCTTTTGTCTTTTGTGTAAACTATTACTTTCTCATTGCTCGGTTGTTTTGTTTATCTGCCATTATGTCCACTCGGAGTTTGCACATGCTCAGTGGAGCGAAGCTCTGTGAGATACTCTGCTCTGATTGGTTGTTTTGACTACGATGGGGTAGATTCTTGTCAAATGGCCTTAGCCAGAGGAGCCGGCTTACTACTATCAGAACATAGTAACAATTTTAGCAAATTTAACAAGTTATTTTTAAATTTGTAGTTCATACCAGTACTGTTACAAGGAGAGAAAATGATGTCTGAAGCAGGTGGAAATTGCTTTGTGTGATTTTATAATAGAAAACTGTCAGATTATGTTTGATATTTTGAAAAAAAAAAAGGCGTCATCTCAGGATCAGAAGGTTATAGATTAAATCAGAATATAACTGTTATTTTGAGATTGTGAGATAATTGAGTTGTCATTACAATACCAAAAAATGTATTTGGATAATTACAATTAAGTCGTGATCTCGAGATAATAGCCGTAAAATAAAAAGATGAGCAGCCACTGCTGCTCGAAGCTTCTGTAGAATCAGGTCTTTGACTACTAATCTCCTTTTCTCTGCATGAGTGTACTTAATTTCCCTTCTTTGTTTGATTCCATCCATTTTTCCCCCACCCTTTCTTTGTCTCCAGTTGCTGTTCTCCTTAAGGATGACTACTTTGTAAGAGGTGCTGGACTCCCGGGACGTTTTAAGGCTGAGAAGATGGAGTTTCACTGGGGCCAGAGCAATGGATCAGCAGGCTCAGAACACAGCATAAATGGCAGAAGGTTCCCTGTAGAGGTAAAGCATCCTGTCACTACAATACATTCTGACAAATGTGCTATATGGGGCCTCAAGGGTCAATGCTGAATGAGTGAGTTCAGTAGTACTGTAGTGTTTTAGATGAATGAGATTTTTATAGAGACCAACAAAACCTCTCACTAAACTGTTTGTGCAATCAAATCTTGGTAAGCAAATAAATGTTCAGTTATTGGAAATAATACAGCATTAAATAATTGCTACGAACACTGAAGTGAAAGCAAAGACCTACTTTTGCTTGTAGATCAGACTTAATTCTTTGTGGCATGGATTCAATAGTTAATGAAAGATTCTGCAGGGATCACAAGCTCGGTAGTAGCACAGAGCACAGTGATGCTTCTAAAATCCTGTTTTACCTCACTGGCAAGAAGCACCACTGGGTTGTGGGCTGAGGATTGTTAAATTCACTGTGGTCAAAAGCTATTTTTAGGTCAACTCTGGCTTTAAAAAAACAAACAAAAAAAACCCAAAAAACCCAGTTTTCTTTTAAATACAGTAATCTCTCCCAGTACAAAATGTGAAAAAAGATACTAACAGCCAGTGTTTTCAGACTTATCTTTGTATGTCTTCTAGCTGTATGAGAGAATTTTAACCTTTTGGCTGACAGATTCCTTACACACTTGACTCACAGTTATAAAGGGGAACTCCCCATGCTTTGACACACACAAGTCAGTTTAATAGAAAACAGTCATCCAAAGAGAAATTAGTGAGAAAGTAACTATGATGGTATTGTCAGGGGTTGTCTGAATTTTAAAGATGTGGTCATCAGGCAAGGAGGGTTTAATAAAAAGACACAGTTGTATTGTGGGAAGAGTAGGAGCCATCAGTTCTAGAGTTGAACCCATATTATGGGCTCATTGTTAGGATATATCAGCATCCGCTGTCTCAATCCCGACTTTTCTGTGAATGTTTCTCATGAGTTCTCTAACACTATGAAAGCGTGTGAAACAACATTTCAGAAGAAGACGAGACATTTTAGAGACATGACATCAAGTCACTGAGGATTAACATTCAAAATGTTAAGTACATTACATGTGTTATACAAAATACTTCCCACCATTAATGTTTAGTTATTAATTTGAATACAACAATAACATATTCAATATCTTCTAAAGTAATTTCTTTTTATTCTTTTGATATTCGTCAAGGACATCACATCAGTGTAGGCAGAGTGAAGAGGTGTTGGCAAAAAATAAAGTTTTGTTGTTGAGTTTAAATGAAATTTGCTCTGAATCACGAGTTTGTACTTTTCTTGCTCTTAAAAAGGTCTTTGCACAAGGTCACAACAGATTTCTCAATGCAATTAGAGCCAGAAGACCAAGAGCAGACGAACGAAACAAGGGAAGAACAAGCTGCAAGTAATAAAAGAAAGAAAAAATTATCACCCTGATATAAATGGTATTAAGTCAGAAACCTTTTGGTGTTATTTATTCTGTCTCCAGGATTAAAGCTGAAATCCCACTCTTTTTATGTGGCGCGGAGAATTAGTTATTAGTGCCTTTCAAATTTTTATCATTTACAATGCCATTCCCATTCATTATCTAAAATGAATTTGCAAATGTGTCATCCTTTCACATTTTTGTGATATATAAAATGTTTTAAAATGTTTTTTTCATCCCAACTATTGTCAAATGGGTAATAATTAGTGTAAATATACCAGTGTATGAAAACAGGCAATGGCTGTTAGTGTGCCTCTCCATCCCATCTCCAAACACGCAGCTAGAGTCCTCCCGTGTTTGTTTCTTGGCCCTGTTCTTCAGAGCCCTCTCTGCGGGCGCAGCTTTTGATGCTGAATGGCTGAGTAATTAGATTTATTTTTGCCACATCATTTTGTTGTTCAGCGTGGTGTTAAAGGGCACCGGATTATATACAACCATTATAAAGCTGTTGCGTATGGCTCCTTTGATGGCATGCCTCTAAAAAAAGACAATGAAATTCACTTTAATGACCAATTTGGGCAGCTCTTAGAATAAAACAGCTGAGCAAGAACAAGAAAATTATGCCCTCCAGATATATCATTTATAGATATGAAATATAGATTTTCTAGCTTAGCATATCTTTGTGTGTAGATAGACCAAGGTTTTCGCATCGAAAAGAAATGGATTCAAAAGCTAATGTGTTTGAAGTTTTTTTTTTGTTTTGTTTTGTTTTTTTTTAAAGCTTTTTTAAAATTGAAATAAGGAACATAATGATGTCCATGACTGTGCGTAAAGTACCAGAGCTAATTAAAACAAATTAAACAAAAAAACAGAAATAATATTTGGTTGGCCAACCCCACACATACACACATGCACACATTTGTGTGTACAAGGACACTAAACACATAAAGAAGATTACAAAAGATTTAGATGCTTAGTTTATTTATTAATATAACTGCACAGGAAGTGTATCAAACCAACCTGGGCTGAGTTGAGAGTAGATAAAAACTGGTTTACAGGCGACTGTAAATAGCTAATCAAAGATAAATATGAACATTGACCAAACCTGTTGAAACAAAGTAAAAGAAGACTTACTGTACAGTATGAAAATATACGACAGTGACAATCAAGTTTTATTACTTTCAGTTCAAAACAGATTTAAAAGAACACATTTGGGAGGTTAAAAAAAAAAAAAAATAGTGGTCTTGAGGAAGGGCTACATCAGTCAAAAAGGTGACTTTAGAGTATTTGTGCTTGTGCATGGTATTTGTTGCTAATTTACTGGCACCTTGAAACTGAATAACACTTAATGCATAACAGTAATCATAACTGAAGTGCTGCCATTTAGCTGTGAAGGAAGTCTGGTGTTTTTCATAACTCAAAGGACGGGCGACCCTCCTCTTTATTCTGTTGGCACGCGTGTCAAGTGTATGCAGCCCAGAATTGACTTGACACAGAGTATGATGTGGATTGAGTTTTCACATGTGACCAAATGGAGAAATGATCACATTAGAAAAAAAGATAGGGCCAACAAAAGACAGCCTGGCAATCTAACTGCCATCATAGGAAATGCAATGGTCCTGACCTTTCTTACAGAGTGTAAAAAAAGGATATATGCTGTATTTGTACATCGTGAACCGTGTATGCAGAAATGGCAAAGAGTGGGAGGGCTGCGTTTTTTAAAGATTATTCTCTTTATCAATAAGTCAGCCTACATGAATCAAACATGACATATTATTTCACACTCTTAACCAGAAGGTGAAAAAGTGGAATCAAATGATGAATGGTTGAAAGGGAATATGGTTATGCAGAATCTTGCCTCCGGCCATTTAACTGCTTCATCCTGTAAGATGTGGCATTTTCATATTTCATGTTTATACCTTGACAGAATTTGATGTATTTGAGATCACATTACATCTGACACCACGTGTGCAGCAAAACCTTTATAATTATTTGCGTTTGATATAGCCAGTGATCTGTTATAGCAGAGGTTGGCTTTTGTTTTGTTGTGTACATGTTTTGTTTTTCGAGAGTTGAGCAGCATGACCTTGGAGGTTGAGCTCCAGGGCTTATTTGTCTCTGCTAAACAGGGACTGTTTTCCAATCTGCTGTCTAATTATCTCTCCACTCCAAATGACTCACATTCTGCCCTGAGTCTCTTGTAACACACTGCATAAAGCATTTACTCTTACAGTGGGGGGAAAAAAAAACTCCAAAGTGTTTATCCCACCTGCCCAGAAGCTTGAAAACGCACACAACTATAGTTCATGCATATGTACAGAGGGTGAAATAACAAATCCAATGAGCTGTGTTATGACATGCTCTGCCTTTTATAACACAGTCATGAAAGAAAGAGGGGAAAAAAAAAAAAGAGAAACCTACTCGGCCTGTGGCTCCTGAGCTTGACATTAATCTAACCACGGTCTTTTTCTTGGGAGTGAAGTAGGGAAATCGATAGATGGACCACCTGTTCGCTCAAACAGCACAATGAAAAATGAAACAGTGGATTTTTTTTTTCCTGCCTCGGGGCACCATAGAGAGATCTTTTCTAATAATATATTAGAGTGTCACCAAGGTTAGATTAATTATACATGGATTACAAATCACACCTTGGGTAGTGTACGTGGTTGCACGCAGTACTGCGGATGTACGAAGTGTTCAGGTGGGTGTACAGTACAGTACATGTCATGGAAGAGAAAAGCTCCAATAGCTCTGAAAGAACATCTGCAACGGAGATGTAAGAATATACAGTAAGGGTCTCAGATAGGTCAAGACTAATGGGGATGGATATGGAGACTCTGAGAGCTCAACATTGCAACTGAAGAAATTAATTAATTAAAATGGCGAAGGAAATAAAAGGACTCGCAGGCAACACGTGCAACATTTAGAAGAGAAAAAAAACGCACTGCAAAGACATAAAGAACAAGATTGACAAGTAACAAGTAAGAGAGACGCATTCAGCAATTTTTTTTCAGCGCTCATGAAGGTGCAAATACAGTCTGTAAATACAGGCGGCATAACTAAATAGATAGAACACAACTCCAGGAAACACTACCAAATACATAAATGCATGATGCACTCACCAACATGCCTGCACGAGCAAGCGGTTGCCATGGTTTGTGATGCACCGAGTCACTGAAGCCAGCCGACCCATCAGGGGTGTTGGGAAAATGAGTGAACGGTGAACCGGGTGGCTTGAAAGCCTGACGCTAGGCGAATGGCACGTGTCTTGGTGTATGTTTTCTTGTCTTTTCTTGTGTATGTCTTTTTCTTTTTGTGACAAGCTGCGGTGCTTCGAGCTCTCAGGGCCACCGTAGAAATAAAAGAATAACGTACATAATTTATAGCGTCTGACTCGCAACAGCCATCTTAGCAACAGGAGCACATGATCAGCGTGGATAAAATGTGTCTTTACGAGGAGCCTTATGACAGGAGGCACACAACACCAGGCTTGTTTCATCGACATTAAACAGCCTGTAAGGTCGGCTGTTGCACTGGGATGGCACTAATGTGTATTTACCAAGTATTTGCCTAGTCCCGCTCAGCTGTATTGGTACTGGGTCATTGATATTGGGCAAAGTCAAGTAAACGGAGATCTTGTAGTGGATCTTCTTACTACCGCAAAAGTGTTGCCATTTTAAATGTACATGGATAATAAATACTGACGCGCTGTCGTCACATTGCCTTGTGCTGTCCTGTTTCATTTTCTCTGAAGTGCTCTGTCAGCGAACTGTACCGTGAAATCACCAGGTTTCGTATATTTCATTTCAGCAACTCCTGTTTTACAAATTTTGTGACACTTAATTCCTCTCGAAAATGAGCGCTCCATCACATCGTAGGTGCTGCCATTGAAGAATAACGTGGATGGTTGTCTGCAAGTGGAGTGAGAGAATCATACTGTGAGCAAAACGCTGCAGTAGAACAGTTTGTTTTAAAGAATAAAGTGAGGAAAGAAGTTTTAATAATAGTTTTGTGCTGCTGTGATAAATCTGAGGTCTCTCCACGCTCAAAAACCTTATTTCTTGTAGTTTTCTTGTCTTGCCTCAATATCTCGCCGTCTTGGGAAATCATGCCAAACATGACTTTGTTTTTCACCTGTTTGTGCTTAAATGGCACTTGGGAATGCAGAGCGGCTTTCAGCTTTCATTTGTGTTTGCATTTGTGTTTGCACTCACTTTGTGCTGGGGGAAAAAAAAACTGAGGCGTATAAAATGAATTTAAACTGAGGAAGGGCTCGGGAGATGTGGACAACATGGGCTGCCTGCACTATGGAGAGAGAGAGAGAGGTACATTATATTTTTGTTTATTTTGTATTATTAACTTACATGTTTCTCTCTACACCAGTATGGTCAATTTTGCACTGACAAACAAACGTGTGAATGTGTCTGAATGTCTTAAGAGAGACTGGTCAGGCCACCTGTCTGTCCTACTTAAAATCAGCAACTCTCCGTGATATCCGCCGTCGCGAATGAAGTTTACATTACAACCCGGGGTTCTGTGTCAGAGCTCACAGACACACAGTGAAACAAAGCGTGCAATCAAGTGATTCAAATCGCTTTCGGCAACATTTATTTTTATTGGCTGACATGAAAGTGTTTGATAATTAAATATCACGTTTTCCAGTGTGCTGTTAACGAGAGCAGGTCACGTGAGCCAATGTCAGTGAGTAAATGAAGCCTAAGGGGGCCGGCTTAATTGGGTAATGTAGTTAATAAAATCTGAAGGGTGATGAATGGTCAGAGCTCTTTCTTGCTGAGTTCTCAGACAACAAATTAGTTCCATTAAAGGCTGCAGTTAAATGAACTCAGAAGGAAACTGATCACTTAAATTCACTTAAATTATCTGGATTGAGTCCTTTTGTACCTGGTTTAGGCTTGCGGTGCCCATTAGTGGATTTATCCTTATTTGTATGCTTATTTAGTTTTACTTTTTGCATCTATTGTCTGCACAGCCAATTGTGACTGGGGTTTTTCATAATTTTCCTTGGAAAAAGAAAAAAGGCAAACATACCCTTTTAATTAAAGCAACATCCAGGACCTTTTTCTTATTGCCAATTAACTCAGTTCAGGGACATGAACATGAAGGGTTTTTTCATTTAAAGAGAACGCGAGACGAGTGCGATGATGGACAGCTCCAATTGCTGATTTCGATCAGATCAGCACTATTTGAAATGAAGGGAAAATTTTTTTTTTTTTTTTTTTTTTTTTCATAGAAGACCAGACCCCTGACAGGTATATGATGCATCCTGTGTATGATGGTTCTGATGCGTTATATTCTCACATCCTCAGCTTTGTTGTGAAATCAGAAGCCATGTTGTGGGTGATTCAAGGCAATTGGGCGCAATGATTAAAAGCCTACCATTCTGTTAGATCTCACCAGAGGAAAGAGCACATTCCTCCAGCTCTCCCTCTCTGTGAGGACAGTCACCCTGAGGAATGGGATGCTGTATTTCTCTAACATCCTCCAGGAATGGCAGAACACAAAAAGGAATGACACAGATTATGGGAGATTTATAGGAGTGATAAATACACCCTCTTTTATGCCCCTCAAAACAGGGGCTCCTCAGCAGTGTGTCCAAGTGATTGATGACGGGACTGTTCGTTCTCCTTGTCCACTCCTCAAGCTGTTTATGCTTCGTTTCCCTTCACAGATGCAGATCTACCTTTACAATTCAGATGACTTTGACAGCCTCAGCGCTGCCATCAAGGAAAGACGCATCATCGCTGCCATGGCCGTCTTCTTTGAGGTAAAGTATCACCGAGGCTGAAGGTCAAGATAGGTGTGATCTGAAGAAAATTAAGACTACACAAGTGCACTTATAGACTTTTCTATCATCACTAGCAACATAGCTCAGGGGATGGCAATATTACATATATATACTAGATATTATACATTTTGATACACACATACATGCCCTTCTCAGCATGAACTGTAATCACTTTAATAATCTTGATGTTGTTTGTTGACTTCAGGTTTTGGAGGTTTTGGGTCATAAACGAGTGACCCGTCAGACTCGGATGCTGTTTTTTGTTTAGCGCTAATGAGAAAATGCTAGCATGCTAACACACCCAAACCACAATAGTTAACCTCTTAAACTTAACATTAGACTGTTAGCATGCAGACATTAGCATTTAACTGGAAGCACAGATGTGCCAAAGTGCAGTCACACTTGTTAAACTTGTTAAAACATAGCATGCACATGCTTAAAGGTGCATCGTCCACATTCGCAATTTATTTTTCTCAGATTGGTTACACTGCCTCTGTAATTTTATTTAATAACTGGTAGTATTGCCTAGATGGAAAATATCCTTTTTCACTAGTTTACAGAATGACTTTATGTACATATAAAATGCTTATCGCCAGCTGTGAAGAAATTGTTTTTGAAACCAAGATGCATGAATAAATTTAATAAGACTGGATAAAAAGAAGCTGAGACATTATTAGTGGAAAATATGAAATTGTGCTAAGTATAGTTAATAGTGAGAGTCAAGCAGGATGGAAAACACTGTAAAATGGTGAGGCAAGTATGGCTTAAGAGACATATATTAGAGCAGTTATGAAAAAAAGATGTGAATAACTTTTGGAGGTCATTAAATGATAGATATTTATTAGAAATGATCTTTGGCACCTTTTTTGAAAGCGGAGTTTCTTCTTCTCACCTAGCCGCTGATTATTTTTCTGTTCCGTGGCACATTGCAGATTGCTTACTGAGATACCACAAATTGTCCCCCGAAGGTGTTAGCACATAAGCTCTTAATGGACAAGAATGGTCCTAATTTCTGTTAACTGTAAAAACACCTCAGAGATTTACGAACTGTGAAAAGGCACACGCCGGCAGCACTGACAGCTTCAGGGCCCCTCTCCGTGTTGCACTTAATTTCTATTAACCGTATCTTTGCGATTGTTGGCAGGTGATCAATGTGGGCTAACATTCAGCTTAATAGCATATAGGCAAGGGTCAGCTCTTAGGAAGAGGGAGGCTGGAATGGGGACACAGGTGTTCGCAATGTAGGTCTACTCTCAGACAGTGATAAAACCGCGTGTGTACGAGGACCTAAATGCCTCCGCTGGGTCCTGACAGCCCTATTGCTTACTGCAATTAGCACCACCATACACAATCCGCTGAATAGCAGTTTACAGTGCGAGGGACTTTTAAGCGGGCACACACACATTGGCTCAGATTTACCATTTCTAATCAATGAGGAGAGTTCTTCCTGTGTTCCCCAAAGGCCTATTAATGGCCTCTAAGGTGTGCACATTATCCACATTCAGCATTCAGTCCCGCACAATTATTCTCCACTGACTGACCTGAATTAATGTTGAGCAAAGGGACGATCGTCTCCCGCCTCCCAACACTGTTTTGTCCAGTCTTGTCTCTTAAGTAGGACACCGGGAATATCGTAGAATGTGGAGCCGAGCATTATTATTTACCATATGTTTCATTCATCGGAAAGAATCAACAGTGGGCCTAATAAGGATAAAGATGAAGATAAGGAGGGCATGAACACCGAAGTTATTCCTCTGGAGACAGTGTAGCTGACAGCCAAATGGCCTCAGTGAGTCACTGGATACCACCAGCTACGGAAGGATACAACGCTCACAACATTATCAGATGTGCATAAAAAAAAAAAAAGTATTGATTTAAATCTCACGTTGGTTTTGTGTCTAATGTAATCATTTAAATGGAAAATAAATATAGGAAAAAATAAACCTTTACAATACAGCACAATACCAGGAAGAAAGCCTTTTAAAATGACCAACCTACAAAATCCCAACAAAAATCGAACATCACAAACTTCACAGTAATAACAGATGGTATTAAATCATGCCTGAGGATATTGAATTGTAGAGATGTTGCTCCTCTCGTGTCCACCCCTTGTTTTTTTGTTCATGTTGATTGTCTTTATTCATTATGTTAAGTCTTGTAATCCCCTCTGTAATCCTTTGTCTCCGGACCTTTCCTGCAGCTGGGCCAAAAAGACAATCCAGCTGTGGACCCCATCATCCAGGGATTGAAAGGAGTAGTGCATCATGGTAAGTAATGTGAAAGTAACCCTCCCCCCCCTTTACAAACTGTGCTTTACATAGAATAACCTTATGTAGTGTATGAGGTAGATGCATTTACACATGTCCATAAATATAAGCAATCACTATTCTTTCATTGTTGTTTCCCTGCAGTGTTTGTTTTTCTTTATTTATTGTCCACTGATTATTTTTTTCCCCTGTCATGCCAAAATCTCATCCGCATGATGTATTACGGTGGGAATTACGTTCATGTGGGATATTAAAAAAGCAATTATCCCTTACAAAATCACTCCGGCATTGCTGCTGTTGATGCTTTGGTTGATCCTACAGTAGAGGTAAATTCCTCGTGACAGTGCAGACATTGTGCTCCTCCCTCCCTCCTTAAAACAAAGATTGATGCTCTTGCTTTCAGCTGCTTAAGCATTGGGCTTCTCTTTTTTTAAATCCCAAATTAGAGTCTAAACACAAGATATGAGCAGAGTTTAACTTCAAAAGGAGGCAAAATTTGCAAGATACCGCCTCTCCCTTGCTAGTGTAGCTCCACAGTAGGAGACCTCCCAAGGAGCTTCACTTGCAGAGAAAGAACTATTAATTACATCTGAGCCTCAATTAGACAACACTCACTGTTATATTCTGACTCAGACATACATGGATGCGCTCTTGCGGGCTGTGGCTCCATGCAAAGTCTCACATTCAAATCGAAACCCTTGATGTTTTGTGTTATAAGCCATGACACAGTTCTTTATGGCATATTGTGTTAAATTAATGCTGCTGTGCTGCTTTTGCTGCATGCCTTACTTATGCATATATATGTAAGCAGATGCTTTAGCACGACTGTGTAATCCTTTACTGCATCTGGGGACACGGCTGCTCTGTTTACATAGACGCGTATGACTTGTTTTACAGCCTTCCTGCTAACAGTCTTTATGTGAGCATAAACATAGACTGACAAGGACATGTAAATGAATGAGGATGTATAGAACTATGGAGTAATTGCTTCATACTCATGCTGGTTACTAGTGCTGAGCTTCATTGAGTCGCTTCTAATTATAATTTCTCTCCCTACATTTTCCTGGAGATGCGCATTTGATGTTGTGCATTGTACGCTGCTGAGGTTATGACTTTTTTGTGTTGAGCATCGGGGTGAAATAAGAAAAACGTTAGCAACTTTATGAATGAGCGCAAAAGACACAAAAGGACACATGAGGAAAAAAATGCTCACTTAGAGACCCCTAGAGATTCTTAAAAAGCATATGAATTGGCCTCAGAATCAGAAAATGGGTCACTTCATTCATTGAATTTTCCAGACTTGAAATTTGATTGAAGTAATTGCAATAAAGCAGTTTTTTTTCTCATTGGTCTGTTTTCAGCTGGGAGGCCATTTCACAGAGGTATTTGTGCTCCATTTTTCTCTTCTTATATAACCTAGTTAAAGGCATGTTGCCAAAATAAAATGTTGGTTATACTAGATAATTTTCTGAATCTCCATCAGCCTACAAAAGGGGTTGAACTCCTTGTTGCGCAGCTACGCAGATGTTCGTGCTAACGCCACAGTATCTCTTGCCTCCCTGCTGAAAAGAGAGCTGGGTGTGGGTGTGGTGGGTTTTTTTGGACTCTCTTCCTGCTGGCTGCTAAATGCTCCTCGCCTCCTCCCCCGTTAGGGTGGTTGGTTTTCCACTAGCTCGTTATCCCACAGTCATCCATCCATCAGCATCTCGGCGGCCCATGAGCGATAGGGCACGTACGCTGTCTGAAGACGGAGAGAAGAAAGGCTGTGAATACTGAATTTGACTCTGAGTACAGATGAGGCGTGGGGGCGAGGCTTCCAGTGCCTCAGTAGTCGTATCAGTTCTATCACTCCGAACCTCTTTTTTTTCTTTTTTTTTTCTTGTTTGTTTTTTTTTTAGATAAGGTCATGAGCTGTGAGAGATTGGATTTGACATAAATTCAGCTTTATTTGGGTTTTTCACATCATAATTCGTGGCAGAAAAACAAGCTCACTTGCATTGCCCACACAGCATATTTGCAGGAGATAAAGGGATCTTTTTCCTCTTCTTTTTTTTTTTTGTTAACACAGCTTTGCCTGGTTTTGATCACGGAGGATGGAACAGATCTGGTAATCATTTGGATCTGCCTTAATCCCTTTGGCCCATGCCACAGTTGTTGCACGGAGCAGAACAGGCTACCACCTAGCCACAGATCAGCTGTCAGAGCAGGCCATTTTATCTGACTCTTCTCCCCTCCCTCCTCTCTCAGCCCATCTGAGCACAGAGATCTGGCCAGAGTGATAACAAGTGGTGAGGCTTTTAACTGCTGTCACCGTCATTCCACTAGTGGAGATTTCAGGGAAGCAGTTAAAATGCCACAGGGAGGGTGAAATGAAAACAACCTTGTAAATGTTGGCATAAGTGTTAACCCAAGATCTGCAGGGTTTTTAGCAAAGCATTTAGCAAAGGATTTTTTTTTTCTTTTACCTGCAAAGAATAATGCGCTTTTCATGTCTGTGTATTGACAAGTATTGATCTCGTGCTCTACACAGAAAAGGAGACCAACCTCAGGTCATTCATCCTGAGGGATCTGCTGCCGTCATCGGTGGACAGTTATTACAGATACACCGGCTCCCTGACCACGCCACCCTGCAGCAAGGTAGTGGAGTGGATCATCTTCTCCAGGCCTGTGTATCTGTCCCACTCACAGGTGCGTTAAGTCCACACACACACACACACACACACACACACACACACACACACACTTGCCGGGATGGCTATATTCTCCATGCACAGTCAGATTCCATTTGCACACTGACAGTGGATCACTTGCTGCCCCACAGTGTCGACGCACAAGCAATTTTTCCCCTCATCTACCTCTCCTCTCCACGTCCCTTCTCCCCCCCATTCCTCCCGGTCACTATAGGGTCTTCAGTAGAATACTGGCTGCACATCGGGAGAGGAGGGGGGGGGGGGGGCTGGTTATCATGCTATTAAAGTTGTTCAAGTTGTTCAATTAATTAATTAATTCATTGATTATAATTATCACAGTAAAGGTTTAACATGTGTTAAATGGGAAAACGCGTCTTATGGCACTTAACTATGTGCTCTACAACAGCTTACCGCAACTGTTTTACTATTTGTGATTTACGACAAATAATATATGCCAAATCATGCCCCGTGCTTTTTGCTGATCCCATACACAGTCCTTTGCTGCATCTTTTATACATACAATTCTTGGGTTACCCAGCTGCTTATCCTCCAGAGCGTTCTGTACTGTGGAAATTTGCAGGGCTCAGAGGAATTTCTATCAACTTGCAGGAGGACAAATCTTTTGTTCAGAAATGACTTCTGCTGCAGGAATATTGACCACCGGCACAATGTTTGTGACGCTCACAGATAGTCTTTTATGAACCCGTAATTCATTTCTCTAAGCACGCATAGGACACATTGATTCCACAGTATCTGTAATGTGTAGTCATTACAGCACTCGGCAGGAGATCATTCGTAGCAATCAATGGCTACAAATTTGTCCCATTGAGAAGTTACAGCCCGGTAGGTAGCCAGGATGATGATTGAGGTCTGTGCCTGCTGGAGCCTGTGGTGTGAATGTTTCTTGCAAATACTGTGCTCCGTTTGTGAACAGTCAGCTGCTGGCAAGCGGCTACAAATGCAGTCCTGTATGATATATCATATTCAGTAGGCACACAGTTTTCAAGCACACAAGCATGGTTACAAAAGCACTTAAATTTGCTTCAATAGCTATTCTGTTTTTTTTTTTTTCACCCATCTAGCTGGAGGCCTTTTACTCCATTTTTACAACAGAACAACAAGACCACGTGAAGTCTGTCGAGTACCTGAGGAACAACTTCAGGCCCCTGCAGGACCTTGACAACAGGAAACTCTTTAAGTCGGCTGTAAAAGACGCGTGGCAGAAAGATTTGACCGAGAACCTGGGAAGCCCTCAGAGCACCGAGGCTTCAAGAGGTGAGCTTTGTTTTCTGCACTATATCACACTCTCCCTGCCGTTTGCACTATTGCACCGCTGGTTTTTACCTTGAGGATCTCCTGTAATTCTAATCATACAATTACAATCATTACTCAGTGTTTTATTAGTTCTTGTGAATTGCGGCCTAAGTGAGTCAGAGAAGACAGAGTGTACTGTGATCTGTCAGTGTATGGTCATTGATGGTACTGTGTGGACTGTGTGTGTAAGCTGAGGTTAAGTCAGAGATCGGCATCCAATCCATCCAAACTCTACCAAGACTGGGACACCAGCTGTATCTACCTGATTATATTTCAGCAATTTTACAACTTTCAAAATTTGTCCTAATCAACCGCAACCCCCAACCACTTAGTTACTGTTGCCATGGCAGATTCACTGGAAGTTCCTGATGATTTCTTTCTTTTTTTAACAATGGCTCCCTGATAACAGACAAACGCAGGGAAAAAGTATGATTTCTAGCCAGTGACCATTAGTTTCGCGGGCTGACATGAAGACTGTTAGTTGAAGCTCAGTCAGCTAATTATGCTAACGTCATAAGCCAGTTAACTCGTATTAAAACAAGAACCCTGAAAGAAGTCTAAAATATGCACTTAATGGCAACAAACATAATATCACGCAAAAAGACCTCACCAGCTGTTGACGCATGTATGGAAATAAATGAACACAGTGTTATTGTATTGGGCTAAATAGCTCTAGTGTTACTAATGTAGCTAGTTAGCTGGACATGCTCTCGATTACAGCATACCTTAACAGACACACTTCAGTGTCTCTCTTACAGTCCCATGCACGTCGCTTTGGCACGCAGAGAAAACCAAGGGCGAAGGGGTGTGGCAATTGATTTGGCAACTGTCACCCATGATGAGGTGGCCAAACTCTTATGAATAGTGCCCCACGATGCCTGTAATGTAGAATGAATGTGTTGGAAATAACATGTTCTTTGGTCCTTGTTTTCCTCAAAGACTCTTTGGGTTTTTTTTTTTAACAGTCTTTTCTTTCTGGTCAGAAATCTAGGGGCTTCGGTGAAAATTATTAATGAGGTCTTTGGTAGTGTTTTTCTTTCAAAGGAAACTCTGAAACTCTGCTTGCCTTGCTGTTCAGCGTGGAGAGTCATCTATAGGACGCAGCTCAAATCCGTGGGTCAGTAAATATAATAGGACCATAGAGATGGTAATTCTTTGTTTATTTATTTTTCTCTTCTTAGCAGGATAGAAATTACCTGCAGAGCACATTCTGATTTGAATAAAATCCCCAGATTACACGCGTAATAATTCAAATTTCAGGAGATTTTTGGATAAAGCTCGTCCTATCAGAATAGTGCACATTCATTCTCTCATTGTCACAACTCATTCTTATATCAAAGAACACATTAATACAAAGCACAGACCTCATGCGGGACTTGATTAGAGTATTTTTGTTCGTCTTCCTCTTTTATGTGTGCATCTTGCAGCGCTTGCTTTAACAGAGCAGTACAGGAACTATGGAGACTAATGAGAAAGGCTGCTGCGCCTTAAAGTGGTGTTGTTGGTGTCTGGCGGTGGAGAATTGATTGGGAATGCTTGTGATGAAGTTGGAGCACTCTAACAGGGCCGATCAGCAATCATCATTAATATGTGGCACAGCTAAAATAGACCCATACAAATTAAGTTGTGAAATTGCTTTTGTGGCATGTCAGTAGTCAGAATGAATGTGGACCAGTGTTTCTCCATTTTTTTTCCCCAGCTTCCTTTCCTTCTTGCTCATTTTCTCTTTGTGTCTCTCTCGCATTTCTGTTTCTGTGTTAAAATGTAAGAATCCATACTTAATGGGAGGCGCTAGGAGTAAACAGTAACAGTCTTATATTCAGGGGTGACATCTGTCATGGTTGTGTGAGGGGGCATATTTTATCTGCCCACAAGTAGTACTTCTCTTGTAAATGTTGTGAGGGCTACACATTGACTGAATTTTCCATCACATTGGCTTTTATAGCCATGAAAGTTGTTTGGCCATTAGAGATGCATTGCTAACCTTTCTGATGCAAAATACAGCTTGCAGATTAGTTTGTGTGCAGCAGATTAATTGATTGCCAAGATATAGAGGGCAGTATTTATTTTATATTTGTGTTTGCTTGAATAGTGTGAAGATGCATCACCGTGACTTTTTTCTAACGTGGACATTAGTTTTAGTGTACCTGTCTTTAGAATTTGGTTGGATTATGATAATATTGTCCATAAGGTTGCAACTAGCTTTCATTATTGTCAGTAATTACTTCACTGAATATTTTCTTGATTAATTGTTTCATCTTTCAAGAAATTGTGAAAAATGCATATCACAATTGCCCAGCCCAGCCCAGTGTGATGCCTCGAATTTGTTTTGTCCAAAAGTACACAAGTAAAACTGAATTTGTTATAAAAATGTTATGAAATGGATAAAAGCAGCAAATGAATGAAAAATGAATCAGTTACCTAGCTACTTGAAATTCAGTAAACTTATAGTAAACTAAATGATTAATTGAAGCACCATTATTAACATAGTTTTATATTGTAACACTGTTAAGACTGTAGGAGTAGCTGTAGCAAGAAGTCACAGAATTAAAAAGCAGAGTAGTCCTCGTGTTGGTATTTAGCCTTCAGATGGAATACCTGAGTTGCTAATTAATTATGGTAAAATCTACAATTTGTCTTACTGTACGTTTTGAATTAAATCATTGTTTTCACAATCATTCCAATGTCGCCACACAGCCTCTTCAAGACGTATTGTACAGCCTTGAGAGTAGAGAAGCTGTGGAACTGCTGTTTGTTGACAACAGCCAATTTATCCCCTTTATGGTAGAAGCTGCCAGGAGAAAGATTCATGTTCTGCTCTGAGTGGTGTTGCAGATGAAGGTGAAACCTCTCTGAGACTTATTTTGGGTGGTTACAATGTATATATTAACAGAAAAATTTTGTTTTTTTTTCTCAAGAGTCACTGATGAAGCGTCAGGCTCCTGTTCACTATTTGATTCACTCTGCATCTCAGTTGAAGATTTTGTTTTTGATTGAACCTGGGTTGAAATGACAAAACACCCCTTTTGCATACAAATTCTGAACAGATTTAGAGGAGCACTAATTAATTTTGCTGCCAATCTGCCGTTACATTAAAAAGTTTTAGGTCTTAGATCGCTGAAGTTTCTAGTTTGACACAGAGACGTGATGTTCGCTCATCAGTAGACCACATGAAAGAAAGGTTGCCCCAGTTAATACGGTGAACAACTAACATTTTCAGCAAAAAATACACGTAAGAATCACAAAACTGTTGTATCGCAAGGTGAAAAACGTGTGTTGATAAGCTATTTATCATGTAGATCTACAGGGGCTGTGGATTTTAACAGTATTACTGAGGATTACTGCTGTGGCAGTGTTGATGGTCAAAATGATGACTGTCACGGCAGTGATGACGCAGGCAGTAAAACCACAGTGTGATGTCTTCAGCTGTTATTAAATGACTGTGTGGAGCTACTGAAGTTGACAATGAACATCTGACGGGTTATAATGCATTTCACACCTGTCACACCTCATCAACACCTCAACATATTCTTGCTATTGTTTTTTTCTCCCCCTGCTCCCCTGTGACTGATTTCCTTCCACCCTGTCTCCTGTTCACATATCATGGTGCATAATTTGCACCATAGCTTCACTGTGTAAATGGAGAAAACTGTGGTGACAATTTCAATTTGACAGAAACCCTGTGTGAACATAATCGGTTGACACTGGTTCCTGATTGCTGTTGCCCTGATGTGCTGAGAAGCATGTCCAGATTGTCCTTTACTCATGCTGACGGATGCCTCTGTAAATATCCATGCTGCAGCCTACACTGCCACCTTGAGGCTGACGTACAGGGTTTCTTTCATCCTCCTCATCATGCTTCCTGTTTAATGTTTCACAGACAGGAACTTGCTAATTACGTATAGAGGCAGGATATTGCAGTTTTATCTGTATGTTTAGCGCTACACCCAGTTGTTTAGTATTCTCCCTCTCTTGCAGTTCCGGCATGAAAAAGACACAAGTGTCCAGATTGACAATGTACACCGACACCTCGAGGTTGTGCCTGACCCAGACTAGCCTGCAGGAGTGTTTTTGTTATTGAGTTATTGTATTATCTTACACCTTTTAGAGGTCTCTCAAGTGGAAGTAGCTTTGAGTCAAGTCAGCAGCAGACAGTAATAATAGGCTTGTTAAAAAGCAACCTGCATTCTGCCCACTCACGTCAACGGACACAAATACATGTGGTCAGGCCGTCCTCCCAACCACAGCCTTTCATTTTCACCCAGCAGCATTCAGGCAGTGAAAAGCAAAAAGCAAAAAAAAAAAAAAGTTCTTTTCATTCTCCTTCTTTATCTTACGCCGCTCTTCTGTCTGGTCTTTTAGTGTGCAGCAGTGCCCCAGTGAACATGAAGATCCAGCCGCTGAACCGGACGGCATTGATGGTGAGCTGGGAACGCCCCCTGACCGTATACCACCCGCCTATCACCAGTTATACGGTCTCCTACAGCTGGGTGAAACGCGATGTTGCTGATGAAAAAACCTTTTCTAAGACTGGGGACCAGAGCATGGTGAGTGTTGCTGTCGACTGCCACTAACAACAGCTCATACCAGACCAAAGCAGCTTGCCAGAGTTGCCGTTTTCTTTTCCTCTTTTTTTGAGTTCTCAGGATGGGTGTGGTTTTTATGACTGTGACTGGTTTGCGGAGCCTCAGATGTATCTGGCAGGATCAGAAGGTGGCTGGATCAGTGACAGTGTGTATAGGAGGTGACAGGAGGTGACAGGTTGTGATGAACCCCGCGTGTGGCTGTTGGTTGATATGAGGCCCCAGACACTCACCTGTCTAAGAATAGACACCTGAGACAGGGCTGTCACACACACTGATGAGTCTAACTGACATGCATGTAATGTGTTGACAAACGCACCTGTGGCCTTTCCTCAGTTTAAGCGTTTTCCCATCATCTTTTAACAATTCACGAACTAATAATCATTTGAAAATGTCTCTTTCAGGAAGCAGCTCTTTGAACACAAACTGTCTTCTTTGAGTAACTAATGCAGGCAACTGTGCAAGTGTAATCCTTTAGATCTCCGTGAGGTTTTTGACACCAGTGATCATACAGTGCTGCTCGTGTGCCTTAAGCATCGAGTTACCACTTCCTCAGTTCTTACCGTGTCTCTTCACTGTCTCAACAGAAATATAGCCTTCCTCCCCCTGCAGGAGGTTACTCCTACAGGGCTGTTCTTTTCCACACTATATATTCTTCATCCTGGTCGCACATCCTTCCATTTGTGGGAATCTAACACCCAGCTGTGCGCCTCTCTGAAGCCCTGCTGACCCCCAGCTGTCTTGACAGTCTGCATGACTGCCACTTCAGATATAAACAGTTCAGGGGCAAAACACTCAACCGCCAGTTCAGAGACCTGGGATCAGCTCCCCGGTGGCAGCACTACTTGTTCAAGTGTTCCAATAAACACAGTTGTCATTGTCGTTGGGTGGGAAGCTGGTGAGGGATAGTGCAATGTCACCGCACTTGTGACTGAGGGTGATGTAAACCTTTGCAGATATTGCATATTCTCTTCCTTCTATACCCAGAAACAAGTCAATTCATGAGCCCCCCACACAAGCGTGTTTTACTTGCGTCGCTTGGATGTTTAACCGTCACTGTGCAGACTGATGTTTGTGCAGGGTCTGACTCCGAAAAGCAGTTTTTACGTTCACCTTTTGGAGGATTTTGGGACATTGCAAGTAGTAGTTCAGAAACAAATTGTGGTCCAAAATGCAGTCTAAAGAAACGTGATATGAAAACTCATGTGCACACACTGTGGTGGGCCTTTCAGTGGGAGGAGACACCCTGTTTTAAGCGGTTAAACTGAAATAAGAAGAATTTGCATATTCTGAGTCAGCGGAGGAGTAGATGTAATTTTAAGAGTTGTTTACCCAGGAAATTGAACTATCTTGTGAGGAAGAAAACATATCAGACACAAATTATTTTTCAATGCAGCTTATTTCAGTGTCTTAAAATCTGCATTACAGACTAGTTACTGGAACTGAGAGAGTATAGACAAGCAGGTTGAAATGAATATGCAAGCATGCTTCCTACAGTAGGAACTGCCTCACAAATTGAACTAGTCCTATCCTCAGCTGAAGATAAATGAACGTCTCCCCTCCTTCACATCATGGTATATTAATTATAATATTAGTATATTAATATTATGTTTCCATTGATTTAACATTTAACTCCTACACCCCCTCAGAAGTCTGTCACTTGCAGCGTGTTCAGAAACCTGCCACAACAGTTCTCTCCGACTTTAACCATAGAAACCGTCTCACAATTTCAGCGCTGGTTACTCGCTACTCTTAGCATCCTCCAGCTACATTTACTGACCTTTTAACTCCCTATCAGCCAAACTGCTCCCTCAGGTCCTGTTGCAGAGCCGTCATATCTCTGGAGCCTAGTCTTCATTTTCTATGTTCTGTAGTCTTGACAGGAGACACAAGAGGGTAAAGAATTCTCTGTTCTGATCCTCTGTGCAGAACTTGCTGGAAAGGCTCAGGCTTCAAATATGAAGTGAAGTAATTTCTTAAATTTGAACTTTTGTAGCTTCTGGAGCTGAACTGATGAGACTAGTTTGGTGTGTATTGGCGCTACTTGCAAAAAAAAAAAAATATATATATATATATATATATATATATATATATATATATATATATATTATTTTTTTTTTTTTTTTTTTTTTTTGAAAGAACAGATTAATATGAAAGCTTAGCTTTGTATTGTTAATATACATTCACTGCAAATGGCTGTCTGAAAGAACGATGAATGTGTCCGTGAGGTGCTCTCTGTAGTTACACTCCAATAATACAGTCAATCAGTGGCTTTGCTGACAGCATTCTCTCTACTTCTCTCTCTCTGCTGTCAGTCTTTCTTGTTTTGCCCACTTCATTTCCATTTCAATTTTCAGTTTCTATCTCTGGACACCTTTATCTGAATTATTTTAGAGAAATAGTAGCTCTCCAACACCAGAGGCAATCACCCATCCATTCTGAGGGCCATTTTAATACAAGTAAAGCCATCTGCAAACTGCAAAACACAATTAAATTAGGCAGGAATGGAAGTTTTAAACTGCATTGAACTTGTAAGTCACAGACTGTTGACAGAATAGCGGCTTCATTTTAGGCATTATGAATGAACAGCACATACAGTTTTAAATGTGTTTTCATCGACATAGTCAAAAATGATTTCTAATATGATTGGTCTTATGTGTGTATGTATGTGTATCTTTTCTCTTGCAGAAAGCAGTCATCACTAACATGTCTCCTGACATCCTGTACCTGTTCAGAGTGCAGGCGGTATGTCAGCATGACCGGCGCAGTGATTTCAGTCAAACACTTCTGTTCAGAGGTACTTGGTCAAAACTCTGCAGCTGCTGAGTCACTGTGTGTATTTAAAGAACAAATTTAGCATGAAATGGATTTTCAAACGCTTTCTTCCTCTCTTGTTTTTCAGCAAATACAACAAGAATATTTGAAGGCTCTCGTATTGTGAAAACCGGAATGGTGAGCTGACGACAGGACAATGGTGCAAATTTCTTTTTGTGCGTCGGTGACTCTCATATGGTTCTGTTGAATAACAGTTTCTTTTTTACCTGCGTCCTCCAGCCCACAATCTCTCCGGCGTCCTCAGCCGACATGGCCCCCATCAGCTCTGGTTCCTCCACTTGGACATCCTCTGGCATCCACTTCTCCATTGTCTCCATGGCAACCGGGATGGGCCCCTCCTCCAGTGGCAGCCAGGCCACAGTGGCGTCAGTGGTGACAAGCACCTTGCTGGCAGGCTTGGGCGTAGGCGGAGGGGTCATCTCTTCTTTGCCCAGCTCTGTTTGGCCCACGCATGCGCCCCAAGCCACGCAGAACCCCACCCGTCCATCCGTCCTGCCCGCAAAGCCCAACACTGAACAGGCAGCGCCCCAGGGCTCTGAGACAGACAGCCCGTCTGAGGAGAAGCAGGCGGCACGTGAGGGCAAGAAGGAAGACAAGGAAGGAGAGGCAGAGGGAGAGCAGGAGGAGGAAGAGGAAGAAAGGAAGAGAAAGAGCAAGACTGCACCTGATAATGAGGAAAAGCAAGCGAATAGCACTGTGGCCAAAGAGCCTTTAATCCCCACCCCCCCGTCCACAGCCAAAGAGAAAGGAAGAAAGGAAGCCTACAGTCAAAGGCAGCATAGTATCCGTAAGCACCAGTGATGACCAGCTGGTCAACGTGGTGGAGCAACCCACAGATGTAAACACAGTCTCCACTCAGGAGCCCCGTAATGACAGTGCAGAGATGCAGATTCCCCAGAGCTCCACGCTGTCTCCAAAGATCAGTGGTGATGGCAATAGTATCTGGCCTTTCTCTGTCCACACCGGTGAGCAGCCCTCTCTCTCCCACACAGATATGACACAGTATTGTTTTGTTGTTTTCAGTTTTAACGTCTTTCCCAAACAGAAGAACGCCATTTGAATTCTCATCTCTGTTCTCTTGTTGTAAGCTATCATAAAAAGGCAAGACTTCTCTCCAAAGTCGAATTCTGTAAACAGTTATGGAGGCCAATTTAATATAACAAATAACTTGATTTAAGACAGTAGCTACACTGGTTACCATCTCTGTCAAAGACAAAGCTCCAGGCTTTTGTGTCACTACAACACAGAGGCCTGGGGGCAGAAGTAAGCTGTCTGCCAGAGGGGTTCTGCCTCAAGGAATTCCTTTGAGTTTGCTTCAAGGGAGAGCGTTTTTGAAGGTTTTTTGCCAGATTTTTTTTTTTTTTACACCAAAATATTAGAAACAGCACAAGTGGCATGAGTGTTTATTGGAAGCCGTACCCAGGCAGTCAGTATTCATGCTAGGCTTTTGGCCGTACCAAAAATGGTTCGGGTTGAGATTCTTTTGCCACAGAGTATGTTTGTTTTTTGTTTTTTTTAAGATAAATGTAGAGTGTCATTGATCACTGATGCAATCTTGAGATTAAGACGATAGGCTAGAAGTAAAACAATTGTATGTTTGGATGTTACAAATCAAAATCTTTAACTAGGAGAGTAACATGCTTTAATTTCATATAAGTCACACACAGGTGCGCTAAAGTTTGCATGTGTTGTTTTTCCAGACAGGACTGTTTTGTCCAACATGACCCGAACCCCTCATCCGGGGATCGGCAGAATGGTGTGGATCGTCCCCTTGGTGGTAGTGTCGGCTCTCACTCTGCTCTGCCTCATAATGCTGCTGATCGTCATGGTTTACTGGAGGTGAGTTCGCTAAAAAGAAACTCTAAAATCTCATTACATCAAATGCTATTACAGACATAAATGCCTCATTTTGACAAGGTGTCACTGATACGTCCCTGACAAATTAGCTACCCAAGACCCACACAGACCCCATCCATTGTCACACTCACATTTAGGGGGGAAGTGACACGCATACGTGTACGTCTGGATCCTCCAGTAAGTCTGCTCCTCATTCAGGCCCATCTAGTCTGTCTGTTGTCTCATGGGTTTTATGCACATGTATGCATGAATGCCCATCAATCTGGAGCAGCCAGGTAGTAAAACTGCCTTCTTGCCTGCATGTCGTACATCAGGCCCATCGCCCACTTGGGTGAGGGGCAGGAGACCTGAAGGCCCTGCAGTGCCAGCAGGGGTCCCAGCTGTGTCTTCATCTTCTGGGCTAATTTCCAGCTATGGTATTGGAGCTCCAGTAATTACACAGGCCAGGCCACTGGCACATGTGGGATGGTTAATGAGTTACAAATAGCACTATGGACCATTTCCTCAGCTGGTCCCGTGAATATTTACTGTCTGCCACGGCTCTGCTTCTAGTCAGGAAGAATTTTGTTTATTTACAGTCAGATTTATTTTTTCTCAAAGCTTAAAATGTGTTAGATGCATTTTATAAGTTATTTTTAATAGGATGCACTTTTTAAAGTGTGAGATCACCACAGCAAATGTTTATGGGCCAATAACACCTTACTGTGGCGTTTTGTGGTATAAATAACAGACTGCTTATCAGCTTCATAAAGCTGTTAAAAAAACAGACATTTGAAAACAAGATGACTGCGGCGACATTTGGTGGATGAATTTCTGAGAGTTGTGGAATTTGAGTAGAAGAGCTGGGGCAGCTTTGAGATCAGAAATGGCCATCACAGCTGTTGTTGTGACAATTCTGACAGTTCGCAGACAATGGCTTTTTCCCCTGGGGAAAGGACCATGATGAAAGATGAAATCAACCCATTTGCGCTCTCTTCACTCTTCATGCTCCGCGTAGTCTCTCTGACAGTGCAGCTATTAAGGCTTATGTGTTTCTCCGCTCTCCACAGATGTTTTGGTCATTAACAACTTGATATCACAATCCATTCGATTTATAAATGTTTATTCAAAAATATGTGATCATTGGACCATCTTTTGAAATTTAATACCCTTGTTTTATTACTGGTTAGTCAGTTTTGCAGTTAAGCTTAGGTTATGAGTCTACAGTGGAATTAATTGCCGGCGTTACAGTACACATCTGTAAGCCTCTGAGGCTCGAGGTGTTTGTTGAAAACTCACAGATGTTCAACTGAGAAAAAAAAATGTAATTTCGCGTTAGTGGCTCAGTGCTGCCAATGCCAGTTTGAAATGGGATACCTCTCTCCAGTTTTTTTTTTTTTTTTTTACGCGACTGACATCCATTGAGAAAGCCTATTTCATCCCAGTTTCCATTACCCCAAAGCAAGCTATTATTCTGAGACCATGGGAGAGAATCAGGGAGGAGGCGTCGACTATGACGGTTAGTTAACTGCCCCCCATCTGCACCCACAGGGAGCCATTAGATTGAGGCTGTGACGCAAGCCAGGGGGGAGCTCTCCTCCCTTTTGTTTTTCACTCTCCCTCTCTCTCTGTCTCTCCCTCTCTCTCTCTTTCTCTCTCTCTCTTTCCATATCTTTTAAATGCAGTGCAGCCTTTTTTATATTATTTTTGGTCCATCTCATCTTAAAGAATGACAAGCATCTGCTCCCTGCTCTGCATCAAGTACAGGTAGGATTAACCCTGGGAAATGCTGGCACTGGGATGAAACATGGGTCGTTAATATGCATTACTGAGTGTACATTGAGCGGATATGAAGGGGGGTGGAGGCCAGAGAGGAGTGTTCAACTTAGATTCCTCACTGTCAGTCTTTCTGTTTTTCAGGAGCTTTCTAAAAACTAAGAATCTTAATTTTTTAGATATTATTTTCTATTTAAATAACGTATAAGTTATTGTGCAAAAATAGTTTTTATTCATTGTTGAGAAGGACTTTGTGAATGGAATTGTTTGGCCAAAAAATGGTAAAAATAATCTTTCTATACAAGTTTAATATTCCAGGACTTCTGTTTTTTATTTCTGTAGATCATAGCTGCGTTAGAATTGAGCACTCATTTGACATTTGCAGTTTTTTTAGTTTGCAAGCTTAAGACCTTGAACGATATGAAATTTGGGAGGGATTGTCTAACCAGAGATGCAAACATTTTGGCTTTTCGAAAAAACAGGAATTACCTGTGGAAAAGTGATCAATGTCAAAAGTTTCATGTGGTCAAGCCTTTGGGCTTTGTCAAGGGAAGTTTTCATATTTGTGTATTGGGCAGCTGCTGGCAGCCATCACTCTCACATTCTTCGGGAATGCACCTTTAAGTAGATTTTATTGTCCTGGAAGTAGAGTGAGTGATTTTATGAAAGTGGTGTTTGTTGCCCTGAGGGAGAGGAGAGAGTGAATCTGTGTATGGATTAGTTGTCCTCGGCTTGAGTAAAGAGCTAAATTTGGCTCTGCGCCGCGTGTCGCTATGAGTTGTTTACCTGTTCCCTGTAGTCAGCTCAGACTGTGTTTCCAGGAGCCGCTCATCGCCGGCGACTCTTATCTGTGTGCGATCAGCTGTGTCCCAACTACTCTGGGGTTTTCATTAGCAGTTTTCTGCCGTTCCTGTGTCATTCAATTCAGCTTTGAGATGCTGTTGTTGACAGACCGGATCTGAGAACAATGAGATAACGACTCCCTAATAGATTTAACTGCGGCAGCCCACTGAACTTCTCTCTTGTGTCCCTGTAGGAGATTTTTCCAAACAGCTCACTTCTATGTGGAGGAGAGCAGCTCTCCACGGGTGGTGGCCAATGAAAATATACCAGTCATTCCTATACCAGGTAAGATATATTTTCTACATTATATTCATATATGTGAGCTTCACATGTAAGATAAGATGATGCTTTATTTATCCCTCATCAAATGTTGTGCATCAGATTTAATACAAAGAAGGAAAAAGTGCAAGTACAAAAAAAATAGCAAATTAATGTTAAATTAAATAAAGATTATCAGTAGGGTACAAAAAACAAATGTGTCAGAAATGCCCCAGGTTAATGGTGGGTGTCATGAATATAATTATTGACAGGTTAAGTCTTAACATTAAGGTACAAATCCTAAAAACATCAACACAATACCAGGAGTAGGAAGTTCACAGTATGGGCTCTAACAAATAAGCAGGTTAAACAATGATGTCACGGCGGTAACAATAAAGCTTATATCCATAATTTAAGGTCTCTATCTTTGTTGCAGTTTTCTAGATCAGTGTTTCCCGTTAATGGCACTGTTGTATTATTTAGTGTTTTTATGGTTGTGTACCTCGTGGGGAGAAATTGTGGAGCACCTGAAGAAATTGTGGGGAAAAATTACAGTAAATTAAGGTAATTAAAGTAAATGGTTGAGATAGTTGGCTAAAAGTAATGATTAAATGATTGAAATAAATGGTGGTCTTGATGAAAGAGTACTTGAGTTAATTTGACAGGACCGTGTTTATACATTAAACAGTAAATGCATTATTTTAACCCAAACAAAAGTCTGATTTTAAGACTCAGTGATCAAAAACAGTCACAAAAGCAACAAAGGACTCTTGACTTAATTCAAGTGGTGTATGTTTACTAATACAGCACACATCCACAAGCCACGTTAACGGTTTTCAAATGGTCTTTTCTATTACCCTGATGTCTGCATTAGCACAGTTTCTGTTCATTTACACGTGAAATGACTCTCGGCGCACCCCCTGTAGGAGTTGTGCGACTGGCTTTTTGCAGCCTTTAGTGTCCCAGGCAGTTCGCAGTGGCAGCTAGTCGATATCAGACTTTACTTTTGCAGTCGCTTAAAGCTCAGGGACATTTCAAGGCTGGGATATCATAGTTAAAGAGCACAGCTGATGCCGATATCGACTTCACATTCATTAGGTTCTTATTGCTTGCCTCCTTTTTCTGTCTGTATTACTTTCTTTCTTCTTCCTCTTTCCTTTCTTTTTTTTTACTCTCTTAGAAGCTCTACCAGTTTCCTTAGAGCACACAGTATATCCTGAATGACTTACTATATACTGATTTAAATTGACAATTAAATTCATAGAACAGAGACTTCACACACTCTAAATTTGCACTACTTACCTTCTTAGATATTAGTAGACATTTAAATGTTTAAAGTGGAAAAATGACAGAATGAGATCACACACAGGGCTGTGGGACAAGGAAGCAGACACATGAACATTCCTCTGTACAGTTTTTATATCAGTTGTGCTTCATTTCAGTTTCCAGCCCCTGAAACCACATTTCACCCAGAGCTATTCTGATGGACTGATTAGACTGAAAAGAAGTCTCTTGACACTAATACAGGGGAGACATTTTGATATATGAACAGATTAACAAATCAGGATTCACCTTTACACTGTAACCACTGAAGCAAGTAAGAGCCCTAAAGGCCCCAGCTGTGAGGGTGCTTTAGTTAAGACATTGGCCAGTATCAGCAGCGATGACAGCTGGGTCCCCTGCACCATTGTCCCGGCGTGATGGTGACCAGCCTTATCAAAGAATCCCTCGTGTGATTTGGCTTAGATGAGACAGATGCTCCCCCCCCCATATACAAATGCTTAAAATACCAAATCTAGACTTTTGTGATAGATCAGTCTGTTAAAAATGGGAGTATATATTCTAATCTATTTTTTTTCATTAATAAATAGACTCTCAGTGATTTGATGTCAGATAACTGTGTATTAAATTTGCTGCCTGGTTGCATTAGATTTGCCAAAATTGGCTTCCGTTTGTATCGCCAACTCACTCACATATGTATACATAATCTCTTCTCTTCTTCTACGTGATGGCTAGAGACAAGTTCCCTAATAATGCTCTGTGAACCACACACACTCTCAGCAAAAGGGCACTTTGCTAACTGTTCTGTGTTTTGTCCTGCAGATGACATGGAGGCCATCCCTGTTAAGCACTTTGTTAAACACATCATGGAGCTGTACAAGAACAACCTGCAAGGTTTCTCTGAGGAGTTTGAGGTACACAACGAGGGCCACTTCAAAGATAATTCATTTTGAAGCATCAATAACCTTTGCTACATATACATAAAATGGTGCTTTTACATTAGAGTCAGGCTCATATTCACTGACTGATTCTGCTTGGAGTATCATTAATATTACAGGAGGATGAGATGCTGTGTGGTTGCTATATTCGATGCATTTCACACTTTTTATTGACAAACATCTTAGACTGCAAATACAGAGCTCTTATAAGGTTTCTCTCTGGACAATTGACATCATAGCAGTCTTTCTTTTGAATGATCTAAAATAAGTCACCTACTATTATAAAATTCAATGGTTATTTTGTTCTGCTTTCACACCACAATCAAACCTCACCACAGTCAGCATGGAGGCAGACCCCCGCCCCCTTTTCCAGAGGTCTCAGTCTGGTTGTTCACCCCGTACCAAGTTCCAATCATAGCTAAATAAACGGATTAATGCAGAAGTGCTTATTTGAACTGAACCTAACAGGTTTAGATATAAAACCACCATAATACTGCAGAATACAAAGTAATAATAAAAGCACATTTGTCTTTTTTTTTTTTTTTCTTTCTAGGGTTCAGTAAGTACTGATGGCCTATTCAGCGCAGTTCATCTGCCCTTCTACTGTGCTCATGCAAATGCGCCTGGGTCTGAACAGTGGTTACAGATTACTTTAATGCATGCGTTCGTGTGCAGGGGTGCTAATTTTGAGCAGATGGTTGAGAGAAAGACGGAGAGAAAGATCAAGAGAGACGGAGGTTAATTAGAGAAGGTCTGTCTGCCGGTTGACTGGATGGGAACACATTCTTTGTGTAACCAGGTTAAGAAACGAGGCAAACGCTTCACCCCCAGAGGATTCCTTCTAATTGGGGTCATTTGATGTGAAGCTTGTGCGCATAATTTTCAAATGCGACCATGATGAAGCTGCGTTGGAAATGATTGTTGTATTTTAGGGGTGGGAAGGTGCAGTTGGGGTGTAGGGAAGAAGAAAAAGAAGACAAGAAGGTTTTCCTACTGGAGGCCCAAGTTCAAGCCCCGGTGGCTGTAAGCATCTGCTCGGCTGACATGTCCTTGACCACGACACAGAATCCATGCCAGGGGTTCAGCTTTGCAGTTCATCCTGAGCTCCTTATCAAGGGGGCAAGTTAGAAAAAAAAAAAAAGACCAGTACTACAACAAAAATGAAAGTCTGAGATGTTGTACTTGTTCAGAAGGAAAAAGCAGTAACAATTTAAGTAAATCTAACTTCCTTAGAGAGGGCAATTCCATTACATCTTCCTGTTTAATTAAATCCATCTCTGCCTATTTTTTCTCTCTCCAGGAGGTCCAGCGCTCCACAGCAGACCTGAAAATTACAGCAGAACATTCCAATCATCCCGACAACAAGCACAAAAACAGATACATCAACATTGTGGCCTGTGAGGCAGCTGTAAAATCTGATTATGTCATCTGCCACTGCGCAGTCCAATAATGTCTTGGTAACATGTTTTCATGCCATTAATAATTCACACCAACATGTCAATGCTCTCCCTAGATGACCACAGCAGGGTGAAATTACGAGCCCTGGCGGGGAAAGATGCCAAACATTCAGATTATATCAATGCCAACTACGTGGATGTGAGTTTTACCAACCACTTGACATGTTGAGTTTTCCTACGCAGGTCCCGATCTGTTTTTTTTGTTGAAACTTTGTGAAATTTACCTGCCTGGTCTTGAATGTTGTGAAAAGGATCATTCAGATTGCTAAATGCCACGCTGTTGATCAGTTGAGGTATAAAATTGCTGAAACCAACAGACATACTAATGAAAGTTGGGCATCTATTTTTAAAAAAATTGATTGAAGGCCAAGGAGTAGATTCCATGACCTAACAATGTTTTGTGTCAGTGTCAGTGAACCATCAGCTATATCAGGGGTTGTGGGTAATTTATACAGTATGGATTTCATCTTACCAGTAAATGTATTCCACCGCTCTCCTGTTTCAGGGTTACAACCGGCCCAGAGCTTACATAGCTGCTCAGGGTCCTCTCAAGTCTACATTCGAGGACTTTTGGAGGATGGTTTGGGAGCAGAACACAGGGATCATCGTTATGATCACAAACCTGGTGGAGAAAGGCAGAGTAGGGTCACTTTGATCATTACCTGAAGTTAAATATTTCAAGCAAATCCCTTCCAGAAATGACTGTATTACAGAGGCGGCATGTCATTGATTGTGTCTGCTGTGTCCTTCAGAGGAAATGTGACCAGTACTGGCCGACGGAGAACAGCGAGCAGTATGGAAACATTGTGGTGACACTGAAAAGCACCAAAGTGCGCGCCTGCTACACAGTGCGGCGTTTCCTTATAAGGAATACTAAAGTTAAAAAGGTAACTATGGTTGGACTTGTGCTGTGATAAACCCTCTTCTCATTGGTGAATTTTCCTCAAATCTGGTTGGTTAGAGTGAGGTTTCAGGTGTCTTAAACTAGGATCAGGTTGCAACAAAAATGCATATCTAAGTCTAAATCTGCAAGTCATAAATCTGTAGCAAGATATACTAGTTTCACACTTAATTGGTTACTTAATTGGTTTTCACCATAATTTAATGAATATCTAAATTAGATTTTAGTACTTTGTAAATTGGTTGCTAGGAAACATTAGAAATACAGTCCAATCAAAGCAGTCAATTATAACTTGGGGCCTATTGATGTATTAATTAATATATTTTTTATACTTTTTTTTTTTCATATATATATATATATATATAAAATACATATGTGTGTGTGCAAATTAGTGATGTAACATTTTGTATTAAAGGTTAATTGCTTTATTTTTGCTTCATGTTATTAAAATCCTTGTGTTCTTATGAAACAGTGTTTAAGGAAGTGTCAGGTCAGCTGTGTTGACCATATTTCATATTATAATATTAAAAAGCTAGTTTTTTAAATATAAGCAACAGTTTTTTTTATCTTTGGTATCCTCTAATCTCTGGAAGAGTAAATTTTAAGCCTCCTTTTAGTTAAGTGTCCAACTAGTGAGTACTTAGACCAACTGATGCACCCGGCCCATGATCACGTCCTCCTCTCATAATAAATGAAGTCTGCATTGTGTTCTCACTGGGGTCACACGTCTGCTCTCATGTTCTAGGGTCAGAAGGGGAACCCAAAGGTGAAGCTGAATGAGCGCACAGTGGTTCAGTATCACTACACTCAGTGGCCTGACATGGGAGTGCCAGAGTACACTCTCCCTGTCCTCACTTTCATCAACCGCTCATCAGCGGCACGCACCGCAGACATGGGCCCCGTCCTGGTGCACTGCAGGTACAGTACTTGTTACCGAGCTCCCGGACTAAATGGATGTTACTTGTGAGTGCTAGATTCTCATATTTTGCTGACTTAGGTAACAGCTCCCTCTACGGGCCCACCATTCTGCTAATTTTTGCTTTGTGTTCTCACCCTCAGTGCCGGGGTTGGGCGCACAGGAACGAACGTACATCGTCATTGACAGCATGCTACAACAGATCAAGGACAAAAGCACAGTCAGCGTCCTGGATTTTCTCAAACATATCCGCACACAACGCAACTACCTAGTTCAGACTGAGGTAAGAAACCCGCAGTTATCCCTTGTGTTGTGAAACTTCGATCCAAAAGGTCATCTGTGATTAAAGATGGACAGGGAGTTATGAAAGCTATTCAGCCTGATACTCTAAGCTCAGGTAAAGGTCACACTTTGCAACACACAATACAAACTGTTACACCCCCTCCCCTCTCTACCAGCCTCACTATGAGGTCTGTGCTCAGACAACCTCTGTGATATCATGTTTTTCTGGCTCCATTTTGGTTTTGTCTCTTAAGTTTCAAATGGCCTAGCTTAATTACTCAGCTTAATTTCACAATTGGTTCTTTATTCTTGGCAGTCAAATAAATCATGTAAAAGTGATGCTCTTTTACTAGATGGTACAGGCCTATTGGAGTTCTTGTATCAATAAAAAAAAATGTAACTGTAAATGTTTATCCCAATGCTCCCAATGCTCTTTTTTGTTTTTGCCATTACCCAATTTATCTGGGAGACCAGAATTAGACAAATAAATAAGACATGAGAAAAAAACTCATATAAACACATACAGACAAAATGTGCAATGTAATGTTATTAGTCAAAGAATACAATACTTAAACTCATTTTATTTTTATGAAATGTTTTTTTCCTCAAGTGTATCCGGACAGTGGTGGAAAGTTATTTACTAAAATACTGTTCTTAAGCACAGATTGTACTTTACTAGAGTATTTTTATTTTTTGCCACTTTATACAAATTTATATACAATCACTTCTTACTCTGCTACATTTATCCAGCAGCTTTATGATGTGATATTCTGGATCACAACCCAGCTACTTTAACTAAAATTGTAAAATTGTACTTTTTTAAACTATTTCTTTTGTGAAAGAGTATTTCTACTCTATGGTATTCCTACATTTACTAAAATAAAACATCTGAGTCTTTCCCCTTCCTCTGATTGCAGGTCATTTTTTTGAAATGTCAGTGTGACTGGTTGTGGCTGACTTTTGCTCCCATCTAAATGAGTTAGCATCCAATCACATGACAAATTTGGCCCTATTTAACCCTGTAACGCCAAGTGTATCATATTTGATACATGGGTTTTTGAGACCTCTATATCATCAGTGTGATTTATTTTCCTGAAAAATCTGAGTTTAAAAAAAATATCTTTATTTCACAGCTGTTTCAGGGTCATATTTTTCATTTTGCCTGTATTTATTATTGTTTATTTAATCATTTCTTATTTAAATCATTTTGAACACTTCTCCTCACTTCCCCTCAGGAGCAGTATGTTTTCATCCACGATGCTCTAATGGAAGACATCCTGAGCAGAGAGACAGAGGTGCCCGCCTGGCAGCTGCACAGTTATGTCAACAGCATTCTCACGCCCAACTCGGCAGGCCGAACACAGCTGGAGAAGCAGTTCAGGGTGAGTAAACCTTCTGGGAGTCTGACTGGTCCGGTTTGACGAGCTGTCACCGTCTGCGGCGGCGGCGCCACCACCAGCAGCTTGAAATCGAGGTGGTGTTTGGATCAGAAGCTTGTTAGCAACGTGCGCGGTGGCTTTTTTCAGTTCCAGACGGGAATAGATTGATGGCATCTCTGATGTCGGCTGTAATAAAGTCATGTCTGTCACCCCTGCTGCCTTATGCAAAGCTTGATGAATGTTTCATTGAGCTCCTGCTCTTCCAACATCAGAAGAGAGAAACTAATTGCTCGCACATAATGTCACTTCCTCCTGAGCTTCACATGCTCATTATTAATGCGGAAGACGTGCTTGGGTGTTATAACAACATTATATCTTATTTTTTATGTTTGATTTTAATTTAGAGTGACTTTCCGGATTAAAATCAGATTTTCCTTTGCCTTCTCTCTCACCAGCTTCTGAGTCAGTGCAACACGCGCTTTGTGGAGTGCTTCAGTGCCCACAAGGACAGCAACAAGGAGAAGAACCGCAATTCCTCAGTGGTTCCCTGTGAGTATCTTATCTGTTTTACCACAGCATGCAGTGGAGCCGAGGTTTTGGAGAACCAAGGTCATGTTGAACAGAAGTTGTAAAGCAGTTGCAGTTCAGAGTCATCATGAGGGCTGATTTTTGTGGGTTTACATAGAAAATAATAGGGATAGCTGTTTTCAAATGAGTCATAAAGCAACAATATGTTTGGATTTGAAGGATTAAATTACATTTGGACACAATTAAAGTCGGACTCGCAGCGTTTCCTGATGTAGTATTCTACATTTTCCTATTTTTCAGTCTGTAAATTATTAAAAACAATTCATATTCCAAAATTAGAATCTATTTCCATAATCCTTTAAGTTAATCTTTCTATGCGTTTTCTGCGCCCTGACAGGGGAAAAGGAGGTACTTGTTGCTATAGCAACAGCAAGGCCTGGTAATGAATGTGTGCATTATCAGTCAGTGTGATATTATAGAGGCCTGGGTTTGAAAATGTTTTTTTTTTTTTTCCCTGCCTTTCCACAGCGGAGCGAGCAAGGGTCGGACTCACCACTCTGCCTGGAATGAAAGGAACAGATTACATTAATGCATCCTACATAATGGTACAGTGTGACCGGGTTTTTTTTAAATCATTTTTATGTTTGAGTACCTTTATTGACAGGTCTGATGACAGTTTCCCTGAAAAAGATCTGTAATGAATCAGTTTTGCAGTCATGTATTAGTATGAGTGGTCTGAGCTCTAGAGAGGCTAACGGCTCACCTTTTGTCACCTCAGGGTTACTTTAGGAGTAATGAGTTCATCATTACCCAGCATCCTTTACCCCACACCACCACAGACTTCTGGAGGATGATTTGGGACCATAACGCTCAAATTATTGTCATGCTGCCAGACAACCAGGGCCTGGTAAGTAATGCTGAACTACATTTTTCTGTTTTATTTGTCCTTTAGATCTGCAATGTCTACTCTGTGGCAAGTCATTAATCTAGTCTCCAAACAGACAGGAAGTATAACGAAAGCTAAATCAATAAAACAATGAAATCGAGATAGAGTTTGATAAATAAAGGTGCCAGCAGCATACCTTGTCTGACCCGCTGTTGTTTTTCTGCAGGCTGAGGATGAATTTGTTTACTGGCCGAGTCGGGAAGAGGCCATGAACTGCATCGCCTTCACTGTCACGCTCATCAGTAAGGACAGACTGTGCCTCTCCAACGAGGAGCAGATCATCATCCACGACTTCATCCTGGAGGCCACACAGGTACCCGGAGCCCCGCCTCCTTACATGTGCCACACAACGCATCTGGTTACTGTGACAGGAAGCGCCGCGAGTCAGGCGTTGTCTCCGTGCATGTTTGCCACAATGTGAACAGTTGCGGCACACCATGTCAGACGTGTTTGTGCATTAATTGGAGTGACACCCCTTCTCCCGTGTGTGACAGGATGACTACGTGCTGGAGGTGAGACATTTTCAGTGCCCCAAATGGCCCAACCCCGACGCTCCTCTCAGCAGCACCTTCGAGCTCATCAGTGTCATAAAGGAGGAGGCCATGACTCGAGATGGCCCCACCATCGTGCACGATGAGTATGTTTCTGTTTCCCCCTACGCTGTTCTCTGTCTTCTCTATTATCTCTCCTGTCGTCATGGTTCAGTTTATTCTCTTGAGGTCCAGTCATAAAAAATCCACTGGACATTAATGTCCGTTGTGATATCTATCACTTCATCGGTTGCTTATTATTCTCTACAGAAAGACCAAAGCCCGCATCTGTCTTGTAGTTCAGAAGTGATAAGAGTCCAGAGATATTTAATCTCCTTTGATTTGTTCTTGTTAAACTGTAGTGGGATGGAAAATGAGGCTCTAAATGTGGAGAGCTTTCCATGACTTGGGATTTGAAAGTCCTTTCGTGTACGCCAGCACTGAGAATCTACAGGCAGCTACCGAGATAAACAAAAGTGCCACTCTAAAGTCTCTTAGTAACCAGGCAACCCTAACAACTTCCACAGTTGTTCCCAGCTGATGTCTTTCCAGCAGACCTCCGTGCCTTCAGCACCTCGGCTGCTATTAGAGAAAACATCGGCTAATTTAATGGTCTTTGCCGCTGAAGGTCCAGGCAATCAATCACACTTCATCCCTCATTTACTTAAAGCTGCTTCTGAAGTTGTCTCGGACTAAATAACAGGCCACTTTGTCTCTACGCCCATTTTCACCAGACGCCAACATGATGAGATGCTAATTGTGAACAATCAGAATCTTTATGGAAAAAGTTGCTTATATCACACATTTTATCCTTTCATTTAGTTTATTTTGACAGCAATGTGTGCATGATGCTCAATCATTCACTGTTCCTCCAGTGAGGGGACCCGATGGCTCTGTTACACTGTGGGGGGCATTTAGCTAACATGTTTTGAGTCACTTTGTCCCCTTAGATCAGAGGTCCCCAACCCCCGCGTCGTGGATCGGTATATAATTCTGAACACCTGAACAGGAAGGTGGTTTAGACAGAGCTGATTTTGAATTTATGTCCACACAGGTATGGAGCTGTGTCAGCAGGCATGCTGTGTGCTCTCACCACACTGTCCCAGCAGCTGGAGAACGAGGGAGTTGTCGACATCTATCAGGTGGCCAAGATGATCAATCTCATGAGGCCGGGAGTCTTCACTGATATAGTGAGTTAACTCTCTCTCCTCTCTCTCAACTTTATTCATATAGTGGAGCATTTAGCATCTAGAGAGTCAGATATTTCCCTCAAGAGTTGGTGGAGACTAAAACAGGGCTAAGAGGAGAAGAAATATCGGACTTATATTTGTAAGGTGATGCTAATGTTGAACTAATGGTGGTCTGTATCTGCTATATGTCTGAATAGGTGACTGTTTGCTTGAATCTTGAACTTTTTTCAGTGATAATATGTTGATGATGTGTCTTCAGATTGTTCCACTTTCCCCAAGTGGCCAACAAATTCAATTTAAACTGTTTTAGGCAATGTTTAAGGTTGCTCTGATCAAATTGATGTTAGAAAACATCACAACAACCTGAAGTACACACAGTGACCACCAATAATAGCTGAGGCATTTATGGTGGACAAGTTAGGAAACAAGCTCCTTTTTTATCCAGCAGAAACAGAACAAGTTCATTTGGAGTCACGTTTTTATCCACCTGTTGAGAGTAAGTCCAATATTCAGCTGGGTTTTTGCACCAAAGCCTGACTAAAACATCTGTGGCTTTAGCTGCTAAATGTTCCACGGTGTTCTCCGGTCACTTGGTAACTGTGTCTGTCAGGCAGGTTGTAGATTTTCTGAGCTTTTGTGCTGGAGGCAGTTGTCTAATGGAGGTCAATGAGGTTTGGTCAGATGGAACCAAACAGTAGTTTTAGGGATGTAAAATCAAATCATTGAGCTAAAAGAGACTAAAATGATGCAGAGAGAGTTTGACCTCCTCTTTAACATTAGTCATCTGATACAGTGTTGTTACCAGAAATATCAATCAATGCCACCTTTAAAGAAATGTTTCACAGTTTGGTAGCACTTGAAAAGATACGACCTGCGATGGTAACCTGTTTTCTGTTTGTGTGCTCAGGAGCAGTACCAGTACCTTTACAAAGCCATGCTCAGCCTGGTCAGTAACAGTGAGTGCGGCCTGAGCCCCATGCACATGGACACTAATGGGGTGGTGGTGATTGCAGACGAGTCGGACCCCGCCGAGAGCATGGAGTCGCTCGTCTGAGGACGTTCTCACAGGCACTTAATTTGTAAAAGAAAAAAAAAAAGAACTCGAGAACTTTTCTGAGGCCTTTTTTGCCAGACTATTGATTAAATGAATAACCTTATTACTTTTTATACTGATAAAAGTTTTTGATATTTATGTTTTTGTCCTTTATTTCTTGTCTTTAAATGTTATCCTGCTGAGCGTTTGCACCTGTTTAAGTTGACGTGAGGAAAAAGCCGCTCTGTCCAGTTTGCACTATACTATCAGTGTTACTGCCTAAAATCCAGTGAGTTTTCACAGTTAGAATCCCGGCATCACGACACAGCTGGGATCTTTGGACTGCATTGAGACAAACCTGAAGCGTGAAGACCAGGATGAGTTTAATGCAATCCACTTCCAATTATGTCTCAAAACAACACATCACATCACGACGTAGCCTAGCATGCATTATGTCACTTTGTCACCTCGATCAAACTAACTGTTTTGAGGCTCTGCTCCACATGGGTCAATCTCTTTATTACATGTTAAGAGACTATTACCTGCCTAATATTCATATAATGTCCAAATATCTCACTGCTGTGTTGTATAATGTACCTATGGCTTATTTTGTTAAAGTGTGTTACAACACCTAATGTGAACATTTATTGCTTTTTACAGGGATTTATATTGTTATATTGTTTGTTTGTTATATATATATATATATATATATATATATATATATATATATATATATATATATATATATATATATATATATATACATCCTTAATAGCCAGCCATTGTTTTTGTTTGTTTTTTTTAATGATATTTTTTTTCCTATTTGTCCACTGGCCTCAATGTAGATTCTTTTTTTAATTATATGTCGCTTATCATTAATAATCAACAAAGCTAATATTTTTCATCATTTTTCTCCAGCTTTTCTAACCTCAGCTGTCAAAGCTCAACTGTTAACACGTGTAGTGGGTCTGTCTGTGACGACAAAGTACAATGTCTACAAGAAGTATTCACCCCACGCAAACTTCCATGTTTTCTTATTTTCCGTCATTAAATCTCAGTGGATGTAATATCGTACATGTTTGATAAATGGAAGAGCTGTTTTTATCGTTAAAGTGGAAACAAATGTCTACAAACTGAAAACCCGAAACTGATTGCACAAGTATTCACTCCCTTTCAGACAGTACTCATTAAAAACACCTTTGGGCAGCCTCGACTTAATATTGTTCTTCAAGAGATATTTCTGTGTGCATGTGACAGCATGTCTTTATATTTTACCGCATTAATTTTACTCTCTGCTTCACAACCCCGCTGCTGAGAACCCTCCTCGCCAGGCCTCATGATGAGGGTGGTGTGTTCCTGCTGATGGTGCGAAATCTCCCCTCTTTTCACCCGAGGCAGTTTCTTTACCAGTCGCAGCTTTCTGGAAGAAACACCTTGTGTCTCCTGTGTCAGCCATGAAACGCTGCAGCTCATTTGGCCTCTCTGTGGTCTCACAAGCGCACTTCTTCTCAACACACTTTGAGAATGACCTTCTCAAGGCAGTTTTTAGATCTTGACCATGCACTTCTAAATTTTTTATAATCTTATTCGGGATATCCAGTGCCTTGAAAATGTTTTTATCCTTCCCCTAGTTAGGTCTTTTCAGTAAACCTGTCACAGAGTTATTTGGAGTATTTATTTATCCTGATGCAGTTTTTGCCATGAAATTGACTAAACTGCCACTAATCAAGATATGTTCAACCTAAAATAAGTCATCACGCCTCGATTACACGCAGGTGATCTCTGAATGGCTGCAACAGGGATGAGTTGTATCTCATAGGAAAGGGCGGTATATGTGTGCAATCAGTTTTTTTTTTTTTACGCTTTTGTTCTCAACACTGAAGAATGATTTTCTTAGATCAGTGTGAACAAAAATCATAATTTCATCCATTCTGATTCACGTCAAACATGAAAAAAAATCCAAAAGGTGAATACTTTCTATAGGCACTGTAGTTTCTTTTTTTTATTTTCCTTTGGAGTAGGGGGGCAGGGGGTTGATGCTTTATTTGTAACCAAAGACGTGGTTCCAGTTTGCAACATGTGAGTGGTTTTGTCCTGAGATCTATTTAATTGACTAGAATTTTAAAATCAAAATGGTTTAATCTCGCAGTACAGATTACCAGTGTCAGAGGAGGGAATTTAACACGAGCTCAGCATGTTTTCTGCTCTGGCCTTGGGATTACGCTAGATAATCCGGGGACACAAAGCTTTCCTCATATTAGACGATAAGATTTAGAATTCAGACTGTAAAATGTATTTTATTTGGGCTGATATTCTGTGTCCGCACTATTTTGTGGCTATTAATTATAAGCCCTTTTCAACCCTGAACATCCCTCTGTCTCGATTGATTTATGTGTATCCTCATACTCTATGATGTATTCTAGGATGAAAACTTTTTTTTCCCTGTGAAAAGCCACTTCTCTAACAAAGGGGAGTTTGCTAAATTCAGTGAAACCTCTCCAACATTTGGGGAAAAGTCCAGATTACTGACCACATAACTCTGCTACAAAACTTTCCTTTTGCAGCAACTGTTTCTTTTTTATTTTATTTTTCTATTTTCTTTTTGCCAGCGTCTTTTGTGTTCGATATTTCTATGCTCATCGAAAACACGCGTGCTGTGGCTGCACACTTTCACTTAAAACAAGTGGTTTTAATGTAATCTTTGTGATCATAGAAGTTTATATTTTCATACAAATGTTTGGTTTGTATTGTGGCCCTGTGACAGATTGTACTTTTGTGGGAAATTTATTATCCGAGTCTCAACAGCAAAATCCCCACGGTCATACCTGCCCCTCTGAGGCCCGTGCTGATATTTAAACCAGATTTTCCTGATATTTGCTCAACGGTCCGGGTATCCAGTATGTTAGCCTCAGTGCATTTCAGCCAGGTTGGTGGTTAAATCTGTTTTGTAACTTAAATAAATAATAAAATGGTTTTGTCCATCATATCACATGTTTATATGATAGTATCATAGCCATATATATATATATATCTATGATGCTGTCATATACCTTATTATAGTGTAATAGTGTTATTAAATAGGTATACTGTATTGCTATACATTAAATAAAGTTTGGGTTTGGGTGCACAGCATCCTTGTATTACATGAAACCACTGATGGAGTTTTGACTGATGGCATGAAAAGTTCATCCTGTCGCCCCCTGCTGTCAGTCTGTTGCCAAGCAACAGCGGTGGAGAAGTACAAAATTCAACACAAGGACAAGGGTATCAAAAGTGAAAGTGCTCATGAAGAGAGGGTCATAGTGCATTATTGTTACTGATGCATTAAGGTGTAATCAGCATGTTTGTTTGCTTGTCAAGGTGAAGTTACTTTTAAATACTTAATATACTGATATACTGTATCACAATTCATTATTTATATTGTTATACAAGTGATCACAGGGTTTGCAAAGTTTAATCTGCAGAGTAACTTGGAAGTTGTAAATAAATGTAAAGTAAAAAGGACATTTGCAGAGCAGAAACAGGAAGTAAGCCAGCTACAATTTACTATTTCTTTTAAGCAAATAGCCACCATTGAAGTATGAGGAATTAGCTATTAGCTGTTCCTCTGTGCAGTTGTGCAGTGTACCCACAAATGTACTGACAACTACTAATGGATTACATTTATACTGAAGAACATTTAGAAAGGCGTTAATTCTCAGGCGATTCTGCTGTAAGGTGAAGCTGTTTACTCCTGATTTCTTAGTGTATTTGTGGACATTTATTTGTAATGGCATATCCTTGAAAGGTGTAAGACCACGAAATTTAAAAGAAAAAGTGTATCATGTCTGTGTTCAAATTTGACTTGAGTAAAGAATCTCAGATGTACTTAATTTGTACTACTGTACTGCTAAACAAACTATGAACACTTCAGTTAAAGTTACAGTTGTGTATCAGGTGGACATGACGCTAGTAAACATAACGGAGGATGCACATGTACAGTAATTTTTATTTAGAGGCCACAGCTCTTGCATATTACAACTGTTGGCTTTCATAAGGCAAAAGCAAGAATGAATCCACCAGCTAATTCACACAGAAAACAAAGCGTTTGGGGAGGGTGGGAACCCACAGGCATGCAGCGATGGCTCAGAATGCAATGTACAGCATTTTATATTTATATATATATTTATATAATATATACAAAACAACAGTGAGACCCAAACAAATGCCAGACATCTCATTCTACACAGTCACAGAACAAAGACAGACCAACTTTTTTTTTTAATAAAAAAAATTATTTTTGCTCTTTTCTCTGTAAAAGTGCAACTCAATTAAAATAGAACCTGTTTCAAGGCCTTTTAATGTTGAAATAAAAATAGAATCTCCCAAGTTATCAAAATGGAGCTATGAGAATATTGCATCTCTAGAATACCCACTCGTTGAAGTTCAAGATTCCTGTTGAACCATGTCTAATTTAGTAATTGAGATAAGATCACATAGCATTGACACATGATAAAAATGCAGGTCTAGACTTACTGTCGATGTTAATAACAGTGAGTAGACGACAGTGTATCTGTAACAGCCGTAAACAAATACAGAGGTTTATTTTCAGTTTGAAGCAGTTGGCATTCACTTAAAAACAGACAAGACAAAGAAAAGGGTCCACACACTCATCATCACGACAATGTACCATTAATGAATGTAGAATACGACAAAGAAGCGCCATATAGGTTTGCATTGGACAGGGACACACCTATTAATCTCACTCAACGTTGTTAAACAAATGGTTCTCCATATTGCTTAGTAACACATAGAAATGAATTTAGAAATGAATGAATCAAAGATAGGTGCTATCTTTATCATGACACAGCTAAACTGCCAATCATGGTTATTTTTTAACATTTTTATTTTGATTTTCCTCAGTATAAGTACTATTTTTATAGTTAATAGTTCCTTCATAGGCATTTCGAGCTGACAAAGAGGTCCTAGAGTGGCTATCTGAGTTGGTACATGCATCGGTAACCAGGCTAAAGTCAAAAGTGTGAAAGGGGGTCAGGGTGAGGGGGTGAAGGGTGGGGTTGGAGTGTCTAATCGTCCTCTTCATCCTCCTCATCGCTATCCTTCATGGAGATGCCCTGCATGCCTCCCTCCCTCACTGAAGCAGTGGCCTCCTCCACGGTCAGCCTGTTGCGCACCGTGTCGTACATCTTGCTGTTCAGGGTGGAGTCGAGGACGCCCTGCAGTCGAAAGTCCCGGTACTTTTTCTACAAAAGGAGGGGGGGGGGACAGACAGACACATCAGTGCAGCATTGATGCAAAGCATTCTGGGCCTTTTCTCGGGCTTTCTCTGCCTCACCTTTGTGATCCTGATGAGGATTTTTAGCTGGTAGACGTGGAGCTGCTGATCCATGCGTTCAGTGAGCCAGGTCCCCAGCAGGTTCATGGTGGCAGTGTACCATTGCTGAAACACATAAAGACAACACTCTCCAGCAAAACACACACTCACACACAAACTCAAGACATCGTGACACAAAACTAACCTTTAGGACACACATAAAGAACTACAGGTAAACACATACAGTATGTGGCAGTAACTTTAAAGCACCCCCGTGTGTTTTCAAGCATCACTTCAATAAAAGCGGCAAGCTGATTTAATATAAGTGAGGCTACATTGTGACCCGTGTGTGCAGTATATTTATACACACCAGTTAGTGAAGATTAATGTTGAACTTCACAGGGCAAACATTCTTGCATTTCATGAGACGGAATCAGCAAGTTAACAGGGTGCATTAACATCATGATCAGGATAAACTGAATCTTATCTAAAAGCAATCATAAGCTACAGAAAAGTGTGCTCTTATCAATTTTTTATCATGCATATCAAATTTGAGAAAAATTACATCTCTTCATCTGGTCCTTTTAAAGCTCCTGAAAACAATCTTAAAGAAGCCACAATTAGCAGAAAATGTTTGAGTCAAATGGCTAAATTGCTCCAATCAGGACTGTGTGGGTGTGGTTTGGTCCGATTTAACTGAAGGTGACTGTGGTCAGGGAGTCAAAAACCCCACAGCAATCATCACATTTTGACTTCAGTGTTGCTAAATCCTGATTGGTGCACAAAAATATGTGAGGTCACCCTTTTCCAACTGAGCCCCGCCCCCTTAAAACAGGTAAGGGGAGCAACACTACAACATCACAGGAGAGATTTGTTCCTCATTTTGGGAAATAGACCTCATTCACTTTCTTGCTGTAGGTGAGATCAATAGATCAATACCACCCTCGTGTCTGGAGATTAAATATGACGCTATCGCAAGTTAGCTTAGCTTAGCATAAGTGCTGGAAACAGAGGGAAACAGCTAGCCTGGTTCTGTCCAAAGATAATAAGATCTGCACCATGCATGTCTTACTCACTGGGATCTTTTAATAACCAACTACTTAAACTGCATCTAAAATCTATGAAATGACTTTTTTGAATTTGAGCCTTACTGTTTGTTCCAGCAAATGTCCCCAACACACACACAGACACACACGGCAACACCGCGACTTTGACGTCCACACACAAACTGCATTTGTACTGTAGCACTCTGAAGAGCTGAAAAAAGCAATTTTAGAGGAAATACTCAGAGCACTGATACGACTGCTTCATGAAGAAAAGAATAAACAGAGGGATGTCCTGAAGCATTGACAGATTTATCCGACTTGAACTGACATACCAAAAAAAAAGTCCAAGTCAGTATTTTGTAAAAGCTGCATGGACTATCAATTACTGAAGGCAATTATTTGGCCTCTTTATTATTTATTCAAGTACAAATGTACGCTGAGGATAGAAAACTGCTACTGTATGAGGTGCTGAAATTATCACTGACACGAGTTCATTAGCAAAAAAAAATAGAATGAGAGTGAGTAAATGGTTAGCAGGCAGGGAGCAGCGGTGCTATTTTCTTGTACCTTTTCTCTGCTTTGCTTTTGGGTGGTGGTTTCCCCAGACCGTGCTAAGTTACAAGAGAACAGCACCCGAGTCTAACTGACAGTTCTCACATCTCCAATTTCAAGAAAAGAAGTCAACTTTAAACATGTGAGTAGGCAGGAACGCAGGAAGGGTTTCTTGGGCCCAAGTTGTAAGTGTGGGCGTTTTTAATTTGGTTTGTTTGTCGAGGTTTATTATTGGTTTTTTTTGTTTGTTTGTTTTTTTTTGCTTTTCACTCGAAGTTCACTTGGACTTGGATCAAGATTAGGTGAATAGTTGAAAGGTTTGAACTTGAGGCCGGATATGCAGATGCCTGACCACTTCACAGTCGAGTTGAGCGTGCAGTGCATGCAGACCTCGCAGGTGGGTGGGTGGCAGAGAGTACGTGCTAAGGAAGACTGCTGTATGTGCAAATGAGGCAGAACTCTGAGGAGGAGGGTCATGCTAGAAGATGTACACAGGAAGATTATTTGACTCTAAAATCATGCCAACCAACATAATGTGATAAAACAACGCAACGCAACACTAGAGATAAGTGCCACTTTTTGAATAGAGGAGGCAGCAGGAATGGTGTTAATCAGAAAAGAGGAGATAAAAAGGATTGAAATAAATTAGTGAAAGAAAGAGAGATAAAGTAGAGCCATATGCAACATCTAGGAAAGTTTTTTTTTTTTTTTTCCACATGCATGCAAATGGATGGATGGAAATGGATTCGGATGAAAGAGAAAAAACATTGACAACCTTGAACTGAGGGATAGTTTTAAAAGTTAAAACTGAAACATTCACAGCTTGAGAAATCTTCATAAGACTTTAACATGACAGTGCTGAGTAGGATTTCAGTGCACTTTGGGGGCCACACAGAGGACACGGGGGGGGGGGGACTCCACAGTAGAAAACAACACAGGAGGAGACAGGGGAGCCGGTGTGGTGTCATATTTTATCTGGCACAAGACTCCTGCTTCTCCAGCCAACAGAAAAATATAAAACCAAAGGGAGACTTCTGAGTATCTCTTGGACATACAAACTTCACGCCACTTCCTCACACAACTGAGAATCTGTCAGACACACAAAGCCGTCACACACCTGTAGAGACGCAGGTCTGTACGAATAGTTTCTGAATGACATGAAGCACACACACCACAGCATTATGTGTCGTTCAAATCACACATGGAGGACACATTACTGTCAATGTATCCCGTTTAGGATTATGTTTTTGTAAGACAGTGCTCTCTTCACCCTCTAACACACTGGTTCCCAGCCTGTTTGGCTTGTGAGCTTTTGCATTTATATCCCCCTTGAACGCAACATGTATGTTTCTACTGACTGTGGGACACTTCCTTCGTTTTAGGTCCTGCAGGCTGTTGTTGCACCAGCGATGTGTAAGTTCATGTGAAGCATAGTTTGAATGTAGCGGACGAGTTAAGTAAAAACTTGTTGCACCTTACAAGTTAATTACGTAATGCAGAGTCAGGGCTGCCACTAATGATTCTTTTCATTATCAATCTGCAAATTAGATATACGTTATTTTAAAAATGTGATCACAGTATCTTAAGTCCCATTTCTTGTTTTGTCAGTCCTAAACAAAACCACACGAGAAGAAATTCTCACTTAAGAGAAGCTCGAACTGGGCTTTCACGCAATGTTCAATCCTTAATCAGTAGCTGCCAATTAATTTTCTGTCAATCGACAAATTGCTTCCGCTCTAAAGATAGAACTTTGAGAAAAATTACACCTTCCCCCGAGACGGTGTAAGTCACTCGTTAGTAACTGGAGACAAGAATTGTACAAGAACCAGAGGAAATTTTTGTGCCTTTTGTTGTCGTGTTACAAAGACTGTGTTGACTTTATACTCAAACTGGTGCAACAGGCTGCTGAAAATATTTAGCAAGAAAAAGGAAAGAATGTGAGAAAAAGTCAGTGAAATCTTATTTTGTGCTGTGCAGTGATGGTTCTGACCCCTCAGATTTAACCTGCTTCACCTTTAGGTTGGGAACCACTGTTCTGACAGACCAAGGGTTTGCAACATGTCGGCCTCTGAGTTTGACATCATTATGTCTCCCTGGCCCATCCAGCAGTGCGTCCTTCACCCAGCATGTTCAGTTCACAGAGAAACTGTGTGGGTGCTCCACTGTGGACTGAGGCCAAGAGGGCTGAGTGTCATTTATTCAGGAGGCTGACATGCTTTTACCTGGAAAGTATCTGAAAGCATCGAGTACAAAAATATAAGCTGGTGTGCTGGCATGTGATCATTATGGATAGGTCGGTCCTTTCCAGAGAGCACTGCTTCAGATAATCCTTTTTTGAGGATGCTTTTATGGACTCTTTGTAAATAAAAGTTTCCTTTTTTTGATACACAAAGGCCCAAAAGCACTGTGGCAATGCACACCAGAATGCACAGGGCAGCAGCTGAGGTTCAGAGAGAAGAGAGACAGAAAGAGAGGAGTCAAGAGGGGTAGAGCATCAGAACAGCCTCTTCTGCCAGGTTGAAATACATTTCCTGGTATCAAAATGGGACTTATCCCTCTCTGCCCTGTTGTTTTGCCACATTTTGGAAGGCCCCTCCCTTCTTGTGAGGAGGAGACGGCATCTTACTTACATCAAATAACCTTTCTATATACACCTCCTCATTGACCTTATCACGAAGCATATCCTGAGAGTGGCGCACAAAGGTCACATAGCCATCGGCCACATCCATCCCGGGTTTCTGTAAAATGGAAACAGAGCAGGGTCAGGGCTCAGCAGAGTAAAAACACCAGCAAATTAGTGATAACAAAATGCAGGAAAAAAACACGGTTGATGATGAAAACCAAAGTATTTTTCTCAACTGTATGTGCAAAACACACAGAGAGGTGGAGCGTTATTGCACTTACAGGTACATCCACATATTTAGAGGCAGCTTTCACCTGAAATCAGAACACAATAGTCAAACACACGCTGAGAGTATAAGAACATTTTAATTATTAGTAATAACATTAGGACTGGGTATCATTTACTTGTTTGAATTACCAGTGCAGATATGACATGATTATTTCAAAACAATACTTTACTGTTTCTCTACAAAAAAACATTTCTCTTTTTAAAATAAAAATAACGTCTAAAGTTAAAAAAATGAACATGGGAACTATCTTATATGAAAGAATAAGAAACAATTTCATCAGCTTTAGATACTAAAATACTGTATGTACACATTTTGATTAATATCCAAAAACTGAGATTCAAAAACCAGCCCTCAGTATCACTGAATAATTTTAAGCACTCAGCCCATTAAGGTCGATGAGGCACTGAGAGGCTCAGTAAAGAGAAGCGTCTTCTCACCGTGAATGAGAGGAATGAGGAGAAGAGAGTGCCTTCATCGTATCTGGAGATCTTAGCCAACACACCCTCCAGGATGGCGACAAACTGAGAAACAGGAAAAAGAACGAGAGTCATCAACAGTTTGAACAAAACTGAGAGTCTCCAGCTCTCCGGCCTACCGACATATGCTGACATGCTGATGGTAGGCAGGTATATTGTTTATACTTCAGAATATGCTAATTAGCAACAAACACAAGGTACAACTGACGATGTTAATCAAAGTAACAAAGTAACACATTTATTGTCACAGCTGATGCACAGTCGCACCTTTGCAACCAGAAGCTGAATCATGTCTTTTACACTTTCCTCAATCAGCTCGTCTATTTGGGAGTGGAACTGTTTCTAAAAACAAAACAAAAAAAAAAGTGAGAGTTTTCACAAAACATCCATTGTAAAGATGATTTTGTTTCTGCAATTATGAAACAAATTAATTGTTATTTTTTTATTTTATTTTTTTTACATGCAGTCACTGTGCTAGGAGAGATTTTTTTTTTTTTTACCTCTTGGCCCATCTCCATTGCGCACAATTTAGCTGACTGATCCTTGGCATCCACCATCACATTGAACATGGTGCATAATGTTGGAGAAATGCGGAAATCTGTGGACTTGCTGCTCTTGGCCAGCTTGGACTCGAATGCCATCCTGGTGCTGCAATGCAAGTGAAATATTTATACGGCCTATAATATGAAATATTCAGCAAATATGCAGGTTTCTCAAAATTTCTGCCTCCTCCTCACACAAACACACCGCTTGACGCAGTTCTCAATCATGTTGCTCGACATGAGCTTGATGCGGCTCTCGAGGTGTCGGGCGAACTCCTCCTCGGGCCAGTGCAGGTCCCTGATGAAAGTCTGGAGGGCATCCAACTTCCAGAAGAGGTCCTCCGACGTCCCCTGGAGCCGTTACTGCCTACCATCGACCCACCCAAGCGCACACACACACAGACACACACACAAACACACACACACACAGAGGTCAGAAGACAAAGGTCACCCCGCTGGAGAGGGAGTAGGGGTGGAAGAGGAGGGGAGGAGGAGGAGAGGGGGGAGGAGGGGTTGTTGTGGCAGGTGCAGAGGAGGATGCTGTTTCTCTGCACCTACGACACACAGTCAAATTTCACTCCGACCATATACTGACTGGTCCGCCCTGTCTCAATTCCCGTTGGCTCAGGTGTTTCTGGACAGTCAGTGTATGGGTTGAAAAGGAGCGGGCAGGGTTTGCTGTGACAAATCAATAACCATGCTGCAGAGTATGATTATTGACTGGGATGTGAAGTGGCCACATGCAGGTAAAGTCACTGCAGATACAGCAGCTGATCACACTGTGTCAAGACAAAGGAGTGGGGAATGGAGAAGTGAGGGAGGGCATGTAAAAATGGCATTCATGGTCCAAGATTTACACACAAAATAGTAATAATAATAATAATAATAATAATGATAAGAAGAGGAAGAAGAAGAAAAAACTCCAAATTGATTTCCCTCCTTCACAGGCCCTCTCTCGACATCCATGTCCCCAGGCTGGTGGGGCCCCTGGAAGAATTACCAAACAAACCATGCAGACCTCTTTTAGGGCATCCTGAGTAGAACTCATTGGGACAGTGCTGCAGGGAAGATGCGGAGTCAGGAGGGGAGGTGATAAAACGGGAGAGGGAGAGGTCTGAACGCCATCTGCCCAGACTCTCCGTGCCACCATCTCCGGTCCAACCCACTATCTTCCCTCCCAATCAGGCTACTGGCAGGTGGTCAAGGTCAGAGATAAACCTAAGGCCATGAATGATCTACAGTACGCTAAAAAATCACTAAAGCAAATGTCTGTGGACAACAACTCTGGGGAGATACATTTTTGTAGAACGGAGATCTTGACTTGCAATTGTTTTCAAATGGGGACGTGCTGGGTTTTTTTTGTTTTCTGCACAGTAAATCCCCAAATAGCCTCAGAACAATGTATCACATAAGTATATGTCTATTTTTTTCTTGTTTGTTTTGGCCTGTATCTCCACACACCAGCTCAACAGCATGCATGTTGAGGCAAATGAGAGCGATTCAGCCTCTCATTTTAGAAAGCAGAACCCCATCTACTCTAACACCTCTCAGAGTGCTCTTGGCATGAACATGGGCATGATCGTGGCGTATTCACACATGAGAAAATATACTGAAATTGATCTTTGCAAAAATTAGATTCTATGTAACATTTCATTTCCATTTACAGCCTCATGGAAGACATTTTGCTGCATTTTAAACCTGTTTAAAAAATATGTTGAATTTTTCAATGATATTTGGATGAGGGCATCTTCATACCAAGGCAGTCTCTGCTTGCTTAATATTTCTAAAGTAAACTAGTTGAATACACACTCAGAGTCATATATAGCAGCCATCCATGACGGGGTAGAAAAGCTAGGCATTTGTGGAAGGTTAACTGATAGTCCTGCTACTGGCACTGGCAGATTTGGTACTTTGGGAATTTGGAGGTTCACATTTGGTAGATTCACATTGGGCAGATTACTTGTTAAACTCCTGCAGAAAAGACAGACAAAAAGAAAAAAGAATCCATAACAGTGGTGTGGGAGCTGCAGAAAGCCATGTAACACTCATCATAAAGGTAACATAAAATCTGAAATCAGGTGGAGACAGGAACGTACAGTAAGACACATAAACGGGACAGCAATTGTCAAAGACACACACATTATACAAAGACCTACAGAGTAAAAAGGGGCTTGACTCAGGATGCACACATATACTGTCTTAAATGCAGCGAGAGGGAGAAGCAACAGCAAGAATAAACACAAATAAAAATTAACCTTAATAAATCTTAAATATAATCTTTGCAAGAAAAAAATGCAGAAGCAAAAAAGTGTGGGAAGCCACGACAAATGAGTTATAACAGCAACGTAACAGACTGGAGGCCTTTTGATTCTGGCAACATGTCAAAGCACACATTATGAAGGTTAGTTCACAAAACAAAACAACAGAAATATTAGGTGTTGCCCTGACCCCAATGTGTCGGAGAGAAATTGGTAAGACACATACATTAGTCAAAGACTATTTTCAGAATAAATAACCTATTTCTTTCACAGAAAAAATAGGTTATTCAGCCCACTCTTGGCTCGTTCGTTAAAAGTGAACCTACAGGAAGCCTGGGTGAACATTACAGCTGCTCTCCCAGATTTCTCAGCCTCCACGCAGTCAGTCTGTCATCTGAATATAAAAGCCTTGCATCTTCAACCATCCTACAGCCTAGCTATAAAGACGAAGGCTCCTTACTTTACAGGCTCCCAGGACTCTCTCTCAAAGCCCTTGTGAATTGACTGTGCGATGGAGGACTCCATCAGATCCACATATCTAACCACAAGAGGAGCATACAGATCCTGAAGGTGTTTGTGGAACTTTCCATTGCACAGATGATCTGTGCGAGTGCGAGACAAAAAAAAACAAAAAAAAAACAGAGGCAGTGACAGGTATTCATTAGTGTCTTTGTTTAAGCATTAAAATAGCTGAAGAGGCTAAAACATCAATGTGGGAGGGAGCTTACAGTCTGTCCGGAGGAAGTCATTGAGCAGCTGGAAGAGTGGGAAGCTGTCCCAGCTCTCGGGGGACTGGATCTCCAGAGCGGCGTCCATGTCGATGGCATAGAGGGCCAGGAAGTTTTCCGCGTGCTCCACCATGAGGTCTGTCCACCATGCAAACGCCTAGAGACACAGCAGAAGGGGAAATAAAACAGGTGAACAAGGGCCGCAGTTGGGAAATGAACTGACACAAGGGAGACAAGGAGGAGGGAATAATACACACAACTGGAGCTCATCGGGTCTTAAAAGGAAATACCACCGGATTTGTGTTTGCTCTGTGTATGTCAAAGGAATAATTTAACATTTTCTGTGCTTATTTACTTTCTTAACGAGAGTCAGATGAGGAGATTGACACCTCTCTCTTTTCCTAGCAAAATGACTGGTGTGTTTTTAATCAACATAAAAGCAAAAAACATGAAACAAAGAGGATATAACTAAAGCTTCAGACTTGCTGCTAGCTGGAGTCTTTTTACCTTTAGACGGAGTCAGGATAGCTGTTTCCCTTTGGCTCATGGTCTTTATGCTAAACTAAGCTGGTCGCTGGACATGGCTTCACATGATGTGAGAGTGGTTTCGATCTTCTTGTCTGACTCTCCGCAAGAAAGCCACGGTGCACAACCCCCGAGATCTCAAGCCCTTCCTTTAAGTATGCATTAAAGTCCCTCTGTTGTCTCGTTTCAGGAGAGATTTGCAAACATAGTTTTCACAGAAAGCAGGGACACACATCACACCTGGGTTTCTTGTGTATTGTGTGTGGTATATGTGTGTGTGTGTTTCCCATCACATACTCGTGAGATTGAATCCACCGCTCTTATTGATCAGGACTTCAAGGTGGGATTAATCACAAATCAAGTTTATACGCAGCAAATGAATCACACAGTGGGGTTGCATGTTCGTGCCTTGTTATAGTCATGACAGCTTCTATAGATTTAAAGGGAAAGGTGGTTTTTTTTCTTTCTTTTTTTTTTTTCTCATGCAAATGTGGAGCTCCCTGCATGCTTCCCTCTCGAGTTAAGAGATGAGGGGGTCCACCATTCACATCACTGACAAACCCACAGCCCACCAGATGCGAATGTGACTCATGCACATCTTCGACTAGGCGCACCAAAGACTGCAGCACACAGCATCTCTTGCATTGGAGTGCGTCTGTTCCAATTAGTTAAGTAAGTGTCTGGGATTCGGCTGACCGTTTTCTAGCACCGTCAGGACTTCCTCGCCCTTTGACAGCAGAAGCACAGCAGTTGCTTTGCTGGCAGTCTTGGCTTGGCTCATTTGCTTATCATTCAGACTAACATGTTGCCAAGTTCAATAAATGAAGCTTGATCTTTCCAAATTATGCCGCATGCTTCATCCTCTTACAGTCTTCCACTTATTTTCCCATTTGGCCTCGCCACCGCAGCGGCAGTCAAAGCCTTACTTACCTGTCTACTTACCTGCCTACTCCCAAAATAAATAAATAAAATTTAAAAAAAAGCTTGACAGTTCTAGTGTTAGAGAAACAGGCAGCAAACAAAGCTCTTCCCAATCACATTCAAGGAGAGGTACTCTTATTGACGGACAGGGGATCAAAGGGGAGGACGAAAAAAGCTTCCAACGGGTGAGGGAGGGGAAAACGCTCAAAGGTCGGCAGGCAGAGTGGCCTCCAAGCTTTGACAGAGGTAAAGGGACACATACAGGACCCTGAGCTGTGGGGGGGGCAGACCCAGTTTTCAGCCAGACAGACTACAGTGCTGTAACAATGCAACCATGTCAAGGGACTGGTCCTGGGAGTGGAGGGGGGTTGTATGTACTGATGCTGAGGGGGGAGGGGGAGGAGACGTGGCATCATCTACTGGACATGCACAGAGCATTAGGGGAGTTTCCCATTCCACTTTACTACATACCTCTTTTCCCTGCTGGGACAGTCACCAATCATATGACAGTGAGAACACAGGAAGATGTACAGAACAAAAATGTATTTTTGAGGCATTTCTTTTTAAGCTAAGAATAGACAGCAGAGAGGGATGGAAGAGGAGAAGCTGGGAGGGAAGTAATGCTGGAACAAGAGCGGACTGTGAAATTAATCGTTGGATGGAGGGGAAACAAATGTTTATGGTGGATCAAACTTCAAAAAGGTTCACATGGAGCATACTTTTGGGAAATTTACTGGTTCAGCATGCTTGGAGAGAAAGGAAACCTCTTTATGGCCCGATGAACATGCTTTATGACCACAGTTATGTTGTGCAAGCTACAGTGCCTTTTGATTTTCAAACACGTTTGCTCTCACTTCTATAGCTACAAACCCACCCATTGCTACAGTGTCTATGAGTCCTTTCTCTGCCTACAAAGGTGCCTGTTGCCATAGTGGCGCACATGCCATACAGGGGGGTCGTGATGGGGACTGAAGAGGAAAAAAGAAATAAAAATACTGTACCGATTGATCTCCAGAACTTGTGACTGCCGCCTGTCAAGCATATTCAGAGAGATACAATAAATCTGCTTTATCTGTATATTCTAAGATCACATTGGACCACCTTCAGACAACTGCACATGCTTATCATGCTTTTCCTATGACCTCAGTGTTTATAGTAGCAAACAAGACGTAGGAAGGACACGATGTTCAGTGGTGGCAAGAAACAAAGAACATTTACTCAAGTCGTGCATTTAAGTACAATTCTGAGGTAACTGGAGTGTTTCCATTTTATGTTATTTCATATTTTAAATCCACTGCATATCAAAGGGGAATATTGTGCTTTTTTACCACACTTCACTTCTCTGACAGCTATGGTTACTTTTCAAATCAAGAGTTTACAAAAAAAACATATGCTTACATATTTGCTTGTAAACCGCTTAAAAAATATATATATTTTAGACTAAGCTTCTCAGATCGTTGAATTATTGTATGTGTCAGTGAAGCAGTACAATAATCCATTTATCCAATATTTTACAAAAAAGTTTTAGATTAGAAATAAATTCCTCCAAAAAAAGGAATATAAATGTGTGTGGCAGACCTTTGTTTTTTAGTGTTCACAACCCCATTCATCATCTTACACGGTCTCTCGTTGATGCATCAGTATCAGTGTATCAGTGATACATCACTCAAAAGGGACAAGCACTTTTACTTTTGATACTTCAAGTATATATACTTGATAATACTTATGTACCTCTACTTAAGTAAGACTGTGAATGCAAGACTTCTGATGGTGTACTTCTACACTGTTTTTTTGGTACTTTTACTCGAGTAAAAGATCTGAGTACTTCTTCCACCACTGTCTCTTTTGTCTTCTAATTGTGCCAAAAAGTAAACTGGACAATATTAAGAGTACGCAGACACTGTGAGTAATGTTTGTTGGCCTACATAACTGTTTCAAATGTTTGTTTACCGCCCTGCCTTCTGTTTATTCTGGATTACCTCGAACAAAACATTACAGCGTTTCCACGGCTTACGTAACATTGCAACGCTGAGCTAAGAACTGTGATTAGAGGAAGGAACTGCACACATTATATCATTTTCTGTCTAATTTACAGTCTCTGCTCAAACATAGCGCTCTGATTCCATGCAGCCATGGTCTGTCGAACACCAATTAGAGCTTTCCTAAATTAAATTCATCTTTGAAAGGGTTTTTCTTTTTTCTTTTTTAGTTACCCATAGATGAAAGCAGCTTTATTTATAGAAGACTGATAATAAGACTAACTCCCTGCTGTGGGGCGGAGTGAGATAAGAGTGAAAGTATAGAGGGAAAGTGTTTTGAGGAGGAGAGGAGGAGAGGGTTCTCACTCACCTCCGCGTGGTGTTCCTGGTTCTGCTGGAGGACCTCTATGACTAACTCCGCCAGGCGAATTGTTTCCTCCAGCTTTTTGGCAGGCGTGACTAAGCGGCCTACGTTCTCTGAGACAAAAGGATGAGGGTGAGGGATGAGTGGTTAGTCAAGCACAGAGAAGGATTCCAGGGGGATTTTTTTTTATTTTTTATGACTATTCAAAAGATTTTTCCTGTCTATATTTTTCACTGTTTCATAAAAGTGTAAACACAGCCCTTACACTGTGATGTTCACCTACCATACCCCCGTAACAAGTAAAGCGTGTTCTCATTTATATGCATTTTGGGTTGCGTGACATAAAGCAACAGAGCTGATGTGTTTGTAGGACAGTCAGACTTATGCTGGAGGAGTATCAGGCACAGGAATAGTGGCGCTGAGATGGAGGTGCAATGTGGCATCAAAAACATGCATATTGTGAAGCGGTACCGAATAAGCCATCTGTATAAGGAGCAGTTGCATAGCACGGTGAGTAAAACACTCTAAAATGAGGACACACTGTAAAAATAATTCATTACTTCTGCTTGACGTTTCTCATCAAATTGACTTGAATATTTCATATTCATATGTACTAGTTCTAACTATGTGTTACTGATTGAAATGAGGCTTTTATGTGGAACTTCTTATGTTGTTATAGAGTGGTAACAGTAAAAAGCAACAATAATTTCATAAATATCTGTGCAGATATTTTCTTAAAAGATTTCCTCATCATGATACATTTTCATTTACAATACAAATTATGTTGAATTCCATATTTTGATAAAAATCTCTGGACAATACCACACAAAATAATTCCCTTGAGGCAGGCCATAGATTTTGTGGATAAAGACACCCAAAACCATTTTGCTGAGAAAACACAACGAAATGCATCGTATGTTGTGTAAGTGTCATTCCTGACAAATCGACTAATAAACCAGCTCATAAATAAATGAAACCGGTTATCTATCATACGCATGGATGACCTCAGATGTGTTTTCATGAATATTTTTACAGTGTGCATTGACTAAAAACTGCTTTAGCCCTCTTTCACTTATTAGTGTTGGTCTATAATTTGCAAAAGCTCCAAATCACTTGCTTGTACCTTTGCTGACAGAATGATCTGGTAAGACAGCAACATGTCATGAAATGGGATTTTTCAAACGGTACGACTAAGTGGAATGATATGCGTATAATTTTAACATGGAACTGAATGGCTACACAAATCTGAAATCAAAAGTACATAAATACGTGACTCTACATAAAACAGCAGTGATCTTCAGACTGCAGGTCTGACTGGGGGTCTTTTTCTTTTCTTTTCTTTTTTTTTTTGCTTCCACTATCATTTTACTAAGTAGTAGCCTTTTCTCAGATATTCCTGAGGTATTTCTATTCGAGCCAAATGGAAACATATCTATTTTGGGGTCCTGGGTGTAAGACTGATTAAAGAAACCCTGATTTAGGTTACGCTAGGAAAGGGAAATCTGAGATATCCAAAGAGCCGAGATAATATTTGAGTCATTGTCCACAGGGACAATTAATCGAGACTAATGGATGGATCACATGGATTTGTATTACAGTAACTATATATTCTGTGGTCGTAATGCCCTGTGCAGCCGAGCATTGGGAGCAGATCTGAAAAATGTTTGTATCGTGGTTTGTTTGGTTTTCAGGGTGAAAAGCATAACGGGCCTTTGTGGCTTCATAAGCACCATTAACGCATTACTATCAGAAGCTACACAATATGTGATGTATCTATTATGGCATTTAAAATGCCAAAACGCGGAACACCAATATACCATGTGTCTGACTACTGTGCGATATTAAAGGGCCAGTTCACCAGCATTACAAGAAACATAAGACAAATAAGTTAAATGCATTTTTAATATATCTCTGGTGGTATTTAGTCGAATAGTTTCAGTCCGCTCCACAACGTCTCAGGTGGTGACAAAAGTCTGAGTGGAAGATATCTGAAACCAGCTCCACATAGTTAGTTGGTTGGATGAAGATGGATGTTTTTCTGTCAACCTGTTGTAAACTATTTTATATACGATTGTGCAGTCAGGTTTAGCTTTTGATTTTCTACATTTTAAATTACATGTTTTATGCATTTTATAATTACATCTCTGTGTGTTCTAAGTGTCACTTGGCTGTAAGACCAAATTTCCCCTTGACGCAAGCTGTAGTTCAAGTACTGCAATAAAACCATGACTACATGACTACATACCACCAAAGTGGGAGGAGTTTTTTTTGGAATATGGTTAAACTGACCCTTTAAGTATTTAAAATGACTTGCAGATTTGATTTGTATGTATGATCATATAAGGTAATATATGGTATTAATAAAACACATGTACATATACAATCAAAAGTATGATCTTTGGTTGAAATGTTATGCTGATATGTTACATTAACATGTTGCTTATGTCCCTCTTTTACCTTTTTTTACTGTAACATGTAGGCAAATATGTGACTTATTCATTATGTGAGAGATTGTATTACTCTACAATTAATAATGCAAATTTTTTTCTGTAATATATTTTTCAACCACTTATCCACATGAAGTGCAGAACATTGCAGTAAAGCTGAGTTAAATGGAAATAAAACATCCAGAACAATCTTAAACCATATCTGGAATGATATAAAGTAATACAATCTCCAAGTATTTACTTTATAAAAAGAGATGCTATAAACATGCCAAGACATTTAAGACCTTGAATGAGTGTGTATATTACAAGTGTGTATAATATACTGTATAGAAGATGTGCTCCAGGTAAATTCTGTGCATGCATGCATATATTCTGTATGAGGGGTTGGGATCTGTGTGCATGTACATGTTTGTGTGCACTGTGGCTAAACCACAAGCTAAACATGGGTTCACCTGGATCCTTTTGATCCTTTTGACCTTTCTCAACTTCAGCGAGAAAAAGGGAGAGAAGAGATAGAGAGGAGATGTTTAGAATAAGCACCGGTTCTAGGGTTATTTTCACGTTACATGGGGAGACGGGAGGAGGGGCTCAGAGTTGTTATTCATCACCATGTGACCCTTTCAAAGAATCTGCTGGGACAATTTCAGCTCCAGGGAGTAAGGTTTCTAGACAACAGACAAACCTCACAAACATACAATAAAAAAAACAGAAACGCTGAAATATTAGCCTGTGGGAAAATTGGAAAATAAAACAGTAAAAAGATGTTAACAAACAGACACAGGTAAGACACACAAACAGCTGCTGGGACCGTAGACAGGACACACTGAGTGGCTTGATTTGAATCAATTTATTACACACACACACAGGACCTGTTAAATCCATACATCCTACCCTGTCCTCCCCCATACAATAGCTCTGTCGACAGATGCTCCTTCACTAGCTCTTGCTGTCCCGGTGAAAAGAAAGCCTACCTGTTTGGCACAGCACACCACTGACACATGATCAGACCAAATGACTGGAGGAGATAACAATGTAAGCAATGTAAAAATGCATTCAAGTCAAAGGAATGGGAATCCAAAAGAAAGAAGCTTACAGACCAGACTGCTCATTCATGTCCATCACAAACAGATGGTACTAAAAAAAAAAAAAGAAGAAAAAAAAAAAAAGGAATAAAAAAGGACCCTGACTGATTTGATGTGGTACTGCTCAGATCTCTCGACTGCTGCGCTCCCCACTCACTCACACAGACAAAAGGCACAGATAAAAACAAGCATGGCAGGATCTCTGAGGATAGAGAAGCGGCAGAAAGGGGGATGAGGTGAAGGAGCGCTGAAAAGAAGGAGAGGGAGGAGGAGGGAGAGCGGGGGGGAGAGGATGATGAAGGTACTCACGGATGGTTAAATCCATCACTTGAGACGCCAAGCAGAAGACAGGGTGCTCATACATTTCCCTCTTTTTGCCTATAAAAAAGGATTGGGGCATGCAAGAGGCGGGGGTCAGAGGTGGGAAGGCTAGAGGTCAGATGGGAGGAGAGCTGTCCAGGTGAAGACGACATTCTGCTGGGCAGGAGGCCCGGGACCAAACCCAAATTTTTTTGTTTTATATTTTTTCTTTCTTTTTTTTAATCAGGCGCCTCACAAGGACAGCAGGAAGTAAATTCTCACAGCATGGCAAGATAGTAAGGTTTAAAACCTTAGTATCTTTCAGCACCCTGGGGGGGATTTCTTTCAAGGCATAAACAACATCGGAATGTAAATATGCAAAGTGCACGTCGATGCATTTAATGGGTATAGTGTAGGGAAAGAAACAGCAGGAGAGAATAAGACATTATAAAATGTCTTCTCGTTGATGTCATTTTCGATATGTAATCCATGCCAGTAAAGAAAGGCCATGTTGTTATGTCTCAAAGCACATGCAGGTTGGCTGATGCTGGTTTGGACGTGTTCAATCCCAGCATTCCTTTGATAGAGAGCCACTTATCACGCAGTCAGAAAGGTCAAATCAAGTGATAACTGTGGTGAAACCCACAACTGTGGTGAGAGGAGGGGGGAAAAAAGCAGCGCAGACAGGGAGGCAGGGACAGAGAGCGGAAGACAGTGGTCTTCAGCGAGGACATAAGACAGAGGTGACAGGAGAGCTGCTGGTGTGTCAAGGCAGGAGTGTAAAAGGGGGACGGGCAGAGTCAGCTGGAGGAATCAGACAGGTTGGAGCTACAGTAAGATAGCGGGAGAGGGGGAGTGTGCGTTGACGTTCAGTTAAGCTGAACTCACAGTCCCGTCTTCAAATGTCAGAGGCCGGGGTGCTACACAGCTTGAATAGTCAAGGCACGATGAGAGATCAGCACATCAACAGATTTTCAGGGCTTTGGATTTGAATGCATTTTTACTCACACACCTCTACACAAAAGCCAACTTGACCTACAGAACAGCACAGAGCTAAAGCAGGCCTGAAACAAAGGAGAGAGTTATTGGACTGAGAGACAGAGAGGGACCGAAACACCGTCACAAATCATTTGGGATATGGACACAAACATACCATATGCCAAGTGAATTCACTGTGTGTGTGAATAAATAAAATAAACAACAATTACAAGTACAATCTCATACTGGAGTGAGAAAAAAGAAATCGGGAAATACATGTGTAGTCATTTGTTAAAATAAATAAATAAATATTTTTTATTTTTTATTCCACACACAACCACTAACTGAGCATTTCAATCAGAAGCCATACAAAATGACAATTTAATGACCAGTATGATCGTTTAGTGGATGTTCTTCACATTATCATTAACACATTCACTCCAGCAGTCATTGTTGTGTGATGTGGGATTGTGTGTCTCTGGTTACCTTCAATTTTAGCATAGTCTTTAATCCGCTGGTAGTTAAGCTGAGCGGCCTGCTCCAAACACTTGCGGATCACTCCTTTGACTTCTTCTTGCGGAACTGGGGTCACAATGTCCTTCATCAAGACCTACAGGCCACATTAAAGATGAATTATGTAACCTGTTTTCATCACATCTCAGTTGTTGTTTCATGGAGTAGAAAAAGCTTTTTTTTTTGTTTTTGTGTTTTTTTAAATCTCTACAAACCCTCTCCAGCAAAGATAAAGTGGCCTTCAGTGCTCCCTCTGGACGGCCGAAGGGGAAACAATATCTACAAGAGAAGATGTAGACAGAAAATGTAATAACAGTGGAAAAATACCAATAGGCATAATATTTTGTGACTTCGGGTAATGTGCTGTTTGCGAGTTGGCGGTCACCTGAAATTTACAATATGGTTTTCCAATATCACACGCAACCGCTCCTTGATCTCTTCAAAGCGCTCCTTCTCGTCCACTTTCACTGTGCTCAGCCCGTCTGGCCTATGAGGATCACACCCACATACTTTAACCCAGCTGAAACCCTGCAGAGGTTCAAGTTATGCAACCTCCCATCGGAGCCCAACAGGGAAAAAAAAAACCACAACCACACGGCTGAAAGCTTCCAGCTCCCAAGAACTGGCTGCAAATTGAGTTCCCTTTGTGTTACACATACAAATAAATGACAGTGCCTCACCTTTTTTGCCCTTGAAAGAGCATCATTTTGGAATCCTTTCGCTTTCTAAACTTGAATATGCGTGCTCGTTTAGAGGCAGTGCGAGGATCTGGGCTTTGGGAGCTCTTTGGGGTCGTTAGGGCCTCATAGCCCAGCGGCCCCCAGTAATTGCTGCCCTCTCTGACTTTAACGGACGCATGGAAGGATGAATAATATGGACAGTAAGAGACTATGGCAACAAAGGACAGAGAGAAAAGAAAACAAAGAAAAATGGTAGAAAACAAGGAAATACGTAGAGATATGCAAGTGATTAACGACATAAAATGTAGCACAAAAAGCTGCAAAAATTGAACACAACATAAAATAAAAATAAACCAACATAAATATGGCAAAATTATATAGATGAAAGACAAAAAAAGCCCAGAATGCATCTGATGAGGCTGACTTTCTCTTTTCTTTTCTTCTCCTGTGTTTATGGAGATTTAGTCTGTCCACCTAATCTGTATACAGGAGCTGTCAGTTTGCCCACAGAAATAACATTTTTATTTGTTGTTTGTTACATGTGCTTTCAAATCCTGTTTAGCAGTGTCACTTAAAAAGCACAAACATTTTAAAAGAGGAGATTAGGGCACACCTGTTCCCATGGACATGGGAGGCACAAAAAGCGAAGCTGTAGTGAAGAAGAGTGGGGTCAATAATAGCCCCACTTTCTGCTCTTTCCAGTAGGTCACGCAGATAACACAGATGTCTGTGACAACCTCGAACTCCATTCCTGGCACAGTACTCATCCAAGACAAACACCTGGCCTGGGCTAAACCATCCCTGCACAATGCAAACACAGATGGGCATCCCATTACTGCAAATCAGCCACCAAACGCAGCCCGCTGCCATGAATGTACAATGCAGTGACGTTACAACGAGCGGCGGGTCACTCACCAGGCAGCAGAAGGTGTCACTGAGCCTGTGGTCCAACGTGAGTCGCTGCACCATCTCAAAAAGCGAGGCGTGGTCAAAGCTACAGGGGTTAGCGGAGATAAACTCATCCATGCCATGTTTCTGAGCTCTGTCAGCATCTATCCAGCCAACGGCACAGGGAAAAGAACACGGTTCAGAGGAGAAGACATCAGTGAGGCACAGGCAAAAAGCAAGTCTTCGTCACAACACAGAAACACCGGGGATTTTTTTTCGCTACTTCTAAGGGCAAATTATAAACACTTACAGCTTACATTGTCAACTTGCATTGTGTCAGACAGCGTAAAGAGATTTGATGTATTGGTGGATGATCTATCAATCTGAAGCTAAGCTCAGAGGGACGGGTACTTCTATTGTATGTGCATGCATGCATCTTAGTATGTCACATTCCCTGATGTTTTGCAGGGGATGTCAATCTTTAAAAAAGAGTGTTTGAAAAAGTGCTGGTTAGATAAAATTAGATGCATTCTTCTTAATGTATTCAATAGATTCTGCCATTCGCGATTGTTGAATGTCACTCAGGTCCTGACAAATGTTGGGAGGTGTGCTAATAAAAAAAGACAGAAATATGGCAAAAGAAATAATTAAGCAGAACACACTGTAGAGATACAGTATAAAGTGCTAATTCAAGAAGAAAAAAGTTATGTTGTAAAAAGGTTTTACAAGTCATACTCTTTCAGATTTGTACTTTTTGTCTTGCTTCATATAACGTTTGCCATTAACCTTCTTTGTATTAACTTTCAGACTTTTTAAAAAAAACTAAACCTGCTCTGTAAAATACATTAGAGAGAAAACATTAGTAGCATCAAATTTTGTAAAAGAAAATTGTTATGAAGCTATAGTGATATGGGTGATGAAAACACTGGTGGAATAATCAGTTCACGCCTCTAAACCACATGAGGAAACATCTACTGACAAACCATAATTTCTTGTGCTGGGTAAATAATACAGCTGTCAGAGACAAAATGACGGGGACAAGGATGATTCAAAATAGATAAGAGATGCAGTCATGTCCTCTGTGTGAGTGACAGGTGTCATGTCCATGAGACACTGACATGAGTGATGATGATTTGGGGGTGGGAAGTGGAGAACTGATCTTGGCTGGGCAGGGCCGGGGTACCGAACAGAGCACAAATGACATCTGTCAACCTCCAGGTCAGTGAGAGGGAAAGGGAAAGGATGTAATACGGGTGCTAAACATTCACAGAAATTTTCTTTTTTTTTTTTCCAAAAAAAGGAACCTACAGAGGGTTACACTTGAAATTAGCTTATTCTTACTCCAATCTGAGAAGGAAAACCTGCGAGACAACAAGTAAAATGTGGACGATCAAAACAAGAGATTGTTCGAGGAAAATGTATAAGACAGGTACAGTTCGTCATGATGTGAGAGAGCAGGACAGTTGACACGTGAGGACTAGAAATACAGAGAGAAGACATTCAATGGCAACAGACGTGAACCCGGTGCTGGATGGGAAGACGGTGGCAGGATGAAAGAGGGTTTGACAACCCTTTAATGAGACAGTGGTCAGACAAGTGCTGGACAAAAGTGAGGACCACAAGAGGAAGATTCACTCAAGACCAAGTTGCAAAGAAAGTGATGTTGTGGATCTGTGTTAAGATAAATCCAAAGAGTGAGCAGAAGGTGCCTGGAGGGGTTGAGCTATGACACATAGTGAGTGGGCTACATCTCCTTTGGCTGGATTAAATGAGGAAATGGAGTTTAAGTCCAGAATACACTCAATACTACAGTAACATTATCATAATTTAACAATAATAATAATGACTTCAACCATGAATAAAATTACCAAATTCCCAAAGTGAATAGACGAGTACTTTGCATACATATATAAATTATCACATGCTGGAGAACAGTGTGACTTTTCATTGAGCTTTTAAATGTCATGCACATCTGCAGACCCATTTTCAAATTTGCATCTTTTTTTTTTTGGCATTTCCTTTTTTTTTTCTCTACGCATTTGCAAGTTGACAATACTTGAATATGTTGCAGTGTATTCATGATCTCTACAGAGCACACTAACAGGCATACCACTACCGGAGAACTCTAATAGGGTAGCAATACAATTTGGTGCAAGTACATGGGTAAATAGCATGAAGCCGACAGAGGCAAAACTGTATCATTCTCTGGGAGATGGGGGAAATGAATGAAAACTCCTGTATTTGTACAAAAGTATGGACACATGACACAGGTGTTCTCCTATTCAAGCAAACAAAGGGCAGTCAAAAGAAATCAAAATGAGATCTCTCCTTGCTGGAGGTGTAACACCGGTCTAGCCTCTATCTACAGGCCCATCTACTGTAGGAGGAAGGAGGGGGAAGGGGGGTCCGGAGTATTTTATCGTAAGAAGGGGCGGCATTAGCTACTCCTTATCATTGGCATTCAGAATACTCCGCATACATATTTGCCAACTCTCATCAAGAAAAGTTCAAAGAAAAAGAACTAAAAGCATTTGAGCCCTCTGAAGTAAAGCATGATCAACACTTAGGGAAGTGTCAAAACAAATTTCACTCATGCACGAAATATATTTTTGAAAAAATAACCCCATCGCAGACTGCCGTCATCACTCACACTTTATCTACACTTCCATCTTTGAATAAACATACGTAAACATCATATATTTTCTAGGCTTCATCTAAGCACTACAAAAATAGTCATCAGTTTGTTTTCAGCCCTTGAAATTTTTATATCAATTATAAATATATAAATAAAATCTTTTATACAACATAAGAAATTTGCACTTGCTTTTCTAACAGTATGCCGCATTTTAACATCGCATTGCTTTACTCTGAGGGATCCAGTCACCAATAAGAATAAAGAGAGAAGGCAATTATGCAGTTAACAACTATAATATCAATTAACCATTACTGAATCAAATAATAAGTTCTTAAGAATAAAATACATGCATCCTATACTGACACGAATGGATGCTTATACTTTGATCCTCAAGTTGAGGTCGTCAAAAACAAAAAAAGTTATCAACTAATATCTAAGACATGAGGCGAGACGTGAAAAAGGAGAAGAGGGGAAAGAAGAGAGAAAGAACGTTGCATTTGTCAGATAATCAGCGGGGATTATCTGAACTGTGCCGGCTACAGGGAAGCACTTACCCTTGAGTCCAGCTAGAAGACAGCAGGGTAAGAAGGGACAAACCAGAATAACATAAAGACTAGCAACAAGGCTGGAGGAGAGCAATCACGAGAGACCCTGACCTAGCAGCTGCATTACTCAAGAAGGGTACAGGCAAAGCATGAAGAAGAAAACACAACTCAAAAACAACAACCTATACCAACATGAGAGTTTGTGGGCGGTGGTATGTGAGTACATGTGAGGATATGTGAACTTGACAACAGATGTTGAGGCATATTAGAGAGAGAAGGAATGAGGGAGAGAGACAAAAGAGAGAGAGAGAGAGAGAGAGAGAGAGAGAGACAGAGAGAAAGAGAGAGATTTTTACGATCCTCATCACTCCACTGCAGTTTATTTATTCTGGATTTCGGACAAGTACTTAAGGAGTCGAGAGCTGCACGTTAAGTACTGTCACTCTGTATAACTGCAGATCAAACAGGAGGCTTACTTTTAAAAGAGACATCGGCAAACACATACACCTACCCGATGAAGTAAACCCCAAGTCAGTTTTATGTGTAGAAGATGCCTGTGTCTTTTTTAAAAGGTGAGAGACTATGAAGGTCCTGTAGAGGCTGAGAGGAATCGACACTATCGGCAAACTGTGTAAACATGCTTTAAAGGAGCACTCCACTGATACACTACACTATACCACTACACAGAGATCAGTAAAGTAATTATGGTTAGCACCCTGAGCCTGTCAAAACGGTCTTTTGCAGCTCTGGGGGAGGTTTATTAAGTCTTAAGCCCCGATTTCTTTCTCTGGGGGAGGTGGGTTGATTTAACAGTGATTTTAATCCCATCCGAAGCACTTATTTTTGTTATTTTAACGTGGGTTTAAAAACAACCACCGACATAATCACAGCTGAAATTACCTACTGCTTTTCATCAAACTCGATTGTCCTCCAGTGTCCTGAGAGTTTTTTTTTTGTTTGAGGAGGTGCTTTTTCTTCTACTTGATGTCCTTTTTTACCAGCTCAGTGTCTAATTTTAGTTTTGTGTGAAAGTGCAGTCAGTCAAAAAATAATGTTGATAATGAAAATCAATATCTGTGTTTGTTTTGGGACCAATATGACGATGAAGCCAATACAAACATGCCTTAAACCTGCATTCTTTCTAAAGGCCAGCAGGTGGCGACTCCACTGGTTGCAAAAAGAAAACAGATTCTATTTGAAAGTCTATTTGAAAATGACTTCTCTACATCTACTTCATTTATACTGCCTATGGCCTAAGGTTGAAATGACAACAGCTGCAGGTCGATACTGGTATTTTCTTTTGAGCATAGCACATATTTGTTTAGCTGTTTTTGGCAAACTGACGCCGTTAATCACTTGCCGTTTTAGCTGTTCTTGATCTTTGTAACATACCAACAGATGCACAGAGAACTATCACTAAATTACTTTGATGCTGAAGAAAACTTGTAATTGTAATAATTATTAGGGAAGTTCTGAAGAATATTTTTTTTCTAAACAGTTTTGCGGAGGTTTCTTCATGATGGACTGGACACTGGACATAATGATATCCTCGGGAAGTGTACGAATGATACACTGTTTCACGTCTGTGAGTTATGACTCAGAGGAGGAAAACAATTTTTTACTCTACTTCACCTCATGCAGTATTTCTGCCTCACATCTCTCCCTCCACATCTCGCCTTCAAGTCCTGTGGGCACCCTGCGGGAAGACTTTTGGCTTTCTCTTTTTGCTTTATCCTGCAGAGTGTCCATCTCTATTACGGACTGTATCCTGTAATTTCCTGATTAATATAACGTCCGGAAGGGTGAGATGAATTACAGTTGGGTTGGGCTTGACTACCAAAAACTTACTGGAGGTGTGGAGTTTTGAATATGTGGGTGTTGATTGTCTAACAAAAAGATGCTACCAAGTTGCATTGTGGGAAACGTAGGAGCCAGTGTTTTTTGGTTTAAACCCAAACTAGGGATGAAAAGTCAGAATATCTGTTTCTCAGATATCCCCCAAGACTATGGAAGTGCTACACTAAATGCTGGAGTACCCCTTTAAGCCGTCTTTGAATACACATATCATATTAATATAATATAACATAATATAATATTACATATATTAAATAAAATCTGTTTCAAATAGGCGCAGATAGCTCAGAACCTTCATAGGTCTCTTGTTTTTGATCGGTCCACTGCAGCAGAGTCAGGAGGGCTGTGTATGTTATGGTCCCAGTGCCATTCAAGACCACCAGGGGGTGAAACATGTACGCGTGGTGTGCCACAATGTTTCAGGGAGGGGGTAGGAGGTCTGTGCCACTGTGAGGAGGCTTTGAATGGCAACAGCTGGCATCAGAGGAGTCAACTAACCACAAGAACGATCACATACTGGACAAAGAAACCAATGGAGAAACAACATAGAATTTATGTGATAGGATTCTGAGTAACTGATCCAATTAATGACTTTATAGTTTTACTCCAATTATGATGATTAAAAGACAGTGAAATAAACTTGGGGCTTTTTAGAATGACTATTATTAATATACTATGACTTTTAGTATAATTTCTGTAACCCTGGGTGTCCATTTTTTTGTGATAGTAAATAAAGCCAATTGTGAAAGATTGTGTTCATTAGAGTTGGAAAAGAAATCACTCTTAAACTATGGAGTCAAAAGATGCACACAAAACGTCTTTTTTTCTGAATAGCAGGATCTATTATTGTGGATTGGTAAAAAGAAAAAGGATGTGACATTAAGTTCAGTAGGTCAGAAAGGTCCATGTTAGTGTTGTTATGGGCAAAGATTTGCTAATTTCTCTAAAATAAGAAAATGACTGACAGCATAGGTTGAAACCGACTTGAGTATATACAAATCATGTGAGGAAAAATGTTGCTGGCAAAATTTGTGGTGATACTTACAAAAAATATATCTTTCTCCCTTCTTTAATGAGGGGGGGACACAAGAGACGGTTACAACAGAAGCTGGTACAGATGCCACACTACTGTAGACACTCTTACCTTCACTTTGCTACCTGACCTGTGGGCTGCTTAGAGGTGCAAGTACAGTGACAGATTGGTTAAAACTTCAGACATGTTGTCTGGCCGTCATTCGGTGACAAGGGAACCATCTGAGAAACTGTCTCAGAACCACGGCTGCCTTCACAGCTGCCCTCTAGACCAATGACTGCATTAAAACAGGCCTACGGTTAGCATGAGAGCAGCACACCCTGGCACTGTTGGTCTGAATTCAACCCCAGCAGGCTTGAATGTTCAAATCTTATGTGCGGTGACCTATTTAGTTTCTATTCAAAGTTCGGACGCCATATCCTGCTGCTGTGTGATAAAGTCCTTTTTTTGTTTTCAGGTTGGTTGTTCCTTGTGAACAGACTGATGGAATAGCATGAAATTGCACCTTTAAACACTGTGGGAGTGGTGACAATGAGTGGAAGTCCATCAGATGCTGGAGGGATCTGTGAGAGATCAAGGCATGTGTGTGCGTGCTTGTGTGTTAGTTCTACCAGCACGTTTTGTGACTGCAGTGTGGAGCGTATGGCGTGAGACATTTATGGGTTAGAGCTTTCACTGCTTTGTGGATGAAAACTGCTTTCTGCTTAAGTGACCGTGTTGTGTTTCGGGCTACTTACAGAACTGAGAAATGGGAGCATCCATTTGGGCTGAGGCACCCCCTTTGGAGTTGAGTTTCTGGACCTGAGTGGGTGGGACAGGCTTGTGGGACTGGCCAGTGGCGCGATACATGGCCTGGACCCACAGGATGCGGTCCTGCTCATCATCGCTGGCAAACATCACAGTGTCACCTTCCTTCACTGCATTGAAGAAAGCTCTGCCACCATCCAAACCTGAAACACCACCACGTTAAAACACAGAACAAGTGGTTAGTGTGTGTCTGCACCTGTAGCTATTCCATGAACAGGCGTGCCGTCTCACCTGGCTGAGGGTCACTGTAGTCCACAGTATACCCATCCAGCTGGAGAAGCTCCTGCGGCTCTGACTTTTTCTCTCTGTAGCTGCACATGGCGAACGTATACTGACTCACCTACAACACAAAGGATTAGCGATAGCTTCAGCCATAGAAAAATATATTGAGATTTCTATTGATTGAAGTACTAGTCAGTTATTTCAATGACAAAATACAGAGTCAACACATTTAAACAACTGTCCTATTTCAGTTCAATAACAATACAGTACATTCAAATATTGTTTTTATCCGGGAGATGCACTCAGTGTTGTGACTCATGAGGTAAAAAGGAGTCTTTGAAACTCCCTGATGGGCTAAAATCTCCAACAAAAGCAGCCTCGACTAATATAGACATTGCTTCTTCAATTTGGTTGAACGCTGTTTTTTTATTTTTACAGTGACTCACCTGCACAAGGACAAAGAAACGCTTCTTCCAGCGCTTCCAAACATTCTTCCCAAAAGCCCACAGATACCTGTCAAGATATTGTCCGCACACAAAGAGACAAAATCCAGTCGACACGTCATAATGAAAACAAAATGTGATTGGTGTACATATCTAATGTGCAGAAATAGTTCATTATATTTCTATAGAAATATTAAAAGCTGAACCATATTCTTTACTTGAATAGTAAGATGCTCATATAAATGAAGGTGGTCTTCAGTATTTTGACACCTTCTAATAAAAAAAAAAGTAAACTACACACTGTTATCCACCAGGGGGAGTAGTGCACTTCACAGTATTTTTCCATGGTACGTGACTAGAAATGAGGCCAAGGAGCTGTGAGAGCTGGAGTTCTATAAGAAAACGGAAAAAGAAAGGCACACAGGAGCATCTGTATGTGGCTTATACGGCGGCATATCTCTTACCCACAGTGTTTCATGTTCTGTGGTTTGTCCATACGTATGGCCAGTTTGATCTTCAGATCTTGGTCGGGGCACGCCTTAGTCACAGTCATCTTATGGAGTTCGGACTGCTTGGGGCTGTTAGGGGTTGGGTGGAGGACAACCTGCGCTCCAAATGAAGACAACAACACAAAGTTAAGACTCCATAATGATCAGCATTCATATCCAGGAGGTGAATCTTTGATCTCATCCTGTGCAACATTGAGCAACACCAATCAGTGCGTTTGCAAGGGCTGGTGATTATGTGTGTTTGTGTTTATGTGAGCGGTTCACATTTTTTGAAAGTGGAAGACTAAAGTGAGTCAGGGAAGGGAAACAGAACAGGGCTTTGCCGTGCTTCCCTAAAGAGGAGGCCTAATCTCTCTTTACTGAGTTAAAGAGCTTTGAGGAAGCCTGCCTTCCTGCCAATGCTGCTGCAGAGCGAGATCAAAGAGCCTTGTCACAGCCAAGGTCACTGCCACTACAGGGACGTTTGAGACGCTGCTGCCCGAATGCAAACCAGCAACACCACCTTCCTTTACCATCAATCATAGTAACCTTACTCAGGTACACCTCAGGAAAGTGCAGGGTGGGGAAGTGATGAAGGTTTCTGATCTCTTTACATTTGAGTCAGAGAAGCTCACGATTTAATATTCAAAGATAAAAAATCTGTCGTAAAAAATGGAGAAAAGTTTTTTGTGTGAAGTGTACTGTACAAGAGTGAAAATGAAAAAATGGAAAGTGTTTGCTGGAAGCGCGAGAACGCGGCGAACGTGTTATTGGCTCTTCCTGGACTTAAAATAAAAAATTCAGCAGGAAATTCTTTCTTTTTTTTTTGTTTATTTGTATAAAAGATTTTCTTGGCAACCCCATCTCATGTCTAATTTGCAAAAAAGAATAAAAGGTTACATCTGAATAACATTCATGTGCCGGTACAGTGGAGTTAAAATCAAAATGTCACAGTATCATACAGTTACACACAGCTTTGACTGAATAACACAAATATTGCATGTAAGACGGACTGTGTGTATTTTTCTATGTTTGGTGTTTATTTATATGACATGTGAGTCCAATTACACTATTCCCATGGCTGTGTTGAGATCATTGTTCTGTGTCGGCAAGAATAAAACAAACAAGAAGTGTTACCCTGCCCAGTTCTTTGTCCTCCAGTGCCAGCACCCCTGTGCTCTCTGTAAACAGTTTCACCTTGACAGCAGGCAGAGGGTGTGTGGTGGTGAAGTCCCCTTGGGTCCCCCAGCTGAAAGACACAACAAAAGACACTCCAGAGGTTAGCCTCCATGACAGCATGATGGCACAGTGTTCCCACACAGTGACTTCATCAGCAGCAATCACAGAGTCGCTTTTGCTCGTCAATAAAAGCCAAAGTCTGGAAGAGAGATTTCACCTCATCTCGACATTTTCCATCTGAAATAACAGGAAATGTGTCAGTAAACAACATCGAACAGAGAATTCATACAGCAATCAAAGAAATAAAATCCCTGCTTTGAGATGCTTTGCGTCTTTACTTCTGCACAGCCACACAGTTGTTGCAGTACACAACACAGGGGAGACAATACATTGTTTAGAGATGCACACACACACACACACACTGCAGTATATCTTTTAATCACAGATGGGGGCCTGACTGGAAGTCTTTTATAAAAGAAGAAATACTGCAGAGTCACTTGGATCTACAGTATGTCAAAATCAGGATAAAACCACACACACACACACACACACTTCATTCCTTTGTCTCACTGTCACTTGTTCTAAATGCATTCCTGCTATTTATATACCAGACATCTTTAAAGCTGCACTTGGCAAGATTTTTATATAACAAAACACCCTCAACACTCTCATCAGCCAGAATTATTTTGCGAGTCTGCTACGGAGCGAAACAGAGAGATGCCTCCGACTGGCTAAAATTAACTTCTGCTGTCAAGTCTATTGTATTTATTTAACCCTTATCACAGGCATTTCTCAGAAGCAAGAAAATTCATGTGCATGGGATCTGTTAAACACAGAGGTAAGTCAAAGAGCTTTGGTATAAAAATGCAAGAAAACCACAAATGCGAAGAATAAATATATCAGTTACTTAAGTGATGGAGGGCACAACCCAAAGTCCTCTTTAGAGTAAAAATGGCTTCTAGCCAAAGCTAGTATGAGGTTTCAGGCTCTTATTAAAAAGACCACAACTTTGTAAGATGCTTGCTCCATACGTCTAACTCTGATTGCTGAGGCCTCGTGTGAGCTTTGGTTGAACTTTAGCAGAGAAATAGGACCGATTTTCTCCTTAACATGATGATTAACGCAGCCAACAGTGCTTCAACCTGCATGCAAATGTTGTTTTAAGATATCTAAGAAAATGTGGACTGACCTTTTAAGACCAAGCCGCTAATAAAGACTAAACCTCATCACCGGCTACACCTACATAAGCCCAAAGGATTAAACTGAACAAAAAAACGCATGGAAAATGCAGCCTATTGTAATCATGTTACACAACGTATATGGGCCATTGTTCCCTCTTGCTGCCATATGGGGCTGCCAACATGTTATGCTGCCTCGTGTTGACTTGGTGACATAATGTAAATTCTCTCTCCGCGGTGAGGTATGGAGGACACGGTGTCGATTTCCAGACCTGCAACGCCCTCCTTCTTGTAGCCATTTCTAACATTCATAATTAATTGCAACTTAATGCACACAAAGATGTCGCAGCTCCAACACGAGTAGAGCAGAAAAGCTGCCGACTGACGGTGAGGAGCTCATGAAGAGCTGTGTTGATTTCAGGGGGAAGCATTGTGTTGACCACAAGGTGACCTTGTGGATCAATCTGAGGTCTATTAATGGATGTGACAGTGCTGTGCTCCGACAGCTCTTTCTGCAAAATATATCAAACCCGGTGTGCTCAAGTGGGCCAAATAAAAAAAAAGAAACGGCAAAATTACCAGACAATAACAGAAATAATGCTTGTGGCAACGTTGACAGAAACAACCCCTTAATCAATTTATCAAAGCGAAGTGTATGATCACAATAGAGGCACATAGTTCCAAGCAATTACTCTATGCAAATAACCTGCAGTAGTATGTGCATTAATGCATGTATCTTATATGTGTTTTCTTGTGTTTATTCTGTGCATATGTTCCCTCCCATACACACATGCACACACACTACCCATGCTATGTTCCCCTCTAATCCTTTCTCTCATTCATGTCCCTCCATCTCTCTCATACTCTCCTTATAAAATGGCTCTTGAATTAGAGAGATCAGAGGAAGACATTTGGGCCTTAAAATAGCTCATATTTGCCTGAATGTTTCATGGACATTTTCTCTTGTATCTTCTGCTGAGCGATACTGTCTGCATTTTTTTTTAAAGGTAGATATATTCAGTACAAGATGTATTTGCCTTCACCAGGACACCATCATTGTTATGAATGTGGTCTTGCTTAATGAGAAGTGAGGTAAGAAAGTATTTTTGGATATCCACACACCACTGGGGAGTTTCAAAGGAAGGAAGGAAATTTACTGTGCCATTTCATTTCATACTTGACATATTGCGAGATTACACAATGAATTTTCACACCTTGATCGGCTGAGTCAGAAATCACCCAGTCAAAAAGGTTTCTGGGTTCAGCTGTGAATCATGAATGACTCAGGCAGCTTTAGTTTAGGGGGTTTGGCGTTAAGGCTCAACACCAAATGTTCATTAAACCTATTCTTCACTTAAAGGTGCATTCTGACTACAAGAGCAGATTCTGCTGCCCCGGACCAAATAACTGATACATTTCAAAGGAGATAAAAAAAAAAGTAAATTGAAGTTCTGCTCAACTGCACAGTCCCATTTCTTTTGAAACAGTGTCTCACATGCAAAGTGCCTTGGAGGGGGAATGACGCATCAGAGAACACAAGCAAGAGCACAGGAAATGTCTTCCCACAACAAAGAACCCACTGAGATGCAGGAGAGTTTGGCAACACAGGTTTACTGTATTTCTCTTCCAAGTGGAGTATCTGAGGCAATTCACAGGAGCCACCAAAGATCAATAAAAGAATGGACTGGAATTTCATTAGTACAAATTTAAAATGAACAAGGTTAAATTATTGGAAATGTAATTCAATTTATTCAAGTGACATATTCCTTTTGGAGTAAATACATATTTAAAAAGAGCCTGTATGCTCCTGCATGTAGATAAAATGCATGTAAGGTATGTGAGAAAAAATATTCTCATATCCTCAAGGTCAAACTGACCTTGCCCGCACATGGAGGAAGGCGTCAGCTGAAACATTTATGCTCATTACTCTTCTGCCTTACAAAAGAATAAAGATACAGCCAGTGTCACCCTCTGAATGCCCCACACCTGATGCTAAAGGAAGCTGAAGGACGGCTAATGGTAGTACTTGTTATTCATGTCTCTTTGGTCATTTAAAGGTCCAATTTGTAACATCAACAGCATGTCTGAACGACAACCCTGAAGGCATTTTCTTCATCCTAACTTTATTATTTGATTAAAAATTAATGTGTTTAGCCAGGGTGGCCAAACACAAACCAAGACAGACTCGCCATCTCACCATCTGTCAATGACATGGATAAATTTAGGGGGACATTTTAAATGTTTGCAATTCAATTAGACTATAAAATCACATTATTTTAATAATAATACTTATAATAATACTTGCTTCAATAGGAAACAGAAGTGATCAGCAAACAATGTTAGAAATGTATGTAGAAAAATGTATGTAGCAAACAGATGGGTGGACTGTGAATTCTACTAACTGTGCGGTGTGGACAGTAGTTTACCGCTCATGTGAAAAAATGTCATGAATGTTTGCACACGTGAGCTCAGGCCCTTACGTTGGCTTGGATGCTTCTGCTTGGTCGGTCTGGAGTTTCTCGCCTCCCTCCACCTCCATGGTGCAGTAGACAATCCTGTTTGGAGCCAGAGACTTCAGCCCCTGCACTTCCATGATCACCACCTAGGAAGCACAGATACCTCAGCGAAGGTTGTAGACGGGGAGTGATTCATCTCTTGAGAGAGAGGTCACGGAGCAAAAAAGTCAACAGCTGATGTGTGGGCGGTGAATCCTTCCAGTTTCATAGATATTTTAGAAACACTATCACAGCCACAATCATTATTTACACTTGTAGCTGGTGCCCTTATGTTACTAAAATGTAGATTTTAGGAGATTTTCTACAGCCAATAAAAATTATAGCCATTCTTCCTATAAAGTACAACTCTCTAGGAGGTATCACATCAATTCTTATACGTAGTCTTTAATTGCTCAGTGAATACAGTATAGTATTAACACTGCCAGGACTAACTTATATTGTAGCTGTAAATTTCTAGTGGGACAACCAAAGGCAGAAATGTGTGCTGTTAGGTTAATCTATTCACTTTGAAGACAGTTAAAGGAGCTTCTAAATATTCAAAATAATCAATATTCATTTATAGCTGATCAAATATAAGCTGCTGCTTCTCTAAGATGATTGAAATGTCCTTTTAACATTTGTTTCACTCTCCCAAAGTATTGTAAGTCATCCTATGAATATTTCCATGTTGCATTACTGCAGGGATCAAAAAAATGCAAAAGGACTTGTTCTATATTACAGCTGATTTCAGACAGATTCTCTCAAGATTTTCCTGGTTTGTTGCTGAGGGATATCTGGCAGCTGCTGCAGCCAACCACTTGGAAAGTAAACAGACTTGAAAAATGAGGCACGGTGGAGTTACCACCTCACACAAATAGCTAATTGCCACCATTGTGCAAATAATTTGAGCATTAAAATTCCATAATGGTGTTCCCACTTCGGTGCGAAAGAGCGGACAAACAGTGTCATATTCTTTGCAAATTATGTGCTTCCCGACTCTGAAATAGCACTGCATCATAAGGAATGAGGTGCGATTGCTCCCTGTTCTGTGGTGATAGCTCATCTCAGACAAGCTGATAACAAGATGAGTCACGTTCCCGTGTTAAATGAGCAGGTAGAAGGGTTTGTGTGTGTGTGCGTGTGTGTGTATGTGAGCATCAGTCTGTTCTTCACATAGCGTCTGTTCAACCTCCTGTACGGGTCTGCTGTCTGTTTCTATACTTAGTCTGGAGCAGACAAATGGTTGACAACAGTTCAGATGTATCAATTCTGGTTCAGACAGATATACTAGAGTTTTGATATTTTAATGGGATAATGTTCATTCCATCTTAGAAACCCTGAAACATTTGTCAAAATGGTCAGTAGCATTGCAATGCAAGTTGGTTTGACATGCATTTGATTACACATTTATATCTAGCCTCAATCCTGCTGTATTGTACCTCCAAAGTAAAAGACAGGACCACATCAGACTTGGACAGCGTGTTCTCGTCCTCCTGGCCCATGTCAATGATAGAGGTGTTGTGTCCCCGTTTGAGCTTCTGGAGTTTGAACTCTCCTCCCTTGGACACTGGCATGCTCTCCAGATTGGCCATCAGCTGATTCACTGAGGACTTGAGCTCCTCGATGTACATGGCCTCCATCTCTTTAGACACAAATTTGGGGAACTTGCCACCCTGTTGGCACAACAAAACTGAAAACTCAGCAAACAATCATAGGCTTGATGACAGGAAACAATGAAGTAAATGTTGGATTTTCCAAATTCTAAAAACGGAAAAGCCAGATTAGTGTAGGCGTCTGTTTTTCAGATGATTTAGTGCAATAGAAATATAGTAAAAATGTGTAAATACACATCCTTTGAAATAGTACAATATTTTGAACTGTGGGTGGAAGCTCTCACTATGATGTTTACACAAGTTTCACCATATTAGTGACATATTAACTATATAACAAAGCATATTAAAAAACAAGCTGAGTCCCCCGCAGAGTCTGACTCACCCTGGCAATCTGGTCCGCCATCTGAAGACGACCATCCAGCTCTCTTCTGATCTGTGCAGCCTGCTCATCCAGGTTATCCAGCTATTGATAAAAAGAGAAGAGCAGGTCAATGAGGTCACTTAAGAGCCCAGAAATGCTTTAAGGCAGCCAGAGGTCAGTGTCAAAGGTCACCTACATCTCTCAGCATCATTTATCTTACAGAGAAAGATGAGAAATCCAACAAATCCTTTAAGGTAGAAGTAGGTAACGTATTTAAAAATGACTTTAGTCATATCTGCTACTGTACTGGTGGTAATACATCGTACAGATAATCTGTAAAAAAAATTCAGGCTCCTCTGGCACCACCCTGCTGCCTCTAAGGCCATTTGACAAGAATCAACCACGTCATGGTCAAAAATCGGAAAAGAGAATCTGACTGAGAGCTTCAATCGCTGCTCCTGCAAAGGTTTTGCTCCATTACGCCTGCGCTAACTTGCAGAAGACCTAATGACGGATAAACAACGACTGAACAACCAAGAAAAAACAATTAACATGAAAGATAAGTAATTGAAGCATTGAAGACAAGCGTGTTAAAAAGAAAAAATTAGCCCGAGCGATGCTGCGTGGAGGGGTTTTGGGAGGAGAGCTGGCACCACAGTAAGAGGACAAGCTGGAACGTATACTGGCTCTAATTTTGTAAATAAGAACACTTTCAGTCAGTAAGTTTAGGAGAGCCTCCTAATTCTTACCGACTGGCGCTTTAATATGACAAACAATTGTTATTTAAATATGCTTGCGATAACATGCAATGATACACTTTGGAGGTTTGCTATGTTATTTTTTAAAAATATTTCAATTTACATATTGAATAAGAATATTTCCTGACCATTCACTCAGTGCATGTAAGGAGCCGATTCAAGGATGGATGGACTTCCTGTCATCCAGATAGTTACCCCGATTTATTTTAAATATAGAGTAATTATGGATAAATTAGTGAGGTCATTGTCAATTTGAATTTGTGCAGCTGCAGTAGTACTCCAGACTTGGATGTGTAAAACCTGTGGCCCTCCTTTAATGCTAACTGTGAGGAACAGCAGGATTTAAATGACCAGATGTCTAAGGTAACCCAAATTAACTAGCAGGTTGAAGCAAATGTGACCACGCAATCTAAATGGTGCTCATGCAGATTTCGTAATGACAACGAATGGTATGGCAGGGAATTAAAAGGCTCATTAGAGCTCGGGCTGCAATCATAGCAGCATGGTGTGGCAGCATGTATGAATAGATCAAAATCAAGAATTCAGAAATTCATCACCGCCTCATGGGAACCATGCTGTCATCACCATAGAGACCGCAAACGGACCACTGTTTGTGGAGAGGACTTTTTGGAAGTGCCGAGGGTTTGGATTCTTTTTTCTTGTTGATTTCAATCAGCAAAAAGAAAATCTCAGCTGTTTTTGTACATTGAGACACAAAAACATAATTTCTATAAAATGTTTGAAAACATTGAATTGGACAATATCAGCTCCGGGATAAAGATGATAAAGGCCTAGTTTTTGCCCTGGAGTAATGAAAAGCAGAGAAATTCATGGCTCTCTCACATCAATAATGAATGAGAGTTTTATATTAGCTGACACAAGGAAATAGAAGAGAGGGCTGATGTCTCTGTTGCGCGCTCTGCTCCTGCATGCCTCACTTCTTCAGTTATTCTCTCAGCCAAAACGGCTCAATCTTGTCAAATGTGATGTTGTGACTCACCAGTCACCGCCGTTACTTCTACGAGGACGCAAGCCTAATTGAGATATATCTGCGGCACACTTGTACCTGGGGAGTCACAAGCCTTCCCACACGGCCGGGCAAGTCTTCAGTGGGAAATAAAATCTACCACATCTCACTCGGGCGCTGCTTTATTGCAAAATCCTTGAGTTTTACATCCAAGTGCCGTGTTTTAAAATTGCAGGGAAATACAATGCCATAGTTTCTATGGAGTACATATTTCAGTTTTATGTGGTGACTGCATGACAAAGTGAATATTTGGAATAAAAATTTGTCAGGGCACAGGAGGATATTTTAACCGAAACTTGAAATCTTTTTGCAACCAGGCTAGCTGTAAAAAAATGTTCTTTTTTTAATTTGACATCTTGGTTTCTGAAAAAAAAAAAAGGTTTCATCACTGTCTAACAGTGCAAGCAAATACAATCCTTCCTCTTGACCAGTCACTACAATGGGTAAAAAAATTCAATCTTCACTTTTCAGTACAAAGCAGCAGCAGTAGGACACTGACAGCAATATTGTAGGGTTTGTTTTCTTTATAATCATTTATATTTCTCTTGTAAATTTCTGTATCCAGAGGTAAACGTTATATTTTGTAAAAACTATTTAGAAAATGACAATAATGAGTGTCGTGTATGACAATGAGTGTAGTATTTAGTGTCGATGGTGACCACATATAAGTAAAGCGGAAACAACCTGAGATAGTGTGCTGATGAAGGCAAGCTAACCAAAATGTGAATAAAACACATTGTAGATAGAGAATTGTTGTGTAACATGTAGAAATTGTGATTTTATCACACTGCTGCACAGTCTCACCGGTGGAGCACCCGGACCTGTTTGTGATTCAGTGCTCTAAACTCCTCCAGTCTGCCACTGCTGGGACGCGTGCCAGAGCTGACCTCTCTTTGCCTTATGGTATTTCACCCACTCCTATTACATTAACAGCCCTTGTCTTTCAGGCTTTACCATATTGATTCTCTGCCCCTTCCAGCAATCCTTTTTAAGAGGGAATGAGCTGAAGTCGCGGTGCAGCCGTTAAGAGAAGGGGGGGCAGGCGTGGGTGGGTGAGAGGGAGGTTGGGGGGGGTAGCTTGGACTGAGATCAAGTAACACAGGACGTGGGAGAGGGAAAAACGTGACACAGATAAGGTGGCTTACATCGAAACAACACCCTTATAATAGCTGCCTTATAGGAATTATGGACATCTTTATCACTCACACACAATTTTTTATTTCTTAAATCTTCCTAAAATGTGCTGATGTGGATTTTTCCTGCATTCCCTATTTTTGTAATTGATTCTGTTCACTGATGTGCACATTATGAAATGATGTCAGCCAGATGGCATGTAAACGGAGGGGGTCTAGTGAGTTACCAGCGCTGGCCACTAAACAGCCACCCTGCTACATAACTCAGAGTTCCTGTTTAGTAGAGCACATAATCAGACTTTGCCACCAGCTGCAGCAGGATGTCTGCACTTGCAGCACAGTAGTACTCAGTGCTGTTCTACCACGCAGTGACACTTAAACAATGGTGAGTATCTTGTGGTAGAGATCTCTCACAAGCAGGATTTTTTTTTTGTCACGTCCAATAGCTGAAAACCAGATTCGTCCACCTACCATAACTGTGACTGATACTGATTGCGCTCCTGCTTGAGCTGTGCCTCGACGCTTCCTTTCCCCCTGCTGCTGGCGATCCTGTGCTGCCTGTCAAAACACTCAGAGCTCTGGGCACTATTGGATTGTGGCGCCAGTGACATCTGACTCGTGCAGTCCCAAAAGAACTGTCACTGCCGTGCCTGGAAATCCAGCAGCTCGGCCTGTCGCCGTCTGACACTGCATTTTTTTACCGTCTAGTCCGTGTGCCTCCCCCTCCCACAAAACACAACAGACCCAAATGCATGTGAATCCTCAAAGGCTGCACAGCAATATTTCATGACTGAGTGCTGCAGCAGCAGATAATATTGGTCATTGGTCATGTCTATGTGCAGACTGCAGCTCGTCCGCAAAACGACCACCATAAGAGGAGTGACTCTGAAGCATGTAATGTGAAGGGGGATGGGGCCACTTTCTTGTATCACTCACGTCTCTCTTCACAGTAGTGAAAAGCTGAGACGGTCCTGGCCGTGGGAGGAAGAAGAGCTGGAGGTCGGTGTCAGTGAGAACTAACAGCCACCCCCTACTGAGCCCCACGCCACCCCAATCTTATCAGGCCCACAACCACTGAAAGGTCGCTGTTGTCAATGGCCCACAGGCGCAATATAGGTGGACAGGCAATCTTGTATAAAATAAGACTGGCTAAAAGGTAAGTTTCTCTCCACGTTACTGGGGCTGACAGCAGCACTGCAGCTAAATAAAGGTGACATTGCCTCAGTGGTAGCCAAGCTGACAGCAGGTTAAAGGTGATGGAGCAGAAGCAGGCAGGTAGTTAACAGCACAGCTGATGACAGATTCCCAGGTGGATACTGGGACATTAGTAGCAGACAGCACACCCGGCCAGGGGCGGTTTCTTGTGGAGAACAAAGACTGGGCAGGCAGGGCTCGATTGGAGCTAGATGGGATCTGGAGGAGTCGAAGCAGCTGGTCTATATTTTGTGCTGCTCTGTGTGTTTGTGTGTGTGTTAAAAAGGTGTGCAGTGTGAGAGAGAGAGAGAAATAACCCCTCTGTTGTGTGAGTGTAGCGACATGCAAGGAATGCTAATTAGGAAATGTGCTCACAAGTGAACGTGATAAAACACCATCTCTATCTCAGTTTTTTTACCATCTTAATCAGCTTACAGTAAGATAAAGAGAAATGCTCCTTCATTGTAGTGGGGGTATTCGGTTAATTCTGTGTTTTGATCTTTTTTTAAGGCTGTATAAATCTGTTATTTCATATCAAATTATAATGCATAAGGTGAAAGGGGTTGCTCATAGGGGAAAAAATATCCCCCGACTCTACAGTTCTGTTCAGCTCTACAGACGGTGTTAGAGTCTTTGGTTTGGTTTAATGGCTAGTAGCCTTACTGTTTTTTTCTCACTCACACCAGCTTCATTTACAGATGCAGCAAGCAACTTGTATTACACAAATAAAAGCTATATAATATAGGTGTATAATATAAAATATAGCTATACAACTATGTAATATGTCTTTTTTGCATTTAGTAACAAAAGAGACAAATATTTCTCTCAGGAATTGGTAGAAAAACCAAACCAGCGAATATTAGACTTACAACTGTCAGGTCATGTGAAACACAGCTCCTTATGTTGCTCTGTCTTTATAAGGTGATTTCTGATATAAGGTGATTTGTAACGTTACTGGAAACAGGATGAAAATAATCATCATCGCCAGACGAAATGAAGGTTTTAAAGAATCACAGGTGGGAGATTTTCTTTGTAGTGTAGCTGAGCTATGACATCTCCATCAAGAACAAACTTGTACTTTTTTAAATTTTTTTCCCCTCATAATAAACACTGTCCAGATTTCAAACCACACGGGTGCAGTCAAGCTTCACCCTGCATTTCAGCACCACTGCTTTTTCAGCTTTGAGGTGGCTGGGCAGGCAGAGAAAATGGTTTCATTCTCTCCCAATCCTGTGTGCAGTGAAGAGGCTCCATTACGCAATTATATCAGCTACAGGCTAAAACTAGGAAGAGCTCAGGCCTCATTTCCCAACTAACAGTTGCTGACAAGACAAATTAAAGTAGAAAACAGAGGGGTCTGCTTGAAAGCCTGTGAGAGGAAAAGCTGATTTGAGTATGGTCTGTCAGTCTGGGGGGCCCACAGGCCATGATTTACAGCTCAGTGGTGGGGTAAGTCTCATTCTGATGTGCTTGTGCCTTACCTTGACTCCCAGGCTTAAGTAATTTAATCAGCCACTTGAGATTAGCGAATCATTTTGGTTAGCGAGAGTCCACTGGTGTGAATAAACATCAATGATTAAAAACACCTCAGCATGAGAATCTGTGAGTGAGCATAACAGTTGAAATGATTAGTCGATCAAAAGAAAATTAAACATTTTTGACAATGGGCTAATTATTTCATTTTTTAAAAAAGCAGAACTTTTACTGGTTTATGAGGATTTGCTGATTTTCTTTCTCATGTCTGATAATGAACTGAATGTAATAAAAAAGTAATTTGTCACCTAAGGCAGTGGAAAATTTAAGTTGTTTTTTTGCTTTCCATATGTTTGACGATTTATTAATTAACATTCATCAAAATAATTGTTTGATGATGAAAATCATTTAAATGTGGCCCTACACACAGCTGTCAACAAAATTTCATGCCACAAGAGACAAATATTACATTTTAGTCAGGTATTTTCAACAGAAACATTAAAAAATCTGCATTAATTAACATATTTGATATTAACACTAAATAAATTTGCTGCTTTTGAGCCAATTTGTTTTCATTCACCTACTGTATGATAACCTCCTCAAAGCAGCAAACTAGCAAGATATATTACAAAATAAAAGATAACTCTATATTTACTCTTTCCTATAAAGCATCATTCAGAACATTTTGAGAAGACTGAAATGTTGGAGTTTGTGTTCTTCCCTTTTGTCTTTTTACTGCTTACAGAACACACGAAGGCTTAGAGACTGTTGTTCTAATAGGGATCATAAATCCCCTGACAAAGTTTAATAAGAACCTGTTAAATGTCATGCAGTGTCTGATGTTCGCTGTTCAGGATGTGCTGTTCTTTCAGCAAAATATGTGTCTGTGGCAAAGTCATTTTAGTCAAAGGATTTGAGAAGCGGAGAATATCTGTTCGTGTGGTAGTTGTCTGCTTTTACTCTCACAGCAGTCTGCAGGTACATGATGCCGATGTTTTACTAGAACTAAATATCTGAGGCTTCCAGAGCCTGGTTGTCAAATGCTTTTTTTTTTTATTAAAGAAAATGTTTTCACACGACACAAAAACAGTGACACAGAAAGTACACACTAATTTCAATGAATTATCAATAATTGTTCAAAAAACTGCTTTGCATTGTAGAAGCTTCTCTTTTCTGGTCAAGCTTTGTGTCACCAAAGCTAAATGACTGTGCAGTCATCAGGGAGTGGAACATGTTTGGAGTCTGGCTGGTGCAGCCGCAATACCAGTCTAATCAATCTGTTAGTCATTTCCAGGGGCTGCTCTTAATTCAGCATGAGACAGAAATAGACCAGTGCCTCTTTTCTACTATTTGGATGTAGCTGCAAAAAATGTAAATCCCTAGCGATAACGGCTAAAAAATGATGGCCTCTGAATCCCAGCCAATCCATGAAAACCTTTCATCAAATCCCAGCAGCCCTGAGCCATGCTGACTGGATTGCCACATCTCCTTTTTAGTGGGGATTTTAGCATTTAGAGGGCAATATATGGCTGCCGGTTGCTTACCGAGGAGGTGCTCAAAGTCGACATGAGTACAGTTTGATATATTCATTATAACAGCAAATGAAACTACAGAGAGGATTCCAAGAACAGCTGGACAAGCAGCACGGAGTCAAAATGAGCATTTGAATTCAGCAAATTTTGCACTATTTCTTCACATGGAGGTATACGAATGATCAATTTAAAATAAAAAACAAAATCTGTCCCTTTTTCACAACTATGAACTTAATCCATGTACCATTTGGACAACTCATTATTGTCAGAAATCATTGTTACACCACAGTTTAAAGCTATACAAAGACATTTCTGCAGTGTATATTCCTTAATGATGGTGTATTGTTGAATGTTCCTCTGTCTTGCTCATAGTGAGATCTGTTCAGGGAAATTATATTATGTTCTGCATGCAGATTTCTGACCCTATACTAACAGCTCTGCTGCCAGCGCATTAAAAAAACTAGGTTAAGCATCTTCAAAGGCTTAAGAGGAAAAATGCCCACTGGATTTAGAGGCTGTGGCGATGTATTGCACCTCAGCATTAGAAGCTTCTAACAAATGAACACTCTGCGGAAGAGAGCCTATATTGATCTTTGCCAGCAGAGACATTTAAACAATACTGAACAATCTAATTTGTTTTAACAGCAGCTCGTGCCACCTGTGCAGATTTATACGTTAGCAACTGTTGAGAGGACGGCACCTCTCAAGATATTCAGCATTTTAAACTCCTTCACTTCCAAGAGGTGGGTCCATTAGATCTAAATTAAATGAAGAGGTGTGTTTTTTATGCATTAAATGATAAGCAGATGTAAATGTGCCCTCCTCCAAATCCAAGACTTTTAATCTAGCTCCTGAACAAAGAATACATTAGTGCTGCTTTCAGCATTCCCATAGAGAGCAGTAAAGCCGTAAAGACAGTCAGGGAAGGAGAGTTATGTCTGAGCAAGCACCCCAGTGTCCACTATTATCCACAGGAAAACTCAACATATCTCAACTACAATGAAGTATTGCTGGCCTGGTATCAAGAGATATATCACAGGGAGACATATTTTCTTATTTGCTTAAAATATGTCCGCTAATGCCGTAGATAACAATAACATGTTGTCTATGGCCAATATGAATGAATGAATGAACATACACAGAATCATTATTAGCCATTATCATTACTCTAATCAATAAACCAGATTAAATGATGCAAGGGTGATTATTTTTTAATTAATCATCACATTTTATGCAATATTTTGTCATATTTAGATAATTTGGTGATTCTATGCCCATTATCCCAATGTCACACATTTATTTTATTCCAATGGACTGGAATATTGCCTTTTCGCACTAGAGCCAAATAGTCTTTCAGGCCATTGCCAAGAGTTGCAAAACTAACAAGACAACAAGACAAAACAAAAATATATACCCTTTACAATGCTATAAATAAAGACACAAGCAGCAAAGAATAAAATCATTTTATTTAAATTATTTTTAAATTATTATATTTTTTCCCTATATTTAGAATATTACTGTAATTGATCTACAGTTTGGAGCCATCTAATGTGTGGAAATCAGCTTATAAGGGTGCCCCCAGCACCCTAAAGATTTGAAAAGCTAAAACTGTACTGCTGCAGCACTCAAATATTTGGGCAGTGTGTGAAAACCTTCTGAGACGTGTCACCTGTGGGCTTGAGATCTTACCTGACAGGCTTGATAAAGCAGCTGGTGCTCGAACTTTTTGATGCCGAGGATATTCTGGAACATCTCGTACAGCTGGTCCTTGCTGAGGATCAGCTCAGAGGCCGCGCTGGCAGTCATGCGTTGCTGTGCCTTGCGTGGATCCTCATCACCACGGTAAATGGTGTCAAACTTGGCCATCCAGGAGCTGAGAACTGTCTCCTTGCTCAGACCGTCAATCTCTGGAAGGCTGCGCACGCGCTTCTCGATGTGCCTCTTGAACACTTCCCTGAAATCACTGGCTGAGAAGCCCCCGCTCTGGACCATTTTAGCCACACGGTCACTCTTTAGGAACACCTGTATTGTGAGAGACCATTGTCTGTAATTGCAGCTATGTAAAAGACAAGGATCTAAAATAAGAAAGAACTTATTTTATTTTAAATGCTTAGTGATGATCTCATAGCTCAAGGCTTCCACACACAGTATATGGTGTAGAAATTGTGAAAAGCTTCTCTGTCACAGTCTGCCTCAAACTGTAAATGTCTGTCTTTACCAGCAAAAGGAAACCATTAAACCATTTTTGTTCCTTTTGAATTGAAAAATCACAGCCATGAATGTAAGGTTGTGACTCAACACGGCCAAGGCTGCATTCTGTCTCCTGCTAATGACAGACTAACTGGGGTGGAAGCAGGCGAGGGATATACTGTCACAGCATCAAGCACAGTAACCATCAGAGCTGACTGCTTTGTCACTCTGACAGTTACATTTTGTTCTTAGCATCCATGATGGCAAAAAAAATCAGCGGCTAGTGTTCTGAAGCACTGCAGCACGGTGGTACATTAGCCTTGTCATTTGGTGTACATATCAGTGGGTAACAAACGTCTGCAGACTGAAAATAATAAGATGTTAAGTCAATCTTTGGTTTCCTGTCTGGAGAAGTGCGGACCACAGCATTTAGGAGCATTTTTGCCAAGGACAGTACACAAAGCAACCTGTGATCATCCATTTTTAGCCGCAAATGGGTTGAATGGCAGACCTCACTGTGTCAATAAAGATGCCTCGTTAAGTTAATGAATAAATTTGCATATTTTTTGTTAGTGGAAAAAAGATCATCACTCTGCAGATAAGGTGCTAAATAACTATGAGAAAGAAAACACATAGACTTTTATACTTTGTTAATACATTATGTTTATAAAGTGCAAAAAAGCTGAAGTTAAAAAGTGACCAGGAAGAAAAGTATTTTTTGTTCCACAATCTTCAGCATCTCGCAAACGCACTTCTTAAAACAAGGAAGGAACCATATTGATTTTAAGTTGTTTCATATTAGGCTATAACTTAAACATTTTCAGGATGCTGTAGTGTTCTGGTATCATACTCGACCTCTCAGCCACACAAGTACAGTAATAAATAACATTACAAGAAAGGACATAATTGTCAAAGCAGTCACAACAACATGTCATGTTGAAAAATGTGAGTGAATCCATTAAAAAGAAATATTCAACGTTAGGTGTAAGTATTGCCTAGATGTTATATAGAACACATCATAAACACAAGAAATGACTGCACAGCACAGAGGAATCTATACTTTTTAGTGCATACTACTTATATTTTACATTATTATTGCCATTTGTGCTTTTATTTGTAGAAAGTGATGGGAATATTGTGCAGAGAGAGACAGTCAAGATAAATGTTGCCTGCTGGAATTAAAATAGTTTTGTCATCTTTTCATGTTAGAGGCTGTCAACTTGCTCCCCCTTTTACAGAAATGTGTTTAAAGTAGGGCTGAACGATATGCGCAAAAAATTTAATTGTCATTATGTTGACAGGTATGGTGACGGCGATATGTGTCTTGATTTTAGTGGGAATTTTTAAATTTCATTTTCACAAAAAAAGTATAAAAACAATGACAATGTGATACTTGCTGAGATCTGTGCCAGCTTAAGAGAGCGTAATGCCACACTGTTTCAGATGGTACGATTGAATTTTTATCCATAAACTAAATTCCTGATTAGCTGCCACATACTGGAGAGGTCATCCTGTTATTAACTTCCACAGCAGTCTGTATATGTGCTTCCTGATGGTTCCAAGCCTATGTTTCAGTTTTTCATAATGGCGCAGCTTGTTTTTCAATCATGAATTTGGCATTTAACTTATCCTACTATCTGCTGTGCCTTTTGTACCGTATGCATAATAATAATGACTTTTTCATCTGCGAATTGAATAGTGAGGTTTGAAAAGATGGCTGTGTCAGCCACATGCTCTGACTCATAATCTGCACAGTGAAAAGCTTCAGCCACCATTTTACCACTCAGCCGCCTGAATACGAGCATTTTGACATAGAATAGCAAGAGGACTGTGAAGTGCTTTTTGGACTTTTTAGACTAAAAGCTAGTCATTTCTATGGGTTGGTAAATCTGCTGCAAAAGTGCTGCAGAGTATATAGTGCCTATGCAATAATAAATACTTAACATCACATATCACAAAACATCACATATGTCACAAAATTGCTGCAGATATTAACATATAACATATGTTCAGCTTTTTTACATTTCTGAAATCTCCAAAAGTGCACACATACACACACACACACACACACACACACATAGCGTATGTAATGATAGTACAACACATTCAGTGATTCATGTGAGAGCATCAAGTCCCTGTGCTTGGATAACAAAATGGTTCTGACTGTGATTGTGCTGCTATGGTTATGGTGTGTTGGTACCTCATTGTAGCTCTGCACAGCATTGATGAATGCCTCATCAGCCACAATCTGTGTGTCTCCATTGAGGAAGGCCTGGAAACGATCCTTGGTCTGCTGAAGCTGCTGCTTGGTTATCTGTAGAAGCAAGGGCAAACAGAGGGCACGTCAGCGTTTAAGCCAGGATAGCAAAATGTGTCAAAAAAGAGCAGACATTACCTAACTGTTTTTGAATAACATACTCTGGGCACAGGGCAAACACAGCGGCCCAAACACTGTTTTCCCCTGAAACTTCCCGAAGGCCCTCCTGAGGGAACACTAAGCACTACAAGGCCAGCTGGGAGATGTAATCCCTGCAGTGTTACCCAAGTCCACCTCTGCATCCCCTTTTAAACTGTGCTCTGAACACCTTTAAAGGAAGGCAGCCAGGAGGCATTTTGAGTCAGCTCAATAACAAGGTTCTCCCAGATCTCCAAGATCCTCCTGCTTTCACAGTAAAGTGGGACTAGGAACTTCATCTCAGTTGATTGTATCCACAAACTCAATCTTTCAGTCACTACCCAGAGACTGTGACTGCGGGTGAGACTGAGAACAAAGATTAATTGTTAAATTGAGAGGTTTGTTTTATAGCTCTGCTCTGTCTTTACTATAGTCTCATGCAAAGCCTGCATTACAGCAGCCAGTGCCCCGTCGCTCATGAATAAAACCCCAAGAAACCTGACATCTTCCACTTGGATCCCCCCCATATTCCCCTACTAACCATGAATGGAGCAATCCACCAACCCGCCTGCATCACACTAAGCTTCAAACTGCTCCAGTGGACATTGTAAGTCACGGTCCAGTGAAGCCAAAAGGACAACATCATCCGCAAATGGAAGAGATGCCACCCTAATATCACCCACTCGGGAAAACTCCAGGCCTCAGCTGCGCTTTGATATCCTGTCCATGAATATCACAAACAGGAGAGGTGACAACACCCTTGTTGGATTGCAATGTAGAAAATATGTTCCTATGGTAATGCTTTGAGTGTGTAAGGGGGAAATCATTTATAATAGCCATAAAAAGACGAGCATTTATTTTTAATCTTGCAGGCCATGTGGCTCCTGGGATGGCTGACCATTGTATCTACCACTTCCATGCTTTCCTGATTTAAATATTTTTCAAAGTATTTTCTATCAGCACTCAACAATACATCTTTCGTTAAAATATACTGCCAAGAGTTGTTTTGCACATGTGTGATGTTTTCTTCATCTCCCCCTATGTTTTATTTTCTATCGTCACACCGGTCTAGATGTCCTTGGATTGATTTCATGTATGATTACTGAGTCAGTGACCTACCCATCAATAGACTGACTGATCTCCCCCCGACACCTGCCTTAAATCTACAGTTCAAGCTGTTGTGTATATCAAAGAAAACACAAGAACCTGCCTGAAACGTGTGTGTGTCTGCACGCGTTCAGCCGCACATTGCAAGTGACAGACTTTGGTGTAGGAGTGAGGTGGAAAAGTACCACATATCATGCGCCTTTGAGGCAATCTCAACACCATCTGCGTGTTCATCTACTACCCTCACCCCCTCCCATTCCCCCAGTAATGTTCAGGAAATGAAGATCATGTAACATACAATTTCTCTATAAGAGCCAAAGTGCCAGAGTTTGATCTGATTGGAAAGGAAAGGACTCACGCAAACACATATAATATAAAATATACACACACACCAGAGGTTGACTGACCTGTCTGTCACTGCCACAAAAAATTAGACAAACACCAATTCAGAGCCTCGCAAATCATTTCATGAAAAAGGACACTACTCTATCATCCAATTCACTATTGTTGCAGAAGAGTGACTCTCACGACTATGGCACTTAACATAAAACATCCACTTGCAACACATAACAGCACATCAACAACATCAGAGATCAATACTTGTGTTTCGGCCTTTAAGGTTTCAGGTTTATTCATATTTGCAACAGCTAGATGTGAGATGCTATGTTTTAATAGACCATGGTGTTCAAGGAACATCCTGAGGCAAGAAATGTTAATATTAACACCAGTATGCAAATCAGTCGACAGGCTGAAGTCGACACACTCGTCCTTGGTTTCTTGCCCATTTCTGAAAGTGATAGGGTGAGAATAAATACATCACACAGCTTTTCAGTGGTCATTATGATATGCTGGTATATAATGCACAGACCAACATTAATTCCATTTCTTTCATTTCTTTTTCTCATGAGAACACATTTCTCATTAAATTCAGAAATAGTGTTTTCAAAGCAGTAGTCTTGTGCAGGGTAAACATTTTAATCAAAAGGACAGAAACAGAAAGAAAAGTGTACATACATGCTCAGGCTCAAGTGAAGGAATGCAAGTGATGAGCTGAGCTACAAGCAGTTAACCAAGAGGGAAATCAAAAATAAAATTGCAGTATAGAAAATGTGGAATACACTGAGGTAGGATATGGTTTCTGTCGAAAGGCTGCTGGGCTTTTGAGAAAAGGTACAACAACAGACTTAAACCGAGCCGACTGAAATGTTTCAGGGCAAAGCTAACACTTATGCTACTAGACCTAAGGTCACACATGCAGTGAATCTTTCTTGACTGCAACCTAACATCTTTAAAGTGGCCAAAAGCAACTAAACTACAGTGTGTAGAGAAAATACATCTATGGTTGGTTCTGTTTTATTTTCTTGAGGAGCCATATTTAGTTATGAAATAATGAGTAGATTCATTGAGTAGACCGACAGAAAATTCATAAGCAACTATTTTTTTCTACTACATTAATTCTTTCAAGAAAAAGCTTCCAGCCTGGAGATTTAATGATTAAACTCAAGATCTTTGGATTTTGATGAAAAAAACAAGCATTTTGAAGCTAACACCGTGAGATGTTGGAAATTATTATAAAACATTTTCACTATTTTCTGACTTTTTGACATTTCTGAAATAATTGGCTTGATTACATAACAGTCAAAATAGATGTAAGCTGCAGCCTTGGCTGTAATCCCTGTGGTCAAGGACAGACTGGCCTCTCTAAGCCTTCATTGTTAACTTTCTTTTTCCCTTTTCGCATATAGCTTTAGAAGAAATATTGCAATAAACTTCAGAAGAGGTTTTGGCCGTTATCCAAACACTGGCAGAACACATTTGTGTTTTACCTGAAGATTTCACCATGAAAGGTCAAAGCTAATAATACTTTAGCTTCTGTTGACAGTTTCTCTCGGCCGATCTGACTTTATGTGACAACACAGCAAGCTGCTAACCCTGTGTGTGTGAGCGCATGTGTGTGTGTGTTTATTTGAAGAGCTGACAGCGAGGTACACAGCAGAAAACCAGGTGAAATGCGCCCACATCTGCACCAAAGAATCGTTGCATAAAGTATTCATGACTTTCAGTTCTGCATGCTCTTTATTCCTTCGCTGATTGGAGAACTGCTGATTAGTAAACAAGGTTATGGATGAGAGAAAATGCCTTCATTTTCATCAGTATTGCCAGACTCCCAAGATATACTTTGCTGTTTTGCTCCTATTGATTCTCTCTCTGTGGCTTTTATCAAGATTGCAGTGTTGCACCATGATTCATCGGCTTGCAATGAAGTGGGTGGTGACATTAATCACCCTTCACATATCAATACAGGGGATATGCACATTGCATTGGCCTGATGTACAGTAACTTAATTACAGTTCAAAATGACTATGGATTTGAATTTATAATTCGGCCATGTGCCTGATACAATATTTTAGTCTCTGTGAAGCATATAACAACAAAGAATTTTCAATTAAAAACAGTTTTTATGATTCGTTATAAACAGTTTCCCTTTAACTTTATATAACCACTTACTGCCTTGTATTACTGCTTAATAAACCCTATTATTAACCCCTATGTGCACATATCCTCGAAAAATAACCAATAGTCAGTCATTAAGTGAACTGAAAAAGGATATTTCTACAGATTGCTATGTCCTTCTTTGTCACTATTTTCAAATCCAAAATGGGAAAATTATTTATCTAAAAAGACGTTCACAGATGCCACTTCCTAGAATATAATAGGGAAATCGTCACAAAAAAAGTGTTGTAGAATATCACCGCAACCTCAGAGGACATGACCTCAGTGTCCTCAACATAAGCTAAGCTTGAATGCATTGTATGTACCTGCATGGCAATATACATTTGTTCTAAATCATAAGTTATAGATTGTAGTTATTAAAAGTAATGTTTTCTTATCTACTGGTCATTTATCTTTGGCCACTTGTCTTTCTGTGTTTCCAATGAAGGAAATTGTGTGTGAATGAGTGAATGAATGAATAGCAAAGGTATCATTTGTTGTATATCCCCATGTGTTTACAAAGGAAGGCTCAACCAGAATAACAGCAAGTTACATAACATTTGTAATATACAATAATTATATATAACCATTAGAATTCATACTTATCAGACCATCTCTTTGAAGTTTTAAATCAACATGGCTTGTGCGGTATACAACGTATCAGCTATCCTTGCAGGGATGTGATGAGTGGAGTAATTAGCTAATTGAATGCAGCATATACTGTAGCTGGTGTAGCTCAGCGCAATAAAGCCCCTTCTGTGCTGACTCACACTTTAGCTTCAACTTACAAGTTACATAACGATGAATTCAGTTTTTTTTTTTTTCAGAATCCAAAGGCTGCAAAATACAGTAGATGTGCAGTTTTGGTGGACAGTAACTAGTAATTGATTCATTAAAAAAATAGACCAAAATTATACATGTTAGTTAACGTGTGGCAACAACTTCATCTACAATCTAAGCCATTTTATTTAAAATGGGGAGACTAAACATAATTATGATTTAGAGTGGTGACCTGAAAATAAGGGTAAACTTCACTTTGATGAGATCAAATGTGCAAAGTGTTGATGAAAGGATGATGAGAGGATCGTGCAAACCAAATGTTCCTGTTCTGTATAAATCTGTTTGCACAGGGAAGAGCTGCCCACCAGTGGTGCTGCTGGTTTTCAGCAAACATTGTGAGGTTGAATCCTCTCGCCAGACAAACCATATTTCAGTCATGTTGCAGATGACACCACCGGCCCACATCTGAGTAAACAGCAAACACAAGTTCGGGAGCAAGCGCTGCATAACAGCTGCACAAAATCTACCAGCAACAGGCCTCATCAAACACAAAACACCAGCCTCATGTAGTGACTGTGGTCACAAAACTACAATTAAACAAAGACAGATGCACAAACTATTATCCCCAACCAGACACAGAGATTTGTTCTGATGGCTCACTCACACACACACAGTAAATACGACTCGGCTGGGTTAGCAAACAGCCAGGTGTATACTCTGCAGACAGAGCCTGACACACGACAAACAGGGATAAAACAGGGAGCTGTGGCTCTGTATAACCAGTCTCCACACTGTTGTCATATTCAGGAGCTGTGGCACGGCTGATACATACAGGAGAACGTCGTGTTCACAAACCAGCTTAGCCCCTTCTTGTATCAGTCATCCATTATTCCCATCACCAACTCACTGGCAGCAGCCGTACAGCTCAGCTGGTTCCTCGTTATACTCATTCAGTTACAGAGCGGAAAACAAGCCCTTAACCTAATGTAACACAAATGGTATGGACATGTGAGCTTCTATAGTATAGAGAGAATAAAATCAATGGAGCAAGTTGCATAAATTTGGTCCTAAGCAGCAAAATTAATGCTGTTTATTCCACTGCACTGCAAGAGTCGTGTGGTTCACTCACAGAAAAACTGAATCTACAGTCATTTGTTTCATCTGCCGGATTTTGATTACATTCATTTGATGATAATGAAATGCATTCATGTTTCTCATGGCACTTGGCAAGAATACATGTCCAACTACTTATAGTATTCAAAATGCAGAGCAGAAACTCTGTTAAATCAACACTTATGATGACAACAAGCCCTGTGAATGCTTCCTGTGCTTTTCAAACTGACTACTCAAAATCCAGCATTTAAGTCATTTAGATCATTTTTAATGATTTTCAGTCCAACTAAATTCACCTCTTGTACTATTTGAAGGCTAAATCTCCACTTCAATATTCAAGAAGTTCAAACAGCCAAAACGGCCAAGCTCGAAAACATCTTCATTATTAACTGACTTTTTTAACAGAAAAAGGAAATGTGTTTCTTAATATTTTGTATTTATCTCTTGTGTCCTTGTGTGATAACATTTCTTTTTTATTTAAAATGTACCTACTTCAGTAGTGCAATGATATTTTATATTGTGCAGCACATAAAGCTGACTGGCATGGTATCTCTGTCTGTTGCTGGTGCATTACTCTCATCAGGAATCCAACACATAAATCCTCTCCAACCACCTTCTCATCACAAATCACTTACTGTTTTTTTCCCTCTTCTCACTCTCTCTCTCTCTCTTTCTCTCTCTCTCTCTCTCTCTTTCTCTCTCTGCTTTTAAAGGTGATTATCTCAGATAGTTTTGTCTTTGTGCCAATCTATTTGTCTTGTTAGATGCTCAGTAAGGTCTGCTCTGCTTGTATTCATCAACAGGAAATGGTTCAAGTTCTTCCCCTGAGTGTTCAGTATGACTTCTGAGGACTGTAAATGAAAAGGAAAATCATACAATATGTACAAAATATTTCAGTGTCATTGTTAAAAGAGTCACGATTGTTCAGAAAAAAAAATCAATGCAACAGAATGTGAGATATAGATCGTATCTTTTGTTCCGCACATTCTGCCTCCTTGTCAAAACCTGTCAAAAACTCTACAATACCCACAAAGCAACTCGAGTGCCATCACTTGAGGTGATTTTTTCAGGTTCGCACAGCTCCCCCTGGAGGCAGAAACAGCTGTCCTACTCCCCAACACTTGTGATGAGTCCCCTTTAAAAATGTAGATGCAAGTTTTCCGGAGGAGAGTTACGATGTTCCTATCAGTGTGAAGACTAAACAGTAAATTTTTTGAGCTTTGCTTTCTCTCGCTATCAACATGGACCTAGTATGATTATTTCTGTTATCTTACTGCATTGGTGTTTGGATGATAACGCTTGTTCTGTCATTTTACATCTTCGATAGTGATCAAAGCAATGACTTTGAGCCTCGGTAACAGACTGAGGTTCATTGTTTGACAGGAAGGGAGAGATGTACTGACTCTGTTTTAAGGAGGTGGAACGGGAACACGTGACGCCAGAAAATAAAATAGGAGAGAAACTTTGTGTCTACCTGTCGTGCAGCCTCACAGCTGCTTGTGCTCTTTATGCCTCAGTGAGAGACATCAGAGAAAGAGGGAAAGAGAGGTTCAACAGAGGACTGCAGTAATGATCCTGCTATAGCTCTTACCTCTGTCTTCTGTCTTTAATGTGGAAAATCACCACTGCTAATCTCTCTCGCTGTCTCTCTCCTCTTTGTCTTATTTAAGTCATGCCCCTTGTGAGTGTTTCATATGGTTCAATACAACCCGCACACATTTGCACAAACACATCTCCTGTGTCCTAATCCACCACCAACGGCCGCCTGCCTGCATTTCACTTCTGAGGCTCAAAAAGTGTTTCTAAAAGTGTGATGATTATGTTCATCAAAAGACAATTCACAGAAGTTTTCTTGTACAGTGATTATAACTTTCATACCTCATAATTATGACTTGGAATCTCATAATTATGAAGAACCGATCTTGTAATTATGAGGAAAAAAATGTCACAATTACAGTGTGAGAAAAAAAGTATGTGATTAAAACAGTTTGAGAAGACAGGAACACGAAGACACTGGCTGATTTAATTTGGATCTGCTTTGGTTTAACTGTGTTATCTGAAGCATGTAGAGGTACTGATGTGACTGAGTAATGTAAATGGAGTTATGATCAGTGTGTTAAGAGAGCACAGGCATCTTTAGTCATCGGATTTGTTTGAGCACAAACACACAAACACACTCTGATCTATTAGAGGTTGCTCTTGCAGTCCATCAACCGCAGCTACTGCTGACTATTCAGAGGTTTCAAACCTAAATACTTAAATAGTCAATGTCAGGGTGTTAATGTCAGCATCTGGCAGGGAGTCATCTTGGACACAATTACGATGAAATGCTTTGTAATGGCCAGCAGCATTTTCATTATCATCATCAGTGACTGACAGAAAATGAGCTGACCACTATTCTGACAATTGATTTATCACTGAAGTAATTCGTCAAGGAAGAACACCAAAAAATGTGAATATAAAATATGAATGCTTGCTGGTTTAATATGACAGTCGTCACCGTCCGTCTTCCTGTGCCTCCTTCCCAGCCATGTTTTTGGTTCCACATGCCTGTCTTTTGCCATTCTCCATCCTTCCACCAGATGCCCTCAGACTTTTCAGATCCATCTTGCAGCCACTCCCATCTCCCTGGCAAACATCTCACTCCCCTCACCTGAGCTTCCCCACGCATCTTCCCGCTGGCACCTCATTCCCTCATCAGTCACATTCGCTATATATTCCAACCCAGTTCCAGGCTTCCATTGTCAGATTGTCGATGTTTATTTGGACTCTTTTTATGTGATCCTTCATGCCTGTCTACCTGCCTGTTTATCTGCCTGTTTGTTTGCCAGTAAGATGCGATTAAAGTGCATTTTGTTCCATCAGCCCTGTCTTTTTTTTTACAATAGGACAGTCTATCTGATAAAACAAGCTATTTGAAGACATTAACTTGGAACCTGTGTTGGGTATTATTCTCCTTTTGTTAACTGGAAATGAAATTAATGTGTCTCTAGTCTTAATTTTGATAAGATTTGTGCTATAATCATAACACAATTGATAATAAATGTATTCTAAGTACTTTAAGTCTTTAAATTTAGTTCATTAAAGAAAGATGTTGTAAACACATAATCTAGTTTAGGCTCAATTTTCAACAAACCAGATTTAAATTCCCACTTTTTTTTCTGAGTATGATAAATGCGCAGTATTGGGAGCTGGGATTATACTTTACACAGCAATAAGAAGAAAAAATGACAGGTGCCATGCAGATTAATCTGCCTCAGTCTACATATACAGTCAACCGTTTTAAACAAGGCAACTCTGCTTTGTGTCCAATAACTGTGTCCCTCAGAAAACAGAGATCCTTTTTGTGTTTTACGACCGGGATGGTGAGAAACATTTGTCTACCCAAATTAACTTTGGACAGCAGAGGGGCTTACATTGGCTCTGTGAGGACACACAGTCATTAATAAGTGTATATACTTTATGAGGAGGTAAAAATCACTATGTGAGGTTTTGCTTTTAAAATACATTTTTGCCTCTTATGAGGAGTAATCCCTCACACGACACAAACAAAACAACAAGTACTGTACATTCAGATGCAAACACTGCGGTGTACTGTAACAGTTTTTGTAGCATTTCTGCATCTTTGTCAGTACATGATTACCCTGTGTGCAAATATCAGGGCACATAACTGGATTATTTAAATGCACGACACAAATATGAATTTGATCCTGACGGTGATTGCTGCCTTCACAGTAGTCAAACCTTTGGGGTAGCATTCTTTGTTAGCATTCTTACAAATAAGATCTTAGCCTTGCCTCCTGTTTATACACAATCAGAGGAGATGTTTAATTTGGGAAGCTGTGATTTGTTACACACGGCTGCACAGATTGGAGGTGAGGGGGTATTTCACCTGCTGCTTTTCAGCTGTCACCCCTTTAGAATTCACTTTCATATCCATACCATCAATGAATACTTTCACCTTCAGTACTATAGTTGCTAAAGCAGACTAAAACGACTGCCTCATCGGGAGAGACTGACGTTCTTCAGCAGCAGCCTTCAAACACTGATTGACATGTTTTCTTGCCAACTCAAAGCTTGACTTTGACACTGACTGCAAAGCTTCTTTGATTGTCAAAGGATGCCTTTTTTCAGGCAGCACGCCATTTAAAGGTCTTACATAATAATGCAAATGATTTCAATGTCATACTTGAACTCCATTTACTGCCGCTCTCTTTTGTGTGTTTCATGAACATAATGAGCTCAGGCGGTTGCACCTCAGTTATCTGTGCATCTACATGTTCGTTGCTCACATATAATCTTGCAAAATGACTTCTGATTTTGTTCAAGGAAGACGGGAGAAACAGGGGACAGCGACAGTACCCTCTCCACTGACATAAGAGACAAACACAATGCAATTATAAACCATAAAGGTTCATCATTAATGAAATCCTTATTGCACACACACACACTTAGAGCGTATTCTTATACATTTTTAAATGTTTCTAATTTTACTTGTATGATGTCAGATCCATCTGACTCTCTCCCTTCGTCTAGTTTCCATCCTCATATCCTCATCATCATCCTGTTATCCATGAGCTCAAATGCCATTTACCTTAAGCTTTGCTATTTATTTTATTATCACGTTCATCCACTCAACTCTATGGACAGTCAACAGGTCAGGAAAGATTAAATAACTATTTCCCTCTATAGATATTGTGCCTTAGTGGCTGTCCATGCAAACATCTTTCTCGGCTCCAGCAAAAAGCTTTTCTTTCCTGCTGTCTAAACTGAAACACAATAAGCCAAATCATTCACCATTATCTTTTATTCACGTTTAAATGTACATACTCTCTTAGATACCCACCATTCATCCTGGTAAAACATTGTTACTTGTTCCTCTTGCTTTTATTGACACAAATGACACTGGAGTTGACACCTATACCATCATGAACAGTATCCATAGTGGCTATAGAAGGGTCTGTTACAAATACAGTTTGTGCATTCATTGCAAGTCAATTATTGATGATTTAAAATGTAGAATCATGACAGCAAACCCAGTTCACAATGGGACACTCCTCATTCCTTTGCTAGCCTCAGCACTAAACACCAAAGAAGCAAATTTCATCCAACTATCACTGATTTGCATTTCAGCCTACTTCACATTCATATCACAAAGTCTGCTGCACAATTCACAGCTCCTCTCCCTCACAGTATCAACTGCATACTGTATAGGTATTAAAATGCTGAGCCAAGAGGCACTCTATTACATTGGCCTGTTGGCAAACGAGTTGATTGGGCCAGATTATCTTCAGGCATCGGGCTTACTAATTGAAAAAATCCTGAACCCAGGAAATTACTCAGTTCAAAAGTACATGTTCATTGTGATCTATAAAAAGCTTTTGGGTTTGATTAATCAGATTTTATTTTTAGCAGGTTGACTGCATGAGAGCTTCCATTCATGATTCAAATCTGCATTAGATAAGAAACAATAAGAGTACAAATATATTGTACTTATTACCTTGACTTTGTGTGGGGATGCACAGCAGGTGCTTTGAGCTAATGTTTACATCGCCATGCTTATGTTTATCAGGTGTAATCTTCATCATCTTAATTCAGTGTCTTAACATGCTAACATTTGGCAATAAATTAACACTAAAAAATACAGCTGCAGCTGATGGGAATGTTAGATTTGCAGGTATTTGGTCATAAACCAAAAGGCTGGACAAACCAATTTACCACAAAGGTTTTTGGACATTTACCCCAAAACCACAAATATAAACTTCTATAATGTCAGAAGAGGAGGAATCTGAAGATTCCCAATGTCTTAAGGATTCATCTGGGAAGAATGAATGTCTGTACAAAATTTTGTGCTAATCCATCCACTTGATATTGAGATATTTCCCTGGATAAGTGAACACTCTGAACTGCAGGCGGCCCTTGATGAAGTCAGAGGGTTCAACAAAAACCAGGAGACTGGGAAACATGAATGTCTGTACAAACGTTAATGGTAATCCATTACGTATTTGGTGAGTTTTTTTTTCACCAGGACCAAAGAGGTGATATGACCAACAGACCGACATTGCCATCAGTAGAAAAAAATTAACAAAATGCCTTTCTAAAGTTCAAAATTCCTTATTACAGGACACACAATCATCACAAGCCTAATTTGTCATATCAGTTTATTGCCATCACACCCATCCCTTCTGAATTGTTTTTTAAGATGAATTCCTCCGTGCACAGTTCAGGCAGCTTATCGCCATTAAATAGGGGAGGATTTTGCCACCCAGGACAACCCACAGTGATGCCATACCTCCATAAATGACACAAATACAGAACAATCTATATCTTTCAGTATCCTCAGTAAGTCTCCCACAACATATTTAGGGCGGGGGACTATTCGTGCAAGTATGTCCCAAGAGAATTATCCTTGCGGGCAAACGCATCCACTACATATGCACACATATACCAACATTTAAACAGCAGCAGCCTCCATACTGCTCCTTGTGAAGGCGCCTTGCAAACTGTCTCTGATTGACAAAACATTTCCCTCGGCCCTCAAAAGGAAGCAACTGCCTGTCACTGCCCTATTGTGTTACCCTTTCACAAGGTTATGGCAACACATTTCAAGAAGCAGCAGTGGAGCTTGCCTCCTCTGCAGCCCGGCCTGTTTCTCTGTGATAGCCCATCACTGCTGTTTGTGTGCCAGAGCTTCTAATAACGGATTATCGTGGAGCTGCTCCACATGTTTCGCTGAGGCCTTTAAGTCTTTTCATTACAGAAATTGCTTCATCATTTTTTCTGTGACTGTGAATCTATAATGGCCAAAATTGTAATAGGCTACATATTAGATTGTGTAGCCAACGCGGCGAGGAATTTCCTTGATAAATTATTGTTTATGGCCGTCCAAGGAGCTCTTATTCCAGGAAGGAGAATATTGGACCAGTGTTGAATGGTCGTCCTTCAATAAAGTGTATTTTGTGACAAATCATTTCTTTATAACACACACACACAAGACAGAAATATAATGAAATGACAATGAAATGATCACAATGCTATGACACTGTAAATGTACACAACTGCCCCGGTACAGCCAAAGCAATCAACTTACATTCAAGTGCACAGTGCAGTAATTAATTATCCTCTTTCATTCAAGTCAAACCAATCCAATGTCTTATTGTGATTTCATTTTGCACAAGGTGTATAATTTTTCTGAGGGGCCGCTTCGCTTTCAGCCAAAAGATGCAAATTTGGACCATATCAAAGTCGAGCAGCAGACTGGAGGCAGACAGGCGCACTTTGATTTCCTGGTCTGACAGCAAGCGTCGGCTCATTTGTCCAGATATCCACTCACCCACAGCAGAGGACTGTAGCTGCCCAAGCAACCAGATATGAAAGTGCATTCCTAAGCACGCATTAGACCATCAGTAACCTACGCTGAACGGGACCACAAACAAACAGATAGATGGAAACACTGTGGTTTAATGCCACCCACATGCAATCACGCATGAGTCAGCAGAAAATTTGGACCATATGGCTTCAACTGTGTCCAGAGGAAGGCGGACAGTCTGCAGGTTAAACAAAAACAACACTAGCAGGAGCAATTTCCACAGCATTATTTACAGTGTTTCCTCACATCAGTGATACGTGAATGGATCTTCATAGACGAAACCGAACGCAACCTCTACCCTCTACCCCTCCTCTACCCTGAAGACACCGCCACTATGGTCCCATTGAGCCATATGATGATCAGTGTTTTAGCCCCCATGCAAAATGTGTTGATCAACAGCAACTGCATTTGTGCCTTCATTTACAAATGACATAAAATTGATATTACAGCCTCTGGAGTACAACCAGTAGATGCTCTAATTCGGCTGTGGCAGACAAAGGCACAAATCAAGGACAGTGAACCAGGGTCACTGTCCTGACTCAACGATCAATTCAACCTTCCTTTTGTACAGTAGGGCCTGTGCATGGTGACTTTGACAGTAAGGACATCATGACCCAAAACTGGCTTCAACATCAATGGAGCATCACGGCAGCAGTGAGAGACCAGGATGAGGGCCTGGTACCTTACTGTAACTTACATAAATCTCACAAGCTGGACCCCTTGTAGCAATCAGCATAAAAAAAAATCAACGTGTGAACATGGAAAACGTGTGATGCAATTAATTTGCTGTAACCCGTCGAGAGGGGGCAAGCTCATCTGCAGAGGAGAAAGGCTATTAAGCAACCCTCCTCCAGAGGTCTGTGCCTAAAAGTCACCTTGGGAGGCCAAATTGACGGAATAAGTGATGGCGCAAACGGCTTGGAAATTGGGTATCAACCAGGAAGGCAGGACGTACAGCCACACACACAGCTGCAAATCCAACGGGGAGCCGCTGGATGAAGGACAACGCCGCCGTCCCGTTTTCAGATCGCCATCCACCATCTCTTGAACGCCCTTTCAATTAATGGGCTCTGCTGGGATGGATCTCACTCGTGAGCGTGTGCACGGAGGATGCTGGGCTGCACTCAGGCTGCAGCTCTGCAGTGCCATGTGTCCTTTCACCACCACGGAGCTCGCCTTTATGTGCTCCTGTCATACTCCGGTGATTTCAGCATTTATGCGTCAAAGATAATTGTAAAAAAAAATAAAAGACACCAACAAAAACAAACAGTGCCTTCACCGGGACCGTGCCGTGCGCCATCGGACGGGCCTAGTGGCCAAACCCCCCTCTGAGCTCTCCCTTATGTAGGTCATCAATGACAACATCTGCGATATGAAAGGAGGCATTTCGTCAGCATGTGGTTATTAATTCTGGCCGTGCACAGAGGGCCCTTACCTTCTGCTGTCGCCTCGCCATGTCTGTGGGCTGCTTCGCGTTGAACGGGTACGCGATGCACCGCATCACGAAGACGTAGAGCTGCAGCTTCTTCTTGCGGTCCTCCTCGTCCCTCTGCAGCTTCTCCAGGTCCTCCTTCTCCTCGCTGGCGGCCGACGGGCTCGGGCTGGTCGGGCGGGCGCTGCTGCGGCTGCTGCTGGGCGCCAGTCCGCCCGAGCTCTCGCTGGTCCTGCTCGGGGAGATGCGGGATCCGGCCTGGGGTGCCATCGCCTCTTTGCTCTCCTCCTCCACTATCCCGTCAGATTCCTCCTCGCTGGACGACGGGTCTAACATCTTGCTCTTAGAGGTGACGCGTCCCTACAGATCTCCTAACCTACTGAAGGAGGGCTTCAGGTCTCTTCTTCTTTTCTCTTTTTAAATACCCCCCGATGGCGGCCGGACAGGGGCCTTATCCGCGCTGAGATTTCATGCAGAACGAGCCCGAAGTGGAGGCAGGGAGAGGCCCTGGTCGTGGCCGCTCGCTGGGGGATGTGAGTAGTCGGAGTAGCGCTGGAGGAGCTCGTCGCTCTGCTCCACACTGAGCTTTCTCACTGAGCTTTCTCACTGAGCTTTCTCCGCCTGCGCCGAGCGCTCGTCGATGCTTACGTATTTTCTGTATCTTATTGGCCAGTCACCGCTGCGGATGTGAGAGGGGGGAGGTGAGCAGCGAGCGGACGGGGAGGGCAGGGGGAGTGTAGTGTACAGATGAGGGGAAGGAGAGCGGCTTTTCTTTCCTTTTTTTCCCTTTTCTCTTGTTTTTTTTCTCCTCTCAGTGAAAGCGGGCGATGGCCTCTCCCTGCCTGCCAGGCGGAGGAGGAGGAGGAGGAGAGGGAGCTGGCCGTGGTCCTGAACAGAGAAAAAGAAAGTGGAGTGAAGGATGCGCCCTCTCTCTCTCTCTCTCTCTCTCGTCCTTTATCTCATCCTGGCGTTCCGCAGTGGTACACCTAAGATGGCTGCCACAGGACCTCTCTGACATTGTCACTGAAATGGGGAACATTGTTCAGTTTGTGGGCAGAGCGCGGGATGCAGATCAGCTGTGGGTGGAAGAACAAATGTCCGGGGTGGCTCCTGAGCATCGTGGAAGGGTGGGGTGGCCATAAAGACTGAGCTGCTCCCCCTCTCTCCCTCTCTCTCTGTGGGCTTCCTGCTCCAAAAAAAAAGGATTGTTGCAGCATGTGCTGGTATCTCTTGTCGGGACATTGCATTACACTGCAGTCACACGAGATTTTTCATCCACTAAAAAGAGATGAAGAAGAAGAGATTTATTAATCAGGATGAGTAGAAACTTACTTTCACACGGGCCAAATGCAAACGTCCTACTTTCAGTGCTGCTCCTCAGTATGAGCTGTATTTTAAAGCAAAGCTGGTGACCTGGTTGAATTATGCTGTATTGTATTTAAATATGGTGTGAGAGTGTTGTAATACTTTATGTTACCAATGTATGATCTATCCACAATGTAGTAAAAACAAATCTCTGCAGCCTACAAAACGAGTACTTCACTGTAAAACACTGTACTTAGACTGCAAGCAGAACAGATTCACTACTCATTCTATGCATCTGCTCCCAAGAACAATTATCCACATTTTTCTCATTTTTAATAACATTATACAATTTTGAAAGCTTAAAAACATTGAATATTTTGGATTAAACCAGTGTTTTTGCTTTGGCCTTAACAAGATCTAAAATTAAGCCAGCTTATTTGTTGTGTTGACATTGCTTCGCTAATCCAACACACTGAGATGGCAGATTTAGATGGTATTAGTCAGCATAACAGAGATGCAGTGAAAATGGTTGCTCTATTCTTCTTTTTTTGTTAGAAAATAATGTGACACAACAGGACAGCACTGACTGCAGGTCACACCTGCTCTCTGGCTCCTGACCAGGGGTCCCGTTGACCTGATTAAACTGATGAAGATGAATTAAGAGAGAAACTACAGTTGACTATCACTGATATGAACACATAATTGAGGGAACACATTTCTTCTTCTTCTTCTTCTTCTTCTTCTTCTTCTTCTTCTTCTTATTATTATTATTATTATGACATGTAGGCCACAGGGATATGTTTTAGAAAATCCTAATGACATGTTATAAAAAGGATGCAGACTGAACCGCATGCTGGAGTTGATCTGTTCTGATATCTCCCCCTGCTGATGAGATTTTTTAGTCTGACCGCTTGCTCCTGCTCCTCCTAAACTCTGGTCTCTTCTTATGTTTCACTTCAGTATCTACAAATATGTCTATGAGTTGGGAGCTGCTCAACCAAGAAGTGATGTTTCCTTCTGATATAGTCACAGTTGATCCAGTTTGGGAGTTGAAATCATTCAGTAATTCAGAAGAAATAACAGAATGATCAAACAAACAGAACAAACAAACAAACATATTTCATTCTGGTGGGACCATTTCAGTTTGTTTTTTTTTTACTCTCTGATTTCCCTCCAAACTCATGTTTTCTTACCACTCATGTCACCTTTCTGACCCTGCTTTGTGTTCACCTCCCCCACCATCGTGGTACGTATAGCACCAGCACACCCATGACAGCCTTTATACTGTGAACTCAGCATACACAGAGGACAAGCGGGCCTGCCTACTTCACCTCTGAGATCAAATTGAATCTGACAGCTGGACTGACTAGCTGCTACTCCAGATGTTCGATGCGCGTCTGACCAGCAAATTCCCTGCAGGTAACCACACTTTCAAGGACTTCTCATCTCCAGTTGTTTTTCCAGTGGATCTCCTGTTGCCCTAACTTGTATAGTATATTTAATAATAGTCCCTCTGTAGTTTTCTTACCCACACAGCTAATCCATGTGGGTCTTCAGCATGAGGTGTACCTGTGTCCCCCATAGTCCTCAGCTCATTGAGTTATCAACAGGCCACTGCTGGTTCCTGATGGGTGAGGCAGTTAGTAGAGTGACACCCCTCAATCGTCTGCGAATACACACTCTGGAGATCCTTTGGTCTAGCACTAACCTCAGCAATGGGCCTTTCCAAACCTTTTAAACATTAATAATTGACTGATGTTCTCTGCTCCTCTCCTCTACTTCATCTAGAGTGTGTACACATTAAATGTTGATGCTCTTCAGGGTAGTGCAACACAAAGAAAAAAATGGGGGGGAAGTTTGTTCCTGCAACAATAGCTGGGATTTTGTTTATTTGTGTTTCAAGCAGAGCATTTGTGCATTCATTTTGTGGTAGATTTTCACTGAAAGACTAATGTTCATGAAGTTTAGAAAACAATCTCTCCGCAATGTCCAGTTAGCAGTCATTCCAGAGCTTTTGATGATATCACACAACCTTCATCAGCAGATGTCTACGAAGATGCTCAGTCATTCAGATCATGGTCATTTCTAAAAGTGCGAAGGAAGACAAATGGATTTGTTTGAGTTTCTTAAAGATGTTTCGCCTCTCATCTAATAGTTAAGGTTCAAAGTTATCTCATTGTCTTCCTGGTGAAGATAATTGTCTTGTGAAATGTTTGAAAGCTCCAGAACAGCTAAACAGACTAACAGAGGAGATTGTTTTCTCAACTGCTGTTCCCAAGGTCAAGAATGAACTTCTGTATGTTAATTTTTAAACCAACACGGTAACCCACATCCTTAATCCTGCAGTAATGGATTTCTTTGAGCACTTAAGAGCAGTACAAAAAGCTGTGAACACACCATTGACATATGATATTTTAATTTGACATGGCAAACTTGTGTGCAAACACATAAGTCTAATATTCACTCTACTGGTCTGTTTTGGTTTCCACCAACTCCTGAAGGAAACATCTGGCACAACACTGATGGGAGCAGTGAGACTGAACAGTAGAGCCAAACCAATGAGCTGTAAGATGCTAAAAAGCACCATAGAGGTGAGGAAAACAAGACCCAGGTAATCATTCTCTGTAGATTGATTATTACAGACATCACAGAAAAGTACCTTTGTAATCAGTTGTTAATAGAAAAACATATTTCATATAGCTGCTTTAAAGTGAACATCTGCATTTCCATGACAACAGATTGACTCTTTGGTGAGAGGAAATCAAGAAAGAACTTGATTGTTCATGAAATTTAGTGTGATGCATCTTTAATAAACATGATATTTAGTCACATGATAACATCTTGACCTCAGTTACATTTATTCACATATCTGTCAGATAAATGTTAATGTAAAAAGAATCATCTCCCTGTTGAATTTGTACAGCCTGGATAAAAAGAAGTGACTGCTTTTTGAGATAAACCATAGTTCATATTTGAGCAGGGATGAGGTGAATCATTTCACCTTCCCATGAACCTACCCCAGAAATGCATTATTACTTGTAGTCATACTGTCTGGAGTATTCCCTTTATCATAGCACCTGCTGCCAGTCCAAGCATAATCTTTTTTTCAGTTAGTCTCTAAGCAATTAAATACTAGGAAAAATACAAGAACCAGGGTCACAGGGAAATGTGAAATAAAAAAAACACACACAAATACAACTGATGAAACACTGGATTCGTGTTTTGTGCTTAAATGTGTCTTTTGCTCCCTGTCATGTCACACAACCTTTGGAGAGCTGACACAGACGGCATATGTGAAGCACATAGTGACGCACCAGACAGTGCGATGCAGCTGAAACATCATAGAATAACTGCATGATAATATATTCATGACTTCTCTGCCTCAGTTCTCTTCATGTAGGAGTCGCTGCTGCCATTCTGTGTATATACAGAGCATGTTTATTTCATTCAGTATGTATTCTTAAAGAGCAACGTATGCGAAATGTGCGATTATCTATGCAAGGAAAGATCCAGATTCAGCACACTTGAATTTGTATCATTCATATCTGTATTCCTCTTTTTAGGTATTAGCTTAGTGTTTAGTCACCAGTCATGAGCTCTAGGTTCAGCCACATTTAACAGTTAAAAAAAAAGGCTTTGTCAGACACACACACACACACAAACACCACAGAGGCTCAGAGCTTCTCTGGAGTTAGCTGAGGAGCTCTTTGAAATATTTAAATGCTGGGAGCATTTTTAATGTGAGATTGATGGAATAGGGTCAGTGTCGGCATTGCAGCTACTATAGCCGTCTCAGAGAAGGCTTCACACCCAGCAAATACTGTATGATGACGCTCAACATTTTCACCAAGAATGTGTTTGCATCCCGGGTAGCTGTCATTTTAAGCTATATGTTGTAACAGATGTTTTTTATGCAAAATCTTACAGCGATATATACCCACATATTTTAAGTTTTAAATGGAGATGGCTCATAATTGGTTTTAATGAGTAAGGAGAATCCAGTTTTGAAATTACCAATCAGTACAAATCCTTTTACGTAACATAGTCTTCCATGTTTTGTTTTGTTTTACAAATGCAAAAATAGAAAACGTAATTCTGATATTTCCGTGTTCCGTCTTTGACATTAATTCTGCAGTTAATTTGAGGTGGCATCCCAGCAGGTCCAACAGGAAGAACACATTTATCCTCTTGTTTAATATGTTTTTCTTGAAACCCTTGTTTGTAGAAATGTACTGGTTCCTACCATGTACTATTTTCTTTAACAGCAACAAATGCAGATGGACATGCAGCAGGAAAAATAACTCTGTTCACCTTTTACAGAATATTTGCAGAGCTTAAATATTACTATATTATTATAGTGTCAGGCTACACTGGAATGAAAAAAAAATTCACACAAACACACACTCATCTTTAATTATGATTTCAAGTGGGCTTGTATCTTTGCATGTCTTATATTAGCCCCAGGCTAAAGGTGGCCCTCTGCAAGAAGAAAAAAAACATTCTTATGCCGTTGGACAGTATTTCTTTAGTGTGCATGGTATGTGTTTTTGCTCAGGATGGGTGAGGGCGTCATGAAAACCACCAGATTTATGCTTGTCTTTTCCTCCCACAGTTTTCAGGGCGGAGAGGAGAGATGATGCCAGAAAAAGATTCATTAATAATGCAGCGAGAGGCTGGAGCCTCACCACTTAAACATGACGAAAAACACCCTACAGCTGTTGGACAAGTGCAATCTTCTCATCAGCTGGAATTTATGATTCACCCAATCAACGCACACAGCAGTAGAGGGGTTGAGATGTATTTGGCTCATTGCAGACACAATTGTCAACTGGATTTTGGTGAGAGGAGAAAGATCAAAATGCAGTGAGAAAGTAAGAAGAGCTCATCACTGCAGCGTCAGATTTTCTTTTCAGTTGGCATAGCTAAGTACTGCCCTCTGTTGGCTGAATAATCAAAAAGCAGTGAAAGGAATCTGTTCTGTTGCGTTTACACAACCAAGAAAGCAAGCAACATGAATACTTGATTTCATCACTTAAAATAAGATAAGATAAGATTATAGCCTCAGTTGGAATCAGATGAAAAAACTGCACAACAAATTCCCAGAGTTATCTAATGATTTTACACCATCAACAATAATCATTTGTTAATCGCCGTGGTTCAGAGAAGTCAACCCTCTACATTACAACATCAGAAGATGGTACAATAGGGAAGTTACACTATCATTCCCCTCAGAGATTACTGTAATCCTATGGGCACATATTCAGATTGAGATTCAGATTTCCTTTATTAGTCCCACAGCAGGGGAAATTCACAGTGTAACAGCAGCGAAGACACACAGTGGAAAATAAATAGTAGGAAATGCAAGACATAGGGTAAGATAAAAAATAAGAAAATAAGATATTTAGCATAAAAATCTAAAAAAAAAATAATAATTATAAAAAACTATAATTTTAAATATAATTATACTTGTAGAGCAAATACAATGATAGATTAGAAGAAGAATATATATATAGAAAAACATTATTCCCATAAGCCCAGAGACAAGAGAGAGCTCCTTTGCTGAAACACTGTAGAATACAAAAGAAAAAAAAACACTATTCAAACTAGACTTTTACACAGGATTCTCTACAAGTCATTGCAACAAAATGACCAAATAATACAGGACCTGCCTGGGTTAATATTGGATTTTAGTGATGCAAATTCTCCAGAAAAATGATCAGATAAACAGAAATCAACACACAGCAGGAGCCAAAGCTGCCTGTACATAGTAGAGCTGAATATGACAGCATAAAAGGACATAGAGAGGTTCAGAGAGACCTGATTGGATATGAAGGATGTTGCAGGAACAAACTCTTCTTGTGTGAGTAGTTGGCTATAGAACAAAAAAGACTGAATATTTGAATACAAATCAACACACATCTCCGCAGCGCCACCAGCCTCATTAAAAAAAAAAAAATTAGGTGTTTCGGATGTAAGTGTAGGTTTGATTATAGGTGCAAATGGAGCTGAAGTAGTTATGTTTCTTTCAGTTGAGGATCACAAAAAAAACCTAAACTATTCTTAGCTTTGAATTGGACCGAAGGGGTTTTCACGTCTTCAAGTATTCTCATCCAGACTGCTGCATGAACCTCTATTTTTACCCCAGTCTAATGTTCCTGTCAGCCTCCAGCTTGTACAAAATGTGTTTTAAAATACTCATGACATGACATCTGTCTTCACTCTCCAGCATTGGTTATCTATCATTCTCAGAATTGTTTTCAAGAGATTTCTAATGGCTGCGTTAAATCTGCCATCTTGCTACCTTTCCAATCCACCTCACATGAACCAAACTGCAGCCAGCGTTCTTTTGGCACAGAGTTATTCTGGCTGCTTTACAGCCGTGACTGAAAATGTGAACAGTCGTTTTGTCATTAATATCAAAAGCCAGCCTGAGGGAATGAGTCAAGCAAAGTCACTTTCTTTTTAAAGTAACTTCCCAAGATGCACTTCTAATGACTTTTTAAGTCATTGCATCTCTTAATCTAAAATTGGCTGATGCCCTTGTAGATATATTACTTTCAAGTATCCAGCGGCCCATTTACTCCCATATGTAACCCAATCATTCGTCAAAGTATAGTAAGACACTTAAATGTCAAACCTACAGCAGCTTGATGGATTAATGATGCTGAGGTTGCGGAGGTTTTTGAGTGTAGAGCTCATGTAGGTTTCCTTTTTTTATTTGTAATTTTTTTATTTCACTTCAGCTTCTAATCTTTATTTTACCTCTGGTAATTTTACTTTACATCAATTTACTTTTTTATTTCCTCTCATCAACCTGTTATTTTACTGTAAAACCTGTTTTTTCATTACTGTTTTACTACCTCCATTATGACTTTGAGCATGTGCTTTACAATACTTTGTCTCTCAAAACTTTGTAGTCCATAAAAATGTTTTATAGTGTTTCTAAAGTATCATAATGTGTGATCCAGTGGAGTGGTGATAACTTTGGGTATGGTAATTGCAGTACTTTAGAAAAGTGTGAACAATACATTCATCTGTCTAGAAAATGGGGAAAAAAATTCAGCTGAAAAATTCTTCACTAAAAGAAAAAGTTTTATCAAGTAAAACTGTCTGCAGGTCCTCACTCCATTATCAATTCTCTGAAAGACATTGTTGGATTGAAGAGCCCTTCCATCCAAACAGGACAATATTTACATTCGTTATCACCGACTTATGACTTGATACAAATCCTGGTTGAATTATTCACTCCATTCATTTCACTCAGTAAAGTGCACAACCCTAGATTTGTCCTTGTTTAAAAATAAATCTGTAATAGAGATTTGTCACCAAAAGAGGTCAGCAGAATCCTTTTGATACAATGCAGTCGAATCATCAGTGGATCATTAGAATTAATTGAACGTGACTAAAGTTAGTACAGATGTTAGACATAATGTACAGGACAAGTTTTTTTTTAATTCGATCACATAGACCATTAACAGTATCACTAATACTAAATGTTGTTTTGTAGAAGAAACGTCATGTTACAAATATCAGCTGTATTATTTTATGCAAAGTTACCACGACAGCACAGGTTTTGGTGAGCAAAACAGCTTGTCATACTCCCTCAAACTATTCTACACCCATAAATTCATACAGGAATTCAGAAGGAAAGAGTAACTCATTCATTCTAATCATTTATTTTGAGACAAGTGATTTTCTTTCTGATTTTTCTAAATTTCTAGTCCATAACAACCCAGCAAAGCTGAAGAACAAACGAACGAAAAGATCAAGTCTCTTTATCTTGGGGATGCTACTGCTGGGCTTGGAAGTGCCCCTACGATGAAGTATCTAAATGTGCAAAATTTTTAAATTGTACAATCTTGCACTGTAGGTTCAAAGGTTTGTATCTGGAGATCAACTCAATAAAGCGACTACTGAAGCTTCAGTCCAGGGAAACAGTTAGGCCGAAATCGTTGCTGTCTCCAAAGCATCATGTAAACAGTTTCTTTTTAGCTTCACGGCTTTTTCAGATGATAATTTAAGAAGTATACGATTTCTTCTTTCCCATCCCCAACGGAATACTTAAGCCATAAGACAGTTTTTTTCTGCAGTGAATTGATTTCTATTTGTTTCATGTTTCTGATGAAGCCTTATTTGGAACAGTGATTTTTAGAGAGCGACGTCTTCACGGTCTTACAATAACAACAAACAACCTATTTGCTCACATTTCCTCAATGATGGTATTTACAGTCTATTGCTGTGGCTGTGAGCAAATGTTGAGGTATAGAAAAGCTCAGACTCCTCCCCGGGGAAGATATCTCTTGTCAGCCCTCCCCTCCTCTGGAAAGAGTCGCTCTCTTTTCCCCCTCTAGATCAGTGGCATTTCAAACTGATGACAAAAGGTGTCGACACTGTGTGGAGTGGGACTTGAGAGCTGTGATTTTTTTAAATGTGTATGGTCATATTTGCTCCGGTAAGTTTCATTCCTCTCATCTTGTCATTCCTTCATTTATCTGCTCAGTTTGGTTCTAATTTTTTCCTGCTGCTCTCCACTTAAAATGCATACGAGATTGCGTGAATTACAGTATCAAGTGAAGTCTTGATGTTTTTGACCCATTTTATTATTGAAAAATAAGGATTAAAGATGAAAGATGATATATCTGTTGGGTTCAGCATCAGTGGAGTTTGTACCACATATTTAGAAAAATCTATTCAAAGAAGTTGACACGGAGAAAATCTCTCTATAAATGAGTATTTTTCACAAGTGCTATAAAGATAAAATGAGTGCCCAGACTTTTGTGTCACATCTTCATTTGAATTGAGTCTCACCGTGCTGCTGTGGCCACCCTCCAGCGCACAGTGAGCAGCTCTGTTAGTTGTCTTCCGACCTTTAAATTATTCAGGTTTTGTTTTCAGACCAATTATACATCTTAATAATCAGTCCTATAATTTATTGATGTGGCTACATTATGCAGTGTTATGATCCTTTTATGACTTTATGTTTTTGTTTGTTTGCTTTTTTTTGTTTCCTGTCAAAGATTTTTGCCATCTGTGCTTTTGCAACATGTGGAGGATACTATGGTCATCTCCAGGTTAAAGTGGACTGTGCCGACAGGAGGCAGGGTAACCTCAGCATCAACATTGACTTTGGTTATCCTTTCAGGTAATGCAGTTGTTTGAGCTTTCTTTTGCAAACCATCTGAAACAGTTCAAAGTCAAAACCCCCATGAGGTATGTTCATTTTCCATATTTTTATTTTACCTTTTGATCTCATTAAGTAATTAACTTGTGAATACCTACAGAACCAATATGGCTATAATTAGATTTTTTATGACATTTAATCCACTCATTAGCAATTGACTTACATATAATCTATTTACACAATTTTACCACATTTTAAAATGTGAACTAACAGACTCATTATTGAAAAAGATCCAACTGGACACCCAAAACGATGCTTTCAGACTAACCAGACATATCTAAATTGATCATCTCTGCATATTTCAGGAAACTGGTCAGCCAGACATAAAAAGTAAAAGAAAAAAAACATTTAAAAGCTGTACAGCTCTACTCCATCATGTTGTCAGGCCCAGTGTAGAAGAGCTGTTCTCTCTTAAATCTTGTCCAATTTAAGAACAGGAGGCCCGACATCTGAGCAGGAAGTCGCCCCAATTTAGGATTCCCGGATCTGAAATGTTTCACTGCATCATTAGACAGAACTGTACCTGGAGTGCCGTCAGTCAAGACTTAACCTCAGGAGGTCTTGTGTCATGTTACAGCCCTTTAGTACTTGATCTTCCTTTGCAGCATGTACGTTCAGCTTGATGTAACTTCTCAGTGATCGACTGACAAAATGACTAGCAGCAGAAAATGGCATGTGGTCGTGTCCCTGTTTCATGTTGACTCCTGCAGACCTGCATGCACTCGGGACTATCTGGGACTTTGTACTGTGCAAACACTACTGAGATGTTTGGATGATGAGAAAAGAGTGGCTCTATATTTGTCGGCCTTGTTGCTATTTTGAGGTGAAGAAAGTTTTCATTTACACAGAGCTGCAATAGATCATCACTGGATTTCAGGGTGCACAGTGGAAATATGAAATGCAGCCACCCATGGATTGAATGAGATAACAGCTGGTGATGTCATTTGTCAAGTCAATACAAAAAGCCAAAAAATATGTCAGTTAACTGAATTTCAGAACAGTAAAATATAAAGATGAACCAGGAGTAAGGTTGTTTTTCTGTTTTTCTTCCAGAAAATGAAATAGCCTCCCTGTTTAACTGAACGACTTCCACATCTGAATATCTTGGAGAGCAACCACCATTAACATTTCATTTGGAGGATGAATGGTGCTTGTGGTGGTGAGCTCTCTGTGGTGCAGCAGTACGGCCGTATGGTCGACCACTCTCCCCCCGAACTCTGTGCTACAGAGTCAGTGTCAGTGATGGCCAAGTGTCTAATTAACAGTTCAGCTGACTTGACACTGGTGCCTGTGTGTGAGTTCAGTGGTACCCACTTTAGTCACGTAGAGAGAGCACATTAACACAGATTCCTCCAATAGACTTATTGTATTTTTTCCATCTCTTTTGAAATGTTCTATCAGTTCTAATGTAATAAACTCACCATTTTAAAGGATGCGTTCTTGTTTTGAGTCCAAATATTGATTTGAATTAGGAAAATAAATAGTAGGATGTGTGTGTGTGTGTGTGTGTTTTGCACACTGATTGATAATAAAATGACAGCGTGACTAATGACTTAAGTATTTTTAGATGGATGCATCTAAATATAGTTTTCCTTAATTCATAACAATGACTCAGCAGCAGAAAGTCCTTTGCCGCAGTTACCATTGACAAGTGAATTAGCTGTAGTGTGAATGGAAAACCTGCAGCGGTACTATATTAATAATCAAGAATCTTTATTGTCATCATGTTTTCACATAATGAAATTAAGATTGGTGACTTACCAGCTTTAAACATAAATATATGTACAAAAATATGTAATATGTATATAAATATGTAAAGATTTAAAGTTTTTGCAGAAATGTACAATGGGGTGGGTCGATGGAATTTGGGGAAAACTGCCTTTAACTCGACGTGGTTAAAGTCTCCGGCCACGATCACAGCCGCCTCTGGATTGTTGTTCACCTGCAGACTGATCCATGCAGTACAACGTTGCATGCAGTAATTTAGCATTAGCTGGCGGTGGTATGTAGACTGCCCCGCCTCTGTGTTTCTCTGAGGCTGCAGTCCTGCCCGTTCCCGCTAGCTCCACTGTCGCGTCTGGGATGTTGTTATCCAGCCAGGTCTCGGTAACAATCACCACACAGCTGTCGACCTTTGCAGAGGCGATCCTCAGCATCATCTCGTCCATTTTGTCCATTTTCACCTGGCATATCATCACTTTTGGTGTTTTTTTGTTTTTTTAATGTTCATTTATGAGGAGCACTTAAAAACTGTGCCCCACTCCTACTGTGGTGTGGCCTCCCCTTACCTAAAATAATATAGGCAATAATTGTCACAGTGACACAGTAGTCAAACTCCCTTAGGTCATACAGCAAGTTGGAAATGATCTAAAGTAAAGACCCCACACACCATTAATCCAAGGAGATTACGATTTATATAAAAGAATAATCATAAAGTGGTCAGAGAAACCCTGCCACTCAACACTGAGCACTGTCATTAACGAATCTTCACTGTGTGTGCTAAAATAATGAACTTATTTACACTTACAGTGACAGTGTCTCCTTTAGCAAATGTCAGAAAATGAGTTTAGATACTGCTTCACAATCCAGATGTTGTTACAGTATAACTACCTTTTGTCTCATAGAAAAGCCATTTTTTTCACTGGTAGCATATTCTTTATAACTCTTGTAGTATCTGTTCTTTCGAATGTGACGCAGACTCCAGAAGTCTCGCGAGAAAGACGACGCAAACTTATTTTCATTAAAGAAAATAAGACAAGTTTTCTGCTGTGTATTCACATTCTTTTGGGAGCTTGAACCTTTCTTTTTTTAGCTGTGAATCTGCTAATGAAAGAGCTCTCAAAGTGCCAGAGAACAACGTGTGGCTAGATGTTCCCTACAGACTGAATCTTCTCACATGTCAGTTTTATAACAACCTGTTTTTTTCATTCACTGTAAACCTCCACTTTGTGTCTCGTAGATTACAAGAAGTGCATTTCAAGGCCCCCTTGTGTGAGGGAAAGAGAGAAGAGATTATTTTCCTAGATGGCGACTTTTCCACAGCTGCTCAGTTTTTCCTGACTGTGGGTGTTTTTGCTTTCCTGTACTCTCTGCTGGCAACCATCGTCTACGTCTTCTACCAGAACAAGTACCTGAAGAACAACAGAGGCCCACTTGTGGTCAGTGAGTTTAGACTTTCAATAAAAACTCCTCTAATTACTTTTTTTTTACCAATGTGTGTGACTTCTTCCCTTCATGTTTCCTTTCTTCTCTTTTGTCCTGAGCAGGATTTTGTTGTTACAATCATCTTCTCCTTCATGTGGCTGGTCAGCAGTTGCTGTTGGGCCAAAAGTCTTTCTGATATCAAGACGGCCACAAACCCAACACAGGTGCTTCTGCTCATCTCAGCCTGCAGAGCTCAGGAGAACAAATGCACGGCTACCCAGGAGCCCCTCTGGTCACGTCTTAATACATCTGCGGTAGGTGTCCAGCCGACAAATGAAGCTCTGAAACACAAAAGTGGATATAAACAACCCATTTACGCCTCTCCTTGCTTCTATCTCCAGGTGTTTGGTTTTGTAAATGTCGCCCTCTGGGTTGGAAATATCTGGTTTGTCTTTAAAGAGACGGGCTGGTATAAGACAGGTCAGAGATATCCAACCAGGAGCGCCTCTGGGAAACGTGGCAGTGAAATGCGCCAGCGTCTCTACAGTGAGAGCAGCTTCGACCAGCCGGAGGAGAGTTTAGGTCCGCAGCCCTCCAGACAAAACAGCTTCCAATCAGTCAAAGGGGAATTTTGGTCAGCAGGTCCACAGACAAGGTAGCTTTAACCAGTCGCAAGCAAGCTTGAGCTTACCGCACGCATATCTCGGCAAGCCAGTAACTCATGACAAGGAGAATAAAGTAGCTGCTCAAGGTCCAGTGATACTGGTCAATGAGATGTGATTTTGCCCTTAAAAAAATCCTGTACATGATGAACTAGATGGAAACATTACATTAAATATTATTGGCATGAACGTTTTCAATTAGTGAATGTATCGTGATTAACTGTTTAACTATTACAACACAATATTATTAGGTCAAGATAAAAGAAAACACTGATTGAATTAATTTATTTTTTGGTGTTCATAATGTTAGATCATTTTAGTTTTTCCCCACTGCTGAATAAAATCATGTACTTGGAGTTGAAGAATTCTCAGATGATGCAAGTTGTACCTTGAAGTTAAGAAATTTGAAGTCATAACTTATTGCTCCTAAAGCATTCATCTGCAATGTTTTTTGTTGCAAGTTGATTATATAATAAGAGGGCATTATTGTGGACCGCACATCTCCGAAATCACTTGACAGTCAAACTGAGCTGTCAGTTCAATTGAAACAATAAAAAGAAGAAAATAGGATGATGAAACATTTCTGGTCATCTTGCTTGCACCTTTTTCATCAGACGTCCCAAGACAAAAGCACAGAAATCATCATAAACCAGTATCCAAATGTAATAATTATGCTGGATAAAAATGGTAAAAGAGAACTTATGTTCTTGCAGTGTACCTTTAACAGATGCAGCCCAAAATCGAGCCTATAATATAACTGTTTACTTTGGCTCAGGCAGCTTAGAACTTCTCTGTATTACGTTTACCATATATAGTTTTAGAGATGAATGCAAGTACCCAGTAACTACATGGAAGATGCTGAAAACTTTACAAGCAATTTGTTTTTTTTTTACCTCATATGTATAGTTTACGAGAGCTTCGAGTGCTATACTGATGATAGGATTGCCCTCTTTTGCGAATTTCCTGTTTATTGTGGCCACTTTTGTATTGTTTCTTTATTGAAGTCCAAATCCCCAGAAAGTCATTAAGATAAAAAGATTAAGTGACCAGTGATCTACATATTTTAGCGTGATGTTTGAACTTATGCTGTTGATATTGAGCTATTTTCGCTTGATTTATTAAACATGTTTTTATTTTCACTTATAAATAGAAAACTTTTTTCTTCTCTTTTTTTTTCAAGATTTTTATTTTAGGGAAGTGTTATAAACTACAGTTCATATTGCCCTATTCTATACAGTGTATTTGATGGAAAACATGTGCAGTATCAGATAAATATCCACCCAGTGTGCAATGAGTTCTCCCTATGAATATTTTATGTCTGATTGTATCATTTATTCCCTTTGTCATGATTGATGGATTTCCTGATGTTATAATCAATGTGGCACTGTGGTGTCTTTGTTTGTCCTTTCTTCTCCTTCTTTTTTTTAAATGAATATTAATTTAAAATAGATAATCAATGCTATTTCAGTGTAACTTGAAATATGTGTGTATTTGTGTGTAAATACATTCGCATTTTATTATACTTGTGTCAAAGCCAACATGGCATACTAAACAAGCTAAAATGCATAATTTGGATGTGGAATATAGTACGTGCGCATGTTGCATAATCATGATAATGATAGCAATACATCTCATTCTTATTCCTTTATTGTCACAGTCCTCCTCACTATCATTAAAACTGTAATTTCACAAAGGAAGATAATGTCCATATATTTCTCAACATACAGTTCAAAATGTGAACAGTAACTTGAATGTGTGCATTATGTGCCTATGAAGATGTTGAGTTCATGTCAGGTATTAAATTTAGTTTGTTGTTTTACTTGACGTGTGTGTGAAGTGTTGCTCTGCGTACTTCTTCAGTGATGCTCTGGTTCATAGTGATATCAAAGTGTGCATATCCACTGTGGAGCAGTTGTTACCATGGTGTTTCTTATATGGGGGGGGAGCTGTGAGCTTCTTCATTTCCACTGAAAAGAGAACAGAGTGGAGGAGACTGGAAGTGAGGAAATGCTGAAAAAGAAATGTGGGAAGCAATATCGGGAATGAATATTGACTCTCATGGAGACATAGACATTAAAACACGTTCCACACAGTGTGTATCAGGATTATCTGTACTGCAAAGGCAAAAGGGAAAGTCCCTCAGCATGTCTGTTTCATCCTGCCTAAGACTCTTAACTTGATACTAACTAATATCTAAAACCTCTTAAAGCCTCAGCCATCAGTCAGCCTGTGTTGATGACAGTTAGTTGAGCATGTTCAATCTTATCAGTACAGTATAGAACCATTGATCTTAAATTCAATTTGGGTATTATTTATTGCACAGTAGACACATTTAACATGTTGATCATTTAAATTCTGAATGAGCAGCGGTAGCACCTTACACAACTCATTGCTTTGTTTTGGTTATTTTTTTGTGTTGAAAGTTCCAAATACCACAGAAAAAGCAAATATCTTTTATGACCCTCAGTTATATATGATATCAATAAAGTTGGTGTGTAATTGATTTAAAAGGGCTCTCCAGCAATTTTACACATAAGGTTCAGTGTTCTGTGAGCAGGTCTGCACAGGCGGTGAAATCTGATGTCATCTGGATTGTGTGGAAACTAATTCTTTTCATGATCCAGTTCTCTGTTTGATAAGTGGTTCTCATTCTATAGAAGACAAAAATGTATTTTGCTCTGGTATCTCACTAGGCAACACTGTAGGACATTGCTGTCACCAGGACTACCTCTTGCATGTCTGTCTGTGCTGAAAGATAGCCCTGCCTTCGGTTACGCATCCTGAGGGGTCTATTGCCTTTTATCCCTGTTACAGTTTTTTTTTCTCAGGACTTTTTTATATTTTGGTTGTTGAGGGTCTACAGATATACTGACTGTAAAGCCCTCTGAGGCAGGTAAATATGTAAACTATGTAAATAGAACTAGCATAACCTGAAAATTAATAGGAGATGCTAAATTTATTTTACACTCAATATCACATCACTGCTCTAAAGCTGATATCAGACAACTTCCAACTGTACATCAGACACTTCTAGCACTAGAACTATTAGTACTGCTATATATTTTGGATTTCATATTTGACATCACAAAAGGAGGTCAACAAATCACACAAATCTGAGGAAATGCCAAAGACAGCAGAAATCCAGCACTTATTTTTACTGTGGTCCTTGATGTCCATGACAGTATCTTAGTAGCAGCTTATGTTTGCACATTTTCCATAAGCCATAATTTGAATTTATTTTGAAATTTATAGTAGTTTGTGTCTCCCTAACAACCAAAACAAGATTAATGACAACAAAAATTTGAAAATATTATAACACTCATGCATTGCCTCATCAATAAAGTTTAGTTTAAGTGTATCCTTTGCTTGCCTCTTCTAGCAGAGCTAGTGTCTTCTTCCAGGCTTTCTCACAGTGAACATAAGCCTGGAAATATATCCAGTGCATCCCCCAAGTTTGTTATTAAGACTTCTGTATGCAGCTCCTCCTCTCTGATCAGAGCAATTAGAACAAAGAGAGGCGACGCCTGACTCAGCCAGCCCCCTGACAGAGACACTAAGCACATGCAGGTGTCCAGAGGAGGCTCTTTGAAGAAAATTACAGTGTATGTGCCCACAGCATGACAATTAGGGTCAGGTTATCAGCAGGAAATAAAGGGCTACATCATGAGAGAGATGGCCTATTAGGTACAGGAGAAGGGTGTATTTATATGTAATTAACCCTCTGTGAGCTGCTACATGTTACTGGTGTGTAACATCTATGGTTGGTTATATCTGTATTTCCCACCAGCAGAACGTGGAGAGGCCGTGGCTTTAATTTACAACTGGGGCTCAGTGTGGGACATAATGTTCGCTTGTGTGGTCCAAAGACTTCTTTCACTTCTTTGGAGACACCTGCAGAGGGCAGCATCTGCCTGTCTCATCCTCTGAGAGTGCTCCAACAGTGAGCCCTGCCTATTTAAACTGATTTCTAATTCAGCATTTGCGCCCATTATTTAAGGGTTAAGTTTAGTTCATTCCACTAATGTTGAAATTATGTGTAACCTTCCATTTTCAAAAGGTGTTTTTACATGTGTACATTGTCTGAAACCATACAATATGTCATGCTGCACTGCAGATATAATGTGGTGGTTTGTGTAATGAAATTGGCCTCAAGGGGGTGGTATAGGATCACACTAGATATATGAGTTTGCTTGTGGTCTGCAGTGTTTCCACAGGAGAAGCAGCATGGTAAATACTGTTAATCATGTCTGTCAAAGTGGACTGCATGTGGGTTTTCCCATTACAGTATAACCATATGAGATCCCCTTCTTCATGTATTCTCTTTAATTGTGAGATGTGAGAGAACATATTCATTTAGACTCTAACCTGTAAGTTTAGATTTCTTATTTCACATTTAAATAACATACATTATTTTCAAAAGGATGTTGTCTGTGGAAGCGTGTTTATTAACAGATAATATGAACACTAATTATACTCCCAATTTGTTTAGACAATGTAAAGAAACTTAAATCAACTTAAATAAACAGTTTATATCAGCTTAACATTTAGGCTTCTGTGAATTCAGGAATTGAGGAAATGCTGTTACTCTCTTGGACTCTCTTGTGTTCTTGCCAGTGTCATGGCTCATCTACAGGTAGGATTAACTAAATATTGCAGCTAGGCTATGATCTAAGACATTGCTGTATGTCATATAGGCACTAAGGACACAGGATGTGTAGAGATCCTGTTCATCTAAATATGTCAGGACTTGCCAAAATCTATTTCATTCACAGATAATTCAGTCTCTTGCAACTTTTGTGACTTTTAAAAATCGCTGTGAGAATAATTTGCAGTCACTGATGATTTTATCCTTAGAAAGTAAGTTTTCACACACTGAATTAGTCTGCTATCTGTCTTGATCATTGCTGTATCTCAGTAATTCTCTGTTGTTCTACACTTTTATTCATGTTTCTCAATGTTAATGTTAAACAATCTCTGTAAATGTAACACAACTTTCTTTAGTATTCACACTACAGACCGTTCTCTGCCACTTGATAGTGACATGATGAGAATGCAATAAGGACGTGATCCTGAAAATGCAACTTCTTATATTTTTAGATTTAATTCAAAACACTATTTGACTGCTTTGACTGCTGGGATCATTCCTTCCTCCTTGCTCTGCTTGATGTTTCTTCCCTTTGTCCCTTTTTTTTTTATTATTTTATTCAATTCGAGGTCCTAAATATAGTGGATGTCATATATTATATTAGCCCTTAAAACTAGTTTGACTTGAGCTACAGGAAATCTACATTGATTATCAAGATTGTTTATCTAATGATCATATTTATTATCTTCTGCACAAAGGTTGGTAATTAACTTTAAATATATTTTGGGATCTGTAAATGTATACTTTGCTTTTTACAGCAGGTCACTCAAACTTGCAAGTAAAGCTCAAAGTTTAATGAACACACAAGTATGGTTCTTTTCATGCATGCCTTTATTATCTATTCCATCCTAGATTTTTTTTTTTCATAAAATACATGAAAATGACAACACTGGTAGACCAGTAAAACAAACGTTCTGCCATGTAGTCACATGAAAATATCCCACATGTGATTGCAGCTTGAGTTTGAATTAAGAGTTGTGTTTTTCACAGTTCATTCACACTCACTCACTCATGTGCTCTTGTACACATGCAGACACACAAATGCTGCACAAGGTAATCATCACAGCTAAAGCATTTACATATACATATAAATAAGTGAGACAGAATCCCTGAGTGTGCTTGGTCCAGAGTACGTTCAGCAAATCCATAAATCCATTTGGCAAAAGTTCAAAAAGTTTTTTTTCTTTTTTTCTTTAAATATTTTTAAAATGTGGAAGAAATCAGGAAGGGAAATGTCCACAAAGTGAAGGATGTCATCATGTTCACATGTCCACAGTATAGCCTCCTAGATATCTCCTTTCTGCATGTTTTATCTATATCTAATCTCCAATACATTTAATTCTAATAAGTAACTTGATGTCAAGCCCCTGACAAGCTTCAGCAACATAATCAGTCAAAGCAGAGACATGGAGTGTATTAAGGATTTACCACATTTGGAAGTTGACTTTTTTTGGAGGAACAGAAAAGACAAGAGCAGTAAGGTCTATTTGGTTTTCTAGAACGTCACATATAAATGATATAACGTTTATGTTTTTTATTAAATGTATGATGAATAAATACATGTAGGCCTCGAGGGGGTGGTATAGTTTCAAACTAGAAATACAGCTTATCTGGTCTGTAACGTTCCCACAGCAGAAGCAGCAAGGTAAATACTGTTGATCGTGTATATCTAAGTGTGAGTTTTTCTGTAATAGCAGTCTTTTGGGTTTAATCACAGGTCTCAAGTACATGATGAGATGTATTTCATTTACACATATAATTCAGTCTCTTGCAACTTTAGTGACTTTTCAAAATTGCTGCAAGATTAATTTGCAGCTACTGATGATTTCATCCTTAAAAATAAATCACTGTTTTATTTGTGATTGCCAGCGCAATGTAAGACCCTGAGACTAAGTTTGTATCTTATAAAGTGTCCAAATAGTAATTTTTCACATACTGAATAAATCTACTATGTGTCTTGATCATTGTGATATCTTAGTAATTCTCTGTTATTAAATTTGTTTCCCAAAGTTTATGTAAAACAATTTCTGTCCAAAGCCAAACACAGCTAATCGGTTGAGTGGCAGTTCGTGGAATACCCTATGTTCTCATGGCTGATTTAGAGGATTACAAAGGATTACAAAGGATTACAATGAGATATTACAGCAGGATTATATATCGATGTCTGCTCAAAAGTTTCAAAAAAGACACTGCAACTCCTAGCGCTTTTAAGTATTTACACTACAGATCGTTTTCTTGAAAGTGAGATTGACTCTGAATATGCAATATTTACTGTTTTAAGTTGAATCTATGATGCTATTTGACCTCTGAAGAGAAAACGGCATCACTCTTCTGTTGCTCTGCTTGAGGTTCTTTCTTATTCACTTAAATGGTTGAGGGATAGTGGATGTTATATGTTGAACAGGTTTCAAAGCCTTCTGAAGCCTTTAGATAAAACTAGGTGAGGATATAATATGGCTGTTAATCAACCTTAAATATCTTGTGTAGTCTGTGAATGTATAAAAAAAAAAAACAGCATTTCTTTTCATGCATGCATTTATTATATGTTTCATCCTAGATTTTTTTCTTTTTCATAAAATACATGAAAATAACAAAACTGGTAGACCAGTAAAAGATATGTTCTGCCACATAATTACATGAAAGTACAGCACATCTGACTGCACATTCATCATAGCAGAAAATGTCACATTATAGGTTTACTTTGAATTGAGAGTTGAGGTGTTTGTAGCATCATCAAATGCTGTACAGTGGGTCACAGCTCATTCACACTCCCTCACTCATGTGCTCTTGCACGCACACAGACACACAAATGCTGTACAAGATAGTCATCACAGCAAAAGCATTTACATATACATATAAACAAGTGAGACAGAATTCCTCAGTGTGCTTGGTCCAGAGTCCGTTCAACAAATCCATAAGTCCATTTGGCAAAAGTTCAAAACTTTTTTTCTTCGAATCTTCAAAATGTGGAAGAAATCGGTTAGGGAAATGCCCACAAAGTGAAGGATGTGATCATGTTTAAGAGACAGAGGACACTTCTGTCTTGCTTGTGGAAACTGAGGTCTCATCCTCCACCATGCCGCTCATTCCAACAGCGCTCAGCATGCAGTTGCGGAACTGAAAAAGAGAGCAAAAATGATAATGACATAACAAGGCAGTAGAGTCTACTGTGGTGGGTTTGAACACTGAAAAATGAAGGTAAGATGATTGTCATAGAAACCAACCTGCTTGTTAAACAGCACATAGATGATAGGGTTGTACAGCGCTGAACTCTTTGCAAAGAAGGCAGGGATAGCTGCTGTAAGGGCGGTGAAGGCAGCTCCCTTGTTCAGGAAGATCCAACCAGCAAAAGTGGCATATGGTGTCCAAGCTACCAGGAATCCAAGGACCATCAAGACGCACATACGTGTCACCTCTTTCTCAGCTTTCTGAGTAGAAGCTGAGTCCTGCTGCTGAGCTGCAGCCTACAGTTTGATAAAATGAAGGATATTCAGCAGGATAGATGCACAGGGCATAAAACATACCAAAATTATATTAATCCTTCACTTACAGCTTTGACAGTCAGCACAAGGCTTCCGTAAGTGAAGAAAATGAGGAAGACAGGAACAAAGAAGTGGACGACAAACATGTAGATGACGTATGATTCATTGTTGAAGCCTGGAGCCAGAGTGTAGTAGTCAGGTCCACAGGAGCACTGCATGCCCTCAGGAATGTACCTGTGGGAGATTTTGAAAAACCATGCAGACATTTAACAATGTTTCATTAAATCAGCCACTTACCCTCTGCATCTACTGTGTCAAACGAAGTGTTCAAGTGATTTAGAAATACATAAATCTTAACATTTAAAAGACTATGTGAATTACCTGGACCAGCCAAAAAGGGGGGGAGCAGCACAAGCGAGAGCCATGATCCAGGTGAAAATAACTCCAGCTGCTGCATGAGTACCAGTGAACGTGAAGCTTCCCATGGGTCTGCAGACAACAATGTATCTCTCAACAGCTAGGACTACTAGTGACCAGAGAGCAACTTCACCTGCAGGAGAAAGGAAAGACAAGTTAGTCATTCGTTAGTCATATTGTACATACTGTGTGGAAGACAGAACTTGCTGCCTCTTTCTTCTTGCCTCCAAGTGTTGCCATGAATCCCTCAATAGCGCAGAAAGTGGGGCCAAGGATGAAGTAGCCACACACAGCAGATGTGATGGTGATGGTGAATCCGAAGCAGCACATGATCAGCCCAGCCACAGCCAGGTTGACCAGGATGTAGTTCAGAGGTTGCCGGAGCTTCTTGTTCTGAGCCGTCACAAACAATGTGAGACCGTTGATGGGAGCTCCAGTGCAGATCAGGAAGAACATGTAGAAAGCCAGAAGCTTGAAGAAGATGGGATCCACCATATAATACTGTGGGTATTCATAAGGACTTCTAACAATCCCAGTCCTGTTGGACATGGGGATGTAGAAATTTTTGCCCTCAGTGCCATTGGGCTCGAATCCTCTATCCCATGCCATCTTCAGCTGTCTTCTTTGCTGGAGCTTCAGTCGATGGACAGCAACAACAGTGGGCCAAGTCAGACAGCTTATGACATCCTGGGTGCTGTTTTATACCTTCCAGAGGTTATCCACAAATTGGGGGAAATCAGATTACAAGAGGATTGCGAGGATTTGGACAGCTCAAGTGCGATTTATAATTGACTTTAATAAGGTGTTGAGGTACTGTGACCTCAGGGTTACTTGTTTTGACCTTATCTTTACCGTTTCTACACTGTAAACCAATTTGTTTTTCTATAAATTAAATGTTAAAAAAATAGGGAGAATGTTGTATCACAATACATAACACTTTCTTATGAGTATAAGATTTTTAATCTTATTTATCTATTTTTTATATTTTATCTTTTGCTGTCTTGTGTTTATGGTACGTTTAAAACTAATAGAAACAAAGTATTCTTTTGATAGAAACATTTGTTAGAAATCATTTGTCTTTTGAAATTAAGTTCCAAATCAAATAGTGGTAAATATTCATATAAGATAACAATGACAGAGGTCAAACGTTTTCTGTAAGTCTTCACAAGGTTTTCACACACTGTTGCTGGTATTTTGGCCCATTCCTCCATGCAGATCTCCTCTAGAGCAGTGATGTTTTGGGGCTGTCGCTGGGCAACACGGACTTTCAACTCCCTCCAAAGATTTTCTATGGGGTTGAGATCTGGAGACTGGCTAGGCCACTCCACGGATCTTGAAATGCTTCTTACGAAGCCACTCCTTCGTTATTGTTGCCCGGGTGGTGTGTTTGGGATCATTGTCATGCTGAAAGACCCAGCCACGTTTCATCTTCAATGCCCTTGCTGATGGAAGGAGGTTTTCACTCAAAATCTCACGATACATGGCCCCATTCATTCTTTCCTTTACACGGATCAGTCGTCCTGGTCCCTTTGCAGAAAAACAGCCCCAAAGCATGATGTTTCCACCCCCATGCTTCACAGTAGGTATGGTGTTCTTTGGATGCAACTCAGCATTCTTTCTCCTCCAAACACGACAAGTTGAGTTTTTACCAAAAAGTTCTATTTTGGTTTCATCTGACCATATGACAGTCTCCCAATCCTCTTCTGAATCATCCAAATGCTCTCTAGCAAACTTCAGACAGGGCCTGGACATGTACTGGCTTAAGCAGGGGGACACGTCTGGCACTGCAGGATTTGAGTCCCTGGCGGCGTAGTGTGTTACTGATGGTAGCCTTTGTTACTTTGGTCCCAGCTCTCTGCAGGTCATTCACTAGGTCCCCCCGATGTGGTTCTGGGATTTTTGCTCACCGTTCTCGTGATCATTTTGACCCCACGGGGTGAGATCTTGCGTGGAGCCCCAGATCGAGGGAGATTATCAGATTATCAGTGGTCTTGTATGTCTTCCATTTTCTAATAATTGCTCCCACAGTTGATTTCTTCACACCAAGCTGCTTACCTATTGCAGATTCAGTCTTCCCAGCCTGGTGCAGGTCTACAATTTTGTTTCTGGTGTCCTTTGACAGCTCTTTGGTCTTGGCCATAGTGGAGTTTGGAGTCTGACTGTTTGAGGTTGTGGACAGGTGTCTTTTATACTGATAACGAGTTCAAACAGATGCCATTAATACAGGTAACGAGTGGAGGACAGAGGAGCCTCTTAAAGAAGAAGTTACAGGTCTGAAAATTACAGGCCTCTCTCATCTTTTTTAAGTGGGAGAACTTGCACAATTGGTGGCTGACTAAATACTTTTTTTGCCCCACTGTAGGTCAAATTTGACAAACAATTTAGCGGAGGAGCGGCTGCACTGCCCATGATCATCTTGGCTGGAATTGATATGTTAAATATGAATTTACCCACAATTTTTACCAGACATACTCCACAACAAACAAATGTGAAGTATATGTATGCGTAAGAACAATAATAATCAAGAAAATGCATTAAAAGTGAAAGTTCTTGCAGAAAAATGATTTTCATACTATGAAATATTCTATTATTAGATCTACTCGTGTCAGTGTAAAAGCAGAGTGTTCCTGTTAAGGTTGGTTGAGGTGGAGCTGATTTTGAACTATTTTGTACGACTGCAACTAATGATTTTTTGTGATTAATCCCCATATTGGTTTCGCAATCAGAAAACAATCAGACATGCTGCTGAGATGACACCTTCACAAGGTTTGTTTTAACAGCAAATCTGTGAAGCTGCAAACATGAAATATTTTTGCATGAAGAATGACCCAAACAGTCATTAAAGCTTTTGCCAATCAACTAATTAGCTAATTGTTTAAGCTGTAGACTACTTGTTAATTTGTTGAGCAACCACTAACTGAAGCTGTTAAATGACTGTAGTTAAGTGAAAAGTACAATAATTCCCTCCAAACTGTAGTGGAGTAGAAGTAGAAAGTGGCTTAAGAAACTAGTGTAGTGTGCTTTATCTACTGAAGTGGTTCTAAAAATTTTCAATGTCAAATTCGGCTATAACAGCTAATACATCTTGGATTGTAAGCAAAATAACTGAAAAAATAGTGCTCTCGGGAAGGCACCAATGTGAAAATATGAAATAAATATTTCATTATTACAATGACAATGTAGTTTCAATGTACCACTTGTTACATTTTAGCAGTAGCTCCATGCATGACTGTGGCTGGGAACAAGAACAGAGCGACTCAATAACTTTGATCTATCTGGATCATAAACCAAATGGTCTATATTTCCTGGGACAGAGACTTGAATCCATTGATTTAAGTGTGAAACCAATTATACCTCACATATAGACATCTTTCTCATCAGACTGGAGTTCAGTGGTGTGTTCATGAGACCTAACCACCAATTCCTTGCTGAATTTTGCTCACTGCATGACCTGCTTGTGCATGTCTCTGTCACTTTCACTTCTGTGTTTGTGGTGCCTCATTGGACAACATGTCCAATTCTTGTACTTTATTCTCAGAGCAACCCAATATGAAGCAATTGGGTTCTTCCATTTGAAATGATGATTATTAGACAGAGGACTCTGCTATTGCACCTGCTCTAACTGCCAGGCAAGGCTAACATTGCTACAGCACATGCCACACAACCGTATAGCCAATCTGAACAAACACCTCGAGGCCACATTTGCCTTTACCCAGAAACATCCGGACAAGAGGGCAGAAGGATGCAAGGCATATTATGACCAAAAAGCATCCCATGATGAACTCCAAGTGGGGAGCAAGAGTTGTTACTTGTTTTGGCCCAACCAACTGCAAAGGACAACCATAGTACTTGAAGACTTGCTCACAAGTTTTTTTTTTGGTCACTGGGCAGATCCATAAAAGATCATGGACAAACTTGTAGTGTTCCCAATCCAGATAAAGAAAGGTCGAAAAGAACCAAACCTCAAATGGGTCCTTTACAAAGCAGATCAAACTACACAAAAAACCCATGGAACTTGTTGTGAATGCCAATCAAGTCATAAACACAGGAAAGCACACAGGAGTGTCTGTTGTTGGGGTCCAAATAAGTACAAAAATTGTTATTGTTTGTGTGGTGTCATTTTTAGAAATTAACCTGAGGGCTACATTTCTCCTACTCTTAGCCACCTTCCATGGTTCTGTTATCTAAGGTGCCTATGTTTTGACTCAACCAGACAGACTGGCTACAGGTGGGAGTGGTCAATTTTGGAGGAACAGAAAAGATAAGAGGCTTAGGGACCCCAGCCATACTGGATGGATGCCAGCTGACTGGGATACTGGCTGGAGGCTAGCTGGCTGGGATTGAGACTGGAGACCGGCAAGCTGTAAGGGCTGAAGCTCCAGCTGGGGCTTGCGTTGGTGGCCAGTTGGCTGGGGTGCAGGCTCGGGGCTAGCTAGCTAGCTAGCTAGCTCAGGCTGAGGCTGGGGGCTAGCAGGCTGGAGTTCGGGCTGGAGGCTGGCTGGCAGGCCGAGGCGCGGCATGGAGGCTAACAGGCTGGAGTGACTGGAAGGTGAGCCAGTTGGAGTTTGGCAGGCAGAGAGCCCAGTGCAGTCAACAGTTCACTGAACAAACCTGGTAGCCTTTTCATCAGCCAAGGATTGCAGGCTAAGCGGTCGAGGGCCAGTTCCAGTGCTGTCCCCTTGTTTTGGCGATCAAGGGCAGGGTACATCATTACAAGGCTGGTGATCATCCGAAAAAACCTCTCCTTGTGTTCCCGGGAACTGACCCATCTGCTGGGTCCCTGTTGGTCGAGTCATTCTGTCAGGTTTTGGTGCAGGGAAAAGTGAGGCTGGACCCAGAATGCAGATGCTGCGGAGGAAGAGTAGATGTTGATGACTCTTTTATTATGGGTATTTAGGCAGGAACAAGGCAGGCATGGTACAGGTAGGCAGAAACACAGTGCAGGGACGAATGAGGCAGGAACACACTGGGGATAGTGACGTTAACGACTCAACGAGGAACAAAGGAAAGGGACTGGTATATATACACTGTGGGGGATAGGGAAGTGGAAACAGGTGAGGAGACTAACAGGGGACAGGTGAAACTAATAAGGGAGGAGCAGGAGCAGAATAATCACAGAGAGAGGGAAACACACAAGGGCAGGAAGTCAAGTGGCAGACATGTGAGGAGAGGAAGGAATACAAAATAAAACAGGAAGTGAGCAGAAACTAGGAGAAGATAAACTCAAGGACAGGAGACAAGAAACAACCAACACAGGACACAGGGAGTGAGAGACAAAGAGGACACAAGAAATGCAAGGAACACACTGAACACAAGACAGGATAACACAAGGAACACAAGGAATACAAGGAACACAAGAAACACAAGGCAGAAAACACCAGGAAAAACAACAGGGCATAATGCAAACCATGACAATAATTCAGTCTCTTGCAACTTTAACCCTGTCAATCACTGTTTTATTTGTGATTGCTAGTGCAATGTAAGACCCTCAGATTGTTAAGTTTGTATCTCATAAAGTGTCCAAATAGTAATGTTTCCCAAAGTTGATGTAAAACAGATATTGTGCATAGTCGAACACAACTAATTGGTCGAGCGACAGTTGAAGGATAGTGGATGTTATATGTTGAACAGGTTTTAAAGCCTTCTGAAGCCCTTTAGATAAAACTAGGTGAGGATGTAATATGGCTGTTAAAGATCTTGTGTAGTCTGTGAATGTATAACTTTCTTTTAACAGCAGGTAATCAAAGTAATAGGTCAAATGAACACACAAGTACATTTCTTTTCATGCATGCATTTATTATCTATTTCATCCTAGATTTTTTTTCTTTTTCATAAAATACATGAAAATAACAAAACTGGTAGACCACTAAAGGATATGTTCTGCCACATAATTACATGAAAGTACAGCACATCTGATTGCACATTTATCATAGCAGAAAGTGTCACATTATAGGTTTACTTTGAATTGAGAGTTGAGGTGTTTTTAGCATCATCAAATGCAATACAGTGGGTCACAGCTCATTCACACTCACTCACATGCACACAGACACACAAATGCTGTACAAGATAATCATCACAGCAAAAGCATTTACATATACATATAAACAAGTGAGACAGAATTCCTCAGTGTGCTTGGTCCAGAGTCCGTTCAGCAAATCCATAAATCCATTTGGCAAAAGTTCAAAACTTTTTTTTCTTTTTTTCTTCGGATCTTTTTAAAATGTGGAAACAATCAGGAAGGGAAATGTCCACAAATTGGAGGATATCATCATGTTTAAGAGACAGAGGACACTTCTGTCTTGCTTGTGGAAACTGAGGTCTCATCCTCCACCATGCCGCTCATTCCAACAGCGCTCAGCATGCAGTTACGGAACTGAAAAAGAGAGCAAAAACAATAATGACATAACAAGGCAGTAGAGTGTACTGTGGTGGGTTTGAACACTGAAAAATGAAGGTAAGATGATTGTCATAGAAACCAACCTGCTTGTTAAACAGCACATAGATGATAGGGTTGTACAGCGCTGAACTCTTTGCAAAGAAGGCAGGGATAGCTGCTGTAAGGGCGGTAAAGGCAGCTCCCTTGTTCAGGAAGATCCAACCAGCAAAAGTGGCATATGGTGTCCAAGCTACCAGAAAGCCAAGGACCATCAAGACGCACATACGTGTCACCTCTTTCTCAGCTTTCTGAGTAGAAGCTGAGTCCTGCTGCTGAGCTGCAGCCTACAGTTTGATAAAATGAAGGATATTCAGCAGGATAGATGCACAAGGGCATAAAACATACCAAAATTATATTAATCCTTCACTTACAGCTTTGACAGTCAGCACAAGGCTTCCGTAAGTGAAGAAAATGAGGAAGACAGGAACAAAGAAGTGGACGACAAACATGTAGATGACGTATGATTCATTGTTGAAGCCTGGAGCCAGAGTGTAGTAGTCAGGTCCACAGGAGCACTGCATGCCCTCAGGAATGTACCTGTGGGAGATTTTGAAAAACCATGCAGACATTTAACAATGTTTCATTAAATCAGCCACTTACCCTCTGCATCTACTGTGTCAAACGAAGTGTTCAAGTTATTTAGAAATACATAAATCTTAACATTTAAAAGACTATGTGAATTACCTGGACCAGCCAAAAAGGGGGGGAGCAGCACAAGCGAGAGCCATGATCCAGGTGAAAATAACTCCAGCTGCTGCATGAGTACCAGTGAACGTGAAGCTTCCCATGGGTCTGCAGACAACAATGTATCTCTCAACAGCTAGGACTACTAGTGACCAGAGAGCAACTTCACCTGCAGGAGAAAGGAAAGAGAAGTTAGTCATTCGTTAGTCATATTGTACATACTGTGTGGAAGACAGAACTTGCTGCCTCTTTCTTCTTGCCTCCAAGTGTTGCCATGAATCCCTCAATAGCGCAGAAAGTGGGGCCAAGGATGAAGTAGCCACACACAGCAGATGTGATGGTGATGGTGAATCCGAAGCAGCACATGATCAGCCCAGCCACAGCCAGGTTGACCAGGATGTAGTTCAGAGGTTGCCGGAGCTTCTTGTTCTGAGCTGTCACAAACAATGTGAGACCGTTGATGGGAGTTCCAGTGCAGATCAGGAAGAACATGTAGAAAGCCAGAAGCTTGAAGAAGATGGGATCTGCCAAATAATACTGTGGGTATTCATAAGGACTTCTAACAAGCCCAGTCCTGTTGGACATGGGGATGTAGAAGTTTTTGCCCTCAGTGCCATTGGGCTCGATTCCTCCTTCCCACACCATCTTCAGGTGTCTTCTTTGCTGGAGCTTCAGTCGATGGACAGCGACAACAGTGAGTGAAATCACCCAATAGTCGTCAGTAGTACAAGCTGACACCAGATGGACAGCTTATGTTGTCCTGGGTGCTGTTTTATACCTTTCTGAGGTTATCCTCAAATTGGCAGAATTAGATTACAAGGGGATTGAGGAAGCAAACAGCTCAAGAGATGGATAATAGACTTTAAGAACCTAGGAGGACTGTGACCCTGGTTTGCCTTTTTGAACTTCACCTTACTACTCCTACAGTGTAAAGTTATTTTTTCCTCTGTAAGTTATATAGTAGGGAATGAAAGGAGAAAATTAGGCATCGTTAAGTGCAATATACCACTTCATGGACACACCACAGCCACCTTTTGCTTTGATGGTCTCAAACACAGTAAGAAGTTAATTACAGAAATTAACCTGTGGCAACACACAACTGTTCGCTGAAAACCGATTACATGATGAAGCTGATTAAGAGAGTGTCAACAGTGTGCAAAGCTGCCATTAAAGTAAAAAGGTGGCTATTCTGAAAAATCTAAAATATAAAACATTCTGGTTTGTTTGACACTTTTCTGTTTACTACATAATTCCATATATCATTGTTTTGATGTCTTAATTTTGATATATTAATCTACAATGTAGAAAATAATAAAACGTAAAGAAAAACCATTGAATGAGAAGGTGTGTTCAAACTTTTGACTCGGTACTGTATATATATGGTATACACATACTCTTTATCTGTTTATGGTGTGTTTAAAATTCTAACAAAAACTAATTAGTATTTTGGAAAATCAACTTTCGGTGGAACTAATTAGTCTGAAATTAATTTTAGTACTTTGTTTTGAAATCTAGTTCAAAACCAATCTAAGAGTGCAATAATTACAATTCAAAATAAATCTTAATATGAATAAATAACTTTGCTATTTACTTAAATGAGTGCTGATTGTTACGACGGCACAAAGCTGGTGGACCCAAATGCAGGACACACGAGGCGGACAGAGTTTTTAGTTGATTTAATAAGTTTCACAATACAGACATGGTAACGAGAGTTAGGGACTTCAAAATAAAAGACACGCCAGAACAGGCAACAGAAACTTGACAGATGTGACAAGACATAACAACCTGACATAGAAAACACAAGGAACACGAGACATCCAGAAAACACAAGACCAAAAACAAACAGGACCTGGAGCAGAACATTACACTGATAAACCAGCACCGTATCGCCGTGCATGCTTTGGTCTTTGCCAAGTCGACACACTCACATCCTGCTAAGAGGCGCCTCGCTGCTTTTTTATGGCAACGTGCCAAACGGACTGTCTTCTGCTTCTTTGACAGTCAAAATGTGTGGAGACCAGGACTGGACTTCTCTGCTTGGGACATCACAACAAATACTGTGGGAAATCATCAGGTAAGTCCAAATCAGGATATCAGCTGATCAAATAGAAAATAACTGGAGAACCTTCGGAGTGTGTGTGTGTGTGTGTGTGTGTGACTCTCAGGATTTTACAATGTATTGCTCATGACTTAGTGTAAAATAGCAGCAAATCTTTACTTTTGTGACACTGCAACCATGATATGAATTTGCATGGAAAATGACTTTAAAAGACACTTGTCATTGACATTTTGGTTTAAATCCATCTGCAAACATCCGTAAGCCAAAGATTTTGTATTTTCTCACAGTAGAAAATATTACATTTGGATGGTTTTATTCCTGGTGCTGTGTTTTTTCGACTTGTGGAAGTAAAGCGTTAAGTCACTTCGCTCTCAGCCTCCTGCCTCCAGTCACTCTTGCTGCTGTTCTGCAATCTCAAGTGTGTTAGAAGACATTAAATGTCTTAATATGATGTTGAAGGTGCTGGAGGAGTTCTAACAAGGAGCTGATTTACATGAACTTGACTATGATTTACAGTAACTTAATGCACTTTATCAAATGAAGTGGTTTAAACAATTTTTCAAATTCAGAAAAATGTAAAATTCAGCTACAGTAGCTGAGCTAATGTACTGAAGAAAAAAAATAGGACCCTCTGGAAGGCACCAATATGACAATATCAAAGTAAATATTTCATTATCATTACAATGACAATGTAGTTTATGGGCTACTTGGTTCTGTAATTTACTACACTGTGTGGTGAAATAAAAAAAAAGCAATTTCTCAATCTATCATTTATCTTAATGCATGCTAATATTATCAGTTAAAACATAAGTCTGTGATTTTGAAGATGTGCACTATCACTTGTTTTAAGTTAAGTTTTAAGTTAACTCCTGAATTAAGGTTTTATCATTTAATGATCATTGTTTTTGTTTTGTATGTGTCTATAGTTTCCTTCCTCCAACTGCACTTTGGTCCTCACTGTATTCTTACAGCTGTAAACTTATGTTTACTGTCCTTGTTTTCAGCTGTTACAATAATACATGATTAAATTCCAAGTCATTTTTTAAGCTGATTCATGTAGACACTCAATGTAAAGAACCTTGAGGCAAGCTTGTGATAAATAAATTATCTTTAATATGAACTTTAACTTGACATTCAGTTCAATATGTATTATGCCTGGATGAGACAAACATGTGGAGGCAACTCCACCTCCTGAATGGTCTGCAGTGAACCTGCTCTGTTTGCACAGTTTCTCTCAGCAATAACCATCTTTAACAGAGGGAAAGGAAGGATATCATATCAGAGCTCTGTTACATATTATCCCCTAAGATCCTCAGATGTCATCTCTTTATTGTTTCCAAATATAAAGCAGACACAAAGGGGACAAAGAAACCTTTGCAGTTAAGGTCCTCAGACTTTAGTAAAACATGCAGAAGAAGACAAGAGCAATAATTTCCATTCTTACCAAAGACATTTCCTCATTTGGTGTTTTGATGATGGTGTTGGAGAGTGCTGTCTAATTGGGTTGAGATCTGGTGACTGAAGGCCATAGCATATGATTCACATTATTTTCATACTCATCAAACCACTCAATAAGCTCTTGTGCTTTATAGGTGGTGGCATTGTCATCCTGGAATAAAAACCTGGAAGTCTGCTCAGTCTGTAGTCCCCAGGCACGACTGGTGTTTTGACAATGCATAAACTAAGACGTAAACCAAGAGCTATTAATTAGCCTGTTCTTTAGGAGTATAGGAGTTATAGGAGTTCAAGTTCAGATCAGGACAAATATTCAGAATCGACTAGAGAAAACACTCACACTCTTCTAACAATCCCAGTCCTGTTGGACATGAGAATGTAGAAGCTCTGCATCTCGATACTGTTCCCTTCATTTGTAAGCTGACTGACTCTATGAGCTTGGTTGTAGATCTGTGGATTCACCTGATGCTTAATTAATTACAGTCTCTTATTTAATAAACTGCGATAGACTTAAAGTTGGGAAATTAGATTTCAGTGTGCGTGAGGTAAGTTGAGTCATTAACACCGGATAAAGTCGTCTGCTTAATTTGTTAGGCGATAAGGCAGGTAATGCCTGAGACACCTTGAGTTCACTAAGGTTGACAGCCATGACCTACTGTTTTTCTGATTTTTTTCAGGGTTCTGGTGAGGTCAAGTCAAAATCATTCATTTAATTATCAAGCATCTCAGTGCATTCAGTTTGACTCACATGTTATTCATGCACCACTGATAAATACAGATACAGATGTGCATTTAGGTATAAAAATCAAATGGTAAACAAAGCAATAATTGGATTCTTTCTTTATAATGTTTTAAGCACATATGTTGTTGATGCGATGTGGTGGCATTGTCATCCTGGAATAAAAACCTGGAAGTCTGCTCAGTCTGTAGTCCCCAGCCACGACTGGTGTTTTGACAATGCATATACTAAGACGTAAACCAAGAGCTATTAATTAGCCTGTTCTTTACTTGAATGTAATGTCAAGATAGGTTGGCAGCAACTAATAACTCATAAGTGAACAAAACAGATTCATCTGACACATTATGAGCCTTCTGGCAGCACGATGGATAAACAGGCAAAGATCATTTTGTGAGAAGCTCCAGTTATTCAGAGGACATTTCTTACACCTTCTTTTGTACGTTACCTCCATGTGTGGTCGTGAGTCCCTGGACAGCAAAGGCAGTTCAGTTCATGTGATGGAGACAGTGAATCCAAAGCAGCTCATCATTTGTTCAACCACAGCTGAGTTGGCCAGGATGTAGATGAGAGGTTGGTTGGAGCTTCGTAGTCCACATGGAAGGCCATCAATAGGAGTTCAAGTTCGGATCAGGACAAATATTCAGAATCGACTAGATAAAACACTCACACTCTTCTAACAATCCCAGTCCTGTTGGACATGAGAATGTAGAAGCTCTGCATCTCGATACTGTTCCCTTCGTCTGTAAGCTGACTGACTCTATGAGCTTGGTTGCGGATCTGTGGATTCACCTGATGCTTAATTAATTACAGTCTCTAATTTAATAAACTACAATAGACTTAAAGTTGGGAAATTAGATTTCAGGGTGAGTGAGGTAAGTTGAGTCATTAACACCGGATAAAGTCGTCTGCTTAATTTGTTAGGCGCTAAGGCAGGTAATGAGGATGCCAGCTGAGACACCTTGAGTTCACTAAGGTTGACAGCCATGACCTACTGTTTTTCTGTTTTTTTTCAGGGTTCTGGTGAGGTCAAGTCAAAATCATTCATTTAATTATCAAGCATCTCAGTGCATTCAATTTGACTCACATGTTATTCATGCCTCACTGACAAATACAGATACAGATGTGCATTTAGGTATAAAAATCAAATGGTAAACAAAGCAATAACTGTATTCTTTCTTTATAATGTTTTAAGCACATATGTTGTTTATGCGATCGTAAATCAGATAAGTCTACAGGAGATATTTTCTTTCCAATCTGTGACAGTAAGCTTTTGCTATTCCCTAGCCAGGGCACTGTAGGTGAGGGGTGAGGTTAATCCAAATTGGATAATGACACCTACAGTTCTTCCATATGGAGACAGACACTAGTGGCTCAAATGTTAGCTTGCAGGTCTGACCAGAACAAAAGAAACACATTCACAACAACATTCAACACAGTGTAGAATAGTGATGAGGACGAAGATTTCCGCCTTGAGAACACATGTGCATGTGTTATTGCTTTTATTTGAAGTATACCATTCTGAAATGCATTATCTCTGGTATATACACTGCTCAAAAAAATAAAGGGAACACTAAAATAACACATCCTAGATCTGAATGAATGAAATATTCTTATTAAATACTTTGTTCTTTACATAGTTGAATGTGCTGACAACAAAATCACACAAAAATTATCAATGGAAATCAAATTTATTAACCCATGGAGGTCTGGATTTGGAGTCACACTCAAAATTAAAGTGGAAAAACACACTACAGGCTGATCCAACTTTGATGTAATGTCCTTAAAACAAGTCAAAATGAGGCTCAATAGTGTGCGTGGCCTCCACATGCCTGTATGACCTCCCTACAACGCCTGGGCATGCTCCTGATGAGGTGGCGGTGGATGGTCTCCTGAGGGATCTCCTCCCAGACCTGGACTAAAGCATCCGCCAACTCCTGGACAGTCTGTGGTGCAACGTGGCGTTGGTGGATGGAGCGAGACATGATGTCCCAGATGTGCTCAATTGGATTCAGGTCTGGGGAACGGGCGGGCCAGTCCATAGCATCAATGCCTTCGTCTTGCAGGAACTGCTGACACACTCCAGCCACATGAGGTCTAGCATTGTCTTGCATTAGGAGGAACCCAGGGCCAACCGCACCAGCATATGGTCTCACAAGGGGTCTGAGGATCTCATCTCGGTACCTAATGGCAGTCAGGCTACCTCTGGCGAGCTCACATGGAGGGCTGTGCGGCCCCCCAAAGAAATGCCACCCCACACCATTACTGACCCACTGCCAAACCAGTCATGTTGGAGGATGTTGCAGGCAGCAGAACGTTCTCCACGGCATCTCCAGACTCTGTCACGTCTGTCACATGTGCTCAGTGTGAACCTGCTTTCATCTGTGTGAAGAGCACAGAGCGCCAATGTTGCGCCAGTCTTGGTGTTCTCTGGTAAATGCCAGATGTCCTGCTTACAGCCCAACACACCCCCACCTGTGGACGTCGGGCCCTCATACCACCCTCATGGAGTCTGTTTCTGACCGTTTGAGCAGACACATGCACATTTGTGGCCTGCTGGAGGTCATTTTGCAGGGCTCTGGCAGTGCTCCTCCTGTTCCTCCTTGCACAAAGGCGGAGGTAGCGGTCCTGCTGCTGGGTTGTTGCCCTCCTACGGCCTCCTCCACGTCTCCTGATGTACTGGCCTGTCTCCTGGTAGCGCCTCCATGCTCTGGACACTACGCTGACAGACACAGCAAACCTTCTTGCCACAGCTCGCATTGATGTGCCATCCTGGATGAGCTGCACTACCTGAGCCACTTGTGTGGGTTGTAGACTCTGTCTCATGCTACCACTAGAGTGAAAGCACCGCCAGCATTCAAAAGTGACCAAAACATCAGCCAGAAAGCATAGGAACTGAGTAAGTGGTCTGTGGTCACCACCTGCAGAACCACTCCTTTATTGGGGGGGGGTGTCTTGCTAATTGCCTGGACAGTTTGATTTCACAGAAGTGTGATTGACTTGGAGTTACATTGTGTTGTTTAAGTGTTCCCTTTTATTTTTTTGAGCAGTGTATATCACATTTCTATTTGATCCATTTTAAACACAAAGAGATAACCAGACATCACACACAAGTCCTCATGATTCCATTTTATTTGCTTATTTAGAATAAGTGCTGAAAGCGGATGACTGAACTTAATTACTGTTGAAAGGATTAGGATAATTCCTCTGGACCTGGAAAGTGGAACAAATTACTTAAGACTCTAGCCTCCTTGGTCAGTGTTAGGATTAATTACTAACCTCTTTTAACTTCTGTACTACCTCACTGGCCTTTAATCCAATTTTGGCAATTTGTTGATAGGGTTACTGATGAGGTATAAAAATCACACTGCACAACACAGACTATCGTGTCCACCAGCACTATCAGGTTCTTTAGGCAAAGAAACTCAACAGAACAACAGACTAATGAAGATGGTGTGGGAAGGAGGAATTGAGCCCAATGGCACTGAGGGCAAAAACTTCTACATCCCCATGTCCAACAGGACTGGGCTTGTTAGAAGTCCTTTTGAATACCAACAGTATTATATGGTGGATCCCATGATCTACAAGCTTCTGGCTTTCTACATGTTCTTCCTGATCTGCACTGGAACTCCCATCAATGGTCTCACATTGTTTGTGACGGCTCAGAACAAGAAGCTCCGGCAACCTCTGAACTACATCCTGGTCAACCTGGCTGTGGCTGGGCTGATCATGTGCTGCTTCGGATTCACCATCACCATCACATCTGCTGTGAATGGCTACTTCATCCTTGGCCCCACTTTCTGCGCTATTGAGGGATTCATGGCAACACTCGGAGGTATAAAGATAAATTTATGCTTTCATCCTACTTGACCTGTGTCTTAAAATCTTTCCTCAAGACTTTGACATTTTTCCCAGAGCAGTTGTTATTGCATCTGTAAAACCTTTGACTATGGCTGATAAATTGGACATTCAATTTATTTTCTTAAACATACAACCATAACAACCTGAAAGTCAATGTATGAAGTTCTCATCTTATATGCCTTTTCTCTCTGCAGGTGAAGTTGCTCTCTGGTCACTGGTCGTGCTCGCTATTGAAAGATACATTGTCGTCTGCAAACCCATGGGCAGCTTCAAGTTCACTAGTACTCATGCAGGAGCTGGAGTTGTTTTCACCTGGATCATGGCCTTCTCATGTGCTGGACCCCCACTGTTTGGCTGGTCCAGGTGATTCACATTTGTATCTGTTGTGTTACTTAAATATGACTTTAAATCTGCATAGTCATGGTAGATGCTATACCATGAATGCAGGTTGATGAAGTCTTAATGATTTGCAATACTTCTTAAATCCCCCACAGGTACATTCCTGAGGGCATGCAGTGCTCCTGTGGACCCGACTACTACACTCTGGCTCCAGGCTTCAACAATGAATCATACGTCATCTACATGTTTGTCGTCCACTTCTTTGTTCCTGTCTTCCTCATTTTCTTCACTTACGGAAGCCTTGTGCTGACTGTCAAAGCTGTAAGTGAAGTTTAAGTTCATGAAATGTTTCACTTATGGCCAAATGTCAAAGAACTACAATTATTCTGTTGTTACTTTTCATTTAAAACCCTGCAAAACCTGCAAAACGGTGTTCTGAATTCTGATTATGTTTCTTGGTCTCTCTTTAGGCCGCAGCCCAGCAACAGGATTCAGAGTCCACCCAGAAGGCTGAGAGAGAGGTGACACGTATGTGCGTCTTGATGGTCCTTGGCTTCCTGGTAGCTTGGACACCATATGCCACTTTTGCTGGTTGGATCTTCCTGAACAAGGGAGCTGCCTTCACCGCCCTTACAGCAGCTCTCCCTGCCTTCTTTGCAAAGAGCTCAGCGCTGTACAACCCTGTCATCTATGTGCTGTTTAACAAGCAGGTTGGTTTCTATGAAAATGATCTTACCTTCATTTTTCAGTGTTTAAGCCAAGCACAATGCACTTTACAGGCTTATTATGTCATTATTGTTTTTGCTCTCTTTTTCAGTTCCGTAACTGCATGCTGAGCGCTGTTGGAATGGGTGGCATGGTGGAGGATGAGACCTCAGTTTCCACAAGCAAGACAGAAGTGTCCTCTGTCTCTTAAACATGATGATATCCTCCAATTTGTGGACATTTCCCTTCCTGATTGTTTCCACATTTTAAAAAGATCCGAAGAAAAAAAGAAAAGTTTTGAACTTTTGCCAAATGGATTTATGGATTTGCTGAACGGACTATGGACCAAGCACACTGAGGAATTCTGTCTCACTTGTTTATATGTATATGTAAATGCTTTTGCTGTGATGATTATCTTGTACAGCATTTGTGTGTCTGTGTGCGTGCAAGAGCACATGAGTGAGGGAGTGTGAATGAGCTGTGACCCACTGTACAGCATTTGATGATGCTACAAACACCTCAACTCTCAATTTAAAGTAAACCTATAATGTGACACTTTCTGCTATGATGAATGTGCAATCAGATGTGCTGTACTTTCAATGTAATTATGTGGCAGAACATATCCTTTAGTGGTCTACCAGTTTTGTTATTTTCATGTATTTTATGAAAAAGAAAAAAAATCTAGGATGAAATAGATAATAAATGCATGCATGAAAAGAAATGTACTTGTGTGTTCATTTGACCTATTACTTTGATTACCTGCTGTTAAAAGAAAAGTATACATTCACAGACTACACAAGATCTTTAACAGCCATATTGCAAGCAAGACAGAAGTGTCCTCTGTCTCTTAATGTTAGAGCATTTTCTTATACCTGGACATTTCTCTTTCTACTCTCACTTTGATCTGGAATAATCCTCAATGTGGACTGAGTGAAGCCCAGGGATGTCTGAACTGCTTGACCAGTGATGAACAGCTCCAGGTGAAAGCTCATGGACTAATTTGTTTTATCTTTAAGTTGACGGATATTGGAAATTGTTTGTCATGTCAATGTCAATCATTGCAAGTAGTGGTAAGATCTTTGAGCACATGTATGTGGATGCTCATGTTGACTCCCCCTACTGACAGAGCCAAAGTTGCTCCTGAAATGTTCCAACTATATGGCACCATTGAATCTACATAATAATCATGAACACATGTGGTTTGAGTGGCAAAATATTTATTTTTTCAGTGGAAATGCATTTTATACTGTATTTTCAAAATGAGAAACTACATACAATGCAAAACACTATTTTTGTCACTTGCTGAGTTGGTAAATTGTAAACATTTAATTGTGTGTTTTATTGTGAACATATATAACATAGCATAGATAAATAAATGCATGCATGAAAATGCAGGACAGCCATAAAAGTTGGCTGCCAATACTAGTTGGGACCTCATAAGTATTATATAATTATTAGATTATTAGAGTTCATTAATCAGGATTTGTATGGGTTTAATGAATCTCACAAAGAAGCTCGTGTTGATGCTGTTCATGTTGTTCAGAGATAAACTGAGGGACCAAACATTTAATACATTTTAGCCTGGTCTAATACAGGCCTCTTCTGTCAGCCTGTAGAAGGCATCAGTGTCCACATGAAGCCCCATGGGATCATGTCATCAGGGTTCACCACAAGGATATGGAAAAGCTAGATCAAGTCAATCCAATTAACTTGTATAATAGTAGGGGTAAAAACACCCGAGTCTTACTGGTCTTACACACACTGGCACAGAAAAGTGATCAGTCTGCTGTGTTGAATGCAGAGGCTTGATTGTTCAAAAACAGATAAAAGACTCAAATGAGTTTTTATGGTTGTGGTGGAAAGTTTATGTAGGTATTAATATCAAACAGGAACAGGATATTATAAGGAGCTAACAATGTACAGAAAACTGTTTTAAAAATGAAGGCAGAAGAATGTGAAAACCATGAAGAAACCATGTGTTGCAAGTGAGGGAGTAAAAAGTCACAATTATTTGAGTCAAGTCAAAAAAAAAATTATTTTATTTTCAGACTTTATTTTTAATCCCAGACCCAAATGGGCAACCAATGGGTTTTTAAAGCATCCCTAAACCAAGCAGATGGAAGAATCAAAAACAAAAAATCCCACATGCAGTGGTGGAAGACATACGCAGATCCTTTATTTAAAAAAGTTACTAATACGTATCAGTGTAAGTTACTAATTACCACATGTAAAAATATTCGGCTACAGGTAATAGTCCCGCGGGACGTAAATAATATGAGAAAAATGTAGAATAGCGCCTTTCAGACTGTTGTTTAATTAGATTTATTATATTTGACCGCTATTTACATATGACCTACTATTAAATAGAATATAAATATACAATAGAAAGTGATGGTGCTATATTCCTTTTTCTGTGTATGTACAAATAAAGCTATGTATGTATGGCAGCAGAGGTATGAAGTGAAATAATAATTTAATATAATAAAGAACAAAAACTTCAGCATTATAGTTTCCTAAGTAGAGTAGCTTTATCTTACTTACTTTGAACCATGCCCATAAGAGTGTTTTCCTGATCTGGCAATTCCATCAGCAGTATAACACACAATACAACATGTTTTCAAGTTGAAGTTTTCAAGTAAAACCACCAAAAACTAAACCCTCCACATGTACCTTGCTTCTACCACACAGATTTTTGTCATCTTGACAATAGTTTCTGTCCAGAGTGTTCATGATCATTTTCCCTGCCTGCTTCCTGACAGAGAGGGCGATTAGTCCCAGAGGATGGGCAGGTTAGCAAGTATTGCTGTATAGGACGGGGTCACCAGCTCCTTCAGGTTGGAGGTCCTCTGCTGAGCCTTTTTTATGTATGCCACCCATAGAATATGTAAGGTGAGTGTTTGTCACCCCTCCTTGAACCGTGGTGGAGGGGTTTGTGTGCCCAAATGATCGACCTAGGAGCTATGTTGTCGGGGGCAATTACGCCCCTGGTAGGGTCTCCCATGGCAAACAGGTCCTAGGTGATGGGCCAGACTAAGAGCGGTTCAGAAGCTCCTCATGTGAATCGAAAACAACCTAGGACCGTTACATCGCCCGGATTGGCATTACCGGGGCCCCACCCTGGAGACAGGCCTGGGGTGATACCTGGAGGGGCGTTATTGGGAGGAACGGCCTCCACGATCTGAACCCGGGGGTTGTTCTGTTATTGGACTTCTGTGCTAGTCACGGTTTGTCCATAACGTAACAAATACCCTGTTCAAGCATAAGCATAAGGTGTCCATCATCCTTTTCAAGATGGCGCCAATGGAGTGGCAGCCAGTTACAGTAGCTCTGACTTCTTTCTTTGTTTATATTGACTTTTTTATACTTTTAACTTTTCTTTACTGCTTTTCGGCCTACACTGGTAGTCGCTCCTGCTCACGTCCACACTTAGATGTGAAGCTGGTGAGACTGGTGTTGTGCTTTTTACTTTTTTGCGGACTTTAAAAATTCCGTGTCAGCCAACTCATTCAGCCCCGCTCCGGTTGTTTACACTCGGGAGCAGCTGCTGGCGCTTAGCCAGGCTAGGCTAACCCCCGAGGGAGACTGGATCCCAGAGATCCCACGCTGAACTTCGGAGGAGGAGAAGGGGAAGCAGCGCTGGAGTTAAGCGCCACGAATGGAGACGACGGGTTTACAAACCCTGCCTTCCATCAGTTATCACGGGAAACGTGAGGTCTCTGCCGAACAAGATGGAAGAGCTAATGCGGCGCTGACGAGGCTGCAGCGGGAGTACCGGGAGTGCAGCCTGATGCACTTCACAGAGACCTGGCTGAACCACCTTACCCCGGACTCACTGGTGCAGCTGGACGGAGGATTTCATCTCGTCAGAGCGGACAGGGATATAAGGGAGAGTGGTAAGAAGAAGGGCGGGGAATTGCGCTGTTTGTGAACGACAAGTGGTGTAACCCTGGACACATCCATGTGAAGGAGCAACGATGTGTACCAGGGACATTGAGCTGCTGGCCGTGAGCATCCGGCCCTACTACCTGCCGAGGGAGTTTTTTCACATGTCATCGCAATAACGACGTACATCCCTCCTCCATCGGCCAACGCCAATGCAGCCTGCGAGCTTCTCCACAGTGTTGTGGCACAGCTTCAGACAGAGCATCCTCAAGCCTTTCTTCCTCATCACCGGGGATTTCAACCACGCTTCCCTGTCTGCCACTCTCCCCAACTTCCACCAGTACGTGAACTGCTGCACCAGGGACAATAAAACTCTGGACCTGCTGTATGCAAACACAGCAGGCGCCTACAGCTCATCACCCCTCCCCCCGCTGGGCCGCTCAGATCACAACCTGGTCCATCTGCGCCCTGTTTACACACCTGTGGTGAAGAGACAGCCCCCCGACAAAGGCGTGTGAAGCAGTGGTCTGAGGAGGCCAGAGATGCACTGAGGGACTGTTTTGACACCACGGACTGGGAGGTGCTCTGTGGGCCACACGAACAGGACATCGACAGTTTAACGGACTGCATCACAGATTACATAAACTTCTGTGTAGAAACCACCGTGCCCACCAAGAGGGTACGGTGTTTCTCAAACAACAAGCCCTGGGTGACTCCTGATCTGAGAGCCTTGCTGCAGGAGAAAAGGAGGGCTTTCCAGTCTGGCGACAGAGATGAACTGAGGAGGGTGCAGAGGGATCTGAAACGGAAGATCAAAGAGTGCAAGGCCAGCTACAGGAGGAAAATGGAGGACCACCTGCAGCAAAACAACGCGAGGGAGGTTTGGAGAGGGCTCCAAGCTATCTCAGGACAGGGTAAAAACGAGAGGAGGAACCCTGAGCCTGGAGACAGAGACTTGGGCCAACAAGCTAAATCTGTTCTTCAACAGATTTGATACTGGGCCCACCTCCACCCCCCTCAGCCTGAGCACAGACCAGCCCACCTCCAGCTCCCTCTGCCTGCACGCCCCCTCACCACCATCAACACCTCCACCATCTCTGGGGCTCTCACCCTCCCCCCCGCCTTCACCACCATCTCTACAGTGCTCCTCTCCTCCACCCCCTCCCTCTCCTAATCTCTTCACACCTACAGTGGATCAGGTGAGAACGCAGCTGAAGAAGATCAAAGTCCAGGAAAGCCACAGGGTCCTGACGGCATCAGCTCCAGACTCCTCCGGGACTGTGCAGACCAGCTCTGTCAGGTGGTCTGCTACATCTTCTTCAACCTGAGCCTGAGTCTGGAAAGAGTTCCTGTCCTGTGGAAGACTTCTTGTGTGGTTCCAGTCCCTAAAACTTCGCGCCCCAAGGAGCCCAACCACTTCAGACCCGTGGCCTTAACGACGTCTCACCTGATGAAGGCACTGGAGAGGATCGTCCTCAGGCACCTCCGCCCCCTGGTGAGCCCAAACATGGATCCCCTGCAGTTTGCATACCAACCCGGCATTGGTGGTGGATAATGCCATCATCTACCTGCTGCAGAGATCCCTGTCTCACCTGGAGGACGCTGGAAACACTGTGAGGATTACCTTTTTTGATTTCTCCAGTGCTTTCAACACGATCCACCCCTCACTGCTCAGGGTGAAGCTGGAGAGAGCGGGGGCCAGGCCAGACCAGCTGGCTGCATGGGTCACCAACTACCTCACTGACAGACCCCAGTTTGTGAGGCTGCAGGACTGTGTGTCCGATGTGGTGGTCTGCAGCACAGGTGCCCCCCAGGGAACAGTCCTCTCACCTTTCCTCTTCACCCTGTACACATCGGACTTCACGTACTCCACGGACAGTTGCCACCTCCAGAAGTTCTCCGATGACACTGCCATTGTGGGATGTGTGTCAGAGGGGAACGACTGTGAGTACAGGAAGGTCATCATGGACTTTGTCGACTGGTGTGAGCTGAATCACCTTCAAGTCAATGCCAGCAAGACAAAGGAGATGGTGATCGACTTCAGCAGGAAACCCTCAGACATTGCACCAGTGAACATCCAGGGACTTGACATCGAGAGAGTGAGGACGTACAAGTACCTGGGTGTTCACTTAAACAACAAACTGGACTGGACTGACTGAACACCATGACTCGCTCTACAAGAAGGGTCAGAGTCGTCTTTACATGCTGAGGAGGCTGGGATCTTTTGGTGTGTGCAGGCCACTGCTGAGGACCTTTTATGAGACTGTGGTGGCGTCTGTGGTCTCCTATGCAGTGGTCTGCTGGGGAGGGGGGTGTTCTGAGCGGGACAAGAAGAGGCTCAACAGACTGATTAAAAGAGCCAGCTCAGTCTGTGGCTGCCCCCTGGACTCCATCGAGGTGATGGGGGAGAGGAGGGCTCTGGCCAAACTGTCCACCATCATTGGACAACACCTCCCACCCTCTGCATCAGACTGTGTGTTAAGCAGCTCCTTCAGCAACAGACTCAGACACCCAAGGTGTAGGAAGGAGCGCTTCCGCAGGTCCTTCATCCCAAACACCATCAGACTGTTTAATGCTGCACTATGAATCTTTGTCATTGTAACAAACACTTCCATACCACAGTAGGACTGATGTTTACTGATGTTTCATCATTGCACTGATGTTACTGATGTTTACTGATGTCCTAGCCATGCACTTTATGGTCTTTTTTCATTCATTCACTCATTTACTATACTGTTAATTCATATCTGCTACATATCCATATTCACCTGTGCAATAACACCTCACCACAGCACATCTAACTGGGTGAGGCTGTGTATATAAATACTGTTTCTGTTTCTTTCTTTTTCTGTTGTTATTATTACTATTGTTCACTATTTATTGTAAATACTATACTGTTTTTTGTGTCTTTGTGTGTTTTTTTGTCTATTATTTAATGTCTCTTTTACTTTTTTTTGAGCTGCTGTAACAGTGGAATTTCCCCACTGTGGGATCAATAAAAGATCTTATCTTATCTTATCTTATCTTATCTTATCAGTGCACGTGGCACCAGGACACCCCTAGGCCGGAGGTCGATGATCGAGTTTGTTGTCATTTCATCTGATCTCCGGCCGTATGTCTTGGACACTCACTCGGGTAAAGAGAGGGGCTAAGCTGTCAACTGACGATCACCACCTGGTGGTGAGTTGGATCTGCTGGCGGAGAAGGAAGTTGGACAGACCTGGCAGACCCAAACGCGTATTGTGAGGGTCTTGTTGGGAACATCTGGCCGAGCCCTCTGTCAGGGAGGTCTTCAACTCCCACCTCCAGCAGAACTTCTCACAGATTCTGAGGGAGGCTGGGGACATTGAGTCCTAGTGGACCATGTTCTCTGCCTCCATTGTCAATGCTTGACACTTTGAAGCTGTGGACGCAAGGTCTCTGGTGCCTGTCATGTGGGCAGCAACCCCCGAACCCAGCAGTGGTGGACACCGGAAGTAAGGGATGCTGTCAAGATGAAGAAGGAGTCCTATCGGGCCATGTTGGCCAGTGGGACTCCCGACGCAGTTGACGGGTACCGGCAGGCCAAGCAAGCCACAGCCCGGGCAGTCCTGGAGGCAAAAACTCAGGTCTGGGAGGAGTTCAGTGAGACCATGGAGGAGGATTATTGGTCGACCTTGAAGAAATTCTGGCAAACCGAGGTGGACTCATCCATCACCCAAGCTGAAGTCATTGAGGTAGTTCGCAAGCAGGAGCTTGGTTCGCATTGCCCTCCATAAATCAGACCTGTTCCAAGTGCATGTTGGACTTCATCAGGGCTGCCCTTTGTCACCGGTTCTGTTTATAATCTTTATGGACAGGATTTCTAGGCATAGCCAGGGGCCGGAGGGAGTCCAGTTTGGGAAACCACAGGATTTCATCTCTGCTTTTTGATGATGTTGTCCTGTTGGCTTCATCAGGCCAGGACCTTCAGCAGCATGTACTGGGGTGGTTTGCAGCCGAGTGTGAAGCAGCTGGGATGAGAATCAGCACCTCCAAATCCAAGGCCATGGTTCTCAACCGGAAAAGGGTGGCGTGCCCTCTCCAGGTGGGTGGAGAAGTCCTGCCTCAAGTGGAGGAGTTCAAGTATCTCAGGGTCTTGTTCACGAAGTGAGGGAAAGATGGAGCGTGAGATTGACAGGCGGATTGGTGCAGCCTCCGCAGTTATGCGGTCGGTGTGCCGGACCATCGTGGTGATGAAGGAGCTAAGTCAAAGAAAGGCATGAAGCTCTCTATTTACCAGGTCAGTCTGTGCTCCTACTCTCACCTATGGTCATGAACTTTGGGTAATGACCGAAAGGACAAGATCACAGATACAAGCGGCCAAAATGAGTTTCCTTCAAGCAGGGATGGCTGGGTGCTCCCTTTAGAGATAGGGTGAGAAGCTCAGTCACTCGGGAGGAGCCACTGCTCCCTCGCATCAAGAGGAGTCAGCTGAGGTGGCTCGGGCATCTGTTTCGGATGCCCCCTGGATTCCAGGCATGTCCCACCGGGAGAGAGGCCCCGTAGGAAGACCCAGGACACGCTGGAGAGACTATGTCTCTCGGCTGGCCTGGGAACGCCTCTGGAGTCCCCCAGGAAGAGCTGGAGGAAGTGTCTGGGGTGAGGGAAGTCTGGGCATCATAAATGGTTTGTACTAGTTTTTGATTTACAACTCTCTCACAGTTCTTTCAGTTTACTGTTGTCCCCTACAACATACTTTTAACTCTTATTAAAACTTGACTGGACTGTTTTACACCTGGTTCAGAGATAAGGACATACACTTTTGGGGCTTAATGACTAGTTTTACCATTATCATTTATCTTATCTGGCCTGGAAGTGATAGATAAGGCAATATGATAGTATATACTGTGAGGGACTTTCCTCATACCGTAGTAAGATGAGCATGGAGCTGGAACTGACTGGTGCTTTAAAGCGACTGAAAGTGCTATTATTTTAAAAACTAGAGCGAGTACACATTACACCTCCCTCCTCTTTCTTTTTCAATACATTACCTACCTACTGTAAACTGTGATGTGATGATGAATTTATTATATGAGAAAGATGTATTTTTCCTTTTCAACCTATTTAGAAGATAAAAGTAACTGGTACTTTTAGCAAATGCAAAGGCTCCCTGCAAGTCTGGGCTACAGAATAAGCACAATAAAAAAAAGGGATGGTCTCATCAAAATCATAATTAAAAGCTTGCAATTCTGAGTTAAAGCAAGTATAAACTGAACTGTTTAAAAACAGTAAAACAGAAAACAACAAAGGAATCTTTTAATGCATCCAACTTTCTTCCACACTTTTTTTGGTTTATAAAATATATACAGAATATTATGACAGGCCAACAAATATGTTAACCTCTCCATGTCACAAATATACTCATAATATATTCTCACCCACTCGCACATCCAAACATACCATCACCAGTACTGGAACACTCCAGGCTGTGTTTCAAAGATGTTTTGCTTGATTCTCCATCAGCTGTAGTTAACATGGTACTAGAGTCCAATTTTTATCACAGACACACATAAATCAAGAATGTGCACAGAAGAATCCTGTCATCAGCATGTTTTCTGAGATTAATTGTCTGTTTGTTGCTGATACGATTGTAAGCTTGTGTCCATCGGCTTATTTCTATTTTCAAGACAACCAGTTAAGAATCAGGAAGACACCAGGAAGGAGGATGTCCGGAGTTGAGTTATTATTCTTAAGAGACAGAGGAGACTTCTGTCTTGCAGGTTGATACTGAGGTCTCATCTTCAACCATACCACCCATTCCAACTGTAGACAGCATGCAGTTATGGAACTGAAAAGGAGAAAACACACAAAGGTGAGATATAAAACAAGGCTGTACATTTCCTACAAGAAGAAACCCTCATTTGGAGACCATACCATGATCAAACCAACTAACCAAGTACCAATTTTTGTTTCTAAATCACAGTGAGCACACCCATCTGTATGTGATCACTATTGTGAAAAGTTTTCTTCTTCGTGTGGTTGCAGACAAAGCCACAATTTCTTTCAGTTTCTTCCCCCTATTTAGCATTTTAGCAACAACACCTTTGATTAATGTGTTATAACACAACACAATGCAGTTATAAAAAGCTATAAGGCCATTTCAGTATTTTACCAGGTTGTGCCTGGTGGTATATTTTAAATTATTAATGGGGGGAAGGGGGGGGAGTGGTGGTGGGGCAGCAGGGGGCTACAGGGGTCCTCCAGAGTTCAACAGTCTCACAGCTTCCGGGAAGAAGCTGTTCCTCAGTCTGGTGGTCCTGCTCTTAATGCTCCGCAGCCTCCTGCCTGAGGGGAGGGGGACAAACAGTTTGCATGTGCGGTGTGAGTGGGGTCCTTCATGATGCAGGAGGCCCGTTTCCTGCATCTGGAGGTGTAGATGTCCGTGGTGGTGGGTAGACTGCGTCCCACAGTCCTCTGTGCAGCCTTCACCACCCTCTGCAGAGCCTTCTTCTCTGCCGCCGAGCAGCTGCCGTGCCACACGATGATGCAGGAGGACAGGACGCTCTCCACCACACATCTGTAGAAGGAGGTCAGGACTGAGCTCCCCAGCCCGGCGCGCCTCAGCCTCCTGAGGAAGTAGAGATGCTGATGTGCCTTCCTAATGAGACAGGAAACATTCTAAACATTTAAGCAATGTGAATATCAAAGTTTTACATATTTTACTTTGTGACAAAGGAAGCTGCAACTCGTTCCATGGAAAATTCAGTTCAGATTTATCAGAGCTACTAACATACATATAATAATATTATAAAATAGTCATATTAATAAATGGGGCTTGTATAGAGCGTTTCCGTCTCCTCAAGGACACATTACAGTATGAAAAAGGGACAAAAATACTACTAAAAAGATAAAGGGGTAGGTATTCGATACAAAGTCAAAGTGAGTTAAATGTGGCATGTTGGAGGGAGGGGCAACTTAAAAGGACTTTGTCACGCTTCACAGACAGTAGAGTGCTGCTTTAAAGTTAAGACTTACAGCTTTGGCTGTCAGCACAAGGCTGCCATAAGTGAAGAAGATGGTGCCAACAGGAACACAGAAGTGGCAGACGAACATGTACATGATGTATGATTCATTGTTGAAGCCTGGAGCCAGAGTGTAGTGTTCTGGTCCACAGGAGCACTGTAGACCCTCAGGAATGTACCTTTGAGCAGAGCATGACAGCAGAGACAATCATTCAATACTGTACAATGACTAAGTCCTAGGAAGGAAATGCGCTGAAGATTTTTAGTGTGCAAATTAACACCCTTACAAAAATACACACTTTTCACTCTTAGGTATATTTTGAAAGCAAGAAAAAACTTCACCTACACTTTTGTGGCTCTTGCTGTTTTAAATAAACACATTTACTGTATTTTATTTATTATGGCCATTATACTTCTTCTTATCCACCTTCAATAAAGAAATATAACATTGTTACTCCACTACATTTATTTGACACCAGTAGTACCTGGTTATTTTAATAACGTATAAAATATAAAGATGTAAAATTATTTCTGCATAAAGACTACTAATGTAATAATATAGTAATAATTCCATTACATAAGCATACATAAGCAGCATTTTGAAGACTATGGACTATGACATTACTACATTTACTTAAGGAAAGGATCGTAATTCTTTTCAGCACTGAAGGAGGCCTGGTCATTCTTGTGTACAATGAAAAGCTCGATTTCTTGAGTGATCCGGGAACCACTCAGCTCTGGTGCATGACCTTGACTTGGTCATCCCACTTCAACTCCACTCAGATGCCACTGGGACATGTGTGTTTGGGGTGCCCTCTAGCAGGACCCCTGTATATTTGGGGGTGCAGCCCGCTTTGTGCGGTGAGTCTGCTGTATATACTGTCCCCGTGGTAGGTCACACTATTGTGAGCTTCATGAAAATATTGTATTGTAATTTCCCTGTTGGTTAAATATATATTAGTTGTTTGTGTTAAACGCTTGTATAATATTCATTGTTAGACATTTTGTGTGGAGTAATGTTAGTTTTGTTTCGTTAACGAGTTTTTAATTGACCATGTTGTCCGTGATTTTGTGAGCTAACCTTGTGTGGAAGCTACGCATTATATGGCTAACTGACAACATGAACATCATTTCTTTGCTTATTTTAGTAAATCCTGGACGAGTGCAGTTGTGAAGAAACTGACCGTGATCTGTGTTAAGTGATCAGAAATGAAAGTTAAAAGTGGGAGATTGGTGACTTTCTTCACTACACAACGCAAGAGAGAGAGTGAAAGCCTCCACACAGACAACAATGTATCTCTCAATGGCCAAGACGACCAGTGACCAGTGACCAGATCAGGAAGAACATGTAGACTTGCAAGCATTTTAAATTGTATTGGATCTCCAAGGTAGTACTCAGGATATTCAAAAGGACTTCTCACAAGCCCCGTCCTGTTGTTCAGTGGGATGAAGAAGTTCTTGCTCTCTGTGCCATTCTCCATCTTTCCTTCAGTGAGTTGACCGACAGTGTGTTGGTTACCCAGTGTGGTGTTGAGCCCCTCAGCAACTAATCAAAGATGTAGGTGTTACCTTTATAGTGGTCAAAAAGTGGATTACAGGAGGATTGAGGATAAATCCTTTCTGTAATCCTTAGTAATTCATCTTAACACCGGATGATCGTTCATTTGAAATGTATGAAAGCAAACACTTCTGCTCCCTTTTCCTAGTCCTTCAAGTTTGTTTTGTTGAGATTAAAAACCTTAATCTTTAAGAAGAAGCTAGAACAATAAGATAAATGTCTTCACAAATTCTAACCAAGTTAAGTGTTTTTTTATTGTTAAAGTGATTGATTGTTATTGTAAATCATCATAGGTACCAAACAATTTATGACCACTTACGCATTTTCCAATAGTTCTTGTTAATTGCTTATACAATGTGTATAGAGTATACTGTAGTTGAAATATCCAGTATACAGTATATCTAGGCCATTTTTTTTTAAAACATGAATTTGTCCCTCTGGCCACACATGACTTCTTCAATGCCAATAAACATCCCACTTCAACATTTAAAGTGCTTATAACATAAATGATCCAGCTGGATGAATTTCCTCACTATACGAAAGATGCTATTTGTTTAAACTGAACAATATTACTGTAAATCAAACTCATGATCAAATGTGGTGAAATGCTGGGCTAAACAGTGTGTGACTTTGTGTGATCTTTTTCGCTAGTGTGGTGCACACCAAAATTTGGGTGACCACTTTTGTTGGTATTTAATTTAATCTGGTGAACAGTTTTTTTAAATCATTATTTATTTACTTTTTCCGCTAAGATCTTATATTTCCCCTAATAATTTGGGGTGGCAGCCATGTTAATTTATTTTTCTTATGTAAAGTGAAAAGAAATAACAACTATAAGCAGCATACAGGTGGAACTTTTGGCACAGGAACAGTTGCACCGCGGGTGGTCTAAGGGGGGGGGGGGCTTCCGCTCACACCTCAGACGTAAAATGGATGGCAAACTGAACGCTCCGTGTCTTCCTTGCTGCTGAACTTTTCTGTATTTTACAGGTTAGTAATTGGGTAAAATTTCCACCGTCAAATCTTTAAAACCTATCTTTAATTGGGGAAGTGTTATAAAAATATTATGATACCATTTATTTTAGCAGCTTTGTTAAATTTGAAATTGTTGAAATATCGCGGGTGTGTAACGCTGGTAATTTTGGGCGCCATTGTACGAGCAGGAATTGTGCCGCGGGAATTTGGTTTCTATTACCGTAGTATTGTAAGCAGGTTGCCAGGTTTAAGTAATATTTATTTTGCACAATGTTTTCATTTTGGCTCAGATATATTTGTTTATGTAAAATTTGTACATTGTTCAGTGCCTTATACCTTAGGACAGCTAAAGGTTTCAGAGTTGTAATTAACAGATATTGTACAGGTATGCATGTTAAATATAAAATGTTACTATGATATATATATGTGTTTGAAAATGTTTAAATTTCTTTACGAGTGAGAGATGTGGTGAAATTGTGTGTATAAATCCAGAACCATTACAAACTAGGTGTTTGCTTAATGTACAGTTTAATAGTACTGCAACTTGAACTACATTATTATAGTAGCTTTGCTTCACATGTAAATAAGTGTATTAGAAATTTGTTTGGAAATGACATGACGTAGAGTAATTGGATTCATGGATGTTTGATGCACTTTGAAGCCACTGTTGATATTGTTGTTTTATGTTGAATCTAGAAATAAGACGTAAAATGGATGGCAAACTGAACGCTCCGTGTCTTCCTTGCTGCTGAACTTTTCTGTATTTTACAGATCTATCTTTGTTGCTGTGGTCCCCAACGTCTGGGACCCGTAACACTAGCATTGTAGTTACGTGGGTAAAGGCTAGCCTAAATGCATTTAAACCATGCGTGTTCTTCCTTGGTGCTGCATGCAGTTCATGTTTATTTATTTACTATTATCTTATTCTTACAGAGTATGGGAAGACTGAGTCTGTTCAAACCTGTCTTTGGTGGACAGTAAGAAACAGTAACCACAGCCATGACCTTTCCTCAGTATTAACCAAGTAGTCTGAGTTGTGGCCATAAGGGTCTTTACTGAAGACACTGGTTAATGATTGGTTTGGTCACGTAACACAGCTCAAACTGACAAAAAAGGCTGACAGATCACACAATCTCTGAATGTTGTACAGTTAAACAAAACTGCAAACTACAAAAATTACAGTGAATATCATTTTACCTTATTTTATTTTTGCTTTATTTTACTTTTATTTTAGCTATTATACTAAATTTGTACCATTTTACTTTTTTCATCTTTTAACCCTGTAAAGCCTGAACAATTAAATAATTGCCAGAAAATTCTAATAGGTCTCAAAAGCTCGTGTATCAAATACGATACACTCAGCATTATAGGGTTAAAACACGTTACAGGGTTTTAAAAAAATAACTGCATTTTGTGTGTGAAAGGCACTATATAAATATGGGTTATAGCTATATAGCTAATCATTTTACTGGCCAGTGTGCACTGGCCAGTGTGCACTGCACAGCCTTTTTCAGCCTGAAAATTGAGTCAACGTCAGTTATTACAATTATTACAGTTATTATCTGTACTGAGCTTTATATGTACATGATGGTCTAACTGGATCAGTTACTTACAGCCTTCAGTGTGCACACAAGGTTTCCGTAAGTGAAAAAGAGGGTGAAGACAGGAATACAGAAGTGGACGGTGAACAAGTATATGAGAAACGATTTGTTGTTGTAGCCTGGGGCCAGAGTGTAGTAGTCAGGTCCACAGGAAACCTGAAGAGCCTCAGGAATGTACCTGGTAATACAAGACATACAATGTGGGATGCATAATATAAAATGTTTACAGTATATTTGCCGATCTCAATGTGTCTAACCTTTAAGAAAAAGTAGACAAAGATGGAAGTGGAGTCCTAATTGTACAACATAACGTGTTAAAGGCCAGTGTAGGTGGAAAAATCAGGATTTCATGTATTTTAAGTAAGCACTGGGTGAGCATCTAATAATTCACAGATTAATGGCAAAAAAGCAAGTCACATCCATGTACAAGTACCATGTAATATTATGTAAGTTGCCATGTAAAATTTCTTGAGAAGCAGGTATGTGTGGATTAATATTAATTAATAATGTAATATATAATATATAATGATATAATATAATAATAATACAATAAGGTCATTATGGTGTACTTTAAACTGTGGAAAAAGAGTGAACTCTCATAAGTATAATCTTGCTCAGCTGGATCCAGAGGTCCAGTAACCCTGACCCTAACCCATTTGATGAGAGACTAAAATACCACAGAGGACCTTAAATTATCACAGTAATCTGTTGTTTTTGTTTAACTGTTTGACGCAAGATAATCTTAGTCAGTCTCCATGCTACAGTGGGGCAAAAAAGTATTTAGTCAGCCACCAATTGTGCAAGTTCTCCCACTTAAAAAGATGAGAGAGGCCTGTAATTTTCATCATAGGTACACTATGAGAGACCGAATGGGGGGAAAGAATCCAGGAAATCACATTGTAGGATTTTTAATTAATTAATTGGTAAATTCCTTCGGTAAAATAAGGTATTTGGTCACCTACAAACAAGCAAGATTTCTGGCTCTCACAGACCTGTAACTTCTTCTTTAAGAGGCTCCTCTGTCCTCCACTCATTACCTGTATTAATGGCACCTGTTTGAACTCGTTATCAGTATAAAAGACACCTGTCCACAACCTCAAACAGTCAGACTCCAAACTCCACTATGGCCAAGACCAAAGAGCTGTCAAAGGACACCAGAAACAAAATTGTAGACCTGCACCAGGCTGGGAAGACTGAATCTGCAATAGGTAAGCAGCTTGGTGTGAAGAAATCAACTGTGGGAGCAATTATTAGAAAATGGAAGACATACAAGACCACTGATAATCTCCCTCGATCTGGGGCTCCACGCAAGATCTCACCCCGTGGGGTCAAAATGATCACGAGAACGGTGAGCAAAAATCCCAGAACCACACAGGGGGACCTAGTGAATGACCTGCAGAGAGCTGGGACCAAAGTAACAAAGGCTACCATCAGTAACACACTACGCCGCCAGGGACTCAAATCCTGCAGTGCCAGACGTGTCCCCCTGCTGCTTAAGCCAGTACATGTCCAGGCCCATCTGAAGTTTGCTAGAGAGCATTTGGATGATCCAGAAGAGGATTGGGAGAATGTCATATGGTCAGATGAAACCAAAATAGAACTTTTTGGTAAAAACTCAACATTGTCGTGTTTGGAGGAGAAATAATGCTGAGTTGCATCCAAAGAACACTATATACATACCTACTGTGAAGCATGGGGGTGGAAACATCATGCTTTGGGGCTGTTTTTCTTCAAAGGGACCAGGATGACTGATCCGTGTAAAGGAAAGAATGAATGGGGCCATGTATCGTGAGATTTTGAGTGAAAACCTCCTTCCATCAGCAAGAGGCATTGAAGATGAAATGTGGCTGGGTCTTTCAGCATGACAATGATCCCAAACACACCGCCCGGGCAACGAAGGAGTGGCTTCGTAAGAAGCATTTCAAGGTCCTGGAGTGGCCTAGCCAGTCTCCAGATCTCAACCCCATAGAAAATCTTTGGAGGGAGTTGAAAGTCCCAGCGACAGCCCCAAAACATCACTGCTCTAGAAGAAATCTGTATGGAGGAATGGACCAAAATACCAACAACAGTGTGTGAAAACCTTGTGAAGACTTACAGAAAACGTTTGACCTCTGTCATTGCCAACAAAGGGTATATATTATTGATTATTATTGAGATGAACTTGTTATTGACCAAATAGTCTCTCATAGTTGAAATATACCTATGATGAAAATTACAGGCCTCTCTCATCTTTTAAGTGGGAGAACTTGCACAATTGGTGGCTGACTAAATACTTTTTTGCTCCACTGTATATGCAAAAGCTATGAGATGCTAACCAGATGCTAACATTGCACATAAATCTTTACTATGTGATATGTGGAAGGGCTCAAAAATGAAAACTTAACATATTAACCAGTTTTTAATTCCTAATTCCTCTGGTGTGGTGATACAGTAGCTCTACTTTGAATATTTATTTTCATGAGAAAAATTAATCATCTGCTCTGTTTGCTAAATCCGAAAATACAAAATTCATTACAAAATTGCATCAGTAATTTGATCCTTTGAGTTTGTACATAAAGCATCAGTGACTGTCTGCAGTAACATAGTCAGTAGAGGCTAAAGATGGTTTACAGTATGAAAGGCTTGTTCCACTGAGCCCAGGTCGGACCCCTTAGGAAATCTGAAACATGCAAATCTAGGGTTTTTTAAAAAGTAATTGGTTTAATGTGTCTTTACCACAATTACAGTTATAAAAATAAATTATCCCCTGCTTTGGAGCATTATATATTAAGTCACATGTGTAGTCACTTTGTTTACATTTGCATTTTCAGCAAAACTAAATGTTTGAGCAATGCTAGTTTGAAGATTGAAGTCTATATTTGCGGTCATAAATTTACTTTAAGAAATCTTAGGGATTTTATTTTTCTCTAAAATAATTGATCTCCTGTTTTCTCAGAGGACTGACCTTTTGGTCAACTGGTCAAGTGGTAGGTCAGTATGGTCTTACTCAACCAGAATCTCATTGGTCAGTGTTTCTTTCATGTGGAGAGAAGAGTTTCCTTATCTATTATTTCCATGGGCAGGATGGACATATGCAGACTTGATATATTGTATTTTTATTTTTGAGTGATAGACTATATATTGTGTTTGAAATAACATTGGTTATGAATAACAAATACATATCAGATTAGATATCATAATAATTATTATATTAATATTATTATATTATAAGACAGCCCCATTTTCACAACTGAACTCGCCAGTGTAACAGACCACTCCGCCTAACTTTCTTTATACCTCAACTATTTGATTCGTTGAAGAGTAGGTAGAATGGCAGCTGACCAATTTTTTTTTGTTGGTTGATGACAGCCCTAGTTTCTCACCAGTTATGTTTACCTTTTTTTCCTCACCAACATGATTTTTGTGATCTGGGCAATTAATTGTATTACAACAGCCAACATTAGAAGTCATATGACCACACAGGTTATAAACAAACCTGGGTTATAAACAAACCTGTTTCAAACAACAGACCCAACACATCTAGCAACATCACTGCATCCCTACATCTGAGCAGTTAGGTTGTCATGTAAAATGTTTGCAGAAGAAGTAGGAATAATGCACAATATGACAAAGATAAGAGTCATGTTGCCAAGTAAAAGTGCGAATTTGAATGTGATAAGACTGTTGACTTTGGACTGTGGACTCCATCCTGGTACACCCCTCATGTGAGCATGTTAACTCGATCCATTTTGGGGGATTAGCTCATTACCTTGACCAGCCAACGAAAGGAGGGACAGCACAGCAGCAAGCCATGATCCAGGTGAATGCACAACCTGCAGAAGCATGGGTGGCTGTAAATCTGAAACTACCCATGGGTTTGCAGACCACAATGTATCTCTCAACAGCCAGAACCACCAAAGACCACAGAGACACTTGACCTGTTAATGAAAAGTCAGCAGATGTTGTGTGTTGCTGTGATGAGAACCTTAAATCCTGCCATCTGTTGTACCATCTAAGAGTTTAGACTAACATACAGCCTATATATGTGATAATAAATGAAAAGAAAACAAAACGTAAATGATCAAGTTTACCTCCAATTGCAGACATGAATCTTTCAATGTTACAGCCCACGGTTCCCAGGGAGAAATACCCCATCGGGGAAGTATAAATGCAGACTGTGAATCCAAAGGTGACCATGATCAGTCCAGCTACAGCCAAGTTGACCAGGATGAAATTGAGAGGTTGTCGGAGCTTCTTGTTCTGAGCTGTGACCCACAGTGTCAGAAAGTTGATGGAGAAGCCAGCACAGAAAAGTAAAAACATGTAGAGAGCCACCAGTTTGAACATCCATGGATCAGCCAAATAATACTGCGTATATTTAAAAAAAAGAAGTTCTTGCCCTCTGTGCCGTTCTCCATCTTTGCAAGTTAGGTATCTGGATTAGCAGAGTAGGATAAGCTTGGAGCTAAGAGTCTGCTCTCTAACCTGCTATATGTGATACTGCAGCTATGGTTATGTAGCCCCCCGTGGCAGGGTCTTAATGGATCAAGAAGATGAGCAAAGAGGATCTGCATAAGAATTCAGCACATTATCTTACAAACTGCCCATCACTTCTTGCCCAGTAGTGTAGTGGTCACCTTTTAGGGTGTGTTTCTTTGCTGGATTGATGTCACAGATGCACGAAGGTCACTTTAGATTTGAGAGAGAGATTCTTCTATTGTCTTTCTATCTGTGAAGAACATTTATACTGCACACCTATTAGTCCATTCCAGCATGACAAAACTGCACTCAAAAACCACCAGAGGATTTCTCATCATGAACAGTCACGATTTAATACAAATTCTTGCTTATTTATCCATCTTAATTTTGACTTCACTTTGAGATTTCCTTTGAAGGGAAGTAAACTGTATGGCACAATTTCATTTGAATGAAGCACATTTAACTGAACTGAACTTAGATTATCTAAACACCATTAAATCAGACTCAGACTGTAACTTGTAATTTGTGTTACGCAGGCACAAAGATGGGCGGACCCAAATGCAGGACAGAACTCGACAGAGGTGGTTTTTAAGGGTTTTAATAAAAGCTTTTCACAAAACAGACTTGAATGTCAAGATTGTCTTTTGTAGAGAAATGGCAAGATCAATCGAATCCTTCGAGAGGCAACACTAGCTCTCTCCGTAGACAAATGACGATCTGGCAACGAGACAGGGGAGACGCGGACTAATATATACACATGAGGAAAGGGGCAACATGGTGGAAACAATCAGGGCGGGGCAGACAATCACACTGGCGGGAAACACACAATGGAGAGGGAAGTCAAGGGACCTGAAACGAGAGGAAAGTTAGGGATTTCAAAATAATAAGACAAGCCAGAACAGGAAACATATTACAAGTCAGACATAAACTTAACAAATCTGACGAGACATCACAATTTGATTAGCTGACCATCCATTTAGTTTGAATTGAAGTAACAATTTCTTAATAGGATTTCAGAGTTGCAGAGTTGAGTCTGCACAGTAAAGCTGTGCTGCAGCCACACCAACTACTGTAATAAAAGACAAAATTGATTAAAGAGTTTGGCTTAAGCAGGACTCTAGCTCAAAAAAACATGATTTAACCACTCTCTTTACTTGCTCCTAGGTGGTGTAGGAGATAAAGATGAGCATCATCTATATAATGTTGTAAGAGTGTTACTTTTGCAGGTTAATTTATGACCAAATCCCAGCAGTGTAGAAGCTCATAGAGGGAAATAATGTTTGGTCCTCTCAAAAGACTATTTTCAGTGTTTGAGAAAGGAGGATTTGGTTCAACATTCCTGAGCAAATAATGATACAAGTGGCAAAAAGTGCCAAGTGAAGTAATATTTTGACCTTTTTGCTGGATGAAGACCTTGAAAGACCCCACATTAACTAGAGCTTGTAGTATTTAGTGTGCACACTACCTTTCTTTTTTCTTTTTATTCTTTTGAGGCTCAGTAGTAAATATTTGAGGGAGGGGCCACTCACATAGAAAAGCAAAAATTTAAAGCTGAGCTGCATTTTACACACTTTTTAAAGAAATAACAATGACAAAATAATTGTTTGGGATTGAGACTGCTGAAGATTACCCAAGACCACAACACAACTGAATTATTCATCCTTTATTCATACCATTAACTCTTACCTTTAATACATAATCATAAAAAAACAGAACTGTTAGAATTAAATAAAAATATGTTAAGTTTTAAAAACACTTATGAAGTGTAATGATTGTTGGCTAAATACTGAGGTCAAAAGTTAAAGAGATTCAACTAAGCAGATTATTGTTTGCTCACAGACATCAAAACAACCTTCATGGTTTACTGCAGAAGCAATACAGTCTTTCTTGTAGGGCTAAATTAAAAGAAACTGGACATTTGTCATTTTTTGTCAGATATTTAACACGTGAGTTTCAGTTATAGTGCTACACTGTATAATTGTAAGTGTAATTACTGTAACATATATACATAGAAAAATATGAAAGTCCATTGAACTTAAAATTAGCACACTATGTCGATAGTAACTTCAAAAGTAATCTGACATTGAGACAGTTTCAACATTCCTGCACTTCTGTCAGGAAAGTTACTGCAGACCATTTGACTGTTACAAATCTGGCAGTGTAGCCCTGTCAGTAGGTCAATGCTTTCTCAACATATAATTTCTTATCATCAGAAATTACAGACCTTATCAGAACACTAACATTATATGATGAGGTATGATAAAAGACAATTGTACAAAATCCCAGATTACACTCATTGACATTAGATTTCTTTTAACATATGTGCCCAAAAACAGTGATATGGTTCAGGTTACGTCCACAGCATGGTTCCCACACCAGACTCTGTAAACTCATGGGTGCTGTACAATGAGATGTGTATTTAGTGTTGACAAACAATCATCACTTGCTCAGATGGTCTCTAATTAGACCCCTCTCATTCTCCGGGACTATGTCCCTGTAAAGAGTGTCTAAAAAAGTCAGTAGATGTTGTGTGTTGTATGGACCAAGAAGGTATATGGGTGAGGACGCCATTGTCTGAGATGGCTGCACACATTGTAACATTCCCTCCTCATTGGCCTGGGTTTCTCTCTGTCCAATTTGATTTCTTCCACGCCTTCTACCTTCTACCTACCTAAAGGCCTCCTGGTCTCTTGGTACAACATAAATCTTTTATATATAACACAAGACAATAACAAACTAAAAATTTTACTTCCTAAACAAAAACTGCAACATTTCATGCAAGTAAATAATTACAAAACAATAAACTCAGAAACAACCCAGTTGGCAAATTAAGTAAAGCTAACTGAATTATTTACTTTCCCCTCCAAACAATTACTCCCAGGATTTTGTGGTAAGTCCAGTATAAATCCTGTATAAGCAGTCCAAAGTGATCTGAATAAATGTGGGCAGTGGCCATTTAATTCTGGCTAATGTTCTTCATTGTTAGACCTGAGAGAGTCTTGACTTTGTTTTCTCAAATCAGCCTTTTATGAGATTCTCAGTATCTTTTTTTGCTTATTTAGGGTCATCTGGGCTCACTGGAACCTCTCTGAGCCTGTAAAGGCCTGGTGCAGTAGTAGTAGTAGTAGTATAGACTCCATTAACAAATATGTTACAGCTAATGAAGCACGTACATTTAAAATACATTGTTTCTAAATTCTTAAGTTCAAAAGTTATGACGTTTAAAGATTTGGTTAAGTGCTGCTTGAAGGTTTATAAACTCTCCTCTAGACATGGTAAAAACAGTAAAATAAAATAACCTTATTAAACGTACATCCAAACCTCCAATTTGTGAAGTAGACCTTTCAAATAATGGGCATATACCAAAAAATTATATGTTTTCATTATTTATTCAATGAAAGTGGTTTATCCCACAAAAACTGAAAATTGTGCAAAAGCCTGTGAACCCTTTTAGATAGTAGCCTGTGACACCTCTTTTTGCAGCCATTACTTCAACCAAACATCCTCTGATACCACTGACCAGTCTCTCACATCTGCCTTTGGAGACATTTGCCCACTCCTCCTTGTAGACCTCAGCCAGTTGAGGGACATCTGGCATGTACTGCTCGCTTCATGTCTAGCCATAACATTTCTATTGGATTGAGGTCTGGGCTTTGACTAAGCCAATCCAGAGTGCGAATCCTCTTTCTTTCAAGTATTCCATTCCTTGGTAGTTTGCTGGAACACTTTGGGTCATTGTATTGCTGCACAAACCATTTTCGGCCAAGCTTTAACACCCTTACTGATGGCAGGAAATCCTGATCAACAATTTGTTGATAGACCTGAGAATTCATGTTTCGTTGGATAATACTGAGTTGAACAGCAGCCCCAGACCTTGTGACCAAATGATTCTATTCTGGACTCATATGTCCAGCAAATGGACTTCCACAAAACCCTTCCTCAAATAGCACTGTATATTATAAAACAATGCAAATAATGATCACAGCCGAAACAAAGAATTATTTTTTCAGTAAAAGAAAGTATTATTATTTCATTTCAATTTACATTGCATTCAAAAAGCTGAAAAAGAGAATAAAAACAGATGTATTTCTATTGTAAATTAAATTATGGAACAATGTCAGTTTAAATTTAAATTCATTCATCAAATTAATTCATTCATTCATTCAAAAGAAAAAACTTCTGAAAGATGGCATGGTGACATAGTTGTTCCGTAGGTCTTAATCTCTTTATTGTCAAGTCCCATTTAACGACTCTTAATGTTAATGGGGATAGTTCTTATTTACTTAGCCAAACCCTATTATCTCATTACAATTTCTGTGTAAATGAGATGAGTTCAAACAGTCTGACACAATTGAACGGATGACCAGGTCCTTAAGTGAAGATTGTCAGGTTTGATCAGAGTATGTAGCTGAGCTACCAGTGCAAATTGTACATGTCAGGCATAGTTTTGTACACATTTTTCTGTCAGTCAGTATGAAATATGATTGGTCCTATGATGTGAACTTGAATTTCTAGAGTACTTACCAACTTCAACATATCTTCATTGTAATGACCGGCCATGTGTGATGGATGCTCACACATTTTCACACAAAATGTCTGTTTTATCATTTGGATGTATTATTAGATGTTAGAAGATGGATCTCTTTCTCTCTTATGCCCTGGCAGTGTGGTCCTGCTCCTTCAGCTTGTTTAAAGGTGTATTTAATTGTTTGGAGTGAAGGCCAGATTTCCTGTAGCTAATCCTTTTGCTGAAAAGCCTAATGTCATCAGGGAAGTGACCTGTGGATAGAGGCCTTAACTAAGAGATTCAAGTCCAGTCAAGTCAGAATCTTTTACCTCATTACTACTAACTTATTAAGGGATTAGAACTCTTATTCTGAAAAGCAGTGCTGGCAGAGTCTGCTTGTACTTGTGTCCATAGAAAATGAGAGCAGTTTTTGTTCAGCCTGACAGTTTATTCTCTTTCCTTAAATGTTGTTTCCATCCGTTAACTGTATTGGTTAAAGCCGTTCCATAGAGCCATTGTTATTTATCCAACCAGTATACTATAATTATTTACTATTATCTGTTCCTGTGAATATCTTACTTTTTATCCCAACTCTGACCTGTTCATAAGCATTTATTAGCATTATTTCTCAGTTGCTTTGCCTCATTTTTTGAAACAGTGTTAATATTCTTATGTTTATAGGGTACAGCACAACACCATAGCTCACCTACAAAGGGTCATATCTCACCCGAAACATCAAACGCTATTTTTGTTCATGCTAGTATGTTAACAATGGTGGTAAAAATGGTGTTTTGTAAGTATAGCAGTGGACCTTGGAAATGTCTTATTTTATTTATACTATACAGAAAGCAGAGATATTTGATCTTTGGACCAAAGATCACGCTACTTCCACCTTGGTGCAGAAAAGAATTCCTCACTGACTTCAGGAATGGAGAATAATGGGTGAGGAAGACTATCAGTGTCCTTTGGTGTACAGCAGATCAGCAAGATCTTTGTGGAGGGTGTCCAAGAATATCAGGAGTTTCTGGGCTTTGCATGGGCTGGTACTGGGAATATTCTCAACTAGACCCCTGCCCTGGCCTGGCACATCCAGCATAGCTTGGTGGTCTATAACATTTCAGTTATAGTTACTGCAAAGTAAAATGTTCTGTGTTCTTCTCTGCACCTTTAATAAATATTAAACAGATCTATATACCATAACTATACACTATACAGGCTGAAATGAAGGAAAACCCATAACACTGCACAACATACGAGGTGTAGTGCCACTACTGCCTACCTGTATATACTGGTGCCGCAGCTCCTTCACTCACATTTTCTCTCAAATGTAGAAGAGAAGAGTTTGTAGAGTTTTTTTTCATGGTCATTTGATGTCTTTTCAAGACTCTGTCTATTGCAAAGATGCTGACAGTTGCACTCTGAATGTCTCTCCACTACTGGTCATATCGTCTTAGACTTTAGAATAAAATAAAAACCTAATATTACTGTATATGTACTGTTCTGTAATGCACTGCTGTGCTGTACTGTGTGCCTCATTTATTTCCTACTGTTTTATTCTGATGTTTAAGTGTAAATGTAAATTTTCCCTGGTGGGACTAAATAAATAAAAAAAATAAATAAAGGGTTCTTTCTTTTTCTTTCTTTCTTAATGACTTTACATATTTCTACTGTTTTTTTTATACACAGTCCACATTCCACTTAAAGGCCAAAATCAACTGAAAACATAACCCTCAACCCTGTTTGTGATAAAGTTGACCCTTTGTTATGCTGCAGTGGACTGATAAATTACTCTGTGAGCCTTGTTTAACAGTTTTTCTTCACAGCACATGTTTTAACATCAGCCTGTTCATTTTAGATTTAAGCAGGTTGTCCATTGTTGTTGTTGCCATGGCGGCGCATGTACATGCAGCAGCTTGGTGCTTTTCTTTTTCTGTTAGTGTTTGTGTTTTTGGTGATCTTTCGGTCGCCTGCAGCAGCAGTTGTGTGCAGTGGGGCTGGACTGTTGGAGATTGGGGAGAGTGCACACCTGCGAGCGTTTCCAGGGCTGGATTTTGTACAGCCGGAGATTCAGCGGACTGCACAGAGGCTTTCACAATCCCCCCTCTGTTGCCAAGGAGACGGAGGAGGCATCGTAAACAAAAAGCGGGGCAAGAGGGGCGGCCTGCGTGTTAGGCTACAAGCTAACCCACACAGACCGGCTCTTCCCAGTCTCTTCCTCACAAACGCCAGGTCACTCGTCAACAAAATGGACGAGATGACGCTGAGGATCGTCTCTGCAAAGGTCGTTAGCTGTGTGGCGATTGTTACCGAGACCTGGCTGGATAACAACATCCCAGATGCGGCAGTGGAGCTAGCGGAGCGCTCTCTTCTCCGGGCGGAAAGGACTGCAGCCTCAGAGAAACACAGAGGCGGAGGCAGTCTACATACCACCGCCAGCTAATGCTAAATTACTGCATGCAAGTACTGCATGATCAGTCTGCAGGTGAACAACAATCCAGTAACAGTAACCACGTCGAGTTGAAGGCAGTTTTCCCCAAATTCCATCGACCCACCCGCATTGTACATTGCTGCTACAACTTTAAATCTTTAGATATTTATGTACATATTACATATTTTTACATATATTTATGTTTAAAGCTGGAAGTCACCAATCTTAATTTTGTTATGTGAAAACATGATGACAGTAAAGACACTTGATTCTTGATTCTGTCCATTCCTACGTATGAAGTTGGATTCAAGGAAAATAAGCAGAAACCTTTACCTTAAAAAGTGACATAATGCCAATTTAAATAACTGGATTACCTGCCACATAATTGAGTCTCATTCTGCAAAATGTCTGACAACCTGTGAGGTAATTGTTTTACAAACCTTGATGAGGAAAGCGAGCTTGCTACATCAGAGCTACAACAGCAACTTGAATTCCATTAACTGATTAAAGATTAAGGATAAAGCTCTAATACTGATTGAACCACTTTGCTTTCCCTTAAATGTGTCACCTTAGTTTGGCAAGCAGTAGTGTGTAGCCTCTAGTGGTGTTGTGGAGGAAACTATTATACAAATTTCATCACAGATTTCATCTGAAATATACATATATGCATTGTTGTTGAATGTAGTTGACTGTACCACCCTGTAACAATTATTAATTATTAACTGGACAAACACTTCTGATTAGTAAATCATCCATGTCATCATTATAAGCATACATGCTTATATTGTAGCCCCATATTGTAATGCAATGGGATCAAATGGTGCTCCATAGCATTCAGTGGATTTTATGTCTCATAAAGTGTACATGTTTGTTAATTATTACTTAATGTGAATAAAGTGTGTATATGTTAAAATTAATAAAAACATTGGAAGTTAAATGGGCTCCATTACACTGTATAACTCATAAACTGCATGTGACATTATAACAAGCGTCTGCACACTTAAACAGGATTCAAATGGTGTTTTTAATTTTTATTAGATTTTTTGAGATGCACTGTCAAAACCAACAGCTTGATCTGATGTGTTGTACAACAGAATGATTAGAAAACAAAATTAAATATCCACAAAAAAAAAAAAACAATTATTTACTTCACCAATACTCAAACATACTTTTGGTTTACAGAAACATAGGTAGATTAAATCACTCTCATCCTTTTATAGCCATTGTCACATTTTAAGTACTATGATTTTAATATTTAGACATAAAAAAAGAATGAATTAGGATTCAATTTATTGGCTTTACCTCTTCCCTGAAACTTGAAAAGTGATATTTGCTATTTACTGTATTTTTTGGCTGCCTGGTGTAATATCTGTAATATCTAATTAATACTGAATTAAAAAGTAGTCTTGAACTTCCTGACAGCTAATCTGCATATGTGTGTGTGTTCTGTATACATATGTAGTTAGAAACAGAAAAATGAATATCTGGCACTGTTTGTCTGGTGGTGAGTTTTAAGTAATCAAAATAGAGTGTAAAAAAAGTGTTATATTTTAATTTACCGTAACCACCAAGCAATTTGTGATTGTTAATTAATCATTACAGCAAGCAAACATTCAAACTGTTGACAGGAGATGAGAAATTGAGCTGCTTCAGCTATAATACGGCCATGTATGGTAATGTCCTGGATGTACAAACAGGAAACCATCTGTCACACAGCTTTCATAAGTATGCCAATTCCCACAAGTGGGATTTCCAGAACAAGAAGCTTGTGTCATCTCCTTAGCATCCAAAAATTGTCACTAGCAAGCTGTTAAACCAGAGGGGTTTGGCCCCTTCTAATCTCCAATCCTCACAAATTGGATTCACACCTTGTGCGCAAGTCAGAGGTGTTGAGCAGGTTGTGCGGGAGTCAGAGCACATGTTAGAGGTGACACCTGTCTCCCTCAATTCACGTAGTCCTCAGAAGTGATTACCACAGCCACATACAGCCTCTAGAGGTCAAAAACCTCAGGTTGTTTCTGAAGGAAGAGACTAAAGGTCATATATATTTTATTACTTCTGTATTCACTCTTATAGTCTAAAGCAAGTCTGTCTAATTATGTTAATTATGTAGAAATAATAATACACACATCTTGTATTGTGTTTGATAGATAGATAGATAGATAGATAGAGATAGATAGATAGATAGATAGATAGATAGATAGATAGATAGATAGATAGATAGATAGATAGATAGATAGATAGATAGATAGATGAATGAATAGATAGAATAGAAGTGGAAAATTAGGCAGAAAACAACAACAATAACATTTAAAAGAGAGCACCCTCTTTACACACTCCATTCCACTATGTTTTTCTGTACTGTCCAGGTTGTGTTTTGATACTTTGGTAACATTATTTATTGGAACATTCATATATAGATTTCACAGACAGACAGACAGACAGACAGACAGACAGACAGACAGACAGACAGACAGACAGACAGATAGATAGATAGATAGATAGATAGATAGATAGATAGATAGATAGATAGATAGATAGATAGATGAGATAGATAGATAGATAGATAGATAGACTGATTGATTCATTGATTGATTCATTGATTGATTCATTGATTGTACACTGAGGATGTGAGAGCTGAGCTCTAAATAAGATTGATGTACAAGCTTAGAGACAGTCATAAGCCTGAGGCAGATGAGAAGTCTAAAAAAGCTTAGATCACAAGGGTGCCTCCCTCATGTCTAAAGTCACATGTAAACAACAGTTAATTGGGATTAGCTTTGTGCTTTACAGCTATGCACGTACTTAACACACTCCTGTGGAGATTAAGTGTTTAACAGTTAAGTGTAACAGGAAGTTCTGTGCCTGTGACAAACCATAGCTAATCTGTTTGTAGGTCAGGAAGACACCTTATATGACTGATCTAGAACATATTGTATCACCTACATGCCAACTAATGGAACCAAACAAAATGTATCAGAGCACACTGAATATATATATATTTTACATGGATCTATAAAACATTACAAAACATACTAAAGATGCATGAAAGATGTTCTGTGATATCAAGTGTAATGCACTAAGTGCAATGCTTTCCAACTTCACCCACTTTACTTGTTTTAACTGGGGAGGGGGGGTTAAAATGCTGAAATCTCACTGATCTGAGTAAATAATTTGAATGTTTTTTGTATCTAAATTTCTGGTTGAGATAAGTGGTGTTATGAAGTGAGGCGCAGTTGTGTATAAACGTCATTTCTAGGGGACAGGGTGCATATGCATTGTCCAAATATATTCCAAAAATTGGCTTAAAGTTAAAATAAATGAAACTTGTTTTACCCGTGCATCTGGAGTATCTATCCAGAGAATGGAGTTCGAATGTCATCATTTTTAAATACAAATAGTATAAAGTGGTTGTTTGCCTGCTTGGTCAGTTACTTGGTTGTAAAGTGATCCTAACAAGTGACTCATTACAAGATGAAAATGCACTACCAAGTTCCTGTTGACAACACTATTATTAAAATATTACAATCATGATGAATTTCTGGTTAAGGTATCCAATTAGGTCACCATGTTGCAGTGGGATTAACATTAAATAACTGAACACTTTCTCTCAGACTGTCACAGACTCTCTGCAGCTCTCTCTAATCTCTACTTCTAGACACTCAGACACTTATGCACATCGATGAATTAAGATCTAATGCTCTACTCTCCCACCTACCTTTCTTTGAAATCATTTAAAAACATTTCCATGATATTTCGTTCTAACGTGGAGTGCTAATGATGTCACAGGGAACTCTCCAGCATAAGGAGAACAACTAAAAAACATAGTAATGGTTATAATTTACCTATAATAATATATTTTTTAACAAATATCTGATGTTCTGACTTGTCTGTTGGGCCTTATGTTTTGGCCATGACTTAATATGTATACAATGTCAAATGTTTGCATTATTATAGAGACAAAGTCTCTTTTATTTGGTCATCATCCAACGTATTATTTTAATAATATGTAGATACCGTATCCATGTTCATAGAATCAAAAGGGATATGAGAAGTGGACGAGACATGCTTCTGAAGCGCCCTCTGGTGGTGTATTTTATATTGCTCATATTATATTTATTTAATTATTTATTTATTTATTTATTTTCTGAGAGCTTGACCCAAATTTATTGTACAGTTTCATACTATTTTCTGCCTAAATTATATAAATGTTAAGGGGCAAAAAGTGTTAGTGTGAAATGTGACAGTAGGCTCCAACAGACACACACACAATAAACAGTATACTGTATACACATCTACATATATATAATATAGTAATATTATTAATGTAATAATATTATAAATATGTAAAAGTGAGGATAAGTTGTTGCTACAAGTTGTTGCTAAAAGCCAGTAAGTATCATAATCACATTCATCTTCTCAAACAGCATGGGAACTACTGCCATACCAGTTTGTTATGAAAACAGGTGAAGAAGTGTTATGACAGGTAACACTGTCTGGTGTGGTTAAACACTGGGTAAGTGAGTGCCTCCTGAAAAAAACATGCAGTGAATAAACAAGATGAACTTTTATTGTGAGACAGTTTCCTGAAGGCTCCATGTGATCTGGGAGTTACGGAAATGTGCACCATGACTGAGGGTTTGCATTTGTTTCCAAGCGCCCTCTGGTGGTCTATTTTATACTGCTCAGCACAGTTCAGTCTCAGGCAGTTCTTTCAGATTGTATTTTGGGAGAATAGCATTACTGCCAATAATATTAATTTTAATTTTTTAAAATAATATTACTTTTATTAATATTATCATTAATATACTTATTTATGCTGATTCTGATATTACTAACTGTGATAGTGAGGAAAAAAGTGACTTCAATGACTTGTTAATCACGACACAACACTTGTAGTAGGATATTTTGAGGCCTCGGCTGTTTGTGATATGAGCATGTTCTCTGTGATATTCAGCATTTTTGTGACATAATGTTTAATGCTTCATTTAATGTTGCGTCTATTATTGGTCATTCACTATGATTTGCATTTTATTAAATGACCACTTAACATACATAGCAACACTTTACATAGTGGCTGTGCAATACTAATGTCCTATTGGATATTAGGTTGTTTGCCAGTATTAGCATTGTAATGTAACATGTTGTCTGGGCGACCAAAGCGAGTCTCCTACTCTATGTTTGGATTTATAAAGCATGTATGCATAATTATTTCCATAAAATTATTCTTAATTACACCTTACAGAAGCTCATGCTGGCACAATGATTTTTAAGGCTTTCAGAACCTCACCAGAGTCTTGGACATGTGGCAAGGACATGTATTCTAAGAGCCACAGGAAAAGTAATATATCATGATGAACCTACAACTTGTTTGTTCATTTTCATCTGTATGTAGCTGAGCTTTTGTGAAGTCAGCATGCACTTTGAGTGATTACAGTTATTAAAAGGTGATTAAAAGGAATACACCACACATTCTGTTGTGCAGCACATGTAAGAAGACATTGTGTAAAACTTGTTGAACACGGAAGCTCAATGCTCCGTCATTAAAAAGAAAAAAAATCTCTGAATATGCGATGTGTTGAGTTACAGCCTGCATTTCAAGTTTTCCCTCAGTTTCAGGTGTTAAAGGCACTCAGGTGTGCTCTGTGACACCCTCTACATTGCACAACTGTATTGTTAGGTACCTAAAACCTTTCTCAATATCTTATTACCTGTGTTATATAACAATTGTTCCTATACATATTCAGTAAGTATATGACTATTTTACAAAAATGTAAACATTTTTATAGTTTATTTATGTATACTTTTTTATTATTCTTTTTAAAAATGATATGCCTCAGACTTCTTGTCTGTTCCTGAATAATAACTTATAGTGTATATTAAACACTAACATTTTGTTGTTTTTTTGTATCATTTTAAAATTAACTATTCCAAAACCTCTTTAAAATAAAATATATAATATATTATCATACCCTGTAACTATTCAATGGGAATTAGGAGATAAATAATAATATAACACCTGGCAGAAATACAATATTTATACTACCACCATGCACAAGATATACTGTATACAACACAGTTTATAATCAAAGGCAAGAACACACTTTAAAACTGATTATTACAGTGTGATTTTCAAAAGCCAGCTGGAGTGCACGAGAGACATAAAAATGTATATAAACTATGACTAAGTTCACTACCTGGAACATCAGATCACCTTACTGCTAACAGATACTGCATCCCAGTAATATATTGGAATGGCAATCATTCCCAAATATGTTTTGCTTCTTGTCAGTTTTGACTGACTGAGTTCAAATAATGGATGTTGACCTCTGACTTTCTGTCCTTTCTGGTGTGCGCAGTGTATTCAAGTCAGTGAAGGTCTGAAATGCTTCTTTATTTGATGCCTTCCTTAAAGTTGCTGTAGGTAAGTCCTTTGCTGGAGTGCACAGAATTTTCATTCTCTGGAAAAAGAGGAGGATGGTTTGTCATTCATGTCAACATTATGTTAACTGTAGCAAATAAGAAATTGGCTGAACCATAATTATGCTTCCAATAATACAAACTGTTAACAAGGGGCAGGCTCCCAATACAGTTTTGTTTTTTCACTTTCCTTATTATCACGGCTGACTTCTATTCTTATAAAGAGGCGCATGTTTTCTACAGTTTGCACACCACCAGCTGTTTTGTTTTACAGTGAACAATTACAGCACCATACGTTTCCGCAAATGCCCAAAAACATACACTATGTTTATGTTCTGTCTGTGACAAGGCCCTATAGTGGCTACAGGAAGTATGACAGAGACAGAGGACACAAGAATAGTGTGAGGAGTGTGGATTGGGTCATCAAAAGATCAGACTTTGACACTGGTAAAACGCTATTGCAGACTTATTTCCACCACCAGATTTTGATGCCTTAATGATCAAAATATATTCAAAATATATTAGCAAACTCGGGAACAGGGACTAACTTGCAACCAAAATTCTGGAGGAATCTGAACTGAACTGAACTGCCAAAAGAAATCCTGCCATCATTCCGGGAAAGCTTTCCCTTTAATTCTGATTTACTTGTTTCCACATACAGTTAAAAAAAAGTGAACACTTTCCCAGATTCCCTTCTTCTTCTTCCCTAGCAGTGAAACCTAACCAGATCTCAACCATAGAGGTGTCAGATCCTCCTTCGCACGGGCCTGACCAACCTGAAAGGAGTCGCTACAACAGCAACATGACCTCAATTCCTCAACAGATTCCCAACAGTGTACTTGACTATCCTCTACTTAGAGACGGGAGGAGTCATGCCACATGGGCGTCTCAATAAGACTGCCATCTTGCCTGACTTTGTTACTGATTTTATTCTTTCCAAATAGCACTTAGCTTTTCTTATTTCTGCTTCAGCAAACAATGAAACCACCTGGCACAAGGAAACATGTCATCTGGAAAAAATGTATTTAAGGACAGAAAACAACTTTATTTTAAAAGTAAAATATATAACCAAAATTTTTGTTACTGTCACCAAATAATAACAGGTAACCTCCTACCATATCTAATGAATGCTGCATGATTACTGCTTTTACCTTTAATTTTAAGAAACTTTGGGTGCTCAGATCCACTATACCACATTGGTGTCTTTTTAAGTAGATTGAATTTCAGCCAGATGTGAAAAATATTTAAACAAAACAGTTTCTTTGTCAAGGTAAGTGTGTTTCCTCTATCGTTTACATTTGTTCACTCATTCAGCCTGTAACAGATACTCTAAACTGTATTTAGACTACTTTATACCTTCATGTTTTTTTTAGTTTATAACCGTTCTATGTCTATTGCCTGATGTATGTTCGTAACAGTGATAACATGTGATTGTACCTGTCTCAGTGTTCCCGGAGTGACACTCACAGCATACAGCATCCACAGAGGAATCATGAGTGTTGAAGAGAGAGTGAAGAAGCCTCCGATGGTGTATCCCCACCAAGGATATTCATAAGTCTTGTTGAATTTCAGTGGGGTGTATTTGACCAAGGAGAAGAGAAATGTGAACTTTAAAATAAGCAGAGGGGAAAAGAAGAGGAGGCATGAAAACAAGTAATTTGTATAATACTTGGATAAGCAAATTCACAATTGGCTATTTTTTTATTGAGTTTAAGAAAAACACACAGTGGAGACTGAAACAACCTTCAGGAGGTATACAGAAGTCATACTTGCGGCAGCTGTGTGAATCCAGCCAAATTCACACAAGTGTACACAACAGCCTTCATAACCATTTTTACTATTGCAGATAACTTAAAGTTAACAATGCTTGCTGCTGGAACCACAAAGATAAAAATGTCATATATCAGGAGAAACAAGCGAGTGATGAATTAACTTAAAGAGATTCCTTCAACAATTCAAACAGCCTTGTGTTACAATACAGCACCCCATCAACAGTACTGGTTTCCATCTGGCAAAGACATGGACTACCTTTAGAACAGATGCCTCTGGCAGCTGTCAGATACACTCGCTTGTCAGTACAACATGAATAAAGTTACGAGGCACGCGTGCCTACATTTCCAATACTCACAGTGCAGATAGCGGGCGTGAAGTACTGCCAACAGTACTTCATAAAAGGCCATGGTCGATATCCAATCATATCCTTTATATTATCATACTGACGATCTGCACCTGAAGAACATAAGTAATGTGGTTACATCGGTGTTATGGGCCACACTGCTGTTTGTTTGCTTTTTCAGATCTATGAACAAACAGTCCTGCTATAACACAATTCTAATTATATTTCTCTGAGGCTGTTTTATGCTTACATTACATTAAATATTCAAACCCAAGAATATTTCCATCAAATTGAAATATTCCCATTTTGTATGCATCTTGTCAGAATTGAGCCTCATATAGTGTCGTTATTTGGGACCTTAACTTTCATTCAAAATTTTAAAAATTTAAATGGGTTAAATTGGGTGTTTCCAACTTTTTAGGCTTGCGTCCCCTTAAAATTAAGTATATCTATTTAAACCAAGGACGTGAACCTGTTTAAGCTGTATAATTTTCATAGTAATGTACAAGAAAAGAAGCTAATATAAGAGTAGCATTAGCATAAATGATGAAAATAAAGCTTTTTTATTCTGTTAACTGTCTCACTACAGCACTGGGAAAAATAACTTGGCAGATTTGAGTAAGTTTTTCTTACCATAGACCCATCCAATACAGACAGACTGAAGAACGGCAAAGAGCAGGAGTGTCATCCCACTACAGGCATAGTAGTCAAACAGCTGGAAAATATAAAGGCCTCCCTGCAAATAAAAAAACAGAGTCCTTCAAAGTGACCGTTAAAACAAGGTTTTTACTATCATCCACATCCTGTGTTTGACCAATATGCTATTGTACGTAAGTAAGTATGTGCCCCATAGCTAAACATTAAATATATTCAAACAAGTTGTATTGTTAATGTAAATATAACACTTCTCTGTTCTGTGTAAAGATACACAGGTACAAATGATTATACTGTCAAATGTTTTCTTCACATCATCTTTCTTTAATGCCTTTTTCATGTTTTGTTTTGTTTTTACTATGATGCACATCCACAGTAACTGCATTTAAAACATTGATAAATACTGTAAATGAAGGCTTAAGTGATGAGAAATCAATTTCACAAAGTTTGCACAGCTTACCTCTGTGACCATCAGGAGGCCCACCAAGAAACTTCCAGCAGAAATGGCAAGAAGAAGGAGTTTACGGCGAGAGTTGCTTTGAAAGAAGGCAGGATACATGTCGGAGATGGTTGTGACCAGTGCCTCTTGATATACAAACTATGATGGTGAAAGAGACCATTTTGTATCAAGAAAAGAACAGAATTACGACATCTGAATCTAGTTTTTAAGTCCCAAACAAATGTTAGAATTAGTTACCTGACTATCTAACCCTAGGAAGATGATCATAATAAAGAAGAAAATAGCCCAGAGCTGGGGAAGTGGCATCAGAGTGACAGCACGAGGATAAGCAATGAATGCCAACCCTGGACCTGTAAAACATGGAAAAACAGTCATATTCGAAAACCATTCACACAGCATTGCTCTAGGTTTTTGTCAAGCATCCTTAAACTTCCATACCTGATTCAGCCACCATTGATATATCCACACCTTGCTCCTTTGCCATAAAACCAAGCACAGAAAAAATGGCAAAGCCAGCTACAAAGCTGGTTAGACTGTTCAGCAGGCACAGGTAAACACAGTCTCTGTAAAGTGTAATGTTTAAAAAAAAGGAGTAATACTCTGCTCTAATCCAACCAACAGTAAATATGTATTAAAATATAAATGAAAGAGCTACAAACCTGTAGCAGTTGTTGCTGTACTTGTTGTAACTCCCTAAAGATGTCAGAACACCTGTGCAAACTCCATAGGAGTAGAAGATCTGGCTGCCAGCATCCATCCATACCTGTGGTTTGGATGAGTTAGTACAGTGTAGGTTTGTAAAGAAGGAAGAAATTAGATTTATACACTACTTCTTACTACGAATGAGGAAATGCTTTTAATAAAGGTTTCTGCCAAGTAACAAAATAGTCGTGCTGAAAGTATCGGCAAAATGACTCACTGACAACATATTTACAACATTTTCCTACAGTCCTGGCCATGCAATATCTGCTCATCATGACTTAAACAGGTCAAAATTTCTGTTCATATGATTTATGAGCAAATACCTGCAAATCTAATGACATTTCAATCAGCCATTACATTAGCCTTGTCACTAGCAGTACAATGTTTATGGTTAGGCTATATTTAAGCATTCAGATTATTTGGTTAAGTTAAGGGAAATATCATACCTCTGGATCAGCGAGGCGGGATGGGTCTGGGTAGAGGTAGAACACGATTCCTTCTTTGGCTCCCGGTAATGTAAGACCACGAACAAGCAGCACCACCAGCATTACATACGGAAATGTGGCAGTGAAGTAGACCACCTAAGATGGAGAGAATAGCTCATTTTTCTGTCCCTTTTGAAGGTGTAATGTTTTCAGGACAGGGTTTACATGATATCAGACTGCACTGTACCTTTCCTGTGGACTTCACTCCATTCCAGATGCAGAAGTAACACAAGATCCAGGCAAGAAGTAGACAAAGGGCCAGGTCCCAACGAATATTGCCAAGTTTCTCAATTCCACTGGACAGGCCCAAGATTCTCCTCCTGAAACAAAGTTTATTAAGGCACACTGCGACAGAAAGCAGCAGGCCTCATATGATGCTTTGATTCATGCTACTTACTCCCAAAATTCGATGACAGAAGAAGTGCTATTTCCATACAAGTGCAGAGAGGATGTTTGATTGTGGCCATGCTCGAAACAGCCATCTTGCATGAAGGAGTAAGAGAGGTTGTGAAAATGGAACAAAGTGAAGACATTGCACGTAGCTTTATATGCCATAGCTGAGAAATAAAGTCTTGGTACCTGTGTTCCAGCTATTGCGACAGCTCGCCCACGGAAGCTCAGAAGTGAAGGATGAAAACAGGTAAAGAAACGTCCAAGCCAGTATGATGATGTAATACACACCAGTGTACAAAACAACCACTTGGCTTCCATAACCTAAGCCTGTAGAGAGATAGAGATGCCATGTTGTGATACCTCAAATAAACATGATGAATGTTTGTAGATGAAAAGCTACAGAGACTTTCAAAATTACACAGATTTACAGATCATGTCCAAATATGAACTTTAAAACACACATTACGATGTAATAGTCAAATGAATCAATACATGTAAATGCTTTCCCATTGGTACATGTAGGTACAGTGAAGAAAAACAAACAATGGAGAACAAGGGAGTAACAATTAGGAATTCCAGCGGAAAGTACAAATAAATTATACTGTTAGTATTTTTGTAAATACTGGCTACCTATGGGGTACAATGCTAGTAAACAGAGCTGAATGGATGATTGACAATAAACAGAGGGTAGTAAGGTAGTAATTATGCTATGTTTTTTTCCCAGTGTGTGATGTGCAACAAAAATGTAATTTACTAATGGGTGTGAAATTGTATTGGAATGCAAAAAAAAAAAAAAAAAAACTCCACCAGTGTTGACAAGCATTTTTACAGCAAGCAACTCTAACAAGGATTTGTTTTGTTTTTGTTTTTTGTTTGTTTGTTTTGTTTTGTTTTTTTTTTGTTGCAGGTTTTTTTGGAAGTAAAGAGGAAACTGATAGAGCTTTACCACAAATACAGGGAGGATTAGACAAAATGGGACATGACAGTATAAAAACATATCCCCATCCCTGTGAGGTCAAACAGCCTGTCTGGGTCCCTAACCATTCTGTCATCTCTGTCCTTATTCACACCTCTGGCTACCTCCAGTACACCCATCTCAGACTTCTGCTGATGTAACTGCCCACTGACACTACAAGCAACCTTATTGCGAACCTTATTTCTGTCATTGTGCTGGTGCAACAATCAAATTTCCTCACTGCAGATCAGTGAAGGTTTATCTTATTTTATAAGCCAATCTTAAAGTAAGGTTGCAACAACCCAATGTCCTGTACATTCATATGCTATGATATTTATTAGCAGTTATGTATAATAGCTTTTTTTTAAATATCACACAGAATTGTTTTGGAGCTGTTGATTAAAAAAACAAGTTACGAACACTGTGAAGACTTACCTTCAAAAAGAGGGCATATTTTTCTCCAGCATGTTATTCCACCCTGACTGGTGTACTGTCCCAAAGATGTCTCCAAGAAGAAAAGTGGGATGCCACAGGTGAACAAAAACAAAGTATAAGGTATGAAGAAAACACCTTTAATTGAAAGAAAAATATCTTGTTAAAATATTGACACAGTAACATTAATTGGTGTATTGTATTTGAACATTAAGTACTCATAGTCACTTTATAACAATATTGACAGAGTGAAAACTTTTTCCATGCCTTGCATCTGAAAAATGTCACCCTGCAAGCCAGCTACATCCTGAATCTTAATGCCTGAAAAGACATTCTTTTGTGCATAATGTACACCTTGTCACAACAAAGATTTACCTCCTCCATTTTTGTAGCAAAGGTATGGAAACCTCCAGACATTCCCCAGACCAACAATGTGTCCAGCCACGGCCAAGATAAACTCAATCTTACTGCCCCACTGGTCTCTCTCCTTAGGTTTCTCCTGAGGATGTCCTTGTCTGGTCTCAAGGTCCAGATTCATATTCACCTGTGGGCTTTGTCTTTGGTCCATAACCACCTTTAGTAAGAAGTTAATTATAATATATATCAGTTTGTCAGACTACATGACATGAAGCTGTTAGGCCATATTACGTACAGCACACAGGGATACATGTTGGATTCCATTCAGTGTTCTCAGACAGTATAAATAAAGTTTAAATGATCACGTTTCTCTGCAGTGATGACTAGAAATAGGCTATACATCCCATGACAATTACAGATTAAAACATTGTGCAACATGTCTGCAGCCATGCCAGTGGCTCAAGGCTGCATTGAGACACAGCAGTGTTCTGAGCCAAATGCTAACATCTGCATGCTAAATTTTCACTGTGACAAAGCAAACCTAATCATTTTACGCAGGTACAACGTTCACCATCTTAGCGTAGTGTGTTGGCATACTAACACTTCATGGCAACAAACCAAATACTTGTGAAGACTTTTCAGTAAAAATCACAAATGTGATCAGTGGCACTAGAAGAAAAGTCAGATCAAGCATTTGTGATTAATGCATTCCACCCTGTTTATCAAAAATGTCTTTTACCCCCTGATTAAAATCACTGTAAAAACATGAGTAAGATCAGTTCAGATAGATCAGTTTAGGATCAAATACAGTTCTATATTTCTATGTTTCGATGAAGTCATGGAAAGGTCCAAATTTAACTACATAAAAAACTAATTCAAAGATTTCCATTAATAACTTATGAAAAAAAGAAAACATAAACTAAACTTTAATTTAATATATTACAGAACACAGAATCAAACCTGAGAGATGGATGCTTGAGCAGTTGAAGTATCCTCCTCCTCTTGCTTTGTGAAAGAAACCACCAACCCAACTTTCATGAAAATGGGTTTCTGTGAGGTGTGGTACCTGAGTGTCACATAACCAGTCTTTTCCTGAGAACCAGCTGAAACCAATAAAACAGGTCACACACACACACACTCACACACAGACATACAGATGCACAGACAGAGTCATGTCTGTTTTGTCCGTTTGGCAAGATAAAACAGATAACCACCTTTATCTTAGGACTACAGGCTTACATGCAGCACTCTTGTTTTCCTCTTGTTGTTCTGCAAAACACATTTGAAGTAGCTGAGGCATGTCAATCATATCAAAAAGCATCTTTGTTGCTATGCTTAGTTAGAAAACAGTAATACCTGTTTTTTAAATGTAAAGTCGCATTGTGCGACAGTGATGCTTTTTGTCTTTATATTATACATTATATTGTGTTCCTTAGTGATTTCCGAGTAATTTAAATTCTCTTAAAGCTACACTTTCAATTGAGTTTTAAGGGGCAACCTTAGACAGGTTTTTCCTCTCTTCTCATCTCATCTATATCACATTGCATAAATGTAGGAACAAAAGCATCTAATTAGACAGTTCTCACCTTTCAGTCTCATTGTTCCCCCAGCAAAGTAAAGCCATTGCCATTGTTCTTTGGTTTCTATGGTGCTCTTATGGTGTCTGGACTTTTTCAGATTAAGATTTCCTTTGACAGAGCTCAACAGTTACTGAAAAAAAAATGAACAGGTTAAAAATGTAACCATTTGTCCTCTGGTAGCCAATCAGTGTCTGAAAAAAATGTCTGCCTCAAAGTATAATCAGGGTTTTAGTTAATATAATAACACAGTATGGCTGAATTTTGTTTTCATTGAGTTGTCATATTTCAGCAAATTGCTGTGATAATGTTTCTACTTCTGACCAATCGAAAGCATCAAGTATTTTAATATGCACAGTATCATCCTCTTAACAATCCACTCTCTTTTGTACCATGCTCACTGCACTGCTGCATTTTAACATTATCTACTGGATTTTGAGTCAGGCATGCTGCACAGACAGTATCCTATGTATTACATCTGTGCTCCCACAACACACCAAGACTATATATTTTAAATATAACTGTTTTTTTTATTACAGTGAATAAAGGGTTTTTGATTTTTAAACACCACTGCATAGTATATTTGTAATAGTAAAATACTAAGAAAACTCCATGTGAAAATGTGTATGAAATGAAATGGTTACTTGCAGATTAATTTCAATATGACATCAAGTCTTGTTAATTATTGATACATAATGTTAATTATTTCTAATCACAAACACATGAACATGGATATACTAGCATACCGGCATTCAAACAACAGTCAAATATTGAAAGTATGTGAGCACTAGAGGGAGCCAGTGATCTATAAATGAGCTTTTCTTAAAGTGAATCTCATCCTGTCCAGTCACAAAAAAACACACACACAGTTTCAACACAGAGAGCCTGACCTCTCCTGCATTTTCAGCACACTCTGTACCCATTGTTGTGTGTCAAACGACACAAGGTTTTATGAGAACCTGTATAATGCACAAACAAATAAACAGCTCTGCATGTGTAACTCCTTATCCTGGCAACAGGAATCACAGCTCAGAAAGTGTTTGAATTAATTAATTTATAAACTATAACAATCACATCTATGTCAATTCAGAGTCCACAGTGAAGGTACCACAGGTACCAAGTCCAAAGTCCATAGGATGAGACTGATCCACAGCCATCCCCGCGGCCAATCCCAAGACCAGCCAATAAACACCCTGCAGGAGAAATATGGGTTTCAAAAGATCGTGAAACTGAATGGTGTAATGAGCCACCATATATGGTTGCCAAAGTGATAAGGTTTAAACCAGCTCAAAGACATAAGGTCTTCTTTTAAACTTTTAATTCCAGACACCATTCAGAACATCATTCTGAACTGTACACATTTAAAGAAAAGTGGAAGGAGTATGACAGAAGGGTCTGAAACCTGGCTGGTCAAATGGTGAATCTACATGCCTGTCTGTCTGTAATATGGAGAAAATAGAAGACAACATTACTGTGTGTTATTTTTTTAAGATAAACATATTTCGTTCCGCCATATCTTGATTAGATCTTCTTTTACAAAAGTCACATTTTTTCACAAAAACAAAAACATTGTCATTGATAAATGTGACCTAGCAGTGGTAAGTGACAAATATGTATCATAGATGTATCACAGCCTGTCTCGCTGTCCCCCCTTCTATCTGTATATTTCTTGTTCCCTGAGTCTTGTCCATGCCATTCTCCAGCCATCCACCAGAGGTCCTCAGACTTTCCCTCCATTTCCACGAACTAACTGCCCCACCATCGAGCTGACCTGTTTCCATTTCCATCACCAACCCTTTGTTCCAGTGTCAGTTCATGGTATTGTCATGTTCCCAGTGTTAGCTGCACCTGCCTGCCTACCTCTCTATAAGCCATCAATTAAAAGAAAATACTAAACTGTCTGCCTGCCTGCCTGACTCGCCTGTGTTTGGATCCAGTCTTGTTTTTTCCCCTGAACCATGGCAATATGCTGCACATTGTATATTATTGCTTATAAATGAGATAGAGCTGAAGATGGTAGGATCGCAAAATTCACTGCTCACCGCTCCAGCTCGCCCGCAAAGCCCCTTCCTACGGAGCAGCCCGATATGATTCTTTTTTCAGCTTATTTTTCCTCTCTGTTCCCCTTCTCTTTGACTTTGTCAGGTAAGCTGTTGTTGACAGAGGAGGGATGGGCAGTTTTCTTATTGTTTGGTTGTTTGTCCACCATTAAAGATCTTGAGATTAACTGAGTGAGAGCTCGAGGTAAGCTTGAGGTTAAGCTGCAGTAACTATTTTTAATACATTTTCATCTTGTTAGTTTCACACATTTGGAGAAACAGAACTCAAAAGCATCCAACTGCAAATCATTGTATTGTATGGTTTTGTTTTGGGTTTTTTTTATTTTTTCATGAAGGCCGCTCAGGGCCTCTATTTCCAAAAAGTTGTTGTACCTACTCTGTCAGAACCTTACAAGACTTTGCATATGACCCATACAACAAGTGGTTAATGTAAGGGGCAGATGATGGTAAAGGTTAAAAGAGGCTGTAAACCAATGTGTCACAGTTTCAAGTGTTGGAGTCAGATAATTCAGGCCCGACCATCTGCCCTAACCTCCACCTAAAAAGAGACAAAGAGCTTTTGTGGCTCAATAACGTTACTCTACTTCTCTCTCTTTGTTTTAGCTTTTGACTGCCACTCCTGTGTGTCTTCTGTAAAATACATAAATACACACAAATTATAGTTTACAACACAAGTATAAAAAAATCCTTTACTAATCCAGTGATTTATATTTTGATATTCTGTATTAGACTTGAACTTTGAATGCCACATTGTTTCTATGTTGATACTACATGTAATTGTCTGACTCCATGTTAGTTTTATTACATTACTTTGGCCACCTGGACGGAGTTAGCTTTTGTAATGTACAATTTGCATGTTAGTATGTAAATGTACATGTTGGCTGTTACTGCTTTCCAGTAAAAGAACAAAGCATTAAGATTAACTTAAGACACCTTAACATTAATGTATTTAACAAAATTTAGCTTCACCTTTTGACAGTCATACCAAATTGTTTGAAGTGTTTTCTGTAATGTAATCTTTCTCAGGGCCAAAATTTTACAGGATATGATAATCTGATTAGCTGTGTAAAAATGTGCACAGCATTATTATCTTTTCAGGTTTGTAATTGTAATAGTAAATCCCCAAAATGTACTAATACAACTAATTGTTAGAAAAATGCTTAAATAAAAGAAAGCCTAAAGTTACATTTAAAGATCACAAGCATGTGTAACTCAGTTTGACAAACAAGTAAGTCTTGTCTTGTCAACTCAGAAGACAGCTGTGTTTCCTTGAACTCGAATACCCCTTTGCCGTCTCACTTTGAAAAACGGTGCCAAAGATAATTTATTAACAGCCAGTATAATGATTTGTCCAACATCTTGTACCTACTTAAAATTTGTACCTACACTCATTGCAAGCTCCTCTGCTAGAGATACACAGACAGATATTAGCACTGGACAGAAGACAAGAATTTTGAAATGAAAGAAGCAGAAACAAAGGAAGAATACCTTCAAGGACATCAATCTGCTTTAGAGAAGGACAAATAGTGAGTATATTTATATTTCTAATTATTTATAATTATATATATTTTATCTATAAGCAAATGACCAAAGTAGTTTTCACCAGCAATCTTGTTTGGCTTGCATATGTGATTGATTTTATTCAGTTAAATAAAATATTGATATGGGAATTTGGTATTTTTCTACTTTGGTTAAAACTGACACTACTGCCAAGATACTGCCAGCTCAGAGTTTTTTTTACATTTTTGTTAAGGTTTACATCTCAAATACTGCTTGTACAAGCAACAGTATGTGGCAAATTTTCAAACTTGGAAATGGAAATAGTTAAATGCAATATTGCCAAAGTTGGTTGTAAAATTGAGTGTAAACCATTTATTTTTGACACTGAAAAAGGGGCATTTGTTAGCAGTGTCCACAGCATTTAATCATTCTCATGGTAGTCACTGCTGCTCAAGTGTCATAATGTATAAAAAGAAAATGTGCAGACGAAGACTGAGCTGTGGTTTGAAAGCTTCCAAAATAGCTGGTTAGTGGACCTTATCAGTTGTGAGGCTGGTCCATCGTCTGAATGCTACGTCATCTGGCATGATGCTGTGTTGACCAATTACATACATGCAAGCACACGTTTCTTGTAGCTTACTTTGAATTGTGAATTATCTGTTTCTTCTGTTTGCCACAAGATAATCTCATTGAAAGATGGGCTGTGTGAGCCTATCTATGAGTATTACCAACTACTGACGAGCCTTTAAATGCATAATCTGTAAATTGAACTGGACTTCACCAGCATTTAAACAATGGGCCCACAGAAACCCCCTGCCCTGTTTTAACACAGGCCTTTATTGGTCTAAATCTGCACTAAGTGCTGGTATGAGATGGTTCTTCAAAGAAAAAAAAAACACACCATAACTCATTTCAGAAAGCATCCTTAGACTACATGCTCACGTTAATATGACAAACGCTTTCTAGTGGTTGTAGCAAGTATGTGGGAGGCAGGTGACACTGTTGTTGAGCAACAAAGCCACATAGATCCAGTCTAAGCTGCATTTTCAAAGCAAACAAACACAGATAGAGACTAGCTGGTTGGGTATAGTAGAACATTTAGGTGCTAAAGAGCCTCATGTTCCCCTCAGGAGTTGGTAGAGACCAAAAACAGAGCTAAAGGAGAGTGAATATTGACCTTCTTGTGACCAAAAACATGTCTCCAATTTGAATGATAATTTTTCTCCATAACTGCTGGGTCTCTAAATGAGCCCCTGTTTACTGACTAGTTCACCAGATCAACTCAGTAGGTGATGATTTGTATGCATATACAGGTTGTTTTTCGCTGCCTCTAAAGGACCAAAAAAAAGTAGATAATACTGCACTACTACAATTAAAGCAACAGTCCATACGATGCTCTTATTTTGAAATTTAAAGCAAATATACACTCCCTTCTCCTCTCCCCATGGTGTGCACCAGCTCACCCCCAAGACATCCCCAAAATACCCTCCCAACATTGGTAACTGATCTAAATCTCTCTTTTTAATTGCTTTCCTTCTGTTTATATATCTTTGAGAAAAACTGTTGTTTTCTCATTGCTTGCATGTGTGTGCTCCAAGTTAGCATGTGTTCAGTGGAGCGGAGCCCGTGTAGGAGCAGTGATTGAAGCTTCGTCATCAGATACTCAGTTCTGATTGGTTGTTTTGACTCAGGCACAGTGGATTCTTGTCAAACTGTATTAGAGGCAGCAGGTGGACCTGGAAGAGTCAGATTTTTTCAGACTAGGTCTGTCAGGACAAAGTGACAGCTTTAGCAAATATGACTAAAAGTCACTTTTAAATAAGTTACTTCTGCTTTAATGACAAATGTTAATAAACTAATTATTATATCAATAGAGGAAAACAGCTATTAAAGATGATACTCCCTATATTACAACAGAATCAATAAAAATAACAAACAAAAAAATGCATGCTAAAGTTGCCTGCATGAATGTAACATAAGGTTGTGGTGGAAGGCTGTGAATGTTGGACCTCAGGGTGCCTGTGTGGGACAGTCACTTACACGGGGGGGATCACTGTAGGTCACCAGCTGTGCCTTTGTGTCAGTGAAAAAAGTTCTGTTGCTTTAAGAAATTGTTTACCTTTTCTAGTACTAAGTGGCTTTGAGACTTTGCAGTTTTATAAATTTTTTTAGGTTTATTATAAATATTTACAGTTCATAATCATACTGCATGCGTTACCTTCAATTAGTCACACTATACATTACTTTTTTGTAATACTGAGAACTCCACATTTTGTGGCCGCAGTTGTCGATTACTTGGAAATTTTCATTTCTCAAGAATTCAGTCTCATATTAGATCATTTAGTTTCATCTCATCTGGTTTCAATTATTTCAATTTCAATTATTAGTATCAAAAATTTGTTCTGATAATTCATAAAAAAAACATCATCAAAGCCAGGTCTTCAGTTTTTCATTAAAAGCCCTAAGTGCAAGATTTTAACATTTGTGTCTTTGGTGTCTCTGTGGTTGTAAAGATAATACTGCAACATACAGAAATTCAGGACTCTACCTTGCCCCATCAGCCCATCAGAAACAAAGCAAAAAGCATGTTCCCCAAAGACTGCCACTATAAAAGAGAAAATATTAAAATTAACAGGACACCACAAACAGTCATTTATTTGTCTTTGTATTATGATTTGTTTTTTAATTTGGCAGTTTATTTGTAAAAATCCCCCAGACCCTTTACCATCACCCCAGTGTGTGAACAGAGCAGGAAGAGAGAAAACTTTTCTGGTCTGTACACTGATCACTGTATTTTCATTGCATTTTTAATAAGCATTTTTTGATAATTGGCCACACTTTGGCCACACATTCAGTTTCTTGCCTCATAATAATGTACATTATCAGATGTAAAAATTACAATTTGTGCTTTTTAGGGGGTTTAGTGGAACATTTAGATGCTAAAGAGCCTCAAATTCCCCTCAGGAGTTGGTAGAGACCAAAAACAGAGCTAAAAGAGAAGGTAAAGAGCATCTGAACTGGTGACCACAAACATGGCTCCAATTTGAATGATAATTTTTCTCCATAACTGCTGGGTTGAGCACCTGTTTGCTGACTAGTTCACCAGATCAACTCAGTAGGTGATGATTTCTATGCATATATTAGTTATTTTTTGCCCCCTCCAAGGGACTAAGAAATAGTAGATAATTCTGCACTACTACAATTAAAGCGACAGTCCATACGATTAGCAGAAAGTGCTCTAATTTTGAAATTTAAAGCGAATACACGCTCCCTTCTCCTCTCTCCATGGTGTGCACCAGCTCGCCCCCTAGACATCCCCAAAATACCCCCTAACATTAGTAACCACTAACTAATTGCTTTCCTTCTGTTTATTTATCTTTGAGGAAAACTGTTGTTTTCAGGTGGACCTGGAAGAGTCAGATTTTTTCAGACATTATCTGTCTCATGACTTACTGTCAAGACAAAATGACAGCTTTAGCAACTAGTGACTATTTTTGAATGACCATTTTTGAAAAAGTTACTTCTGCTTTAATGGAAGACAAATGTTCACACTAATTATTATATCAATAGAGGAAAACAGCTATTAAAGATGATACTACTGTTTTGATTGGTTGTTTTGAAGTGTGAAGAAATATTTAGTTTTTACGATGCCCCTTTACATTTCTGTTCAGATTAAACAAATGAGATACCAGTGTAATGAGTTTTAAAGGTATTGTGTATTTTTGAGCTTTAGTGATAAGAGTCAGTCCAGTCCAGCTTTTCTTCCTCATTCCAGTCTTTATGCTAACCTAAGCCTAGCCCTTGCATTGTAGTTTAAAGGTAAATAAATAAATAAGAATAAATAAATACATTTCCCCAATTGCATGTCCATGCATCATGTCCACAACAGCAAAGCTAGCATGCAAATATTTGGCAGGCATTTTATTTTTCTTATAATCTACACCATATTAGCAAGGACTTTTATTCTAACATTTACTCATCAGCACTAAATACACAGCAAAGCTGATTGGACAAAATTCTGTTCTCACTGTTTAATCAAAATGTAAAGGATCACTAAATTTACTTGGGAAATCATGCATATCCATTCATTTCATTGAGACTTTCAATAAATAATTCAGATTCAGATTTCCTTTATTAGTCCCACAGTGTAACAGCAGCGAAACACAATGGAAAATAAATAGAGGAAATGCAAGACATAAGGGTAAGATAAAAAATAAGAAAAGATATTTAGCATAAAAATCTGAAGAAATAAATAATTATAACTTGTACACAGTACAGTACAGAGATTCAGGATCTGCCTGAGAATACATATAAGAATATGTAATATCTCAGGTAGAAAAAAGTGAAGACAGTGAAACAGTGAAATGAATAGTGAGGTGAAGTGGAGTGTATTGAGCAAGAGTCCAAATAACTGCACACCTGCTGGTGGCACTAGATGAGAAGAAAAGTTTCATCCTCATAATAGTTGTTCAGATTTTCTCTGCCTGGACACAGCAAACCCGCATGCTGCCTCTGCTGTGCGAATCCCCTCCTCTTCACTGTGAGACCACGTGGCCTCGCGGAGCAGTCTCCGCCTTAAGTTGCTCATTCAGAAACACACATGATCCCCGCCCCCTCCTCCGCCGCTCTGTCCTTCTTTCTCTTTTTCTGTCTCTCTCATTGTCACACAAACACGGCTGTCTCAAACGTCCACTCATGGGCTCGCTCACGGTCAGAGCTGAGAAGAACACTTTTCCAGGGGAGACTGGGGGATCCAGACTTGTATTTTCCCCAGAAGGCAGCAGATGAATCTCAACTAGAGCTAAATGGAAGCATAACACAGAGCCACAGACTACTGACGTGCAGCGACCTTTCTCAGGTACTCTTTTACTAATCTCTTTCCCTTAAGGTCACGAGAAGGTTTTTATTAGTTTTTTTGTTTGTCCTTCCTTTGAATTGTGAGTGCACACTGCTGTGGTTTAATTTCTTGAATAGGAAATAAGCAGCACCGTTGCTCAGTGACAGTTGGGCTTTTGTGATTGCACTTGGCGCTTGTGGCTGTAATAAGTAGGGCAAAGGTTACTGGCTACGCTGCAGTGAGAGCAGCTATTTCCCTTGTTTAGTGTGACACCTCAGCCTGCTCTGTGATCACTGCTGCTGAGAGCTCACATAGTTTCAAACTGAAAGATCTGTCTTGTGGAAATATCTGAACAAACTGCACAGAAGAAATTGATAACTCTAGGCTTAACTTGAGAAGATACTCCTAACCCTACTTTGACAACACTGGACTGATATTAAATGAATGCACTTCTTTCTGTGATGGTTTTCAGAATCTACAGACTGCAAGGATAAATTCTTAAAAGTGTTCATTTTTACCGTCTGATATAATAGATAAATAGACAGATACTGACGCTGTTAAGGAGCAGAGAAACATAATGAAGTTAATGAATGTTAATTTAGGTGTCTTTTACACACATGGTCTAAGAATGTTAGATAATCAACATGTATCCTTGCCAGTGGTGGACTGGGATAAAAAAAGAAACTAGCAGAGGTGACTAACAGCTATTCCTTACACTGCCAAGTTTCTCAGGATTTGGTCACATGTAGAGCAAAAATATTTAGAATATTTATATTATAGATATTCATTCAGAACAGTAGTAGCTCTCATCACCTGGGTTTTTTCAGCCTTGCCTCATATATTTACCCTGTATTGTTAATACCTGTTCAGCTTGTAACTTTTCACCAAGCTTCTGTAGGTTTTGTGATGACCATTTAAAATAGAAATGATCTGATAAACACAGTAATTCTGGTACAAAGAACCTATCCCTCTGGTTATCCTGTCTCCCAGGAATTACATCACTGTGCAATGAATTTGTGATAATTTATCTGTTTCACTGGCCTTAACCAGACAAAATATGTTCCTGGTTTTTCTTTTTTTTAAACACTGGAACATAATACTGTTTTTTTCCATGTGGTGATCATCAATGGTACACTACTTTTTAGCCATGTTAGGTACATGTCTATAGAGATGATCACATACCGCAAAACTAATAACATCCCCATCAGTGCAGACGTACATTCTGTTTGTGTGCTAAATTTAGACGGTGAACATGTTTAACATTGTATCAAGATGATACAATACAGATAGAGATTAAGAGGTTTTGTCATTTCCTGTTCCTATAAGGAAGTTAAGGATGATGTTTTATCTCTATCTCTATATCTCTATATACTGTGAGTGTGTATATATATGTGTGTATATATATATATATATATATATATATATATATAGTGTGTGTGTGTATATATATATATATATATATATATATATATATATACATATATATATATATACATATATATATACATATATATATATATATGTATATATACATATATACATACATATATACATATATACATACATACATATACATATATATATATATATATATATATATATATATATATATATATATATATATATATATATATATATATATATATATATATATATATACACACACATATATACATATGTATACTTACTGTGAAAACATGTCATGTGATGTTATGACAATTAGTATGTAATAAATTTGGCAGTTTATTTGATTAAGATGGTAGCCATGCATTACAGTGAAAGTTTGTCACCAAGGTTATGGTCATTTTTTTGGCCTGTCTTTGGAATTGTTTGTCCCACAACACATGCCCATTGAGTGTCTTTGCCTGGCCCCTGTTGTGTCTTATTATTGAAGACAAAGTGTGTGACTGCTGAGATTATATTAAACACAAAAAACAAAATGCTTTGTTAAGCTCTAAGGAAGTTTGAGAAACTAAATAATGTCTCTTTGCTATTGACGTTCTTGTACTCTAGTAGACCAGACAAGTGAAAAAATATTTGGATGACAGAGAGACCTTGAAATACTGCAGCCACAAACCTGTTTCTTCAAGTAATTCAGTCCTCACAACTTTTCCACTAGACTGTTTGTGTAAAAAGAGATGTGTTCTTGCAAAACATGTTTACTGAGGACTAAAGGCATAAAAATGATTATGTTTGAAAAAGCAAACAAATCCTATTTTTTGTTGTTCATGAATTACTTTCCCTGTTTACAGTATGCTACTTGAGCACAAAATATTCCCTATACAAATGAATGAGCCTTTGTGAGTGAACATACTCTTCCTATGTTTAGGAGTTCTGTCCCAATAGGGTGCTGTCCTCCAAGCGAACAATGACACCATTTACAGGACATGAACTGAAGAGATGATAAACATAACTGTTACGCCATAAGCTGCGGCTCAGTTCATTTTTAGAGCGGTCATACTATCTTTTCCCTGGTTTGAACCTCACACCAGGGTCAGGAATTTTTCTGGTGACCGGACACAGGAGGGCCTAATGCGTAAAGGTATTCGGGTTGATGTCCGACTGAAATGTGTTTGAAAAAGACCCTGAATCCTTGGTGTTGGTCTATTGTCTCCCCTTACTATAGCAGTGGACTGTCACAAAGTTCAGACACAGGCACACCACACCGTTAAGATCGAGGTACAACTAATTTGCACATGTTGTACATTGTACATGTTGTTTAAAGCCGTTCCAGGTGGCCACACTTGAAAGCTGAATGAAAAAAAACTCGAAAAAACTCCAAATGGAGAGAAGCGAAATGCTATCACTATCAAAACTGGGGGCACACTGTCAGACAATGTTTTTAATCTCATTAACTGTGTTGCACTCTTTTAAACATGCGATAGTAATTATGTAAATTATGTAAATATCCTTGAATCCTTGAATCCTTGAATAAAAAAAGAGACTTTGGAGAAAAGTTCAAACGCTCTTTACCTTCTCAATAACATACACACCACAGCGACGAACAGTTTCGGGTGCTGTTCAAGCATGAAACCAGCACTTCAGTGGAAGAATACAGATGCCTTTAAATTCTCTAAATAAAAAAAAGCATATTGCATTGGGGCACCAGGAAGACCTTGTTCCAGAAGACCTAGAGAGAATTGATAATGTGAATAAAAATGTGGCTTGCTCAAGAAAGTGCTAAAAACAAAAATACTACAGCCTCCTCCTGGTTGTATGTAGTTTCACAATATTAAATCTGATGTGCAATTTGTCACTCACTGTCTTGCCCAAGGAGATAGAAAAACCAAACTGCTCTATCACCTGAGCTTTGTCTTAAGCATGTGTCCTAAAACAGGAAGTGTGGCATTATGTGTGGGTTAGAAAAAACATGCTTTCCATATGATTCAATTTAAATGCCAAGTAAACTCTGCATTAGAAATTAGTATGTACAACCTCTTTCCCTGTATATCACCTTTATTATATATTGTACACTAATTGTTTCCAGTGACGATCTCCAACATCTTTGATCAATTCATGCAACTTGTCAACACCAACTTAAACTTAACAAAAAGTGTGTCGTGTGTGTGTGTGTGTGTGTGCTGCTCAGAAACAAGGCCTCACTTCCTTTTATATCTGCAGTATTCACAAAAAGCCTAAGCACATACGTTGCTTGTACAGTCACTTTGTCTCTTTCTGGTGGTGGTGGAAAACCAGCTTTAACTTTAAGTTGGTCAACTGTTGTCTCCATTTGACTAATTTACCAACTACGAGCACCTTCACATAAAATTCTACTTGACAATAAGCTCTGTTGAAACTCAGTCAAACTACAAACTTTTTATGTGTAATTACAACAGACTATCATTTTACAATTTACTTTATCCTTTCCACTTTTATGTCTAAGATTTTTCATATTTTAGTAAGATCTATGCTTTAATTTTTACAGCTTATGGTGTGGTGGACACATGGCAACTTATCTTATGTACTAACTGTTATATAACTGTTATACAATAATTACTAAAGTTATGCATTAACACTCATATACACCCACTTGCCCACACAGGAACCTTTTTTAGTTCCTTGAACTAAAACACTTCCTTAGTTCCTTTTCCTGGGAACAAAGGTCCTGGTACTGTTAGGGGAAACACGCCTATACACACACACACACACCTTACGCCCCTGACACAAAACATAACTGTGATTCACTGATAATCAAAACTAGTCCACCTATTCAGAGGTTCATTAATACATTTCTGTGAATTCAGATTATTTCAAACAGACTGATCAATCAGTCAGCCTGTTGTATCAGCCAGTTGTAGGTTATTTGTAGATACAGTATATCCCATTGGTGTGTTTGGACTACAGAAAGCCAAACTATTTTTGAGGTTATTTAGAAACAGTGTCATAATGACACAGTTTGTCCAGCAGGGAGCACTGAGAAGTTGATTTTTCAGCTGCACTGTCTTATGTCCTGCTCAGCATGTGTCTTTGTCACATTAAAAAGCAAATCTAAGGGATTCATATCAAGAATGTTAATGTATATTATGTTTATGTTAAATGAAGCAGGAATTTATTTAACTATATACATATCTATATTAGTATTAGTGTTACGGGTCCCAGACGTTGGGGACCACAGCAACAAAAGATAGATCTGTAAAATACAGAAAAGTTCAGCAGCAAGGAAGACACGGAGCGTTCAGTTTGCCATCCATTTTACGTCTTATTTCTAGATTCAACATAAAACAACAATATCAACAGTGGCTTCAAAGTGCATCAAACATCCATGAATCCAATTACTCTACGTCATGTCATTTCCAAACAAATTTCTAATACACTTATTTACATGTGAAGCAAAGTTACTATAATAATGTAGTTCAAGTTGCAGTACTATTAAACTGTACATTAAGCAAACACCTAGTTTGTAATGGTTCTGGATTTATACACACAATTTCACCACATCTCTCACTCGTAAAGAAATATAAACATTTTCAAACACATATATATATCATAGTAACATTTTATATTTAACATGCATACTGTACAATATCTGTTAATTACAACTCTGAAACCTTTAGCTGTCCTAAGGTATAAGGCACTGAACAATGTACAAATTTTACATAAACAAATATATCTGAGCCAAAATGAAAACATTGTGCAAAATAAATATTACTTAAACCTGGCAAACCTGCTTACAATACTACGGTAATAGAAACCAAATTCCCGCAGCAGCACAATTCCTGCTCGTACAATGGCTTACGCCCAAAATTACCGCGTTACACACCCGCGATATTTCAACAATTTCAAATTTAACAAAGCTGCTAAAAGAAATGGTATCATAATATTTTTATAACACTTCCCCAATTGAAGATAGGTTTTAAAGATTTGACGGTGGAAATTTTACCCAATTATTAATTAGACCACCTGCGGTGCAACTGTTTCCGTGCCAAAAGTTCCACCTGTATGCTGCTTATAGTTGTTATTTCTTTTCACTTTACATAAGAAAAATAAATTAACATGGCTGCCACCCCAAATTATTAGGGAAAATATAAGATCTTCTAATTCATATGGTTCTTAAATGTCACACATAACTGACACATAATTGCAGGCCTCTGGTGTTGACAACTCACACCCTCTGAGTGAATCAACTAAATGATCACCAAGGCACTCTAGGAAAGTTGTTTTGAGTATCTCAGGATTTTAACAGTGATGTAGTAGCACATATTTTCCAGTCTGTTGATTTCACTCCCACACCAAATCCAAGGCAGTGACACAAAAGCAACATTGATGGAAGAATTAAACTCAGGCCAAGTAGCACTGACCCTCTGTCGACCTAATACAGAGAGACTGCTGCGATTGTGCAGACTTTGAACGTTAATATTGAGCGATTAAATCATGTCAGTACTCCTGCTGTGGTTGGTGATTATGTTGTTAAGTTGGTTACTTGGTACTAGAAACCGGTGCTTATATACTGAGAAAATGTTCTCCAATTTACCCACAAATGACTTTAGTAATTATGGTTAGCACACAAACACTACATAGTTTCAAAAATCTAATTGACCATGCTGTGAACATTGTAATTCTTTATTTTATTCTATTTACTCTTCTTTAATTGCAGTGCGATGGATAAGCCTTATGGTGCAGAGGTCAAGTTCAGGCTGGATGGGAGCACAGCCCATCCCGCGCCCAGCAACCTGACCAGAGGACAGTGGTCAAGCAAAATTGAGTTCCTCTTGGCCGTCGCAGGACAAATCATAGGTCTCGGAAATGTGTGGAGGTTCCCTTACCTGTGTTACAAAAATGGAGGAGGTAAGTTTCATTATATTAATGTCATATATGTAATATATGAAGTATTTAGGAGCAACACTGGAAAAAGCGGCTACTTTCTTCCAGAGTACACATGTAAAATGGCAACAAGTAATAAATATTGTGTTAAGCGCTCCAAGTGCAGAATTTTCTTTTAATCATATTAATATTTGTGTATGTATTCTATCAGCCAAAATCTCAACCCAGGACTACTATGTAAATATTACCTTCATTTCAATATTTGCCAAAATGATAACACTACTTATTTTGTAAAGAGACTACAGACAGACAAATGCTGCTCATGCTGCCCCATAGCAGCTTTCTGTCCACATTCATTCATGTGGAAGTATATTGAGAAAGAAGAACATTTTGAGGCCTTATAATTATGAGACACATTTTTTTCGTACATTATCGTTCAACAGTCACAATGTTGCATTACAACATTGGATATGGTAAAGTAAATATAGTCTCACCTGGCCAACAATGTCACACCCAACTGATGAAGAAGCAAGCAACTTCTAAAAAGTAGTCAATGGTTGGCCAACCCAGGTGCCACCCCCAGTATCCTAAACTATGACTGGCTATATGTCCAGTTAGTTCTAGCCTACAATTTGAAAGGGAAAGTATTTTTCTTTTGAATGTGGCATACTTTTTGGAGGACTTACAGAATGAAGTGCAGAAGGTTTATATGACATTTGTGCTGTTGTGTTGTGATTGGTAGATCAGATTTTAAACGCAGCAGAAGAAGACTGTAGTTAAAATAGAAATGAGAAATGGTAAATCAGTGCTATTCCCAGTGTATAAGATTCATACCACCCCTTTATAAGTCAATGCCCCACTTGCCCCCACCACACAAAAAAGTCTGGACATGCCTATGCTGAATAAGTAATTCAGATTTTAATCAGTAATTCAGCGACAATGCATCTCAATCTACTTACCAAATGTAATCTACAAACAGCAAATGTGGTGTAACTTTCCTTTTTCCCAAGGGGTGTTCTTCATCCCCTATGTGCTCTTCCTTTTCACCTGCGGCATCCCCCTGTTTCTCCTGGAGACATCGCTCGGCCAGTACACCAAACAGGGAAGTATCACCTGCTGGAGGAAAATTTGCCCCCTTTTTGAAGGTAAATAAAATGTGTATTAAAACTTAAATGATGGCATGGTGAAGATATTTTTCAAGTGGAACACGTGATATTTGGTTATTAGAGGGGCAATTTGTTATCAAATAATTAACTAAAGGGTAGGCCTGGCAACAAATTTTATACAGTTAAGCTGTTATTGATCTGAAACTCATTGATTAGCCTTTCATTATTCTATTCTATCTGAATTATAAATGTTTCTGACTTTATGAAACTTTATAGATATATCAGCAGTGCTATCAGTTAAGAAAACATGTTTAGTCAAGTTAAAATCTTTTTATTAAATTGCAACTTCTTAAATCTGGTCCTTCACATCACAATTGCACAATGCATTTTTCTACAGTTGCTGCAACGACTGTATCTAATGTACATTACATGCGTTTGTATGTGTACAAATATGTATATGAATTATGTCTTGAGAGCAGCAATACTGTGTTGTAGTTCTCATGAATATATATATTTTTTTGCATAAGAAGTTCAATAATAACCAGTGGCCTTACAACCTGTCAGATTCAGGCTCTCTGCAAATTTCTGCAGAGTTTTTTTTTCAAGCTCATGCTTGTGCTGCACATCTGCAGACCTGATGAAAATTATTTGACCACCTGTTGAACAGAGACAATCAGAGGTGGTTGTAAAAATTCTACAACTGTGTGTCCAGACAAATCTTGGTGTTAAAACAGACTAAATCCCTGTCAAGTCTCAACAAGTAAAGTAATAGTGTAAGTTATATTATGCACAATATGTCTTTTTACTTTTCACATGTGGTCAGATTCTTTAGTAGAGAAAAGATTAAATATAAAACTATGGAACCCAACAAAATGTGTCAGGTTTGGTGAGACATTACACCCACAATCAACAGGAATTGGTGGTTTTACACTGCTCACATTGGTTAAATATTGCCTCCCATGATATCTTTAGTAAATCTACAACAGTAGGAAAATTGTTCATTACACTGTATTTGCCCTGCCTTGGCCAATATCCTTCACCTAACAACCTGTCTGTTTATTGCAGAAACATAATACTAAAATACTAACAAAATACTTTTTTGTTAATTATTATAAGCCACGTGAAGCAACTGACAGATTTACCGTAATATTTTCTTTTTACATAAAAATGGTAATTTTAGCCACATTTATATTTTTGCATTATTTCGTATAGTTTCAGAGCTTTTAGGAGTATTATTCATTTTTAAAAATATTTTATCTAAATGTGAGGTAATCACTTTTACATGTGTATTTTTTGTAATATTTAAATTTTTCCATTCCAAAGAATTTGAGTTTCTGATGGAAACACTTTTGTTTTTTCGTTTGTTTCAGGGATAGGTTATGGCAGCCAAGTGGTTGTTTTATACTCCAGCATCTATTACATCATCATATTGGCCTGGGCTTTCCTGTATCTCTTCTTCTCTTTCAACTCTGAACTTCCCTGGGCAACCTGCAGAAACAGCTGGAACACAAGTAGGCCCCAGTCTGTGATCTGACTGAATCAACACACACGGAAACAAATGAACAAGTCGACTATCAGGAATCTTCAGTGCAGTGATGACTCATTTCATTTCACAAAGTTTAGGGAACTAATCAGGTTATCAGCTGAAAATTAAGTTTTATTGATTTAGATGTCGTATTACTGGGTGCTCTAAAGGTTAGTCAGATTTCAGGTTCATTTAGGGGTCTGGGTTTGGTTCTGGAGTGCAGTCCATCAGCTAGCACCATTTTAAGTGTTGAGGTGCCAGGTTTGCTCAGCCTGTCTTAGTGTTCATATTTCTAACTTAAAGATCCAGACCCATCGTAACCCATACAAACTACAAAATAATAATGATGTGTTTTTTCCCTAAAAAGTCCCTAAAATGAAAAAGCCAAAATCACTTTTTTCCTTCTCATAAATCTTATTTCATAAAGTGTATATACATCCTCACATGCCATGTTTAAAACACCTCATGTTTCTTTTTAACAGAAGCCTGTGTGGAGTTTGACAGAAGAGGTGATAATGTGAACTGGACCATAACTGAAAATTCAACATCACCAGTGAGAGAGTTTTGGGAGTGAGTATAGTAACGAAATCCAAAATTCAAACACAACAATAAGCTCAGAAAGTGACTTGACCTTTTTTGAATCATCACTGAAAATGTTATTTGCAGGATAAGAATTTTGAATGTCACTGGAAGTGTCCACGAGTTGGGCGGCATGCGATGGGAGTTGGCTCTGTGTCTTCTCTTATCCTGGATAATCTGTTACTTTTGTGTCTGGAGAGGAGTGAAGTCCACCGGGAAGGTAGGACTCAAGACTTTTTTCATGTTGTATAAAAATTGCCAAGCAAGTCTTTGCCAAAGGACAACACATTAAGGATGTGGCAATGGCAATGTCACTCTAACAGCCAGTCCATCATTTTGGTCGAGACTGAAATAACTACATAAGTATTTAATTTCCCCGAAATCTGGGCAGATATTGATGTTGGCCAGAGGATCAATCCTAATATCTGTTATGATCCCAATTCTTCATCAAGTGCTGTTGCTAGGTTCACATTTCAGTATAGCATGTTACTTATATGGGTATTGGAATATAATGAAATTTGGCCTGTCCTTTAATGTCGATAGTTAATTATAACTTCAGTGAGAACATGGTGTGAGAACATGATTACAGATTGAGCACATGATGCACTTGAACAAGCACAGTGTCAGATGGGGACATGACACAGGACTTTAACTAATTGTTACCCACTGAAACTGCCGCCAGTACTAAAAAATCAGTCATGCTAGTACCGTGGCTCAAAGGATGGCAACATAAGTCTAACAGCCAGCCAATCATTTTGGTCCAGATTGAATTATCTAAATAAGTATTGAATTAATGTCCGTGAAATTTGGGCAGATATTGATGGTGGCCATAGAGTCTTTCCTAATGACTGTTATGATCCTGATTTTTCATCCGATGCCACCGTGAGGTTCACATTTGACTATAGTATGTCATGAGTAGGGGTACTGAAATATAATGATTTGAAATTTGGCCTGTACTTCAATGCCGGTGGTTAATTGTAACTTTGGTGTATCATTAACTTTTCATCAGGTTGCTTGCTTATCAGGTCCAAAATCCACTTTGTTTGGCAAAGTAACACCAGTATTACACACTGACATCCCCATCTTCCGCATTTATACGTTGTATGTTATGCTAATTAGCTAATATTAGCATTCTTACATGCTGAGCTAAGAGGGTGGAAATGGTAAACATAAATACAGCAATGCTGAATATCTGTTCTGGAGCTTATGGAATTTGTGACCACACAATATCCATACTGGCATCACAGCTATTGATGTTCACTGTTGACCCTCCCAATGGATCTCCCACAGGTAGTTTACTTTACTGCCACTTTTCCATATGTGATGCTGGCAGTGTTGCTTGTTCGTGGACTCACCTTGCCTGGGGCGATAGATGGGATCAAGTTCTACCTCTACCCAGATCCATCCCGCCTCACTGATCCACAGGTGATGAGCAGATTTCATTACTGTACTTTTCTGTTTCAATGATATGTGTCTTGACCGCCTCTTCGGCCCTACTGTTCCCACACATCGTCTCGTCAGTGACATTGAGCATCGTTTAAAGAGAGTAATTTAACTGAGTTTTGAAAGTTTCCAAAGATATAAATCTGAATTATACAGAAATGTGTAAACATGGATTTCATAATATTTTTACATTAAATGTAAAAATGATATAGCTCAAAATAAGCACTAGAACAAAAATGTACTGGACATTTAATATGTATGACATATTGTACATAAAAAAAGCAACGTCAGTGGAAAGTTAAGGACAAACCGGAGGTCAAGAGATTAAAAGAATCAGTTACTCATACCTGGTTTTAAATGGGGTCACAGTGAATTGTCACTGTAACTGTATTTGCATGTGATTGCTTTGCTGATTTCACATGAGTCGACAGCAGTGTGAAACATTAGCAAATGTTCATGAGGTGGTTTGTCCAAAGTTACAACACACACACATACAAAGCCTTTCATGTGTAATTTATTGTACATGAAAACATCGTCTATTTGTATAATGTCATTTATGTCTCCTGCAGGTGTGGATGGATGCTGGCACACAAATATTTTATTCTTATGCTATTTGCATTGGGTGTCTAACTGCACTCGGCAGTTATAATAAGTACAACAACAACTGTTACAAGTAAGTTTGACATCATATTTGTTTCTGTGAGGGAACTGATACACAAAAAAAACACTTCTGGAAAGCACTTTCCAACAGTGTTGCCCCAGGTTCAGCTTCAGAAGGCCAGTGAATTCTGCAAAATAATGCAAGAAAAGACAAATAAAACTAATTTTACAGGTGATACAGAGCTACATTTCAGAATGTAGTTCTTTCCAAGCACCATTACTAAAGACACACACAAGACCTTTTGAGACATTCACCAGAACATCGGAGCCTCTTCAGTGCCCATTTTAGGCAAATTATGTCAAAGTAGTTTATACAAAGGGAAGAATTTCTTATAGTTTCCTCATAAAATACTTGTAGTGATTAAGGAGTCATGTCAAACATTTAACTAGACTGATGAGGCCAGTTTAGGATGTGAGTCACAACTATGAGAAGAAAAATGTGATCGTTTTCTACATTCAGTGTGGAGTATAAAATGTATTTTTGTCTCTCTGTTTTAGGGATTGTGTTTACTTGTGCCTTCTGAACAGTGGGACAAGTTTTGTTGCTGGCTTTGCCATCTTCTCTGCACTTGGATTCATGGCATATGAGCAGAACACAGACATATCAAAAGTGGCAGAGTCGGGTGAGAATTAAGAAAATGTTTCAAATAAGAGGAAGGGAACCATAGAATAAGTGAACCATTGAATTACTGAGTATTTTGGTGGAATATTTGTACTACCAGGAGATAGAATAAGCAGGTGTCCATTATTTCTTCTAACCGTCTAATTCTCATTGCAGGTCCTGGCTTGGCCTTCATTGCCTACCCACGAGCAGTTGCCATGATGCCTTTTCCTCAGCTGTGGGCGATATTCTTTTTCATTATGGTCATCCTGCTGGGACTGGACAGTGAGGTGAGCAAATCTTCTTTAGAGCTGAGAGAATCTTCTACAAGGCTTGGCTTTTGATTTTTGGCCTTTTGGCTTGAAATCTGTGGTTGTCTCACAATTAAAATGAGACCATTTTATTACACCTATCAAGACAGTTATGTCTCTGGTCCTGTTTGTTTGTCTGGGCGTTAGTTACCTGGATACCTTATCAGCCAACAGATTTTAAATGAATTTTGTAAAGTTGACAGATGGTTCAAGGTATGTGTAATCATGTCTTAGAGTTGTTAAAAGTTTGAGCTCATGCTGATGCAGATCCGGATCTGGACGCAGATTTTAAAAAAATCTTATCTTTATCATTATTAAAAAATAATTAGATTAGAGGATTAAGCAGCCTTGGCAGAGGTATGCACTCTCCGAGTATTTTTTAAACTATTATGAAATCATCTCTGAAAAGTCTGCATGTATGTATGCATCTTGTGTACGGTTATTAACTGAGAGGTCTGTTTTTCAGTTTGTAGGCCTGGAAGCTCTCGCAACAGCAATTTCTGACATGAATCCTGCCTTCTTCCACGTTGGCCATCGACGTAAACTCCTTCTGCTCGCTGTCTGTGTTGTTAGTTTCTTCATTGGACTTGTGATGGTTACAGAAGTAAGATCAAATTTAAATGTCACACCACTTGTCATACAACAACCTTTCTTTCTTGTTAAAAGACCATAACACGGGTGCTAACTGAAGTCCCATCTCACACCCAGGGTGGACTTTACATCTTCCAGGTATTTGACTATTATGCCTGCAGTGGGATGACTCTGCTTCTCTTTGCCTCGCTGCAGTCTTTGTGCATTGGCTGGGTTTACGGTGAGTTGCCTAACGAGAGGAATGTCTGTAGTTTCTTCACTGTGAGGTTGAATTTGCTCACCACAGCGTCTCCATCCACTTCTCCACAGGTGCAGACCGGCTTTATGACAACATAGAGGACATGATTGGATACAAGCCATTTCCTCTGATCAAGTATTGTTTGAAATATATCACTCCAATAATATGCTTGGTGAGTTGTAGAGAGATACCTTGCCATGAGCCTTAGGAGGCTCTGTAGAAATTAAACTTCTGCAATAATATTTTAGCTGTGGCTAGCTGTCAAATAACCTAACATTATGTCTATTAGTATGTTCAGTACAACTGGAAAAGAGTCTTAAATATCCACTTGTTGGCTGCATACATAATATCATGACTGAGGCTAAAGCCAGCATCCTCTATCCATTTGCAGCGTAGAGTTGGTTAGTCCAAAGTCTAAAAAAAAAAAAAGAAAAATAATTGTTATTTTTCCAGACAAACCTGTTTGGATGCTTAGCTTAACCCTAGAACACTAACGTATCAGTTAGTGACCATCTCTAACGTTGGGTATATTTTACCCGATATAAGAAATACTTCTCATCAAAATATATTCAACAATACATACATTGTTTTCCCCTATGCATGGGGGATCCTATAAAAACTATAAAGACCACAATTGCATAGGTGAAAATCACCCGACGTTAGTGTTCTAGGGTTAAACCCTGCTGATTTTTTTTTAAACATTATGTTTTTACTGTTAACATTAAAAGAGAAAGCCAGTGTGTTTAGTAAATGTAATGCTATCTTGGAGAAAAAGTTTATTCGGGTCTAAACTTAAAAAAATCTATAAAAGAGGAAGACAGGGATGTTAATGTTCAGCTTCCACACGGTGGGGTAATACCAGAAATCTCTGCTAGTTTTGAATAGGGAATGTTTTAACCTCATAAAATCTGCTGTACACTTCATGATGTGCTCCTTGGCCTTGGAAGTACGGTAATGCCACAACAGCACCACAGAGAGGCTAGTTAGCCAGACAACCGTAGCCCACATTCCCGACACTTACTGACGGTAAATTGTCTTCCCACAACTCTAACCCAGTCTCTCCACGGCTATTTTCAGGGAACATTTTTTTTCTCCTTGGTCAAATTTACTCCACTGAAGTTCAACAACACCATAGAGTACCCATGGTGGGGTTACGCTCTTGGCTGGTGGTTTACTCTGTCCTCTACACTCATGGTTCCCCTCTGGATGCTGTACAATGTGAGCATCACTCCCGGTACACTGCGACAGGTAAGTTGTTTGTATACATAAAAGGGCTAACGTGTCTCCAAAAAGCTGTGTGTTTTTATTTCTTTTCCTTTTTTTTATTTACACCAATATTGTTGTTTTTCAGAGAATCTCCATCTTATGCACTCCAGCTGAAGACCTTCCCTTGAGCAAATCAGAAAAGAAATCTCTTGAACTCCTTGACCTGACCTCACCTCCCGACACCGTGGCATCCTAATGAAGACAGACGAACTGTAGCAGCTTCAGATACACATAAGGAAAAGCTTGCCCTCAATCCAGTAGTGCTTTTCTAAGTTCCTTTTAAAGCCATGGTTCCTAACCTTTTTGGTGTCTCACTTCTTAAAAACAAAGCAACATCTACTTGTGACCTCCCCCATCATTGGGTGCATATATACATACCAGTTGGTTGCATCCAGTTCAAACAAAGACTCATTTTTGTTTTAATCCCTTTTAAAGGCATGAAATAACTAAAATAATGCAATAATTAAAGGTGGAATTCTAATCCAATATACTTCATGTCAAATGCAGCAAATATCTCTTCACAGTATGTCCGTTCTATGTGAGCACTAAAAAAAGGCTGGTGTGCACAAGGCCCTGGCTCTGTAAATGGGAAACAAAGTGTCTCATACCAAGCCATAATGGTAGTAATGATATGTAAATAACATCAGAGCTGTTAGCGTGGAAAGTTAAAATACTTTACGTGCTACAACAGACCTCAAATTTGTCCCCCCTGCAACTACATGTCTTCGCCTGCAGGGGGCATTCAGAAGGAGCAATGAAGTTGGGCTATTTGTCTAGTCTATTTGTTGGGCTGCTGAGTTCAAATACAAGCTTTCTCCAGAATCACCTATTCCACCTTTAACAGAAAATAAAAGTCTGAAATGTGTTAATCATAATGTTACTCATAATCTGGCCCTGCAGATGTAACTTGGGTTCCCTTGTGGGGGCTTTGCCCTAGTGGTTGGCAAAGAAATGGTTTTAAATATATTAGGATTTTGCTGAGGAGTTGGAACGGTGACCAGAAATACTTTTAAGAACTTAAGAACTGTTTGTTCAACCATTCAAAGTAAAGTAACATTGATAAACACTTTCCAAATAAGCCATATAGATTGAACACTTGAGTCACTTTTAGGTCACTGTGAATTACATTTCAAATAGTCATTTTAAATTACATGTGACATGAAAGAAAAAAGGTTGTCCAGCAATAAAGGTCAGATTCACACTTTGGACACTGCATACACCAACTGAGCCACTAGGCTCGCGCACTGAAGTGACTCTGCGCTGTGGCCTGTGCTGTTACTGTAAATGTGCAGCTAGTGATGGAGCATTTACTATTTTGTGTTTGGTGTAAGATAAAACAAAACAGTAATGCCAATGAGTAGGACTGTGATGTTGGAAGCACCTAATGCAAAAGAGGAACACCATGCAAACCTGTTGTTTGTAACAGTCAGAATCATGAAAAGTATATTTTAACAGAGTTGTTTAGATTATATTTTTACTGTAGTGTCAACTTGTTTAATTATAGCTTTTATACAAAATACACATTTATCAAGTTACCAATTCATGTTTATATCATTTTGTATTCTTTTATATATAATATGTCATTGACATTTGTGGCAATAGTTCCCTGTTTAACATAAATGCTGTAATATGACTTTTTTTCAAATTTAAAGATCAATCAAATTGTGTGCTTTAAAAAAATATTGTCTGTTTTCAAAAGATATCTGTGGGAGAAATTGTGTGAATTAATGTTTAAATTGACAATGCCATATTTTATATTGCCTACCGTTAAAAGTAAATTCATGATGAACAACCAGTTAGCTATTTTTTTTAATGAATGAAAACACTTTTGTGATTGAATGAATCATAAGACTGGTAGGTAATAAATTTGTTTCATGATTTAAACATTATTAAACAATGTGCCACACTTTAAACACTACCCATGAATGAGGTAACCAGGTATTTGTGTGATTAAGTATTAATAGGGTTCAAACTAGTAGCTCATCATTATTGATTTATTTTCTTGTTTTCAGCTGATTATTTGGTTAATGTGACTCGACTTGAATGGTGAGAAAGAATCAGCACACATTAAAGAAACATATCTTTGATGAAATAAAGAACTACAAGTTAATTATGGATATAACTTTGATCAGACTAAATAAAATACAGTTATAGTCATTTCAGTAAAAAACAAACTATTAATCATCTACAAACATTCAGTAACGTTCACTTATCAGTTTGTTGTTCTAGACCAATCAAATCATGAAAATTACCTATTGGTTAATAAACTTTTTAATAAAATGTTAAAAGTCCTTTTGCAAAGACTCATGAATTATTTGTTTTGCTACACAGATCCAGATCCTCTTCTGGGTGGTGAAGAGTCCATTAAAGAAATCAGAATGCACCTGTTGTGTCCTTTAATGCACCAACATGAGGGAGTTCTCTTAAATAATTTTGTACAAACCTTCAATATCGTACATCGGTAACTTTGTTTCTCAGGGATGTGTAGATCTTCACGTCCAGTGTCCAGTGTAGATCTTCACATTGAGGACCTCTCATCTATACCAACTTAAAAGCTGAAAAGCTGTTCAAAGTTCATTCTTGACCTTGAAAACAGCAGTTTGGAAAATTATCTCACAAGTACATCACATGACCTTAATTCTTTGATTTTGGAAAGATTTCCTTAAAATAAAATAAAAATAAACATTTAAATAATAAATGTATGTGAAGTCAGCCAAGTTGCAATTGTCATCCATGTCCGTTCAAATTGATATGTGTAGTGTAGTGTTATCATTACATGGACATGTATGATTCCAGTAAAGTGCAGTGCAGAAGAGCAGTAGAGAGTTTTGTCACATGGTGGAACAACAATCGTATGAAGCTCAGTATCTGCAAAAACCAATGAGTTTGTGGTGGACTACAAGAGGAACAGGAGGCCGTCTGTCCTGGTTGTCATCCAGGGAGAGAAAGTGAAGAGGGTGGTGTAATGGAAATTCCACCCTCACTATTATGTTTTCTTTATAAATTGCCTTTATACTATATTAGACTAACCAAGACCTAAAAAAAAGACAAACGTCTGACTTACAGTACACTTCTGACCTGCTGTAAAAGAGAGACCTCTGACTGATAGCGGTCATCGCACTGCGAGGGACGCGCTATCGTAGGGTGGCTCCGACTGGTTTTAAGTCTTAACTACAATGTTCTGATTAACTATCTGTGTGCCAGACTCCTTTTACGCACAAAGACGATGTAACCCTGAAACTATCTACTAAAAGGGTTGACAAGACCTCAGACTCCCCTTCCCTTTATCCTTCCTTTCCTTTGTGTAAAATTCCCCATTATAAATATCTGTGCTTTTTCTGTTTTATCACTTGTGAGTCCTCATCCAGCTGAGCACACACTCGGTTGTCTGACGGCTCACCGTTCTTGCAAGAATACATTAAAATATAAAAGACACTCTGGTCAGAGATCAATTCTCTTTATTTCCAGTACAAAATATATTTTTCTACAACAATGGACTCGTACAAATACCTTGGTGTCCAAATCAATAAAAATCTGGACTGGACCCACACCACTGAAGC